>JASDDO010000010.1:187058190-188517707 GCA_030015575.1 Agapanthus africanus | reverse complement strand
AGGATCTTAGAAGATCATAACTTAATTTTAGTAATTGGTTGATAGTGTTGTAATTAGTTTCTTAGTTGTGAACCCTAGAATAAGGTTTACATACACGCACGCATACACTTGCATACATTTTATTTACTTGTGCGTATGTGCGTGTGTGTGTGTGTATATATATATACATACATACGCATAGGTATGGGACTGTATATATATATATATATATATATATATATATATATATATATATATATATATATATATATATATATATATATATATATATATATATATATATATATATATATATATATATATACTTGGATGATGAGGATAGTATGTGGTATTTGGAGATGAGTCGATGAGATTGAGCATGGTGCCATAAGATCGGTGATGTAATATGGTTCGTATTGAGATACGACATGATTGTTATAGCGGGTTCTCAGGCGATGTGTTTTCGTACACATGCATAAATATATGTAGATGGTATCAGTATGTACTAGACGTTAGGTCAGTACCCAGATCACGATTTGATGATAAGGATACCAAATGATTATTACGATAAATGCAATATTTGACCCGTACCCAGATTTGGGAGGCCGTACGATGGATTTACCGTACGAGCTATATATTGATGATAGATTCGCACTCTTGACTCGAGGATGTCATATTATATATATTGTATCGTATGTGATACTATTGAGGCGGGATCACCGACTATTATATGTTTATATATCGACTCAGACTTAGGTGGTTTTCCTTAACCTTTCGATTGGTCTGTTAGTTTAGTCCTGTAGTTTACTTGTAGATTATTTATTGTCGTGTTTATTATTCAGCTCCCGCATATTCTTGTTGTTCGCATCGAATTGCATGCTTATATTTGGTTTTCAAAAATTATTATTAAAATCATGATGATAAGACACCAGCACCATTACTGATGATGTGTATGCTCCACGTACACCTGCTTGCAGGCTTACACACATCATCATCGGTAATTGTCATGTCACGTACACTTTAGAGAATATTACTTTATTGATATCGCTTGTTAGCTAATAGTTCCAATAAGTTATTGTTTCATATGCTAGTTCATTATTGCATTCATTGCTTGATATTTCTTGCATATTTATATATTCATTGTCATGCATTATTTTTAGGGCCAGTCCGGATTGCCGGAGCCCAATATTTAGAATTCATTGTTTAATTACTCTTGAGATTTGGATTTCGGATTCCCATGAGATTTCTGGATTTGGAGAAACCGCAAGGATTTATAAATTGATTATCATTTTCAAAAGATAGAAAATTGCGGTTTTCTCCTGATATGATTTGAGATACGTCTACCATGAGTTTTCTCGGCTCTTGAGCGATATCATACACCCTATTCGAGGAGGAGGTGGAACCGTCTGTGGGTGCATAGTGGACTCGGTGCGGTACCCCGGGGCGAGAAGGTCGCAGATGATGGCGTTGAGCCTATGACAGGGGAGCACTACTGACCGGTGATTGTATTGTGACTCGACGGATTTCCGGAGGATACCGATCGGAGTTGGGCCAGTCCGGATAGCCGGAGCCCAGGGGCCAGTCCGAAAAGCCGGATCCCGAGATATTGAGACTTTGAGGTATTGAGATTTATGATCTGGGCCAGTCCGGATTGCCGGAGCCCGAGATATTTGATATTTGGATATATGTTTTGTGTCGATACTAGACACAGATTCTTATGCTAATTTCATTAATGATACCTCGATTTAAATATACAGAAATCTCACTTTTTATGAAAACAGTTTTCTCATAAATATGTATTCTGATTTCATGCATTCATTCATCGTATATATGATGGTTGCTATCTGAAGCACAGACACGAGCACTTGATATTACATTTATGTGTAGATGTTCAGGGTTATATTTTATTTGAGAATTTTATGATTGTATGACCTAAGATTGAGTCATACATTCGATTTCTGCCATGTGATGTTTTCTAGTCACGAGTTGGCAACTCACCCCCGTTGTGCCACAGTTTCTTGCAGGTTTTGCCGTACAGGTTTTGTTGCGGCTTTGCTTGCATACTGTTTCTTCCGGGTGATTGCTTTGGTAGGTGGGTTCACTCGCATCGTGACCACTATTGTTCTTTTATTTACATTCAGTTGTATCTAGTAAACTCCATCAACCAGACTTGTATATTTTATAACCCTAGAAGACCGGTTGTATATTATTTCGACCTTAGAATCGCGCATTGTATTATTATGGTTTTCTTGATGTTTTTAAGTTTCCTTTTGAGTTTTGATCCTCGCCCTTGGCGTTGTATACTATATTGCTAGCGTGGTTGTGACCGTCAATTGACGAAGAGCTAGCTCCCGCTTGGGGATGCCTTTATTCATATTATGCATGTTGTACCCTTTTGGGGCCAGTATTTACAAAGGAAACTCTGCCGAAATTTTTAGAAAAGAGATGATGTTTTAAAATTGCAATACTTCGGCATATTTTATTTAAACCACTTGCTTTAATGATAAGTTTTCCTCACTTATTCTTCAAAATGGTTTAGATTTCTCGGATTTTTGGCTTACTTGAATTAGATGGGGTCCTATAGACTTCATATGATTCAAGTGCCAGTCACGTGCCATTTCGGGTCATGACAAAGTTAGTATCAAAGCGCTAGGTTAACCTTAGTTCGTGTCTATGTGTCACGCCCCGATTCCCAAAATACGGAATACAAGGGTGACAAGGCCAGCCATGCTCCTACGATCAAGGAAAGATCCTGTCGTAGTCACATTTCGGCTTCTAACATTATATGGTAATCAGTAAAATGCAATACGGATAAAGAGAATGCAGTCACTAAAACTATAAAGTATAAAGGAATCCGAGCTCAATGGAAGTAAGCAAAAGGGCAACTAACCAGGAATATCAATGGAGAAATGTAACTGGTTCACTAGTCTAGATCTTCACAGTCTCCTCGAGGTCAGGCGAATTCACCACTATCACTGAGCATGCATACTCAGGTCGCCAGAGCGACACAATAGCAATATTATAATAATCACAAGAGACAGAAAAATGAAAGTAATAATGGTGGAGATAAAATGCAGGTAGTCAATATGTCACTAACTGATGCAATGTATGATCTGTGTCCATATTGGTCTCTAGGTCATTTTGAAATCGAGCTGTGGAAAGGAGGATCATGTTTTACGAGGGTCTCGTACATACCCGAGACTACGGCCCGCTATCGCCCGGGACATAACCCTGTCAGCCGGATCGTCGGCCCAACCTAATATATACAAGAGTCGCTGTTCGAATGATCATCTTCTAAATCACTGTCCTCGCTAAATACAATTTCCTTTCCACTTCGATTTCCCCCTTTTTACCCAGGTTTCACTATTCATGAGTATAGTCTAGTTGTGTACAAGTACGCATCAATAACACGATTTCTTTCACTGTTCACTGTATGGTTCATTGTCACGAATCACTCACTATTCATTGGCGTACTTGACACAACCATACCAATACTACACACGTTCGACAATGTAATATACACGGAGAATTAACACGAATATTCACTATCAATAGGGGTCCTGTAGTCGGGTAGAACTATGAATCATGCCGCTAAACAGTTTATGTGCAGTACACGTCAATATGTATCTTATGAACATAGAAAATTCATATTAAATCATGTATTCCTAACTAAGCAAAATGATATAAAAGCGGTAATAAGTAAACTAAATCAGAAGTTCAACAAAATTAATTTCAAGCCAATCGGGTTTCGGGTTCGCAAGTTACAGTCATTTCATTTTAAGTGTTCGCTGTTGGAAATTCAGTTCCTGAACTAAATGCCCATTTCGCAACACAGTTTTCACCCTGTTGGGATCAAAATTATGTGACGCTATAATTGAACAAAATTTAGGTTTATCAGTCAGGTTTCCAACGCATAAGATGGATCGATAATATCCATGGTTTACTGGAAGTTATGCTCTGTATAACAAAGGGGTATATGCTTTGTCCCTGTTTGGGACTGCAATATGTTCTGTTGGTTTAAAATACAGTTTAAATAGTAAACGATGGTAGAAATGAATGAAATCCCTTTCATTAGTTAGATAACAGTTTTATCTTCGCCATGGTATATGGTTCCACATCATAACATTTTCATACAGCAGCGTGGAAGCAGTACAAAACGAGAATCGACAGCCAGAGCTGCTCTGGACTGCAGTCCAGAGCCGCACTCCGAACCAATTTCCGTCATCTTTTTAGCATAGAATCAGATTAAAACTCTTATGGGGTTCTAGGTCGTCGAGTCGGATTTGATTTGAGCCCTTGAACGCAACATTACAATTTATAATCAATTAACTGTGATTTTTACGAGTTTCAGGTACGGAAAATTTCGGTTTTAACGGGCTTAAATGGGAATGACCTATCACGTCAGTAACGACTGTATTTTCCAGCCAAATTATGACACAGCGTTCTTTATTAGTCGGGCCATCCTATGAGATCAGTTTCCGTCAGTTTAACGGGGTTCTCCCCCTCGGGTTTTACATCGAACGCTTACATATTATTGATTCGCATGAAAAGTATACACGGAATTTATTGGTATTTTGACTTGTGATAGATAAAATTAGCATGAAGCAAGTAGTATACTTACCTGACAACTTGTTGACGACGGTACGGCAGCGGCAATGGCGATGGCGCGATCGCGACGCACACGCGGCTAGGTTGGTGGTCGTTGGTGTCGGCGCTTGATGCTCGGTGTTGAGGTGGTCGAGGGTTTGAGGAGGAGGAGAGGGGCTCGGCTATGGAGAGGATGGCTGCCGGTGATGTGGGCTGCGGTAGCCGGAGGAGGTTGATGGCAAGGGAGGAGCTCAAGTTGGAGGCGATGGGAAGCTCAGGGGTCGGTTGGCAGAGCTCGGGAAGGAGGTTTGGATGTTCGTCGATGATGAGAGGGGCATGGGGTGTTCGTCGGAAGAAATGGGGAGCTCAGCCACAGCTGAAGGGAGCTCGACTAGGAGCTTGGGTGGAGAGAGGAGAGTGATGGGTTTTGGTGAAGAAGGTGGTGGAGCCGGCAATAATGAGGGGAGCTCGCGGTGATCGGAGGTGGTAGGTTGAGGTGTCTTGGGGTTGTAGGGGGTGTGTGAGGAGTGGCGATGAGAGGAGGAGGAAGAGAAGGAGGTGAGGCTGTTGGGGAGAAGCGGTCGGCGTGCAGGCGAGGGTCGAGGAGGAGGCAGGGGTGCAAAGGAAAAAGTAGTGAGGATGAGGCGAGGTCAGTTTTGTTATGAGAGGGAGAGAGAGAGACGAGGTCGAGAGAGTGAGCGGGCGCGCGCGAGATCGTGGGAGAGGAGCGGGGACATAGGGCGATGAGGCGTGGTGGCATGGGGCGACGAGGCGTGGTGGCGTGGGGCGACGACAACGTCTGAGCATAGAAAAAGAAGCGGGAAAAACACAAGAGAATAGGGAAGAAAGGGAGGTGGGTCAGGTTTGAGCATGGGGCCGGGTCGGGCATGGGTAAAGGATTTGAGGTTGGGATGGGCCGGGTATGCATGGGCATGGGATTGGGCTTTTAGTTTAGGGAAGGAAATTTAAATATATAATAAGTGTGGCATCTAATGTTCACAAAATATATATATATAGAAAAACAGAAAACATTTAAGGGTAAATTTTGTATTTACGGAACTCGGAATTTACATCATACCCTCCTTACAAAATTTCGTCCTCGAAATTTAGAAAAGACAACGAAACAACAGCACTACACAAACAGAAGTGGAAAGCGTGCACGGATATCCTCCTCACGCTCCCAGGTAGATTCTCCTTGGGAACGACCACCCCAAGACACTCGGACTAACAGAATGACCTTATTTTTCAGCACTTTCTCTCTGCGGTCAAGGATGGTGGTGGGCGGCTCCTCGTAGGACCGGTCAGTGCCCAAAGCTAACTCCAAATGGTCCAGAACATGGCTCTCATCCCGAACATAACGCCGCAACTGAGATACGTGGAAGGTATTGTGCACACCAGCTAGCGACGGAGGTAAGGCAAGTCGATAGGCCACTTCTCCTAGTCGCTCCAGCACCTCAAAAGGTCCGATGAAAAGGGGGCTGAGTTTCCCGCGACCCCCAAACCTGATAACTCCGCGGGTAGGGGAAATCTTCAGGAATACGTGATCTCCGACTTCAAATTCTAGTGCTCTCCTGCTGGCATCTGCCCAACTCTTCTGTCGATCCTGAGCTATCTTAATGCGCTGTCTGATCATTTGGACTTTGTCTACCGTCTAAACAATGAGTTCGGGGCCCAGTAATCTTCGTCCGCCCACATCATCCCAACAAACAGTGGATCGACATTTACGACGGTAAAGTGCTTCAAAAAGAGCCATCTGGATGCTAGCCTGGTAACTATTGTTATAAGAAAACTCGACCAGATGCAAATGATCCTCACAAGAACCCTGGGAGTCCAACATACAAGCCGTCAACATATCCTCGAGCGTCTGAATCATGCACTCGGATTGTCCGTCCGTCTGTGGATGATATTGTAAGACTACGGTAGTGCCCCGGCCGTCTGTATAAGGCCAAAATGCGGAAACGAAAACTTTTTCAAACTAGAAACCGGCGCTATCGTATGCTTAAAACCCGGATCGAACCATTAACCTACAACTAGCTATCTAGAGAAGGGATATAAAGCTATACCGATCGATCCGTGTCCTTCGGTCTTTGTCCACCATCCCAAGCTCCTCGCGGTATCTCCGGTCTCCATCTCCTCGTCGGAAAGGGCACCACATCATCGATTCTTTTTTACGGGCTCCCGCTTCATCCGAAGCAACTCGAGCATGAAGTATGGTAGCCGACGTATCCAAGGTGTTGTAGAGAATGTTTGTGATCACTTTGTCTCTTGCATCCATTGTATGGATAGAGGTTAGAGATAATGCCATTAATAGAGATTGTGAGCTAGAGGAAGAAGAAGAAGAAGAAGAAGAGGCTCTCTCTTTTCTTTTATCTTGATATGATAAAATGAGAGAGAGAGTCTGTAAAAAATACAAGACCAAGCTCTCATATGGCAGCCCCTCTCTGTCTCTCCTCATCATATCAACACAAATCAATCACAATATGTGACACATGCACAAAGAAAGAAACCATGAATCACCACTTGTGCATGTGTCACAATTAATGCTCATAATCATGATTTCTAGCTCACAATATCCATTTGTAAACATTAATCCAAATATTTACAACAATAAAAAGATACAGCAATATCTAAAGTGAACTCGTGACAGATCACAAGGATACCCCTCACCTGTATATACTGTAAGTCCATGCAACCTCTCCCGGTACTTTCGGGAAAGCGGAATTTGGTAAAAAACGATTTTTATAGAGGTGGTAACATGGACCTAAAACCCGGATCTTGGTTAAACATCTATCTAACAACCTAACTACGAGTTTCTAGCTACTCGGTTAGGGGGTTATACCTTGCTTGTCTTGAATTCCTTCGTCTTCAAGCTCCGATGGTGGTCCGGATTGGCTTCTTCTCGTCGTCTCCGTACGCCGAAGATAGATCCACCTGAAAGCTCCAACCTTTGGCTCCTTCTTCGTTCTTTGAAGAAACTAGTTCACTCGGTTTGCTAAACCTTGTGAACTAGAGTGAGTAGAGAAGAGTTTGTATGGGATTTTATCTATGGTTCTTGATTCTCAACTCATGAGACAAGAGAACCATAGATTCAAGAGAGGAAGCAAGAGCAAGAGGGTGAGAGCAAAGCAAGAGAGCTCAAGAACAAGAGAGAGAGTGAGCAAGAAAGAATGAATAAGTCTTTTGTCTCTCACCCTCTCATAATCCAAAGTCATGATAACTCATCATACCAAATAAGTCTTATGTGATGGTTGAAGCAACCATAACCATGTCATTTCATGCACTCATTTTACATAAATGAGCAAGCAAGCAAAAGTCTTTGCCATGAAATGATGGCTATGGTTATCATGATGGTCAACTTGTCAAGCCTAGTCAACCGGTCAACAAAGTCAACAAGTCAACAAAAGTCAACAAGTCAACAAAGTCAACAAAAGTTAACAACCATGTCACCATAATACTTAATTAATATAATAGTTAATCACATATCATATTCTCATTAGGGTTGAGCAAAAAGTCAAATAGTCAACGGTCAACTGTCAATAACCCTAATGAGAATCCGCTGCCTCTGCCTCCCTGTCAACTGTGCATACACACCCGCATCCGCGTTCCGAGAAACACGAATGTATACTGGATAAATCCAATCCCAAAACGTACACTAGGATCTGGCTTAAACCAAAGCCCGCTAGTGCAAACTGTCCGGACACTGTACGTGCACAAGTGCACGGATGTGACCGAACCCTGTCGCAAAACCATGCGACCTGTCGCAATACCATGCGACCTCTACTCTTTTGCCTAAAGGCGAAAAGCTTTCTGTGTGGGACTCTAAAGACTCGACACTACGCTGGCAGTGGGTTCAACCACAGACCGCAAGCGGCACTAGCTGTGCGTAGCGGTCCCCAGGTAATTCCGACAAGAAGACCGACGAGGCGAAACCCATCTGAACTCCTACTGAGCCTGAGTGTGACATTCTCCGTACAGTCCGGTCTGTTCGTCTGATACATCGCATGGCGGGCCTAGGGGGCGGTAAACGTCAGTCCCCCAATAGCGGTACAAGTCGTGCCGGAGCGAAGCCCAAAACACCCTGAGATAACACTAGAAGCCTACCAGTATATCTCGTTTGCCCTGGCCAGGGACTACTCGTGTAATGGCTCTCCTAGACACAGCGCGATGTCAACCCCAATACCGGGAGAGACGAATCCTGTCTAACCGTCACTGCCTCCAAGTGCTTCGGGACTGCACCCAACTACTACCTGTTTGCACGGCTCATTTAAGCCGTGGTAGGGTAGTAATCAAAGTACAGTGGGAACACACTCGAGGCGAAGTGACAGTGTCAAGTCAGTGGACTAAGATGTACTCATGTCACCTGGGAACTGATAACTGACGATAGGCATAATACCAACTAGTCAGTTCCCGACGAGTCCTGTCCAGTGTGCTCGTAACCCAACGAGCACCCGCATACTCTCTCAAGTACGACGTACTGATGGCTGTGGGACAGGCCATCTCCCACACTGGGATGAGAAGCGCACACGCTAGTCTACTCCGGAGTATCGATTCCCTGTCTCGATAGTCCTGCGACCAGGGACCTGCATAAGGATGTGCTTATAGATTACCCAGCCCCACTAGTGTGACTGCCATCACAACACTGGTAATCAAGCAAAGATCCTAAGAGCTCCACTAATGTGTATAGGCGATATACTAAAATAAACACATGTACACATTGAAGTAGAAACAAACCAAGTAGCATACTACTATTTTGAGCAAGATTGTTTATACAAGGTGAATATCCCAAGCTTCCATTAAGTAATATACAAACTAGTATGATACAGTAATGGCCTCTAGGGCATATACACTAACAATCTCCCACTTGCACTAAGGCCATGTACTGGCGTATCGAAGACCTATCATCTCGATCAGCCGCTCGAACTGAGTCTGGGGCAAGGCCTTGGTGAAAGGATCTGCAGTGTTATCTTCTGATTTTACTCTCTTTACCTCGATCTCCCGGCGATCAATGATCTCCCTGATCAGGTGGAACCGCCTCAAAATGTGCCTGGACTTCTGATGGGACCTGGGTTCCTTCGCTAAAGCTATAGCGCCGTTGTTGTCACAATACAGCGGTATTGGATCAACACTGGTAGGAACCACCTGAAGTTCCGTGAGGAACTTCTTCATTCAGACAGCTTCCTTTGCGGCATTGCAAGCAGCTATGTACTCCGCTTCCATGGTTGAGTCAGCAACGGTTTCCTGCTTGGAACTCTTCCAGCAAACCGCCCCTCCGTTGAGGGTAAAGACATAACCCGACATGGACTTGGAGTCATCCTTGTCACTCTGGAAGCTGGAGTCAGCAAAGGCCTCAATCTGGAGGTCTTTTCCGCCATACACCAAGAACATCTCCTTAGTCCTTCTCAGGTACTTGAGAATGTTCTTTACTGCTATCCAGTGTTTCTCCCCTGGGTCCGACTGATACCGGCTTACAACGCTCAATGCGTATGCTACATCTGGTCTGGTACATAACATCGCATACATAATAGAGCCTACCGCAGATACGTAGGGTATTGATGACATGCGAGCTCTTTCCAAATCAGTCTTGGGAGACATCTCTTTGGAGAGGGTGATTCCGTGACAAGCCGGTAGATTACCGTGCTTGGAATCTTCCATACTGAATCGTTTCAGTATGGTGTCGATGTACCTTGACTGTGAAAGTCCCAACATCCTCTTAGATCTATCACGATAGATCTGGATCCCCAGAATATAGTTGGCATCGCCCAGGTCCTTCATGGAGAACCTCTGTGACAAGAATCCTTTGACTGACTGTAGCATAGGAATATCATTTCCTATTAGGAAAATGTCATCGACGTACAAGACGAGGAATACCACATTTCTCCCTACAATCTTACTGTAAATGCATGGTTCATCTGGGTTTTTGACAAAGTCGAATTCTTTGACAGTATCATCAAAAAAGATGTTCCAACTCCGCGATGCCTGCTTAAGTCCATAGATGGACTTGAGCAACTTGCACACTTTACCGCTGCTCCCACTCTGAATGAATCCCTCTGGCTGATCCATATAGACGCACTCTTCCAAATTTCCATTTAGGAAAGCCGTCTTTATGTCCATCTGCCAGATCTCATAATCGTGGAAGGCAGCAATGGCAAGAAGGATCCGAATGGATTTAAGCATGGCTACCGGAGAAAAGGTCTCGTCATAGTCCAAACCAGGTCTTTGACGAAAACCCTTTGCAACGAGCCTAGCTTTATAGGTTTCAACCTGCCCATCTACACCAATCTTCTTTCTGAAGATCCATTTGCAGCCTACGGGTTTTACCCCTTCTGGAGCAAAGTCCAAAGTCCAAACTTTGTTGGTGTACATGGACTCCATCTCGGTCCGCATTGCATCAAGCCATTTTACCGAGTCACCGCTCTGAATGGCTTGCTGGAAGCTAGTAGGCTCATCATAATCTATGATGCAATCCTCTCTATCCCCGTCTATGAGAAAACCGTAGTATCTCTCGGGCGGATGAGACTGCCTACTACTTCTGCGGAGCGGCGTAGGAATGTCCGGTTCCCCTGAACCTTCTGGTTCTACTAAGGTTTCAGTATTAGCTTGTGGTTCTGGGATTTCTTCCAATTTTATTGCGCTCCCACTTATCTGATTTTCTAAAAACTCAGTTTCCAAGAAGCGGGCATGACGAGAAACAAGGACTTTTTGCTCCTCTGCGTAATAGAAAAGATACCCCTTGGAGTTCTTTGGGTATCCCACAAACTTGCACTGTACTGAGCGTGCCTCGAGCTTGTCCGCATGCTGCTTTTTTACAAAAGCCGGACATCCCCATGTCTTAAAGGATTTAAGACAGGGTTTCTTCCCACTCCACATTTGATATGGTGTGGTAGGCACTGTCTTAGTAGGAACCTGGTTCAAGAGATGTGCAGCTGTTTCTAGTGCATAACCCCAGAAAGATCGCGGCAACTCAGCCTTACTCATCATGGAACGAACCATATCTAATAGGGTTCGATTCCTCCTTTCCGATACACCGTTGTGTTGTGGTGTGCATGGAGGAGTACGCTGAGAGAGAATTCCATTCTCTTTTAAGTAGTCCAGAAACTCGGCACTCAAGTATTCACCACCTCGATCCGATCTTAGGATCTTGATGCTTTTGCCTGTTTGTTTTTCTACTTCATTCTTATATTCCCGAAATTTCTCAAAGGCTTCGGATTTGTGCTTCATTAAGAAGACATGTCCATACCTAGAGAAATCATCTGTGAAACTAATGAAGTATGAATAACCGCTTCGCGCATGTGTAGACATTGGACCACACACGTCACTATGTATAAGTCCCAAGAGCTCGCTCGCTCTTACCCCGTGTCCAGTGAACGGAGTCTTTGTCATCTTTCCCATGAGACAAGATTCACAAGTGGCATAAGACTGGTACTCGAACGGATCCAAGTATCCTTCTTTATGTAACTTAGTCAACCGTGTCTCATTGATGTGACCCAGTCTACAATGCCATAAGAAAGCCTGATTTAATTCTGGAGACTTTCTTTTAAGTGTGTTCTGGACACTGAATATCTGAGCTTGATTCAATACGTATATACCGTTATTTAATGTACCTGACCCAATCAATGCTTGATTTAGGTGGATGTTTACTACATCGCTTACAAAAGCAAAATCATATCCTTCCTTAGAAAGTAAGGATACAGATATGATATTACAAGTCGCACCTGGTACATACAAACAGTCACGCAGAATCAATATCTGCCCAGTTGTCAGTCCTAGGTGATATTCCCCTATGGATACAGCATCCATGCTCATTCCGTTAGCAACCCTGAGAGTCATATCACCTTTCCTGATAACCCTACGGTTTCTCAGACCCTGCAACGAATTACAGATATGAGATCCTGATCCGGTATCCAATACCCAGGAAGTAGGGTTAACTGACAAACAGTTCTCAATTACAAACACACTCGAAGCCGAAGCCACAACATGCTTCGAATTCTGGCTACTGGCTTTACAAGCCCTGCAATCTCTCTGCCATAGTTCATTCCCGTTACAATAGGAACGTCCCTCTTTTACTATATCCAGTCCTGAAACTTTTGCCCTTGCTTTTCCTTTTTCTTCCCTGGTTTCTTTCAGGGTATAAGCAGAGGGCAGGGACTGTAGAATTAGGTCAGTACCTGACCCATTCTCCAACGTGGTCTCCAGGTCCGTAAGCTTAAAATAGCTGGTCTCTGTAAGGACGTTGCCCCCTACAGATGACCCGTCAGCCAACCTCGCTTGAAGCAATTCGTTCGAGGTCTCATATCTTGCGATACGAGATTGCTCTCCATATAAAACTTTGTTATGGAGGAAGATAGAAACTGAGTCCATCTTCTCGTGCTGCCTCTGGTTTGCACCATCAACTGAGGCTAACACGAGGCACTTGGCTTTCGCACAATCCTTTTCCGATGTCCTGCGGATGTAAACATCCATGACAGGGGAAACTGGACCTGAGAGAGCAGGGATTTGATTAGTTAAGAGGTGTCCAAGCTTGTCATGGGCAATGGACATCTTGACAGACCTTTGCCAGTCATAACAGTCAGGTTCAGTCATCTTATTATCTAGATGTAACCTAGGTGTGGTGACAGGGTCGCTGCAATTTAAGAGAGAAAGAAGAATACACTCAGCATGATGCTCTTGCAAGTTTAGAGTGGTTTTTAGTTTGTCTAAACAGGATGGCTCCCACTGTTTCTCGAACCCCTCCTTAAAACCAAAAAGGAAGAATTAGTCGGGATCAATCCCACCGCACAATTCTTGCTTAACCGTTCGGCCAGGCTGGTGTCGGTACTTCGAGGGAGGTTTTCCAACGCTTTCGCGAAGTTCCTTAATTCAAGAACCTCTTTTCCCTGGGGGCGTAGCCCCGCTAACACCTTTCTAGGCACCTACTAGGTTTATAGCATTGATCGATTAGTGAGAAATTTCCCGAGGAGTAGCATATACTCACAGTAGGATCGGGATCCAAATATCATCGCGTGACGAAACTGAAGGAATCCTACCAGAATCATCACGGTCCAAATGGTATGCAATACTAGCAAGTTTCAGTTCTTTTGAAACTCCCAATGTGGATTTTGCCCCATGCTCTTATGACCTTGACTAAGGCCAACAAATCATAAGTCACATGTCAAGTTCTACCCGTCGTTGTCCAGGTTAATTTGAACCCATCCGTATATACCCTTGACTATGGCCAACAAAGTAATAATACTGTCCCAAACCAACGCATTTATCTATGCAACATATGAATATCCACCAGCTACCAATCACTGTGCCTTGACTAAGGCCAACAAACACAGCTTGAATACTGTTGAATATTCATATGAAACGACGGAGGGCTACGAATGGTTTTGGCGAAACCGTAAACGTAGTGAACTTGATTTAGTCGATGGAACGAGATAGCTTTTAAATGGAGTGGCTCAAACTCCGCATTTTAAAAGTTTGTTTTGAAAAGAACCGAGTGGTTTTTCGAAAGTGTTCCAACGACTTATACTTGGTTTATTTTCTTGCATTAGTTCTTTTAATGGGTGTTTTGCTTGCATTAGTTCTTTTAATGCGTCCCATCATTAAAACCTACCATTGCAGAAAACAACCAAAATATGACGTACGCTTATGCCATTCGCATTCGCCACTGGGCCCCGTCATTACCCGTTAGGTTACTTAACTAACGACAGAGCGGGGGCTGGGCTAGCGCGGCTGTAAAACATAAGCAACGCCTAAATAATATCATATATAGATATACTGCAATGATAAACATTTCAGATCACAGATGAATACATTGGATATACTAGGAATCCGCAATTCGTACGAGCCTGTAACGAAAAGCAGATTACACGGTCGCGGTGAATAGCCAATACCCCACCCAAGACCCCTACGGGTGCGGCAAACTACCCGCCAAGTACCCGAAGCGAAGCAACCTCCCTCATCCCCGTGAGTAGGCCACTCGGCACTTCGGCATACCCGGTAGTTTGTGCACCCCCTCCATGGGTCTATCCTAGGAGCAAAAACAGTAAAAAGAAATTATACAATGACGACTACAACCCCGACCCGGTTGTGCGGCCATATAAATAATTATTACATCAATTTACAAATTTACATGAATTGAAAGAAAAGAAAACTCTCGTCTCACAACCCCCGGCTATTCACCCGCGACAATCCAACATATTCATATACACATTCCAGCAACATTACAGATCACAGATTTGTATAACCCCCACTAATCGACATATAGCGATTAGTAGACGTTCAATATAAATATCACATTACAGAAAAACCCGTTAGCTTAAGTCTTTTAGAAGTTCGATCAAAAATACGGATTTTCGGGACCCCAAAAATAAAATTTTCATTCTGGAAAATCTGGGCAGAAAATATATATTCCAAGAATACCAAAATACCCCCAGAATAACACTGCACCAAAGATTGACCTTGGCCGAGTCAACTCGGCCGCGGATCCGCGGCGGGAGCGTGCTCCCGCCGCGTTTCCGCGGCTCTTTGACTCGATCGTTGGACCATCTTTGGTGGTTATTCACACAAAAACCTGAGCAGATTTTAGGTGTTAAAATAATCAACTTTTAAACAGTAAAAAAATCGACAGAAAGTTCGAATTTCGGGGTTCGTTTTCGGGACTTTTTCTTTGATCGATCATCTAGTTACTTGCTAACATGTTAGATAGAGTTTAACTAGGCTCTGATACCACTGTAAGTCCATGCTACCTCTCCCGGTACTTTCGGGAAAGCGGAATTTGGTAAAAAACGATTTTTATAGAGGTGGTAACATGGACCTAAAACCCGGATCTTGGTTAAACATCTATCTAACAACCTAACTACGAGTTTCTAACTACTCGGTTAGGGGGTTATACCTTGCTTGTCTTGAACTCCTTCGTCTTCAAGCTCCGATGGTGGTCCGGATTGGCTTCTTTTCGTCGTCTCCGTACGCCTAAGATAGATCCACCTGAAAGCTCCAACCTTTGGCTCCTTCTTCGTTCTTTGAAGAAACTAGTTCACTCGGTTTGCTAAACCTTGTGAACTAGAGTGAGTAGAGAAGAGTTTGTATGGGATTTTATCTATGGTTCTTGATTCTCAACTCATGAGACAAGAGAACCATAGATTCAAGAGAGGGAGCAAGAGCAAGAGGGTGAGAGCAAAGCAAGAGAGCTCAAGAACAAGAGAGAGAGTGAGCAAGAAAGAATGAATAAGTCTTTTGTCTCTCACCCTCTCATAATCCAAAGTCATGATAACTCATCATACCAAATAAGTCTTATGTGATGGTTGAAGCAACCATAACCATGTCATTTCATGCACTCATTTTACACAAATGAGCAAGCAAGCAAAAGTCTTTGCCATGAAATGATGGCTATGGTTATCATGATGGTCAACTAGTCAAGCCTAGTCCACCGGTCAACAAAGTCAACAAAAGTCAACAAGTCAACAAAGTCAACAAAAGTCAACAACCATGTCACCATAATACTTAATTAATATAATAGTTAATCACATATCATATTCTCATTAGGGTTGAGCAAAAAGTCAAATAGTCAACGGTCAACTGTCAACAACCCTAATGAGAATCCGCTGCCTCTGCCTCCCTGTCAACTGTGCATACACACCCGCATCCGCGTTCCGAGGAACACGAATGTATACTGGATAAATCCAATCCCAAAACGTACACTAGGATCTGGCTTAAACCAAAGCCCGCTAGTGCAAACTGTCCGGACACTGTACGTGCATAAGTGCACGGATGTGACCGAACCCTGTCGCAAAACCATGCGACCTATCACAATACTATGCGACATCTACTCTTTTGCCTAAAGGCGAAAAGCTTTCTGTGTGGGACTCTAAAAACTCGACACTACGCTGGCAGTGGGTTCAACCACAGACCGCAAGCGGCACTAGATGTGCGTAGCGGTCCCCAGGTAATGCCGACAAGAAGACCGACGAGGCGAAACCCATCTGAAATCCTACTGAGCCTGAGTGTGACATTCTCCATACAGTCCGGTCTGTTCGTCCGATACATCGCATGGTGGGCCTAGGGGGCGGTAAACATCAGTCCGCCAATAGCGGTACAAGTCGTGCCGGAGCGAAGTCCAAAACACTCTGAGATAACACTGGAAGCCTACCAGTATATCTCGTTTGCCCTGGCCAGGGACTACTCGTGTAATGGCTCTCCTAGACACAGCGCGAAGTCAACCCCAATACCGGGAGAGACGAATCCTGTCTAACCGTCACTGCCTCCAAGTGCTTCGGGACTGCACCCAACTACTACCTGTTTGCACGGCTCATTTGAGCCGTGGTAGGGTAGTAATCAAAGTACAGTGGGAACACACTCGAGGCGAACTGACAGTGTCAAGTCAGCGGACTAAGCTGTATTCATGTCACCTGGGAACTTATAACTGACGATAGGCATAATACCAACTAGTCAGTTCCCGACGAGTCCTGTCCAGTGTACTCGTAACCCAACGAGCACCCGCATACTCTCTCAAGTACGACGTACTGATGGCTGTGGGACAGACCATCTCCCACACTGGGATGAGAAGCGCGCACGCTAGTCTACTCCGGAGTATCGATGCCCTGTCTCGATAGTCCTGCGACCAGGGACCTGCATAAGGATGTGCTTATAGATTACCCAGCCCCACTAGTGTGACTGCCATCACAACGCTGGTAATCAAGCAAAGATCCTAAGAGCTCCACTAATGTGTATAGGCGATATACTAAAATAAACACATGTACACATTGAAGTAGAAACAAACCAAGTAGCATACTTCTATTTTGAGCAAGATTGTTTATACAAGGTGAATATCCCAAGCTTCCATTAAGTAATATACAAACTAGTATGATACAGTAATGGCCTCTAGGGCATATACACTAACATATACATACCTGCATCCGCATTCCGACCGAATGCGAATGCGATGAGACTAAAGTAATCCAACAAATCTAATACTAGGATCCGGCTTAAACCAAAGCCCACTAGTATGATCCGTCCGATCAAGATCCGTGCATTACCGCACGAATAAGATCGAACCCTGCCATATATCATACGGCTTCGCCCGAAACTTGAGAAACTTTCTGTGTGGGACTCTAAAGACTCGTCAATACTTTGGCTGTGGATTTAACTACTAGCACGTCAGAGGTATTAGCCGTACGTGACGGGCTACCAGGTATTGACCAAAAGGGAGGTCGATGAGTGAACTCATCCTGACACCCTACTAAGCCTGTCGGTGACAATATCCGTACAGTCCGGTCCGTTCGTATATAAGCATCGCATGTCGGGCCTAGGGGGTTGGTAAGAGTCAGACCCCCAAAAGCGGTACAAGTCGTGTCGGAGTGTAGCCCAGAACACCCTGAGATACTACAGGAATACCTACTAGTAAATCTCCTGCCTTGGCCAAGGACTTCGTGTAATGGCTCTTCTAGACACAACGTGATCTCACCCCCAATACCGAGAGAGACGAAACCCCTGCCGATCCACTCACTGCCTCCATGTGGCTCGGGACTGTACCCAACTAAAACCTGTTTGCATGACTCCTTTGAGCCGTGGTAGGGTAGTAATCAAAGCACAGTGGGAACTCACACGAGACAAATGATGATCTCAGGTCGATGAACTAACCTGTACACATGTCACCAGGGAACTGTTATCTGACGCTAGGTATAATACCAACTAGCATGTTCCCGGCGAGTCCTGTTCGGTGTACTCATAACCCAATGAGCACCTGTATACATCTTAGGTGATCCAACTGACACCAATGGCTTGTGAGACTGGCCACCGCCCCTCGTCGGGGTCTCGACTGTATACACTAGTCGACTAATGGAGTATCGATGCCCAGTCTCGAAACTCCCACGACTAGGGACCTTTTAAGGATGTGCTTATAGACCCCAGCTCTCACGTATATAATCGCCATCATACTGCTGGCCATCAAGCAAGAATCCTTAGGGCTCTACCAACGTGCAATAGTGACCTGTAAGGTCACCTAAAGCTGTACACGATGATAAAGATAAACCATGGTAGCATACTATTCTCTATCAACATGTAATAGTGAACTACAATGTCATCTAAAGCACGTACACGATGATAAAGGCAAACCAGATAGTATACAAACCTCTCGAGTTAGACTGTCCTACCGGTACAGGTCCTCCCTCAATCTTTGAAATCACGTGCCTGCGATCCAATAATTGACTCTGAGGGCATTATATCCAACAATCTCCCACTTGCACTCAAGGCTAATTATTGCGATGTCGCATACTCACAGCCCGTGTAATAACAAACACCCAACTCCTCTACTAATCAGTCTCACAAAGCTCGTTTGCGAAACTATTGCGTTCGAGAAATAGCCTCAGCTAGTGATCCACCCTAATGTTTCTTTCTATGTCTCTCTTTATCTCAAGTTCGCGGAGAAAGCCATCTCCCAAAATGAGCAATACTTGTCTTAGAATATGTCTGGATATCTGATGGGACCTAGTTCATAAATGCACTCCAAATCCTAACTTCTTAGACTGTATCGTCAACTGAAACCAATCAGTATCCTGCGCCATGCCTCCCTCAGTATCCGCTTGGACCACCTGTCCAAAATACTTCCCCTCGTCAGAGGGAAAACAATAACTCTGATAGCCACTCTATCATCCAGGTCACCTTGGAAGCCTGGAATGATAACTGTCTCCTAAAAGAGGTTGTTGTTATCATTTCCCTAGAACACCACTTATGTTCTAAAACTTCTTCCGAATGTTTCTCCAGGATTGGATCAATATCAACTTATTGCATCTCTTGCAAAAACAATATCTGGTGTGGTACTTGACATCTCATGATCAACTCAATTGTCTAAGCAAGTGATCTGCCAATCATGCACATCCCTCCCCCCTTTAGTCTGTAAGACACCTTTGGAGAGGGTGACTCCATTACCTGCAGGTACACTACCGTGCCAGGAGTCATCCATTCTAAATACCTTTAGAATGCTGTCAAAGTACCCAGATTGGGAAACTACCCAAATCTAGATCTAAAACCATATATCTAGTAACCAGAATATCTGATATAATATCCATGTCCTATGTGGAGAAACCACTGTTTGACAACCAAAGCATAACCGATCGTAGTATAGGAATTTCACTTCCTACTCTGTGTATGTCATCCAAATACAAGGGCAGCACACCCTACTACCTTCTTAACAGATCCATCCCCTATTCTGATGAAGTCAAACCTATGACTGTCACATCAGAAATAGATGATCTATCTCCGCTATATCTGATTTAGTCTATAAATAGACATAAGCTACTTGTCCACTATGCTTCCGCTGCTCCCACTGACTACGACAACCCTCTGGCAGAATAATATACACGTACACTTCTAAAGCCAGTTCAGAACGACACTATACTCATCCTCTTGCCGGGTCTCATAGCCTGGAACAAGAGCAATGGCAAGTCTGGGTAAACAAGAACCTCCCTTTCACCGTCTTTGAGCATACCGAAGTACCTCTCAAGTGCCTGAGGTTACCGACCATATCTGCGGAGTGGCCAATGGAATGTCAAACTAGATTGAATCTTTAGGTTCCTATCAAATTTTCAGTAATCGTTTGCAGTTCTGGAATCACTTCCAGTTCTACCATACTCCCACTACTGTTTTCTGAAAAAAAAAACCATTTTACTAAAACTGTGGCGAGTCAAGAACAATATCACTATTGATCTTCCAGATGGTAGAAAATCAACCCTCGTCATAGCCCGGGTCAACCCACAAACAGCCATTACAGAAACGTGCCTTGAGTTATCCAGAGTCTGGTTTTAAGCATAAGCCGGACAACTCCCCATAGCTTAACATTGTTAAAATATGAACTATTCTATATCCAATATAGAAACAGAGGCACTGATTTAATTGGAACCAGATTCAAATCATGCAGCTGTCTCCGGTGCATGTCAACTAAATGGAGAGAGGCCGATCAACATTACTCAACTTATAAATACATCCAGATATGAGTAACCTGAAAGAGAAGCAAGTTCTCATAATTATTACTATCAACTGAATACCATACACAAGTATCTACATCTTCGATCACCTTGAAGAATCCTGATACTTGCAATACCTGGTTCTCTACTTTATTCATATACTTATAACTTCTCAAAACTTAGACCTTGCATTTCTACGAAACACATGTCTAAGAACTAGAGAAGTCACAAGTAAAACAGAATATAGTACGAATACCAACCCCTCTGTCCTAATGGACACTGGACAACATACAATACTCTGTATAAGTCCCTTGAGTCTAATAACTCATTCCCTGTGTGTCATAGGTTGAAAACTGTACTTATGGTTAAGAAGAATTACACCACTGTTTAATGCTCCTTACCTAACCATCCACTGATATAGGTAAATGTCATAGACATAATTTCAAAAGTTATATCTCTCTTTAAAAAAATAAACGTACAGATATATCAATTTGAAATTGGTGCATAACAACGGATATTCAAAACCAAATATTTGCCGTCTGGCAAACAACCCAGGCGATTTCCTCAAATATCACCAATTACAACGAATCCCGATATAATAAGGATGATCACCCAATTCCCAATAACTTACTCCCACTCATCATCTGTAAAACCATACAGATGTGAGAATCAAACCTGGTAAATACATACCCTGGAGCATGGACAATTGGGAAATCAGTTTTCTTTTAACAATACACAGTGAAACTGAAACATGTAAATGTTTCAAAGGGGTATCCGGGTATTCTTAGTAATGCCTCTTGCATTATCAGATTCACAACTGTATCCGTATATTTCTTTTCCATCTCTCCAAATCCATTTATATGTCTTTAGTCATTATCTTCTGTACACCATCGTTAGGCTAAATGGTTTTCTTCCTTCCCTACCGTTCGGCACCAGCCTATGGTTTGGAAGAAGACTATCCAATAAGCGTAATAAGTGTACTGTCCTAATCCTAGGAGCACTCGCAACCCGAGAGAAGGTAAAGAAAAAAGAAAACTGAATAAAACCCTATTCCTCTTTCTCCTGAACCAGAATCCATCCCCGAACTGGAACAAGTCCCTTCGAGTTCGTATATAACCATATGATGGAGTATCCATTAAACTGTGGATCTTCGTAGTGATACAGAGTGTTCTGGAGAAATACAAAGGTGAAGTAGGAGTGACGATGAAATACTTGGTTTGGTCATGAATGGCAATCGCAATTTACTTTGCCCTCTTACTGGTCCCTTTATTTGTCTTTACTTAATACCTTCTGTTCACCTTTTAGGCTAAATGGTTTTCTTCATTCCCTACTGTTCGGCACCTGCCTATGGTTTGGATGAAGACTATCCAATTAGCGTAATAGGTGTACTGTCCTTATCCAAGGAGCCCTCGCAACCTGAGAGAAGGTAAAAGGAAAAGACAACTGAATAGTCCTATTCGTTTTCTCCAAAACTAGAAACCATCCTCGAATCTGTAACAAGTTCCTTCGAGTTCGTATATAACCACACGATGGTTTTATCCAATGGAAGTGGATGTTCATAGTAATACGGGGTGTCCTGGAGAAAAGGGTAAAAGAAGGAGTGGCAATGAGGTATGCAACTCTGACAATCCAAAAGTCAGTGTTTTAAGAAGGTTCGGTTAACTTGGTCACTGAGTCATGGTCAAGGGTCGGGTCATGGTCGCTGCCAAAGAGAGAGAGAAAAGAAACACTCAGCGTGCACTCTAACCTAGATCAGAATAGTTATCACTTTATCCAATCAGGAAACCTCCGACTGTAACCTCAAATTCTCCTCCAAACCTGAAAGAAGAATTAGTCGGGATCGCCCGAGGAGTAAACCAACTCATCAGTGGGAATCGGGATCCAACCATCATCACATGATAACGTGATGGAATCCACTCGCGTTATCACACTCCAGAAGGTATGCGCATATCCGGCAAGTTTCAGTTTCTTTAGAAACTCCCGATGTGATTTTTACCCCTAGGACCCAAGTGATCTTGACATAGTCAACAAATCAAAGAGTCCTAGTCAAGTTCAACCCATCATTATCCTGGATTGCATTAAACCCACCCGTACGAGCCCTTGACACAGTCAACAAGGTCGCACGACTGTCCTAACCAATCCCATTAATATGCCACAAACAAACACTACTTAGCTACCGCACACTACGCCTTGACACAGTCAACAAACGCAGCACGAATACTAAGTAATACTTGCAAGAAATGACGGAGGGCTACGGCTGGTTTTTTGGAGAAAAACCATTAACGTAATGAACTTGATATCGTTGAAGGAACTGCATAACTTTTTATAAAAATATAGTGGCGAAAACCTTTGCTAAAGAGGTCACTCCCGGTGAAGGGATCTCGGCTCTTTCCCCGTAGAATGAGGTGCAGGATATTCATAACCGAATACCACGATGCAAAGCAAAAAGTAATCGACTATAGTGAAGTTATTACCCTGACGCAAACTTCTTTCCAAGGGGTCACTCCCGGTGAAGGAATCTCGGCCCTTGCCTCGTCGACTGAGGTGTTGGATATTCATAACCGAATACCACTGTGCAAAACAAAAGAGAACATCTTTGCAATAATAGCTTTTTTTTGAAAAATGTTCCAACAACATCAGAATAGGTTTGTTTAGCTTGCATTGATCCGAATCAATGTAGTCCCATCAATTAATCACACCACAAAAGAACGAAAATATGATGTACGTATATGCCATCCGCATTCGCCACTGGGTCCCGTCATCACCCGTTAGGTTACTTACTAACGACAGAACGGGGACTGGACTAGCGTGGGTGTAAAATATATACAACATCTACTAGTATATATATATCAATATATAATATTCGCTCAAGGCGTGATAAAATGCAACATCACAGAGAGTAATAAACATCACAGAACAATACAGATAATCTGGGATCCCCGGGTTTCATAGAGCCGCTACTGAAACCCGACGTTCCCCTAGTTGTGTGGATTGCCTGTGCAATGAAATCCTAGACCCCTACGGGCGCGGCAAGTTACCCGCCAAAACCTGAAGCGAGGCAGCCCCCTTCAACAACGTGAATGGACCACCCAGCACTTTACGGAATTCGGTAACTTGAGAACCGCTCCTTGGGTCAACCTGCACCCCTACGAGTGCGGCGAATAGCCCGCCAATTCTAGAGTAAAGCCCTCTCCGTCTCAAAGCCATGAGATGCGGGCCCGTTTCCCTCTAGAACCTGGCTATCCGTGCACCCCACCGCGGGATAATCCTAGTACAGAAAGTAAAATATATACAACGGGTACATCGACCTCAGCCCGGTCGTGCCCCAAAAGAATAATATACAAACAGGCAGTGACGGCAGTCCACATATCGGACGCTCGCCCAGCAATATCAAATATACAAATACAATCAAACTGTACTACCATTGCACCAGGCTATCCACCACGACAAATCCGCAACATCACAGCACAACACAGAACATCAACGTGAATGTCACGTTCGCAAATCCGTCTAAAAGGGCTATAGCAATTAGACATGATTTACCGATCAAATGACATTCACGGTCGTAGATATAATGTAAATACTGTGAACTAACATATTTAAAATTTTCGATCGACAAAATTTCCCGAAGTGGGCCCCAAGCACAATTCCCAGTACTCAAACAAATCTGGGCCCAAACAAAAAATACCAGAAAACCCAATTCCATGTCAGAGAGCACTGTAGAAAGTTTGGTGCAGTGTTGCTATAGTACGGCCGTGGAACCGAGGCCAAAACGTGGGTACGGCTGCGGTTCCGCGGCGCTACAGTGCAATCAATGTACCAAATTTTCTCAGAACACTTAAAAAAACCCTGCCTGTTTTTCTGCAGCACACTAAATAATTTTTTGACCACAGGAAAAATTCGACAAAAACTGTGACTTGGAAATGCAGTTTTTAGAAAATTCGTTCGATCGATGTTTTAAATACGTTGGAACAAGCTAGAAAAGGTTAATGGCGTGGCTCTGATACCATGTAAGACTACGGTAGCGCCCCGGCCGTGTGTACGAGGCCAAAATGCGGAAACGAAAACTTTTTCAAACTAGAAACTGGCGCTATCGTATGTTTAAAACCCAGATCGAACCATTAACCTACAACTAGCTATCAAGAGAAGGGATATAAAGCTATACCGATCGATTCGTGTCTTTCGGTCTTTGGCCACCATCCCAAGCTCCTCGCGGCATCTCCGTTCTCGATCTCCTCGTCGGAAAGGGCACCACATCATCGATTCTTTTTTACGGGCTCCTGCTTCATCCGAAGCAACTCGGGCACGAAGTGTGCTAGCCGACGTGTCCAAGATGTTGTAGAAAATGTTTGTGATCACTTTGTCTCTTGCATCCATTGTATGGATGGAGGTTAGAGATGATGTCATTAATGGAGATTGTGAGCTAGAGGAAGAAGAAGAAGAGGCTCTCTCTTTTCTTTTGTTTTGCTATGATAAAATGAGAGAGAGTCTGTAAAAAATACAAGACCAAGCTCTCATATGGCAGCACCTCTCTCTCTCTCCTCGTCATATCAACACAAATCAATCACAGTATGTGACACATGCACAAAGAAAGAGACCATGAGTCACCACTTGTGCATGTGTCATAATTAATGCTCATAATCATGATTTCATGCTCACAATAAACATTTGTAAACATTATTCCAAATGTTTACAACAATAAAAAGATACGGCAATATCTAAAGTAAACTCATGAAAAATCACAAGGATACCCCTCACCTGTATATACATACCTGCATCCGCATTCCGACCGAATGAGAATGCGATGAGACTAAAGTAATCCAACAAATCTAATACTAGGATCCGGCTTAAACCAAAGCCCACTAGTATGATCCGTCCGATCAAGATCCGTGCACTACCGCACTAATAAGATCAAACCCTGCCATATATCATAAGGCCTCTACAACGTTTCGTCTGAAACATGAGAAACTATCTGTGGGGGACTCTAAAGACTCGTCAATACTTTGGCTATAGATTTAACCACTAGCACGTCAGAGGTATTAGCCGTATATGATGGGCTACCAGGTATTGACCAAAAGGGAGGTCGATGAGCGAACTCATCCTGACACCCAACTGAGCCTGTCGGTGACAATATCCATACAGTCCGGTCCGTTTGTGTATGAGCATCGCATGTCCGGCCTAGGGAGTTGGTAAGAGTCAGGCCCCCAAAAGCGGTACAAGTCGTGTCGGAGTGTAGCCCAGAACACCCTGAGATACTACTGGAATACCAACCAGTAAATCTCTTACCTTGGCTAAGGACTTCTTGTAATGGCTCTCCTAGACACAGCGCGATCTCACCCCCAATACCGGGAGAGACGAAACCCCTGTCGATCCGCTCACTGCCTCCATGTGGCTCGGGACTGTACCCAACTAAAACCTGTTTGCATGACTCCTTTGAGCCGTGGTAGGGTAGTAATCAAAGCACAGTGGGAACTCACACGAGGCAAATGACGATCTCGGGTTGATGAACTAACCTGTACACATGTCACCAGGGAACTGCTATCTGATGCTAGGTATAATACCAACTAGCATGTTCCCGGCGAGTCTTGTCTGGTGTACTCATAACCCAATGAGCACCTGTATACATCTTAGGTGATCCAACTGACACCAATGGCTTGTGAGACCGGCCACCGCCCTTCGTCGGGGTCTCGACTGTATACACTAGTCTACTAATGGAGTATCGATGCCCAATCTCGAAACTCCCATGACTAGGGACCTTTTAAGGATGTGCTTATAGACCCCAGCTCCCACGTATATGATCGCCATCATACCGCTGGCCGTCAAGCAAGAATCCTAAGGGCTCTACCAACGTGCAATAGTGACCTGTAAGGTCACCTAAAGCTGTACACGATGATAAATATAAACCATGCTAGCATACTATTCTCTATCAACGTGTAGTAGTGAACTACAATGTCACCTAAAGCATGTACACGATGATAAAGGCAAACCAGATAGTATACAAACCTCTCGAGTAAGACTGTCCTACCGGTACAGGTCCTCCCTTAATCATTGCAATCACGTGCCTGCGATCCAATAATTGACTCTGAGGGCACTATATCCAACAGATACGCTGTGCTAAACATGAGGCGGGTACCCAGACGTTCCTGTAAGCTCTTCCAAAAATGCGAAATGAATCTGGTGTCTCGATCTGACACAATACTAACCGGAACTCCGTGAATTCGCACTATCTCTTGCATGTATTTCTCCGCCAGCGACTCTGTCGACTGTTTCACCCAGATGGGTGTAAAGTGTGCATCTTTCGTAAGCCGGTCGACGATAACCCAAACGGCATTGTTGCCTCGTGGACTCCGGGGTAAGGCAGTCACAAAATCCATAGTAATGTGCTCCCACTTCCATTCTGGTATCGGAAGTGGTTGCAACAGTCCTACTGTTCTCTGGTGTTCAGCCTTTACTTGCTGACATACTAAGCACTTGGATACCAACCGTGCGATTTCCCTCTTCATTCCATTCCACCAATAATCTTGCCTCAGATCTCGATACATTTTTGTGACTCCCGGATGTACAGAATAACCTGAACTATCAGCCTCAGTTCCTCTTCTCTAAGATCTCCCTTGGGAACGCAGAGTCTGCTACCGAATCTCAAAGAACCGTCTCGATGTATGAATAAGTTTGTCCTTAGTCTGGCTTCCACCTGCTCTCTGAACTTCTATAGTCGAGGATCGTCGGTTTGTGCAGCCTTAATGCGTTCTACAAATGAAGACTGCACCTGCAACTGCTAAAACTTCCTGATTATACTCGGTGTAACAATCCCTAGTTCGAGCCTCTGAAAATCCTCAATGATGCTCCCCTGCCTGGTCAACATCATGACCGCTGGCTTGCGACTAAGGGCGTCGAGTACAACATTTACTTTTCCCCGGATGGTACTGTAAATTCCAAGTCGTAATCCGCCCCTCGCTATAGCTATTGGCGTTGTCTCATATTCAATTGTCCATGAGTGAACATGTATTTCAGACTCTTGTGATCCGTATACACTTCCACCTTTTTGCCCAGTAAGTAGTGTCTCCAGATCTTTCATGTGAAAACTACTGCGGCTAACTCCAAGTCGCGTGTTGGGTAGTTCCCCTCATGATTCTTCAGTTGCCGTGAGGCATAAGCAACTACCGACCATTTTGCATCAGAACGCAGCTTAAACCTTTTCCTGAATCATCGTTGTGTATCCCCAAACCATCTGAATCGTCTGGCACTGTAAGAATAGATGCTGAGGTCAATTTCTGTTTCAGTATCTCAAAAGCCTGAGTACATTCCTCTGTCCATACGTAAGGCACTTCCTTCCAAGTCAGCTAAATTGGGGGTCAGGTGATTACAAGGTTCAAGGATGAGATAAAATAATTTCTGGTAATAAAGGAAAGAAATGTTGTAAGAAGGATCAATTTATGAATCAAGCGGGCTTAAAGGTACAATACTTCAGGAAAAATTCGATTGGACCAGAACTTTATTGTTCAGAAAATCTTCACAAAGTACAATTGAGAGATAAACGTGGCCTTAAACATTACATCGTTTTTATTTGGCCCTAAGAAAAGAAAATAAGTTGCGTCAGTCGTGATTGTGGAAGTTCAACAAGTTGCGATATATTTTCGCGCTAAGATGGGGGCGTCCATTCCCATAGTGTCTTGCTTGAACATCTACTTGAGGTTCTTCAGCCTCGTGTTCCTCTTCACTCGAGATTTCATCCTCCCACTCCTCCTGGACTGGAGCTTCATCATCGGATTCCTCCCTTATAGGGTTTTCTTCTCCTAACACTTCTTCTTCGGCGGGAGCTTCCTCATCAGAATCCTCCTCCATAGGTTCTGCCTCTTCCGAGTCCTTTTCCATAGGGTCTTCCTCAGGATCTTCCTCTTCAGGATCCTCATAGGGTTCCTCCTCTACAGCATTTCCCTGTGGATCCTCTCCTATTGGGTCCTCTTCATCGTCAGAATCATTAATCATATTGATCTCTGGAGCTACGACATCGATTCCCTCATCCTCGTATTCGTTGTCGTTGAAAATGACCTGTGGACCATCGACCTCGTCATCTGAACTCATTAATATACAGTCGAAAGAAATACATGACTGAGTGTCATCATCGATAAGCGGTGCCGCCCCAGGGTTGGCCATGGCCTGAAAAGTAAGGGTCTTGATTAGCCAGTGGAACACGAATGAATCTAATGATTAATGATGTGGAACACGAGGAAAGAGAAAGTAGATAAGATTCAAAACATGAAATTGAGTGGTGATGCATAAGTAGTATATGGAAGTGAAAGCAAGGAAACAAAGTATGATTCAAGGGACGCCTAAATTGAACCGTAATTTTATTCTAAACCCGGCACTCTGATACCAACAAAACCATGTCATGCTCCGCTTTGCAAAATACGGAATACAAGGGTGATAAGGCCAGCCGTGCTCCTACAATCAAGGAAAGATCCTGTCGTAGTCACATTTCGTCTTCTAGCATTATATGATAATCAGTAAAATGCAATACGGATAAAGAGAATGCAGTCCCTAAAACTATCAAGTATAAAGGAACTGAGCTCAATGGAAGTAAGCAAAAGGGCAACTAACCAGGAATATCAATGGAGAAATGTAACTGGTTCACTAGTCTGGATCTTCACAGTCTCCTCGAGGTCAGGAGAATCCACCTCTATCACTGAGCATGCATACTCAGGTCGTCAGAGCGACACAATAGCAATATTATATTAATAACAAGAGACAAGAAAATGAAAGTAATAACGGTGGAGATAAAATGCAGGTAGTCAATATGTTACTAACTGATGCAATGTATGATCTATGTCACTATCTGTCTCTAGGTCATTTTGAAATCGAGTTGTGGAAAGAAGGATCATGTTTAACGAGGGGCTCGTACATACCCGAGACTACGGCCTGCTATCGCCCGGGACATAACCCTGTCAGCCGGACCGCTAGGCCCAACCTAATATATATAAGAGTCTCTATTCGAATGATCATCCTCTAAATCACTGTTCTCGCTAAATACAATTCCCTTTCCACTTCAATTTCCCCCTTTTTACCCAGGTTTCACTATTCGTGAGTATAGGCTAGTTGTGTACAAGTACGCATCAATAACACGATTTCTTTCACTGTTCACTATATGGTTCATTGTCACGAATCACTCACTATTCATTAGCGTACTTGACACAACCATACCAATACTACACACGTTCGACAATGCAATATACATGGAGAATTAACACGAATATTCACTATCACTAGGGGTCCTGTAGTGGGGTAAAACTATGAATCATGCCGCTAAACAGTTTATGTGCAGTACACGTCATTATGTATCTTATGAACATAGAAAATTTGTATTAAATCATACATTCATAATTAAGCCAAAAGATACAAAAGCGGTAATAATTAAACTCAATCAGAAGTTCAACAAAATTAATTTCAAGTTAATCGGGTTTTCGCAAGTTACAGTCATTTCATTTTAAGTGTTCGCTGCTGGAAATTCAGTTCCTGAACTGAATGCCAATTTCACAACACAGTTTTCATCCTGTTACGATAAAAATTAGGCGACACTATAGTTGAACAAAATTTAGATTTATCAGTCAGGTTTCCAACGAACCAGATGGATCGATAATATCCAAGGTGTACTGGAAGTTATGCACTGTATAACAAAGGGGTATACGCTCTGTCCTTGTTTGGGACTGCTATATGTTTTGTTGGTTTAAAATACAGTTTAAATAGTAAAAGAAGGTAGAAATGAATGAAATAGGTTTCATTAGTTAGCTAACAGTTTTATATTCGCCATGGTATAAGGTTCCACATCATAACATTTTCATACAGCAGCGTGAAGGCATTACAAAACGAGAATCGACAGCCAGAGCTGCTCTGGACTGCAGTTCAGAGCCGTACTCCGAACCAGTTTCCCTCATCTTTTTAGCATAGAATCAGATTAATACTCTTATGGAGTTCTTGGTCGTTGAGTCGGATTCGATTTGAGCCCTCGAACGCCACATTCCAATTTATAATCAATTAACTGTGATTTTTACGAGTTTCAGGTACGGAAAATTTCAGTTTTAACGGGCTTAAATGAGAATGACCTATCACGTCAGTAACGACTGTATTTTCCAGCCAAATTATAACACAGCGTTTGTTATTAGTCGGGCCATCCTATGTGATCAGTTTCCGTCAGTTTAACGAGGTTTTCCCCCTCGGGTTTTACATCGAACGCTTACATATTATTGATTTGCACGAAAAGTATACACAGAATTTATTGGAATTTTGACTTGTGATAGATAAAATTAGCATGAAGCAAGTGGTATACTTGCCTGACAACTTGTTGACGACGGTACAGCAGCAGCAACAGCGATGGCGCGATCGCGACGCACACGCGGCTAAGGTGGTGGTCGTTGGTGTCGGCGCTTGATGCTCGATGTTGAGGTGGTCGAGGGTTTGAGTAGGAGGCGAGGGGCTCGGCTATGGAGAGGGTGGTTGCCGGTGATGTGGGCTGCGGTGGCCGGAGGAGGTTGATGGCAAGGGAGTTGCTCGAGTTGGAAGCGATGGGAAGCTCAGGGGTCGGTTGGCGCAGATCGGGAAGAAGGTTTGGACGTTCGTCGACGACGATAGGGGCATGGGGTGGTCGTCTGAAGAAATGGAGAGCTCAGCCACGGCTGAAAGGAGCTCGACCAGGAGCTTGGGTGGAGAAAGGAGAGAGATGGGTTTTGGTGAAGAAGGTGGTGGAGCCGGCAATGGTGAGGGGAGCTCGCGGTGATCGGAGGTGGTGGGTTAAGGTGTCTTGGGGTTGTAGGGGGTGTGTGAGGAATAGCGATGAGAGGAGGAGGAAGAGAAGGAGGTGAGGCTGTTGAGGAGAGGCGGTCGACGTGCTGGCAAGGGTCAAGGAGGAGGCAGGGGTGCAGGGGAAAAAGTAGTGAGGATGAGGCGAGCTCGGTTTTGTTATGAGAGGGAGAGAGAGAGACGAGGTCGAGGGAGTGAGCGGGCGGGCGCGAGAACGTGGGCGAGGAGCAGGGACGTGGGGCGACGAGGCGTGGTGGCTTGGGGCGACGGCAACGTGGGAGCACAAAAAAAGAAGCGGGAAAAACATAAGAGAGTGGGGAAGAAAGGGAGGCGGGTCGGGTTTGGGCATGGGGCCGGGTCGGGCATGGGTAAGGGATTTGAGGTTGGCCTGGGCCGGGTATGCATAGGCATGGGATTGGGCTTTTAGTTTAGGGAAGGAAATTTAAAAATATAAAAAGTGTGGCATCTAATGTTCACAAAATGTATATAGAGAAAAACAAAAAACATTTAAGGGGAAATTTTGTATTTACGGAACCGGGAATTTACACTATGTTGAACTATGCAGAGCCTAGGGTATTTGTATATATACGGAATCTAGGCTTGACCTTACAAAACTTAGACTTAGTCGAGGGGGTATTAGACCCGAACTTTCGTCGCGTAGGTTGACCTTGGTTGATGGAGTAGGTGACTTAAGGAGAGTGGCGTACCGTGTGTATGTTCCGTGGAATACTTACGATACGCTCCTCCGCTTAAGAACCCTTAGGATGTACATTTTCTTGCACAGTATTATATTCATTCATGATCTATCCTCATCGATATTGGTTTATGGTTTTGCTGCCATGATTACACGGGTAGAGTGAGCTACAGCTAGATTTGCGTCAGCATGAGCTCGTCACGGACGAGGACTGACCAGGGCGTGATTCCAGGGACATACGATTTGCATAGATGCATCGTTTTATTGTGTTTTCGTGCCATGAGCGTTTGATGGATCGCTTTATAAATTTCTCGGGCGTGCAGATCAGCACCAAAGGATTGGGCCACTGCTAGAGGCCAGCCAGAATTTGATGACCGTCGATGCACAGATTATTCTTGACGATTGAAACACTGTTTAGCGTGCGGACGAATGAGCCAGTTGTTGCTGCGAATGATGAGATATCGCCCCAGATGTTTAAAGCTATTGTCGCACGAGTTGTACTTAGAGAAATGATAGAAGATCGCTAGTCACCCTCGGAGGAAGGACTAGGACATGTGATTCATTGCCTACCCCGATGCGAGGTCATCAGAATGATTGATTCCAGCTAGAGACGACTTCAAGCAGGTACGTTGAGAGTCGATAGAAGACAATCGAATGTCAGAAACCAATTTTTCCAATTTTAAAGTATTCGGAGAAACATGCAAGCAATTCTGTGGACCCTCTAGAAGAATGAAACCCTAACTCGATATAATGACCATGAGAACGCTTTGAAACCTTAGAGTTTACAGCAGTTCCACAATGCCATTAATGAGGCTTGGGTTTGCCCTTCTACGGCTGGTCCATAGGTACTGTGGCATGTACTAGAATACTATTAAACTGTACCCAAGATGTTGAGCTCTTGGGGGATTATGGAACTTTGACGAATCGATCGAAAGGTTCGACGTCATTCGGATATCATATGATGGGATACATTGCTTGGGAGACTCCAGATACGAGTATAGCCATTGGAGCGCAGTCCATGCAGCCACGAAGAGACGAGTCCGAATCAGTCGACATTAGAGAGAAGTGGAGTAAGAGGTTCGTGCGAGATCTTGATGAGATGGCGTTCCACTCCGCTGACATCAGAGATGTGATACGCATGCAGAGACGTTGTTCATGGATATATCTTCCAGAAAAAGTCGTGATGAGTACGCAGCCGTTCCGGAACAAGAAACAGAATTAGTAAAGGATGACGACTTCCGGGCAGTTCGGCAGAAACGATATTCGGGAGAGACCCTGACAAGATCTTTCTGGAATACTATACAAGAAGACTTGGACCCAGGATCGGTCATATTACGCACACCCAGTAGGCCATAGTTCGGCATCGTCGACGAGACATGTTATGAGTGACCATGATGGTTGGCCAGAGATCTTTAGAGGATGTGCCAAAGCGGGACTGTTTCCGCCATCTTTGATTTTGGTATTTTAGGCGATTTATTTGCATGATTGAGATCTTGTGCACCACAGTTGCACTTGACTTCGATTTGATGTCATTTGAGACGTTGATTTTTATTCCATGCCTATGGTATGCAAGTGATTTGACTTATGCTTTCGGCATAGTTTTCATGCACTTTTAGTATTTTGATTTGATTTGATTGTGCACGCTGGTGCACATGGTTGTGAGATTATATACCACGGTATACCTGATTTGGATTGAGATATGTTGTATACCATCGATTTCGATTGTGATATTCGATATTTGATGCACCTTGTGCACTTGATTTGGATTCTTGCGCATACTTGGGCGCTCGATGCGATTTTGGTGCACGCCAAATGCACTAAATCGAGATTCTTTGTACATATCAAATGCACCTGATATTGCTGTCAGGAACACCCGTTGCCTTTGACAGGTGTTTTGTGCACACTCGTTGCACTTAGATTTTGTTTCTGTGCTTGTATGGCATATTTATTGATTTCGATTTCCGTGCGCACCATACGCACACGGCATTCTTATGCATATTTTGGGATTGATTTCGGTTGGAGCAGTACGCTTTTATGATATTTGCTTTTTGGTATAGTAGCTGAGCAGGACTAGTCAAGGGATAATACCTGGATATCTTTTGCATGCATTGATAGTTTCGAAGGGATTTCCAAAAAGGAGCTATAGTCTCAGTATTACCTACGTGTCTTAGATGACACAAGACATTTAATAAAGGAAGCCCTTCTAAATTATTTTCAAAACGGAGGGACGTGTATGTTAAACAAAAGATATATATATATATATACATATATATATATACATATATATATAGTTATTTTATTACAATAGACGTCCGCCACTGTGCAGTGATACGCGCATCGCGCAGCGATTGGAAAAGAGTTTGGCATGCATTCCTTTCAGATGTTTTAATGATGTTTACTCGCATTGTTGATGTATATCATGTTGGTTTTCGTTTTGGGCTTTGACATTGGTGTCTTCGCCATAACTCCGATGATTGCGGGATGCTTGACGGAGTTTTGATTTTGAGTTATCTGCTCATTTTTCATGCGCATGCATTGCGCTACAATGCGTTTTATGTATTCAAAATTTCGGGGCCCCGACGACTTGATCATTTTACTGAAATGTTTTACAAACTGTAGGAGTTTAAATTTAAATTCGGGGACCGAATTTCTTTAAAGGGGGAAGACTGTAACATTTCAGAAAAATAAAATTTTATTTTTGGGAAATTTTATAGTTAAAAAATTAATATTATGAATATTTTATTATGCGGTATAATTAAATACCGATAAATCGGGAAATAATTGGAAAATTATAGGAATTACTGAAATGAGGGTGTTTTTTTTTGTGATTTAGGCAAATTATAGATTTTTTATAATTTATTATATACTATTTTAATGCTAATCGCGATTAAATGTCGCTAATCTTGCATTAATCTGGTTTTGTGCACATGACATTCACCAAGTCATTTTTCACACTTGTTACATTTCTTTCATGGTTTCTTTCTTTTTATCATGCATGGTTTAAATTTTAAAAGAGAAGAATAGAAAAGAAAAGAAAAGAAAAGAAAACATTAAACAATAAAGCATGGGCAAGAGAGAGAGAGAGGAGAGAGAGAGGTGAGAGGTCTCCATGATCTATGGCTCATTGTTTCCTTCATTATTTTCTCCTTCATTTTCCCTCCCTCTTCTCACTTGGCTGCCCTCCTCTCTCCACCACTTCACCACCTCACTACAACCCCAAAACCCTATCAAAACACTTCATATCTTTTGTTAAAAACATGCACAAGCTCGCTACAAGCATGGACAACCAAGAAAAATCGGATTTTGAGCACTTGGGGCAACTCAAGAAAATTCTTGAGTTGCCAAATGAGGTAATTCTTACAACATTAGAATAGTATTTCAATTCCTTAAGCATCCATACATGTTTAGTATCGATATTGAGTGGATTGGTGAACTTTGAAAATTCCTAGAAAGGTTAGGGTTTGATTTGAATCCAAAGGTGTATTTGAGGCTAAATAGTGACCTTAAACCCCTGTAGGGAATGTGTATTGGACCGGAACCATAGACTAGAACCCCAATTCACAAACTTAGAAACCCCGATATCGGAAAATTGTGAGAATTGTGAGGTTGTTTTGATATCTGCTATCACCCGGGGGCAATAGGAATTATTTAGCAAACACAAAGAGTCATGCAGGCAACCTGGAGTGTACCACTGAAACCCTAGCCCCTACTTCCTCACCCAGGCCGCAATTACATATTTTCTGGGTGCAAATTATGGCCAGAGCAAGGAGTTTTGGGTTCGTGTCTGGTCCAGGGAATTATCTCCAGTAAATTGGACCCTCCATATGTGCAAAATTGTCTGATTTCACCTAGGGTAAAATCTGGGACCATTTTCATGAGTTGCTGTCTTGTATTTCATGATATTTATGAAATGAAGTTTTGATATTGGTGTTTTGTCGGTCGATTCACGTTTATACGTCAATCGTCGAGAGTTGGTTATTCTTGCATGCGTAAACAATAGGTTTTAACCTATGTACGTTTCGTGTATCGATTTAGTTTTCGTGCGTGATTTTGGTTTACGATATCTTTTGTTTTTATATGTAGGCACCCCCATGAGCATTTCGAGACAACGAGGAAAGCGTGGCGTCATCAACTTCGGCAAACGAGGATCAAGATGAGTAGATATATATCTACAGGGGAAGTCGGGAGGTGGCGTATAGCACCCCCGCAGTTCGAAGTGTAGTATACGTTATATATGATATATATATATATATATATGATTATGTGTTATATAAAACATGGATAGTTAGAAAGTAGGATCTTAGAAGATCATAACTTAATTTTAGTAATTGGTTGATAGTGTTGTAGTTAGTTTCTTAGTTGCGAACCCTAGAATAAGGTTTACATACACGCACGCACACACTTGCATACATTTTATTTACTTGTGCGTATATGGGGATATGTATATATATACGCATAGGTATGGGACTGTATATATATATATATATATATATATATATATATATATAAGTATACATATACTTGGATGATGAGGATAGTATGTGGTATTTGGATATGAGTCGATGAGATTGGGCAAGGTGCCATGAGATCGATGATATGATATGGTTCGTATTGAGATACGACATGATTGTTATAGCGGGTCCTCAGGCGATGTATTTTCATATACACACATATATATATCTAGATGGTATCAGTATATACTAGACATTAGGTCAGTACCCAGATCACTATTTGATGATAAGGATACCAGATGATTATTGAGATAAATGTGATATTTGACCCGTACCCAGATTTGGGTGGTCGTACGATGGATTTACCGTACGAGCTATATATTGATGATAGATCCGCACTATTGACTCGAGAATGTCATATTATATATATTGTATCATATGTGATACTATTGAGGCGGGATCACCGACTATTATATGTTTATATATCGACTCAGACTTAGGTGGTTTTCCTTACCCTTTCGATTGGTTTGTTAGTTTATTTCTGTAGTTTACTTGTAGATTATTTATTGTCATGTTTATTATTCAGCTCCAGCATATTCTTGCTGTTCGTATCGCATTGCATGCTTATATTGGGTTTTTTAAATTATTATTAAAATTATGCCGATAGGACACCAGCACCATTACCGATGATGTGTATGCTCCACGTACACCTGCTTGCCGGCTCACACACATCATCATCAGTAATTTCCATGTCACGTACACTTTAGAGAATATTAATTTTTTGATATCGCTTGTTAGATGATAGTTCCAATATGTTATTATTTCATATGCTAGTTCATTATTGCATTCATTGCTTGATATTTCTTGCATATTTATATATTCATTGTCATGCATTATTTTTAGGGCCAGTCCGGATTGCTGGAGCCCAATATCTAGAATTCATTGTTTAATTACTCTAGAGAATTGGATTTCGGATTCCCATGAGATTTCTGGATTTGGAGAAACCGCAAGGATTTGTAAACTGGTTATCATTTTCAAAAGATAGAAAATTGCGGTTTTCTCCTGGTATGATTTGAGATACGTCCACCATGAGTTTTCTCGGCTCTTGAGCGATATCATACACCCGATTCGAGGAGGAGGAGGAACCGTCTGTGGGTGCATGGTGGATCCGGTGCGGTACCCTGAGACGAGAAGGTCGCAGATGATGGCGTTGAGCCTGTGACAGGAGAGCACTACTGACCGGTGATTGTAATGTGACTCGACGGATATCCGGAGGATACCGATCGGAGTTGGGCCAGTCCGGATAGCCGAAGCCCAGGGGCCAGTCTGGATAGCCGGAGCCTGAGATATTGAGTCTTTGAGGTATTGAGATTTATGATCTGGGCCAGTCCGGATAGTTGGAGCCCGAGATATTTGATATTTGGATATATGTTTTGTGTCGATGCTGGACACAGATTCTTATGATGATTTCATTGATGATACCTCAATTTAAATATACAGAAATCTCACTTTTTATGAAAACGGTTTTCTCATTTATATGTATTCTGTTTTCATGCATTCATACATCGTATATATGATGGTTGCTATCTGGGGCACAGACACGAGCACTTGATATTACACTTATGTGTAGATGTTCAGGGTTATATTTTATTTGAGGATTTTATGATCGTATGACCTAGGCTTGAGTCATACATTTGATTTCTACTCTGTGATGTTTTCTACTCATGAGTTGGCAACTCACCCCCATTGTGCCACACTTTCTTGCAGGTTTTTCCGTAGAGGTTTCGTTGCGGCTTTGTTGGCACACTGTTTCTTCCGGGTGATTGCTTTGGTAGGTGGGTTCACTCGCATCGTGACCACCATTGTTCTTTTATTTACATTTAGTTGTATCTAGTAAACTCCGTCAATCAGACTTGTATATTTTATAACCCTAGAAGACCAGTTGTATATTATTTCAACCTTAAAGTCACGCGTTGTATTATTATGGTTTTCTTGATGTTTTTGAGTTTCCTTTTGACTTTTGATCCTCTCCCTTGGCGTTGTATACTATATTGCTTATGTGGTTGTGACCGTCAATCGACAAAGAGCTAGCTCCCTCTTGGGGATGCTTTTATTCATATTATGCTTGTTGTACCCTTTTGGGGCCAGTATTTACAAAGGAAACTCGGCCGAAATTTTTAGAAAAGACTTGATGTTTCAAAAATGCAATACTTCGGCATATGTTATTTAAACCACTTGCTTTAAAGATAAGTTTTCCTCACTTCTTCAAAATGGTTTAGATTTCTGGGATTTTTTGCTTACTTGAATTAGATAGGGTCCTATAGACTTCATATGATTCAAATGACAGTCACGTGCCATTTCAGGTCATGACACTCCTTTTGTATGGGATGCTGAATGTCAAGAAGCGTTCGAAAGAATCAAATACCTGTTGCACCCTCCAGTGCATGCTGTGTAGCGTTTTGAAAACCGTTTAGGTGAAATTTCGGAAAATCGGTAAAATACGGGTGTTTTCCGTAAAATCAAGATATAAATATCTTTTAATATAAAATTAAATATACATATTCTAGCTATGTAATTTCTAGTATTTGGTGTTTATTGATCCACCGGTAAAATTTCTAATTTTCTGCAAATTTTTCCGAAATTAATTATTTTAATATTATTTTAAGCTGTTAAAAAAATACATTAAATTAGCGATAAATACAAATTTGAATAGGCTAATTACATACATAAGAACCAAGACAACTAAAATCTAGTTTGTAATATAAATTTTTAGTATGTTATTTCCAAATTCTAATTGTTTATAATCAAAGGAAAATTAAAATTTAAATAAGCTAAACTAAAACTTTCAAATATGAACTTGTGGGGGGTCTTTTTGCATGGAATTTTTTTAGCAACCTCTCACACTCATCCCCACTTCATCATGGCCGGCCCCACACCAAAAAAACAGCCCACTTTTCCTCCCCTCCAATTTTCTTCAACTCATGTGAAGAAATGCTTTGAAAAAGGATATAAAATATATTAATTTGAGTATGTATACTTGAGTAATGGTTGTCTTTGACTTTGTGTGAATTTTCCACAACTCCCACACCTCTCCCCACTCCTCCCCTACTGCCCAGAGAAGCCATCCCCCCCTCCATTATTTTTCCTTCTCTATTCACTTCATTTTCATCAAAAAAATCCATCAAAATCCATTTAAAATCCACAAATTCCTTCAATAATTCAAAGCAAATCCCTATTCTATCTCTTCACACACCCAAATTTGTTTACAACATGATGAAAGGAGACATCTTTGGAGGTTAAGAGAAAACTAGGGTTCTAAACTTGTGAGGTAAAATCTTAAACTTTTAGCTAATCTGTAGCTTAACTATGCTAATTTAGAATTTTAAAGTGTTAATTTGGTGTTATTGCTTAATTAATGAAATTTCTAGAAAAGGGTTTGGATCTAATTAGGGTTTTGAGTAATGAGATTATGGTTGTGTGATGTATTTAACATGTTAATGCTATGTAAAACTTAATCTAGTTGCTAATTACTAATTGTTGCATCTAAAAAGTCCAAATTAAGATTTTTGCAAAACTAGGTTTTTGGAAATTGATTAAATAATTGGGATAAAAATCTAATTAGGGTTTCATGACATTATTAACATTATAAATTGTAGTTTAATACTTTAGTTCATGCAAAACCAAGCTAAATTGTTGTTTGTGTATTTTTACTATGAAATTGCTAAAATTGGATAAATTTTGCAAACTAGGTTTTTGTGGTTAATGGGAATTGATGAGGTTAAATTATAGAAATGGTTTGTATGACTTATTTAAGATGTTTAATGAGTATTATGACAATTAGAATTGTTAAAACATCAAGTTTTGTTTTAAAACGGCTAATTGATGCTTACTAGATTTCTTGTAATAAATCGAATTAGTCAATTTATTGGTTTTGATGATTTCACCCTATTTCATATATATGTTTAGTGTGATGTGAAACCACGAATGGTGCGTTTGAGTTTTTCTCGATCACCCGGCGTTTGTACGCCGATGTCGAGGGTTTTTGGGTTGATTTGAGAGAACAACCATAGGCTTTCACCTATGTGAGATTCGTGTGTCGTTTTGGTTTTAAATTGGATTTTTATGCGGCACGATACGTTGTGACGTGTAGGTACCCCATGTGGACTTCGAGACAACAAGCAAGGGCATGGTGACGTCGGCACCGGAAGGGAGGACCAGGTGAGTAGATTTATATCTACGGGGAGAAGTCGGGTGGATGACGTATAGCACCCCCGCAGTTCGATGTATAGTATGTCATACATATATAATATATATTTGTGATATCTATTTTGTGTGACATGGATGTTAATGATAGGGTTACATGTTCATAGACTAGTAGTGTCACTTGCGAAACCCTAGAGTAGTTGTTACACCCACACACGCACACACGCACACATGCATACATTTATGTTATTACCTATGCGTATATGGGGATATGTACATATATATATATATATATATATATATATATATATATATATATATATATATATATATATATATATATATATAGACACACATATACATATACTGGATTATGAGGATAGTACTTGGGATATGAGATGAGTCGATGAGATAGGGCTTGAGGCCGTGAGATCGGTGATTTGATGTGGTTTGTATTTGAGATACGACGTGATGTTTTAGCGGGTCCTTTTGGCGTGGAGTTTTCATACACACGCATGCACATACTTAGATGGTATCCATTTTGTACTAGACATAGATTAGTACCCCGATCATGATATTTGATAATGAGGATACAAGATGAATAGTGAGATAAATGTGATATTTGACCCGTACACAGATTTAGGAGGCCGTACGACGGATTTACCGTACGAGCTATATATTGATGATAGATCCGTACTCTTGACTTGAGGATGTCATATTAGATGATGTATCGTATGAGATATTATTGAGGCGGGATCACCGACTATATATATGCATGTATATATCGACTCAGATTTAGGTGGTTTTCCATACCCGTTCCAATTGGTTGTTAGTTAGACCTGTAGTTACCTGGTAGATGTTAGACTGGGCCCGAGTCATACCTATTTCCAAAACTAACGAATCATGAGTATTTTAAAGATAGGCCAAGAGATACTACGGATATTTCAAAGGACGTACCTTTTTCTTAAAAACACCGTAGCCCCTATTTTCTAAACACCACGATTCGTACTATTTCAAATGTCAAAACTGTATGACTCGTTTATATGAATGTATATTCCTTATTGCTGCGTTTACTATTCATTTTTCCGCATGTTCTTACTATTCGCATCGCATTGCATGTTATTTGTGTTTCCGTATTATTATGAAAACCATGCTGCCAGGACACCAGCACCATTACCGATGATGCGTATGTTCCACATACACTTACTTGCCGGCTCACACACATCATCATCGATAATTTCCATGTCACGCGCACTTTAGAGAATGTTACCTTATTGATATCGTTTGTTAGCTAACAGTTTAGATATTGCATTCATTACTGCGCTAGTTTCGATATTGCATTCATTACTGTGATACTTCATGCATAATTACTTATTCATTGTTATGCATTATTATTTAGGGCTAGTCCGGATTGTCGGAGCCCAGTATTTATTGTTATTGATCTTTGATTTTGAGATTTTGGATTCCATGTGATTTCTAGATTTGGAGAGACTGCAAGGATTTTATAAACTTATTATCATTTAAAAAGAAAGTTGTGGTTTTCTCATGATATGATTTGAGAGGAGTCCATCATGAGTTTTCTCGGCTCTTGAGCGATATGATACACCCGATTCGAGGAGGAGGAGGAACCGTCTTTGGGTGCATAGTGGACCCGGTGCGGTACCCCGGGGCGAGAAGGTCGCAGATGATGGCGTTGAGCCTGGCAGGGGAGCACTACCGACCGGTGACTTCATTATGAGTCGACAGATATCCGGAGGATACCGATCGGAGTTGGGCCAGTCCGGATAGCCGGAGCCTAGGGGCCAGTCCGGATAGCCGGAGCCCAGATATTGAGACATCGAGATATTGAGACATTGATGAAATTGAGATATTGAGATATTGAGATTTGAGATTTGAGATATTGTGTCGATGCTGGACACTAATTTCATGTTGATTTCATTGTTGATATTTCAATTATTATACATATATCTCACAGAGATAAGAAAAACAGTTTTCTCATTTGATGCATTCTGTTTTCATGCATTCATACATCATACATATGATATGTTGCAACCTGAGGCACTGACACGAGCACTTGGTATTACACTAGTTTAGTTGTATACTTTAGCCATTACTATATGCTTCAGGTTATATATTTTGAGGATATATTATGATCGTATGACCTAGGATTGAGTCATACATGCGATTTCTATCTGTGGATGTTTTCTACTCACGAGTTGGCAACTCACCCCCGGTGTGCCACAGTTCCTTGCAGGTTTTGTCGTACAGGTTCATTGCGGCTTTGCTGGTACACTGTTCCTTCCGGGTGATTGCTTTGGTAGGTGGGTTCTTTGCATCAGAACCACCATTGGTTATTTATTATTTCAGATGTATCTAGAAACTCCATCCACCGGATTGTATATTTTAGAGAGATAGAAAACCAGACCCGTTATTCTTTCGACCTTAGAGTCGCGCGTGTATTATTATGGTTTTCATGTTGTTTGCGGTTTTCTTTTGAGTTTTGATCCTCGCCCTTCGGCGTTGTATATTATATTGCTTCTGTGGTTGTGACCGTCGATTGACGAAGAGCTAGCTCCCGCTTGGGGATGCCTTTTACTTATTTCGTATACTATTCATGTTGTATCCCGTTTGGGGCCAGTATTTACAAAGGAGACTCTGCCGAAATTTTCAGAAAATACTTGAGATTTTAAAAATACACACTTCGGCCTATGTTTGATTAAAACTACTTGCTTTAAATTGTTTTTTTCCCTTCACTCTACTGCTTCTTGGTTTTGATTTTTGGGTTTTGGCTTACTTAGATTACGTACGCCTCGAGACGTTTCGTAATTTAAGTGCCGGTCAGGTTCCGTATTTTTCGGGGCGTGACAAAATTGGTATCAGAGCATTAGGTTTTATCTTCGGAATGTAGGATGACCCTAGGTTGATGGAGTAGGTAGCTTGAGTAGAGTGATGTGCCTTACGTATGTTCCGCGGCATATTTACGATACGATACTCCGCATAAGAAGCCTTTGGATGTACATTTCTTTGCACAGTATTATATTCATTCCTATGATCTATCCTCATAAGTACCCGTTATGGTTTTGTCACCACGGTTGTACGGGCGTGGAGAGCTACGGCTAGAGTTGCGTCAGCATGAGCTCATCACGGACGAGGACTGACGAGGGCGTGATTCCAGGGACATACGATTGCATAGAGGCATCGTTTTTTTTTGCGTTTTCGCGCTACGAGCGTTTGATGGATCGCTTTTACGAGATTTCTCGGACGTGCAGATCATGTAAGTGCACGGCGGCGCCCCGGCAGACAACCCGACGGCCGAATGCGGAAGCGGTGAAAAACTTTAATTTTTGCGGACTTAGCAAACCGGCACCACCGCGCACTAAACCCCGGATCGGGCCATTAAACTAGATCTAGCAAACAACAAGACGGGTTAGAGATATACCGAGTGATCCGAGTCCTCCGGTCTTCTCCTCGTCGGAAGGGCACCACATCGCCTACGTCTTTTACGGGCTCCCACCTCAATGCCGAGGCAACTCGGGCACGAAGCTGGCTAGTCGACGTGCCCAAGATTTGCTGTAGAATGTGTAGTGAGCTATTGTCTCTATTGGGGTTGAAGGAGTTGCCATGATGGAGAAATTTGTGCACAAGGATTTGCAATTGATGCTGCTGGAAAGGAGATGGAGCCTGCAATATTGAGCTAGGCCAAAAACCATTTTTGGAGCTCACTGTAAAATGAATGAAGCAAGCTCTTTTATTGAGCTCGGCCATCCCATGTAAATAGTGCTCACTGTGAATAACAAAAGGTTTGAAAAGGGATTAATCAAAACCATGCTAAATCAAAATACACTTCACAGCACATGCACAAGGGAGGGGCCCACGAAAATACAAGAAAGGAAATTTCCAAAGCAATTAATCACTCATCACCTCAAACAAATTCCAGCACCCTCAAAAACCAGCTCAATCAAACAATATTAATTAATCCAAACTCACATAAATTCTCCTGCACACTCATCCTCACAACAGTGGCCGGCCCATTCCTCATGTGTGAGTGGAGAGAGTGGAGAGGGAGAGCATGGTCAAGGTATGAAGCAACCATTATGATAAAACAATAATGCAAAAACCCCCTCCATAAAATGTTAATTGCAAACTTGCAATTAACACCCTCCAACGAAAAGTCCGACCGGGAAGGAAAATGAGAAAACTGGCCGGAACGGAATGCAAACTGGCAACTCCAGAAAACTCGTCCCGTAATAAATTACAGGAAAACCCCGATACTGTGCATACACACCCGCATCTGTATTCCGTCCGGATACAAATGCAAAGAGACAAAACTATACTATCAAATACTAAGATCCGGCTTAAGCCAAAGCCGGCTAGTAAAAACCGTCCGATCACGATCCGTGCAATACCGCACGTATCTGATCGAACCCTGCCATATCTCCATACGGCCTCTACAGCGTTTCGCCCGAAAGTTTGAGTAACTGAAAGTGTGGTGGACTCTAAAGACTCGTCAATACTATGGCTGTGGATTTAACCACTAGCACGTCAGGGGTATAAGCCAATACGTGACGGGCCACCAGCTATTGACTAAAAGGGACGTCTATAAGTGAACTCATCCTGACACCCTACTGAGCCTGTCAGTGACAATATCCGTACAGTCCGGTCCGTTCGTCTATGAGCATCGCATGTCGGGCCTAGGGGGTTGGTAAAAGTCAGACCCCCAAAAGCGGTACAAGTCGTGTCGGAGTGTAGCCCAGAACACCCTGAGATACTACTGGAATACCTACCAGTAAATCTCCTGCCTTGGCCAAGGTCTTCGTGTAATGGCTCTCCTAGACACAGCGCGACCTCACCCCCAATACCGGGAGAGACGAACCCCTGAAGATCCGCTCACTGCCTCCATGTGGCTCGGGACTGTACCCAACTAAAACCTGTTTGCACGACTCCTTTGAGCCGTGGTAGGGTAGTAATCAAAGCAAAGTGGGAACTCACACGAGACAAATGACGATCCCCAGGTCGATGAACTAACCTGTACACATGTCACCTGGGAACTGCTATCTGACGTCAGGTATAAGACCAACTAGCAGGTTCCCGGCGAGTCCTGTCCGGTGTACTCATAACCCAATGAGCACCTGTATACATCTTAGGTGAACCAACTGACACCAGTGGCTTGTGAGACCGGCCACCGCCCCTCGTCGGGGTCTCGACTGTATACACTAGTCTACTCTGGAGAATCGATGCCCTGTCTCGAAACTCCCACGACTAGGGACCTTTTAAGGATGTGCTTATATACTCCAGCTCTCACTTATATGATCGCCCTCATACTGCTGGCAGTCAAGCAAGAATCCTAGGGGCTCTATCAACGTGCAATAGCGACATGTCAGGTCGCCTAAAGCAGTACACGATGATAAAGGTAAACCAGATAGCATACTATCATCTCGAGTAAGACTGTCTTACCGGGATAGGTCCTCCCTCAATCATCGCAATCACGTGCCTGTGATCCAATAATTGACTCTGAGGGCATTATCTCCAACAATCTCCCACTAGCACTCAAGGCTAATTATTGCGATGTCGCATACTCACAGCCCGTGTGATACCGAACACCCAACTCCTCTACTTGTCAGTCTCACAAAACTCGTTTGCGAAACTATTGCGTTCGAGGAATAGCCTCAGTGAGTGGATCCGCCTGTGGTGTTTCTTTCTATATCTCTCTATATCTCAAGTTCGCGGAGAAAGCCATCTCCCGAAATGAGCAATACCTGTCTTAGAATGTCTGGATGTCTAATGGGACCTAGCTCATAAATGAACTCCAAATCCAAACTTCTTAGACTGTATCGTCAACTGAACTTAATCAGTATCCTGCGCCATGCCTCCCTCAGTATTGCCTTGGACCACCTGTCCAAAATACTGCCCCTCGTCAGAAGGAAAACTATAACTCTGACAACCTCCTTGTCGTCCATGTCACCCTGGAAGCCTGGATTGATAACTGTCTCCCAAAGGAGGCAGCCGTTATCATATCCCTAGAACATTCACTTATGTTCTAAAACTGCTTCCGACTGTTTCCCCAGGATTAGATTAATATCAACTTTTTGCACCTATTGCAAGAACAACATCTGGTGTGGTACTTGACATCTCATAGAATGCTGTCCAAGTACCCTGATTGGGAAACCACCCAAATCTAGATCTAAAACCATAGATCCAGTAACCAGTATGTTTAATGTAATGTCCAAGTCCTATGTGGAGAAAACACTGTGTGACGACCAAAGTATAACCGATCGTAGTGCAGGAATTTTACTTCATGCTACCTTCTCAACAGATCCATCCCCTATTCTGATGACGTCAAACCTATGACTGTCACATCAGAAATAGATGATCTATCTCCGCTACATCTGCTTTAGTCTATAAATAGACATAAGCCTGATGTCCACCAATGCTTCCGCTGCTCCCACTGACTACGACAACTCTCTGGCAGAGTCATATAGGCGTGCACTTCTAAAGCTAGTTTAGAACGACGCTATACTTATCCTCCTGCCGGGTCTCGCAGCCTGGAACAACAACAATGGCAAGTGTGGGTAAACAAGAACTTCCCTGTCACCGTCCTTGAGGCTACCGGAGTACCTCTCGGGTGCCTGAAGTTACCCACCTTATCTGCGGAGTGGCCAATGGAATGTCAAATCAGATTGAATCTTTAGGTTCCTTATCAAATCTTCAGTAATCGTTTGCGGTTCTGGAATCACTTCCAGTTCTACCATACTCCCACTGCTGTTTTTGAAAAAATCCATTTTTAATAAAACCGTGGCGAGTTTAGAACAATATTTCTACTGATCTGCCAGATGGTAGAAAGTCAACCCTCGTCATAGCCTGGGTCAACCCACAAACTGCCATTACAGAAACGTGCCTTGAGTTGTCCAGTGTCTGGTTTTAATCATAAGACGGACAACTCCCCGTACCTTAACATCGTTAAGATATGAACTGTTCTATATCCAATATAGAACCAGAGGCACTGATTTAATTTAATCAGATTCAAATCATGCAGCTGTCTCCAGTGCATGTCAACTAAGTGGAGAGAGGCCGATCAGCGTTACTCAACATAGGAATGCTTCAAATTATGAGTAACCTGAAAGAGAAGCAATTTCTCTTTATCATTACTATCAACTGAATGCCATACACAAGTATCTACATCTTCGATCACTTTGAAGAATCCCGATACTTACTACACCTGGTTCTCTACTCTATTCAAATACCTATAACTCCTCAAAACTTAGACCCTGTGTTTCTACGAAACACATGTCTAAGAACTAGAGAAGTTAAAAGTAAACAGAATATAGTATGAGGACCAACCCCTCTGTCCTAATGGACACTGGACAACATACAATACTCTGTATAAGTCCGCTGAGTCTAACAACTCTTTCACTGTATGTCGTAGGTTGAAAACTGTACTTATGGTTAAGAAGAATTACACCGCTGTTTAATGCTCCTTACCTAACCATCCACTGATATAGGTAAATGTCATCGACATAATATCAAAAGGTATATCTCACTCTATGAAAATAGACGTACAGATATATCAATTTGAAATTGGTGCACAACAGCGGATATTCAAAACCAAATATTTACCGACCGGCAAACAGCCCAGGTGATCTCCTCAAATATCACCGATTACAACGAATCCCGATATAATGAGGATGATCACCCAATTCCCAATGACTTACTCCCACTCATCATCTGTAAAACCATACAGATGTGAGAATCATACCTGGCAAATACATACCCTGGAGTAAGTATCTTTTCGGGAAATCAGTTTTCTTTTAACATTACACAGTGAAACTGAAACATTGAAATGTTTCGGTGGGGTATCATGGTATTCTTAGTAATGCCTCTTCCATTATCCAGATTCACAACTATGACCGTATAATTCTTTGCCACCTCTCCAAATCCCTTTATATGTCTTTAGTCATTACCTTCTGCACACCCCTTTAGGCCAATTGGTTTTCTTCCTTCCCTACCGTTCGGCACCAGCCTATGGTTTGGAAGAAGACTATCCAATAAGCATAATGGGTGTACTGTCCTAGTCCTAGGAGCACTCGCAATGCGAGAGAGGGTGAAGATAAAAGACAACCGAATAAACCTTATTCTTATTTCTCCTGGACCAGAATCCATCCCCGAACTGGAACAAGTTCCTTTCGAGTTCGTATATAACCATACGATGGAGTATCCAATAAACTGTGGATCTTCGTAGTGATACGGAGTGTCCTGGAGAAATACAAAGGTGATTTAGGATTGGCGAAGAAATACTTGGTTTGGTCGTGAATAGCAGTCGCAACTTACTTTGCCCTCTTACTAATCCCTTTCTTTGTCTTAACTTAATACCTTCTGTACACCGTTTAGGCTAATTAGTTTTCTTCATTCCCTACCGGTCGGCACCAGCCTATGGTTTGGAAGAAGACTATCCAATTTGCACAATAGGTGTACTACTCCTAAACCAAGGAGTACTCGCAACCTGAGAGAGGGTGAAAAGAAAAGACAACTGAATAATCCTATCCGTTTTCTCCAGAACCAGAAACCATCCTCGAATTCCTTCGAGTTCGTATCTAACCATACGATGGTTTTGTCCAATGGAAGTGGACGTTCGCAGTAATACGGGGTGTTCCGGAGAAGAGGGTAAAAGTAGGAGTGGCAATGAGGTCTGCAACTCTGACAATCCAAAAGCCAGTGTTAAGAAGGTTCGGTCAACTTGGTCACTGAGTCATAGTCTAGGGTCGGGTCAATGGTCGCTGCCAGAGAGAGAGAAAAGAAACACTCAGCGTGCACTCTATCCTAGATCAGAATGGTTATCACTTTTTCTAATCAGGAAACCTCCCACTGTACCTCAAATTCTCCTCCAAACCTGAAAGAAGAATTAGTCGGGGTCACCCGAGGAGCAAACCAACTCATCAGTGGGAATCGGGATCCAACTATCATCGCATGACAACGTGACGGAATCCGCTCACGGTATCACACTCCAGAAGGTATGCGCATATCTGGCAAGTTTCAGTTCTTTTGAAACTCCCGATGTGGATTTTTACCCCATGCTCTTATGACCTTGGCGTGAGGTCAAAATATCATAAGTCACATGTCAAGTTCTACCCATCATTGTCCAGGTTAATTTGAACCCACCCGTACATACCCTTGACGTAGGCCAAAATAGTAGTACGACTGTCCCAAACCAACGCATCTATCTATGCAACAGATAAATATCCGGCAACTACCAAACACTATGCCTTGGCGTGAGGTCAAAATACATAGCTTGAATACTACAGAATATTTAACTGAAATGATGGAGGGCTACGAATGGTTTCTGGCAAAAACCTTTAACGTAATGAACTTGATATCATTGAAGGAACGGATAGCTTTTTAGAAAATATAGTGACGAAAACCATTGCTAAAGAGGTCACTCCCGGTGAAGGGATCTCGGCTCTTTCCCCGTAGAATGAGGTGCATGATATTCCAACTGAATACCACGATGCAAAGCAAAAGTAATCGGATATAGTGAAGTTAATGCCCTGACGCAAACTTCTGTCCAAGGGGTCACTCCCGGTGAAGGGATCTCGGCCCTTGCCTCGTCGACTGAGGAGCAGGATATTCCAAATGAATACCACGATGCAAAACAAAAGTGAACGTCCTTGCAATAACAGCTTTTTGAAAAGTGTTCCAACAACATCAGAATAGGTTTGTTTAACTTGCATTGATCCGGATCAATGCAGTCCCATCAATTGATCACACCACAAAGAACGAAAATATAATGACGTACGTATATGCCATCCGCATTCGCCACTGGGTCCCGTCATCACCCGTTAGGTTAGCTAACTAACGGCAGAGCGGGGACTGGACTAGCGCGGATGTAAAACATATACAACATCTACTAATATATATACCAATATATTATATTTCGCTCAAGGCGTGAAAAGAAATGCAACATCACAGAAATGTACAGCATCACAGAACAATACAGATATCTGGGATCCCCGGGTTTCACAGAGCCACTACTGAAACCCGACGTTCCCCTGGTCGTGTGGATAGCCTGTGCAATGAAATCCTAGACCCCTACGGGCGCGGCAAGTTACCCGCCAAAACCTGAAGCGAGGCAGCCCCCTTCAGCTCCGTGAATGGACCACCCAACACTCCACGGAATCCGGCAACTTGGGCACCCCTCCTGGGTCAACCTGTACCCCCTACGAGTGCGGCGAATAGCCCGCCAATCCCAGAGTGAAGCCCCCTCCGTCTCAATGCCATGAGATGCGGGCTTGTTGCCTTCCAGAACCCGGCTATCCGTGCACCCCTCCGCGGGGTAATCCTAGTACAGAATGTAAAATATACATACACCGGGTACATCGACCGCAACCAGGTCGTGCCCCAAAATAATAATACAAACAGGAAGTGACGGCAGTCCACATGTCGGACGCTCGCCCCGCAATAACAAATGTACATAATACAACCACAACTGTACTAGCATTGCATCCAGGCTATCCCCCACGACCGATCCGCAACATCACAGCATAAACATAGAACATCAACGCGAAAGTCACGTTCGCAAATCCGTCTAACCGGGCTATAGCAGCTAGACAGGATTTACCGATCGAGTGACATTCACGGTCGCAGATATAATGTAAATACTGTGAAAAATGTGTTTAAAATTTTCCGATTGACCAAAAATTAACAAGTGGGCCCCCAAGCAATACTGTAGCACTCACAGAAATAATTGGCCCAATTTTAATATTCCAAAACCCCCAAAATAAGCCCAGAAAGAAACTGAAGAAATATGATAAATTGATCTCGCTACAGTGCGGCGGAACAGCGGCCCAATGGGGGTTTTAGCCGCGGTTCCGCGCTCTGACAGAGGAATCAGTTTATCCTATTTTTGCAGAATTCTTATATCTTTTGGTAGATCACTTTTCTGTCACCTGAAAAATTTTTGGACACCAAAAAATCTTAACAGAAAACTGATGTGAACTAAAACGTAGATTTTGGAATTTTGGTCGATCGGAAATGCAAAACACATTAAACGAAGCTAGACGAAGTTAATGGCGAGGCTCTGATACCAATATAAGTGCACGGCGGCGCCCCGGCAGACAACCCGACGGCCGAATGCGGAAGCGGTGAAAAACTTTAATTTTTGCGGACTTAGCAAACCGGCACCACCGCGCACTAAACCCCGGATCGGGCCATTAAACTAGATCTAGCAAACAACAAGACGGGTTAGAGATATACCGAGTGATCCGAGTCCTCTTGTCTTCTCCTCGTCGGAAGGGCACCACATCGCCTACGTCTTTTACCGGCTCCCACCTCAATGCCGAGGCAACTCGGGCACGAAGCTGGCTAGTCGACGTGCCCAAGATTTGCTGTAGAATGTGTAGTGAGCTATTGTCTCTATTGGGGTTGAAGTAGTTGCCATGATGGAGAAATTTGTGCACAAGGATTTGCAATTGATGCTGCTGGAAAGGAGATGGAGCCTGCAATATTGTGCTAGGCCAAAAACCATTTTTGGAGCTCATTGTAAAATGAATGAAGCAAGCTCTTTTATTGAGCTCGGCCATCCCATGTAAATAGTGCTCACTGTGAATAACAAAAGGGTTGAAAAGGGATTAATCAAAACCATGCTAAATCAAAATACACTTCACAGCACATGCACAAGGGAGGGGCCCACGAAAATACAAGAAAGGAAATTTCCAAAGCAATTAATCACTCATCACCTCAAACAAATTCCAGCACCCTCAAAAACCAGCTCAATCAAACAATATTAATTAATCCAAACTCACATAAATTCTCCTGCACACTCATCCTCACAACAGTGGCCGGCCCATTCCTCATGTGTGAGTGGAGAGAGTGGAGAGGGAGAGCATGGTCAAGGTATGGAGCAACCATTATGATAAAACAATAATGCAAAAACCCCCTCCATAAAATGTTAATTGCAAACTTGCAATTAACACCCTCCAACGAAAAGTCCGGCCGGGAAGGAAAAAGAGAAAACCGGCCGGAACGGAATGCAAACTGGCAACTCCAGAAAACTGGTCCCGTAATAAATTACAAGAAAACCCCGATACTGTGCATACACACCCGCATCTGTATTCCGTCCGGATACAAATGCAAAGAGACAAAACTACACTATCAAATACTAAGATCCGGCTTAAGCCAAAGCCGGCTAGTAAAAACCGTCCGATCACGATCCGTGCAATACCGCACGTATCTGATCGAACCCTGCCATATCTCCATACGGCCTCTACAGCGTTTCGCCCGAAAGCTTGAGTAACTGAAAGTGTGGTGGACTCTAAAGACTCGTCAATACTATGGCTGTGGATTTAACCACTAGCACGTCAGGGGTATAAGCCAATACGTGACGGGCCACCAGCTATTGACTAAAAGGGACGTCGATGAGTGAACTCATCCTGACACCCTACTGAGCCTGTCAGTGACAATATCCGTACAGTCCGGTCCGTTCGTCTATGAGCATCGCATGTCGGGCCTAGGGGGTTGGTAAAAGTCAGACCCCCAAAAGCGGTACAAGTCGTGTCGGAGTGTAGCCCAGAACACCCTGAGATACTACTGGAATACCTACCAGTAAATCTCCTGCCTTGGCCAAGGTCTTCGTGTAATGGCTCTCCTAGACACAGCGCGACCTCACCCCCAATACCGGGAGAGACGAACCCCTGAAGATCCGCTCACTGCCTCCATGTGGCTCGGGACTGTACCCAACTAAAACCTGTTTGCACGACTCCTTTAAGCCGTGGTAGGGTAGTAATCAAAGCACAGTGGGAACTCACACGAGACAAATGACGATCCCCAGGTCGATGAACTAACCTGTACACATGTCACCTGGGAACTGCTATCTGACGTCAGGTATAAGACCAACTAGCAGGTTCCCGGCGAGTCCTGTCCGGTGTACTCATAACCCAATGAGCACCTGTATACATCTTAGGTGAACCAACTGACACCAGTGGCTTGTGAGACCGGCCACCGCCCCTCGTCGGGGTCTCGACTGTATACACTAGTCTACTCTGGAGAATCGATGCCCTGTCTCGAAACTCCCACGACTAGGGACCTTTTAAGGATGTGCTTATAGACTCCAGCTCTCACTTATATGATCGCCCTCATACTGCTGGCAGTCAAGCAAGAATCCTAGGGGCTCTATCAACGTGCAATAGCGACATGTCAGGTCGCCTAAAGCAGTACACGATGATAAAGGTAAACCAGATAGCATACTATCATCTCGAGTAAGACTGTCTTACCGGGATAGGTCCTCCCTCAATCATCGCAATCACGTGCCTGTGATCCAATAATTCACTCTGAGGGCATTATCTCCAACAGATCATCACCAGAGGATTGAGCCACTGATAGAGGCCAGCCAGAATGTGATGACTGTCATTACACTATGATTCTTGATGATTGAGGCACTGTTTAGCGTGCGGACGAATGAGCCAGTTGCTGCTGCGAATGATGAGATATCGTTCCATATGTTTGAAGCTAATGTCGCACGAGTTATACTTCGAGGTATGATAGAAGATCGCTAGTCACAAGAGATGAAAGACTAGGACATGTGATTCATTGCCTACCCCGATGCGAGGTCATCAGATTGATTGATTCCAGCTAGAGGCGACTTCACGCTGATATGTTGAGAGTCGATATAGATGATCGAATGTGAGGAACCCATTTTCCAAGTTTAAAGTATTCAGAAAACAATGCAAGCAATTCTACGGACCCTCTAGATGAATGAAACCCTAACTCGACTTAATGACCATGGAACGCCGGTGAACCTTAGGGTTTGCGGTGAAAGTCTACGGTAGCGCCCCGGCCGTCTAACAGACGCCAAATACGGAACAAAACCTTTTTACAACTGGCTCTATCACGTACTATAACCCGGATCTGCCATTAAAACTAAACTAACAATGTACAAAGTGGGTAGAAATGTTATACCGAACGATCCGAGTCCTTCGGTCTTCAACCATCATCCCACGCTTTGTTGCGGCGGCTTTGATCTTCTGAAACTCCAGTCTCGTCGTCCAGGTGGCACCACGTCGACGCATCTTTAAACAGGCTCCCGCCTCTGAACCAAGGCAACTCGATCGTCAAGTTTGCTAAAAGAGACGACCAAGATTGATGTAGATAATGAGTAGAACACTTTGTCTCGTTACGTCCAAGGCTATGGACGAACGGTTAATGAAATTGCCAATTGAAATCGGGTGAATAGAAATTAAACTATGAAATTTCCATACACTAAACTATCATAATCTTTTCTCAAAAATGAATCCATACCATCCTCACAAGAGGGGGCCGGCCTATATAAAGAGGGGGGTGAGTGTAGAAGCAAGGAGGGTGATCATAAGGAATAATATCAAGGATACTTATCATGAAGAAAGAATGAGTCATGAAACACCATGTATGAACACATTAAATGAATCAATTAATGCTTAATGAGTCATGAAAACCTAGTCACCAAATAATCAAGGCAAAAGAATGAGTCACTAATCGTGAAGCTTCCACACACAATGACTCACCCTCAAGACGAAAAGACAAATCCGTATTTAACCGAATGTTAAATACGGGTGATAGAAAACTGGAAACTGGCAACTTCCAAAAGTGATCCTGAAACAAATTTCAGGATAACCCCGTAACAGTATAAACATACCCGCATTTGTATTACGACCGAATACAAATGCAACTGAGACAATGATATTATATCTACACAGTATAATACTTGGATCCGGCTTAAACCAAAGCCTACCAGTATTATCTACCCGAAAAATGACACGTGCGAAAACGCACGTGCATTTTCCGAACCTTGCCATAATACCATACGGCATCTACAACGTTTCGCCCGAACATGGGAAAGTGTTTGTGGGGCACTCTAATGACTCATCAATACACTGGCACTGGGTATAACCACTAGCACGTCAAAGGTACTAGTTGTACGTAACGGTAGCCTATGTATTGATTGGAAGGGAAGTGTTGGAGATAGTGCCCTCAGAATCAATTATTGGATCACAGGCATGTGATTTCAATGATTGAGGGAGGACCTATTCCGGTAGGACAGTCTTACTCAAGATGATAGTATGCTATCCGGTTTATCTTTATCATTGTGTACTGCTTTAGGTGACCTGACAGGTTGCTATTACACGTTGATAGAGCCCCTAGGATTCTTGCTTGACTGCCAGCAGTATGAGGGCGATCATATATGTGAGAGCTGGTGGTCTATAAGCACATCCTTAAAAGGTCCCTAGTCATGGGAGTTTCGAGATAGGGCATCGATACTCCAGAGTAGACTAGTGTATATAGTCGAGACCCCGACGAGGGGCGGTGGCCGGTCTCACAAGCCACTGGTGTCAGTTGGTTCACCTAAGATGTATATAAGTGCTCATTGGGTTATGAGTACACCGGACAGGACTCGCCCGGAACATGCTAGTTGGTCTTATATCTGATGTCAAATAGCAGTTCCCTGGTGACATGTGTACAGGTTAGTTCATCGACCTGAGGATCGTCATTTGTTTCATGTGAGTTCCCACTGTACTTTGATTACTACCCTACCACGCTCAAAGGAGACGTGCAAACAGGTTTTAGTTGGGTACAGTCCCGAGCCACATGGAGGCAGTGAGCGGATCATCAGGGGTTCGTCTCTCCCGGTATTGGGGGTGAGGTCGCGCTGTGTCTAGGAGAGCCATTACACGAAGCCCTTGGCCAAGGCAGGAGATTTACTGGTAGGTATTCCAGTAGTATCTCAGGGTGTTCTGGGCTGATCTCCGACACGACTTGTACCGCTTTTGGGGGTCTGACTTTTACCAACCCCCTAGGCCCGCCATGTGATGCTCATAGTGTAGGGTTCCTAGGCACACTAATGAGGTCTCACAAGGCATCAACCATGCCAATTTCAAATTTTACAAGTGCCGAGAAACCCTAACAAGATCGTTGGCTAGAATTTTAGGCGAAACAAGCAACTAGTTAACAACTTAACTAAAGGGTAAACGGAAATACAACCTTTGTAGATCCGGTCCTCCACCTCCATAGCTCCGTGATGAAGTCCCCTCACTGCGATCATCGGATCCCGGACTCTAGCATTGGCTTCATCGGAGAAATGGGCGGGCAAGGTCATCGACGTCGATGCCGAAAATGATCTACGTCGAGGCATCACAAGATCAAGCTCCAACTTCACCAAGTCATGAAACTTGTGAAGAAAACACCCTATACTACTTGGCAAGTGGTAGAGGATGAAGAAATAGGAAGTGGGTTCACTTTAGAATTGGATTTCTCACTCTTTTGCTCAAGTTGCCATTGAAGTAGAAAGCTTTTCTTTCTTGCTCATGAAGAAGAAGAAAGAAATGAATATGATGAGTTTTTTAAATCCAAAAGATAAATGAATACATATCATATTCAAACCATGGTTAAGTGTAGAGAATGAATCATGGTTAAGTGGAATGGTTAGGGTTAAGCATGAGACAAAATGGTGACTTAGTCAAAGCTTCATGAAGCTTCAATATCAAACAAAGTTAGCCACTATTTTCTCTTTATGCTTTTCATTTTCCAAAAAGGATAAATAAATAAATAAATGAATAAGAAAATGAAAACCCTAACCATTACACAACCATGGTTTAATCTTTACACAAACCCAAGTAAGCATGCATCATCAAACATGATACAAACTTGTGCACAAAAATATATCACATATACAATGTGCACAAACAAGTGAGAATAACCATTTAAAGTGAACCAATACTAGTTAATGCAAAGTAATATATCAAATATATAATTATACATTAAATCATTAAATCAACACTTGATTCAATGATCCGGTCATGTCACATATAACCGGCTAGTATCCAATGTATCGGCTTATCGAATCAATCCTTGATTCGATAACTAGGTTATATCGCATACAACCATATCGATACATTCATCGCGAGAATAGAATACGGTATCACATACACGCATTATTATCGGTCCCGCACATATCTCATATGCGCTCCTATTTCGTTTCGCTTGAGCCAGGAAACCTCTGTGTAGGACTCTAAAGACTCGTCAATACGCCGGCAGCAGGTGATGATCATATCAAACACCCACAAGCCGCAAGCGGTCTGCTAAACGTAACGGCCATCAGGGTATTGAGCGATCAGAAGATCGACGAGCAAGCCCGCTCACACTCCTGTGAATCCAACCAGTAACACTTACCGTACAGTCCGGTCTGATCGTCTGATATGTCGCATATCTCGCCTAGGGGTGGTAAACGTCAGACCCCAATAGCTTGATAAGTCGTGTCGATCTGAGGTCTATAACAATTCGAGAAACTACTGGTAACACTTACCAGTAAATCTCAGCAACCCTGGCCAGGGATTTCCGGTTATAACCAATCGAACACAGCGCAACATCAACTCCCTATACCGGGAGAGACGAATCCCCTCCTATCGCTCATTGCCTCCATGTGATTCGGGACTGTACCCAAAAGCCACCGTTTTGCACGCCCTCTTGGACGTGGTAAGGTGGAAATCAAAGCACAGTGGGAATCACACAAGACTCTATGACGATCTCGGGTCAACAGACTACTCTGTACCAGTGTCACCTGAGAACTGCCATCTGACGTAAGGTATAATTCCATCTGGGAGTTCTCGGCGAGTCCGTCCAGTGTACCCAGTCTCCACTGAGCACCCGTATATCATCTCTGATGTCAAACACCAATGGATATGGGATCATCCATCGCCCATCTGTATGGGTCGAAAAGGTATACGCTAGTCTACTCTGGTATATCAATGCCCCGTCTCGATATACCCACGACTAGGGACCTTGAAGGATGTACTTATAGACTACCATGTCCCCACTAGTATGATCCGCATCATAGTCTAGGTAGTCAAGTACACCCTAAGGGTTTTACCAACATGAAACAGAGAGACAATCAGTATACACGTTAAGGTAAAGAGTAACCAGATAGCATACTATCATGTCGAGCAAGAAAGTCCTCCCCATATATGTCCCAGCATCCCTTACAATATACATCCTATGTACAGTAATGGCCTCTAGGGCATACATATAACTAACAATCTCCCACTTGCACTAGGGCCATCTGTAGCAGTGGTTGTAGTATCTCATACTCAACCATCCCATAAAAGTCTCTCTTTGGGAATAGGCCTTCGTGAGTGGATCCGCCGTGTTGTCCTCTGAGTCTGCTCTCCTAACCTCGATCACCTTGGAGATCAACTATCTCCATGATCAGGTGATGTTGCCTCAGAATACGTCTGGGTCACTGATGGGACCGGGGTTCCTGGCATAAGCCACAACTCCATTGTCACACAATGGAAGGAACCTAGTTCATCTCATGAACCAATATACACCCAAACTTCCTCTTTGGTAGCATCTTAAGTAGCGATGTATCCAGTCTTTATCGTCTAGTATGTTACGGTATCTAGCTTGGAACTCTTCCAACATACCGTCCCTCTACTGAGGGTAAAGACAATGCCTGCGACTGACATTCAGTCGTCCTTATCACCCTGGAACACTTCCAGTGATTCTCCCCAGGACCAATTGATACCATCTCACTACAACTAGTGAGTATCCTAACACCCAAATAACATCTATCTCATAGATGAAGACTCAGGATTTAGAAGGTATCACTTTGATCCTATTTGGAGAATCCATGTGATAAGCGGAGATTGACCGAGCGTAGCATAGGAAACTCCTTTCTTATCAAGAGTATGTCATCCACGTACTCTATGAGGATCACCACCATACTCCCAACTACCTTTTTGTTTATACAAGGTTCATCTACCATTTTGATGAAGTCAAACTCTTTGACTACTACATCAAAACAGACGTTCCAACTCCGCGATGCCTGCTTTATCATATAAAACATCTTGCACACGTTTCCGCTGCTCCCACTGTCTACGAGGACCTCTGGCTGTGTACTTATAGACGCACTCTTTTAAAACATCATTTAGAAAAGCAGTCATGGCACCCAACCGCCAGGTATCGTAGTCATGGTATGTAGCCGTGGCAAGTAGGATCTGGATGGACTTAAGCATAGCTACTTGAAAAAGGTTTCATCATAATCCACGCCTGGTAAATGATGCAAACTTTTAACAAGTCTAGCTTTGAAAGTCTCAACTTTTCCATCTACACCAAGTGATCTTCTCAATATATACTTGCTCCTGATGGGGATTTAACCCTTCAGATATAGCAACTAAAGTCCATACTTTGTTGGTGTATAAGGATTCCATCTCAGATCGCTAAGCATCCATCCATTCTTACAGAGTCTCACTCCTGATGGCCAGCTCGAAACTAGTTGGGTCATCATCTCATGATGCATTCCTCGCTCCCACTGTCATAGAGAAACCAAAGTATCTCTCAGGTGGGTGAGGAATCCTACTAGATCGGCGGAGAGGCTGAGGTTCGTTGGTTACTATTGAATCCTTCGGTTCTACCAAATCATCAGCTGCAGTTTGTATAGCTGGAACATTTCCAGTTCTACATAGCAAACCTTGCCTCGAGCTTGTCCGGATTTTGCTTTTAGACATAGGCCGGACAACCCCAGATCTTAACTAACTTAAGATATGGGCTCTTCCCTTTCCATATCTTATATGCAGTGGTAGGCTACTGATTTGATCGAAACCCTATTCAATAGGTATGCAACTTCATAAGTGCATAACTCCTAAAAGGAAACATGTAACTCAGTAGTACTCATCATAGAGCACACCTTATCATATAGGGTATGATTGCTCTGCTCCGATATACCATCGTGCTATGGTGTATTCGGAGGAGTAATGCTGAGAGAGAATCTCATTCTCCATTAGAATAGTCCAGGAATTCCATGCACAAGTATTCTCCTCCTCGATCACATCAAAGGACATAATACTTATACCCGTATTTTGGTTCTCTACTTCTATCTTATATTCTGTGAATATCTCAAAAGGTTCGGACTTGTGTTTCAACAGGAACATATGTCTGAATCTTGAGAGATTATCAGAGAATGTAATGAAGTACTAAGAACCGGTCTTGGCATGTGTAGACAGGGGACCTACATACATCAACATGTATCATCCCAAGAGTTCAGTAACTCTTTCTCTGCTTCCAATAAACAGAGCTGTGGTCATCTTATCTTTGTGACATGACTGGCAAGTTTCATAAGATGTAAATTCAAACTGATTTAAATATGCATCTAGATGTAACTTTAGCCAGTCGGGTCACATTGATATGACCTAGTCTACAATGCCTCAAGAAGGATCCGTTCATTTCTGAACTCTTCCTCTTGTGTGTGTTCTATATACTAAGAACTGTAGTTTGATTTAGAACATCAATGCTTTTAGATAACGTGCCTGAACCGATCAACTTTTGATATAGGAAATGTTCAAAACATTATCCAACAATACAAAATTTTATCATTTCTTTACTTATAAAGAGACTGATATGATTTTGTATATCAGGTTCGGTATCTAATAACATTCGTTCAGAATCAATGTATTTGTAATACAGGGTGACAGTGACCAACAGACTTGGTTGCAACACTTGCACCGTTTTCTGCCTCATGAAACTTATCACCCGTTCTCAGTTCTTTACCTATCTGTAGCTCTATGTAACAGATTACATATCTGGGATCCTGATCTGGTATCAAATATCCAGGAAGTAGAGGTTACAGAGAAACAGTTCTTTGTAACGAACACACCCGAAGGAGATGCATCTCATGCACTTTCTTCGTTTGGGTGACACGGGAATTCTGGTAATCCCCAATTTCCTGCTCTGTCTTATAACAATTATAAGTTGGAGCGGGACCAACGTTCCCCTGCCCAGTATAACAAGCGGGTTCGGTCAATTTCCGTTTTATTATCTTGATTAAGGCGTGATATGGTCGCTACCTGGAGAGAGAGAGAAGAAAACACTCAGCGTGCGCTCTTGCAAGATCAGATTGGTTATTATTTTATCTAATCAGGATAGCTCCCACTGTTTTTATCAAATCTTCCTTCAAACCCCAAAAGGAAAGACTAGCCGGGATTAATTACACGCTACAAGTTCGCCAATCTTTCATCCAGGCCAGTGTCGGTACTTTGAGGGAGGTCCCCCGTGCTTTCGCACGAACCTAATTAATGTAAACCTCGTTTTCCCAGAGGCGTAACCTCGTTGACACCTTTCTAGACACCTACTTGATCGGCTAATTGTAATGTGTAAAACTCTCCCAGGAGTAACAATTACTCGCAGCGGGTATCGGGATCCAACTATCTCATAGAAGGTATGCAATCTCATTGCAAATTTCAACACTTGAAATTCCCGATAATATTTTGCCCCTAGCGTGCTATGACCTTGACGGAGGCCAAACAACCCATAGTCCGCTAGTCAAGTTCAACCCTTCATTTCCTGATTGAATTAAACCCACCCGCACGACCCTTGACGGAGGCCAAACAACGCCGTACGAATACCCTAATCCAATCACATCATATGCTAGCAGATAAGCACTAGTTAGCTACCGTACACTACGCCTTGACGGAGGCCAAACTACCGCAGCACGAATACTAACTAGTACTTATCTGAAATGACGGAGGGCTACGACAGGTTTTTCTGAAAACCTATTGCGTAACGAACTTGATATCGTTGTAGGATCGAATGAATTTTGAAATGGAGTGTCTTTGAGGCTTTTCTAGTTTTGCTAAAGGAGTCACTCCCGGTGAAGGGATCGTCGGTCCTTTCCTCGTCGAATGAGGTGCGGGATATATCATATATATCACTGTGCAAAGCAAAAACACTTAAAAGCAATCAAAATACAAACCGAGTGTGTAGCATCTGCCAGTTATTGCTAAAGGAGTCACTCCCGGTGAAGGGATCTCGGTCCTTTCCTTATCGAATAAGGTACAGGATATATAATATATACCGCTGTGCAAAGCAAGAACTGTAGCTACCTTTTTTATTTTGAAATTCGATTCCACAACATCTTAGGTTTCTTTTCTTTCATTAATCATATTAATGAAGTCCCATCATTTATGTACCTAAACATCACAGATAAATACGACGTACACTTATGCCATCCGTATTCGCCTCGATGTCCCCTCGTGCACCGTTAGGTTAGGTAACTAATGACAGAGCGGGGCAGGGCTAGCGCGGGTGTAAAACATAAGTAACGCCTACATAATATATCATATATACTATATACTATATCTATCACAGAACATCACATGATCACATCACAGATATCGCAGCAGAAGAAACATATGAAATATTGGATATACTAGGACGTCCGTGTTTTCAATACGAGCCATTATAAAACACGGATTCCACGGTCGCGATGAATAGCCAAACCCACACCCCTAGACCCCTACGAGAGCGGCAAGCAACCCTACCAATTCTGGAGTTAGGAGACCCGGACTCGACTCCTCGAGTTGGTCTCCCTCTGGACTCCAGAACCCGGTTACTTGTGCCCTCCTCCTTGGGTCTATCCTAGTGCAGAAAAGTAAATAATATACAAAAGGTGACATCTTCCGCAACCTGGAAGTTGAAAGGTTCCTAGGCACCCTATAGAGGTCTCACAAGGCATCAACCATGCCATTTTCAAAAATTATGGGTGTCAAGAAACCCTAACACGGATCGTCGGCTAGAATTCTAGGCGAAAAGATAATCTAGTTAACTACTTAACTAAAAGTTAGATGCTACAACCTTTGTAGATCCGGATATCCACTTCCTAAGCTCCACGTAGTCTTCCTCTCGCTGTCCTTTTCGAATCCTAGACTCTTTCATCGGCTTCATCGGGAAAACGAGCGGAATAGGTCGTCTGCTTCGTGTCAAAGCCGATCTACGTCGAGGAATCACAAGTTCAAGCTCCGACTTCACAAAGTTGTGAAACTTGTGAAGAAAACACCCAAAACAACTTGGCAAGAGGTAGAGGGTGAAGAAATAGGAGGTGGGTTCACTTTAGAATTGGATTTCTCTAACTAGAACTCAAGTTACCATTGATGGCATCAAGGTTTCTATCTTGAAGAAGAAGGAGAAGATGAAGCTAGTTTTTTTGATAAGTCTTTGTAAATGATAAAATAAATCAATACTTATCATTTACAAACCATAGTTTAGTGTAGAGAATAGACCATGGTTAGTGGGATAGGTTAGGGTTAAGCATGAAGACAAGAATGGTTAAGAAGTCAAAGCTTCATGAAGCTTCAACTAAAGACAAACTTCTCCACCATTCTTATCTCAATCTTTTTCCAAATAAATAAATGAACAAATAAATAAATAAATGAATATGCAAAACCCTAATTATCAAATTAACCATGGTTTAATTCTATATACTTAACTAAATAATCAAGTATCATCAAACATGATACAAATATGTGCACAAAAGTATATCACATATACAACTTGCACATCAAGTGAGAAAATCCATATAAAGTGAACCAATACTAGTTAATGCAAAGTAATATATCAAATATATAATTATACATTAAATCATTAAATCAACATTTGATTCAATGATCCGGTCATGTCGCACATAACCGACTAGTATTCAATGTATCGATTTATCGAATCAATGATTCGATAACTAGGTCATATCGAATATAACCAATCGAAACATATATCGCGAGAATGAAATGCGGTATCACATACACGCATTATTCTCGGTCCTGCACATATCTCATATGCTCTCCTATTTCGTTTCGTTTGAGCCAGGAAACCTCTGTGTAGGACTCTAAAGACTCGTCAATACGCCTGTAGCAGATGATGATCATATCAAGCACCCACAAGCCGCAAGCGGTCTGCTAAACGTAACGGCCATCCGGGTATTGAGCGATCAGAAGATCGACGAGCTAGCCCGCTCACACTCCTGTGAATCCAACCAGTAACACTTACCGTACAGTCCGGTCTGTTCGTCTGATACGTCGCATATCAAGTCTAGGGGTGGTAAACGTCAGACCCCAATAACCGATAAGTCGTGCCGATGTGAGGCTCATAACGGGTCGAGAAACTACTGGTAACGCTTACCAGCAAATCTGTGATCAGCCCTGGCCAGGGACTTCCCTGTTACGGCCAATCGAGCACAGCGCAACATCAACCCCCAATACCGGGAGAGACGAAACCTCTCCTATCGCTTATTACCTCCATGTGACTCGGGACTGTACCCAAAGACCACCGTTTTGCACGCCCTCATAGACGTGGTAAGGTGGAGATCAAAGCACAGTGGGAATCACACAAGACTCTATGACGATCTCGGGTCTACAGACTAACCTGCACAAGTGTCACCTGAGAACTGCCATCTGACGTGAGGTATAATACCATCTGGGAGTTCTCGGCGAGTCCGTCCAGTGTACCCAGTCTCCACTGAGCACCCGTATACCATCTCTGATGTCAAACACCAATGGATATGGGATCATCCATCGCCCATCTCATGGATCGAGAAGCATACACGCTAGTCTACTCTGGTATATCGATGCCCCGTCTCGATACACCCACGACTAGGGACCTTGAAGGATGTACTTATGGACTACCATGTCCCCACTAGTATGATCTGCATCATAGTCCAGGTAGTCAAGTACACATCCTAAGGGCTTTACCAACATGTAACCATAAGACAGTTTAAAGAGACTAGTGTACATGTTAAGATAAAGAGTAACCAGATAGCATACTATCATATCGAGCAAGAAAGTCATCTCTATATATGTCCAAGCATCCAATATAATATACAACATCTGTACAATACTGGCCTCTAGGGCATACATACAACTAACAATCTCCCACTTGCACTAGGGCCAGCTGCTGTAGTATCGCATACCGAGCATCCCGAAGAGTCTATCAAACTGTATCTGGGGAATGGCCTTCGTGAGTGGATCCGTCGTGTTGTTCTTCGTGTCAACCCTCCTGACCTCGATCTCCCGGCGATCAACTATCTCCCGGATCAGGTTATACCGCCTCAGAATATGCCTGGACCGCTGATGGGACCTGGGTTCCTTGGCCAAAGCCACCGCTCCATTGTTATCGCAATACAAAGGTATTGGATGCTCAATGGATGGAACCACTCCAAGTTCAGTAATGAACTTCTTGATCCAGACAGCCTCTTTGGCAGCATCGTTGGCAGCGATGTATTCAGCCTCCATCGTCGAGTCTGCCACAGTTTCCTGCTTGGAACTCTTCCAGCTAACCGCCCCTCCATAAAGGGTAAAGACAAAGCCCGACTGCGACTTAGAGTCGTCCTTATCACTCTGGAAGCTCGAATCGGTAAAGGACTCCACTTGGAGCTCCCCGTTACCATACACCAAGAACATATCTCTAGTCCTTCGTAAGTACTTGAGAATGCTCTTCACAGCTGTCCAGTGACTCTCTCCAGGATCAGCTTGATACCTGCTCACTATACTTAGTGAGTATGCTACATCGGGTATGGTACATAGCATCGCATACATGATAGAGCCTACTGCCGAAGCATATGGTATCCCTTGCATGCGAGCTCTCTCCAAATCAGTCTTGGGAGACATCTCTTTGGAGAGAGTGACTCCAGAGATCGTGGGCAAGTTCCCATGCTTGGACTCTTCCATACTAAACCTCTTTAGTATGGTGTCAATGTACCTGGATTGGGACAATCCCAAAATCCGTTAGGATCTATCTCTATAGATCCTTATTCCCAATATGCAGGAGGCATCACCAAGATCTTTCATTGAGAATCTTTGTGATAAGAAGAGCTTGACCGATTGCAGCATAGGAATATCATTTCCTATCAAGAGTATGTCGTCCACATAGAATACGAGGAAGACAACCTTACTCTCTGCCACCTTCTTGTAGATACAAGGTTCATCTGGATTTTTGACGAAATCAAACTCTTTGATAACGACGTCAAAGCAGATGTTCCAACTCCGCGATGCTTGCTTTAATCCATAAATGGATTTAAGCAGCTTGCACACCTTTCCGCTGCTCCCACTGTCTACGAAGCCCTCTGGCTGAGTCATGTACACGCACTCTTCTAAATCACCATTTAGAAAGGCGGTCTTAACATCCATTTGCCAGATTTCGTAATCATGATAAGCAGCGATGGCAAGCATGATCCGGATGGATTTAAGCATAGCCACTGGAGAAAATGTCTCGTCATAGTCCACACCTGGTCTTTGATGAAAACCCTTTGCTACAAGTCTAGCTTTGAAAGTCTCCACTTTCCCATCTACACCAAGTTTCTTCTTGAAGATCCACTTGCTCCCAATGGGTTTTACCCCTTCAGGAGCAACGTCCAAAGTCCATACTTTGTTGGTGTACATGGATTCCATCTCGGACCGCATAGCATCCAGCCATTTCACTGAGTCCCCACTCGTGATGGCCTGCTCGAAGCTAGTTGGGTCATCATCCTCCATGATGCAATCCTCGCTCCCACCATCTATGAGAAAACCGTAGTATCTCTCAGGTGGGCGAGGAGCCCTACTAGATCGGCGGAGAGGCTGAGGTTCATCGGGAGCTACTGAATCCTCTGGTTCAACCAAATCTTCTGTTGTAGTCTGTATTGCTGGAACCTCTTCCAGTTCTACCTCCTTGCCACTAATTTCCTTTTCAAGAAATTCCTTTTCTAAAAAGGTGGCATGTCGAGAAACAAACACTTTTTGTTCCTCTGTAGGGTAGAAGATATACCCGCGCGAATGTTTGGGATATCCAATAAACTTACACAGAATAGACCTTGCCGCGAGTTTGTCCGGATTTTGCGTTTTTACATAGGCCGGACAACCCCATATCTTAACATAATTAAGACATGGTCTCTTTCCTTTCCATATCTCATATGGAGTGGTTGGCACGGTTTTGGTGGGAACCATATTCAATAGGTCTGCAGCTGTTTCCAGTGCATATCCCCAGAAGGAAATAGGTAACTCAGCTGTGCTCATCATAGAGCGCACCATATCTAATAGGGTGCGGTTCCTCCGTTCTGATACACCGTTGTGCTGTAGTGTATATGGAGGAGTCAGCTGAGAGAGAATCCCATTCTCTTTTAGGAAGTCCAGGAATTCATTGCTTAAGTATTCTCCTCCTCGATCAGATCGTAGGATTTTAATACTTTTTCCGGTTTGGTTCTCAACTTCTTGTTTATATTCCTTAAATTTCTCAAAAGCTTCTGATTTGTGTTTCATCAGGAACACATACCCGAACCTAGAGAGATCGTCAGTGAATGTAATGAAGTATGAAGAACCATCCCTGGCATGTGTAGACATGGGACCACATACATCACTATGTATTAGTCCCAAGAGTTCGGTAACTCTTTCTCCGTGTCCCGTAAACGGAGTTTTGGTCATCTTGCCTTTAAGACATGACTGGCAAGTGTCATAAGATGAAAATTCAAACGGATTTAAATATCCATCTTTATGCAACTTAGCTAGTCATGTCGCATTGATGTGACCCAGTCTACAATGCCACAAGAAGGATTCGTTGAGTTCAGAACTCTTCCTCTTGTATGTGTTTGTTATGCTCAGAACTGTTGATTGATTTAGAACATAAATGCCATTGCATAACGTGCCTGATCCAACCAACTTTTGGTTACGGAAAATGTTCATAACATTGTCCTGTAATACAAAATTATATCCCTCTTTACTCAATAAAGAAACTGATATAATGTTGCATATCAGGTTCGGCATGTAATAGCATTCGTTCAGAACCAATGTATTACCAGTTGGTAATACAAGGTGATATTCCCCGACAGTCTTAGCTGCAACAATTGCACCATTTCCAACTCTAATGTCTTTATCACCTTCTCCAAGTTCTCTACCTTTCCTTAGCCCATGTAACTGATTACATATATGGGATCCTGACCCGGTATCCAATACCCAGGACGTAGAGCAAATGGAGAAACAGTTCTCAGTAACGAACACACCCGAAGAAAATGCATCAACATGTACTTTCTTCAAACGGGTGGCATGGGAATCCTGGTATTCCCCTATATCCTGTTCATTCCTATAACTCTTATAGGAAAGAACGGAACCAACGTTCCCCAGCACAGTATAACAAGCGGGTTCGGTCAATACATCCATATTATTATCTTCATTAGGGCATGAAATGGTCGCTAGCTGGAGAGAGAGAGAAGAAAACACTTTAGCGTATGCTCGTGCAAGATCAGATTGGTTATTATCTTATCTAATCAGGATGGCTCCCACTGCTTTTTATCAAATCTTCCTTCAAACCCTAAAAGGAAAGACTAGCCGGGATTAATTACACACTACAAGTTCGCCAATCTTTCAGCCAGGCCAGTGTCGATACTTTGAAGGAGGTCCCCCATGCTTTCCAAGGTAGGAAAAACTAGATCTTCCCTGGTCGTTCGCGTCGTCATCCCTAGAGTCACTTTGATCCGTTGAGCGACGGCTCACGAACCAAATTAATGTAAACCTCGTTTTCCCAGAGGCGTAACCTCGTTAACACCTTTCTAGACACCTACTTGATCGGCTAATTGCAATGTGTAAAACTCTCCCAGGAGTAACTCTTACTCGTAGTGGGTATCGGGATCCAACTATCTCATAGAAGGTATGCAATCTCATTGCAAATTTCAACACTTGAAATTCCCGATAATACTTTTGCCCCTAGCGTCCTATGACCTTGACGCAGGCCAACAAACCATAGTGCGCTAGTCAAGTTCAACCCGTCATTTCCTGATCGAATTAAACCCACCCGTACGACCCTTGACGCAGGCCAACAAAGTCGCACGACTACCCTAATCCAATCTGCATCATATGCATAAGGAGATAAATACTAGTTAGCTACCGCACACTACGCCTTGACGCAGGCCAACAAACGTAGCACGAATACTAACTACTACTTATCTGAAATGACGGAGGGCTACGCCAGGTTTTTCTGAAAACCATGAGCGTAATGAACTTGATATCGTTGTAGAATCAAATGAAGTTTTGAAATGGAGTGATTTTGAGGCTTTTCTAGTTTTGCTAAAGGAGTCACTCCCGGCGAAGGGACCTCGGTCCTTTCCTCGTCGAATGAGGTGCGGGATATATCATATATATCGCTGTGCAAAGCAAAAACCCAAAAGCAGTCAAAAGCAAACCGAGTGTGTAGCATCTGCCAGTTATTGCTAAAGGAGTCACTCCCGGTGAAGGGATCTCGGTCCTTTCCTCATCGAATAAGGTGCAGGGTATATCATATATACCGCTGTGCAAAGCAAGAACTGTAGCTACCTTTTTATTAAAAATTTGATTCCACAACATCTTAGGTTTCTTATCTTTCATTAATCACATTAATGAAGTCCCATCATTAAAATACCTAAACATCACAGATAGATATGACGTACACTTATGCCATCCGCATTCGCCTCGATGTCCCCTCGTGCACCGTTAGGTTAGGTAACTAACGACAGAGCAGGGCAGGGCTAGCGCGGGTGTAAAACATAAGTAACGTTTATATAATATATCATATATACTATATACTATATCCATCACAGAATCACATCACAGATATCGCAGCAGAATAAACATATGAAATATTGGATATACTAGGACGTCCGTGTTTTTAATACGAGCCAGTATAAAACACGGATTCCACGGTCGTGATGAATAGCTAATCCCACACCCCTAGACCCCTACGAGAGCGGCAAGAAACCCTGCCAATTCTAGGGTTAGGAGACCCGGACTCGACTCCTCGAGTTGGTCTCCCACTGGACCCCAGAACCCGGTTACTTGTGCTCCCCTCCTTGGGTCTATCCTAATGCGGAAAAGTAAATAATATACAAAGGATGACAACTTCCGCTACCTGGAAGTGCCCCAAATAAAAGAATATTACATACAAGTTTTTACATGAATGAAAATGAAAAACACTCATCTCACATAAAAAACCCCCGGCTATTCGAACACGACGATCCAATATAACATATCCAGCAACACATAACATCACATGTCATCAACGTAAGTAAATATGCGCATCCCAATTGTCGTTGACATATAGCAACGAAACCGGCGATATCATATATTACACTTACGGTCACAGAAAAGAATGTGTAAAACTACAACAGTTGGAATCCGCAACCTCTTTAGACATCATATGCCTAATCAAATGAAATACTTAGACATCACATGCCTAACAGTTATAAACCCCGCATTTTAGTCTCATTATCGAAAACTCTTTTCAATATCAAGTGAAACCAAACTGCTAGATTTATAACATTCATTCAGTTATCACATAACTGTTTGTGAATTCCAATTATTGTATCCCATTCCAGATAAACAGAAAATGTTAAACTTTCCGATCGAACAGTCGAATACCCAAGTTTTCCCGATACAGCTCAACACATGAAATAAGTCTAACAACATTCAGTTCGTGCCTCAGTACCAACAGTCCAGCCGTAGAAGGGTCAAGCCAACGCCTCACATGTGGCACGCCGTACTGCCCCAAACCCGAAGGTTCAAAGGGCAGTTCAAGACGGTCACATAATCGAGTTAAGGTTTGTTGTCTTCTAGAGGGTCCATCGCGTTACTTGCACTACTTAGAACGTCGTTAAACTACGGAAAAAATCCAACACTTGGAAATTTCCCGACAGGGGAAAAATTGGGTATTTATATCCGGTCGAACTTTTTAACATATTCTAAAAATTATCCGGAAATACACAAAGACGAAATTTGATAATCCGGTCGAAACACCGAAGCTCTAAAACACCCCAAAAATTCAACTCTTTAAAAAAAATATTAAAAACACCCAGAGAACTCAACACTGTTAAATAAGAATTACTGTGCAAAAAGATATGGATGACGTCATCAAGCCGCCGCAGAACCGCCGCCTAAGCTGGCTTAGGCCGCGGTTCCGCCGCTCAGTTCACTGTTCATTGAATAAAAATTGCACCGTAATTCTTAGAATTCCCTGCTGAATTTTTTAAGCATTTTTAATATTGAAAAATCCCAGATTTTAGAAAATGTACAGAGAGCATGTTTGGTTTAGGGTTTCGGGTTCGTTCGGGCTTCAAATTGCGTCTAGACTTCGTCTAAGGCTCTAGCTAGGCTCTGATACTAGTGAAAGGTTCCTAGGCACCTTATAGAAGTCTCACAAGGCATCAACCATGCCATTTTCAAAAATTATGGGTGTCAAGAAACCCTAAGACGGATCGTCGGCTAGAATTCTAGGCGAAAAGATAATCTAATTAACTACTTAACTAAAAGTTAGATGCTACAACCTTTGTAGATCCGGATATCCACTTCCTAAGCTCCACGTAGTCTTCCTATCGCTGTCCTTTTCGAATCCTAGACTCTTTCATCGGCTTCATCGGGAAAACGAGCGGAATAGGTCGTCGGCTTCGTGTCAAAGACGATCTACGTCGAGGCATCACAAGTTCAAGCTCCGACTTCACAAAGTTGTGAAACTTATGAAGAAAACACCCAAAACAACTTGGCAAGAGGTAGAGGGTGAAGAAATAGGAGGTGGGTTCACTTTAGAATTGGATTTCTCTCACTAGAACTCAAGTTGCCATTGATAGCATCAAGGTTTCTATCTTGAAGAAGAAGGAGAAGATGAAGCTAGTTTTTTTTATAAGTCTTTGTAAATGATAAAATAAATCAATAATTATCATTTACAAGCCATAGTTTAGTGTAGAGAATAGACCATGGTTAGTTGGATAGGTTAGGGTTAAGCATGAAGACAAGAATGGTTAAGAAGTCAAAGCTTCATGAAGCTTCCACTAAAGACAAACTTCTCCACCATTCTTATCTCAATCTTTTTCCAAATAAATAAATGAACAAATAAATAAATAAATGAATATGCAAAACCCTAATTATCAAATTAACCATGGTTTAATTCTATATACTTAACTAAATAATCAAGTATCATCAAACATGATACAAATATGTGCACAAAAGTATATCACATATACAACTTGCACATCAAGTGAGAAAATCCATATAAAGTGAACCAATACTAGTTAATGCAAAGTAATATATCAAATATATAATTATACATTAAATCATTAAATCAACATTTGATTCAATGATCCGGTCATGTCGCACATAACCGACTAGTATTCAATGTATCGATTTATCGAATCAATGATTCGATAACTAGGTCATATCGAATATAACCAATCGAAACATATATCGCGAGAATGAAATGCGGTATCACATACACGCATTATTCTCGGTCCTGCACATATCTCATATGCGCTCCTATTTCGTTTCGCTTGAGCCAGAAAACCTCTGTGTAGGACTCTAAAGACTCGTTAATACGCCGGTAGCAGATGATGATCATATCAAGCACCCAAAAGCCGCAAGCGGTCTGCTAAACGTAACGGCCATCCGGGTATTGAGCGATCAGAAGATCGACGAGCTAGCCCGCTCACACTCCTGTGAATCCAACCAGTAACACTTACCGTACAGTCCGGTCTGTTCGTCTGATACGTCGCATATCAAGTCTAGGGGTGGTAAACGTCAGACCCCAATAACCGATAAGTCGTGCCGATGTGAGGCTCATAACGGGTCGAAAAACTACTGGTAACACTTACCAGCAAATCTCTGATCAGCCCTGGCCAGGGACTTCCCTGTTACGGCCAATCGAGCACAGCGCAACATCAACCCCCAATACCGGGAGAGACGAAACCCCTCCTAGCGCTCATTGCCTCCATGTGACTCGGGACTGTACCCAAAGACCACCGTTTTGCACGCCCTCATGGACGTGGTAAGGTGGAGATCAAAGCACAGTGGGAATCACACAAGACTCTATGACGATCTCGGGTCTACAGACTAACCTGCACAAGTGTCACCTGAGAACTGCCATCTGACGTGAGGTATAATACCATCTGGGAGTTCTCGGCGAGTCCGTCCAGTGTACCCAGTCTCCACTGAGCACCCGTATACCATCTCTGATGTCAAACACCAATGGATATGGGATCATCCATCGCCCATCTCATGGGTCGAGAAACGTACACGCTAGTCTACTCTGGTATATCGATGCCCCGTCTCGATACACCCACGACTAGGGACCTTGAAGGATGTACTTATGGACTACCATGTCCCCACTAGTATGATCTGCATCATAGTCCAGGTAGTAAAGTACACATCCTTAGGGCTTTACCAACATGTAACCATAAGACAGTTTAAAGAGACTAGTGTACATGTTAAGATAAAGAGTAACCAGATAGCATACTATCATATCGAGCAAGAAAGTCATCTCTATATATGTCCAAGCATCCAATATAATATACGACATCTGTACAATACTGGCCTCTAGGGCATACATACAACTGACAGAAGTGCTCCAATAAAAGAATATTACATACAAGTTTTTACATGAATGAAAATGAAAAACACTCATCTCACATAAAAAAAACCCGGCTATTCGAACACGACGATCCAATATAACATATCCAGCAACACATAACATCACATGTCATCAACGTAAGTAAATATGCGCATCCCAATTGTCGTTGACATATAGCAACGAAACCGACGATATCACATATTACACTTACGGTCACATAAAAGAAAGTGTAAAACTACAACAGTTGGAATCCGCAACCGCTTTAGACATCGCATACCTAATCAAATGAATTCCTTAGACATCGCATGCCTAATAATTATAAACCCCGCATTTTAGTCTCAAAATCGAAAACACTTTTCAATACCAAGTCGGGTAATTCAACAAGATTCCCGACATCCTGATCGAATACTCATTGCAAACTTTAGTTGACGGCCGCACCCCCGATACCGTCGACGAAGTGCACCAAGGCGGAACACCGCTACCGCGAGCACCCGAACGGATGATTTCGGCGACGGGGTTCTCCTACAGTCACTTGGTCGGGGCTAAGGAGTGTAGCTGTCTATTAAGTTTACCGGCGAATATCCGCGTACGCTACGTGATTGCGACGTACTTTTGATCACATCAAAATCCCGTGGCAACCGATCAAGTGAGACTAAACTGCTGTGTTTATAACATTCATTCAGTTATCTCATAACTCCTTGTGAATTCCAATTATTGTATCCCTTTCCAGATAAACAGAAAATGTTAAACTTTCCGATCGAACATTCGAACACCCAAGTTTTCCCGAAACAGCTTAACACATGGCATAAGTCTAACAACATTCAGTTCGTGCCTCAGTACCAACGGTCCAGCCGTAGAAGGGTCAAGCCAACGCCTCACATGTGGCACGCCGTACTGCCCCAAATCCTAAGGTTCAAAGGGCTGTTCAAGACGGTCACATAATCGAGTTAAGGTTTGTTGTCTTCTAGAGGGACCATCGCGTTACTTGCACTACTTAGAACGTCGTTAAACAACGGAAAGATCCAACACTTGGAAATTTCCCGACAGGGGAAAAATTGGGTATTTATATCCGGTCGAACTTTTTAACATATTCCAAAATTATCCAGAAAACCACACAGACAAAATTTGATAATCCGATCGAATCTTTGATTCCCAATACAACCCCAGAATACTCATCTGTAGAGTCACAATAAAAAATACCCAGAAAATATAGCATTAAATTATATGAGTTACTGTGCAGAAATCATCAGACAAGGGGACAGTACGGCCGTGGAACCGCCGCACATGCCTAGCTTGTGCCGCGGTTCCGCGGTGGATTAATGGATTTAGACCCTCGTTTTTCACAGTAATTCAAATAAGACCCTGCTTATTTTTCTGCATATTCTTAATTGACAAAAATCCAAAATTTTAGAAAATTTCCAGAGAGCATTTTGGGAATGGGTTTCGATGTTCGTTCGGATTTCAAACGTCGTCTAGACTTCGCCTAAGGGTCTAGCTAGGCTCTGATACCACTGTAGGGTTCCTAGGCATACTAATGAGGTCTCACAAGGCATCAACCATGCCAATTTCAAATTTTACAAGTGCCGAGAAACCCTAACAAGATCGTTGGCTAGAATTTTAGGCGAAACAAGCAACTAGTTAACAACTTAACTAAAAGGTAAATGGAAATACAGCCCTTGTAGATCCGGTCCTCCACCTCCATAGCTCCGTGATGAAGTCCCCTTGCTGCGATCATCGGATCCCGGACTCTAGCATCGGCTTCATCGGAGAAATGGGCGGGCTAGGTCATCGACGTCGATGCCGAAGATGATCTACGTCGAGGCATCACAAGATCAAGCTCCAACTTCACCAAGTCATGAAACTTGTGAAGAAAACACCCTATACTACTTGGCAAGTGGTAGAGGATGAAGAAATAGGAAGTGGGTTCACTTTAGAATTGGATTTCTCACTCTTTTGCTCAAGTTGCCATTGAAGTAGAAAGCTTTTCTTTCTTGCTCATGAAGAAGAAGAAGAAAGAAATGAATATGATGAGTTTTTTAAATCCAAAAGAAAAATGAATACATATCATATTCAAACCATGGTTAAGTGTAGAGAATGAATCATGGTTAAGTGGAATGGTTAGGGTTAAGCATGAGACAAAATGGTGACTTAGTCAAAGCTTCATGAAGCTTCAATATCAAACAAAGTTAGCCACTATTTTCTCTTTATGCTTTTCATTTTCCAAAAAAGATAAATAAATAAATAAATGAATAAGAAAATGAAAACCCTAACCATTACACAACCATGGTTTAATCTTTACACAAACCCAAGTAAGCATGCATCATCAAACATGATACAAACTTGTGCACAAAAATATATCACACATACAATGTGCACAAACAAGTGAGAATAACCATTTAAAGTGAACCAATACTAGTTAATGCAAAGTAATATATCAAATATATAATTATACATTAAATCATTAAATCAACACTTGATTCGATGATCCGGTCATGTCGTATATAACCGGCTAGTATCCAATGTATCGGCTTATCGAATCAATCCTTGATTCGATAACTAGGTTATATCGCATACAACCATATCGATACATTCATCGCGAGAATAGAATACGGTATCACATACACGCATTATTCTCGGTCCCGCACATATCTCATATGCGCTCCTATTTCGTTTCGCTTGAGCCAGGAAACCTCTGTGTAGGACTCTAAAGACTCGTCAATACGCCGGCAGCAGGTGATGATCATATCAAACACCCACAAGCCGCAAGCGGTCTGCTAAACGTAACGGCCACCCGGGTATTGAGCGATCAGAAGATCGACGAGCAAGCCCGCTCACACTCCTGTGAATCCAACCAGTAACACTTACCGTACAGTCCGGTCTGATCGTCTGATATGTCGCATATCTCGCCTAGGGGTGGTAAACATCAGACCCCAATAGCTCGATAAGTCATGTCGATCTGAGGTCTATAACAATTCGAGAAACTACTGGTAACACTTACCAGTAAATCTCAGCAATCCTGGCCAGGGATTTCCGGTTATAGCCAATCGAACACAGCGCAACATCAACTCCCTATACCGGGAGAGACGAATCCCCTCTTATCGCTCATTGCCTCCATGTGATTCGGGACTGTACCCAAAAGTCACCGTTTTGCATGCCCTCTTGGACGTGGTAAGGTGGAAATCAAAGAACAGTGGGAATCACACAAGACTCTATGACGATCTCGGGTCAACAGACTACTCTGTACCAGTGTCACCTGAGAACTGCCATCTGACGTAAGGTATAATACCATCTGGGAGTTCTCGGCGAGTCCGTCCAGTGTACCCAGTCTCCACTGAGCACCGGTATATCATCTCTGATGTCAAACACCAATGGATATGGGATCATCCATCGCCCATCTGTATGGGTCGAGAAGGTATACGCTAGTCTACTCTGGTATATCGATGCCCCGTCTCGATACACCCACGACTAGGGACCTTGAAGGATGTACTTACAGACTACCATGTCCCCACTAGTATGATCCGCATCATAGTCCAGGTAGTCAAGTACACCCTAAGGGCTTTACCAACATGAAACAGAGAGACAATCAGTATACACGTTAAGATAAAGAGTAACCAGATAGCATACTATCATGTCGAGCAAGAAAGTCCTCCCTATATATGTCCCAGCATCCACTACATTATACATCCTATGTACAGTAATAGCCTCTAGGGCATACATATAACTAACACATAGACAAACGGTCCGGACGGTACGGATATTGTCACTGACAGGCTCAGCAGGGTGTCAGGATGAGTTCGCTCATCGACGTCCCTTTTGGTCAATAGCTGGTAGCCCGTCACGTATGGCTAATACCTCTGACGTGCTAGTGGTTAAATCCACAGCCATAGTATTGACGAGTCTTTGGAGTCCCCCACAGACAGTTGCTCAAGTTTTCGGGCGAAATGCTGTAGAGGCCGTATGGAGATATGGCAGGGTTCGATCAGATACGTGTGGTATTGCACGTATCATGATCGGATGGAAAATACTAGCGGGCTTTGGTTTAAGGCGGATCCTAGTATAGTACAGTGTAGATTTTGTCGCATTGCATTTGTATTCGGTCGGAATACAAATGCGGGTATGTATATACAGTAGCGGGGTTTTCCTGTAATTTATTACGGGATCAGTTTTTGGAGTTGCCAGTTTGCTTTCCGTTTCAGCCATGTTTCTTTGTATCTTTCATTGGCTGAAGTTTGGCGGAGGAGGGTTTATTTGCATTTGTGCAAATAAGCAATTTGGAGGGTGGACTTTGCATATTATTGTATCATGATGGTTCTTACTTCCTTGACATTCTTGCTTCATGATTGCTTGACTTTTTGACTTGATGATGGGAGATGGTTGTGGAGTGTGGGTTTGGTTTTGTGATCATTTTCTTTTCATGATATCATTTTGACCTTTTTCTTGCATTATGAGCACACTCTCATATTTGGATCAATTCACACTCCTCTCTCTTCTCCTCCTCTAGAGTTGGCCGGCCAAAGAAGAGGGTGGGGCTGTCCAAATTTTGCAAATGGGATTTTTGGTCTTTTGGCTTCATAAAAATCCCAAGTTTCATCTCCAAAAGTCTAAGTTCTTTTCCTCCACCAAAGGCAACTTCCAATACCCCAAAATGAGACATAGTTTTCTACACTATATTCTACAGCAAATCTTGGGCATGTCGACTTGCCAACTTCGTGCCCGAGTTGCCTCGGTCAAGAGGTGGGAGCCCGTAAAAGAAGCCGGCGACGTGGTGCCCTTCCGGCGAGGAGGTGGAGACCGGACATTCCGCGGGAGATCGGGACGACGACGAGAAGACCGAAGGACACGGATCGCTCGGTATATCTCTCTTTCCCCTTCTCTAGTTTAGCTAGGACTAGTTTAATGGCCCGATCTGGGTATTTAGTGCGCGGTGGTGCCGGTTTGAAAAGTTAAAGTAAATCACCGCTTCCGCATTCCGGAGTCGGATTGACGGCCGGGGCGCCGCCGTGCACTTACAGTGGTATCAGAGCCTCGCCATTAAACTAGTCTAGCTTTGTCTAACGTGTTTACATTTCCGATCGAACACAAAAATCCCAAAACAGCGTTTTCATGCATATCAGTTTTCTGTCGAAATTTTTTTGGCTCCAAAAATTTTTCAGGTTATTGCAGAATGATGTGCAGGGAATCCTAAGAACACTGTAAAATTTTGGTAACCTGATCTTTCCATACGACCGTGGAACCGCGGCCATAACCCCTCTTTGGCCGCGGTTCCGCCGCAGGAATTTGGTTTCATTGCACCAGTTTTTTGCAGTGGGCTTTTGGGCTAAAAATAGGGGTTTTGGTATATTATTTTTGGGCCCAGAATTTCTTCATCTGCTACAGTAATGCTTGGGGCCCACTTGGTAAAATTTGATCGATCGGATATTTTAAACATGTTAGTGCACAATATTTACATTATATCTGCGACCGTGAATGTCACTTGATCGGTAAATCCTGTCTAACTGCTATAGCCCGGTTAGACGGATTTGCGAACGTGACCTTCACGTTGATGTTCTGTGTATTGCTGTGATGTTGCGGATTGGTCATAGGGGATAGCCTGGTTGCAGTGGTAGTACAGTTTTGTTGTATTATGTACATTTGATATTGCGGAGCGAGCGTCCGACATGTGGACTGTCGTCACTGCTTGATTGTATATTATTCTTTTGGGGCACGACCAGGTCGAGGTCGATATACCCGTTGTATGTATATTGTACTTTCTGTACTAGGATTACCCCGCGGAGGGGTGCACGGATAGCCGGGTTCTAGAGGGCAACAAGCCCGCATCTCATGGCATTGAGACGGAGGGGGCTTTACTCTAGAATTGGCAGGGCTATTCGCCGCACTCGTAGGGGGTACAGGTTGACCCAGGTAGGGTTCCCAAGTTACCGGATTCCGTGAAGTGCTGGGTGGTCCATTCACGTTGCTGAAGGGGGCTGCCTCGCTTCAGGTTTTGGCGGGTAACTTGCCGTGCCCGTAGGGGTCTAGGATTTCATTGCACAGGCTATCCACACGACCAGGGGAACGTCGGGTTTCAGTAGCGGCTCTGTGAAACCCGGGGATCCCAGATATCTGTATTGTTCTGTGGTGCTGTATATTTCTGTGATGTTGCATTTTATCACGCCTTGAGCGAAATATTATATATTGATATATATATTAGTAGATGTTGTATATGTTTTGCATCCGCGCTAGTCCAGTCCCCGCTCTGTCGTTAGTTAGCTAACCTAACGGGTAATGATGGGACCCGGTGGCGAATGCGGATGGCATATACGTACATCATTATATTTCGTTCTTTGTGGTGTGATCAATTGATGGGACTGCGTTGATTCGGATCAATGCAAGTTAAACAAACCTAATCTGATGTTGTTGGAACACTTTTCAAAAAGCTGTTATTGCAAGGACGTTCACTTTTGTTTAGCACAGTGGTATTCAGTTGGAATATCCTGCTCCTCAGTCGACGAGGCAAGGGCCGAGATCCCTTCACCGGGAGTGACCCCTTGGACAGAAGTTTGCATTAGGGCAATAACTTCACTATAGCCGTTTACTTTTGCTTTGCACCGTGGTATTCAGTTAGAATATCCTGCACCTCATTCTACGGGGAAAGAGCCGAGATCCCTTCACCGGGAGTGACCTCTTTAGCAAAGGTTTTCGTCACTATATTTTAAAAGCTATCCGGTTCCTTCAACGATATCAAGTTCATTACGTTAAAGGTTTTCGCCAGAAACCATTCGTAGCCCTCCGTCGTTTCATATGGATAGTTAATAGTATTCAAGCTATGTTTGTTGACCATAGTCAAGGCACAGTGTTTGGTAGCTGTTGGGTGTTCATATGCAGCATAGATAGATGCGTTGGTTTGGGACATTCGTATAGCCTTGTTGGCCCTAGTCAAGGGCTTGTACGGGTGGGTTCAAATCAACCTGGACAATGACGGGTAGAACTTGATATGTGACTTATGATTTGTTGGCCTTAGTCAAGGTCATAAGAGCATGGGGCAAAAATCCACATCGGGAGTTTCTAAAGAAACTGAAACTTGCCAGATATGCGTATACCTTCTGGAGTGTGATGACATGAGCGGATTCCGTCACGTTATCATGAGATGATAGTTGGATCCCGATTCCCACTGATGAGTTGGTTTACTCCTCGGGTGATCCCGACTAATTCTTCTTTCAGGTTTGGAGAAGAATTTGACGGTACAGTGGGAGGTTTCCAGATTAGATAAATTGGTAACCATTCTGATCTAGGTTAGAGTGCACGCTGAGTGTTTCTTTTCTTTCTCTCTTTGGCAGCGACCATTGACCCGACCCTAAGACTATGACTCAGAGACCAAAATTAACCGAACCTTCTTAAACACTGGCTTTTGGATTGTCAGAGTTGCAAACCTCATTGCCACTCCTACTTTTACCCTTTTCTCCAGGACACCCCGTATTACTACGAACGTCCACTTCCATTGGACAAAACCATCGTATGGTTAGATACGAACTCGAAGGAATTTATTCGAGGATGGTTTCCGGTTCTGGAGAAAATGAATAGGACTATTCAGTTTCCTTTTCCTTTTACATTCTCTCAGGTTGCGAGTACTCCTTGGTTTAGGAGATAATACACCTATTACGCAAATTGGATAGTCATCTTCCAAACCTTAGGCTGGTGCCGACTGGTAGGGAATGAAGAAAACCAGTTAGCCTAAACGGTGTACAGAAGGTATTGGGTTAAGACAAAGAAAGGGATTAGTAAGAGGGCAAAGTAAATTGCGACTGCTATTCACGACCAAACCAAGTATTTCTTCGCCAATCCTTAAATCACCTTTGTATTTCTCCAGAACACTCCGTATCACTACGATGATCCACAGTTTATTGGATATTCCATCGTATGGTTATATACGAACTCGAAAGGAACTCATTCCAGTTCGGGGATGGATTCTGGTTCAGGAGAAATAGGAATAAGGTTTATTCGGTTGTTTTTTATCTTCACCTTCTCTCGCATTGCGACTGCTCCTAGGATTAGGACAGTACACCCATTATGCTTATTGGATAGTCTTCTTCCAAACCATAGGCTGGTGCCGAGCGGTAGGGAAGGAAGAAAACCATTTGGCCTAAAGGGGTGTACAGAAGGTAATGACTAAAGACATATAAAGGGATTTAGAAAGATGGCAAAGAATTACACGGTTACAGTTGTGAATCTAGATAATGAAAGAGGCATTACTAGGAATACCGGGATACCCCATCGAAACATCTCAATGTTTCAGTTTTACCGTGTACTGTTAATGGAAAACTGATTTCCCAATTAGACACTTGCTCCAGGGTATGTATTTACTAGGTGTGATTCTCACATCTGTATGGTTTTACAGATGATGAGTGGGAGTAAGTTATTAGGAATTAGGTGATCATCCTCATTATATCGGGATTCGTTGTAATCGGTGATATTTGAGGAAGTCACCTAGACTGTTTGCCGGTCGGCAAATATTTGGTTTTGAATATCCGCTGTTATGCACCAATTTCAAATTAATATATCTGTACGTCTATTTTTATAGAGTGAGATATATTTTTTTGAAATTATGTCTGTGACATTTACCTATATCAGTGGATGGTTAGGTAAGGAGCATTAAACAGCGGTGTAATTCTTCTTAACCATAAGTACAGTTTTCAACCTACGACACACAGTGAATGAGTGATCAGACTCAAGGGACTTATACAAAGTATTGTATGTTGTCCAGGGTCCATCAGGACAGAGGGGTTGGTCCTCGTACTATATTCGGTTTACTTATGACTTCTCTAGTTTTTAGACAGGTGTTTCGTAGAAACACTGGGTCCAAGTTTTGAGAAGTTATAGGTATATGGATAAAGTAGAGAACCAGGTGTTGCAAGTATCGGGATTCTTCAAGTTGATCGAAGATGTAGATACTTGAGTATGGTATTAAGTTGATAGTAGTGATTAAGAGAACTTGCTTCTCTTTCAGGTTACTCATAATTGGAAGCATTCCTAAGTTGAGTAACGCTGATCGGCCTCCTTCCATTTAGTTGACATGCACTTGAGACAGCTGCATGATTTGAATCTGGTTCAAATAAATCAGTGCCTCTGGTTCTATATTGGATATAGAACAGTTCATATCTTAACGATGTTAAGGTACGGGGAGTTGTCTGGCTTATGCTTAAAACCAGACTCTGGATAACTCAAGGCACGTTTCTGTAATGGTTGTTTGTGGGTTGACCCAGGCTATGACGAGAGTTGACTTTCTACCATCTGGAAGATCAATAGTGATATTGTTCTAGACTCGCCACAGTTTTAAATAAAATAGATTTTTTCAGAAAACAGTAGTGGGAGTATGGTAGAACTGGAAGTGATTCCAGAACCACAAACGATTACTGAAGATTTCATAGGAACCTAAAGATTCAATCTGGCTTGACATTCCATTGGCCACTCCGCAGATAAGGTGGGTAACTTCAGGCACCCGAGAGGTACTCCGGTAGCCTTAAGGACGGTGACAGGGAAGTTCTTGTTTACCCACACTTGCCATTGTTGTTGTTCCAGGCTGCGAGACCCGGCGGGAGGATGAGTATAGCGTCGTTCTAAACTAGCATTAGAAGTGTACGTCTATATGACTCTGCCAGAGGGTTGTCGTAGTCAGTGGGAGCAGCGGAAGCATTGGTGGACAGGTGGCTTATGTCTATTTATAGATTAAAGCAAACGTAGCGGAGATATATCATCAATTTCTGATGTGACAGTCATAGGTTTGACTTCATCAGAATAGAGGATGGATCTGTTAAGAAGGTAGTAGGGTGTGATGTCATGGTATTTGGATGACATACATAGAGTAGGAAGTGATATTCCTATACTACGATCGGTTATACTTTGGTCGTCACACAGTGGTTTCTCCACATGGGACTTGGACATTATATCTGACATACTGGTTACTAGATCTATGGTTTTAGATCTAGATTTGGGTGGTTTCCCAATCAGGGTACTTAGACAGCATTCTAAGAGTATTTAGAATGGACGACTCCTGGCACGGTGGTGTACCTGCAGGTGATGGAGTCACCCTCTCTAAAGGTGTCTTACAGACTAAAGGGGAGAGGGATGTGCATGATTGGCAGATCACTTGCTTAGGCAATTGAGTCAATCATGAGATGTCAAGTACCACACCAGATGTTGTTTTTGCACTAGATGCAGCAAGTTGACATTGATCCAATCCTGGAGAAACAGTCGGAAGCAGTTTTAGAACATAAGTGGATGTTCTAGGGATATGATAACGACAGCCTCATTCGGGAGACAGTTATCATTCCAGGATTCTAAGGTGACATGGACGACAACGAGGTTGTCAGAGTTATAGTTTTCCTTCTGATGAGGGGCAGTATTTTGGACAGGTGGTTCAAGGCAATACTGAGGGAGGCATGGCGCAGGATACTGATTAAGTTCAGTTGACGGTACAGTCTAAGAAGTTTGGATTTGGAGTTCATTTATGAGCTAGGTCCCATCACACATCCAGACACATTCTAAGACAGGTATTGCTCATTTCGGGAGATGGGTTTCTCCGCGAACTTGAGATATAGAGAGACATAGAAAGAAACATCAAGGCAGATCCACTCACTGATGCTATTCCTCGAACGCAATAGTTTCGTGAACGAGCTTTGTGAGACTGACTAGTAGAGGAGTTGGGTGTTCGGTATCACACGGGCTGTGAGTATGCGACATCGCAATAATTAGCCTTGAGTGCAAGTGGGAGATTGTTGGAGATAGTGCCCTCAGAGTCAATTATTGGATCACAGGCACGTGATTGCAATGATTGAGGGAGGACCTATTCCGGTAGGACAGTCTTACTCAAGATGATAGTATGCTATCTGGTTTATCTTTATCATCGTGTACTGCTTTAGGTGACCTGACAGGTCGCTATTACACGTTGATAGAGCCCCTAGGATTCTTGCTTGACTGTCAGTAGTATGAGGGCGATCATATACGTGAGAGCTGGTGGTCTATAAGCACATCCTTAAAAGGTCCCTAGTCGTGGGAGTTTCGAGATAGGGCATCGATACTCAAGAGTAGACTAGTGTATACAGTCGAGACCCCGACGAGGGGCGGTGGCCGGTCTCATAAGCTACTGGTGTCAGTTGGTTCACCTAAGATGTATACAGGTGCTCATTGGGTTATGAGTACACCGGACAGGACTAGCTGGGAACATGCTAGTTGGTCTTATACCTGACGTCAGATAGCAGTTCCCTGGTGACATGTGTACAGGTTAGTTCATCGACCTGAGGATCGTCATTTGTCTCGTGTGAGTTCCCACTGTACTTTGATTACTACCCTACCACGCTCAAAGGAGACGTGCAAACAGGTTTTAGTTGGGTACAGTCCCGAGCCACATGGATGTAAGTCGATGTAGTACACCCCAGTACTTATGGGGAGGCGGAATTTACAATAACTTATCAAGTTTAAACAACGAACATCGACTAACCGCTTGAATCGAAGCTAAACTCTAAATAACCGTATTCTATGAGTTTCATTACACAAAAGATTAGGGATTATACCTAATGAAACCGGTCCTTCTTCTTTACGTCCTCCTTTGCTCTCCTCGGCCTTCTCTAGGTAGTAGACGATCCACCCGAGAGCGAAACTCCAAGCTAAACCTCTAACTTGAGGTAACTAATCAACTTTGATTGCTAATCAAAGATGAGAGGATGATATAGAGTGAGGGTTATGGATTGTTTAGTCTAACTAAACCTTTGATCTCAACACATGAGGATTAAGGTTAGTATCTTGAAGATGAGAGCTTGAGGAGAGAGAATGTGTGATATGATAATGAGAGAAGAGAGAGAGTGTATCATAATATTATGAAGCATTCTTTTTATCAAATAATCAATAAAGGAAATGAATAAGCATGCTTCACAAAATATCTTGTGATGATTCATTAACATGAGTCATTAAGCAATAAATGTGCATTAATGAAGTGAATGAATCACCACTATGACTCACTCTCTTTCCAAAACAAACCTCCTTAGTCACATCTTCTAGAAGCTTCTCGAGTAATTACGAGAACGCCCCTCCGATCCGTAAAAATACGGAAAAACTTTAGACTGTATAAATCCAATAACCGGATACCAGTAACTGGCTTAAACCAAAGCCGACTGGTAAAATCTGTCCGAAAGTCGTACGCGCGTAAACGCACGTATGCGTCCGAACCCTTTGTCGCAAAACCATGCAACCTCTATATCGTTTCGCCTGGAGTAGGAAACTCTCTGTGTGGGACTCTAGAGACTCGACTACTACGCTGGCAGTGGGTTTAACCACAGACCGCAAGCGGCACTAGCTGTACGTAACGGTCCCCAGGTAGTTGTCGATAAGAAGGCCGATGAGTAAACCCATCCGAACTCCTACTGAGTCTGATGTGACAATCTCCATACAGTCCGGTCCGTTCGTCCAAGACTATCGCATATCGGGCCTAGGGGGGCGGCAAGCGTCAGTCCCCTAATAGCGGTATAAGTCGTGTCGGAGTGAAGCCCATTACACCCTGAGAAACTGCTGGAACCTACCAGCAAATCTCGCTTGCCCTGGCCAGGGACTTTGCGTAATGGCTCTCTGACACAGCACGATATCTACTCCCAATACCGGGAGGGACGAATCCTGTCTAACCGCCACTGCCTCCAAGTGCTCGGGACTGCACCCAACTGCTACCTGTTTGCACGACTCCTTTGAGCCGTGGTAGGGTAGCAATCTAAGAACAGTGGGACACACTCGAGGCGAAGTAGCAGTGTCAAGTCTGCGGACTACGCTGTACTCATGTCACCTGGGAACTGTTCACTGACGACTGGTATCAAACCAACCAACAGTTCCCTGTGAGTCCTGTCCGGTGTACCCGTAACCTAACGAGCACCTGTATACTATCTCCAGTACGACGTACTGATGGCTGTGGGACAGACCATTCCCCAACTGGGATGAGAAGCGTACACACTAGTCTACTCCGGAGTATCGATGCTCTGTCTCGATAATCCAACGACCAGGGACCTGAATAAGGATGTGCTTGTAGACTACCCAGCCCCCACTAGTGTGACTGCCATCACAACGCTGGTAGCCAAGCAAGATCCTAAGAGCTCTATCAATACGTACACTCACATATTAAGATAGAAAAACCAAGTAGCATACTACCATGTTTAGCAAGACTGTTATATACATGTGAATATCCCAAGCTTCCATTAAGTAATATACAAGCTAGTATGATACAGTAATGGCCTTCTAGGGCATAAACACTAACAATCTCCCACTTGCACTAGGGCCATGTACTGGCATATCGCAGACCAATGATCTCGAGTAGCCTCTCGAACTGAATCTGAGGAAGGGCCTTTGTGAATGGATCAGCAATGTTATCTTCTGAAGCAACTCTCCGAACCTCGATCTCCTGACGATCAATGATCTCCCTGATCAGGTGATACCGCCTCAAGATGTGTCTGGACTTCTGATGGGACCTTGGTTCCTTCGCTAAAGCTATAGCTCCGTTGTTGTCGCAATACAGAGGTATTGGATCAACTATGGTAGGAACCACTTGAAGTTCTGTTAGGAACTTCTTCATCCAGACTGCTTCTTTTGCGGCATCGCAAGCAGCTATATACTCCGCTTCCATCGTCGAGTCAGCAACGGTGTCCTGCTTGGAGCTCTTCCAGCACACCGCCCCTCCATTGAGGGTAAAGACATAACCCGACATGGACTTGGAATCGTCCTTATCACTCTGGAAGCCGGAATCAGCAAAGGCCTCTAACCTGAGGTCTTTTCCGCCGTAAACCAAGAACATCTCCTTAGTCCTCCTCAGGTACTTGAGAATGTTCTTTACTGCTATCCAGTGTTTCTCCCCTGGGTCTGACTGATACCGGCTTACCACGCTCAGTGCGTAAGCTACATCTGGTCTGGTACACAACATCGCATACATTATAGAGCCTACCGCAGAAGCGTAGGGTATAATAGACATGCGTTCCCTTTCCAAATCAGTCTTGGGAGACATCTCTTTGGAGAGGGTGATTCCGTGACAAGCCGGTAGATTACCGCGCTTAGAATCTTCCATACTGAATCTTTTCAGTACAGTGTCGATATACCTGGACTGCGAAAGTCCCAACATCCTCTTGGATCTATCACGATAGATCCGGATCCCCAGAATGTAAGAGGCATCACCCAGGTCTTTCATGGAGAACCTGTGTGACAAGAATCCTTTGACAGATTGTAGCATAGGAATGTCATTTCCTATCAATAGAATGTCATCCACGTACAAGATGAGGAATACGACACTTCTGGCCACAACTTTACTATATATGCACGGTTCATCTGGATTTTTGATAAAGTCATATTCTTTGACTGTCTCATCAAAACAGATGTTCCAACTCCGCGATGCCTGCTTTAGTCCATAAATGGACTTGAGCAGCTTGCATACTTTCCCGCTGCTCCCACTCTGATTGAAACCCTCTGGCTGATCCATATAGACGCTCTCTTCTAAATTTCCATTCAGAAAAGCCGTCTTTACGTCCATCTGCCAGATTTCATAATCATGGAAGGCAGCAATAGCAAGAAGGACCCGAATGGATTTGAGCATAGCCACTGGAGAAAAGGTTTCATCATAGTCCAAATCAGGTCTTTGACGAAAACCCTTTGCAACAAGTCTAGCCTTATAGGTTTCCACCTGTCCATCTACACCAATCTTTTTCTTGAAGATCCATTTGCATCCTATGGGTTTTACCCCATCTGGAGCAAAGTCCAAAGTCCATACTTTGTTGGTGTACATGGACTCCATTTCGGTCCGCATTGCATCTAGCCATCGTACCGAGTCGCCGCTCTGGATGGCCTGCTGGAAGTCAGTAGGTTCATCATCATCTATGATGCAATCCTCTCTATCCCCGTCTATGAGAAAACCGTAGTATCTCTCAGGCGGACGAGACGGCCTACTACTCCTGCGGAGGGGTGCGGGAATGTTCTGTTCTTCTTGAACCTCTGGTTCTACCAAACTTTCAGTAGCAGCTTGTGGTTCTGGAATTTCTTCCAGTTCTATTTCGCTCCCATTTGTATCCTTTTCTAAAACTTGTTGTTCTAAAAAATGGGCATTACGAGAAACAAAAACCTTTTGTTCCTCTGCGTAATAGAAGCAATATCCCTTGGAGTTCTTTGGATATCCTACAAGCTTACACAGTACTGATCGTGCCTCGAGCTTGTCCACATGCTGCTTTTTTACAAAAGCTGGACATCCCCAAATCCTTACATACTGAAGATAGGGTTTCTTCCCACTCCACATCTGATATGGTGTGGTAGGCACAGTTTTGGTTGGAACTCTGTTCAAAATATATGCCGCTGATTCTAGCGCATATCCCCAGAAAGATCGCGGTAACTCAGTATTACTCATCATGGATCGTACCATATCCAATAGGGTTCGATTCCGTCTCTCCGATACACCGTTGTGCTGTGGAGTGTATGGAGGAGTAAGCTGAGAGAGAATTCCTTTCTCTTTTAGGTAACCTAGGAACTCGGCACTTAAGTATTCTCCACCTCGATCAGATCTTAGTGTCTTAATACTTTTGCCTGTTTGGTTTTCCGCTTCACTCTTGAATTCCAGGAATTTCTCAAAGGCCTCTGATTTATACTTCATTAAGAAAACATACCCATACCTAGAGAAATCATCTGTAAAAGTAATGAAGTAGGAATAACCACCTCTCGCATGTGTAGACATTGGACCACATACATCACTGTGTATGAGTCCTAAGAGCTCGCTCGCTCTTACTCCTTGTCCAGTGAATGGAGTCTTTGTCATCTTTCCTTTGAGACAAGATTGACAAGTGTCATAAGTTTGATATTCGAACGTGTCCAAATATCCTTCTCTATGCAACTTAGTCAACCTTCTCTCATTGATGTGACCTAGTCTACAATGCCATAAGAAAGCTTTATTTAAATCTGGAGACTTTCTTTTTAGTGTGTTCTGGACATTGAAAATTTGGAGTTGGTTTAACACATATATGCCGTTATTTAGAGTACCGGACCCAATCAAACCATGATTAAGGTGGATGTTGACAACATCTCTTACAAACGTGAAATCATAACCTTTATTTGATAACAAGGAAACTGATATGATATTACACGTTAAGCTGGGTACAAAATAACAGTTATGTAAAACCAAAATGTGTCCACTCGTCAATCCTAGGTGATAATCCCCGACGGACGCAGCTCCCACGCTAGCTCCGTTAGCAACCCTGAGGATCATATCACCTTCCTTCAGCACTCTACGGTTTCTCAGTGCCTGCAATGAATTGCAAATATGAGATCCTGACCCGGTATCTAATACCCAGGAAGTAGAGTTGATCGACAGACAATTCTCAATTACAAACACACCTGAAGTCGAAGCCACAGCTTGCTTCGGTTCCTGGTTCTTGGCGTTCCACGCCTTGCAATCCTTCTTCCAGTGCCCTTTCCTGTGACAATGGAAGCACTCATCCAGGCCAACTACCGGTGCTGTAAACTTTTTCTTTCCCTTCTTTCCCACCTTACTAACACCTCCTCTAGGTCTGGGTGCGGCCTTCTTCTTCCTTCCTTTGGCCCTAGCCTTGGACCCTGAAGAAGATGAACCGCCAACAAACATAGCGGGTGTTTTCCTTGCCTTCTGCAAGGTGCCCTCTGCACTCCTTAACATGTTCAGGAGTTCCGCAAGTTCAACTTCTTTTCCTTGAAGATTGAAGTTGAGGATAAACTGGGCGTAGGTGGGAGGAAGGGACTGGAGAACAAGGTCTGTATAGAGCTCATTATCCAAAGTCGTCCCAAGGTCCGCGAGCTCTTCAATATAGCCGATCATCTGTAGGACATGTTCACCTACCGATGACCCGACAGCCAACCTCGCTCGAAATAATTTCTTAGAGGTCTCGTATCTTGCTATACGAGATTGCTCTCCATAAAGTTCCTTTGTATGGAGAAATATGCCATCTAAGGACATATCCTCGTGCCTCCTCTGATGTTCATTGTTCATCGAGGCAAGCACGATGCACTTGGCTCTCGCGCAATCTAAATCCCAGGTTTTGCGGATTTCCTTATCCGCATTGCTGGATTTGGGACCAAGGACAGCAGGTGCTGTAGCGGTGAGGACGTACCCCAATTTGTCATAGGTCAAAGCCATCTTGACATTCCGCAGCCAATCTTTATAGTTTGGCCCCGTCAGTATATTTTTCTCTAAAAGTAACTTAAGTCCAGTCATTTTCAGGGTCGCTGCAATTAGGAGAGAGAGAAGAAAACTCTTTAGCATGATGCTCTTGCAAGTTTAGAGTGGTTTTTAGTTTATCTAAACTGGATGGCTCCCACTGTTTCTCGAATCCTTCCTCAAACCATAAAAGAAGAATTAGCCAAGACTATTCTCACCGTACAATACTTGCTTAACCGTTCAGCCAGGCCGGTGTCGATACTTCGAGGGAGGTTTTCCAACGCTTTCGCGAAGTTCCTTAATTAAATAACCTCTTTTCTCTGGGGGCGTAACCCCGCTGACACTTTTCTGGACACCTACTAGGTTTATAGCATTGATCGTTAAGCGACGAATATCCTGATAAGTAGCATATACTCACAGTAGGATCGGGATCCAAATATCATCGTCTGATAATGCTGTAGGAATGCTACCAACATTCATCAAACTCAAAATGGTATGCATCTCTTTGCAAATTTCAGTTTCTTTAGAAATTCCCGATATTAGTTTTTACCCCATGTTCTTATGACCTTGGCGTTGGTCAAAATGTCATAAGTCACATGTCAAGTTCTACCCATCATTATCTTGTTAATTTGAACCCATCCGTATTTATCCCTGACGTTGGCCAAATGATAATACGACGGTCCCAAACCAACTCATCTATCTATGCAACAAATGAATATCCAGCAGCTACCAAACACTATGCCATGACGTTGGCCAAAACTGCATAGCTTGAATACTACTGAATACCCAAATGAAATGACGGAGGGCTACGACTGGTTTTGGCGAAACCGTGAACGTAGTGAACTTGATATAACCGAAGGAACCTGATAGCTTTTAAAAGGAGTGGTTAAATCTCCGCATTTAAAAATATCTGTTTTTAAAAATAACCGAGTGGTTTCTTTTAAATTGTTCCAACGATTTAAACTTTGGTTTGTTTTACTTTGCATTATAGATAATGCGTCCCATCATTAACCTATCATTGCAGAAAACAACGAAAATATAACGTCCTCTTATGCCATCCGCATTCGCCACGGGGTCCCGTCATCACCCGTTAGGTTACTTAACTAACGACAGAGCGGGGGCTGGGCTAGCGCGGGTGTAAAACATAAGTGACGTCTAAATAGCTATAATAAATATAGATATTTTACATTCGTCTGACGCAATGATATTCATTCCAGAACAAAGATAAACAATATTGGATTTGCAAGCAATCTGTATTTCTTTTGAGCCTGCAAGAAAACACAGATTACACAGTTGTGATGAATAGCCGTTTACCCCACCCTCGACCCCTACGGGTACGGCAAACTACCCACCCGGCAGTCTGTGTACCCCACCTTGGGTCAGTCCTAGGAGCAAAAACAGTAAAATGAAATAATACAACGGTGGCTACGACCGCAATCTGGAAGTGCCCCGCGAAAATAATATTACAACAAATTACATTTACAACAAATGAATTAATCAATAACCCTTTGCTAACCCTGGCTATACACCACAACAGTCCAATACAGTTTATATGCACAAACAGATATAATCATTTCAGAAATGTGCAACCCCCTGCCAACCGACATACTAGCAGTTGGGGGAGGTTTACGAACACATTAAACAATCACAGATATAATCCAATACGCAAATACCGTATTTTTCGATCGAATAAACAACATCAATATTGCTCCAAAATCTGCTCTGTTAAACAGTAACCTGAGCAATAATTAAATATTCCAGAAAACCCCAATTGTCACAGGGGACCCACACAAGAAAGACGAGTCCATGACTCGGCCAAAGCGCCGCGGAAGGGCGGCGGATCCCACCGATCCGCCGCGCTTGCGCGGCCGAGTTGCCGATTCATGGGCTCGAATTTCTTGGGTGTTCTCCTGGACTTCTTTCTAGCTCTCTGAACACATTAAAAAAATTTTAGGACTTGATTTTAAGTTCGACAGAAACTAAACAGAATTAGGGTTTTCCGGGTTCGTTTTTTCGTTCGAAATTCGTACAAATTTGCGATTAAGTTATTTAGTGTTTAGCGAGGCTCTGATACCACTGTAAGTCGATGTAGTACACCCCAGTACTTATGGGGAGGCGGAATTTACAATAACTTATCAAGTTTAAACAACGAACATCGACTAACCGCTTGAATCGAAGCTAAACTCTAAATAACCGTATTCTATGAGTTTCATTACACAAAAGATTAGGGATTATACCTAATGAAACCGGTCCTTCTTCTTTACGTCCTCCTTTGCTCTCCTCGGCCTTCTCTAGGTAGTAGACGATCCACCCGAGAGCGAAACTCCAAGCTAAACCTCTAACTTGAGGTAACTAATCAACTTTGATTGCTAATCAAAGATGAGAGGATGATATAGAGTGAGGGTTATGGATTGTTTAGTCTAACTAAACCTTTGATCTCAACACATGAGGATTAAGGTTAGTATCTTGAAGATGAGAGCTTGAGGAGAGAGAATGTGTGATATGATAATGAGAGAAGAGAGAGAGTGTATCATAATATTATGAAGCATTCTTTTTATCAAATAATCAATAAAGGAAATGAATAAGCATGCTTCACAAAATATCTTGTGATGATTCATTAACATGAGTCATTAAGCAATAAATGTGCATTAATGAAGTGAATGAATCACCACTATGACTCACTCTCTTTCCAAAACAAACCTCCTTAGTCACATCTTCTAGAAGCTTCTCGAGTAATTACGAGAACGCCCCTCCGATCCGTAAAAATACGGAAAAACTTTAGAATGTATAAATCCAATAACCGGATACCAGTAACTGGCTTAAACCAAAGCCGACTGGTAAAATCTGTCCGAAAGTCGTACGCGCGTAAACGCACGTATGCGTCCGAACCCTTTGTCGCAAAACCATGCAACCTCTATATCGTTTCGCCTGGAGTAGGAAACTCTCTGTGTGGGACTCTAGAGACTCGACTACTACGCTGGCAGTGGGTTTAACCACAGACCGCAAGCGGCACTAGCTGTACGTAACGGTCCCCAGGTAGTTGTCGATAAGAAGGCTTATGAGTAAACCCATCCGAACTCCTACTGAGTCTGATGTGACAATCTCCATACAGTCCGGTCCGTTCGTCCAAGACTATCGCATATCGGGCCTAGGGGGGCGGCAAGCGTCAGTCCCCTAATAGCGGTATAAGCGTGTCGGAGTGAAGCCCATTACACCCTGAGAAACTGCTGGAACCTACCAGCAAATCTCGCTTGCCCTGGCCAGGGACTTTGCGTAATGGCTCTCTGACACAGCACGATATCTACTCCCAATACCGGGAGGGACGAATCCTGTCTAACCGCCACTGCCTCCAAGTGCTCGGGACTGCACCCAACTGCTACCTGTTTGCACGACTCCTTTGAGCCGTGGTAGGGTAGCAATCTAAGAACAGTGGGACACACTCGAGGCGAAGTAGCAGTGTCAAGTCTGCGGACTACGCTGTACTCATGTCACCTGGGAACTGTTCACTGACGACTGGTATCAAACCAACCAACAGTTCCCTGTGAGTCCTGTCCGGTGTACCCGTAACCTAACGAGCACCTGTATACTATCTCCAGTACGACGTACTGATGGCTGTGGGACAGACCATTCCCCAACTGGGATGAGAAGCGTACACACTAGTCTACTCCGGAGTATCGATGCTCTGTCTCGATAATCCAACGACCAGGGACCTGAATAAGGATGTGCTTGTAGACTACCCAGCCCCCACTAGTGTGACTGCCATCACAACGCTGGTAGCCAAGCAAGATCCTAAGAGCTCTATCAATACGTACACTCACATATTAAGATAGAAAAACCAAGTAGCATACTACCATGTTTAGCAAGACTGTTATATACATGTGAATATCCCAAGCTTCCATTAAGTAATATACAAGCTAGTATGATACAGTAATGGCCTTCTAGGGCATAAACACTAACAATGGAGGCAGTGAGCGGATCTTTAGGGGTTCGTCTCTTCCGGTATTGGGGGTGAGGTCGCGCTGTGTCTAGGAGAGCCATTACACGAAGTCCTTGGCCAAGGCAGGAGATTTACTGGTAGGTATTCCAGTAGTATCTCAGGGTGTTCTGGGCTGATCTCCGACACGACTTGTACCGCTTTTGGGGGTCTGACTTTTATCAATCCCCTAGGCCCGCCATGCGATGCTCATAGACGAACGGACCGGACTGTATGGATATTGTCACTGACAGACTCAGTAGGGTGTCAGGATGAGTTCGCTCATCGACGTCCCTTTTGGTCAATAGCTGGTAGCCCGTCACGTATGGCTAATACCTCTGACGTGTTAGTGGTTAAATCCACAGCCATAGTATTGACGAGTCTTTAGAGTCCCCCACAGACAGTTGCTCAAGTTTTCGGGCGAAACGCTGTAGAGGCCGTATGGAGATATGGCAGGGTTCGATCAAATACGTGTGGTATTGCACGGATCATGATCGGAAGGAAAATACTAGCGGGCTTTGGTTTAAGCCGGATCCTATTATAGTACAGTGTAGATTTTGTCTCATTGCATTTGTATTCGGTCAGAATACAAATGCGGGTATGTATATACAGTAGCGGGGTTTTCCTGTAATTTATTACGCGATCAGTTTTTGGAGTTGCCAGTTTGCTTTCCGTTTCAGTCATGTTTCTTTGTATCTTTCATTGGCTGAAGATTGGTGGAGGAGGGCTTATTTACATTTGTGTAAATAAGCAATTTGGAGGGTGGTCTTTGCATATTATTGTATCATGATGGTTCTTACTTCCTTGACTTTCTTGCTTCATGATTGCTTGACTTTTTGACTTGATGATGGGAGATGGTTGTGGAGTGTGGGTTTGGTTTTGTGATCATTTTCTTTTCATGATATCATTTTGACCTCTCTCTTGCATTATGAGCACACTCTCATATTTAGATCAATTCACACTCTTCTCTCTTCTCCTCCTCTAGAGTTGGCTGGCCAAAGAAGAGGGTGGGGCTGTCCAAATTTTGCAAATGGGATTTTTAGTCTTTTGGCTTCACAAAAATCCCAAGTTTCATCTCCAAAAGTCTAAGTTCTTTTTCTCCACCAAAGGCAACTTTCAATACCCCAAAATGAGACATAGTTTTCTACACTATATTCTACAGCAAATCTTGGGCACGTCGACTCGCCAACTTCGTGCCCAAGTTGCCTCAGTCAAGAGGTGGGAGCCCGTAAAAGAAGCCGGCGACGTGGTGCCCTTCCGACGGGGAGGTGGAGACCGGACATTCCGCGGGAGATCGGGACGACGACGAGATGACTGAAGGACACGGATCGCTCGGTATATCTCTCTTTCCCCTTCTCTAGTTTAGCTAGGACTAGTTTAATGGCCCGATCCGGGTATTTAGTGCGCGGTGGTGCCGGTTTGAAAAGTTAAAGTAAATCACCGCTTCCGCATTCCGGCGTCGGATTGACGGCCGGGGCGCCGCCGTGCACTTACAGGAAGCTGACGAGCGAACTCATCCATAAACCCTACTGAGCCTGACAGTGAAAATATCCGTACAGTTCGGAACATTCGTCTATGAGTATCGCATATAGGGTCTAGGGGGCGGTAAACGTCAGACCCCCAATAGCAGTATAAGTCGTGTCAGAGAGCAGCCCAGAACACCCTGAGATACTACTGGAATACCTTCCAGTAAATCTCGATTACCCTGGCCAGGGATAATGGCTCTCCTAATCACAGTGCGATCTCACCCCCAATACCGGGAAAGACGAATCCCCGACGATCTTCTCACTGCCTCCATGTGGCTCGGGACTATACCCAAAATATACCTGTTTGCACGACTCCTTTGACCCGTGGTATGGTATAAATCAAAGCACAGTGGGAACTCACACGAGACAAATGACGATCTCAGGTCGATGAACTAACCTGTACACATGTCACCAGGGAACTGCTATCTGACGCTATGTATAATACCAACTAGCATGTTCCCGGCGAGTCCTGTCAGATGTAGTCATAACCCAATGAGCAACTGTATACATCTTAGGTGAACCAACTAACACCAATGGCTTGTGATACCGGCCACCGCCCCTCGTCGGGGTCTCGAATGTATACACTAGTCTACTCTGGAGTATCGATGCCCTATCTCGAAACTCCCACGACTAGGGACACTTTAAGGATGTGCTTATAGACCCCAGCTCCCACATATATTATCGCCATCATACTGCTGGTAGTCGAGTAAGAATCTTATGGGCTCCATTAACATCTACATGATGATAAAGACAAACCAGATAGCATACTATCATCTCGAGTAAGACTGTTTTTTCGGTATAGGTCCTCCCTCAATCATTGCAATCACGTACCTGCGATACAATAATTGACTTAGAGGGCACTATATCCAATAATCTCCCACTTGCACTTAAGGCTAATTATTGCGATGTCGTGTACTCACAGCTCGTGTGATACCGAACATCCAACTCCTCTACTAATCAGTTTTACAAAACTCGTTTGCAAAACTATTGTGTTCGAGAAATAGCCTCAGTGAGTGGATCCGCTTCGGTGTTTCTTTCTGTATCTCTCTATATCTCAACTTCGTGGAGAAAACCTTCTCCCGAATTGAGTAATACCTGTCTTAGAATATGTCCGGATATCTGATGGGACCTAGTTCATAAATGAACTACAAATCCAAACTTCTTAGACTGTATCAATCACTGAAAATAATCAGTGTCCAGCACTATGCCTCCAACAGTATCCTCTTAGACCACCTGTCCATAATACTGTCCCTCGTCAGAAGGAAAAATATAACTCTGACAATCACTCTGTCATCCATGTCACCTTTGAAGCCTGGAATGATAACCGTCTCCCGAAGGAGGCCGCCGTCATCAAATCCGTAGAACATACACTTATGTTCTATAACTGCTTCCGTATGTTTCTTCAGGATTGGATTAATATAAACTTATCGCATCTAGTGCGAAAACAACATCTGGTGTGGTACTTGACATCTCACGATTGACTCAATTGCCTAAGCAAGTGATATGCCAATCATGCATGTCCCTCTCCCCTTTAGTCTGCAAGACACCTTTAGAGAGGGTGACTCCATCACCTGCAGGCACACCACCATGCCAGGAGTCATCTATTCTAAAATACTATTAGAATACTGTCAAAGTACCCACATTGGGAAACTACCCAAATCTAGATCTAAAACCATTAGATCTAGTAACCATAATGTCTTATATTATATCCATATACTTTGTGGAGAAACAACTGGGTGACGACCACAGTACAACTGATCGTAGTATATGAATTTTACTTCCTACTCTGTGTATGTCATCCAAATACCAGGATATCACACCCTACAACCTTCTTAACAGATCCATCCCATATTCTAATGAAGTCAAACCTATGACTGTTATATCAAAAATCAGATGATCTATCTCCGCTATATTTGCTCACGCCTAAAAATAGACATGAGATACTTGCCCACTATGCTTCCGCTGCTCCCACTGACCATAGCAACCCTCTGGCAGAATAATATATACGTGTACTTCTAAAACTAGTTTAGAACGACGCTGTACATATCCTCCTGCCGGGTCTCATAGTCTGGAACAACAGTAGTGTCAAGTCTGGGTAAACAAGAACCTCCCCGTCACCGTCCTTGAGGCTACCTTAGTACCTCTCGGGTGTCTGAGGTTATCCACCATGTCTGCGGAGTGGCTATTGGAATGTCAAATCTGATTGAATATATAGGTCCTTTTAAACTTTCCGTAATCGTTTGCGGTTCTGGAATCACTTCCAGTTCTACCATACTCCCACTACTGTTTTCTGAAAAAAAAAAACCATTTTAGTAAAACTGTGGCGAGTCTAGAACAATATCACTATTGATCTTCTAGATGGTTGAAAATCAACCCTCGTCAAAGCCAAGGTCAACCCACAAACTGCCATTACGGAAACGTGCCTTGAGTTATCCAGTGTCTGGTTTTAAGCATAAGCTGGACAACTCCCCGTACCTTAACATCGTTAAGATATGAACCATTCTATATCAAATATAGAAACTTTGGCACTTATTTAATTGGAACCAGATTCTAATCATGCAACTGTCTCCAGTGCATATCATTTTAATGGAGAGAGGCTAATCAGCATTACTCAACTTAGGAATCCATCCAATTATGAGTAACTTGAAAGAGAAACAAGTTTCTCAAAACCATTACTATCAATTGAATACCAATCACAAGAATCTACGTCTTCGACTTCTTTGAAGAATCCCGATACTTGCGATACCTGGTTCTCTACTTTATTCCTATACCCACAACTTCTCAAAACTTAGACATTGTATTTCTACGAAACACTTGTCTAAAAACTAGAGAAGTTATAAGTAAACAGAATATAGTACGAGGACCAACCCCTTTATCCTGATGAACACTAGGCTACATACATAACTCTGTATAAGTCCACTGAGTTGAATAACTCAAAACCTGTGTATTGTAGGTTGAAAACTGTACCCAGACGATTTCCTCAAATATCACCAATTACAATGAATTCCGATATAATGAGGATGATCACCTAATTCCCAATAACTCACTCCCACTCAACATCTGTAAAATCATACAGATGTGAGAATCTTACCTGGTAAATACATATCCTGGAGTAAGTATCCAATCGGGAAATCAGTTTTCTATTAACATTGTACTGAAACAATAATATGTTTCATAGGGGTATCCTGGTATTCTTTAGTAATGCCTCTTCCATAATCAAAATCATGACTTTAACTGTATATTTCCCTGCCATCTTTCCAATTCCCTTTATTTTTCTTTAGTCGTTACCTTCTGTACACCATTATTAGGCTAAATGGTTTTCTTCCTTCCCTACCGTTCGGCACCAGCCTATGGTTTGGAAGAAGAATATCCGGTAAGCATAATAGGTGTACCATCCTAATCCTAGGAGTACTCGCAAATTGAGAGAAGGTGATGATAAAAGACAACTGAATAATACCTTATTCATATTTCTCCTGAACCAGAATCCATCCTCGAAAAAATATCCTTCGAGTTCGTATATAACCATACGATGGATTTATCCAATGGAATTGGATGTTCGTAGTGATACGGGTTGTTCTGGAGAAATGAAAGGTGAAGTAGGAGTGGCGATGAAATACGTGGTTTGGTCATGAATGTTAGTAGTCGCAATTTACTTTGCCCTCTTTCTAATTCCTTTATCTTGTCTTTACATATTACCTTCTGCACACCCTACTTAGGTTAATTGGTTTTCTTCAGTCCCCACCTTTCGGCACCTGCCTATGGTTTGGAAGAAGACTATCCAATAAGTGTAATAGGTGTGCTCTCCTAAACCAAAGACCCCTCACAGCCTGAGAGAAGGTGATAATAAAAGACAACTGAATAAACCAATTCTATTTCTCCTGAAACTGGATCCATCCTCGAAGAAGTCCCTTCGAGTTCGTATATAACCATACGATGGATCTATCCAATGGAAGTGGATGTCCGTAGTAATACGGGGTGTTCTGAGAAATACAAAGGGTAAAAGAAGGAGCGGCAATGACTTATGCAACTCGGACAATCCAAAAGACAGTATATTAAGAAGGTTCGGTCAACTTGGTCAATGAATCATCGTCTAGGGTCGGTCAATGGTCGCTGCCAAAGAGAGAGAGAGAGAAAAGAAACACTCTGCGTGCACTCTAACTTACATCAGAATGGTTATTAATTTATCTAATTAGGAAACCTCCCACTGTTATCTCAAATTCTCCTCCAAACCAGAAAGAAGAATCAATCGGGATCACCCGAAGAGTAAACTAACTCATCAGTGGGAATCGGGATCCAACTCTCATCGCATGATAATGTGACGGTATCCACTCACGTTAGCACACTCCAGAAGGTATGCTCAAGTTTTGCAAGTTTCCTGTATGTTTGAAACTCCAGATATAATTTTTATCCCATGCTCTTATGACCTTGACGTAGGCCAACAAATCATAAGCCACATGTCAAGTTCTGGCCGTCGTTGTCCTGATTAATTTAGGTCATCGTACATGTCCTTGACGTAGGCCAACAAGGCTGTACGTCTGTCCTAAACTAATGTATCTATCTATGCAACAAATGAATACCCAGCAGCTACCAAACACTACGCCTTGACGTAGGCCAACAAACATAGCTTGAATACTACTGACCATCCATAAGAAATGACGGAGGATTACGGCTGGTTTTTGGCGAAAAACCTTTAACGTAGTGAACTTGATCTCGTTGAAAGAACCTGATAGCTTTTTATAAAAATATAGTGGCGAAAACCTTTTGCTAAAGAAGTCACTCCCGGTGAAGGTATCTCGGCTCTTTCCTCGTGGAATGAGGTGCAGGATATTCTAAATGAATACCGCGATGCAAAGCAACTTGTAATCGACTATATTGAAGTTATTACCTTGACGTAAACTTCTGCCCAAAGGGTCACTCCCGGTGAAGGGATCTCGGCCCTTGCCTCGTCGAATGAGGTGCGGGATATTCTAACTGAATACCGCTATGCAAAACAAAAGGAAAACGTCTTTGTAATAACTCTTTTTAAAATTTGTTCCAACAACATCAAATATAGGTTTGTTTATCCTTGCATTGATAAGAATCAATGCAGTCCCATCAATCAATCACACCAGAAAAGAACGAAACTAAAATGTACGTATATACCATCCGCATTCGCCACAGGGTCCCGTCATCACTCGTTAGGTTACTTAACTAACGATAGAGTGGGGACTGGACTAGCGCGGGTGTAAAACATATACAACATCTAATAGTATATATACTAATATACAGTAATCGCTCCAGACGTGATAATATGCAACATTACAGAAAAGTAATAAGCATCACAGAACAATACAGATAATCTGGGATCCCCGGGTTTCACAGAGCCGCTACTGAAACCCGACGTTCCCCTGGTCATGTGGATACCCTATGCAATGAAACCTAGACCCCTACGGGTGCGGCAAGTTACCCGCCAAAACCTGAAGCGAGGTAGTCCCCCACAGCATAGTGAATGGAACACCCGGCACTTCACGGAATCCAGTAAATTGAGCACCCCTCCTTGGGTCAACCTGTACCCCCTACGAGTGCGGCGAATAGTCTACCAATTCTAGAGTGAGGCCCCTTAGCCTCTCAAAGCCATGAGATACGGAACCGTTGCCCTCCAGAACCCGGATATCCGTGCACTCCGTCGCGGGATAAACCTAGTACATAAATGAAAAATATACAACGGGTACATCGACCTCATCCCGGTCGTGCCCCAAAAAAATATTATACAAACAGGCAGTGACGGCAGTCCACAAGTCGGACGCTCGCCCCGCAATATCAAATGTACAAATAAATCCAAACAGCACTACCATTGCACACTGCTATCCACCACGACAAATCCGCAACATCACAGCACAACACAAAACATCAACGCGAATGTCACGTTCGCAAACCCGTCTAAAAGAACTATAGCAATTAGACGCGGTTTACCGCTCAAATGAAATTCCCGGTCGGAGATATAAAATAAGTACTGTAAACTAACAAGTTTAAAATATCGATCGACAAAATTTCCCGAAGTGGGCCCCACGTACATCTGCTGTACAGTAATAAAATCTGGGCCCAAAAGAAATATACCAGAAACCACAATTCCCTGTATAGAAGCCCCTGTACAATTTTGGAACACTGTTCCCACTAAACCGCCGCGGATCCGCGGTGCTTATGTGGGATCACGTGACCAAATTTGTACGGATTGCTTAAAAAAGCCTGCTTGTTTTTCTGTGATGGTCAAAATAATTTTTAGAACAGTTTAAAAATCAACAGAAACCTTTTGTACAGAAAAATGTAGTTTCGGAAATTCCGTTCGATCGATCTCTTAAACGCGTTAGCACAAGTTAGTAAAGCTTAATGGTTAGGCTCTGATACCACTGAAAGTCCACGGTAGCGCCCCGGCCGTCTAACAGATGCCAAATACGGAACAAAACATTTTTACAACTGGCGCTATCGCGTACTATAACCCGGATCTGCCATTAAAGCTAAACTAAAAAAGTACAAAGTGGGTAGAAATGTTATACCGAATGATCCGAGTCCTTCGGTCTTCAACCATCATCCCACGCTTTGTTGCGGCGGCTTCGATCTTCTGAAACTCCAGTCTCGTCGTCCAGGTGGAACCACGTCGACGGATCATTAAACGGGCTCCCGCCTCTGAACCGAGGCAGCTCGATCGTCAAGTTTGCTAAAAGAGACGACCAAGATTGATGTAGATAATGAGTAGAATACTTTGTCTCGTTACGTCCAAGGCTATGGACGAACGGTTAATGAAGTTGTCAATTGAAATCGGGTGATTGGAAATTGAACTATGAAATTTCCATACACTAAACTATCATAATCTTTTCTCAAAAATGAATCCATACCATCCTCACAAGAGGGGGCCGGCCTATATAAAGAGGGGGGGTGAGTGTAGAAGCAAGGAGGGTGATCATAAGGAATAATATCAAGGATACTTATCATGAAGAAAGAATGAGTCATGAAACACCATGTATGAACACATTAAATGAATCAATTAATGCTTAATGAGTCATGAAAACCTAGTCACCAAATAATCAATGCAAAAGAATGAGTCACTAATCTTGAAGCTTCCACACACAATGACTCACCCTCAAGACGAAAAGACAAATCCGTATTTAACCGTATGTTAAATACGGGTGATAGAAAACTGGAAACTGGCAACTTCCAAAAGTGATCCTGAAACAAATTTCAGGATAACCCCGTAACAGTATAAACATACCCGCATTTGTATTACGACCGAATACAAATGCAACTGAGACAAAGATATTATATCTACACAGTATAATACTTGGATCCGGCTTAAACCAAAGACTACCAATATTATCTACCCGAAAAATGACACGTGCGAAAACGCACGTGCATTTTCCAAACCTTGCCATAATACCATACGGCATCTACAACGTTTCGCCCGAACTTGGGAAAGTGTCTGTGGGGGACTCTAATGACTCATCAATACACTGGCACTAGGTATAACCACAGCACGTCAGAGGTACTAGCTGTACGTAACGGTAGCCTATGTATTGTGTAACACCTTAGAATGTGTTTTGTGGCTAATTATATTTTAATGTATGGATTTTAATAAAAAGATTACCAAATTGGTTTTTAATTATTTTATCCTATTTAATGAATATTTTATTAGAATTTTTCTAGGCACACACACACTTGTGCTTGATAACTAGGGTTTAAAGATGGGGTTAGACCATGATTAGCAATCATGATGGATTAACCCATTCTCTTTAAGTTAATTATTATAGTTTAAGTGTTATGGTTTTATTGTTCATGGTTTGTTTTAAAATAAAAAGGATTTAAATTGTTTGAATGGTTGACCAAGGGGGGGAGAGAGATGGGCATGGGGCTACATGGTTGTGACATGCTCATTTAATGAAGAAAGAGAAAGAGAAGGGTGTCTGTGTGTGTGTTGTTGCTCTCATTTCCCATTCTCACTCTCATTCTCTCATTCTCTAACTCTCTCTCTCTCACACACACACACTCAGCAGCCACAGCAGCAGAAGAAGCTCCAACAGCAGCAACTAGTAGCAGCAACAACATCATCATCAGCAGCAGCAGCAGACGACAGCAGCAGCAGGAGCAGCAGGCAGCAACAGCAGTAGCAGGAGCTCCAGCAACTTGCAGCAGCTCCTTTCACTTCTTCACCTGCTTTCTAGGGTACCTAAGGGTATATTTCTGAACCCAATCTCCTAGTTGCTTAGTTTATGTGTTAATTGGTGTCGGATAGTGTTAATTAGCTAGTTTAGTGCTAATTATGGTGATTTGTGAGATGTTGTGGCTAATTAATGATTGTGTTAGTTAACCCTACCTATTTAAGTGTTACTAGGGTCACTTTAACTGAGTTTTACCCTGGATTTCACTAAAATACCATAGTGTTTATGTTTTGTGCAAAATTAGCGTTTTTAAGCGATATATTAGCATTTTGTAATCTGCTTTTGACCCAGGGCCTTCAGGTTAAAATTGAGAAAACTGGGGCATGCACTGTAAGTCCATGCTACCTCTCCCGGTACTTTCGGGCATGCGAAATTTGGTGAAAAATAATTTTCTAGAGGTGGTAACATGGACTCAAAACTGGATCTTTGTTAAACATCTAACTAACAACCTAACTAGGAGTTGTTAACTACTTGGTTAGGGGGTTATACCTTTCTTTCTTGAACTCCTTCGTCTTCAAGCCTCGATGGTTGTCCGGATAGGCTTCACCCCGTCGTCTCCTTGCGCCGAAGATCGATCCACCTGAAAGCTTCTACCTTTGGCTTCTTCTTCGGTATTTGAAGAAACTAGTTCACTTGGTTCGCTAAACCTTATAAACTAGAGTGAGTAGAGAAGAGTGTGTTGGGATTTTCTCTATGGTTCTTGGTTCTCAACACATGAGACAAGTGAACCATAGACTAAAGAGAGTGAGATCAAGAGGAAGAAGATGAGAGCTCAAGAACAAGAGAGAGAATGAGAATGATAGAATGAGAAAGACTTTTCTCTCTTGGCTCTCATAATCCAAAGCCATCATCACATAAATAGTAATCAAGTATTGTGTAAATGGTTTAAGTCAAAATGGATATATCATTTCATGCACTCATATTGCACAAGAGAACAAGCAAGTGAAAAGTCTTTGCCATGAAATGATAGCCATTATCATCATGATGGTCAACTAGTCCAACCTAGTCAACCGGTCAACAAGTCAACAAAGTCAACCCCTCAACAACCATGTCACCACAATACTTAATTAATATTATTGTTAATCATATATCATATTCTCATTAGGGTTGAGCAAAAAGTCAATAGTCAACAGTCAACGGTCAACAACCCTAATGAGAATCCTCTGCCTCTGCCTCTCCGTCAACTGTGCATACACACCCGCATCCGCGTTCCGAGGAACACGAATACATACTGGATAAAACCAATCCCAAAACGTACACTAGGATCTGGATTAAACCAAAGCCCGCTAGTGTTAACTGTCCGGACACTTTACGTGCACAAGTGCATGGATGTGACCGAACCCTGTCGCAAAACCATGCGACCTGTCACAAAACCATGCGACCTCTACTCTTTTGCCTAAAGGCGAATAGCTTTCTGTGTGGGACTCTAAAGACTCGACACTACGCTGGCAGTGGGTTTAACCACAGACCGCAAGCGGCACTAGCTGTGCGTAACGGTCCCCAGGTAGATGCCGACAAGAAGACTGACGAGGTGAAACCCATCTGAACTCCTACTGAGCCTGAATGTGACAATCTCCGTACAGTCCGGTCTGTTCGTCTGATATATCGCATGGCGGGCCTAGGGGGGCGGTAAATGTCAGTCCCCTAATAGAGGTACAAGTCGTGTCGGAGTGAAGCCCAAAACACCCTGAGATAACACTGGAAGCCTACTAGTATATCTCGATTGCCCTGGCCAGGGACTACTCGTGTAATGGCTCTCCTAGACACAGCGCGATGTCAACCCCCAATACCGGGAGAGACGAATCTTGTCTAACCGTCACTGCCTCCAAGTGCTTCGGGACTGTACCCAACTACTACCTGTTTGCACGACTTCTTTGAGCCGTGGTAGGGTAGTAATCAAAGTACAGTGGGAACACACTCGAGGCGAAGTGACAGTGTCAAGTCAGCGGACTAAGCTGTACTCATGTCACCTGGGAATTGATAACTGACGATAGGTATAATACCAACCGGTCAGTTCTCGACGAGTCTTGTCCAGTGTACTCGTAACCTAACGAGCACCCGTATACTATCTCCAGTACGACGTACTGATGGCTGTGGGACAGACCATCTCCCACACTGGGATGAGAAGCGCATACGCTAGTCTACTCCGGAGTATCGATGCCCTGTCTCGATAGTCCTGCGACTAGGGACCTGTATAAGGATGTGCTTAGAGATTACACAGCCCCCACTAGTGTGGCTGCCATCACAACGCTGGTAATCAAGCAAAGATCCTAAGGGCTCCACCAATGTGCATAGGTGATATACTAAAATAAACACATGTACACTTTGAAGTAGAAACAAACCAAGTAGCATACTACTATATTGAGCAAGATTGTTTATACAAGGTGAATATCCCAAGCTTCCATTAAGTAATATACAAACTAGTATGATACAGTAATGGCCTCTAGGGCATATACACTAACAATCTCCCACTTGCACTAAGGCCATGTACTGGCGTATCGAAGACCTATCATCTCGATCAGCCGCTCGAACTGAGTCTGGGGCAAAGCCTTGGTGAATGGATCTGCAGTGTTATCTTCTGAAGCGACCCTCCGAACCTCGATCTCCTGGCGATCCACGATCTCCCTGATCAGGTGATACCGCCTCAAGATGTGTCTGGATCTCTGATGGGACCTGGGTTCCTTCGCTAAAGCTATAGCCCCGTTGTTGTTGCAATACAGAGGTATTGGATCAACAATGGACGGAACTACCTGAAGTTCTTTCAAGAACTTCCTCATCCAGACAGCTTCTTTTGCGGCATCAGATGCAGCGATGTATTCCGCTTCCATCGTCGAGTCTGCAACGGTTTCTTGTTTGGAACTCTTCCAACACACCGCCCCTCCATTGATGGTAAAGACAAAACCCGATATGGACTTGGAATCATCCTTGTCACTCTGGAAGCTGGAGTCAGCAAAGGCCTCAATCTGGAGGTCTTTTCTGCCATACACCAAGAACATCTCCTTAGTCCTTCTCAGGTACTTGAGAATGTTCTTTACCGCTATCCAGTGTTTCTCCCCAGGGTTTGACTGATACCGGCTTACCACACTCAGTGCATAAGCTACATCCGATCTGGTACACAACATCGCATACATTATAGAGCCTACCGCAGAAGCGTAGGGTATAATAGACATGCGATCCCTCTCCAAATCAGTCTTGGGAGACATCTCTTTAGAGAGGGTTATCCCGTGACAAGCCGGTAGGTTACCGCGCTTGGAATCTTCCATACTGAATCTTTTCAGTATGGTGTCGATGTACCTGGACTGAGAAAGTCCTAATATCCTCTTGGATCTATCACGATGGATCCGGATCCCCAGGATGTATGAGGCATCTCCCAGGTCTTTCATGGAGAACTTGTATGACAAGAACCCGTCTATGAGAAAACCGTAGTATCTCTCGGGCGGATGAGACTGCCTACTACTCCTGCAGAGCGGCATAGGAATGTCCTGTTCTTTTGAACCCTCTGGTTCCACTAAGCTTTCAGTAATAGTCTGTGGTTCTGGAATTTCTTCCAGTTCTATTTCTCTCCCACTTGTTTCCTTTTCCAAGAACTGGTGTTCTAGAAAATGGGCATTACGAGAAACAATGATCTTTTGTTCCTCTGCGTAATAGAAGAGATACCTCCTGGAGTTCATTGGGTATCCCATAAACTTGCACAGTACTGAGCGTGCCTCGAGCTTGTCCGCATGCTGCTTTTTGAAAAAAGCCGGACATCCCCAGATCATCAGATATTGAAGATAGGGTTTCTTCCCACTCCATATCTCATATGGTGTGGTAGGCACAGTCTTAGTTGGAACTCGGTTCAAAAGGTATGCAGCAGATTCTAGCGCATACCCCCAGAATGATTGCGGTAACTCAGTGTTACTCATCATGGACCGTACCATATCCAATAGGGTTCGGCTCCGTCTCTCCGATACACCGTTATGTTGCGGAGTGTATGGAGGAGTAAGCTGAGAGAGAATTCCGTTCTCTTTTAAATAATCCAGGAACTCGGCACTTAAGTATTCTCCACCTCGATCCGATCTTAGAATCTTGATACTTTTGCCGGTTTGTTTTTCTACTTCATTCTTATATTCCTGAAATTTTCCAAAGGCTTCGGACTTATGTTTCATTAAGAAGACATAACCGTACCTTGAAAAGTCATCCGTAAAAGTAATGAAGTAAGAATAACCGCTTCGCGCATGTGTAGACATTGGACCGCACACGTCACTATGTACGAGTCCCAAGAGCTCGCTCGCTCTTACTCCGTGTCCAGTGAACGGAGTCTTTGTCATCTTTCCTATGAGACAGGATTGACAAGTGGCATACGATTGATATTCGAACGGATTCAAATATCCTTCTGTATGTAACTTCGTCAACTTTCTCTCATTGATGTGACCTAGTCTACAATGCCATAAGAAAGTCTGATTTATTTCCGGAGACTTTCTTTTGTGTGTATTCTGGACATTGAAAATCTGTGGTTGGTTTAATACGTATATACCATTGCTCAATGTACCTGACCCAATCAAAACTTGATTAAGGTGAATGTTTACAACATTACTTACAAACGCAAATTCATAACCTTCTTTAGAAACTAAAGATACAGAAATGATATTACAAGTTGCGTTGGGTACAAAAAAGCAATTACGCAAAACCAAAACATGTCCATCTGACATTCCCAGGTGATAGTCCCCCACGACCTTAGCATCCATGCTAGCTCCGTTTGCAACTTTGAGGGTCATGTCACCTGCCTTCAAAACCCTACGGTTTCTCAACGCCTGCAAAGAATTACAGATATGATATCCTGATTCGGTATCCAATACCCAGGAAGTAGAGTTTATTGAAAGACAGTTTTCAATAACATACACACCTGAAGCTGAAGCCGCAACCTGCTTCAATTCCTATGTCCTGGCTTTCCAAGCCCTGCAATCATTCTTCCAGTGTCCTTTCTTATGACAATAGAAGCATTCTTCTTTATCCACAAGCTGCCCCGCTTTCTTTGTTGCCTTTGCCTTTCCCTTCGTATCCACTTTACCAACACCGCCCCTTGGTTTGGCGGGGGCTTTCTTCTTCTTTCCCTTGGCTTTCGCCTTGGACCTAGAAGAGGAAGATCCTCCTACAAACAAAGTGGATGTTTCCCTACCTTTCTGTAGGGTGCCCTCTGCACTCCTCAGCATGTTGAGGAGTTCTGAAAGATCAACTTCTTTTTCTTGTAAGTTGAAGTTCAGGATAAACTAGGCATAAGTGGAAGGAAGGGACTGGAGAATCAAGTCCGTATAGAGCTCGTTCTCTAACGTGGTCCCAAGTTCCGCGAGCTCCTCAATGAAGCCAATCATCTTAAGCACGTGTTCCGCTACCGATGATCCGATGGCCAACCTTGCCGAAAATAACTTCTTCGACACTTCGTATCTTGCGATACGAGATTTCTCTCCATACAGTTCTTTTGTATGGAGAAATATGGATTCGAGGTCCATATTCTCGTGCCTTCTCTGATGTTCGTTGTCCATAGAGGCAAGTACGAGGCACTTGGCCTTCACGCTATCAATCTACCAAATCTTACGGATTTCCTTATCCGCGACGCTGGAGGTGGGACCTGGGATAGGGGGAGCTTTGGTGGTAAGAAGATACCCCAGCTTGTCGTAAGTGATTGCCATTTTGACATTCCTGAGCCAATCTTTGTAGTTTAGCCCTGTCAGTATGTTTTTATCTAGAAGTAACTTAAGTCCAGTCATGTCGATTGGTCGCTGCAATTAGGAGAGAGAAGAATAAACACTCAGCATGATTCTCTTGCATGTTTAGAGTGGTTTTTAGTTTGTCTAAACAGGATGGCTCCCACAGTTTCTCGAATCCCTCCTCAAACCAAAAAGGAAGAATTAGTCAGGATCAATCTCACCGTACAATACTTGCTTAACCGTTCGGCCAGGCTGGTGTCGGTACTTCGAGGGAGGTTTTCCAACGCTTTCGCGAAGTTCCTTAATTTAAGAACCTCTTTTCCCTGGGGGCGTAGCCCCGCTAACACCTTTCTAGACACCTATTAGGTTTATAGCATTGATCGTTAAGTGAGAATTTTCCCGAGGAGTAGCATATACTCACAGTAGGATCGGGATCCAAATATCATCGCGTGACGAAACTGAAGGGATCCTACCAGAATCATCACACTCCAAATGGTATGCAACGCTAGCAAGTTTCAGTACTTATGAAACCCCCGATGTGGATTTTTGCCCCATGCTCTTATGACCTTGGCGTGAGGTCAAAATGTCATAAGTCACATGTCAAGTTCTTCCCATCATTATCCAGGTTAATTTGAACCCACCCGTACATACCCTTGACGTATGCCAAAATGGCAGTACGACTGTCTCAAACCAACGCATTCTATCTATGCAACAGATAAATATCCGGCAGCTACCAATCACTATGCCTTGGCGTGAGGTCAAAATACATAGCTTGAATACTACCGAATATTTAACTGAAATGATGGAGGGCTACAGATGGTTTTGGCAAAACCGTGAACGTAGTGAACTTGATATAGTCGATGGAACGAGATAGCTTTTAAAAGGAGTGGCTCAAACTCCGCATTTTAAAAGTTGGTTTTGAAAAGAACCGAGTGGTTTTTCGAAAGTGTTCCAACGACTTTTACTTGGTTTATTTTCTTGCATTAGTTCTTTTAATGCGTGTTATTCTTGCATTAGTTCTTTTAATACGTCCCATCATTTAATCCTACCATTGCAAAAAACAACCAAAATATGACGTACGCTTATGCCATTCGCATTCGCCACGGGGCCCCGTCATTACCCGTTAGGTTACTTAACTAACGACAGAGCGGGGGCTGGGCTAGCGCGGCTGTAAAACATAAGCAACGCCTAAATAATATCATATATAGATATATTGCAATGATAGCCATTTCAGATCACAGATGAAAACATTGGATATACTAGGAACCTGCAATTCGTACGAGCCTGTAACGAAAAGAAGATTACACGGTCGCGGTGAATAGCCAAAACCCCACCCAAGACCCCTATGGGTGCGGCAAACTACCCGCCAAGTACCCGAAGCGAAACAACCTCCCTCAACCCCGTGAGTAGGCCACTCGGCACTTCGGCATACCCGGTAGTTTGTGCACCCTCTCCATGGGTCTATCCTAGGAGCAAAAACAGTAAAAAGAAATTATACAATGACGGCTACAACCCCGACCCGGTTGTGCGGCCATACAAATAATTATTACATCAATTTACAAATTTACATGAATTGAAAGAAAAGAATACTCTCGTCTCACAACCCCCGGCTATTCACCCGCGACAATCCAATGAGTTCATATACACAATCCAACAACATTACAGATCACAGATTTGTATAACCCCCACTAATCGACATATAGCGATTAGCAGACGTTCAATACAAATATCACATCACAGAAAAACCCGTCAGCTTAAGTCTTTTAGAAGTTCGATTAAAAATACGGATTTTTAGGCCCCAAACATAAAATTTTCGTTCTGGAAAATCTGGGCTGAAAAAACATATACCAAAATTCCCAAAATACCTCACTGAATATACTGTAGCAAAGAAGATCCAGAGAGGAGCCAATACGGCCGCGGAACCGCGGCAATAGCAAGCTATTGCCGCGTTTCCGCGGTGCTTTGATGAGATCAGAGGACCGTCTTTTTACAGTATACTAAAAAAACCCTGAGTCGATTTTTGAAGCATGATTTATTACTTTTACAGTACTTTGAAAATCGACAGCAAGCATGAATTTTTGGTGTATTTCATGACTTTTTCTTTGATCGATCTTCTAGTTACTTTGCTAACATGTTAGATAGAGTTTAACTAGGCTTTGATACCACTGTAAGTCCATGCTACCTCTCCCGGTACTTTCGGGCATGCGGAATTTGGTGAAAAACAATTTTCTAGAGGTGGTAACATGGACTCAAAACCGGATCTTTGTTAAACATCTAACTAAAAACCTAACTAGGAGTTGTTAACTACTCGGTTAGGGGGTTATACCTTTCTTTCTTAAACTCCTTCGTCTTCAGGCCTCGATGGTTGTCCGGATCGGCTTCACCCCGTAATCTCCTTGCGCCGAAAATCGATCCACCTGAAAGCTTCTACCTTTGGCTTCTTCTTCGGTCTTTGAAGAAACTAGTTCACTTGGTTTGCTAAACCTTATGAACTAGAGTGAGTAGAGAAGAGTGTGTTGGGATTTTCTCTATGGTTCTTGGTTCTCAACACATGAGACAAGTGAACCATAGACTAAAGAGAGTGAGATCAAGAGGAAGAAGATGAGAGCTCAAGAACAAGAGAGAGAATGAGAATGATAGAATGAGAAAGACTTTTCTCTCTTGGCTCTCATAATCCAAAGCCATCATCACAAAAATAGTAATCAAGTATTGTGTAAATGGTTTAAGTCAAAATGGCTATATCATTTCATGCACTCATATTGCACAAGAGAACAAGCAAGTGAAAAGTCTTTGCCATGAAATGATAGCCATTGTCATCATGATGGTCAACTAGTCCAACCTAGTCAACCGGTCAACAAAGTCAACAAGTCAAAAAAGTCAATGTAAGTCCATGCTACCTCTCCCGGTACTTTCGGGAATGCGGAATTTGGTAAAAAACGATTTTTACGGAGGTGGTAAGATGGACCTAAAACCCGGATCTTGGTTAAACATCTATCTAACAACCTAACTATGAGTTTCTAGCTACTCGGTTAGGGGGTTATACCTTGCTTGTCTTGAACTCCTTCGTCTTCAAGCTCCGATGGTGGTCCGGATTGGCTTCTTCTCGTCGTCTCCGTACGCCGAAAATAGATCCACCTGAAAGCTCCAACCTTTGGCTCCTTCTTCGTTCTTTGAAGAAACTAGTTCGCTCGGTTTGCTAAACCTTGTGAACTAGAATGAGTAGAGAATAGTTTGTGTGGGATTTTATCCATGGTTCTTGATTCTCAACTCATGAGACAAGAGAACCATAGATTAAGGAGAGGGAGCAAGAGCAAGAGGGTGAGAGCAAAAGGAGAGCTCAAGAACAAGAGAGAGAATGAGCAAGAAAGAATGAGCAAGGATTTTGTCTCTCACCCTCTCATAATCCAAAGTCATGATAACTCATCATACCAAAAAAGTCTTATGTGATGGTTGAAGCAACCATAACCATATCATATCATGCATTCATTTTACACAAATGAGCAAGCAAGTAAAAGTCTTTGCCATGAAATGATGGCTATGGTTATCATGATGGTCAACTAGTCAAGCCTAGTCAACCGGTCAACAAAGTCAACAAGTCAACAAAAGTCAACAAGTCAACAAAGTCAACAAAAGTCAACAACCATGTCACCATAATACTTAATTAATATAATAGTTAATCTCATATCATATTCTCATTAGGGTTGAGCAAAAAGTCAAATAGTCAACGGTCAACTGTCAACAACCCTAATGAGAATCCGCTGCCTCTGCCTCCCTGTCAACTGTGCATACACACCCGCATCCGCGTTCCGAGAAACACGAATGCAAACTGGATAAATCCAATCCCAAAAGGTACACTAGGATCTGGCTTAAACCAAAGCCCGCTAGTGTAAACTATCCGGACACTTTACGTGCACTAGTGCACGGATGTGACCGAACCCTGTCGCAAAACCATGCGACCTGTCGCAATACCATGCGACCTCTACTCTTTTGCCTAAAGGCGAAAAGCTTTCTGTGTGGGACTCTAAAGACTCGACACTACGCTGGCAGTGGGTTTAACCACAGACCGCAAGCGGCACTAGCTGTGCGTAACGGTCCCCAGGTAATGCCGATAAGAAGACCGACGAGGCGAAACCCATCTGAACTCCTACTGAGCCTGAGTGTGACATTCTCCGTACAGTCCGGTCCGTTCGTCTGATACATCGCATGGCGGGCCTAGGGGGCGGTAAACGTCAGTCCCCCAATAGCGGTACAAGTCGTGCCGGAGCGAAGCCCAAAACACCCTGAGATAACACTGGAAGCCTACCAGTATATCTCGTTTGCCCTGGCCAGGAACTACTCATGTAATGGCTCTCCTAGACACAGCGCGATGTCAACCCCCAATACCGGGAGAGACTAATCCTATCTAACCGTCACTGCCTCCAAGTGCTTCGGGACTACACCCAACCACTACCTGTTTGCACGACTCCTTTGAGCCGTGGTAGGGTAGTGATCAAAGTACAGTGGGAACACACTCGAGGCGAAGTGACAGTGTCAAGTCAGCGGACTAAGCTGTACTCATGTCACCTGGGAACTGATAATTGACGATAGGAATAATACCAACTAGTCAGTTCCCGACGAGTCCTGTCCAGTGTACCCGTAACCTAACGAGCACCCGCATACTATCTCAAGTACGACGTACTGACGGCTGTGGGACAGACCGTCTCCCACACTAGGATGAGAAGCGCATGCGCTGGTCTACTCCGGAGTATCGATGCCCTGTCTCGATAGTCCTGCGACCAGGGACCCGCATAAGGATGTTCTTATAGATTACCCAGCCCCACTAGTGTGACGGCCATCACATCGCTGGTAATCAAGCAAAGATCCTAAGGGCTCCACTAATGTGTATAGGCGATATACAAAAATAAACACATGTACACATTGAAGTAGAAACAAACCAAGTAGCATACTACTATTTTGAGCAAGATTGTATATACAAGGTGAATATCCCAAGCTTCCATTAAGTAATATACAAACTAGTATGATACAGTAATGGCCTCTAGGGCATATACACTAACAATCTCCCACTTGCACTAAGGCCATGTAATGGCGTATCGAAGACCTATCATCTCGATCAGCCGCTCGAACTGAGTCTGGGGCAGGGCCTTGGTGAATGGATCTGCAGTGTTATCTTCTGAAGCGACTCTCCGAACCTCGATCTCCTGGCGATCCACGATCTCCCTGATCAGGTGATACCGCCTCAAGATGTGCCTGGATCTCTGATGGGACCTGGGTTCCTTCGCTAAAGCTATAGCCCCGTTGTTGTCGCAATACAAAGGTATTGGATCAACAATGGATGGAACCACCTGAAGTTCTTTCAAGAACTTCCTCATCCAGACAGCTTCTTTTGCGGCATCAGATGCAGCGATGTATTCCGCTTCCATCGTCGAGTCTGCAACGGTTTCTTGTTTGGAACTCTTCCAACACACCGCCCCTCCATTGAGGGTAAAGACAAAACCCGACATGGACTTGGAATCATCCTTGTCACTCTGGAAGCTGCAGTCAGCAAAGGCCTCGATCTGGAGGTCTTTTCCGCCATACACCAAGAACATCTCCTTAGTCCTTCTCAGGTACTTGAGAATGTTCTTTACCGCTATCCAGTGTTTCTCCCCAGGGTTTGACTGATACCGGCTTACCACACTCAGTGCATAAGCTACATCAGGTCTGGTACACAACATCGCATACATTATAGAGCCTACCGCAGAAGCGTAGGGTATAATAGACATGCGATCCCTCTCTAAATCAGTCTTGGGAGACATCTCTTTAGAGAGGGTGATCCCGTGACAAGCCGGTAGGTTACCGCGCTTGGAATCTTCCATACTGAACCTTTTCAGTATGGTGTCGATGTACCTGGACTGTGAAAGTCCTAATATCCTCTTGGATCTATCACGATGGATCCCGATCCCCAGGATGTATGAGGCATCACCCAGGTCTTTCATGGAGAACTTGTGCGACAAGAACCCCTTGACAGATTGTAGCATAGGAATGTCATTTCCTATTAAGAGAATGTCATCCACGTATAAAACGAGGAATACTACAGTTCTCGCTAAAAATCTACTATAGATGCATGGTTCATCTGGATTTTTGATAAAGCCAAATTCTTTGACCGTCTCATCAAAGCAGATGTTCCAACTCCGCGATGCCTGCTTTAGTCCATAGATGGACTTAAGCAACTTGCACACCTTTCCGCTGCTCCCACTCTGAATGAAACCCTCTGGTTGGTCCATATAGACACACTCCTCTAAATTTCCATTTAGAAAAGCGGTCTTTACGTCCATTTGCCAGATCTCATAATCGTGGAAGGCAGCAATAGCAAGAAGGATCCGAATGGATTTCAGCATGGCTACTGGAGAAAAGGTTTCGTCATAGTCCAAGCCAGGTCTTTGACGAAAACCTTTTGCTACCAGCCTAGCTTTATAGGTCTCAACCTGTCCATCTACACCAATCTTCCTTTTGAAGATCCACTTGCATCCTACGGGTTTTACCCCGTCTGGAGCAATGTCCAACGTCCATACCTTGTTGGTGTACATGGACTCCATTTCGGTCCGCATTGCATCCAGCTATTTCACTGAGTCAACGCTCTGAACGGCCTGCTGGAAGCTAGTAGGCTCATCATAATCTATGATGCAATCCTCTCTATCCCCGTCTATGAGAAAACCGTAGTATCTCTCGGGCGGATGAGACTGCCTACTACTCCTGCGGAGCGGCGTAGGAATGTCCTGTTCTGTTGAACCCTCTGGTTCCACTAAGCTTTCAGTAATAGTCTGTGGTTCTGGAATTTCATCCAGTTCTACTGCGCTCCCACTAATTTCCTTTTCTAAAAACTGGTGTTCCAGAAAGTGGGCATGATGAGAAACAAGGACTTTTTGTTCCTCTTCGCAGTAGAAGAAATATTCTTTGGAATTCTTTGGATATCCCACAAACTTACACAGTACTGAGCGTGCCTCGAGCTTGTCCGCATGCTGCTTTTTGACAAAAGCTGGACTTCCCCATGTCTTAATGTGATTAAGATGGTGTCTCTTCCCACACCACATCTCATATGGTGTGGCAGGCACAGTCTTAGTAGGAACTCGGTTCAAAAGGTATGCAGCTGATTCTAGCGCATACCCCCAGAATGATCGCGGTAACTCAGCGTTACTCATCATGGACCGAACCATATCCAATAGGGTTCGGTTCCGTCTCTCCGATACACCGTTATGTTGCGGAGTGTATGGAGGAGTAAGCTGAGAGAGAATTCCGTTCTCATTTAAATAGTCCAGGAGCTCGGCACTTAAGTATTCTCCACCTCGATCCGATCTTAGAATCTTAATACTTTTGCCGGTTTGTTTTTCTACTTCATTCCTATACTCCTGGAATTTTCCAAAGGCTTCGGACTTATGTTTCATTAAGAAGACATAACCGTACCTTGAGAAGTCATCCGTAAAAGTAATGAAGTAAGAATAACCGCTTCGCGCATGTGTAGACATTGGACCGCACACGTCACTGTGTACGAGTCCCAAGATCTCGCTCGCTCTTACTCCATGTCCAGTAAACGGAGTCTTTGTCATCTTTCCTTTGAGACAGGATTGACAAGTGGCATACGATTGATATTCGAACGGATTCAAATATCCTTCTGTATGTAACTTAGTCAACCTTCTCTCATTGATGTGACCCAGTCTACAATGCCACAAGAAAGTCTGATTTATTTCCGGAGACTTTCTTTTGTGTGTATTCTGGACATTGAAAATCTGTGGTTGGTTCAATACGTATATACCATTACTCAATGTACCTGACCCAATCAGAACTTGATTAAGGTGAATGTTTACAACATTACTTACAAACACAAATTCATAACCTTCTTTAGAAACTAAAGATACAGAAATGATATTACAAGTTGCGTTGGGTACAAAAAAGCAATTACGCAAAACCAAAACATGTCCATCTGACATTCCCAGGTGATAGTCCCCCACGGCTTTAGCATCCATGCTAGCTCCGTTCGCAACTCTGAGGGTCATGTCACCTGCCTTCAAAACCCTACGGTTTCTCAACGCCTGCAAAGAATTACAGATATGAGATCCTGATCCGGTATCCAATACCCAGGAAGTAGAGTTTATTGAAAGACAGTTTTCAATAACATACACACCTGAAGCTGAAGCTGCAACCTGCTTCAATTCCTGTGTTCTGGCCTTCCAGGCCCTGCAATCATTCTTCCAGTGTCCTTTCTTATGACAATAGAAGCATTCTTCCTTATCCACAAGCTTCCCCGCTATCTTTGTTGCTTTAGCTTTTCCCTTCGTATCCACTTTACTAACACCGCCCCTTGGTTTGGCGGGGGCTTTCTTCTTCTTTCCCTTGGCTTTCGCCTTGGACCTAGAAGAAGATGATCCTCCTATAAACAAAGTGGATGTATCCCTACCCTTCTGTAGGGTGCCCTCTGCGCTCCTCAGCATGTTGAGGAGCTCTGAAAGTTCAACCTCTTTTTCTTGTAAGTTGAAGTTCAGTATAAACTGGGCGTAAGTGGAAGGAAGGGACTGGAGAACTATATCCGTATAGAGTCCACTCTCCAATGTGGTCCCTAGGTCCGCGAGCTCCTCAATGTAGCCGATCATCTTTAGCACGTGCTCGGCTACTGATGATCCGACGGCCATCTTTGCCGAAAATAACTTTTTCGACGCTTCGTATCTTGCGATACGAGATTGCTCTCCATACAGTTCTTTTGTATGGAGAAATATGGATTCAAGGTCCATATTCTCGTGCCTCCTCTGATGTTCGTTGTCCATCGAGGCAAGTACGAGGCATTTGGCCTTCGCGCTATCAATCTCCCAAGTCTTGCGGATTTCCTTATCCGCGACGCTGGAAGTGGTACCAGGGACAAGGGGAGCTTTGGTGGTAAGAAGATACCCCAGCTTGTCGTAAGTGATTGCTATCTTGACATTCCTGAGCCAATCTTTGTAGTTTGGCCCTGTCAGTTTGTTTTTATCTCGGAGTAACTTAAGTCCAGTCATGTTGATTGGTCGCTGCAATTAGGAGAGAGAAGAAGAAACACTCAGTATGATGCTCTTGCAAGTTTAGAGTGGTTTTTAGTTTGTCTAAACAGGATGGCTCCCACTGTTTCTCGAATCCCTCCTCAAACCATAAAGGAAGAATTAGTCGGGATCAATCCCACCGCACAATACTTGCTTAACCGTTCAGCCAGGCCGGTGTCGGTACTTCGAGGGAGGTTTTCCAACGCTTTCGCGAAGTTCCTTAATTAAAGAACCTCTTTTCCCTGGGGGCGTAGCCCCGCTAACACCTTTCTAGGCACCTACTAGGTTTATAGCATTGATCGTTTAGTGAGAAATTTACCGAGGAGTAGCATATACTCACAGTAGGATCGGGATCCAAATATCATCGCGTGAAGAAACTGAAGGAATCCTACCAGAATCATCACACTCCAAATGGTATGCAAATCTAGCAGGTTTCAGTACTTATGAAACTCCCGATGTGGATTTTTGCCCCATGCACTTATGACCTTGACTTTGGCCAAAATATCATAAGTCACATGTCAAGTTCTACCCGTCATTATCCAGGTTAATTTGGATCCATCCGTACCTACCCTTGACTTTGGCCAAAATGGCAGTACGACTGTCCCAAACCAACGCATCTATCTATGCTACACATGAACACCCAATAGCTACCAATCACTGTGCCTTGACTTTGGCCAACATATACAGCTTGAATACTATTGACTATTCATGTGAAACGACGGAGGGCTACGGATGGTTTTGGCAAAACCGTGAACGTAGTGAACTTGATTTGGTCGATGGAACGAGATAGCTTTTAAAAAGAGTGGCTCAAGCTCCGCATTTAAAAGTTGGTTTTGAAAAGAACCGAGTGGTTTTTCGAAAGTGTTCCAACGACTTTAACTTGGTTTATTATCTTGCATTAGTTTTTTTAATGCGTGATATTCTTGCATTAGTTCTTTTAATGTGTCCCATCATTTAATCCTACCATTGCAGAAAACAACCAAAATATGACGTACGCTTATGCCATTCGCATTCGCCACTGGGCCCCGTCATTACCCGTTAGGTTACTTAACTAACGACAGAGCGGGGGCTGGGCTAGCGCGTCTGTAAAACATAAGCAACGCCTAAATAATATCATATATAGATATACTGCAATGATAAACATTTCAGATCACAGATGAATACATTGGATATACTAGGAATCTGTAATTCGTACGAGCCTGTAACGAAAAACAGATTACACGGTCGCGGTGAATAGCCAATACCCCACCCAAGACCCCTACGGGTGCGGCAAACTACCCGCCAAGTACCCGAAGTGTAGCAACCTCCCTCGTCTAAATGAGTAGGCCACTCGACACTTCGGCATACCCGGTAGTTTGTGCACCCCCTCCATGGGTCTATCCTAGGAGCAAAAACAGTAAAAAGAAATTATACAATGACGGCTACAACCCCGACCCGGTTGTGCGGCCATACAAATAATTATTACATCAATTTACAAATTTACATGAATTGAAAGAAAAGAAAAACTCTCGTCTCACAACCCCCGGCTATTCACCCGCGACAATCCAACATATTCATATACACATTCCAGCAACATTACAGATCACAGATTTGTATAACCCCCACTAATCGACATATAGCGATTAGTAGACGTTTAATACAAATATCACATTACAGAAAAACCCGTTAGCTTAAGTCTTTTACAAGTTCGATCAAAAAATACGGATTTTCGGGACCCCAAAATAAAATTTTCATTCTGGAAAATCTGGGTTGAAAATACATGTACCAAAATTCCCAAAATAACCCAGAAGCACACTGTAGCAAATAAACAACAGAGAGGGGCTAAGGAGGCCGCGGATCCGCGGCAATAGCAAGCTATTGCCGCGTTTCCGCGGTCGTTTAGGGGGCTCTCTTGTTCATTTTTCTACAGTGGCTTTTAAAAACCCCGAGCCGATTTTAGGTGTTAAAATAATCAACTTTTGAACAGTAAAAAAATCGACATAAACTCGAATTTTTGGGGTTCGTTTTCGGGACTTTTTCTTTGATCGATCTTCTAGTTACTTGCTAACATGTTAGATAGAGTTTAACTTGGCTCTGATACCAGTGTAAGTCCATGCTACCTCTCCCGGTACTTTCGGGAATGCGGAATTTGGTAAAAAACGATTTTTACGGAGTTGGTAACATGGAACTAAAACCCGGATCTTGGTTAAACATCTATCTAACAACCTAACTATGAGTTTCTAGCTACTCGGTTAGGGGGTTATACCTTGCTTGTCTTGAACTCCTTCGTCTTCAAGCTCCGATGGTGGTCCGGATTGGCTTCTTCTCGTCGTCTCCGTACGCCGAAGATAAATCCACCTGAAAGCTCCAACCTTTGGCTCCTTCTTCGTTCTTTGAAGAAACTAGTTCACTCGGTTTGCTAAACCTTGTGAACTAGAATGAGTAGAGAATAGTTTGTGTGGGATTTTATCTATGGTTCTTGATTCTCAACTCATGAGACAAGAGAACCATAGATTAAGAAGAGGGAGCAAGAGCAAGAGGGTGAGAGCAAAAGGAGAGCTCAAGAACAAGAGAGAGAATGAGCAAGAAAGAATGAGCAAGTATTTTGTCTCTCACCCTCTCATAATCCAAAGTCATGATAACTCATCATACCAAAAAAGTCTTTTGTGATGGTTGAAGCAACCATAACCATATCATATCATGCACTCATTTTACACAAATGAGCAAGCAAGTAAAAGTCTTTGCCATGAAATGATGGCTATGGTTATCATGATGGTCAACTAGTCAAGCCTAGTCAACCGGTCAACAATGTCAACAAGTCCACAAAAGTCAACAAGTCAACAAAGTCAACAAAAGTCAACAACCATGTTACCATAATACTTAATTAATATAATAGTTAATCACATATCATATTCTCATTAGGGTTGAGCAAAAAGTCAAATAGTCAACGGTCAACTGTCAACAACCCTAATGAGAATCCGCTGCCTCTGCCTCCCTGTCAACTGTGCATACACGCCCGCATCCGCGTTCCGAGGAACACGAATGCAAACTGGATAAATCCAATCCCAAAAGGTACACTAGGATCTGGCTTAAACCAAAGCCCGCTAGTGTAAACTGTCCGGACACTGTACGTGCACAAGTGCACGGATGTGACCGAACCCTGTCGCAAAACCATGCGACCTGTCGCAATACCATGTGACCTCTACTCTTTTGCCTAAAGGCAAAAAGATTTCTGTGTGGGACTCTAAAGACTCGACACTACGCTGGCAGTGGGTTTAACCACAGACCGCAAGCGGCACTAGCTGTGCATAACGGTCCCCAGGTAATGCCGATAAGAAGACCGACGAGGCGAAACCCATCTGAACTCCTACTGTGCCTGAGTGTGACATTCTCCGTACAGTCCGGTCTGTTCGTCTGATACATCGCATGGCGGGCCTAGGGGGCGGTAAACGTCAGTCCCCCAATAGTGGTACAAGTCGTGCCGGAGCGAAGCCCAAAACACCCTGAGATAACACTGGAAGCCTACCAGTATATCTCGTTTGCCCTGGCCAGGGACTACTCGTGTAATGGCTCTCCTAGACACAACGCGATGTCAACCCCCAATACCGGGAGAGACGAATCCTGTCGAACCGTCACTGCCTCCAAGTGCTTCGGGACTGCACCCAACCACTACCTGTTTGCACGACTCCTTTGAGCCGTGGTAGGGTAGTGATCAAAGTACAGTGGGAACACACTCGAGGCGAAGTGACAGTGTCAAGTCAGCGGACTAAGCTGTACTCATGTCACCTGGGAACTGATAACTGACGATAGGCATAATACCAACTAGTCAGTTCCCGACGAGTCCTGTCCAGTGTACCCGTAACCTAACGAGCACCCGCATACTATCTTAAGTACGACGTACTGACGGCTGTGGGACAGACCGTCTCCCACACTGGGATGAGAAGCGCATGCGCTGGTCTACTCCGGAGTATCGATGCCCTGTCTCGATTGTCCTGCAACCAGGGACCTGCATAAGGATGTGCTTATAGATTACCCAGCCCCCATAGTGTGACGGCCATCACATCGCTGGTAATCAAGCAAAGATCCTAAGGGCTCCATTAATGTGTGTAGGCGATATACAAAAATAAACACATGTACACATTGAAGTAGAAACAAACCAAGTAGCATACTACTATTTTGAGCAAGATTGTATATACAAGGTGAATATCCCAAGCTTCCATTAAGTAATATACAAACTAGTATGATACAGTAATGGCCTCTAGGGCATATACACTAACAGTCAACCCCTCAACAACCATGTCACCACAATACTTAATTAATATTATTGTTAATCATCTATCATATTCTCATTAGGGTTGAGCAAAAAGTCAATAGTCAACAGTCAACGGTCAACAACCCTAATGAGAATCCTCTGCCTCTGTCTCTCCGTCAACTGTGCATACACACCCGCATCCGCGTTCCGAGGAACACGAATACATACTGGATAAAACCAATCCCAAAACGTACACTAGGATCTGGCTTAAACCAAAGCCCGCTAGTATTAACTGTCCGGACACTGTACGTGCACAAGTGCACGGATGTGACCGAACCCTGTCGCAAAACTATGCGACCTGTCGCAAAACCATTCGACCTCTACTCCTTTGCCTAAAGGCGAATAGCTTTCTGTGTGGGACTCTAAAGACTCGACACTACGCTGGCAGTGGGTTTAACCACAGACCGCAAGCGGCACTAGCTGTGCGTAACGTTCCCCAGGTAGATGCCGACAAGAAGACTGACGAGGTGAAACCCATCTGAACTCCTACTGAGCCTGAATGTGACAATCTCCGTACAGTCCGGTCTGTTCGTCTGATACATCGCATGGCGGGCCTAAGGGGCGGTAAACGTCAGTCCCCTAATAGCGGTATAAGTTGTGTCGGAGTGAAGCCCAAAACACCCTGAGATAACACTGGAAGCCTACCAGTATATCTCGATTGCCCTGGCCAGGGACTACTCGTGTAATGGATCTCCTAGACACAGCGCGATGTCAACCCCCAATACCGGGAGAGACGAATCCTGTCTAACCGTCACTGCCTCCAAGTGCTTCGGGACTGTACCCAACTACTACCTGTTTGCACGACTCCTTTGAGCCGTGGTAGGGTAGTAATCAAAGTACAGTGGGAACACACTCGAGGCGAAGTGACAGTGTCAAGTCAGCGGACTAAGCTGTACTCATGTCACCTGGGTACTGATAACTGACGATAGGTATAATACCAACCAGTCAGTTCCCGACGAGTCATGTCCAGTGTACTCGTAACCTAACGAGCACCCGTATACTATATCCAGTACGACGTACTGATGGCTGTGGGACAGACCATCTCCCACACTGGGATGAGAAGCGCATACGCTAGTCTACTCCGGAGTATCGATGCCCTGTCTCGATAGTCCTGCGACTAGGGACCTGTATAAGGATGTGGTTATAGATTACCCAGCCCCCACTAGTGTGACTGCCATCACAACGCTGGTAATCAAGCAAAGATCTTATGGGCTCCACTAATGTGCATAGGTGATATACTAAAATAAACACATGTACACATTGAAGTAGAAACAAACCAAGTAGCATACTACTATATTGAGAAAGATTGTTTATACAAGGTGAATATCCCAAGCTTCCATTAAGTAATATACAAACTAGTATGATACAGTAATGGCCTCTAGGGCATATACACTAACATGCACATTAGGTCTAGATTCCACCACCAGAACACGAGCCACTCTCTCCCAAACCTGGCCGCAGATTTATTAGGTTTGGCCGCAATTTGCGGCCAAGTAGGGGGCAGGGGTGTTGGGGTCTTGGTTAGGGTTGTCTGCAGTGTTGTCTAGTGCTTTGGAATGTCTAGTTTTGTAAGATTTGACCTGTAGGAAAATCTGGGATCAAATATCGTTTTGCATGTCCGTTGTGTTTGCGCGATACGCGCGATACGTGAGTGCGTTCTGTGATCCAGCGTATCGCGGCGTGTCGCGGTAGTTTTAGACGCGTATACACACGTTTTAGCGTATCGTGCACACGTGCGTTTAGTTTGCGACGCGAGTTCCCCGTTTTGGGTTCGATATCGCGTTTTGCGGAATATTTGGCTTATATATGATTTCCATGTCTTATTTGCAGGCAGGGACTACGGACATTTCTACGGGGGGAGTAAATAGTAGGATTCACCTAGCGTGGAGTGTAGGTGAGTAGATTTAACATCTACAGGGGAATCTCCCGCATGGCGTTATGCGTCTGGGCTAGGATTCAATACTTGTCGCATATTCTACGTCATTGTTAGAATTGCGCCTTTACCCTATTTACTTAAATATAGTTGTACTGTGACTAGTAGCCGTAGGGCACTGCACACATTATTGACGGTTCATGTTGCACGAGCACGGATTGTATGCTACACGCACACCGTCAATAGTTGCCATGTCACACACTCACCATTATAGATACTATTGCTTATCACACATGACATCTAGCTTATCGGTATACCTATAGTGTATCATACCTTTAGTGATAGGTACATATACACCTTGCGATACAGCTACAGGTATACCTTGAACATATTTTACTTAACCCAGGGGGTATACGACATCAGTTCTTATAGGTAGATACCTATACATTGCTACACCGTATGTTACACACATATTCAGTTGCAGTCACATATTTACCTTTACTGATGTTACTTAGCTGTACCTTATTGGTTTCGCATACATCTTGTTTCAGCTACATATTCTCATTTATATGCTCGCATTTCAGATATATCGTATATATTTATTCCTGGATTGCGCATTATTATTTGGATTTTACATGATGTTTTCTGGATTTGGGAACCGCGGGAGTTCATGAAATTATGCATACATTGAAAAACCCGGTTTCCTTGTATGATATTTGCGCATCCACTATGGGTTTTATCGGTGCTGATTATATATACCCTTACGAGGAGGAGTCGAGGCCGTAGAGGGTACATGGTGGGGCCCGGAGGTACCCCGGGGCAAGAAAGGGATGTCGATGTGCTATGAGACGATGAGCCCGGCAGGGGAACCATACCATCCGGTGACAGTACTAATGACTCGGCGGGGATCATAGAGATACCGTTCGGAGTCATGTGTGTATGCATACGTCGAAAGGCGAGGGTCAGAGCTAGGCACTCGTGCTTTCGGGACAGCGTATGATACCTATCAGGATTTCTGTGTCGATACTTGGCACATTGTTTTCATGATATTCCATTTAATACCTTTGTATATATAACAGGGGATTTAGCCATTGTTATATATACCCTTACACCAATATTAGTGGAATGGGACACTAATATATGTGTATTGACCCCATCATATTTATTTCTGCATATATATATATATATATATATATATATATATATATATATATATATATATATATATATTTAGGATGCTAGAATCTTACTTGATACTTTGACTTGGGATATCAGGTGATTCATTGAGATTGGACATACATATGGGATTATTGATTTGTACATTCGGGATATAGGAGATTACTCGATATTGTACATTGAGGAGACGTGAGACTTATATGATGTGAGAGCCCAACGTGGGGGCTGATTTGAGGAATTGGGATTTGGGTGTCTTGATGGATTGTGATCCTACCATGATGACAGGATTCCGTGGGATGACATATTTCACTCCATACCTCATACCTTTTCACTTGTGCAATGTTCCATGTATTAGGAGTACCTGTTAGTGTACCCTTCATGCTTGTTGCATATTTGCACTCTCATATCCCTATTGCATAGTTATTGCATACTATTGTCATGTTATTATTGCTCCACATATTGACTGTACCTGCTACTGTACTTTCCATTACTCGGCATATACATGACATGTATTACTGTAATCCCATATCTTAGATTCATGTTGTACGTACATTCCTGCGATTACCTGCTTATGTTATCTACTATTCATGAGTTGGCAACTCACCCCCGTTGTGCCACAGGAGTTTCAGGTTGTTCCCCAGAGTAGTCGAGGCAGGCTATGTTGGGTTTACCTAGCACCCTATTAAAGGTTTGGAAGCATCACATGTCACAAAGATTAGATTTTTATGATGCTAAGTAAGCATACAAAAGATCTATCCTAGAAAATTAGGGTTTCAAAACTTTAAAGGCAAAAAAGACTAGGGTTTTGAGAGTACAACCTTTGTAGCTCCCTACGCTAGACTCCTTGGCCACTTAAGGGTTGGAGGAGGGTTCGCTTGAGGTCTTCTAGTGTCCACGACGATCCACCCGAAGCTCCTTGTCCAAGCTAACAACATCACTTTATCAAGAGATTGAAATGAAGCTAACACTCTAAACAAGTGGGCTAGACTTGTGTAGAATGATGTTGTGGTTCTTATTCTCACTTCAAAATCCTATCTTGTTAAGTATTTTGCTCACTACAAAAGTCTAGAGAGCAAATGAAGGAGGAAGAAGATGATGGCCTTTTTAAGCTAGAGTGAAAAGAATAACTCTTTTGAGAAAAAGAAAAAATATATGTATATATATTTTCCATTTCTCATCTCAAACCATGGTTAAATAATATGGAAATTTATTTCATTTTAGTTAAAACACAAGAGGAAGATAAATCATGGTTAATTGGTAGGTGAATATGGTTAGGTCAAAAGAAGAGTGTAGAATATAACCATTCATTTATCTTTTCTCTTTTCTTTTGTTTTAACTTAAATAGAAATAATTATCCATATATATAAACATGGTGTGAGTCTTATAATGCCACCATTTTCAATGTATAAGAAACCATGAAAGATGATGTATGTATGTATGTGTGTATGCACATCCATATGTGCATGAATCTATAAAGAAAGCATACATGCATGCATACATCCATTAAACACAAGAAAAGATTTCAAGTGAGAAACTTAATGGTTAAATGATAAATCAACACTTGATTTATCAATCCGGCCATATCACATACGACCCCACCAAAAGCAAGCTGCCCGATCAATATACGGTATCCTATACGCGCATTTTAACCGGGTCCATGCGCATATCGCATACGCGCACCACAACGTTTCGCCTGAACTAGGTAACTCCTTTGTGGGACTCTAAGACTCGTCAATACGCCGGCAGTGGGCGATGATCATATCAAGCACCCCCAAGCCACAAGCGGTCAGCTAAACGTAACGGCCACCCGGGTATTGAGCGATCAGAAGAAAACAAGCGAACATGCTACAGCTCCCGTCGAGCTAACCGGCAACACTACCTATGCAGTCCGGTCTCCTCGTCTGATATGTCGCATATCAAGTCTAGGGATGGTAAACGTCAGACCCTAATAACCGATAAGTCGTGCCGATGTGAGGCTCATAACGGGTCGAGAAACTACTGGTAACACTTACCAGTAAATCTCCAATCAGCACTGGCCAGGGACTTCCCTGTTACGGCCAATCGAGCACAGTGCAACATCAACCCCCAATACCGGGAGAGACGAAACCCATCCTATCGCTCATTGCCTCCATGTAACTCGAGACTGTACCCAAAAACCACCGTTTTGCACGCCCTCATGGACGTGGTAAGGTGGAAATCAAAGCACAGTGGGAATCACAAAAGACTCTATGACGATCTTGTTAGTGTTTATACCCTAGAAGGCCATTACTGTATCATACTAGCTTGTATATTACTTAATGGAAGCTTGGGATTTTCACATGTATATAACAGTCTTGCTAAACATGGTAGTATGCTACTTGGTTTTTCTATCTTAATATGTGAGTGTACGTATTGATAGAGCTCTTAGGATCTTGCTTGACTACCAGCGTTGTAATGGCAGTTACACTAGTGGGGGCTGGGTAGTCTACAAGCACATCCTTATTCAGGTCCCTAGTCGTTGGATTATCGAGACAGAGCATCGATACTCCGGAGTAGACTGGTGTGTACGCTTCTCATCCCAGTTGGGGAGATGGTCTGTCCCACAGCCGTCAGTACGTCGTACTGGAGATAGTATGCAGGTGCTCGTTAGGTTACGGGTACACCGGACAGGACTCACAGGGAACTGTTGGTTGGTTTTATACCAGTCGTCAGTGAACAGTTCCCAGGTGACATGAGTGCAGCATAGTCCGCAGACTTGACACTGCTACTTCGCCTCGAGTGTGTCCCACTGTTCTTAGATTGCTACCCTACCACGGCTCAAAGGAGTCGTGCAAACAGGTAGCAGTTGGGTGCAGTCCCGAGCACTTGGAGGATGTGGCGGTTAGACAGGATTCGTCCCTCCCGGTATTGGGAGTAGATATCGCGCTGTGTCAGAGAGCCATTACGCAAAGTCCCTGGCCAGGGCAAGCGAGATTTGCTGGTAGGTTCCAGTAGTTTCTCAGGGTGTAATGGGCTTCCCTCCGACACGACTTATACAGCTATTAGGGGACTGACGCTTGCCGCCCCCTAGGCCGGATATGCGATAGTCCTGGACGATCGGACCGGACTGTATGGAGATTGTCACATCAGACTCAGTAGGAGTTCGGATGGGTTTCCTCATCGGCCTTCTTATCGACAACTACCTGGGGACTGTTACGTACAGCTAGTGCCGCTTGCGGTCTGTGGTTAAACCCACTGCCATCGTAGTAGTCGAGTCTCTAGAGTCCCACACAGAGAGTTTCCTATTCCAGGCGAAACGATATAGAGGTCGTATGGTTTTACGACAAGGGTTCGGACGCATACGTGCGTTTACGCGCGTACGACTTTCGGACAGTTTTTACCAGTCGGCTTTGGTTTAAGCCAGTTACTGGTATCCGGTTATTGGATTTTTACAGTCTAAAGTTTTTCCGTATTTTTGCGGATTGGAGGGGCGTTCTCGTAATTGTACGAGAAGCTTCTAGAAGATGGTGACTAAGGAGGTTTATGTGGCATATACTTTGGATAAGATTTGTGAGTCATGAGAGTGATTCATCATTGTCATTATTGCACCATAAATGATTAATGACTCATGCTAATGAATCACCACTTAACATTTATGAAGCATGCTTATTCATCACATTTATTCATTTATTCTTTAATGAGAATGCTTCACAATATGTTATGATACTCACAATCTCATCTCATAATTTACTCTCACATTCTCTCTCCTCAAGCTCTCATCTTCAAACCCTAATCCTTACACCTCATGTGTTGAGATCAAAGGATTAGAAAGACTAATCAATCCATAACCATCACTCTATTTCATTCTATCTTCTTTGATTAGCAATCCAAGAAGATTAGTTACCTCAAGTTAGAGGTTTAGTTTGGAGTTTTGCTCTCGGGTGGATCGTCTACTACCTAGAGAAGGCCGAGGAGAACAAGGAGATCGTAAAGACGAAGGACTAGTTTCATTAGGTATAATCCCTAAACACAATAGTTATGAAACTCTTTGTGTACGGTTATTTATAGTTTAGCTTCGATTCAAGCGGTTAGTCGATGTTCGTTCACTAAACAAGTTCGTTTTTGAAAATTCCGCCTCCCCACAAGTATTGGGGTGTAGTACATCGACTTATAGTGGTATCAGAGCCTCGCTAAACAATAAATAACTTAATTGCAAATTTGTACAAATTTCGAACGGAAAAAGCGAAACCGGAAAACCCCGAACTGTCAAGTTTCTGTCGAAATTTAAATGAAGTCCAAAAATTTTTCAGGTTCGTTCAGAAAGCTTGAAAAGACATTATAAGAACACCCAAGAAAACTGGTCCCCTGAATCGTCTAACGCGCCGCGGAACCGCGGCCTCACCCTACTGAGTCGCCGCGGTTCCGCCGCCGAGTTGGCGATTCAGGAACCAAATTTTCTTCTCTTGCTTCTGTGTAATATTTGGGATTTTCTGGAATATTTTAATTTTGCTCAGGTTTCAGTTTAACAGAGCAGTTTTTGGAGCAATATTAAAGATGTTTAATCGATCGAAATTGTACAGTATTTGCATATTGGATTATATCTGTGATTGTATAATGTGTTCGTAAACCTCCCCTAACTGCTAGTATGTCGGTTGGCAGGGGGTTGCACATTTCTGAAATGGTTTTATCTGTTTGTGCATATAAACTGTATTGGACTGTTGTAGTGTATAGCCGGGGTTTTGAAATGGGTTATTATTTAATCATTTGTTGTAAATGTAATTTGTTGTAATATTATTTTGCGGGGCACATCCAGGTTGCGCTTGTAGCCACCGTTGTATTATTTCATTTTACTGTTTTTGCTCCTAGGACAGATCCAAGGTGGGGTACACAAACTGCCGGGCGGGTAGTTTGCCGTACCCGTAGGGATCTTGGGTGGGGTAACGGCTATTCATCACAACTGTGTAATCTGTCTTTTCTTGCAGGCTCGAAAGAAATACAAATTGCTTGCAAATCCAATAAAGTTTATCTGTGTTCTGGAATGTATATCATTGCGTCAGACGAATGTAAAATATCTATATATATTGTAGCTATTTAGACGTCACTTATGTTTTACACCCGCGCTAGCCCAGCCCCCGCTCTGTCGTTAGTTAAGTAACCTAACGGGTGATGACGGGACCCCGTGGCGAATGCGGATGGCATAAGAGGACGTTGTATTTTCGTTGTTTTCTGCAATGATAGGTTAATGATGGGACGCATTATCTATAATGCAAAGAAAATAAACCAAGTTTAAATCGTTGGAACAATTTAAAAGAAACCACTCGGTTATTTTAAAAAACAGATATTTTTAAATGCGGAGCTTTAACCACTCCTTTTAAAAGCTATCAGGTTCCTTCGGTTATATCAAGTTCACTACGTTCACGGTTTCGCCAAAACCAGTCGTAGCCCTCCGTCATTTCTTATGAATGGTCAGTAGTATTCAAGCTATGCTTGTTGGCATACGTCAAGGCATAGTGTTTGGTAGCTGCTGGGGTATTCATTTGTTGCATAGATAGATGAGTTGGTTTGGGACAGTCGTATTACTTTGTTTGGCCCTTAGTCAAGAGTATACGGATGGGTTCAAATCAACAGGATAATGATGGGCAGAACTTGACATGTGACTTATGATTTGTTGGCCCTTAGTCAAGATCATAAGAACATTGGGCAAAAATCTATATCGGGAATTTCTAAAGAAACTGAAATTTGCAAAGAGATGCATACCATTTTGAGTTTGATGAATGTTGGTAGCATTCCTACAGCATTATCAGACGATGATATTTGGATCCCGATCCTACTATGAGTATATGCTACTTATCAGGATATTCGTCACTTAACGATCAATGCTATAAACCTAGTAGGTGTCTAGAAAAGTGTCAGCGGGGTTACGCCCCCAGAGAAAAGAGGTTATTTAATTAAGGAACTTCGCGAAAGCGTTGGAAAACCTCCCTCGAAGTACCGACACCAGCCTGGCTGAACGGTTAAGCAAGTATTGTACGGTGAGAATAGTCCTGGCTAATTCTTCTTTTATGGTTTGAGGAAGGATTCGAGAAACAGTGGGAGCCATCCAGTTTAGATAAACTAAAAACCACTCTAAACTTGCAAGAGCATCATGCTAAAGAGTTTTCTTCTCTCTCTCCTAATTGCAGCGACCCTGAAAATGACTGGACTTAAGTTACTTTTAGAGAAAAATATACTGACAGGGCCAAACTATAAAGATTGGCTGCGAAATGTCAAAATGGCTTTGACCTATGATAAATTGGGGTACGTCCTCACCACTACGGCACCTGCTGTCCCTGGTCCCAAATCCAGCAATGCGGATAAGGAAATCCGCAAAACCTGGGATTTAGATTGCGCGAAAGCCAAGTGCATCATGCTTGCCTCGATGAACAATGAACATCAGAGGAGGCACGAGGATATGGTCCTTGATGGCATATTTCTCCATACAAAGGAACTTTATGGAGAGCAATCTCGTATAGCAAGATACGAGACCTCAAAGAACTTGTTTCGAGCGAGGTTGGCTGTCGGGTCATCGATAGGAGAACATGTCCTAAAGATGATCGGCTATATAGAAGAGCTCGCAGACCTTGGGACGACTTTGGATAATGAGCTCTATACAGACCTTATTCTCCAGTCCCTTCCTCACACCTACGCCCAGTTTATCCTGAACTTCAATCTTCAAAGAAAAGAAGTTGAACTTCCGGAACTCCTGAACATGTTAAGGAGTGCAGAGGGCACCTTGAAGAATTCAAGGGAAACACCCGCTATGTTTGTTGGCGGTTCATCTTCTTCCGGGTCCAAGGCTAGGGCCAAAGGAAGGAAGAAGAAGGCCGCACCCAGACCCAGAGGAGGTGTTAGTAAGGTGGGAGGGAAGGGAAAGAAAAAGATAGCAGTACCGATAGTTGGCCAGGATGAGTGCTTCCATTGTCACAGGAAAGGGCACTGGAAGAAGGATTGCAAGGCGTGGAACGCCAAGAACCAGGAACCGAAGCAAACTGTGGCTTCGACTTCAGGTGTGTTTGTAATTGAGAATTGTCTGTCGATCAACTCTACTTCCTGGGTATTGGATACCGGATCAGGATCTCATATTTGCAATTCATTGCAGGCACTGAGAAACCGTAGAGTGCTGAAGGAAGGTGATATGACCCTAAAGGTTGCTAACGGAGCTAGCGTGGGAGCTGCGTCCGTCGGGGATTATCACCTAGGATTGATGAGTGGACACATTTTGGTTTTACATAACTGTTATTTTGTACCAAGCTTAACGTGTAATATCATATCAGTTTCCTTGTTATCAAATAAAGGTTATGATTTCACGTTTGTAAGAGATGTTGTCAACATCCACCTTAATCATGGTTTGATTGGGTCAAGTACACTAAATAACGGCATATATGTTTTAAATCAACTCCAAATTTTCAATGTCCAGAACACACTAAAAAGAAAGTCTTCAGATTTAAATAAAGCTTTCTTATGGCATTGTAGACTGGGTCACATCAATGAGAGAAGGTTGACTAAGTTGCATAGAGAAGGATATTTGGACTCGTTCGAATATCAATCTTATGACACTTGTCAATCTTGTCTCAAAGGAAAGATGACAAAGACTCCGTTTACTGGACAAGGAGTAAGAGCGAGCGAGCTCTTAGGACTCATACACAGCGATGTATGTGGTCCAATGTCTACACATGCGAGAGGTGGTTATTCCTACTTCATTACTTTTACAGATGATTTCTCTAGGTTTGGACATGTCTTCTTGATGAAGCATAAATCCGAGGCATTTGAGAAATTCCTGGAATACAAGAGTGAAGCGGAAAACCAAACAGGCAAAAGTATTAAGACACTGAGATCTGATCGAGGTGGAGAATACTTAAGTGCCGAGTTCCTAGGTTACCTAAAAGAGAAAGGAATTCTCTCTCAGCTTACTCCTCCATACACTCCACAGCACAACGGTGTATCGGAGAGACGGAATCGAACCCTATTGGATATGGTACGATCCATGATGAGTAATGCTGAGTTACCGCGATCTTTCTGGGGATATGCGCTAGAATCAGCGACACATCTTTTGAACAGAGTTCCAACCAAAACTGTGCCTACCATACCATATCAGATGTGGAGTGGGAAGAAACCCTATCTTCAGTACCTGAAGACATGGGGATGTCCAGCTTTTGTAAAAAAGCAGCATCCGGACAAGCTCGAGGCACGCTCAGTAGAGTGTAAGTTTGTGGGATATCCAAAGAACTCTAATGGATATTGTTTCTATTACACAGAGGAACAAAAGGTTTTTGTTTCTCGTCATGCCCGCTTCTTAGAAACTGAATTTTTGGAAAATCAGAAGAGTGGGAGCGTAGTAGAACTGGAAGAAATTCCAGAACCACAAGCTGCTACTGAAAGTTTGGTAGAACCAGAGGTTCAAGAAGTACAGGACATTCCCGCACCCCTCCGCAGGAGTAGTAGGCCGTCTCATCCGCCTGAGAGATACTACGGTTTTCTCATAGACGGGGATAGAGAGGATTGCATCATAGAAGATGATGAACCTACTAGCTTCCAGCAGGCCATCCAGAGCGGCGACTCGGTACGATGGCTAGATGCAATGCGAAGCGAAATGGAGTCCAAGTACACCAACAAAGTATGGACGTTGGACTTCGCTCCAGGTGGGGTAAAACCCATAGGATGCAAATGGATCTTCAAGAAAAGGATTGGTGTAGATGGGCAGGTGGAAACCTATAAAGCTAGACTTGTTGCAAAGGGTTTTCGTCAAAGACCTGGTTTGGACTATGACGAAACTTTTTCTCCAGTGGCTATGCTCAAATCCATTCGTATCCTTCTTGCAATTGCTGCCTTCCATGATTATGAAATATGGCAGATGGACGTAAAGACAGCTTTTCTGAATGGAAATTTAGAAGAGAGCGTCTATATGGATCAGCCAGAGGGTTTCAATCAGAGTGGGAGCAGCGGGAAAGTATGCAAGCTGCTTAAGTCCATTTATGGACTAAAGCAGGCATCGCGGAGTTGGAACATCTGTTTTGATGAGACAGTCAAAGAATATGACTTTATCAAAAATCCAGATGAACCGTGCATATATAGTAAAGTTGTATCCAGAAGTGTTGTATTCCTCGTCTTGTACGTGGATGACATTCTATTGATAGGAAATGACATTCCTATGCTACAATCTGTCAAAGGATTCTTGTTACACAGGTTCTCCATGAAAGACCTGGGTGATGCCTCTTACATTCTGGAGATCCGGATCTATCGTGATAGATCCAAGAGGATGTTGGGACTTTCGCAGTCCAGGTATATCGACACTATACTGAAAAGGTTCAGTATGGAAGATTCTAAGCGCGGTAATCTACCGGCTTGTCACGGAATCACCCTCTCCAAAGAGATGTCTCCCAAGACTGATTTGGAAAGGGAACGCATGTCTATTATACCCTATGCTTCTGCGGTAGGCTCTATAATGTTTGCGATGTTGTGTACCAGACCAGATGTAGCTTACGCACTCAGCGTGGTAAGCCGGTATCAGTCAGACCCAGGGGAGAAGCACTGGATAGCAGTAAAGAACATTCTCAAGTACCTGAGGAGGACTAAGGAGATGTTCTTGGTTTACGGCGGAAAAGACCTCAGGTTGGAGGCCTTTGCTGATTCCGGCTTCCAGAGTAATAAGGACGATTCCAAGTCCATGTCGGGTTATGTCTTTACCCTCAATGGAGGGGCGGTGTGCTGGAAGAGCTCCAAGCAGGATACCATTGCTGACTCGACGATGGAAGCGGAGTATATAGCTGCTTGCGATGCCGCAAAAGAAGCAGTCTGGATGAAGAAGTTCCTAACAGAACTTCAGGTGGTTCCTACCATAGTTGATCCAATACCTCTGTATTGCGATAACAACGGAGCTATAGCTTTAGCGAAGGAACCAAGGTCCCATCAGAAGTCCAGACACATCTTGAGGCGGTATCACCTGATCAGGGAGATCATTGATCGTCAGGAGATCGAGGTTCGGAGAGTTGCTTCAGAAGAGAACATTGCTGATCCATTCACGAAGGCCCTACCTCAGACGCAGTTCGAGAGGCTACTCGAGATCATTGGTCTTCGATATGCCAGTACATGGCCCTAGTGCAAGTGGGAGATTGTTAGTGTTTATGCCCTAGAAGGCCATTACTGTATCATACTAGCTTGTATATTACTTAATGGAAGCTTGGGATTTTCACATGTATATAACAGTCTTGCTAAACATGGTAGTATGCTACTTGGTTTTTCTATCTTAATATGTGAGTGTACGTATTGATAGAGCTCTTAGGATCTTGCTTGACTACCAGCGTTGTGATGGCAGTCACACTAGTGGGGGCTGGGTAGTCTACAAGCACATCCTTATTCAGGTCCCTAGTCGTTGGATTATCGAGACAGAGCATCGATACTCTGGAGTAGACTGGTGTGTACGCTTCTCATCCCAGTTGGGGAGATGGTCTGTCCCACAGCCGTCAGTACGTCGTACTGGAGATAGTATGCAGGTGCTCGTTTGGTTACGGGTACACCGGACATGACTCACAGGGAACTGTTGGTTGGTTTTATACCAGTCGTCAGTGAACAGTTCCCAGGTGACATGAGTGCAGCATAGTCCGCAGACTTGACACTGCTACTTCGCCTCGAGTGTGTCCCACTGTTCTTAGATTGCTACCCTACCACGGCTCAAAGGAGTCGTGCAAACAGGTAGCAGTTGGGTGCAGTCCCGAGCACTTGGAGGCAGTGGCGGTTAGACAGGATTCGTCCCTCCCGGTATTGGGAGTAGATATCGCGCTGTGTCAGAGAGCCATTACGCAAAGTCCCTGACCAGAGCAAGCGAGATTTGCTGGTAGGTTCCAGTAGTTTCTCAGGGTGTAATGGGCTTCCCTCCGACATGACTTATACAGCTATTAGGGGACTGACGCTTGCCGCCCCCTAGGCCGGATATGCGATAGTCCTGGACGAACGGACCGGACTGTATGGAGATTGTCACATCAGACTCAGTAGGAGTTCGGATGGGTTTCCTCATCGGCCTTCTTATCGACAACTACCTGGGGACCGTTACGTACAGCTAGTGCCGCTTGCGGTCTGTGGTTAAACCCACTGCCAGCGTAGTAGTCGAGTCTCTAGAGTCCCACACAGAGAGTTTCCTATTCCAGGCGAAATGATATAGAGGTCGTATGGTTTTACGACAAGGGTTCGGACACATACGTGCGTTTACGCGTGTACGACTTTCGGACAGTTTTTACCAGTCGGCTTTGGTTTAAGCCAGTTACTGGTATCCGGTTATTGGATTTTTACAGTCTAAAGTTTTTCCGTATTTTTGCGGATTGGAGGGGCGTTCTCGTAATTGTGCGAGAAGCTTCTAGAAGATGGTGACTAAGGAGGTTTATGTGGCATATACTTTGGATAAGATTTGTGAGTCATGAGAGTGATTCATCATTGTTATTATTGCACCATAAATGATTAATGACTCATGCTAATGAATCACCACTTAACATTTATGAAGCATGCTTATTCATCACATTTATTCATTTATTCTTTAATGAGAATGCTTCATAATATGTTATGATACTCACAATCTCATCTCATAATTTACTCTCACATTCTCTCTCCTCAAGCTCTCATCTTCAAACCCTAATCCTTACACCTCATGTGTTGAGATCAAAGGATTAGAAAGACTAATCAATCCATAACCATCACTCTATTTCATTCTATTTTCTTTGATTAGCAATCCAAGAAGATTAGTTACCTCAAGTTAGAGGTTTAGTTTGGAGTTTTGCTCTCGGGTGGATCGTCTACTACCTAGAGAAGGCCGAGGAGAACAAGGAGATCGTAAAGACGAAGGACTGGTTTCATTAGGTATAATCCCTAAACACAATAGTTATGAAACTCTTTGTGTACGGTTATTTATAGTTTAGCTTCGATTCAAGCGGTTAGTCGATGTTCGTTCACTAAACAAGTTCGTTTTTGAAAATTCCGCCTCCCCACAAGTATTGGGGTGTAGTACATCGACTTACAGATCTCGGGTCTACAGACAAACCTGCACAAGTGTCACCTGAGAACTGCCATCTGACGTGAGGTATAATATCATCTGGGAGTTCTTGGCGAGTCCGTCCAGTGTACCCTGTCTCCACTGAGCACCCGTATACCATCTCTGATGTCAAACACCAATGGATATGGGATCATCCATCGCCCATCTCATGGGTCGAGAAGCGTATACGCTAGTCTACACTGGTATATCGATGCCCCGTCTCGATACACCTACGACTAGGGACCTTGAAGGATGTACTTATGGACTACCATGTCCCCACTAGTATGATCCGCATCATAGTCCAGGTAGTCAAGTACACATCCTAAGGGCTTTACTAACATGTAACTATAAGACAGTATAAAGAGACTAGTATACATGTTAAGATAAAAAGCAACCAGATAGCATACTATCATATCGAGCAAGAAAGTTATCTCTATATATGTCCAAGCATCCAATATAATATACATCAACTGTACAATACTGGCCTCTAGGGCATACATACAACTAAAATCTCCCACTTGCACTAGGGCCAGCTGCTGTAGTATCGCATACCGAGCATCCCAAAGAGTCTCTCAAACTGTATCTGGGGAATGGCCTTCGTGAGTGGATCCGCTGTGTTGTTCTTCGTGTCAACCCTCCTGACCTCGATCTCTCGGCGATCAACTATCTCCCGGATCAGGTGATACCGCCTCAGAATATGTCTGGATCTCTGATGGGACCTGGGTTCCTTGGCCAAAGACACCGCTCCATTGTTATCACAATACAAAGGTATTGGATGCTCAATGGATGGAACCATTCCAAGTTCAGTAATGAACTTCTTGATCCAGACAGCCTCTTTGGCAGCATCGTTGGCAGCGATGTATTCAGCCTCCATCGTCGAGTCTGCCACGGTTTCCTGCTTGGAACTCTTCCAGCTAACCGCCCCTCCGTAAAGGGTAAAGACAAATCCCGACTGCGACTTAGAGTCGTCCTTATTACTCTGGAAGCTCGAATCGGTAAAGGACTCCACTTGGAGTTCTCCGTTACCATACACCAAGAGCATCTCTTTAGTCCTTCGCAAGTACTTGAGAATGCTCTTCACAGCTGTCCAGTGACTCTCTCCAGGATCAGCTTGATACCTGCTCACTACACTTAGTGAGTATGCTACATCGGGTCTGGTACATAGCATCGCGAACATGATAGAGCCTACAGCCGAAGCATAGGGTATTCCTTGCATGCGAGCTCTCTCCAAATCAGTCTTGGGAGACATCTCTTTGGAGAGAGTGACTCCAGATATCGTGGGTAAATTCCTGCGCTTGGATTCTTCCATACTAAACCTCTTTAGTATGGTGTCAATGTACCTGGACTGGGACAATCCCAATATCCTTTTAGATCTATCTCTATAGATCCTGATCCCCAATATGCAGGAGGCATCACCAAGATCTTTCATTGAGAATCTTTGTGATAAGAAGAGCTTGACCGATTGCAGCATAGGAATGTCATTTCCTATCAAGAGTAGGTCGTCCACGTACAATACGAGGAAGACAACCTTACTCTCTGCCACCTTTTTGTAGATACAAGGTTCATCTACGTTTTTGACGAAATCAAACTCTTTGATAACGACGTCAAAGCAGATGTTCCAACTCCGCGATACTTGCTTTAATCCATAAATGGATTTAAGCTTGCACACCTTCCCGCTGCTCCCACTATCTATGAAGCCCTCTGGCTGAGTCATGTACACGCACTCTTCTAAATCACCATTTAGAAAGGCGGTCTTAACATCCATTTGCTAGATTTCGTAATCATGATATGCAGCGATGGAAAGCATGATCCGGATGGATTTAAGCATAGCCACAGGAGAAAAGGTTTCGTCATAGTCCACCCCTGGTCTTTGACGAAAACCCTTTGCAACAAGTCTAGCTTTGAAAGTCTCCACTTTCCCATCTACACCAAGTTTCTTCTTGAAGATCCACTTGCTCCCAATGGGTTTTACCCCTTCAGGAGCATCTTCCAAAGTCCATACTTTGTTGGTGTACATGGATTCCATCTCGGACCTTATAGCATCCAGCCATTTCACTGAGTCCCTACTCGTGATGGCCTGCTCGAAGCTAGTTGGGTCATCATCCTCCATGATGCAATCCTCGCTCCCACCATCCATAAGAAAACCGTAGTATCTCTCAGGTGGGCGAGGAACCCTACTAGATCGGCGGAGTGGCTGGGGTTCATTAGGAACTACGGAATCCTTTGGTTCCACCAGATCTTCTGTTGCAGCTTTTTTAGCCGGAACCTCTTCCAGTTCTATCTCATGACCACTAATCTCTTTTGCAAGAAATTCCTTTTCTAAAAAGGTGGCATGCCGAGAAACAAACACTCTTTGTTCCTCGGGGTGGTAGAAGATATACCCTTATGAATTCTTGGGATATCCTATAAATTTGCATAGAACAGACCGTGCCTCGAGTTTGTCCGGATTTTGTCGTTTGACATAGGCTGGACAACCCCATATCTTAACATAGTTAAGACATGGTCTCTTCCCTTTCCATATCTCATATGGAGTGGTAGGCACAGATTTGGTGGGTACCATATTCAATAGATGTATGGCTTGTTAGTGTTTATGCCCTAGAAGGTCATTACTGTATCATACTAGTTTGTATATTACTTAATGGAAGCTTAGGATATTCACATGTATATAACAGTCTTGCTTAACATGGTAGTATGCTACTTGGTTTTTCTATCTTAATATGTGAGTATACGTATTGATAGAGCTCTTAGGATCTTGCTTGACTATCAGCGTTGTGATAGCAGTCACACTAGTGGGGGCTGGGTAGTCTACAAGCACATCCTTATTCAGGTCCCTAGTCGTTGGATTATCGAGACAGAGCATCGATACTCTGGAGTAGACTAGTGTGTACGCTTCTCATCCCAGTTAGGAAGATGGTCTGTCCCACAGCCATCAGTACGTCGTACTGGAGATAGTATACAGGTGCTCGTTAGGTTACGGGTACACCGGACAGGACTCACAGGGAACTGTTGGTTGGTTTTATACCAGTCGTCAGTGAACAGTTCCCAGGTGAGATGAGTACAGCGTCGTCCGCAGACTTGACACTGCTACTTCGCCTCGAGTGTGTCCCACTGTTCTTAGATTGCTACCCTACCACGGCTCAAAGGAGTCGTGCAAACAGGTAGCAGTTGGGTGCAGTCCCGAGCACTTGGAGGCAGTGGCGGTTAGACAGGATTCGTCCTTCCCGGTATTGGGAGTAGATATCGCGCTGTGTCAGAGAGCCATTACGCAAAGTCCCTGGCCAGGGCAAGCGAGATTTGCTGGTAGGTTCCAGTAGTTTCTCAGGGTGTAATGGGCTTCCCTCCGACACGACTTATACCGCTATTAGGGGACTGACGCTAGCCGCCCCCTAGGCACGATATGCGATAGTCTTGGACGAACGGACCGGACTGTATGGAGATTGTCACATCAGACTCAGTAGGAGTTCGGATGGGTTTCCTCATCGGCCTTCTTATCGACAACTACCTGGCGACCGTTACGTACAGCTAGTGCCGCTTGCGGTCTGTGGTTAAACCCACTGCCAGCGTAGTAGTCGAGTCTCTAGAGTCCCACACAGAGAGTTTCCCTACTCCAGGAGAAACGATATAGAGGTCGTATGGTTTTACGACAAGGGTTCGGACGCATACGTTTGTTTACGCACGTACGACTTTCGGACAGTTTTTACCAGTCGGCTTTGGTTTAAGCCAGTTACTGGTATCCGGTTATTGGATTTACACAGTCTAAAGTTTTTCCGTATTTTTGCGGAAAGGAGGGGCGTTCTCGTAATTATGCGAGAAGCTTCTAGAAGGTGGTGACTAAGGAGGTTAAGGTGGCATATGGAATGATTGTGATTAGTGAGTCACCTTGATGATTCATAGAAGTCTTTTGTCCATCTAATGAATCATCACTAGATATTATCAAGCATGGTTGTTAAATTGATATTTTATTCTTTTCTTGTTAAAACAATATGCTTGATATATATCATCTTTACTCACTATTCTCATTTCATTATTATCATCATCTTCTCTCTCCTCAAGCTCTCCCTCTTCAAAGACTAATCCTCCCCTCTCATGAGTTGAGTACAAGGATTAGTAAGAATAATTAATCCATAACCCTCTCTATATTACACCTAGCTTCTTTGATTAGCACTTAAAGAAGTTTAGTTGCCTCAAGTTTAGAGGCTAAGCTTGGAGTAAAGCTCTCGGGTGGATCGTCTACTACTTCGAGAAGGCCGAGGAGAACGAGGAGATCGTAAAGACGAAGGACTTGGTTCGATAGGTATAATCCCTAAGCATAGTAGTTTAGAACAACTATATGTTTGGTTAGTTATCGTTTAGCTTCGATTCAAGCGGTTAGTCGATGTTTGTTCACTAAACAAGTTCGTTTTTGAAAATTCCGCCTCCCCACAAGTATTGGGGTGTCATACATCGACTTACAGTGGTATCAGAGCCTTGCTAAACAATAAATAACTTTATTGCAAATTTGTACGAATTTCGAACGAAAAAACGAAACCGGAAACCACCAATTTGTCAAGTTTCTGTAGAAATTTAAATGAAGTCTAAAAATTTTTCAGGGTTGCTCAGAAAGCTTGAAAAGGGTCCAGGAGAACACCCATGAAATTTGAGCCCATGAATCGGCTAAAGCGCCGCGGAAGCGCGGCGGATCCCACCGATCCGCCGCGGTTCCGCGGCGGAGTTGCCGAGTCATGGACTCATTTTTCATGTGTGGGTCCCCTCTGGTGTTTGGTGTTTTCTGGAATATTTTAATTTTGCTCAGGTTTCCAGTTTACAGAGCAGTATTGGAGCAATGTTAAATGCGTTTAATCGATCGAAATTGTACAGTATTTGCATATTGGATTATATCTGTGATTGTTTAATGTGTTCGTAAACCTCCCCTAACTGCTAGTATGTCAGTTGGCAGGGGGTTGCACATTTCTGAAATGGTTTTATCTGTTTGTGCATATGAACTGTAATTGGACTGTTGTGGTGTATAGCCGGGGTTTAGCAATGGGTTATTATTTAATTCATTTGTTATAAATGTAATTTGTTGTAATATTATTTTGCGGGGCACATCCAGGTTGCGGTTGTAGCCACCGATGTATTATTTCATCTTACTGTTTTTGCTCCTAGGACTGACCTAAGGTGGGGTACACAAACTGCCGGGTGGGTAGTTTGCCGTACCCGTAGGGGTCGAGGGTGGGGTAATGGCTATTCATCACAACTGTGTAATCTGTCTTTTCTTGCAGGCTCAAAAGAAATACAGATTGCTTGCAAATCCAATTAAGTTCATCTGTGTTCTGGAATGTATATCATTGCGTCAGACAAATGTAAAATATCTATACATATGATAGCTATTTAGACGTCACTTATGTTTTGCACCCGCGCTAGCCCAGCCCCCGCTCTGTCGTTAGTTAAGTAACCTAACGGGTAATGACGGGGCCCCGTGGCGAATGAGGATGGCATAAGTGGACGTTGTATTTTCGTTGTTTTCTGCAATGATAGGTTAATGATGGGACGCATTATCTATAATGCAAAGAAAATAAACCAAGTTTAAATCGTTGGAACAATTTAAAAGAAACCACTCGGTTAATTTTAAAAACAGATATTTTTAAATGCGGAGCTTTAACCACTCCTTTTAAAAGCTATCAGGTTCCTTCGATTATATCAAGTTCACTACGTTCACGGTTTCGCCAAAACCAGTCGTAGCCCTCCGTCATTTCTTATGAATGGTCAGTAGTATTCAAGATATGCTTGTTGGCTTTCGTCAAGGCATAGTGTTTGGTAGCTGCTGGGGTATTCATTTATTGCATAGATAGATGAGTTGGTTTGGGACAGTCGTATAACCTTGTTGGCTTTCGTCAAGGGTATATACGGGTGGGTTCAAATTAACAAGATAATGATGGGCAGAACTTGACATGTGTTTTATGATTTGTTGGCTTTCGTCAAGGTTATAAGAACATGGGGCAAAAACATATATCGGGAATTTCTAAAGAAACTGAAATTTGCAAAGAGATGCATACCATTTGGAGTTTGATGAATGTTGGTAGCATTCCTACAGCATTATCAGACGATGATATTTGGATCCCGATCCTACTGTGAGTATATGCTACTTATCAGGATATTCGTCACTTAACGATCAATGCTATAAACCTAGTAGGTGTCCAGAAAGGTGTCAGCGGGGTTACGCCCCCAGAGAAAAGAGGTTATTTAATTAAGGAACTTCGCGAAAGCGTTGGAAAACCTCCCTCGAAGTATCGACACTGGCCTGGCTGAACGGTTAAGCAAGTATTGTACGGTGAGAATAGTCCTGGCTGATTCTTCTTTTATGGTTTGTGGAAGGATTCGAGAAACAGTGGGAGCCATCCAGTTTAGATAAATTAAAAACCAATCTAAACTTGCAAGAGCATCATGCTAAAGTGTTTTCTTCTCTCTCTCTCATTGCAGCGACCTTGTGACCATGACTAGGTTACATCTAGATAACAAGATGACTGAATCTAACTTATATGACTGGCAAAGGTCTGTCCAGATGACCATTGCCTATGACAAGCTGGACCACCCTATTACTACTCAAGATCCCACCGTCCCAGGTCCAGTTTCCATCGTCGCGGATATGGATATCCGTCAGACAAAGGAAAAGAAAAAAGCGAAAGCCAAGTGCCTCGTGTTGGCTTCAGTTGATGGTAAATACCAGAAGCAGCACGAGAAGATGGACTCTGTTTCCATCTTTCTCCATAACAAAGATTTATATGGAGAGCAATCTCATATCGCAAGATATGAGGCCTCGAAGGAATTGATTCAAGCGAGGTCGGCTGACGGGTCATCTGTAAGGGACGACGTCCTTACGATGACTAGCTATATTGATGAGCTCAAGGACCTGGAGACCACGTTGGGAAACAGGTCATATACTGACTTATTTCCACAGTCCCTACCCCTACTTACACCCTGAAAGAAACTAGGGAGACACAAGCTCTGCTTAATAGGGGACCTTCTTCTTCTTCATCCAAAGCGAAAGCAAAGGGTGAAAAGAAGAAGACCTCTACAAAGCCGATATACGGTGTCAGCAAAGTAGGAGGAAAGGGAAGAGAAACAGTTTCGGGACTTGGTATAGGTAAGGAGGGATATTCCTATTGTTATAGGAATGGACATTGGCAGAAGGATTGCAGGGCTTTGGAAGCCAGTAGCCAGGATACGAAGCATGTTGTGGCTTCAGCCTCAAGTGTGTTTGTAATTGAGAACTGTTTGTCAATTAACTCTACTTCCTGGGTACTAGATACCGGAGCAGGATCTCATATCTGTAATTCGTTACATGCTTTGAGAAACCGTAAAGTTATAAGGATAGGTGATTTGTCTCTCAGAGTTGCAAACGGAATGAGCGTAGATGTTGAATCCGTGGGAGAATATCGCCTAGGTTTGACAAGTGGGCAGATATTGATTCTATGTAACTGTCTGTATGTACCTAGTTTGACTTGTAATATCATATCATTGTCCTCACTTTCAAGAGAGGGATATAACTTTACATTCGTAAGCGATGTAGTTCACATCCACCTAAATCAAGTTGTGATTGGGTCCGGTACATTAGATGACGGTATATACGTATTGAATCAAGCTCAGGTTTTCAATGTCCAGAACACACTTAAAAGAAAGTCTCCAGAAGTAAATCAGGCTTTCTTATGGCATTGTAGACTAGGTCACATCAATGAAACACGGTTAACGAAGTTACATAAAGAAGGATATTTGAATCCGTTCGAATATCAATCTTATGCCACTTGTGAATCTTGTCTCATGGGAAAGATGACAAAGACTCCGTTTACTAGACACGGAGTAAGAGCGAGCGAGCTCTTAGGACTCGTACACAGTGACGTGTGTGGTCCGATGTCTACAAATGCGCGAGGTTGTTATTCCTACTTCATTACTTTTATGGATGATTTCTCTAGGTATGGACATATCTTCTTGATGAAGCATAAATCCGAGGCCTTTGAGAAATTCCAAGAATACAAGAATGAAGTGGAAAACCAAACAGGCAAAAGTATTAAGACACTGAGATCTGATCGAGGTGGTGAATACTTAAGTACCGAGTTCCTGGGTTACTTAAAAGAGAAAGGAATTCTCTCTCAGCTTACTCCTCCATACACACCACAACACAACGGTGTATCGGAAAGGAGGAATCGAACCCTATTAGATATGGTTCGTTCCATGATGAGTAAGGCTGAGTTACCGTGATCATTCTGGGGTTATGCGCTAGAATCAGCAGCATATCTTTTGAACAAGGTTCCAACCAAGATTGTGCCTACCACGCCATATCAGATGTGGAGTGGGAAGAAACCCCATCTTCAGTACCTGAAGACATGGGGATGTCCAGCTTTTGTAAAAAAGCAGCATCCGGACAAGCTCGAGGCACGCTCAGTAGAGTGTAAGTTTATGGGATATCCAAAGAATTCCATGGGATATTGCTTCTACTACGCAGAGGAACAAAAGGTTTTTGTTTCTCGTCATGCCCGCTTCTTAGAAACTGAATTTTTAGAAAATCAGAAGAGTGGGAGCGCAGTAGAACTGGAAGAAATTCCAGAACCACAAGCTGTTACTGAAAGTTTGGTAGAACAAGATGTTTCAGAAGAAAGGGACATACCAGCGCCTATCCGCAGAAGTAGTAGGCAGTCTCATCCGCCCGAGAGATACTACGGTTTTCTCATAGACGGGGATAGAGAAGATTGCGTCATTGATAATGACGACCCTACTAGCTTCCAGCAAGCCATTCAGAGCGGTGACTCGGTAAAATGGCTGGATGCAATGCGGACCGAAATGGAGTCCATGTATACTAACAAAGTATGGACTTTGGACACTGCTCCAGATGGGGTGAAACCCGTAGGATGCAAGTGGATCTTCAGAAAGAAGATTGGTGTAGATGGACAGGTTGAAACCTATAAAGCTAGACTTGTTGCAAAGGGTTTCCGTCAAAGACCTGGTTTGGACTATGACGAAACCTTTTCTCCTGTAGCTATGCTGAAATCCATTCGGGTCCTTCTTGCTATTGCTGCCTTCCACGATTATGAAATCTGGCAGATGGACGTAAAGACGGCCTTTCTAAATGGAAATTTAGAAGAGAGCGTCTATATGGATCAGCCAGAGGGATTCATTCAGAGTGGGAGCAGCGGTAAAGTATGCAAGCTGCTTAAATCCATTTATGGACTAAAGCAGGCATCGCGGAGTTGGAACATCTGTTTTGATGATACTGTCAAAGAATTCGACTTTATTAAAAATCCAGATGAACCATGCATATACAGTAAGATTGTAGGGAGAGTTGTTGTATTCCTCGTCTTGTACGTGGATGACATTCTCCTAATAGGAAATGATATTCATATGCTACAGTCAGTCAAAAGATTCTTGTCACAGAAATTCTCTATGAAGGACCTGGGTGATGCCACCTACATTCTGGGGATCCAGATCTATCGTGATAGATCAAAGAGGATGTTGGGACTTTCACAGTCAAGGTACATAGACACCATATTGAAAAGATTCAGTATGGAAGATTCAAAGCGCGGTAACCTACCGGCTTGTCACGGAATCACCCTCTCCAAAGAGATGTCTCCCAAGACTGATTTGGAAAGGGAACGCATGTCGATTATACCCTACGCTTCTACGGTAGGCTCTATAATGTATGCGATGTTATGTACCAGACCAGATGTAGCATACGCATTGAGCGTTGTAAGCCGGTATCAGGCAAACCCAGGGGAGAATCACTGGATAGCAGTAAAGAACATTCTCAAGTACCTGAGAAGGACTAAGGAGATGTTCTTGGTTTACGGCGGAAAGGACCTCAAGATGGAGGCCTATGCTGATTCCGGCTTCCAGAGTGACAAGGATGACTCCAAGTCCATGTCGGGTTATGTCTTTACCCTCAATGGAGGGGCGGTCTGTTGGAAGAGTTCCAAGCAGGACACCGTTGCTGACTCAACGATGGAAGCGGAGTACATAGCTGCTTGTGATGCCGCAAAAGAAGCTGTCTGGATGAAAAAGTTCCTCACAGAACTTCAGGTGGTTCCTACCAGTGTTGGTCCAATACCTCTGTATTGCGACAACAACGGCGCTATAGCTTTAGCGAAGGAACCCAGGTCCCATCAGAAGTCCAGACACATCTTAAGGCGGTATCACCTGATCAGGGAGATCGTAGATCGCCGGGAGATCGAGGTAAAGAGAGTAAATACGGAGGATAACATTGCTGATCCATTCACTAAGGCCCTACCTCAGATTCAGTTCGAGAGGCTACTCGAGATCATCGGTCTTCGATACGCCAGTACATGGCCCTAGTGCAAGTGGGAGATTGTTAGTGTTTCTGCCCTAGAAGGCCATTACTGTATCATACTAGTTTGTATATTACTTAATGGAAGCTTGGGATATTCACATGTATATAACAGTCATGCTTAACATGGTAGTATGCTACTTGGTTTTTCTATCTTAATATGTGAGTATACGTATTGATAGAGCTCTTAGGATCTTGCTTGACTACCAGCGTTGTGATGGCAGTCACACTAGTGGGGGCTGGGTAGTCTACAAGCACATCCTTATTCAGGTCCCTAGTCGTTGGATTATCGAGACAGAGCATCGATACTCCGGAGTAGACTAGTGTGTACGCTTCTCATCCCAGTTGGGGAGATGGTCTGTCCCACAGCCAACAGTACGTCGTACACCGGACAGGACTCACAGGGAACTGTTGGTTGGTTTTATACCAGTCGTCAGTGAACAGTTCCTAGGTGACATGAGTACAGTGTAGTCCGCAGACTTGACACTGCTACTTCGCCTCGAGTGTGTCCCACTGTTCTTAGATTGCTACCCTACCACGGCTCAAAGGAGTCATGCAAACAGGTAGCAGTTGGGTGCAGTCCCGAGCACTTGGAGGCAGTGGCGGTTAGACAAGATTCGTCCCTCCCGGTATTGGGAGTAGATATCGCGCTGTGTCAGAGAGCCATTACGCAAAGTCCCTGGCCAGGGCAAGCGAGATTTGCTGGTAGGTTCCAGTAGTTTCTCAGGGTGTAATGGGCTTCCCTCCGACACGACTTATACCGCTATTAGGGGACTGACGCTTGCCGCCCCCTAGGCACGATATGCGATAGTCTTGGACGAACGGACCGGACTGTATGGAGATTGTCACATCAGACTCAGTAGGAGTTCGGATGGGTTTCCTCATCGGCCTTCTTATCGACAACTACCTGGGGACCGTTACGTACAGCTAGTGCCGCTTGCGGTCTGTGGTTAAACCCACTGCCAGCGTAGTAGTCGAGTCTCTAGAGTCCCACACAGAGAGTTTCCCTACTCCAGGCGAAACGATATAGAGGTCGTATGGTTTTACGACAAGGGTTCGGACGCATACGTGTGTTTACGCACGTACGACTTTCGGACAGTTTTTACCAGTCGGCTTTGGTTTAAGCCAGTTACTGGTATCCGGTTATTGGATTTACACAGTCTAAAGTGTTTCCGTATTTTTGCGGAAAGGAGGGGCGTTCTCGTAATTATGCGAGAAGCTTCTAGAAGGTGGTGACTAAGGAGGTTAAGGTGGCATATGGAATGATTGTGATTAGTGAGTCACCTTGATGATTCATAGAAGTCTTTTGTCCATCTAATGAATCATCACTAGATATTATCAAGTATGGTTGTTAAATTGATATTTTATTCTTTTCTTGTTAAAACAATATGCTTGATATATATCATCTTTACCCACTATTCTCATTTCATTATTATCATCATCTTCTCTCTCCTCAAGCTCTCCCTCTTCAAAGACTAATCCTCCCCTCTCATGAGTTGAGTACAAGGATTAGTAAGACTAATTAATCCATAACCCTCTCTATATTACACCTAGCTTCTTTGATTAGCACTTAAAGAAGTTTAGTTGCCTCAAGTTTAGAGGCTAAGCTTGGAGTAAAGCTCTCGGGTGGATCGTCTACTACTTCGAGAAGGCCGAGAAGAACGAGGAGATCGTAAAGACGAAGGACTTGGTTCGATAGGTATAATCCCTAAGCATAGTAGTTTAGAACAACTATATGTTTGGTTAGTTATCGTTTAGCTTCGATTCAAGCGGTTAGTCGATGTTTGTTCACTAAACAAGTTCGTTTATGAAAATTCCGCCTCCCCACAAGTATTGGGGTGTCATACATCGACTTACATGGCTGTCTCTAGCGCATACCCCAGAAGGAAATAGGTAACTCAGCTGTGCTCATCAAAGAGCGCACCATATCTAATAGGGTGTGGTTCCTCCGTTCAGATACACCGTTGTGCTGTGGTGTATATGGAGGAGTCAGCTGAGAGAGAATCCCATTCTCTTTTAGGAAGTCCAGGAATTCACTGCTCAAGTATTCACCTCCTCGATCAGATCGAAGGATTTTAATACTTTTTTCGGTTTGGTTCTCGACTTCTTGTTTATATTCTCTAAATTTGTCAAAAGCTTCAGACTTGTGTCTTATCAAGAACACATGTCCGTATCTGGAGAGATCGTCAGTGAATGTAATGAAGTACGAAGAACCATCCCTGGCATGTGTAGACATGGGACCGCATACATCACTATGTATAAGTCTCAAGAGTTCGGTAACTCTTTCTCCGTGTCCCGTAAACGGAGTTTTGGTCATCTTTCCTTTGAGACATGACTGGCAAGTGTCATAAGATGAAAATTCGAACGGTTTCAAATATCCATCCTTATGCAACTTAGCTAGTCGTGTCGTATTGATGTGACCCAGTCAACATTGCCACAAGAAGGATTCGTTCAGTTCTGAACTCTTCCTCTTGTGTGTTTTTGTTATACTCAGAACTATTGATTGATTTAGAACATAAATGCCATTGCACAACGTGCCTGATCCAACCAACTTTTGGTTATGGAACATTATCCTGTAATACAAAATTATATCCCTCTTTACTCAGCAAAGAAACCGATATAATGTTGCATATCAGGTTCGGCATGTAATAGCATTCGTTCAGAATCAATGTATTTCCAATTGGCAATACAAGGTGATATTCCCCGACGGTTTTTGCTGCAACAATTGCACCATTTCCAACCCTTATGTCTTTATCACCTTCCCCAAGTTCTCTACCTTTTCTAAGCCCATGTAACTGATTACATATATGGGATCCTGACCCGGTATCTAATACCCAGGACGTAGGGCAAATGGAGAAACAGTTCTCTGTAACGAACACACCCGAAGAAAATGCATCAACATGTACTTTCTTCATTCGGGTGGCATGGGAATCCTGGTATTCCACTATATCCTGTTCAGTCCTATAACTCTTATAAGAAAGAACGGAACCAACATTCCCCAGCACAGTATAACATGCGGGTTCGGTCAATATATCCATATTATTATCTTGATTAAGGCATAACATGGTTGCTACCTAGAGAGAGAGAGAAGAAAACACTTTAGCGTATGCTCTTGCAAGATCAGATTGGTTATTATTTTATCTAATCAGGTTGGCTCCCACAGTTTTTATCAAATCTTCCTTCAAACCCTTAAAAGGAAAGACTAGCCGAGATTAATTACACCTTACAACATCGCCGAACTTTCAGCCAGGCTAGTGTCGGGAATTTGAGGGAGGTTCCCCGTGCTTTCGCACGGACCTAATTAAAGTAAACCTCGTTTTCCCAGAGGCGTAACCCCGTTGACACTTTTCTAGACACCTACTTGATCGGCTAATTGTCCTGTGTAAAACTCTCCCGGGAGTAACAATTACTCGCAGTGGGTATCGGAATCCAACTATCTCATAGAAGGTATGCAATCTCATTGCAAATTTCAACACTTGAAATTCCCGATAATATTTTTCCCTTAACGTGCTATGACCTTGACGAAAGCCAACAAACCATAGCGCGCTAGTCAAGTTCAACCCGTACATTTCTTGACTGAATTAAACCCACCCTCACGACCCTTGACGAAAGCCAACAAAGCCGTACGACTGCCCTAATCCAGTCGCATCATATGCAGCAGATAAGCAGCATATAGCTACCGCACAGTACACCTTGACGAAAGCCAACAAATGTAGCACAAATACTATATACGACTTATCTGAAATGACGGAGGGCTACGACAAGTTTTTCTGAAAACCTATTGCGTAATGAACTTGATATCGTTGTAGAATCTAGTGAATTTTGAAATGGAGTGATTTTGAGGCTTTTATTAGTTTTGCTAAAGAGGTCACTCCCGGTAAAGGGATCTCGGCTCTTTCCTCATCGAATAAGGTGCGGGATATATCATATATATCACTGTGCAAAGCAAAACTCCAAAAGCAATCAAAAACCAAACCGAGTTTTGTAGCATCTGCCAGTTTTGCTAAAGAGATCACTCCCGGTGAAGGGATCTCGGCTCTTTCCCCATCGAATAAGGTGCAGGGTATATCATATATACCGCTATGCAAAGCAAGACTGTAGCTACCCTTTTATTTGAAAATTCGATTCCACAACAACTTTTAGGTTTCTTTTCTTTCATTAATCACATTAATGAAGTCCCGTCATTTAAGTCACCTAAACATCACAGATAAATACGACGTACACTTATGCCATCCGCATTCGCCTCGATGTCCCCTCGTGCACCGTTAGGTTAGGTAACTAACGATAGAGCAGGGCAGGGCTAGCGCGAGTGTAAAACATAAGTAACGTCTATATAATATATCATATATACTATATAAAGTATCTATCACAGCACATCACATGATCACATCACAGATATCGCAGCAGAAATATAGATATAATGTGGGATATACTAGGACGTCCGTATTTAGTATTTAGCCAACAATAGAAAATACGGATTCCACAGTCGCGATGAATTGCCAAGCCCACACCCTGGACCCCTACGAGAGCGGCAAGCGACCCTACCAATTCTGGAGTTTAGGAGACCCGGTCTCGACTCCTCGAGATGGCCTCCCACTGAACCCCAGAACCTGGTCACCTGTGCTCCCCTCCTTGGGTCCATCCTAATGCGGAAAAGTAAATAATATACAACACTGGTGGCAACAACCTCAACCTGGAAGTGCCCCAAATAAAAGAATATTACATTACATTTGAATTTACATGAATGAAAATATAAAACTCTCATCTCACATAAAACCCCCGGCTATTCAATCGCGACAATCCTGCACGCCATATCTCAGCAACACATAATATCTCATATCATCAACGTAAGTAAGTATGCATACACCGATTGTCGTCGACGTATAGCAACGACAATCGGCAATACCACTACATACTACACTTACGGTCAGAGAAAAGAAAGTGTAAAACCGCAATATCTGGAATTCACATTCTCTTTAGACATCGTAAATGCGAAATATCACATACTTCGTATTTCATGTCTAATAATATGAATTCCACACAATGCATCACATTCTAGATAAACAGACAGTATTAAAGTTTTCAAACGAATAATCAAATACCCAAGATTCCCTAAAGCTCAACACTTGAGCGAAGTTCAAAAACCCAGAGTGTGACACAGTAGTAGCGGTCCAGCCGTAGAAGGGTCAAGCCAATGCCTCACATGTGGCACGCCGTACTGCCCCAAACCCTAAGGTTCAAAGGGCAGTTCAAGACGGTCACATAATCGAGTTAAGGTTTGTTGTCTTTTAGAGGGTCCACCACAAAACTTGCACGTATCTCCGAAAGATTTAAACCCCGTGAAAAGTGAGCAAATAATACTCGTTCAAACAATTCAATACTTTCTAATTTACCCGGAAAATACACGAAATCAAAATTCCGATCGAATCACCGACTACAAAATAATCTCCAGAACATACAGTACAAAATTTAGATTAAAAATATCCAAAAATATATACAAGAAGTTCTAAGCATTACCGTAAAATTTTCATGCATTAACTCATAATTACGGTCGCGGAACCGCAGCCCAAGCAGGCTCTTGCCGCGGTTCCGCGGTGAAAGTAACTCCTCACTGCATCGAATTTTACAGTACTGCTTATAATTACCTGCTGAATTTTTTACATATTTTTAATACTGATAAATCACAGATTTTGAAAAAAGTCCAGAGAGGGTCCCGAAATGTCGTATTTTGGTTCGATCGGAGTTTTTACTTCGTAAAAGTGTCGCCTAATATTCTAGGTCAGCTCTGATACCATTGTTGGGTTTACCTAGCACCGTATTAAAAGTTTGGAAGCATCACATGTCACAAAAATTAGATTTTTATGGTGCTAAGTAAGCATACAAAGGATCTATCCTAGAAAATTAGGGTTTCAAAACTTTAAAGGCAACAAAGACTAGGGTTTTGAGAGTACAACCTTTGTAGCTCCCTACGCTAGACTCCTTGGCCACTTGAGGGTTGGAGAAGGGTTCGCTTGAGGTCTTCTAGTGTCCACGACGATCCACCCGAAGCTTCTTGTCCAAGCTAACAACTTCACTTTATCAAGAGATTGAAATGAAGCTAACACTCTAAACAAGTGGGCTAGACTTGTGTAGAATGATGTTGTGGTTCTTATTCTCACTTCAAAATCCTATCTTGTTAAGAATTTTTCTCACTACAAAAGTCTAGAGAGCAAATGAAGAAGGAGGAAGAAGATGATGGCCTTTTGAGCAAGAGTGAAAAGAATAACTCTTTTAAGAAAAAGAAAAAATATATGTATATATATTTTCCATTTCTCATCTCAAACCATGGTTAAATAATATGGATATTTATTTCATTTTAGTTAAAACACAAGAGGAACATAAATCATGGTTAATTGGTAGGTGAATATGGTTAGGTCAAAAGAAGAGTGTAGAATATAACCATTCATTCATCTTTTCTCTTTTCTTTTGTTTTAACTTAAATAGAAATAATTATCCATATATATAAACATGGTGTGAGTCTTATAATGCCACCATTTTCAATGTATAAGCAACCATGAAGGATGATGTATGTATGTATGTGTGTATGCACATCCATATGTGCATGAATCTATAAAGAAAGCATGCATGCATGCATACATCCATCAAACACAAGAAAAGATTTCAAGTGAGAAACTTAATGGTTAAATGATAAATCAACACTTGATTTATCAATCCGGCCATATCACATACGACCCCACCAAAAGCAAGCTGCCCGATCAATATACGGTATCCTATACGCGCATTTTAACCGGGTCCATGCGCATATCGCATACGCGCACCACAACGTTTCTCCTGGACTAGGTAACTCCTTTGTGGGACTCTAAGACTCGTCAATACGCCGGCAGTGGGCGATGATCATATCAAGCACCCCCAAGCCGCAAGCGGTCAGCTAAACGTAACGGCCACCCGCGTATTGAGCGATCAGAAGAAAACAAGCGAACCTGCTACAACTCCCGTCGAGCCAACCGGCAACACTACCTGTGCAGTCCGGTCTCCTCGTATGATATGTCGCATATCAAGTCTAGGGGTGGTAAACGTCAGACCCCAATAACCGATAAGTCGTGCCGATGTGAGGCTCATAACGGGTCGAGAAACTATTGGTAACACTTCCCAGTAAATCTCCAATCAGCCCTGGCCAGGGACTTCCCTGTTACGGCCAATCGAGCACAGTGCAACATCAACCCACAATACCGGGAGAGACGAAACCCCTCCTATCGCTCATTACCTCCATGTGACTCGAGACTGTACCCAAAAACCACCGTTTTGCACGCCCTCATGGACGTGGTAAGGTGGAAATCAAAGTACAGTGGGAATCACACAAGACTCTATGACGATCTCGGGTCTACAGACTAACCTGCACAAGTGTCACCTGAGAACTGCCATCTGACGTGAGGTATAATACCATCTGGGAGTTCTCGGCGAGTCCGTCCAGTGTACCCAGTCTCCACTGAGCACCCGTATACCATCTCTGATGTCAAACACCAATGGATATGGGATCATCCATTGCCCATCTCATGGGTCGAGAAGCGTATACGCTAGTCTACACTGGTATATCAATGCCCCATCTCGATACACCCATGACTAGGGACCTTGAAGGATGTACTTATGGACTACCATGTCCCCACTAGTATGATCCGCATCATAGTCCAGGTAGTCAAGTACACATCCTAAGGCCTTTACCAACATGTAACGATAAGTCAGTATAAAGAGACTAGTATACATGTTAAGATAAAGAGCAACCAGATAGCATACTATCATATCGAGCAAGAAAGTCATCTCTATATATGTCCAAGCATCCAATATAATATACATCAACTGTACAATACTGGCCTCTAGGGCATACATACAACTAACATGCTATTCAGCTATTCATCTGTCATCTTTTGCTACAGATATCGCATCGGCTCAGAGTTTACTATTTTGCTAGGTAGGTTAGATGATTATCTGTATTTCATATTGTACATTCGTTGTATCTTGTACTCTCCATCTACTATTATGTTGTTGACTCAGAGACTGTGTGAGGACGATATTGTATATTATTTGTGGATTCGTTGTCTTTTATATACAGCTTTCTCTCTATTGTCTTTATTTCTTCGCTACGGCGTCGTATATTTGTATTGTATTCATTTTGGCTAGTTTTTACAAAAAGGGGGTGTTGCCAAAATTTTAAAGAAAGAAAGTAGAACTTTTAAAGAATTTGGGTTGCGATTTCAAATCTTTCAAAAACTTATATTATCTTTTCCGTATTTTCTTGGTTTAGGTTTCTGGGTTTTGGCTTTCTTTTACCGCGTTACGTCTTTAGGCGTTGCGTAGTATTTGTTAGTGTATATGCCCTAGAGGCCATTACTGTATCATACTAGTTTGTATATTACTTAATGGAAGCTTGGGATATTCACCTTGTATAAACAATCTTGCTCAATATAGTAGTATGCTACTTGGTTTGTTTCTACTTCAATGTGTACATGTTTTTATTTTAGTATATCACCTATACACATTAGTGGAGCCCTTAGGATCTTTGCTTGATTACCAGCGTTGTGATGGCAGTCACACTAGTGGGGGCTGGGTAATCTATAAGCACATCCTTATACAGGTCCCTAGTCGTAGGACTATCGAGACAGGGCATCGATACTCTGGAGTAGACTAGCGTATACGCTTCTCATCCCAGTGTGGGAGATGGTCTGTCCCACAGCCATCAGTACGTCGTACTAGAGATAGTATACAGGTGCTCGTTAGGTTACGAGTACACTGGACAGGACTCGTCGGGAACTGACCGGTTGGTATTATACCTATCGTCAGTTATCAGTTCCCAGGTGACATGAGTACAGCTTAGTCCGCTGACTTGACACTATCACTTCGCCTCGAGTGTGTTCCCACTGTACTTTGATTACTACCCTACCACGGCTCAAAGGAGTCGTGCAAACAGGTAGTATTTGGGTGCAGTCCCGAAGCACTTGGAGGCAGTGACGGTTAGACAGGATTCGTCTCTCCCGGTATTGGGGGTTGACATCGCGCTGTGTCTAGGAGAGCCATTACACGAATAGTCCCTGGCCAGGGCAATCGAGATATACTGGTAGGCTTCCAGTGTTATCTCAGGGTGTTTTGGGCTTCACTCCGACACGACTTGTACCGCTATTAGGGGACTGACGTTTACCGCCCCCCTAGGCTCGCCATGCGATGTATCATACGAACAGACCAGACTGTACGGAGATTGTCACATTCAGGCTCAGTAGGAGTTCAGATGGGTTTCACCTCGTCAGTCTTCTTGTCGGCTTCTACCTGGGGACCGTTACGCACAGCTAGTGCCGCTTGCGGTCTGTGGTTAAACCCACTGCCAGCGTAGTGTCGAGTCTTTAGAGTCCCACACAGAAAGCTATTCGCCTTTAGGCAAAAGAGTAGAGGTCGCATGGTTTTGCGACAGGTCACATGGATTTGCGACAGGGTTCGGTCACATCCGTGCACTTATGCACGTACAGTGTCCGGACAGTTGACACTAGCGGGCTTTGGTTTAAGCCAGATCCTAGTGTACGTTTTGGGATTGGATTTATCCAGTATGTATTCGTGTTCCTCGGAACGCGGAAGCGGGTGTGTATGCATAGTTGACGGAGAAACAGAGGCAGAGGATTCTCATTAGGGTTGTTGACCATTGACTGTTGACTATTGACTTTTTGCCAACCCTAATGAGAATATGATATATGATTAACAATAATATTAATTAAGTATTATGGTGACATGGTTGTTGAGGGGTTGACTTTGTTGACTTGTTGACTTTGTTGACCGGTTGACTAGGTTTGACTAGTTGACCATCATGATGACAATGGCTATCATTTCATGGCAAAGACTTTTTACTTGCTTGTTTCTCTTGTGAGAAATGAGTGCATGAAATGATATGGCTATTGTAGCTTAAACCATTTACACAATACTTGATTACTATTTTTGTGATGATGGTTTTGGATTATGAGAGCCAAGAGAGAAAAGTCCTCTCTCATTCTATCATTTTCATTCTCTCTCTTGTGTTCTTGAGCTCTCATCTTCTTCCTTTTGCTCTCCCTCTCTTTAGTCTATGGTTCACTTGTCTCATGTGTTGAGAACAAAGAACCATAGAGAAAATCCCAACACACTCTTCTATACTCACTCTAGTTCACAAGGTTTGGCAAACCAAGTGAACTAGTTTCTTCAAAGACCGAAGAAGAAGCCAAAGGTAGAAGCTTTCAGGTAGATCTATCATCGGCGCAAGGAGACGACGGGGTGAAGCCGATCCGGACAATCATCGAGGCTTGAAGACGAAGGAGATCAAGAAAGAAAGGTATAACCCCCTTACCGAGTAGTTAACGACTCCTAATTAGGTTGTTAGTTAGATGTTTAACAAAGATCCGGTTTTGAGTCCATGTTACCACCTCTAGAAAATTGTTTTTCGTCAAATTCCGCATGCCCGAAAGTACCGGGAGAGGTAGCATGGACTTACAATGGTATCAGAGCCTAGTTAAACTCTATCTAACATGTTAGCAAAGTAGCTAGAAGATCGATCAAAGAAAAAGTCACAAAACGAACCCGAGTTGTCAAGTTTCTGCCGATTTTTATTCTGTTCAAAACTTGATAATTTTCATCTTAAAAATAGGCTCAGGCTTTTGTTTGAATAACCACAAAATTTGGTCCCACGAACCGTTCAAAGAGCCGCGGAAACGCGGCGGGAGCACGCTCCCGCCGCGGTTCCGCGGCCAAGTTGACTCGGCCGAGGTCCAAATTTGGTGCAGTGTATTTCTGGGGTTGTTTTGGGATTTTTAGAATATGTATTTTCTGCCCAGATTTTCCAGAACGAAAATTTTGTGTTTGGGGCCTATAAATCCGTATTTTTGATCGAACTTCTAAAAGACTTAAGCTGACGGGTTTTTCTGTGATGTGATATTTGTATTGAACGTCTACTAATCGCTATATGTCGATTAGTGGGGGTTATACAAATCTGTGATCTGTAATGTTATTGGTTTGTGTATATGAATTCATTGGATTGTCGCGGGTGAATAGCCGGGGTTGTGAGAGGAGAGTTTTCTTTTCTTTCAATTCATGTAAATTTGTAAATTGATGTAATAATTATTTGTATGGCCGCACAACCGGGTCGGGGTTGTAGCCGTCATTGCATAATTTCTTTTTACTGTTTTTGCTCCTAGGATAGACCCATAGAGGGGGTGCACAAACTACCGGGTATGCCGAAGTGCCGAGTGGCCTACTCACGGGGATGAGGGAGGTTGCTTCGCTTCGGATACTTGGCGGGTAGTTTGCCGCACCCGTAGGGGTCTTGGGTGGGGTATTGGCTATTCACCGCGACCGTGTAATCTGCTTTTCGTTACAGGCTCGTACGAATTGCAGGTTCCTAGTATATCCAATGTTTTCATCTGTGATCTGAAATGGCTATAATTGCATATATCTATATATGATATTATTTAGGCGTTGCTTATGTTTTACAGCCGCGCTAGCCCAGCCCCCGCTCTGTCGTTAGTTAAGTAACCTAACGGGTAATGACGGGGCCCCGTGGCGAATGCGAATGGCATAAGCGTACGTCATATTTTGGTTGTTTTCTGCAATGGTAGGTTTAAATGGTGGGACGCATTAAAGGAACTAATGCAAGAATATCACGCATTAAAAGAACTAATGCAAGAAAATAAACCATGTAAAAGTCGTTGGAACACTTTCGAAAAACCACTCGGTTCTTTTCAAAACAAACTTTTAAAATGCGGAGTTTGAGCCACTCTTTTTAAAAGCTATCTCGTTCCATTGACTATATCAAGTTCACTACGTTCACGGTTTTGCCAAAACCATCCATAGCCCTCCATCATTTCAGTTAAATATTCGGTAGTATTCAAGCTATGTATTTTGACCTCACGCCAAGGCATAGTGATTGGTAACTGCCGGATATTTATCTGTTGCATAGATAGAATGCGTTGGTTTGAGACAGTCGTACTGCCATTTTGGCCTACGTCAAGGGTATGTACGGGTGGGTTCAAATTAACCTGGATAATGATGGGAAGAACTTGACATGTGACTTATGACATTTTGACCTCACGCCAAGGTCATAAGAGCATGGGGCAAAAAAAAAATCCACATCAGGAGTTTCATAAGTACTGAAACTTGCTAGCGTTGCATACCATTTGGAGTGTGATGATTCTGGTAGGATTCCTTCAATTTCGTCACGCGATAATATTTGGATCCCGATCCTACTGTGAGTATATGCTACTCCTCGGGAAATTTCTCACTTAACGATCAATGCTATAAACCTAGTAGGTGTCTACAAAGGTGTTAGCGGGGCTACGCCCCCAGGGAAAAGAGGTTCTTAAATTAAGGAACTTCGCGAAAGCGTTGGAAAACCTCCCTTGAAGTACCGACACCAGCCTGGCCGAACGGTTAAGCAAGTATTGTACGGTGAGATTGATCCTGACTAATTCTTCCTTTTTGGTTTGAGGAGGGATTCGAGAAACTGTGGGAGCCATCATGTTTAGACAAACTAAAAACCACTCTAAACTTGCAAGAGCATCATGCTGAGTGTTTCTTCTTCTCTCTCCTAATTGCAGCGACCAATCGACATGACTGGACTTAAGTTACTTCTAGATAAAAACATACTGACCGGGCCAAACTACAAAGATTGGCTCAGGAATGTCAAAATGGCAATCACTTACGACAAGCTGGGGTATCTTCTTACCACCAAAGCTCCCCCTATCCCAAGTCCCACCTCCAGCGTCGCGGATAAGGAAATCCGTAAGACTTGGGAGATTGATAGCGCGAAGGCCAAGTTCCTCGTACTTGCCTCTATGGACAACGAACATCAGAGGAGGCACGAGAATATGGACCTTGAATCCATATTTCTCCATACAAAAGAACTGTATGGAGAGCAGTCTCGTATCGCAAGATACGAAGTGTCGAAAAAGTTATTTTCGGCAAAGTTGGCCATCAGATCATCGGTAGCGGAATACGTGCTTAAGATAATTGGCTTCATTGAGGAGCTCGCGGAATTTGGAACCACGTTAGAGAACAAGCACTATACGGACTTGATTCTCCAGTTCCTTCCTTCCACTTACGCCCTGTTTATACTGAACTTCAACTTACAAGAAAAAGAAGTTGAACTTTCAGAACTCCTCAACATGCTGAGGAGTGCAGAGGGCACCCTACAGAAAGGTAGGGAAACATCCACTTTGTTTGTAGGAGGATCTACCTCTTCTAGGTCCAAGGCGAAAGCCAAGGGAAAGAAGAAGAAAGCCCCCGCCATACCAAGGGGCGGTGTTGGTAAAGTGGATACGAAGGGAAAAGCAAAAGCAACAAAGAATGCGGGGCAGCTTGTGGATAAAGAAGAATGCTTCTATTGTTATAAGAAAGGACAGTGGAAGAATGATTGCAGGGCTTGGAATGCCAGGACACAGGAATTGAAGCAGGTTGCGGCTTCAGCTTCAGGTGTGTATGTTATTGAAAACTGTCTTTCAATAAACTCTACTTCCTGGATATTGGATACCGGATCAGGATCTCATATCTGTAATTCTTTGCAGGCGTTGAGATACCGTAGGGTTTTGAAGGCAGGTGACATGACCCTCAGAGTTGCAAACGGAGCTAGCATGGATGCTAAGGCCGTGGCGGACTATCACCTGGGAATGTCAGATGGACATGTTTTGGTTTTACGTAATTGTTTTTTGTACCCAACGCAACTTGTAATATCATTTCTGTATCTTTAGTTTCTAAAGAAGGTTATGAATTTGCGTTTGTAAGTAATGTTGTAAACATTCACCTTAATCAAGTTCTGATTGGGTCAGGTACATTGAGCAATGGTATATACGTATTAAACCAACCACAGATTTTCAAGGTCCAGAATACACACAAAAGAAAGTCTCCGGAAATAAATCAGACTTTCTTATGGCATTGTAGACTGGGTCACATCAATAAGAGAAGGTTGACGAAGTTACATACAGAAGGATATTTGAATCCGTTCGAATATCAATCGTATGCCACTTGTCAATCCTGTCTCAAAGGAAAGATGACAAAGACTCCGCTCACTGGACACGGAGCAAGAGCGAGCGAGCTCTTGGGACTCGTACACAGCGACGTGTGCGGTCCAATATCTACACATGCGCGAAGCGGTTATTCTTACTTCATTACTTTTACGGATGACTTTTCAAGGTACGGTTATGTCTTCTTGATGAAACATAAGTCCGAAGCTTTTGGAAAGTTCCAGGAATATAAGAATGAAGTAGAAAAACAAACCGGCAAAAGTATTAAGATTCTAAGATTGGATCGAGGTGGAGAATACTCGAGTGCCGAGTTCCTGGACTATTTAAAAGAGAACGGAATTCTCTCTCAGCTTACTCCTCCATACACTCCGCAACATAACGGTGTATCGGAGAGACAGAACCGAACCCTATTGGATATGGTTCGGTCCATGATGAGTAACACTGAGTTACTGCGATCATTCTGGGGGTATGCGCTAGAATCAGCTGCATACCTTTTGAACCGAGTTCCGACTAAGACTGTGCCTACCACACCATATGAAATATGGAGTGGGAAAAAACCCTATCTTCAATATCTGAAGATCTGGGGATGTCCGGCTTTTGTCAAAAAGCAGCATGCGGACAAGCTCGAGGCACGCTCAGTACTGTGCAAGTTTGTGGGATACCCAAAGAACTCCAGGGGGTATCTCTTCTATTACGCAGAGGAACAAAAGATCATTGTTTCTCGTAATGCCCATTTTCTGGAACACCAGTTCTTAGAAAAAGAAACAAATGGGAGAGAAATAGAACTGGAAGAAATTCCAGGACCACAGACTATTACTGAAAGCTTAGTGGAACCAGAGGGTTCAAAAGAACTGGACATTCCTACGCCGCTCCGCAGGAGTAGTAGGCAGTCTCATCCGCCCGAGAGATACTGCGGTTTTCTCATAGACGGGGATAGAGAGGATTGCATCATGGATTATGATGAGCCTACTAGCTTCCAGCAAGCCGTTTAGAGCGTCGACTCGGTAAAATGGCTGGATGCAATGCGGACCGAAATGGAGTCCATGTACACCAACAAAGTATGGACGTTGGACATTGCTCCAGACGTGGTAAAACCCGTAGGATGCAAGTGGATCTTCAAAAGGAAGATTGGTGTAGATGGACAGGTTGAGACCTATAAAGCTAGACTAGTTGCAAAGGGTTTTCGTCAAAGACCTGGTTTGGACTATGACGAGACCTTTTCTCCAGTAGCTATGCTGAAATCCATTCGGATCCTTCTTGCCATTGCTGCCTTCCACGATTATGAGATTTGGCAGACGGACGTAAAGACCGCTTTTCTAAATGGAAATTTAGAGGAGTGTGTCTATATGGACCAGCCAGAAGGTTTCATTCAGAGTGGGAGCAGCGGAAAGGTGTGCAAATTGATTAAGTCCATTTACGGACTAAAGCAGGCATCGCGGAGTTGGAACATCTGTTTTGATGAGACGGTCAAGGAATTTGGCTTTATCAAAAATCCAGATGAACCATGCATCTATAGTAGATTTGTAGCGAGAACTGTAGTATTCCTCGTTTTATACGTGGATGACATTCTCTTAATAGGAAATGACATTCCTATGCTACAATCTGTCAAGGGGTTCTTGTCACACAGGTTCTCCATGAAAGACCTGGGTGATGCCTCATACATCCTGGGGATCCGGATCCATCGTGATAGATCCAAGAGGATATTAGGACTTTCACAGTCCAGGTACATCGACACGATACTGAAAAGATTCAGTATGGAAGATTCCAAGCGCGGTAATCTACCGGCTTGTCACGGGATCATCCTCTCCAAAGAGATGTCTCCCAAGACTGATTTGGAAAGGGATCGCATGTCTATTATACCCTACGGTTCTACGGTAGGCTCTATAATGTATGCGATGTTGTGTACCAGACCGGATGTAGCTTATGCACTAAGTGTAGTAAGCCGGTATCAGTCAAACCCAGGGGAGAAACACTGGATAGCGGTAAAGAACATTCTCAAGTATCTGAGAAGAACTAAGGAGATGTTCTTGGTGTATGGCGGAAAAGACCTCCAGATCGAGGCCTTTGCTGACTCCAGCTTCCAGAGTGACAAGGATGATTCCAAGTCCATGTCGGGTTTTGTCTTTATCCTCAATGGAGGGGCGGTGTGTTGCAAGAGTTCCAAACAGGAAACCGTTGCAGACTCGACGATGGAAGCGGAATACATCGCTGCATCTGATGCCGCAAAAGAAGCTGTCTGGATGAGGAAGTTCTTGAAAGAACTTCAGGTGGTTCCGTCCATTGTTGATCCAATACCTCTGTATTGCGACAACAACGGGGCTATAGCTTTAGCGAAGGAACCCAGGTCCCATCAGAGATCCAGACACATCTTGAGGCGGTATCACCTGATCAGGGAGATCGTGGATCGCCGGGAGATCGTGGATCGCCAGGATATCGAGGTTCGGAGGGTCGCTTCAGAAGATAACACTGCAGATCCATTCACCAAGGCCTTGCCCCAGACTCAGTTCGAGCGGCTGATCGAGATGATAGGTCTTCGATACGCCAGTACATGGCCTTAGTGCAAGTGGGAGATTGTTAGTGTATATGCCCTAGAGGCCATTACTGTATCATACTAGTTTGTATATTGCTTAATGGAAGCTTGGGATATTCACCTTGTATAAACAATCTTTCTCAATATAGTAGTATGCTACTTGGTTTGTTTCTATTTCAATGTGTACATGTGTTTATTTTAGTATATCACCTATACACATTAGTGGAGCCCTTAGGATCTTTGCTTGATTACCAGCGTTGTGATGGCAGTCACACTAGTGGCGGCTGGGTAATCTATAAGCACATCCTTATACAGGTCCCTAGTCGCAGGACTATCGAGACAGGGCATCGATACTCCGGAGTAGACTAGCGTATGCACTTCTCATCCCAGTGTGGGAGATGGTCTGTCCCACAGCCATCAGTACGTCGTATTGGAGATAGTATACGGTTGCTCGTTAGGTTACGAGTACACTGGACAGGACTCGTCGGGAACTGACCGGTTGGTATTATACCTATCGTCAGTTATCAGTTCCCAGGTGACATGAGTACAGCTTAGTCCGCTGACTTAACACTGTCACTTCGCCTCGAGTGTGTTCCCACTGTACTTTGATTACTACCCTACCACGGCTCAAAGGAGTCGTGCAAACAGGTAGTATTTGGGTGCAGTCCCGAAGCACTTGGAGGCAATGACGGTTAGACAGGATTCGTCTCTCCCGGTATTGGGGGTTGACATCGCGCTGTGTCTAGGAGAGCCATTACACGAATAGTCCCTGGCCAGGGCAATCGAGATATACTGGTAGGCTTCCAGTGTTATCTTAGGGTGTTTTGGGCTTCACTGAGACACGACTTGTACCGCTATTAGGAGACTGACGTTTACCACCCCCCTAGGCCCGCCATGCGATGTATCAGACGAACAGACCGGACTGTACGGAGATTGTCACATTCAGGCTCAGTAGGAGTTCAGATGGGTTTCACCTCGTCAGTCTTCTTGTCGGCTTCTACCTGGGGACCGTTACGCACAGCTAGTGCCGCTTGCGGTCTGTGGTTAAACCCATTGCCAGCGTAGTGTCGAGTCTTTAGAGTCCCACACAGAAAGCTATTCGCCTTTAGGCAAAAGAGTAGAGGTCGCATGGTTTTGCGACTGGTGGCATGGATTTGCGACAGGGCACGTACAGTGTCCGAACAGTTAACACTAGCGGGCTTTGGTTTAAGCCAAATCCTAGTGTACGTTTTGGTATTGGATTTATCCAGTATGTATTCGTGTTCCTCGGAACGCGGAAGCGGGTGTGTATGCACAGTTGACGGAGAGACAGAGGCAGAGGATTCTCATTAGGGTTGTTGACCATTGACTGTTGACTATTGACTTTTTGCTCAACCCTAATGAGAATATGATATATGATTAACAATAATATTAATTAAGTATTATGGTGACATGGTTGTTGAGGGGTTGACTTTGTTGACTTGTTGACTTTGTTGACCGGTTGACTAGGTTTGACTAGTTGACCATCATGATGACAATGTCTATCATTTCATGGCAAAGACTTTTTACTTGCTTGTTTCTCTTGTGAGAAATGAGTGCATGAAATGATATGGCTATTGTAGCTTAAACCATTTACACAATACTTGATTACTATTTTTATGATGATGGTTTTGGATTATGAGAGCCAAGAGAGAAAAGTCCTCTCTCATTCTATCATTTTCATTCTCTCTCTTGAGTTCTTGAGCTCTCATCTTCTTCCTCTTGCTCTCCCTCTCTTTAGTCTATGGTTCACTTGTCTCATGTGTTGAGAACCAAGAACCATAGAGAAAATCCCAACACACTCTTCTCTACTCACTCTAGTTCACAAGGTTTGGCAAACCAAGTGAACTAGTTTCTTCAAAGATCGAAGAAGGAGCCAAAGGTAGAAGCTTTCGAGGTGGATCTATCTTCGGCGCAAGGAGACGACGGAGTGAAGCCGATCCGGACAACCATCGAGGCTTGAAGATGAAGGAGATCAAGAAAGAAAGGTATAACCCCCTAACCGAGTAGTTAACAACTCCTAGTTAGGTTGTTAGTTAGATGTTTAACAAAGATCCGGTTTTGAGTCCATGTTACCACCTCTAGAAAATTGGTTTTCGTCAAATTCCGCATGTCCGAAAGTACCGGGAGAGGTAGCATGGACTTACAGTATTAGGGCCGTCATGGGCCAATTTTGGGTCGTGACAAAGTTGGTATCAGAGCGCTGGGTTTTACCTTTTGGAGTGTAGGATGACCTTAGTATGATGGAGTAGGTAGCTTAAGCAGAGTAACGTAGTGTGTGTATGTCTGCAGCATACCCACGATGCGGTACTTCGCCTTAAGTGACCTAAGTACAAATTGCTTGAAATTCCTTCCTTGATGATTCATATCCTTGAGATTCGATTCCTTATTCTCATCGAATCTTATATCTATTTATATCCTTGCCGCCGATGACTATGGGGACTCAGAGTGATGCAGCGAGGGCCGAGGTCAGAGTTGGCTCAGGTGAGACGAGTACTGACCAGGATGGCACTCTAGTTGCACAGGTGCAGACGGATCAGCCTACGGCATATACTATTGATAGGCTTTTGGCAGAGATGCAGGACTTCCGCCAGACGATGAGTTCATTGGTTGATGTCGTTCGGGAGCTACGACAGGAGGTTGTCACCCCTGTTACTCAGTTGTCACTTGCGATCAGCATGCAGCAGTCCGTCACCTACATAGCACCAGTGGTTGCAGCTCCAGTTGATGAGGCGCATATTCCAGAGGCTCAGAGAGTTCCACGACAGTGGAGGACTCGTACCAGTGTACCAGCCCAGAGACAGAGGTTTGGTCATCGAGACAGATTTCGTGGCCGTCGCGGGAGTAGCAGAGGCTTAGGACGAGGATAGTCGTTCAGCTCTCATCCCTAGGATGGTCAGCAGTCAGCGCGTGGATGTTTTCGATGCGGAAGCCTTCAGCACTTCGTCAGGGATTGTTCCTCAGCACAGCGTCAGGATTGTACTCAGAGAGGCCGTGGACGTGGAAGGTTCGCTCAGAGGGATCAGGCTACCAGAAGAGTTCAGCCAGTTGCGGGTGGAGGGCAGACACAGGAGTTTGCTTCTACTCATCGGGACGCGCAGGCGTCCAATGTGGAGTTTTCAGGTATCCTTAATTCATATGTTCTTTTGATGTACTCTTTTTCTTTTCATGCTTGTACCGTGGTGGGGTAGATTAGTCGTAGTTGTGCTAACTTCTGTCAGCGATTCTTTTGTTGCGCGACACGTATTCAGTTGTGTGCCAATCGGATAGGAGATAGAGATTCGTCCGTCGTTTTGATCCTTCTAGGGATGTTGGATTTGACGTTCTCCTGGGCACGGACTGTTTAGTTACGTGTTAGGCGTCTGTGGACTACCGTGAGGAAACAGTCAGGTTTGTTTTCCCGGCAGGTCAGTTCTTGTTGTGCTGGTGGATAGTTGTGCCGCCTCTCACAGCTTGAATTTAGCCTTTTTCGCTAGTCGGCTACTAAGAAGATGTCGTGGATTCTTAGCGTTCATTTATGATACCGGAGCCACAGTGGGATTGTTGGACCGGGTTCCTTTCGTGCGAGAGTTTTCCGACGTTGTTCCGTATGAGCCGGCGAAGCTTAGGGAGCTTAAGGATCAGCTGCAGAGTTGTGGTTTGGGGAGTTTTGTGCGTCTGAGTGTTTCGCTTTTGGAAGCTCCTATTTCTGTTCGTCGAGGAGGAAGACGGCAGTTTGAGATTGTGTATCGACGGATCGTCAATTGAACCGGCTTACGGTGCGGATAGGTATCCTTTACGTCGCCGTGACGATTTCTTCGATCGGCTCCACAGTGCGAGACATTTTCTAAGTTTGTTTGGGATCAGGTCATCATTATTGCGGTTCGGAGTGATGACATTCCCAAGACTGCCTTATGCATGCTACGGGCTTTGTGTGCTTTTGTGAGTCGTTGGATTCACTAATGCCCCGGCAGCATTCGTAGATATGATGAACCAGATTTCTGCAGGCCGTTCCTCGACCAGTTATTGTTGTGTTATTTACGACATTGTGGTCTATCTAATGTGTCTTGAGGAACAGGAGCAACACTTGAGGATTTTTTATACAGATACTGGGAGAGCACCAGCAGTTTGCTAAATTCTCAGAGTGTTTCTTCAGGCTTGTTTTATGTTGACTCCTAGGTCTTGTAGTCACGGGAGACGGTTTCGTATGGTTCCGAGGGAGATCGTGGCCGTACAGCTTAGGCCCAAACTTGTGTGCAGGACGGAGATCCACAGATTGTTGGGCTTAGCAGGTTTTTACCGTCGTTTCATGCAGGATTGCTAGAGTAGTGCTGCACAGTCGACTGAATGGACCGGAAGGGAGGTTTCTTTTCTGTGGACTGAGGCATGTGTGCGGAGTTTTCAGCAGCTGAAGATTCTGTTAACGACTGCATCAGTTCTTTCTTTGTTCTTGGTTCGGGCGACCCTGTTGTTTAACTGTAATGTTTCTTGAGTGGGGCTCAAGTGTGTACTGAGGTGACACTACAGAGTTTTCGCTTTTGCTGCCCTACATTTGGAGGAAGTATGAGAAGGATATTCCACTCATGATCTGGAGATGGCCGCGGTGGTTTTGCATTGGAGATTTGGAGACACTACTTGTTCGAGAGTCGTGTCAGATTTTCCACGGACCACTAGAGCTTAATGTACATCTTCCTGCAACGGATTTTGATTGTTGTGATAGTCTTCTGCAGATTTACAGTTCTTGTGTGATCGTTGAGTACAGCTTAAGTTCGTCTCTACGGAGGGGACAGCTTGCTCATGTCCGCGCCCGACAACTTTCCTTAAATCGCTTTCGTGAGACACTGCCCGCCTATGCTCATTCGTTAGTGATACTTGAGCATACTCGGCTGGGTAATGATTCGGAGACCTTGATTTATGACAATGGTGTGCTAAATTAGGGACACGTTTGTGAACCTGATATCATCGGGTAGAGACGTGTAATCCTAAAACATGCACATCTGTCAACTCTCTGTATTCATTCAAGTTCCACCAACATATAACGTGACTTGTGAGATAGTTACGGGTGGACAGGGATGTAAAAAGAAGTTTCAGGTTTCGTTTCAAGGTGTCTGTCTTGTTGTGTGCTCGGGTCGAGCATCTGAGGCCGGCTGGAGAGTTGCAACCTTTTACTGTTCCGAAGTAGGAGTGCGAGCAAATCTCCATGAATTTCGTTATGGTTTCTACCCAAGTTTAGTCAGGGTGTGACTCCATTCGGATTCTTGTCGTTCGATTATACTCAATGTGCTCAGTTGTTTTTGTTAAGTTGTGTGTTGTGTTGATTGTTGTCGGCAGTTGGGGATCGTCACTCGCCATCGTTAGGGTTCTCCTTCGATAGCCATTATCAGGAGACACTCCAATTGGCCACCTTTAGGTTTAGGGGTTAGGTCGTGTCGATCACCAGTCTATTGTTTTTCTGACTCTGCGTAAGTAGGATTTTGGACCCCGGCTAGTCTAGAGACTTTGGAGATGATCCAGTTGATTCAGGTCAGGATGAGAGTAGCCCAGTGCAAATAGAGGTCTTATGCCGTCTGTGTTGGTCGTAGACTTAAGTGCGCAGTGGCAAATCATGTATTCCTGCGAATTTTTCCGATGAATGACATGTTGGATTTTGGGAAGCTTGTCCCAAAATTTTAGGTCCTTTGAGATCCTATAAGCAGGTTAGTTTTGCTGCCTTTAATTTGGCACTTCCGCCCAGATTATTGAGTTTTCACCCTGTATTCCTTGTGATGATACTTTACAATTAGCTTCTTGACCTTTCTCACATGATTTGGCACCAGACCATTTAGCTTGGACGCGATCTTTCGTTCACCAGCAGCCAATTGTGTTAATGGCTCGGCAGGTGGAAAAACGTCGGTCAAGGGTCTTGCCATCCGTGAAGGGTTTTCTTGGACGTAGCCGTATAGTGAGGTAATCACTTGGGAGGCTGCGAGCGAGATTTGAGAGTTGTAATCTTCTCTTTGAAGGTACGCGTAACAGTATAATTTTAAATTCGGGGACGAATTTCTTTTAAGGGGGGAGATTGTAACACCTTAGAATGTGTTTTGTGGCTAATTATATTTTAATGTATGGATTTTAATAAAAAGTTTACCAAATTGGTTTTTAATTATTTTATCCTATTTAATGAGTATTTTATTAGAATTTTTCTAGGCACACACACACTTGTGCTTGATAACTAGGGTTTAGAGATGGGGTTAGACCATGATTAGCAAGCATGATGGATTAACCCATTCTCTTTAAGTTAATTATTATTGTTTAAGTGTTATGGTTTTATTGTTCATGGTTTGTTTTAAAATAAAAAGGATATAAATTTTTTGAATGGTTGACCAAGGGGGAAAGAGAGAGAGATGGACATGGGGCTACATGGTTGTGCCATGCCCATTTAATGAAGAAAGAGAAAGAGAAGGGTGTGTGTGTGTTGTTGCTCTCATTTCCCATTCTCACTCTCATTCTCTCATTCTCTAACTCTCTCTCTCACACACACACACTCAGCAGCCACAGCAGCAGAAGAAGCTCCAGCAGCAGCAACTAGTAGCAGCAACAACATCATCATCATCAGCAGCAGCAGACGACAGCAGCAGCAGGAGCAGCAGGCAGCAGCAACAGTAGCAGGAGCTCCAGCAACTTGCAGCGGCTCCTTTCACTTCTTCACCTGCTTTCTAGCGTACCTCAGGGTATTTTTCTGAACCCAATCTCCTAGTTGCTTAGTTTATGTGTTAATTGGTGTCGGATAGTGTTAATTAGCTAGTTTAGTGCTAATTATGGTGATTTGTGAGATGTTGTGACTAATTGATGATTGTGTTAGTTAACCCTACCTATTTAAGTGTTATTAGGGTCACTTTAACTGAGTTTTACCCTGGATTTCACTAAAATACCATAGGGTTTGCGTTTTGTGCAAAATTAGCGTTTTAAGCGATATATTAGCATTTTGTAATCTGCTTTTGACCCGGGGCCTTCAAGTTAAAATTGAGAAAACTGGGGCATGCACATTAGGTCTAGATCCCACCACCAGAACACGAGCCACTCTCTCCCAAACCTGGCCGCAGATTTATTAGGTTTGGCCGCAATTTGCGGCCAAGTAGGGGGCAGGGGTGTTGGGGTCTTGGCTAGGGTTGTCTGCAGTGTTGTCTAGTGCTTTGGAATGTCTAGTTTTGTAAGATTTGACCTGTAGGAAAATCTGGGATCAAATATCGTTTTGCATGTCCGTTGTGTTTGCGCGATACGCGCGATACGTGAGTGGGTTCTGGGATCCAGCGAGTCGCGGTAGTTTTAGACGCGTATACACACGTTTTAGCGTATCGTGCACACGTGCGTTTAGTTCGTGACGCGAGTTTCCCGTTTTGGGTTCGATATCGCGTTTTGCGGAATATTTGGCTTATATATGATTTCCATGTCTTATTTGGAGGTTTGCAGGCAGGGACTACGGACACTGCTACAGGGGGGAGGAGATGGTAGGATTCACCTAGAGTGGAGTGTAGGTGAGTAGATTTAACATCTACGGGGGAATCGCCCGCATGGCGTTATGCATCTGGGCTAGGATTCAATACTTGTCGCATATTCTACGTCATTGTTAGAATTGCGCCTTTACCCTATTTACTTAGATATAGTTGTACTGTGACTAGTAGCCGTAGGGCACTGCACACATTATTGACGGTTCATGTTGCGCGAGCACGGATTGTATGCTACACACACACCGTCAATAGTTGCCATGTCACACACTCACCATTATAGATACTATTGCTTATCACACATGACATCTAGCTTATCGGTATACCTATAGTGTATCATACCTTTAGTGATAGGTACATATACACCTTACGATACAGCTACAGGTATAACTTGCACATATTTTACTTAACCCAGGGGGTATACGACATCAGTTCTTATAGGTAGATACCTATACATTGCTACACCGTATGTTACACACATATTCAGTTGCAGTCACATATTTACCTTTACTGATGTTACTTAGCTGTACCTTATTGGTTTCGCATACATCTTGTTTCAGCTACATATTCTCATTTATATGCTCGCATTTCAGATATATCGTATATATTTATTCCTGGATTGCGCATTATTATTTGGATTTTACATGATGTTTTCTGGATTTGGGAACCGCGGGAGTTCATGAAATTATGCATACATTGAAAAACCCGGTTTCCTTGATATGATATTTGCGCATCCACCATGGGGTTTATCGGTGCTGATTATATATACCCATACGAGGAGGCGTCGAGGCCGTAGAGGGTACATGGTGGGGCCCGGAGGTACCCCGGGGCAAGAAAGGGATGTCGATGTGCTATGAGCCGATGAGCTCGGCAGGGGAACCATACCATCCAGTGACAGTACCAATGACTCGGCGGGGATCATGGAGATACTGTTGGGAGTCATGTGCGTATGCATACGTCGAAAGGCGAGGGTCAGAGCTAGGCACTCGTGCTTTCGGGACAGCGTATGATACGTACCTATCAGGATTTCTGTGTCGATGCTTGGCGCATTGTTTTCATGATATTCCATTTAATACCTTTGTATATATAACAGGGGATTTAGCCGTTGTTATATCTACCCTTACACCAATATTAGTGGAATGGGATGCTAATATATGTGTATTGACCCCATCATATTTATTTCTGCATATATATATATATATTTAGGATGCTAGAATCTTACTTGAGACTTTGACTTGGGATATCAGGTGATTCATTGAGATTGGACATACATATGGGATTATTGATTTGTACATTCGGGATATAGGAGATTACTCGATATTGTACATTGAGGAGACGTGAGACTTATATGATGTGAGAGCCCAACGTGGGGGCTGATTTGAGGAATTGGGATTTGGGTGTCTTGATGGATTGATCCTACCACGATGACAGGATTCCGTGGGATGACATATTTCACTCCATACCTCATACCTTTTCACTTGTGCACTGTTCCATGTATTAGGAGTACCTGTTAGTGTACCCTTCATGCTTGCTGCATATTTGCATTCTCATATCCCTATTGCATAGTTATTGCATACTAATATCATGTTATTATTGCTCCACATATTGACTGTACCTGCGACTGTACTTTCCATTTCTCGGCATTTACATGACATATATTACTGTAATCGCATATCTTAGATTCATGCTGTACGTACATTCCTGCGATTACCTGCTTATATTATCTACTATTCACGAGTTGGCAACTCACCTTCGTTGTGCCACAGGTGTTTCAGGTTGTTCCCCAGAGTAGTCGAGGCAGGCTATTCAGCTATTCATCTGTCATCTTTTGCTACAGATATCACATCGGCTCACAGTTTACTATTTTGCTAGGTGGGTTAGATGATTATCTGTATTTCATATTGTACATTCGTTGTATCTTGTACTCTCCATCAACTTTTATGTTGTTGACTTAGAGACTTGGTGAGGACGATATTGTATATTATTTGTGGATTCGTTGTCTTTTATATACAGCTTTCTCTCTATTGTCTTTATTTCTTCGCTACGGCGTCGTATATTTGTATTGTATTCATCTTGGCTAGTTTTTACAAAAAGGGGGTGTTGCCAAAATTTTAAAGAAAGAAAGTAGAACTTTTAAAGAATTTGGGCTGCGATTTCAAATGTTTCAAAAAGTTATATTATCTTTTCCGTATTTTCTGTAAGTCAATGCTACCTCTCCCGGTACTTTCGGGCATGCGGAATTTAGTGAAAAACAATTTTCTAGAGGTGGTAACATGGACTCAAAACCGGATCTTTGTTAAACATCTAACTAACAACCTAACTAGGAGTCGTTAACTACTCGGTTAGGGGGTTATACCTTTCTTTCTTGAACTCCTTCGTCTTCAAGCCTCGATGGTTTTCCGGATCGGCTTCACCCCGTCGTCTCCTTGCGTCGAAGATAGATCCACCTGAAAGCTTGTACCTTTGGCTTCTTCTTCGGTCTTTGAAGAAACTAGTTCACTTGGTTTGCCAAACCTTATGAACTAGAATGAGTAGAGAAGAGTGTGTTGGGATTTTACTCTATGGTTCTTGGTTCTCAACACATGAGACAAGTGAACCATAGACTCAAGAGAGGGAGAGCAAGAGGAAGAAGATGAGAGCTCAAGAACAAGAGAGAGAATGAGAATGATAGAATGAGAAAGACTTTTCTCTCTTGGCTCTCATAATCCAAAGCCATCATCACAAAAATAGTAATCAAGTATTGTGTAAATGGTTTAAGTCAAAATGGCTATATCATTTCATGCACTCATATTGCATAAGAGAACAAGCAAGTGAAAAGCCTTTGCCATGAAATGATAGCCATTGTCATCATGATTGTCAACTAGTCCAACCTAGTCAACCGGTCAACAAAGTCAACCCCTCAACAACCATGTCACCACAATACTTAATTAATATTATTGTTAATCATATATCATATTCTCATTAGGGTTGAGCAAAAAGTCAATACTCAACAGTCAACGGTCAACAACCCTAATGAGAATCCTCTGCCTCTGTCTCTCCGTCAACTGTGCATACACACCCGCATCCGCGTTCCGAGGAACACGAATACATACTGGATAAAACCAATCCCAATACGTACACTAGGATCTGGCTTAAACCAAAGCCCGCTAGTGTAAACTGTCCGGACACTGTACGTGCACAAGTGCACGGATGTGACCGAACCCTGTCGCAAAACTAAGCGACCTGTCGCAAAACCATTCGACCTCTACTCCTTTGCCTAAAGGCGAATAGCTTTCTGTGTGGGACTCTAAAGACTTGACACTACGCTGGCAGTGGGTTTAACCACAGACCGCAAGCGGCACTAGCTGTGCGTAACGGTCCCCAGGTAGATGCCGACAAGAAGACTGACGAGGTGAAACTCATCTGAACTCCTACTGAGCCTGAAAATGACAATCTCCATACAGTCCGGTCTGTTCGTCTGATACGTCGCATGGCGGGCCTAGGGGGGCGGTAAACGTCAGTCCTCTAATAGCGGTACAAGTCATGTTGGAGTAAAGCCCAAAACACCCTGAGATAACACTGGAAGCCTACCAGTATATCTCGATTGCCCTGGCCTGGGACTACTAGTGTAATGGCTCTCCTAGACACAGCGCGATGTCAACCCCCAATACCGGGAGAGACGAATCATGTCTAACCGTTACTGCCTCCAAGTGCTTCGGGACTGCACCCAACTACTACCTGTTTGCACGACTCCTTTGAGCCGTGGTAGGGTAGTAATCGAAGTACAGTGGGAACACACTCGAGGCGAAGTGACAGTGTCAAGTCAGCGGACTAAGCTGTACTCATGTCACCTGGGAACTGATAACTGACGATAGGTATAATACCAACCGGTCAGTTCCCGACGAGTCCTGTCCAGTGTACTCGTAACCTAATGAGCACCCGTATCTATCTCCAGTACTACGTACTGATGGCTGTGGGACAGACCACCTCCCACTCTGGGATGAGAAGCGCATACGCTAGTCTACTCCAGAGTATCGATGCCCTGTCTCGATAGTCCTGCGACTAGGGACCTGTATAAGGATGTGGTTATAGATTACCCAGCCCCCACTAGTGTGACTGCCATCACAATGCTGGTAATCAAGCAAAGATCCTAAGGGCTCCACTAATGTGTATAGGCGATATACTAAAATAAACACATGTACACATTGAAGTAGAAACAAACCAAGTAGCATACTACTATTTTGAGCAAGATTGTATATACAAGGTGAATATCCCAAGCTTCCATTAAGTAATATACAAACTAGTATGATACAGTAATGGCCTCTAGGGCATATACACTAACAATCTCCCACTTGCACTAAGGCCATGTACTTGCGTATCGAAAACCTATCATCTCGATCAGTCGCTCGAACTGAGTCTGGGGCAAGGCCTTGGTGAATGGATCTGCAGTGTTATCTTCTGAAGCGACCCTCCGAACCTCGATCTCCTGGCGATCCACGATCTCCCTAATCAGGTGATACCGCCTCAAGATGTGTCTGGATCTCTAATGGGACCTGGGTTCCTTCGCTAAAGCTATAACCCCGTTGTTGTCGCCATACAGAGGTATTGGATCAACAATGGACGGAACCACCTGAAGTTCTTTCAAGAACTTCCTCATCCAGACAGCTTCTTTTGCGGCATCAGATGCAGCGATGTATTCCGCTTCCATCGTCGAGTCTGCAACGGTTTCCTGTTTGGAACTCTTCCAACATACTGCCCCTCCATTGAGGTTAAAGACAAAACCCGACATGGACTTGGAATCATCCTTGTCACACTGGAAGCTGGAGTCAGCAAAGGCCTCGATCTGGAGGTCTTTTCCGCCATACACCAAGAACATCTCCTTAGTTCTTCTCAGGTACTTGAGAATGTTCTTTACCGCTATCCAGTGTTTCTCCCCAGGGTTTGACTGATACCGGCTTACCACACTCAGTGCATAAGCTACATACGATCTGGTACACAACATCGCATACATTATAGAGCCTACCGCAGAAGCGTAGGGTATAATAGACATGTGATCCCTCTCCAAATCAGTCTTGGGAGACATCTCTTTAGAGAGGGTGATCCCGTGACAAGCCGATAGATTACCGCGCTTGGAATCTCCCATACTGAATCTTTTCAGTATGGTGTCGATGTACCTGGACTGAGAAAGTCCTAATATCCTCTTAGATCTATCACATGGATCCGGATCCCCAGGATGTATGAGGCATCACCCAGGTCTATCATGGAGAACCTGTGTGACAAGAACCCCTTGACAGATTGTAGCATAGGAATGTTATTTCCTATTAAGAGAATGTCATCCACGTTTAAAACGAGGAATATTACAGTTCTCGCTACAAATCTACTATAGATGCATGGTTCATTTGGATTTTTGATAAAGCCAAATTCCTTGACCGTCTCATCAAAACAGATGTTCCAACTCCGCGATGCCTGCTTTAGTCCGTAAATGGACTTAAGCAACTTGCACACCTTTCTGCTGCTCCCACTCTGAATGAAACCCTCTGGCTGGTCCATATAAACACACTCCTCTAAATTTCCATTTAGAAAAGCGGTCTTTACGTCCATCTGCCAAATCTCATAATCGTGGAAGGCAGCAATGGCAAGAAGGATCTGAATGGATTTCAGCATAGCTACTGGAGAAAAGGTCTCGTCATAGTCCAAACCAGGTCTCTGACGAAAACCCTTTGCAACCAGTCTAGCTTTATAGGTCTCAACCCTTTCCATCTACACCAATCTTCCTTTTGAAGATCCACTTGCATCCTACGGGTTTTACCCCGTCTGGAGCAACGTCCAACGTCCATACTTTGTTGGTGTACATGGACTCCATTTCGGTCCGCATTGCATCCAGCCATTTTACCGAGTCGACGCTCTGAACGGCTTGCTGGAAGCTAGTAGGCTCATCATAATCTATGATGCAATCCTCTCTATCCCCGTCTATTAGAAAACCGTAGTATCTCTCGGGCGGACGAGACTGCCTACTACTTCTGCGAAGCGGCGTAGGAATGTCCTGTTCTTTTGAACCCTCTGGTTCCACTAAGCTTTCAGTAATAGCTCGTGGTTCTGGAATTTCTTCCAGTTCTACTGTGCTCCCACTTATCTGGGTTTCCAAAAACTCAGTTTCCAAGAAGTAGGCATGACGAGAAACAAAAACTTTTTGTTCCTCTTCGCAGTAGAAGAAATATCCCTTGGAGTTCTTTGGATATCCCACGAACTTACACTGTACTGAGCGTGCCTTGAGCTTGTCCGCATGCTGCTTTTTAACAAAAGCTGGACATCCCCATGTCTTAATGTGCTTAAGATAGGGTCTCTTCCCACACCACATTTCATATGGTGTAGTAAGCACAGTCTTAGTTGGAACTCGGTTCAAAAAGTATGCAGCTGATTCTAGCGCATACCCCCAGAATGATCGCGGTAACTCAGCGTTACTCATCATGGACCGTACCATATCTAATAGGGTTCGGTTCCGTCTCTCCGATACACCGTTATGTTGCGGAGTGTATGGAGGAGTAAGCTGAGAGAGAATTCCGTTCTCTTTTAAATAGTCCAGGAACTCGGCACTCAAGTATTCTCCAGCTCGATCCGATCTTAGAATCTTAATACTTTTGCCGGTTTGTTTTTCTACTTCATTCTTATATTCCTGGAATTTTCCAAAGGTTTCGGACTTATGTTTCATTAAGAAGACATAACCGTACCTTGAAAAGTCATCCGTAAAAGTAATGAAGTAAGAATAACCGCTTCGCGCATGTGTAGACATTGGACCGCACACGTCGATGTGTACGAGTCCCAAGAGCTCGCTCGCTCTTACTCCGTGTCCAGTGAACGGAGTCTTTGTCATCTTTCCTTTGAGACGGGATTGACAAGTGGCATACGATTGATATTCGAACGGATTCAAATATCCTTCTGTATGCAACTTCGTCAACCTTCTCTCATTGATGTGACCCAGTCTACAATGCCATAAGAAAGTCTGATTTATTTCCGGAGACTTTCTTTTGTGTGTATTCTGGACATTGAAAATCTGTGGTTGGTTTAATACGTATATACAATTGCTCAATGTACCTGACCCAATCAAAACTTGATTAAGGTGAATGTTTACAACATTGCTTACAAACGCAAATTCATAACCTTCTTTAGAAACCAAAGATACAGAAATGATATTACAAGTTGCGTTGGGTACAAAAAAGCAATTATGTAAAACCAAAACATGTCCATCTGACATTCCCAGGTGATAGTCCCCCACGACCTTAGCATCCATGCTAGCTCCGTTTGCAACTTTGAGGGTCATGTCACCTGCCTTCAAAACCCTACGGTTTCTCAACGCCTGCAAAGAATTACAGATATGAGATCCTGATCCGATATCCAATACCCAGGAAGTAGAGTTTATTGAAAGACAGTTTTCAATAACATACACACCTGAAGCTGAAGCCGCAACCTGCTTCAATTCCTGTGTCCTGGCTTTCCAAGCCCTGCAATCATTCTTCCAGTGTCCCTTCTTATGATAATAGAAGCATTCTTCTTTATCCACAAGCTGCCCCGCTTTCTTTGTTGCCTTTGCCTTTCCCTTCGTATCCACTTTACCAACACCGCCCCTTGGTTTGGCGGGGGCTTTCTTCTTCTTTCCCTTGGCTTTCGCCTTGGACCTAGAAGAGGAAGATCCTCCTACAAACAAAGTGGATGTTTCCCTACCTTTCTGTAGGGTGCCCTCTGCACTCCTCAGCATGTTGAGGAGTTCTAAAAGTTCAACTTCTTTTTCTTGTAAGTTGAAGTTCAGGATAAACTGGGCGTAAGTGGAAGGAAGGGACTGGAGAATCAAGTCCGTATAGAGCTTGTTCTCTAACGTGGTCCCAAGTTCCGTGAGCTCCTCAATGAAGCCAATCATCTTAAGCACGTGTTCCGCTACCGATGATCCGATGGCCAACCTTATCGAAAATAACTTCTTCGACACTTCGTATCTTTCGATACGAGATTGCTCTCCATACAGTTCTTTTGTATGGAGAAATATGGATTCAAGGTCCATATTCTCGTGCCTTCTCTGATGTTCGTTGTCCATAGAGGCAAGTACGAGGCACTTGGCCTTCGCGCTATCAATCTCCCAAGTCTTACGGATTTCCTTATCCGCGACGCTGGAGGTGGGACCTGGGACAGGGGGAGCTTTGGTGGTAAGAAGATACCCCAGCTTGTCGTAAGTGATTGCCATTTTGACATTCCTGAGCCAATCTTTGTAGTTTGGCCCTGTCAGTATGTTTTTATCTAGAAGTAACTTAAGTCCAGTCATATCGATTGGTCGCTGCAATTAGGAGAGAGAAGAAGAAACACTCAGCATGATGCTCTTGCAAGTTTAGAGTGGTTTTTAGTTTGTCTAAACAAGATGGCTCCCACTGTTTCTCGAATCCCTCCTCAAACCAAAGAGAAGAATTAGTCAGGATCAATCTCACCGTACAATACTTGCTTAACCGTTCGGCCAGGCTGGTGTCGGTACTTCGAGGGAGGTTTTCCAACGCTTTCGCGAAGTACCTTAATTTAAGAACCTCTTTTCCTTGGGGGCGTAGCCCCGCTAACACCTTTCTAGACACCTACTAGGTTTATAGCATTGATCGTTAAGTGAGAAATTTCCCGAGGAGTAGCATATTCTCAAAGTAGGATCGGGATCCAAATATCATTGCGTGACGAAACTGAAGAAATCCTACCAGAATCATCACACTCCAAATGGTATGCAACACTAGCAAGTTTCAGTTCTTTTGAAACTCCCGATGTGGATTTTTGCCCCATGCTCTTATGACCTTGACTTTGGCCAACAAATCATAAGTCACATGTCAAGTTCTACCCGTCGTTCTCCAGGTTAATTTGAATCCACCCGTACCTACCCTTGACTTTGGCCAACAAGGCAGTATGACTGTTCCAAACCAACGCATCTATCTATGCTGCACATGAATACCCAATAGCTACCAATCACTATGCCTTGACTTTGGCCAACAAACACAGCTTGAATACTATTGACTATTCATGTGAAACGACGGAGGGCTACGAATGGTTTTGGCGAAACCGTGAACGTAGAGAACTTGATATAATCGATAGAACGAGATAGCTTTTAAAAGGAGTGGCTCAAACTCCGTATTTTAAAAGTTTGTTTTGAAAAGAACCGAGTGGTTTTTCGAAAGTGTTCCAACGACTTTTACTTGGTTTATTTTCTTGCATTAGTTCTTTTAATGCGTGATATTCTTGCATTAGTTCTTTTATGCGTCCCATCATTTAATCCTACCATTGCAGAAAACAACCAAAATATGACGTACGCTTATGCCATTCGCATTCGCCACGGGGCCCCGTCATTACCCGTTAGGTTACTTAACTAACGACAGAGCGGGGGCTGGGCTAGCGCGGCTGTAAAACATAAGCAACGCCTAAATAATATCATATATATAGATATATTGCAATGATAGACATTTCAGATCACAGATGAACACATTGGATATACTAGGAACCCGCAATTCGTACGAGCCTGTAACGAAAAGCAGATTACACGGTCGCGGTGAATAGCCAAAACCCCACCCAAGACCCCTACGGGTGCGGCAAACTACCCGCGAAGTACCCGAAGCGAAGCAACCTCCCTCAACCCCGTGAGTAGGCCACTCGGCACTTCGGCATACCCGGTAGTTTGTGCACCCCCTCCATGGGTCTATCCTAGGAGAAAAAACAGTAAAAAGAAATTATACAATGACGGCTACAACCCCGACCCGATTGTGCCGCCATACAAATAATTTTTACATCAATTTACAAATTTACATGAATTGAAAGAAAAGAAAACTCTCGTCTCACAACCCCCGTGTAAGTGCACGGCGGCGCCCCGGCCGTCAATCCGACGCCGGAATGCGGAAGCGGTGATAAACTTAAATTTTGCGGACTTAGCAAACCGGCACCACCGCGCACTAAACATCCGGATCGTAACCATTAACAAGTCTAAGCTACTAACTAGATAGGGAAGAGAAGTATACCGACAGATCCGAGTCCTCCGGTCTTCTCATCGTCGTCCCGATCTCCTGCGGAATGTCCCGTCTCCTCCTCGTCGCCGGAAGTGCACCACATCGCCTACTTCTTTTACGGGCTCCCACCTCAATGCCGAGGCAACTCGGGCACGAAGCCGGCTACTCGACGTGCCCAAGATATGCTGTAGAAAATCTAGAGAAGAAGTCTCATTTTTTGGGGTTCATGGAATTGCCTTTTGTGGTGGAGGAAAAAGAACTTTTTTTTAAGAGGTAGGAAAAATGTAGCATACATCAGAATGAATCCCATTTCCATTCACTTTGGAATGGCCGCCCCCCCCCCTTGTGTGATTGGAGAGAGAAAAAGAGAGCAAGGTCAAGGGGGTGGGTGGAAGTAATGATGAAAAGAGATGATGAAAGAATCCAATGATCACAACCATAACCCACACTCCAAAACAAGTAATCAACAACCATGATGGTTACTAAAAGTCAAGCCATCAAGAACATATGAAGTCAAATGATGGGACAATTATCATGACATGATAATATGCAAAAAACCCCTCCACAATTGCCTATTTGCAACAATGCAAATAAGCCCTCCTCCACCAATCTTCGGCCAATGAACGATACAAAGGAAATTGGCCGAAACGGAAAGCAAACTGGCAACTCCAGAAAACTGGTCCCGTAATAAATTACAGGAAAACCCCGATACTGTGCATACACACCCGCATTTGTATTTCGACCGAAATACAAATGCCATGAGACAAAATCTCCACTGTACTATACTAGAATCCGGCTTATACCAAAACCGGCTAGTAATATCTGTTCGATCCTGATCCGTGCAATACCGCACGTATCTGATCGAACCCTGCCATATAACCATACGGCCAATAGTACAAACTGTCCGATCCTGATCCGTGCAATACCGCACGTATCTGATCGGACCTTGCCATATTTCCATACGGCCTCTACAACCTTTCGCCCGAAAGCTGAGTAACTGAATGTGGGGGACTCTAAAGACTCGTCAACACCTTGGTTGTGGATTTAACCACTAGCACGTCAGAGGTATAAGCCAATACGTAACGGGCTACCAGGTATTGACTAAAAGGGATGTCTGTGAGTGAACTCAGCCTGACAACCCTACTGAGCCTGTCAGTGACAATATCCGTACAGTCCGGTCCGTTCGTCTATGAGCATCGCATGGCGGGCCTAGGGGGTTGGTAAAAGTCAGACCCCCAAAAGCGGTACAAGTCGTGTCGGAGTGTAGCCCAGAACACCCTGAGATACTACTGGAATACCTACCAGTAAATCTCCTTGCCTCGGCCGAGGGCTTCGTGTAATGGCTCTCCTAGACACAGCATGACCTCACCCCCAATACCGGGAGAGATGAACCCCTGAAGATACGCTCACTGCCTCCATATGGCTCGGGACTGTACCCAACTAAAACCTGTTTGCACGACTCCTTTGAGCCGTGGTAGGGTAGTAATCAAAGTACAGTGGGAACTCACACAAGACAAATGACGATCCCCAGGTCGATGAACTAACCTGTACACATGTCACCAGGGAACTGCCATCTGACGTCTGGTATATGACCAACTGGCATGTTCCCGGCGAGTCCTGTCCGGTGTACTCATAACCCAATGAGCACCTGTATACATCTTAGGTGATCCAACTGACACCAGTGGCTTGTGAGACCGGCCACCGCCCCTCGTCGGGGTCTCGACTGTATACACTAGTCTACTATGGAGTATCGATGCCCTGTCTCGAAACTCACACGACTAGGGACCATTTAAGGATATGCTTATAGACTACCAGCTCCCACGTATATGATCGCCCTCATACTGCTGGTGGTCAAGCATAGAATCCTAGGGGCTCTATCAACGTGTAATAGCGACGTGTCAGGTCACCTAAAACAGTACACGATGATAAAGGTAAACCAGATAGCATACTATCATCTCGAGTAAGACTGTCCTACCGGGATAGGTCCTCCATCAATCATTGCAATCACGTACCTGTGATCCAATAATTGACTCTGAGGGCATTATCTCCAACAATCTCCCACTTGCACTCAAGGCTAATTATTGCGATGTCGCATACTCACATCCCGTGTGATACCGAACACCCAACTCCTCTACTAGTCAGTCTCACAAAGCTCGTTTGCGAAACTATTGCGTTCGAGGAATAGCCTCAGTGAGTGGATCCGCCTTGATGTCTCTTTCTATGTCTCTCTATATCTCAAGTTCGCGGAGAAACCCATCTCCCGAAATGAGCAATACCTGTCTTAGAATGTGTCTGGATGTCTGATGGGACATAGCTCATAAATGAACTCCAAATCCAAACTTCTTAGACTGTATCGTCAACTGAACTTAATAAGTATCCTGCGCCATGCCTCCTTCAGTATTGCCTTGGACCACCTGTCCAAAATACTGCCCCTCATCGGAGGGAAAATTATAACTCTGACAACCTCCTTGTCGTCCAGGTCACCTTGGAAGCCTGGAATGATAACTGTCTCCCGAATGGGACTGTCGTTATCATATCCCTAGAACATCCACTTATGTTCCAAAACTGCTTCCTACTGTTTCTCCAGGATTGGATCAATGTCAACTTATTGCATCTAGTGCAAGAACAACATCTGGTGTGGTACTTGACATATCATGATTGACTCAATTGCCTGAGCAAGTGATCTGCCAATCATGCACGTCCCTCTCCCCTTTAGTCTGTAAGACACCTTTAGAGAGGGTGACTCCATTACCTGCAGGTACACTACCGTGCCAGGAGTCGTCCATTCTAAATACTCTTAGAATGCTGTCAAGTACCCTGATTGGGAAACCACCCAAATCTAGATCTAAAACCATAGATCTAGTAACCAGTATGTCTGATATAAAATCCATTTCCTTTGTGGAGAAACCACTGTGTGACGACCAAAGTATAACCGACTGTAGTATAGGAGTTTCTTTTCCTACTCTGTGTATGTCATCCAAATACCAGGATATCACACCCTACTACCTTCTCAACAGATCCATCCCCTATTCTGATGAAGTCAAACCCATGACTGTCACGTCAGAAATAGACGATCTATCTCCGCTACATCTGCTTTAGTCTATAAATAGACATAAGCTACCCGTCCACCAATGCTTCCGCTGCTCCCACTGTCTACGACAACCCTCTGGCAGAGTCATATACACGTACACTTCTGAAGCGAGTTCAGAACGACGCTATACTCATCCTCCCGCCGGGTCTCGCAGCCTGGAACAATAGCGATGGTAATTGTGGGTAAACAAGAACTTCCCTTTCACCGTCCTTGAGGCTACCGTAGTACCTCTCGGGTGCCTGAAGTTACCCACCTTATCTGCGGCGTGGCCAATGGAATGTCAATCCAGATTGAATCTTTAGGTTCCTTATCAAATCTTCAGTAATCTTTTGTGGTTCTGGAATCACTTCCAGTTCTACCATACTCCCACTACTGTTTTCTGAAAAAAAATCCATTTTTAATAAAACTGTGGCGAGTCTAAAACAATATCGCTATTGTTCATCCAGATGGTAGAAAGTCAACCCTCGTCATAGCCTGGGTCAACCCACAAACAGCCATTACAGAATCGTGCCTTGAGTTATCCAGAGTCTGGTTTTAATCATAAGCTGGACAACTCCCCGTACCTTAACAACGTCATGATACGAACTGTTCTATATCCCATATAGGACCAGAGGCACTGATTTAACTGAACCAGATCCAAATCATGCAACTGTCTCCAGTGCATGTCAACTAAATGGAAGGAGGCCGATCAGCGTTACTCAACTTAGGAATGCTTCCAATTATGAGTAACCTGAAAGAGAAGCAAGTTCTCTTAGTCACTACTACCAACTGAATACCATACACAAGTATCTACATCTTCAATCTCTTTGAAGAATCCCGATACTTGCTACACCTGGTTCTCTACTCTATTCAAATACCTATAACTTCTCAAAATTCGGACACTGTGTTTCCATGAAACACTTGTCTAAAAACTAGAGAAGTCATAAGTAAACCGAATATAGTACGAGGACCAACCCCTCTGTCCTGATGGACCCTGGACAACATACAATACTCTGTATAAGTCCCTTGAGTTTGATAACTCATTCACTGTGTGTCGTAGGTTGAAAACTGTACTTATGGTTAAGAAGAATTACACCGTTGTTTAATGCTCCTTACCTAACCATCCACTGGTATAGGTAAATGTCATAGACATAATTTCAGAAAGGTATATCTCACTCTATGAAAATAGACGTACAGATATATCAATTTGAAATTGGTGCATAACAGCGGATATTCAAAACCAAATATTTGCCGACCGGCAAACAGCCCAAGTGATCTCCTCAAATATCACCGATTACAACGAATCCCGATATAATGAGGATGATCACCCAATTCCCAATAACCTACTCCCACTCAACATCTGTAAAACCATACAGATGTGAGAATCATACCTGGTAAATACATACCCTGGAGTAAGTATCTAGTCGGGAAATCAGCTTTCCTTTAACAGTACACAGTGAAACTGAAACACTGAAATGTCTCGATGGGGTATCCTGGTATTCCGAGTAATGCCTCTTCCATTATCCAGATCCACAACTGTAACCGTGTAGTTCTTTGCCGCCTCTCCAAATCCCTTCATATGTCTTTAGTCATTACCTTCTGCACACCCCTTTAGGCCAAATGGTTTTCTTCCTTCCCTACCGTTCGGCACCAGCCTATTGTTTGGAAGAAGACTATCCAATAAGCATAATGGGTGTACTGTCCTAATCCTAGGAACACTCGCAATGCGAGAGAAGGTGAAGATAAAAGACACCTGAATAAATCTTATTCCTATTTCTCCTGAACCAGAATCCATCCCCGAACTGGAACAAGTTTCTTTCGAGTTCGTATATAACCATACGATGGAGTATCCAATAAACTGTGGATCTTCGTAGTGATACGGAGTGTCCTGGAGAAATACAAAGGTGATTTTAGGATTGGCGAAGAAAAACTTGGTTTGGTCGTGAAAATCTGTTGCAATTTACTTTGCCCTCTTACTAATCCCTTGCTTTGTCTTAACTTAATACCTTTTGCACACCATCGTTATGCTAATTGGTTTTCTTCATTTCCTACCGGTCGGCACCAGCCTAAGGTTTGGAAGAAGACAATCCAATTTGTGTAATAGGTGTACTACCCCTAAACCAAGGAGTACTCGTAACCTGAGAGAGGGTAAAAGGAAAAGACAACTGAATAGTCCTATCCGTTTTCTCCAGAACCTGAAACCATCCTCGAATGAATTCCTTCGAGTTCGTATCTAACCATACGATGGTTTTGTCCAATGGAAGTGGACGTTCGTAGTAATACGGGGTGTCCTGGAGAAAAGGGTAAAAGTAGGAGTGGCAATGAGGTTCGCAACTCTGACAATCCAAAAGCCAGTGTTAAGAAGGTTCGGTCAATTTGGTCACTGAGTCATAGTCTTAGGGTCGGGTCAATGGTCGCTGCCAAAGAGAGAGAGAAAAGAAACACTCAGCGTGCACTCTAACCTAGATCAGAATGGTTACCAATTTATCTAATCTGGAAACCTCCCACTGTACCTCAAATTCTCCTCCAAACCTGAAAGAAGAATTAGTCGGGGTTACCCGAGGAGTAAACCAACTCATCAGTGGGAATCGGGATCCAACTATCATCGCATGATAACGTGACGGAATCCGCTCACGGTATCACACTCCAGAAGGTATGCGCATATCTGGCAAGTTTCAGTTCTTTTGAAACTCCCGATGTGATTTCTGCCCCATGCTCTTATGACCTTGGCGAAGGTCAACAAATCATAAGTCACATGTCAAGTTCTACCCGTCATTATCCAGGTTAATTTGAATCCACTCGTACAAGCCCTTGACGAAGGTCAACAAGGCTATACGACTGTCCCAAACCAACGCATCTACCTATGCAGCAGAAAGGTAACAAGCAGCTACCATACACTATGCCTTGACGAAGGTCAACAAACACAGCATGAATACTACGTGCTACCCGTCTGAAACGACGGAGGGCTACGAATGGTTTCTGGCGAAAACCTTTAACGTAAAGAACTTGATATCGTCGAAGGAACGGATAGCTTTTAAAAATATAGTGACGAAAACCGTTGCTAAAGAGGTCACTCCCGGTGAAGGGATCTCGGCTCTTTCCCCGTAGAATGGGGTGCAGGATATTCCAAATGAATACCACGATGCAAAGCAAAAGTAATCGGCTATAGTGAAGTTAATGCCCTGACGCAAACTTTTTGTCCAAGGGGTCACTCCCGGTGAAGGGATCTCGGCCCTTGCCTCGTCGACTGAGGAGCAGGATATTCCAACTGAATATCACGATGCAAAACAAAAGTGAACGTCTTTGCAATAACAGCTTTTTGAAAAGTGTTCCAACAACATCAGATTAGGTTTGTTTTAAACTTGCATTGATCCGAATCAATGCAGTCCCATCAATTGATCACACCAAAAAGAACGAAAATATACTGATGTACGTATATGCCATCCGCATTCGCCACTGGGTCCCGTCATTACCCGTTAGGTTAGCTTACTAACGACAGAGCGGGGACTGGACTAGCGCGGATGCAAAATATATACAACATCTACTAATATATATACCAATATATTATATTTCGCTCAAGGCGTGAAAAGAAATGCAACATCACAGAGAATGAACAGCATCACAGAAACAATACAGATATCTGGGATCCCCGGGTTTCACAGAGCCGCTGAAACCCGACGTTCCCCTGGTCGTGTGGATAGCCTGTGCAATGAAATCCTAGACCCCTACGGGCGCGGCAAGTCACCCGCCAAAACCTGAAGCGAGGCAGCCCCCTTCAGTACCGTGAATGGACCACCCAGCACTTCACGGAATCCGGCAACTTGGGCACCCCTCCTGGGTCAACCTGTACCCCCTACGAGTGCGGCGAATAGCCCGCCAATCCTAGAGTGAAGCCCCCTCCGTCTCAATGCCATGAGATGCGGGCCCGTTGCCCTCTGGAATCCGGCTATCCGTGCACCCCTCCGCGGGGTAATCCTAGTACAGAAAGTAAAATATACATACACCGGGTACAACGACCGCAACCTGGCCGTGCCCCAAAATAATAATACAAACAGGCAGTGACGGCAGTCCACATGTCGGACGCTCGCCCCGCAATAACAAATGTACATAATACAACACAACTGTACTAGCATTGCATCCAGGCTATCCCCCACGACCGATCCGCAACATCACAGCATAAACATACAACATCAACGTGAAAGTCACGTTCGCAAATCCGTCTAACCGGGCTATAGCAGTTAGACTGGATTTACCGATCGAGTGACATTCACGGTCGCAGATATAATGTAAATACTGAGAAAAATGTGTTTAAAATTTTCCGATTGACCAAAAAATAACAAGTGGGCCCCAAACCAATACTGCAGCACTCACAGAAATAATTGGCCCAATTTTAATATTCCAAAACCCCCAATTTAATCCCAGAAGCCCACTGGAAAAACTTGATTCAGTGAGGACATCAATGCGCGGCGGAACCGCGGCCCAAGTGGGGTTTTGGCCGCGGTTCCGCGCTCCATTGATCGAGTCACTGCGTCGAATTTTTCCAGTATGCATAGAATACCCTGCACATCATTCTGAGACCACCTGAAAAAATTTTAGACACCAAAAAATCTTAACAGAAAACTGATGTGCACTAAAACATAGATTTTGGAATTTTGGTCGATCGGAAATGCAAAACACATCAAACGAAGCTAGACGAAGTTAATGGCGAGGCTCTGATACCACTGTAAGTGCACGGCGGCGCCCCGGCCGTCAATCCGACGCCGGAATGCGGAAGCGGTGATAAACTTAAATTTTGCGGACTTAGCAAACCGGCACCACCGCGCACTAAACATCCGGATCGTAACCATTAACAAGTCTAAGATACTAACTAGATAGGGAAGAGAAGTATACCGACAGATCCGAGTCCTCCGGTCTTCTCGTCGTCGTCCCGATCTCCTGCGGAATGTCCCGTCTCCTCCTCGTCGCCGGAAGTGCACCACATCGCCTACTTCTTTTACGGGCTCCCACCTCAATGCCGAGGCAACTCGGGCACGAAGCCGGCTACTCGACGTGCCCAAGATATGCTGTCGAAAATCTAGAGAAGAAGTCTCATTTTTTGGGGTTCATGGAATTTCCTTTTGTGGTGGAGGAAAAAGAACTTTTTTTTTGAGAGGTAGGAAAAATGTAGCATACATCAGAATGAATCCCATTTCCATTCACTTTGGAATGGCCGCCCCCCCCCCCCTTGTGTGATTGGAGAGAGAAAAGGAGAGCAAGGTCAAGGGGGTGGGTGGAAGTAATGATGAAAAGAGATGATGAAAGAATCCAATGATCACAACCATAACCCACACTCCAAAACAAGTAATCAACAACCATGATGGTTACTAAAAGTCAAGCCATCAAGAACATATGAAGTCAAATGATGGGACAATTATCATGACATGATAATATGCAAAAAACCCCTCCACAATTGCCTATTTGCAACAATGCAAATAAGCCCTCCTCCACCAATCTTCGGCCAATGAACGATACAAAGGAAATTGGCCGAAACGGAAAGCAAACTGGCAACTCCAGAAAACTGGTCCCGTAATAAATTACAGGAAAACCCCGATACTGTGCATACACACCCGCATTTGTATTTCGACCGAAATACAAATGCCATGAGACAAAATCTCCACTGTACTATACTAGAATCCGGCTTATACCAAAACCGGCTAGTAATATCTGTTCGATCCTGATCCGTGCAATACCGCACGTATCTGATCGAACCCTGCCATATAACCATATGGCCAATAGTACAAACTGTCCGATCCTGATCCGTGCAATACCGCACGTATCTGATCGGACCTTGCCATATCTCCATACGGCCTCTACAACCTTTCGCCCGAAAGCTGAGTAACTGAATGTGGGGGACTCTAAAGACTCGTCAACACCTTGGTTGTGGATTTAACCACTAGCACGTCAGAGGTATAAGCCAATACGTAACGAGCTACCAGGTATTGACTAAAAGGGATGTCTGTGAGTGAACTCAGCCTGACAACCCTACTGAGCCTGTCAGTGACAATATCCGTACAGTCCGGTCCGTTCGTCTATGAGCATCACATGGCGGGCCTAGGGGGTTGGTAAAAATCAGACCCCCAAAAGCGGTACAAGTCGTGTTGGAGTGTAGCCCAGAACACCCTGAGATACTACTGGAATACCTACCAGTAAATCTCCTTGCCTCGGCCGAGGGCTTCGTGTAATGGCTCTCCTAGACACAGCACGACCTTACCCCCAATACCGGGAGAGATGAACCCCTGAAGATACGCTCACTGCCTCCATGTGGCTCGGGACTGTACCCAACTAAAACCTGTTTGCACGACTCCTTTGAGCCGTGGTAGGGTAGTAATCAAAGTACAGTGGGAACTCACACAAGACAAATGACGATCCCCAGGTCGATGAACTAACCTGTACACATGTCACCAGGGAACTGCCATCTGACGTCTGGTATATGACCAACTGGCATGTTCCCGGCGAGTCCTGTCCGGTGTACTCATAGCCCAATGAGCACCTGTATACATCTTAGGTGATCCAACTGACACCAGTGGCTTGTGAGACCGGCCACCGCCCCTCGTCGGGGTCTCGACTGTATACACTAGTCTACTATGGAGTATCGATGCCCTGTCTCGAAACTCACACGACTAGGGACCATTTAAGGATATGCTTATAGACTACCAGCTTCCACGTATATGATCGCCCTCATACTGCTAGTGGTCAAGCATAGAATCCTATGGGCTCTATCAACGTGTAATAGCGACGTGTCAGGTCACCTAAAACAGTACACGATGATAAAGGTAAACCAGATAGCATACTATCATCTCGAGTAAGACTGTCCTACCGGGATAGGTCCTCCATCAATCATTGCAATCACGTACCTGTGATCCAATAATTGACTCTGAGGGCATTATCTTCAACACCCCGGCTATTCACCCACGACAATCCAACGAATTCATATACACATTCCAATGACATTACAGATCACAGATTTGTATAACCCCCACTAATCGACATATAGCGATTAGCAGACGTTCAATACAAATATCACATCACAGAAAAACCCGTCAGCTTAAGTCTTTTAGAAGTTCGATCAAAAATACGGATTTTTAGGCCCCAAACACAAAATTTTCGTTCTGGAAAATCTGGGATGAAAAAACATATACCAAAATTCCCAAAATACCCCACTGAATATACTGTAGCAAAGAAAATCCAGAGAGGAACCAATACGGCCGCCGAACCACGGCAATAGCAAGCTATTGCCGCGTTTCCACGGCGCTTTGATGAGATCAGAGGACCGTCTTTCTACAGTATGCTCTAAAAACCCTGAGTCGATTTTTGAAGCATGATTTATTACTTTTACAGAACTTTAAAAATCGACAGCAACTTTGAATTTCGGGCTTATTTCGGGACTTTTTCTTTGATCGATCTTCTAGTTACTTTTCTAACATGTTAGATAGAGTTTAACTAGGCTCTGATACCACTGTAAGTCCATGCTACCTCTCTCGGTACTTTCGGGCATGCGGAATTTGGTGAAAAACAATTTTCTAGAGGTGGTAACATGGACTCAAAACCGGATCTTTGTTAAACATCTAACTAACAACCTAACTAGGAGTCGTTAACTACTCGGTTAGGGGGTTATACCTTTCTTTCTTGAACTCCTTCGTCTTCAAGCCTCGATGGTTGTCCGGATCGGCTTCACCCCATCGTCTCCTTGCGCCGAAGATAGATCCACCTGAAAGCTTCTTCCTTTGGCTTCTTCTTCGGTCTTTGAAGAAACTAGTTCACTTGGTTTGCCAAACCTTATGAACTAGAATGAGTAGAGAAGAGTGTGTTGGGATTTTACTCTATGGTTCTTGGTTCTCAACACATGAGACAAGTGAACCATAGACTCAAGAGAGGGAGAGCAAGAGGAAGAAGATGAGAGCTCAAGAACAAGAGAGAGAATGAGAATGATAGAATGAGAAAGACTTTTCTCTCTTGGCTTTCATAATCCAAAGCCATCATCACAAAAATAGTAATCAAGTATTGTGTAAATGGTTTAAGTCAAAATGGCTATATCATTTCATGCACTCATATTGCATAAGAGAACAAGCAAGTGAAAAGTCTTTACCATGAAATGATAGCCATTGTCATCATGATGGTCAACTAGTCCAACCTAGTCAACCGGTCAACAAAGTCAACAAGTCAACAAAGTCAACCCCTCAACAACCATGTCACCACAATACTTAAGTAATATTATTGTTAATCATATATCATATTCTCATTAGGGTTGAGCAAAAAGTCAACGGTCAACGGTCAACAACCCTAATGAGAATCCTCTGCCTCTGTCTCTTCGTCAACTGTGCATACACACCCGCATCCGCGTTCCGAGGAACACGAATACATACTGGATAAAACCAATCCCAATACGTACACTAGGATCTGGCTTAAACCAAAGCCCGCTAGTGTAAACTGTCCGGACACTAAACGTGCACAAGTGCACGGATGTGACTGAACCCTGTCGCAAAACCATGCGACCTCTACTATTTTGCCTAAAGGCGAATAGCTTTCTGTGTGGGACTCTAAAGACTCGACACTACGCTGGCAGTGGGTTTAACCACAGACCGCAAGCGGCACTAGCTGTGCGTAACGGTCCCCAGGTAGATGCCGACAAGAATACTGACGAGGTGAAACTCATCTGAACTCCTACTGAGCCTGAATGTGACAATCTCCGTACAGTCCGGTCTGTTCGTCTGATACATCGCATGGCGGGCCTAGGGGGAGGTAAACGTCAGTCCCCTAATAGCGGTACAAGTCGTGTCGGAGTGAAGCCCAAAATACCCTGAGATAACACTGGAAGCCTACCAGTATATCTCGATTGCCCTGGCCAGGGACTAATCGTGTAATGGCTCTCCTAGACACAGCGCGATGTCAACCCCCAATACCGGGAGAGACGAATCCTGTCTAACCATCACTACCTCCAAGTGCTTCGGGACTGCACCCAACTACTACCTGTTTGCACGACTTCCATTGAGCCGTGGTATGGTAGTAATCAAAGTACAGTGGGAACACACTCGAGGCGAAGTGACAGTGTCAAGTCAGCAGACTAAGCTGTACTCATGTCACCTGGGAACTGATAACTGACGATAGGTATAATACCAACCGGTCAGTTCCCGACGAGTCCTGTCCAGTGTACTCGTAACCTAACGAGCACCCGTATACTATCTCCAGTACTACGTATTGATGGCTGTGGGACAGACCACCTCCCACTCTGGGATGAGAAGCGCATACGCTAGTCTACTCCGGAGTATCGATACCCTGTCTCGATAGTCCTGCGACTAGGGACCTGTATAAGGATGTGCTTATAGATTACCCAGCCCCCACTAGTGTGACTGCCATCACAACGCTGGTAATCAAGCAAAGATCCTAAGGGCTCCACTAATGTGTATAGACGATATACTAAAATAAACACATGTACACATTGAAGTAGAAACAAACCAAGTAGCATACTACTATTTTGAGCAAGATTGTATATACAAGGTGAATATCCCAAGCTTCCATTAAGTAATATACAAACTAGTATGATACAGTAATGGCCTCTAGGGCATATACACTAACATTTTCTTGGTTTAGATTTCTGGGTTTTGGCTTTCTTTTACTGCGTTACATCTTTAGGCGTTGCGTAGTATTAGGGCCGTCACGGGCCAATTTTGGGTCGTGACATATTGATTGGAAGGGAAGCTGACAAGTGAACTCATCCATAAACCCTACTGAGCCTGACAGTGACAATATCCGTACAGTCCGGAACATTCATCTTTGAGTATCGCATATAGGGCCTAGGGGGCCGGTAAACGTCAGACCCCCAATAGCAGTATAAGTCATGTCAGAGAGCAGCCCAGAACATCCTGAGATACTACTGGAATACCTTCCAGTAAATCTCGATTACCCTGGCCAGGGATTTCGTGTAATGGCTCTCCTAATCACAGTGCGATCTCACCCCCAATACCGGGAGAGACGAATCCCCGACGATCTGCTCACTGCCTCCATGTAGCTCGGGACTGTACCCAAAATATACCTGTTTGCACGACTCCTTTGACCCGTGGTAGGGTATAAATCAAAGCACAGTGGAAACTCACACGAGACAAATGACGATCTCAGGTCGATGAACTAACCTGTACACATGTCACCAAGGAATTGCTATCTGACGCTATGTATAATACCAACTAGCATGTTCCCGGCGAGTCCTGTCCGGTGTACTCATAACCCAATGAGCACCTGTATATATCTTAGGTGAACCAACTAACACCAATGGCTTGTGAGACCGGACACCGCCCCTTGTCGGGGTCTCGAATGTATACATTAGTCTACTCTGGAGTATCGATGCCCTATCTCGAAACTCCCATGATTAGGGACACTTTAAGGATGTGCTTATAGACCCCATCTCCCACATATATGATCGCCATCATACTGCTGGTAGTCAAGCAAGAATCCTATGGGCTCCATCGACATCTACATGATGATAAAGACAAACCAGATAGCATACTATCTTCTCGAGTAAGACTGTTTTTTCGGTATAGGTCCTCCCTCAATCATTGCAATCACATACCTGCGATACAATAATTGACTTAGAGGGCACTATATCCAACATGCGGCAGTTCAGCGGTGCCATTAATAAGGCTTGGGTTTGCCCTTCTACGGTTGGTCCACAGGTGATGTGGCATATATTCGATACTATTAAACTATACCCATGATATTGAGCTCTTGGGGGATTATGAGGTTTTGACAATCGATCGGATGGTTCGACTTCATTCGGATATCATATAATAGGATACATTGCTTGGGAGACTCCAGATACGAGTATAGCAGTTGGAGCGCAGTCCATGCAGCCACGAGGATACGAGTCTGAATCAGTCGACGTTAGAGAAAAGTGGAGTAAGTGGTTCGTACGAGATCTTGATGAGATGACGTTCCACTCCGCCGACATCAGAGATGTGATACGCAAGCAGAAGTGTTAACTATGGATATATCTTCCAGGAGGAGTCGTGATGAGTATGCAGCCGATCTGGAACAAGAAATAGAATTAGTAAGAATGATGACTTCCGGGCAGTTCGACAGAAACGAGATTTGGGGGAGACTTCGACGAAACCTTTGTGGGATGCTTTACGAGAAGATTTGGACCCAGGATCGGTCATATTGTACACACCCAGCAGGTCAGAGTTCAGCATCGTCGACGAGACAGGTTATGAGTAACCATGATAATTGGCCAGAGACCTCTAGAGGATGTGTTAGAGCAGACTGCTTCCGTTATCGTTTCCATATTAGACTGTTGAGCCGAGAAGCTATGTACTTAGCAATTCGCAGTGAGAGACGAGGGCCTAAGGGCACCAGGCGACAGGCCATGATCAGAAGGCAAGTAGATATCTTGCTCTGCTAGTATTTGATGCACCGACACCTTCTCGACCTTGAAGGAAGGACATCGACGGCAGTATTTATGATTTGTGATTTTGTGATTGACTATCACGTATCCGTCACCTTGGATTTTCAGTATTTTTGGGTGATTTATTTCATGATTGAGTTTTGATGACCGAGTTTCATGATATTTGATTTCATGCGTAGGGCATGCATATGATTTGACTTATGCTTTCGGCATAGTTTTCATGCACTTTTAGTGTCTGTATTTGCTTTTGTGCACGCCGATGCACAGGATGGTGAGATTTTTTACCACGGTATATCTGATTTGGATTTGGATTGAGATGTGTTGTATACCGTCGATTTCGATTTTGATATTCGATATTTGTTTCCATGCACCTTGTGCACTTGATTTGGATTTTGCGCATATTTAAGGCGTTTGATACGATTTAGATGCACACTAGATGCACTAAATCGAGATTCTTCGTGCATATCAGATGCACCTAGTTTTGCTGTCAGGCACACACGTTGCCCTTTGACAGCTGTTTTCGTGCACACCCGATGCACTCATATTTTGTTTCCGTGCACATGTATGGCACATTCATTGATTTCGATTTCCGTGCGCACCAGACACATGGGGCATTCATAGATATTTGGGATTGATTTCTTTTGGAGCAGTATATTTTATGATACTTGCTATTTGGTTTAGTACTGAGAAGGACTAGTCAGAGGGCAGTACTTGAGTATATTTTTCATGCATTGTTAGTTATCGAAGGGATTTCCAAGGAGGAGCTATAGTCTCAGTATTTATCTACGTGTCAATGATGACACAAAACTGTCTAAAAGCGAAACCCTTCTAAATTGTTTTCAAAACGGCGGGACGTGTATGTTAAACAAAGGATATATATATATATATATATATATATATATATATATATATGTATGTATGTATGTATGTATGTATGTATGTATGTATGCAGTTATTTTCTCACAATGGACGTCCGCCATTGTGCAGTGATACACACATCGCACAGCGATTTGAAAAAGGTTTGGCATGTATTGCTTCCAAATGTTTTAATGATGTTTACCTATATAGTTTTGACGTTTACAGGTATAGTTTTGATGTATATCATATTGATTTTTGTTTTGGATCTTGACATTGGTGTCTTCACCATAACTTCGATGATTGCGGGATGCTTGACGGGGTTTTGATTTTGGTTTATATATCTGGTTTTCATGCGCATGCATTGCGCTACGATGTGTTTTATGTATTTATGATTTCGGAGCCCCGACGATTTGATGATTTTGGCTGAAATATTTTAGTATTTAGGGGAATTTTTAATTTAAATTCGTGGACCGAATTTCTTTAAGGGGGAAAGATTGTAGCGTTTTGAAAATCGTTTAGGTGAAATTACGGAAAATCGGTAAAATACAGTTGTTTTTCGTAAAATCAAGATATAAATATATTTTAATATAAAATTAAATATACATATTCTAGCTATGTAATTTCTAGTATTTGGTGTTTATTGAGCTACTGGTAAAATTTCTAATTTTCTGAAAAATTTTCCGAAATTAATTATTTTAATATTATTTTAAGCTGTTAAAAAAATACATTAAATTAGCGATAAATACAAATTTGAATGGGATAATTACATACATAAGAACCAAGACAACTAAAATCTAGTTTGTAATATGAATTTTTAGTATGTTATTTCCAAGTTCTAATTGTTTATAATCAAAGGAAAATTAAAATTTAAATAAGCTAAACTAAAACTTGCAAATATGAACTTGTGGGGGGTCTTTTTGCATGGAATTTTTTTAGCAACCTCTCACACTCATCCCCACTTCATCATGGCCGGCCCCACACCCGAAAAACAGCCCACTTTTCCTTCCCTCCAATTTTCTTCAACTCATGTGAAGAAATGCTTTGAAAAAGGATATAAAATATATTAATTTGAGTATGTATACTTGAGTAATGGTTGTCTTTGACTTTGTGTGAATTTTCCCCAACTCCCACACCTCTCCCCACTCCTCCCCTACTGTCGAGAGCAGCCATCCCCCCCTCCATTATTTTTCCTTCTCTTTTCACTTCATTTTCATAAAAAAAAATCCATCAAAATCCATTAAAAATCCACAAATTCCTTCAATAATTTAAAGCAAATCTATATTCTACCTCTTCACACACCCAAATTTGTTTACAACTTGATGAAAGGAGACATCTTTAGAGCTTAAGAACAAACTAGGGTTCTAAACTTGTGAGGTAAAATCTTAAACTTTTAGCTAATTTGTAGCTTAACTATGCAAATTTAGAATTTTAAAATGTTAATTTGGTGTTATTGCTTGATTAATGAAATTTCTAGAAAAGGGTTTGTATCTAATTAGGGTTTTGAGTAATGAGATTATGGTTGTGTGATGTATTTAACATGTTAATACTATGTAAAACTTAATCTAGTTGCTAATTACTAATTGTTGCATGTAAAAAGTCCAAATTAAGATTTTTGCAAAACTAGGTTCTTGGAATTAATGGGAATTAATGAGATTAAATTATGGAAATGGTTTGTATGACTTATTTAAGATGTTTAATGAGTATTATGACCATTAGAATTATTAAAACATCAAGTTTCGTTTTAAAACGGCTAATTAATGCTTACTAGGTTTCTTGTAATAAATCGAATTAGTCAATTTATTGGTTTTGAAGATTTCACCCTATTTCATATATATGTTTAGTGTGATGTGAAACCACGAATGGTGCGTTTTAGTTTTTCTCGATCATCCGGCGTTTGTACGCCGATGTCGGGGGTTTTTGGGTTGATTTGAGAGAACAACCATAGGCTTTGACCTATGTGAGATTCGTTTGTCGTTTCGGTTTTAAATTGGATTTTTATGCGGCACAATACGTTGTGACGTGTAGGTACCCTATGTGGACTTCAACACGATAAGCAAGGGCGTAGTGATGTCGGCACCGGCAAGTGAGGACCAGGTGAGTAGATTTATATCTATGGGGAGAAGTCGGGTGGATGGCGTATAGCACCCCCGCAGTTCGATGTATAGTATGTCATACATATATAATATATATTTGTGATATCTATTTTGTGTGACATGGAAGTTAATGATAGGGTTACATGTTCATGGACTAGTAGTGTCACTTGCGAAAACCTAGAGTGGTTGTTACACCTCACACGCACGCACACACACATGCATACATTTATGTTATTACATGTGCGTATATGGGGATATATACATATATATATATATACATATACATATATATATATATATATATATATATATATATATATATATATACATATACTGGATTATGAGGATAGTACTTCGGATATGAGATGAGTCGATGAGATTGGGCTTGAGCCCGTGAGATCGGTGATTTGATGTGGTTCGTATTTGAGATACGACGTGATGTTTTAGCGGGTCCTTTTGGCGTGGTGTTTTCATACACACGCATGCACATACTTAAATGGTATCAGTGTTGTACTAGACATAGATTAGTACCCGATCATGATATTTGATAAAGAGGATACAAGATGAATAGTGAGATAAATGTGATATTTGACCCGTACCCACATTTAGGAGGCCGTACGACGGATTTACCGTACGAGCTATCTATTGATGATAGATCCGCACTCTTGACTTGAGGATGTGATATTAGATGATGTATCGTATGAGATATTATTGAGGCGGGATCACCGACAATATATATGCATGTATATATCGACTCAAATTTAGGTGGTTTTCCATACCCCTTCCGATGGTTGTTAGTTAGACCTGTAGTTACCTTGTATATGTTAGACTGGGCCCGAGTCATACCTATTTCCAAAACTAACGAATCATGAGTATTTTAAAGACAGGTCAAGGGATACTACGGATATTTCAAAGGACGTACCTTTTTCTTAAAAGCATTGTAGCCCCTATTTTCTAAACACCATGATTCGTACTATTTCAAATGTCAAAACTGTATGACTCGTTTATATGAATGTATATTCCTTATTACTGCGTTTACTATTCATTTTTTCGCATGTTTTTACTATTCGCATCGCATTACATGTTATTTGTGTTTCCGTATTATTATGAAAACCATGCTGCCAGGACACCAGCACCACTACCGATGATATGTATGTTCCACGTACACTTACTTGCCGGCTCACACACATCATCATCGGTAATAGCCATGTCACGCGCACTTTAGAGAATGTTACCTTATTGATATCGCTTGTTAGCTGACAGTTTAGATATTGCATTCATTACTGCGCTAGTTTCGATATTGCATTCACTACTGTGATACATCATCCATAATTACTTATTCATTGTTATGCATTATTATTTAGGGCCAGTCCGGATTGTCGGAGCCCAGTATTTATTGTTTTTGATCTTTGATTTTGAGATTTTGGATTCCATGAGATTTCTGGATTTGGAGAGACCGCAGGGATTTTATAAACTTATTATCATTTAAAAGGAAAGCTGCGGTTTTCTCATGATATGATTTGAGAGGAGTCCACCATGAGTTTTCTCGGCTCTTGAGCGATATGATAGACCTGATTCGAGGAGGAGGAGGAACCGTCTGTGGGTGCATGGTGGACCCGGTGCGGTACCCCGGAGCGAAAAGCTCACAGATGATGGCGTTGAGCCTGGCAGGGGAGCACTACCGACCGGTGACTTCATTGTGACTTGATGGATATCCGTACGATACCGATCGGAGTTGGGCCAGTCCGGATAGCCGGAGCCCATATATTGAGACATTGAGATATTGAGACATTGATGACATTGAGATATTGAGATATTGAGATTTGAGATATTGTGTCGATGCTGGACACTGATTTCATGTTGATTTCATTGATGATATTTCAATTATTATACATATATCTCACAGAGATAAGAAAAACAGTTCTCATTGGATGCGTTCTGTTTTCATGCATTCATACATCATACATATGATATGTTGCTACCTGAGGCACTGACAAGAGCACTTGGTATTACACTAGTTTAGTTGTATACCTTAGCCATTACTAGCTTCAGGTTATATATTTTGAGGATATATTATGATCGTATGACCTAGGATTGAGTCATACATGCGATTTCGATCTGTGGATGTTTTCTACTCACGAGTTGGCAACTCACCCCGGTGTGCCACAGTTCCTTGCAGGTTTTGTCGTACAGGTTCATTGCGGCTTTGCTGGTACACTGTTCCTTCCGGGTGATTGCTTTGGTAGGTGGGTTATTTGCATCAGAACCACCATTGGTTATTTATTATTTCAGTTGTATCTAGAAACTCCATCAACCAGATTGTATATTTTAGAGAGATAGAAAACCAGACCTGTTATTCTTTCGACCTTAGAGTCGCGCGTGTATTATTATGGTTTTCATGTTGTTTGGGGTTTTCTTTTGAGTTTTGATCCTCGCCCTTCGGCGTTGTATATTATATTGCTTGTGTGGTTGTGACCGTCGATTGACGAAGAGCTAGATCCCGCTTGGGGATGCCTTTTACTTATTTCGTATACTATTCATGTTGTATCCCGTTTGGGGCCAGTATTTACAAAGGAGACTTGCCGAAATTTTCAAAAAATACTTGAGATTTTAAAAATACACACTTCGGCCTATGTTTGATTAAAACTACTTGCTTTAAATTATTTTTTTTTCCTTCACTCTACTGCTTCTTGGTTTTGATTTCTGGGTTTTGGCTTACTTAGATTACGTACGCCTCGAGACGTTTCGTAATTTAAGTGTCGATCAGGTTCCGTACTTTTCGGGGCATGGCATGATGTCCCTAATCTAAATAAACAGTTGATTCTCTATACTGCAGTGCTAGATGAGTCACTCGATGAACTCCTTGCCCAGAACAACGAGGAGAGAAAAGAGAATGCCATCTACTACCTCAGTCAAACTTTAGTTGAGGCGGAACACAACTATTCCTCGATCGAAAAGCAATGCCTGGCTCTGATATTTGCTATGAAAAAGCTGAGGCACTATCTGCTCGCTCATCGGGTTATGCTGATCTCCAATGTCGACCCGCTCAAACACTTAATGACCAAAGCTAGCCTAGCCGGTCGAATGGCGAGATGGGCTGTCATGCTTCTTGAATTTGACATAATTTATACTCCTCGGAAAGAAGTAAAAGAGAAAGCCCTCGTCGACTTTCTCGCTGATAATCCAATACCAGAAGGGTCACCGCTCAATTGCGAGTTACCCGACGAACAAGTGCTGCACCTTGAGAATGACGAGCCATGTTGGGAGCTCTTTTTCGATAGAGCCTCATCAATTAGGACCTCCAGCAAATCAAGCATACCACAGATAAAAGCAGGGATAGGATTGGTGTTCATCACGCCATCGATGGGAACCCTACAGCGTTCTTTTGCTCTCACCGAGCCTCGCACAAACAACGAGGCTGAGTACGAGGCTCTGATAGCTGGTCTGGAGCTCGCCATAGAAATGGAAATCCTTCGGCTAAGAGTCTACGGTGATTCCCAGCTTGTTGTTAACCAAGTAAGCGGCGACTATAAGATATACAAACCAGAGTTGTCTCGGTACAGAAGCCGGGTGGTGGAGCTTATGAAACAATTCACCCACATTGAACTGATGAGAGTTCCTAGGGCGTTGAATGGAAAAGCTGACGTACTCGCTCGCTTAGCCAAGGAGCTGGCTGATCCCGATATGGATGAAATTCTGATAACAGTTAGAAGCCGACAAATTTTACCTCCGGTCTCTTTCCGTGAAGAGGGAAGCATAGAACTAGAGAACAATCCTGCCGAAGAATCTCTAACCATCCAAGATGAGCCTGATTGGAGAGAACCCTTCATAGAGTACCTCTGGTATGACAAGCTGCCTAAAGGAAAATCTGCGAGGATTCAGCTGAAGAAGAGAGCTCTTCGATACGTGTTTGTAAATTATACGCTATACCGCAGATCATATGACCAACTCTGGCTCAGATATCTGTCATCGGCCGAAGCCCAAAAAGTCATGAAAGAAGTTAACCCAAGCGTCTGCGGAGCTCACCAATCTGGCCCAAAAATGCGGCTTCAAATTAAACTGCTTGGGTATTACTGGCCTACCATGATAAGGGATTGCGAAGAGCATGCAAAGAGGTTTCATCTCTGCCAAATTTATGGTAACTTCATTCATAAGCATCCCAATCCGCTGCATCCTAAGGTGGCGTCATGGCCCTTCGAAGTTTGGGGCACCGACATAGTTGGTCCAATTGATGCTCTGTCGTCCAAATGCCACCGGTTCATATTGGATGCAACAGACTACTTCTCCAGACGGGCTGAACCTGTCCCGCTAAAAGAAGTCAAGACAGAAGATCTTATGACATTCTTCCGGCATAATATTCTATACCGCTTCGGTACACCAAAAAGAATCATTTCTGACAACGGGCCTTCTTTCAAGAGATTCAAAGTCTCAAGGTTCGCTACTCAGCACAAGATAGGCTGGAGAGATTCCTCCATCTATAATCTAATAGCCAATAGGCTAGCCGAAGACTTCAATAAGACTCTATGCAAGCTCCTGAGCAAAAATGTTTCATCCAACAAGAGAGACTGGAATCTCAAACTTCAAGAGGCGTTGTGGGAATATCGCACCATGCACCGTACTCCAACTCAGTCCACTCTATACTCATTACTTTTCGGAGTGGAGGAGATCCTCCCCCTTGAAGTCAAAGTTCCAAGCTTAAGAATGGCCGTTCAGCACGAGTTGACGGAGGAGGAAAACGTGCTCTTTCGGCTCGAAGAGCTCGACGCCCTTGAAGAAAAGAGGCTCGCAGTACAGCAAAATCTGGAGCTGTACCGAGCCTAAATGTCACGGGCCTATAACAAGATGACCCGTCTCCGCGCTTTCAGAAAAGGCAAATTGGTGTTGGTCCTCAAAAGACCGATCATCCCCAATCGACATGCCAAGGGAAAATTCGAGCCAAACTGGGAAAGACCATATGTCATCGAGAAAGTGTTTGATGGAGGATCCTACCAGCTGATAAATGCCGAGAGAGAAAGGCCCATGCCACCCATCAATGGCCGATATCTTAAGAAATACTACGCATGAATGCTCCAAGTCGCAGGCGAATTGAGAACACCGGCCCTACGGTCTGTAAGTCTACGCTAGCGCCCCGGCAGTCTACAGACGCCAAATGCGGAACAAAAAACTTTTAACTGGCGCTATCGTATACTTTAACCCGGATCTGCCATTATTGCTAAACTAACAAACTGTAAAGAGTGTAGAATGGTTATACCGAACGATCTGAGTCCTTCGTTCTTTAACCATCATCCCACGCTCCGTTGCGGCTGCTCTGATCTCGTCGATCTCCGATATCCTCGTCGAGGTGGCACCACTGTTGGAGATAGTGCCCTCATAGTCAATTATTGGATCGCAAGTACGTGATTGCAATGATTGCGGAGGACCTATCCCGGTAGGACAGTCTTACTCGAGATGATAGTATGCTATCTGGTTTGCCTTTATCAGTCGTGTACATGTTCAGGTGACTGATTGCATGTTACACTTTGATAGAGCCCTTAGGATCTTGCTTTACTACCAACAGTATGATGGCGATCATATACGTGAGAGTTGGGTAGTTTATACGCATATCCTTAATTGTGGTCCCTAGTCGTGGGAGTTTCGAGACAGGGCATCGATACTCCGGAGTAGACTAGTGTGTACAGTCGAGACCCCGACGAGGGGCGGTGGCCGGTCTCACAAGCCACTGGTGTCAGTTGGATCACCTAAGATGTATACAGGTGCTCATTGGGTTATGAGTACACCGGACAGGACTCGCCGGGAATCTGCTAGTTAGTATTATATCTATCGTCAGATAGCAGTTCCCTGGTGACATGTGTACAGGTTAGTTCATCGACCTGAGGTCGTCATTTGTCTCGTGTGAGTTCCCACTGTGCTTTGATTTCTACCCTACCACGGCTCAAAGGAGTCGTGCAAACAGGTAGTTTTTGGGTACAGTCCCGAGCCATATGGAGGCACGTGAGCGGATCGGCAGGGGATTCGTCTCTCCCGGTATTGGGGGCGAGGTCGTGCTGTGTCTAGGAGAGCCATTACACAAAGTCCATGGCCATGGCAGGAGATTTACTGGTAGGTACTCCAGTAGTATCTCAGGGTGTTATTGGGCTATACTCCGACACGACTTATACTGCTATTGGGGGTCTGACGTTACTAGCCCCCTAGGCAGATATGCGATACTCATTGACGAACGGACCGGACTGTATATACATTGTCACTGTTAGGCTCAGTAGGGTTTTCGGAGGAGTTCGCTCATCGGTCTCCCTTGAGTTCGCTCCTCGGCCACCCTTGAGGTCAGTCCTTGGGCAGCCGTTACGCATTGCTAGTGCCGCTGACGGTTTGTGGTTAAACCCACTGCCAGGGTGCTGACGAGTCATTAGAGTCCCCCACAGGCAGTTTCCCAAGTTCGGGCGAAACGTTGTAGAGGCCGTATGGTTTTATGGCAGGGTTCGGAAAATGCACGTGCGTTTACGCACGTGTCGATTTTCGGACAGATGATACTGGTCGGCTTTAGTTTAAGCCGGATCTGAGTATTATATTGAGTAGGTATAATATCTTTGTCTCAGTTGCATTTGTATTCGGTCGTAATACAAATGCGGGTATATTTATACAGTTTCGGGGTTTTCCTGAAAGTCGTTTCAGGATCACTTTTGGAAGTTGCCAGTTTCCAGTTTTCTATCAGCCGTCTTTTAACATTCGGTTAAAGACGGATTTATCTTTTCTTGGATGAGGTGAGTCGTGCTTCTAGAAGGTTCTAGAATTTGGTGACTAGGTTTATTGGTGTTATGTTCTAATTGGTTGCATTAAAGGTGTGATGAGGTGTATTAGTGATTCATGCTTTAGTATTAATTCTTCTTGTCTTGCTTAAGATATTTTGAAGTGAGAAGCTTCATACCTTATGGTCACCACTTGCTCCTACGGTCACCTCCCTCTTCTATATTAGTGCACACCCCTCTCTCTCCTCATACACTCTCTCACTTGATGTTTCATTTTGCTAGAAAAGATTATGATAGGTTTATCGGTGTATGGAATTTCACAGTCCATTTCATTCCATCACCCGATTTCCACGGCAACTTCATTAACCGATCGTCCACGGATTTGGACGAAGTGAGACAAAGTCATCTACTCATTCTCTACATCAATCTTGGTCGTCTCTTTTAGCAAACTTGACGATCGAGTTGCCTCGAGTCAGAGGCGGGAGCCCGTTTAAAGAACCGATCATGTGGTGCCACCTCGACGAGGAGATCGGAGATCGACGAGATCGGAGCAGCCGCAACGGAGCGTGGGATGATGGTTGAAGAATGAAGGACTCGGATCGTTCGGTATAACTTTCCTACACTCTTTACAGTTTGTTAGTTTAGCAATAATGGCAGATCCGGGTTAAAGTATACGATAGCGCCAAGTTTAAAAGTTTTTGTTCCGCATTTGGCGTCTGTAGACTGCCGGGGCGCTAGCGTAGACTTACAGTGGTATCAGAGCCTCACCATTTTGCTATACTAACTTGTGCTAACGCGTTTAAAACATCGATCCGACCGGAAATCGAAAACTACAAAATCCTATGCCGACAGTTTCTGTTGATTTTGAACAGTGTCAAAATTGATTTCTGGATGTCTTAAAAATCCGAGCAGGCAATTTTAAGACCCACGACAAAATTTGGACTCGTGACTCCTCCAAGTTGCCGCGGAAGCGCGGCCAAACCCATGGTTTGGCCGCCCTTCCGCGGCCATGTGAGGAGCACGTGCTCCCAATTTTTGCCAGTGGGTTCTAATTGGGATTTTGGGGTTTTTGATATATTTATTTTTGGCCCAGGTTTTGTTACTGTTCACCAGTAAGCTGTGGGGCCCACTTTTTAATATTTCGTGTTTGGTCGATCGAAATTTAAACACGTTAGTTTACAGTGCTTACATTATATCTCCGACCGGGAATGTCATTTGATCGGTAAACCGCGTTTAACTGCTATAGTTCTTTTAGACGGGTTTGCGAACGTGACATTCGCGTTGATGTTCTGTGTTGTGCTGTATTGTTGCGGATTTGTCGTGATGGATAGCAGTGTGCAATGGTAGTACAGTTTGAGTTTATTTGTACATTTGATATTGCGGGGCGAGCGTCCAACTTGTGGACAGCCGTCACTGCCTGTTGTATAATATTCTTTTGGGGCACGACCAGGTTGCGGTCGATGTACCTGTTGTACTATTTTTCATTACTGTACTAGGTTTTACCCCGAGACGGAGTGCACGGATAGCCGGGTTCGGGAGGGCAACGGGTCCGCATCTCATGGCTTTGAGAGGCAGAGGGGCCCCACTTCAGAATTGGCAGACTATTCGCCGCGCTCGTAGGGGGTACAGGTTGACCCAAGGAGGGGTGCCCAAGATTACCGGATTCCGTGGAGTGCTGGGTGGTCCATTCACTATGCTGTAGGGGGCTGCCTCGCTTCAGGTTTTGGCGGGTAACTTGCCGCAACCGTAGGGGTCTAGGTTTCATTGCACAGGCTATCCACACGACAGGGGAACGTCGAGTTTCAGCAGCGGCTCTGTGAAACTCGGGGATCCCAGATATCTGTATTGTTCTGTAATGCTTATTACTTTTCTGTAATGTTGCATATTATCACGCCTGGAGCGATTAAGTATATTGGTTTATATACTATTAGATGTTGTATATGTTTTACACCCGCGCTAGTCCAGTCCCCGCTCTGTCGTTAGTTAAGTAACCTAACGGGTGATGACGGGACCCAGTGATGAATGCGGATGGCATATACGTACATTTTATTTTCGTTCTTTTCTGGTGTGATTGATTGATGGGACTGCATTGATTCTGATCAATGCAAAGAAAAACAAACCTGTTTGAGTTGTTGGAACAATTTTAAAAGTGTTGTTACAAAGACGTTTCCTTTTGTTATGCATAGCGGTATTCGGTGTGAATATCCAGCACCTCATTCGACGAGGCAAGGGCTGATATCCCTTCACCGGGAAAGACCCCTTGGACAGAAGTTTGCGTCAGGGTAATAACTTTACTATAGTCGATTACAAGTTGCTTTGCATAGAGGTATTCAGTGGAATATCCTGCACCTCATTCCACGAGGAAAGAGCCGAGATCCCTTTACCGGGAGTGATCTCTTTAGCAAAAGGTTTTCGCCACTATATTTTAAAAAAAAGCTATCAGGTTCCTTCAGCGATATCAAGTTCACTACGTTAAAGGTTTTTCGCCAAAAACCAACCGTAGCCCTCCGTCACTTCTTTTGGGTATTCAGTAGTATTCAAGCTATGTATTTTGACCTAACGCCAAGGCATAGTGTTTGGTAGCTGCTGGGTATTCAATTGTTGCATAGATAGATGAGTTGGTTTGGGACAGCCGTTCTGCCATTTTGACCTAACGCCAAGGGCATGTGCGGGTGGGTTCAAATTGACAAGATAGTGACGGGTAGAACTTGGCATGTGACTTATGACATTTTGACCTAACGCCAAGGTCATAAGAGCATGGGGCAAGAAAAAGATATCGGGAGTTTCTAAAGAAACTGAAACTTGCCAAGTATGCGCAGACCTTCTGGAGTATGAATAACGTGGATGCATTCCATCACGTTAACATATGATGAGAGTTGGATCCCGATTCCCACTGATGAGTTGGTTTACTCTTCGGGTGATCCCGATTGATTCTTCTTTAGGTTTGGAGGAGAATTTGACAGGACAGTGGGAGGTTTCCGGATTAGATAAAGTGATGACCATTCTGATCTAGGTTAGAGTGCACGCAGAGTGTTTCTTTTCTCTCTCTCTCTTTGGCAGCGACCTTTGACCGACCCTAGACTATGACTCAGTGACCAGGTTGACCGAACCTTCTTAAAATACTGGCTTTTGGATTGTCTAAGTTGCATAAGTCATTGCCACTCCTTCTTTTACCCTTTGTATTTCTCAGAACACCCGTATAACTACGGATATCCACTTCCATTGGATAGATCCATCGTATGGTTATATACGAACTCGAAGGGACTTCTTCGAGGATGGATCCCGGTTCAGGTTCAGGAGAAATAGAATTGGCTTATTCAGTTGTCTTTTATTATCACCTTCTCTCAGGTTGCGAGGGCTCCTTGGTTTAGGAGAGTGCACCTATTACGCTTATTGGATAGTCTTATTCCAAACCATAGGCTGGTGCCGAAAGGTAGGGAATGAAGAAAACCAATTAGCTTAAGTAGGGTGTGCAGAAGGTAATATGTAAAGACAAAATAAAGGGATTAGAAAGAGGGCAAAGTAAATTGCGACTGTTATCATTCACGACCAAAACCGCGTACTTAATCGCCACTCCTATTTCACCTTTAAAAGAATAAGGTATTATTCAGTTGTCTTTTATCATCACCTTCTCTCGAGATGCGAGTACTCCTTGGTTTAGGAGGGTACACCTATTATGCTTACTGGATAGTCTTCTTCCAAACCATAGGCTGGTGCCGAACGGTAGGGAAGGAAGAAAACCATTTAGCCTAACGATGGTGTACAGAAGGTAACGACTAAAGACAAATAAAAGTGATTTGGAGAGATGGCAATAAAATATACGGTTGAAGTCATGAATTGGATTATGGAAGAGGCATTGCTATGAATACCAGGATACCCCTACGAAACATTTTCATGTTTCAGTGCATTGTTAAAGAAAAACTGTTTTCCCGATTAGGCACTTACTCCAAGGGTATGTATTTACCAGGTTTCATTCTCATATCTGTATGGTTTTACAGATGATGAGTGGGAGTAAGATATTGGGAATTAGGTGATCATCCTCATTATATCGGAATTCGTTGTAATTGGTGATATTTGAGGAAATCGCCAGGGTACAGTTTTCTACCTACGATGCACAGGTTTTGAGTTGTTTAACTCAGTGGACTTATACAGAGTATTGTATGTTGTCCAAGTGTCCATTAGGACAAAGGGGTAGGTCCTCGTACTATGTTCTGTTTACTTATAACTTCTCTAGTATTTAGACAAGTGTTTCGTACAAATACAAGGTCTAAGTTTTGAGAAGTTGTGGGTATAAGAATAAAGTAGAGAACCAGGTATCACAAGTATCGGGATTCTTCAAAGAGATCGAAGATGTAGATTCTTATGATTGGTATTCAGATGATAGTGATGGTTTTGAGAAACGTGTTTCTCTTTCAGGTTACTCATAATTGGATGGATTCCTAAGTTGAGTAATGCTGATCAGCCTCTTTCCATTATGTTGATATGCACTGGAGACAGATGCATGGTTTGAATATGGTTCCAATTAAATAAGTGCCAAAGTTTCTGTATTGGATAAAGAATGGATCGTACCTTAAAAGAAACTAAAGTACGGGGAGTTGTCCAGCTTATGCTTAAAACCAGACTCTGGATAACTCAGGGCACGTTTCTGTAATGGCTGTTTGTGGGTTGACCCTGGCTATGACGAGGGTTGATATTCTACCATTTGAAAGATCAATAGTGATATTGTTCTTGACTCGCCACAGTTTTAGTAAAATGGATCTTTTTCAGAAAACAGTAGTGGGAGTATGGTAGAACTGGAAGTGATTCCAGAACCGCGAACGATTACGGAAAATTTAATAGGACCTATACATTCAATCAGGTTTGACATTCCAATAGCCACTCCGCAGATTTGGTAGGTAACCTCAGACACCCGAGAGGTACTTCGGTAGCCTCAAAGACGGTGACAGGGAGGTTCTTATCTACCAAGACTTGACACTACTGTTGTTCCAGGTTATGAGACCCTGTAGGAGGGTTGTCGTAGTCAGTGGGAGCAACGGAAGCATAGTGGGCAAGATGCTTATATCTATTTATAGACTTGAGCAGTTATAGCGGAGATAGATCATCTAATTTTGATGTGACAGTCATGGGTTTGACTTCAATCAGAATAGGGGATGGATCAGTTAAGGAGGTAGTAGGGTGTGATGTCATAGTATCTGGATGACATACACGGAGTGGGAAGTAAAATTCCTATACTACGATCGGTTGAACTGTGGTCGTCACACAGTTGTTTCTCCAGACAGGACATGGATATAATATTTGACATTCTGGTTTCTGGATCTATGGTTTTAGATCTGGATTTGGGTAGTTTCCCAATGTGGGTACTTTGACAGATATTCTAATGGTTTTTAGAATAGTTGACTCCTAGTATGGTAGTGTACCTGCAGGTGATGGAGTCACCCTCTCTAAAGGTGTCGTATAGACTAAAGGGGAGAGGGATGTGCATGATTGGCAGATCACTTGCTTAGGCAATTGAGTCAATCATGAGATATCAAGTACCACACCAGATGTTGTTTTTGCACTAGATGCAATAAGTTTGTATTAATCCAATTCTGGAGAAACATAAGGAAGCAGTTTTAGAACATTAGTACATGTTCTACGGATTTGATAACGGCAGCCTCTTTCGGGAGACGGTTATCATTCCAGGCTTCAAAGGTGACATCGATGACAGAGTGATTGTCAGAGTTTTAGTTTTCCCTCTGACGAGGGACAGTATTATGGACAGGTGGTTCCAGAGGATACTGTGGGTGGCATGGTTCCGGATACTGATTAGGTTCAGTGATCCATACAGTCTAAGAAGTTTGGATATGGAGTTCATTTATGAACTAAGGTCCCATCAGATATCCAGACATATTCTAAGACAGGTACTACTCAATTCGGGAGATGGTTTTCTCCGCGAACTTGAGATTATGAGAGATACAGAAAGAAGCTTCTATGCGGATCCACTCACCGAGGCTATTTCTCGAACACAATAGTTTTACAAACGGGCTTTGTGAAACTGATTAGTAGAGGAGTTGGATGTTCGGTTTCATACGGGCTGTGAGTAGTCGACATCGCAATATTAGCCTTGAGTGCAAGTGGGAGATTGTTGGAGATAGTGCCCTCATAGTCAATTATTGGATCGCAAGTACGTGATTGCAATGATTGCGGAGGACCTATCCCGGTAGGACAGTCTTACTCGAGATGATAGTATGCTATCTGGTTTGCCTTTATCAGTCGTGTACATGTTCAGGTGACTGATTGCATGTTACACTTTGATAGAGCCCTTAGGATCTTGCTTTACTACCAACAGTATGATGGCGATCATATACGTGAGAGTTGGGTAGTTTATACGCATATCCTTAATTGTGGTCCCTAGTCGTGGGAGTTTCGAGACAGGGCATCGATACTCCGGAGTAGACTAGTGTGTACAGTCGAGACCCCGACGAGGGGCGGTGGCCGGTCTCACAAGCCACTGGTGTCAGTTGGATCACCTAAGATGTATACAGGTGCTCATTGGGTTATGAGTACACCGGACAGGACTCGCCGGGAATCTGCTAGTTAGTATTATATCTATCGTCAGATAGCAGTTCCCTGGTGACATGTGTACAGGTTAGTTCATCGACCTGAGGTCGTCATTTGTCTCGTGTGAGTTCCCACTGTGCTTTGATTTCTACCCTACCACGGCTCAAAGGAGTCGTGCAAACAGGTAGTTTTTGGGTACAGTCCCGAGCCATATGGAGGCACGTGAGCGGATCGGCAGGGGATTCGTCTCTCCCGGTATTGGGGGCGAGGTCGTGCTGTGTCTAGGAGAGCCATTACACAAAGTCCATGGCCATGGCAGGAGATTTACTGGTAGGTACTCCAGTAGTATCTCAGGGTGTTATTGGGCTATACTCCGACACGACTTATACTGCTATTGGGGGTCTGACGTTACTAGCCCCCTAGGCAGATATGCGATACTCATTGACGAACGGACCGGACTGTATATACATTGTCACTGTTAGGCTCAGTAGGGTTTTCGGAGGAGTTCGCTCATCGGTCTCCCTTGAGTTCGCTCCTCGGCCACCCTTGAGGTCAGTCCTTGGGCAGCCGTTACGCATTGCTAGTGCCGCTGACGGTTTGTGGTTAAACCCACTGCCAGGGTGCTGACGAGTCATTAGAGTCCCCCACAGGCAGTTTCCCAAGTTCGGGCGAAACGTTGTAGAGGCCGTATGGTTTTATGGCAGGGTTCGGAAAATGCACGTGCGTTTACGCACGTGTCGATTTTCGGACAGATGATACTGGTCGGCTTTAGTTTAAGCCGGATCTGAGTATTATATTGAGTAGGTATAATATCTTTGTCTCAGTTGCATTTGTATTCGGTCGTAATACAAATGCGGGTATATTTATACAGTTTCGGGGTTTTCCTGAAAGTCGTTTCAGGATCACTTTTGGAAGTTGCCAGTTTCCAGTTTTCTATCAGCCGTCTTTTAACATTCGGTTAAAGACGGATTTATCTTTTCTTGGATGAGGTGAGTCGTGCTTCTAGAAGGTTCTAGAATTTGGTGACTAGGTTTATTGGTGTTATGTTCTAATTGGTTGCATTAAAGGTGTGATGAGGTGTATTAGTGATTCATGCTTTAGTATTAATTCTTCTTGTCTTGCTTAAGATATTTTGAAGTGAGAAGCTTCATACCTTATGGTCACCACTTGCTCCTACGGTCACCTCCCTCTTCTATATTAGTGCACACCCCTCTCTCTCCTCATACACTCTCTCACTTGATGTTTCATTTTGCTAGAAAAGATTATGATAGGTTTATCGGTGTATGGAATTTCACAGTCCATTTCATTCCATCACCCGATTTCCACGGCAACTTCATTAACCGATCGTCCACGGATTTGGACGAAGTGAGACAAAGTCATCTACTCATTCTCTACATCAATCTTGGTCGTCTCTTTTAGCAAACTTGACGATCGAGTTGCCTCGAGTCAGAGGCGGGAGCCCGTTTAAAGAACCGATCATGTGGTGCCACCTCGACGAGGAGATCGGAGATCGACGAGATCGGAGCAGCCGCAACGGAGCGTGGGATGATGGTTGAAGAATGAAGGACTCGGATCGTTCGGTATAACTTTCCTACACTCTTTACAGTTTGTTAGTTTAGCAATAATGGCAGATCCGGGTTAAAGTATACGATAGCGCCAAGTTTAAAAGTTTTTGTTCCGCATTTGGCGTCTGTAGACTGCCGGGGCGCTAGCGTAGACTTACAACCACATCACCGATTCTTTAAACGGGCTCCCGCCTCTGACTTGAGGCAACTCGATCGTCAAGTTTGCTAAAAGAGACGACCAAGAATGATGTAGAGAATGAGTAGATGACTTTGTCTCACTTCGTCCAAATCCGTGGACGATCGGTTAATGAAGTTGCCGTGGAAATCGGGTGATGGAATGAAATGAACTGTAAAATTCCATACACCCCGAATACTATCATAATCTTTTCTAACCAAAATGAAACATCAAGTGAAGTGAGGAGGAGAGAGAGGGCCGGCCACTTTTATGCAAGGAGGGAGGTGACCGTAGGAGCAAGTGGTGACCATAAGATATGAAGCTTCTCACAAAAATATCTTAAGCTTAACAAAACTCTTTAATGAAAACCATGACTCACATAAACACCTCATCATGCCTTTAATGCATCCAATGAAAACTCAACACCAATTAATCCTAGTCACATCATCTAGAATCTTCTAGAACACTGACTCATTATATCTGAAGAAAAGATAAATCCGTCTTTAACAGAATGTTAAAAGACGGCTGATAGAAAACTGGAAACTGGTAACTTCCAAAAGTGATCCTGAAACGACTTTCAGGATAACCCCGAAACTGTATAAATATACCCGCATTTGTATTACGACCGAATACAAATGCAACTGAGACAAAGATATTATACCTACTCAATATAATACTCGGATCCGGCTTAAACCAAAGCCGACCAGTATTATCTGCCCGAAAAATAACACGTGCGTAAACGCACGTGCATTTTCCGAACCCTGCCATAAAACCATACGGCCTCTACAACGTTTCGCCCGAACTTGGGAAACTGTCTATGGGGGACTCTAATGACTCGTCAGTACCCTGGCAGTGGGTTTAACCACAAACCGTCAGCGGCACTAGCTATGCGTAACGGCTGCCCATGGACTGACCTCAAGGGAGGCCGAGGAGCGAACTCAAGGGAGACCGATGAGCGAACTCCTCCGAAAACCCTACTGAGCCTAACAGTGACAATGTATATACAGTCCGGTCCGTTCGTCAATGAGTATCGCATATCTGCCTAGGGGGCTAGTAACGTCAGACCCCCAATAGCAGTATAAGTCGTGTCGGAGTGAAGCCCAATAACACCCTGAGATACTACTGGAGTACCTACCAGTAAATCTCCTGCCATGGCCATGGACTTTGTGTAATGGCTCTCCTAGACACAGCACGACCTCGCCCCCAATACCAGGAGAGACGAATCCCCTGCCGATCCGCTCACGTGCCTCCATATGGCTCGGGACTGTACCCAAAAACTACCTGTTTGCACGACTTCTTTGAGCCGTGGTAGGGTAGAAATCAAAGCACAGTGGGAACTCACACGAGACAAATGACGACCTCAGGTCGATGAACTAACCTGTACACATGTCACCAGGGAACTGCTATCTGACGGTAGATATAATACTAACTAGCAGATTCCCGGCGAGTCCTGTCCGGTGTACTCATAACCCAATGAGCACCTGTATACATCTTAGGTGATCCAACTGACACCAGTGGCTTGTGAGACCGGCCACCGCCCCTCGTCGGGGACTCGACTGTACACACTAGTCTACTCCGGAGTATCGATGCCCTGTCTCGAAACTCCCACGACTAGGGACCACAATTAAGGATATGCGTATAAACTACCCAACTCTCACGTATATGATCGCCATCATACTGTTGGTAGTAAAGCAAGATCCTAAGGGCTCTATCAAAGTGTAACATGCAATCAGTCACCTGAACATGTACACGACTGATATACTATCATCTCGAGTAAGACTGTCCTACCGGTATAGGTCCTCCGCAATCATTGCAATCACGTACCTGTGATCCAATAATTGACTATGAGGGCACTATCTCCAACAATCTCCCACTTGCACTCAAGGCTAATTATTGCGATGTCGACTACTCACAGCCCGTGTGAAACCGAACATCCAACTCCTCTACTAATCAGTATCACAAAGCCCGTTTGTAAAACTATTGTGTTCGAGAAATAGCCTTAGTGAGTGGATCCGCCTAGAAGTTTCTTTCTATATCTCTCTTAATCTCAAGTTCGCGGAGAAAGCCATCTCCCGAATTGAGTAATACCTGTCTTAGAATATGTCTGGATATCTGATGGGACATGGTTCATAAATGAACTCCAAATCCAAACTTCTTAGACTGTATCGATCACTGAACCTAATCAGTATCCGGCACCATGCCACCCACAGTATCCTCTTGAACCACCTGTCCATAATACTGTCCCTCTTCGTCAGAGGGAAAAACTATAACTCTGACAATCACTCTGTCATCCATGTCACCTTTGAAGCCTGGAATGATAATCGTCTCCCGAAGGAGGCTGCCGTCATCAAATCCGTAGAACATGTACCTATATTCTAAAAACTGCTTCCTTATGTTTCTCCAGGATTGGATTAATACAAACTTATTGCATCTAGTGCAAAACCAACATTTGGTGTGGTACTTTACATCTCATGATTGACTCAATTGCCTAAGCAAGTGATCTGCCAATCATGCCCATCCCTCTCCCCTTTAGTCTGTAAGACACCTTTAGAGAGGGTGACTCCATCACCTGCAGGTACACCACCATGCTAGGAGTCAACTATTCCAAAAACCATTAGAATATCTGTCAAAGTACTCACATTGGGAAACTACCCAAATCCAGATCTAAAACCATAGATCTAGAAACCAGAATGTCAAATATTATATCCATATCCTGTCTGGAGAAACAACTGTGTGACGACCACAGTACAACCGATCGTAGTATAGGAATTTTACTTCCCACTCTGTGTATGTCATCCAGATACCTTGACATCACATCCTACTACCTTCTTAACTGATCCATCCCTTATTCTGATTGAAGTAAAACCCATGACTGTCACATCAAAATTAGATTATCTATCTCCGCTATAACTGCTCAAGTCTATAAATAGACATAAGCTACTTGCCCACTATGCTTCCGATGCTCCCACTGACTACGACAACCGTCCTACCGGGTCTCATAGCCTGGAACAACAGTAGTGTCAAGTCTGGGTAGATAAAAACCTCCCTGTCACCGTCCTTGAGGCTACCAAAGTACCTCTCGGGCGTCTGAGGTTACCTACCATACCTGCGGAGTGGCTATTGGAATATCAAACCTGATTGAATATATAGGTCCTATTAAATTTTCCGTAATCGTTCGCGTTTCTGGAATCACTTCCAGTTCTACCATACTCCCACTACTGTTTTCTGAAAAAGATCCATTTTACTAAAACTGTGGCGAGTCAAGAACAATATCACTATTGATCTTCCAAATGGTAGAATATCAACCCTCGTCATAGCCAGGGTCAACCCACAAACAGCTATTACAGAAACGTGCCCTGAGTTATCCAGAGTCTGGTTTTAAGCATAAGCTGGACAACTCCCCGTACCTTAATATCTTTTAAGGTACGATCTATTCTATATCCAATATAGAAACTTTGGCACTCATTTAATTGGAACCAAGATTCAATCCATGCAGCTGTCTCCAGTGCATATCAACTTAATGGAAAGAGGCTAATCAGCATTACTCAACTTAGGAATCCATCCAATTATGAGTAACCTGAAAGAGAAACACGTTTCTCAAAACCATCACTATCATCTGAATACCAATCATAAGAATCTACATCTTCGATCTCTTTGAAGAATCCCGATACTTGTGATACCTGGTTCTCTACTTTATTCTTATACCCACAACTTCTCAAAACTTAGACCATGTATTTCTACGAAACACTTGTCTAAAAACTAGAGAAGTTATAAGTAAACAGAACAAAGTACGAGGACCTACCCCTTTGTCCTGATGGACACTTGGACAACATACAATACTCTGTATAAGTCCGCTGAGTTAAACAACTCAAAACCTGTGCGTCGTAGGTTGAAAACTGTACCCTGGCGATTTCCTCAAATATCACCAATTACAACGAATTCCGATATAATGAGGATGATCACCTAATTCCCAATATCTTACTCCCACTCATCATTTGTAAAACCATACAGATATGAGAATGAAACCTGGTAAATACATACCCTTGGAGTAAGTGTCTAATCGGGAAAACAGTTTTTCTTTAACAATGCACTGAAACATGAAAATGTTTCGTAGGGGTATCCTGGTATTCATAGCAATGTCTCTTCCATAATCCAATTCATGACCTCAACCGTATGTTTTATTGCCATCTCTCCAAATCCCTTTATTTGTCTTTAGTCGTTACCTTCTGTACACCATCATTAGGCTAAATGGTTTTCTTCCTTCGCTACCGTTCGGCACCAGCCAATGGTTTGGAAGAAGACTATCCAGTAAGCATAATAGGTGTACCCTCCTAAACCAAGGAGTACTCGCAACTGAGAGAAGGTGATGATAAAAGACAACTGAATAATACCTTATTCTTTTAAAGGTGAAATAGGAGTGGCGATGAAGTACGCGGTTTTGGTCGTGAATGATATCAGTCGCAATTTACTTTGCCCTCTTTCTAATCCCTTTATTTTGTCTTTACATATTACCTTCTGCACACCCTACTTAGGCTAATTGGTTTTCTTCATTCCCTACCTTTCGGCACCAGCCTATGGTTTGGAATAAGACTATCCAATAAGCGTAATAGGTGTACTCTCCTAAACCAAGGAGCTCTCGCAACCTGAGAGAAGGTGATAATAAAAGACAACTGAATAAACTAATTCTTTTTCTCCTGAACCTGGATCCATCCTCGAAGAAGTCCCTTCGAGTTCGTATATAACCATACGATGGATCTATCCAATGGAAGTGGATATCCGTAGTAATACGGGTGTTCTGAGAAATGCAAAGGATAGAAGAAGGAGTGGCAATGACTTATGCAACTCAGACAATCCAAAAGCCAGTATCTTAAGATGGTTCGGTCAACCTGGTCACTGAGTCATAGTCTAGGGTCGGTCAAAGGTCGCTGCCAAAGAGATAGAGAAAAGAAACACTCTGCGTGCACTCTATCCTAGATCAGAATGGTCATCACTTTATCTAATCCGGAAACCTCCCACTGTCCTGTCAAATTCTCCTCCAAACCTAAAGAAGAATCAATCGGGATCACCCGAAGAGTAAACCAACTCATCAGTTGGAATCGGGATCCAACTCTCATCGCATGATAACGTGATGGAATGCATCCACGTTACTCATACTCCAGAAGGTATGCGCATACTTGGCAAGTTTCAGTTTCTTTAGAAACTCCCGATATTGTTTTTGCCCCATGCTCTTATAATCTTGGCGTTGGTCAAAATGTCATAAGTCACATGCCAAGTTCTACCCGTCACTATCTTGCCAATTTGAACCCACCCGCACATGCCCCTGACGTTGGCCAATCGGCAGAACGACTGTTCCAAACTAACTCATCTATCTATGCAACAATTGAATACCCAGCAGCTACCAAACACTATGCCTTAACTTTGGCTAAAATGCATAGCTTGAATACTACTAAATACCCAAAAGAAGTGACGGAGGGCTACGACTGGTTTTTGGCGAAAAACCTTTAGCGTAGTGAACTTGATATCGCTGAAGGAACCTGATAGCTTTTTTAAAATATAGTGGCGAAAACCTTTTGCTAAAGAGGTCACTCCCGGTAAAGGGATCTCGGCTCTTTCCTCGTGGAATGAGGTGCGGGATATTCCACTGAATACCACTATGCAAAGCAACTTGTAATCGACTATAGTAAAGTTATTACTCTGACGCAAACTTCTGTCCAAGGGGTCAGTCCCGGTGAAGGGATATCGGCCCTTGCCCCGTCGAATAAGGTGCAGGATATTCCACTGAATACCGCTATGCATAACAAAAGGAAACGTCTTTGTAACAACACTTTTTAAATTTGTTCCAACAACTGAAAACAGGTTTGTTTAACTTTACATTGATCAGAATCAACGCAGTCCCATCATTAAATCACACCAGAAAAGAACGAAAATAAAATGTACGTATATGCCATCCGCATTCGTCACTGGGTCCCGTCATTACTCGTTAGGTTACTTAATTAACGACAGAGCGGGGACTGGACTAGCGCGGGTGTAAAACATATACAACATCTAATAGTATATAAACCAATATACAATAATCGCTCCAGGCGTGATAGTATGCAACATTACAGAAAAGTAATAAGCATAACAGAACAATACAGATAATCTGGGATCCCCGAGTTTCACAGAGCCGCTGCTGAAACTCGACGTTCCCCTGTCGTGTGGATAGCCTGTGCAATGTAACCTAGACCCCTACGGGTGCGGCAAGTTACCCGCCAAAACCTGAAGCGAGGCAGCCCCCTACAGCATAGTGTATGGACCACCCAGCACTTCACGGAATCCGGTAGCTTGAGTACCCCTCCTTGGGTCAACCTGTACCCCCTACGAGTGCGGCGAATAGTCTGCCAATTCTAGAGTGGGACCCCTCTGCCTCTCAAAGCCATGAGATGCGGACCCATTGCCCCCCAGAACCCAGCTATCCGTGCACTCCGTCGCGGGGCAAAACCTAGTACAGTAATGAAAAATAGTACAATAGGTACATCGACCGCAACCTGGTCGTGCCCCAAAAGAATATTATACAACAGGCAGTGACGGCAGTCCACATGTTGGACGCTCGCCCCGCAATATCAAATGTACAAATAAACACAAACTGTACTAACATTGCACACTGCTATCCACCACGACAAATCCGCAACATTACAGCACAACACAGAACATCAACGCGAATGTCACGTTCGCAAACCCGTCTAAAAGAACTATAGCAATCAAACGCGGTTTACCGATCAAATGACATTCCCGGTCGGAGATATAATGTAAGCACTGTAAACTAACATGTTTAAATTTCGATCGACCAAATATCAAAAAGTGGGCCCCACGACTTACTGGTGAACAGTAACAAAACCTGGGCCCAAACGATATATACCAAAAATCCCAATTTCCATCATAGAATGCACTGTAGAAAATTGGCAGAGAGATGTCACATTACTGCGGCGGATCCGCGGCCAAACCCATGCTTGGGCCGCGGATCCGCGGCTAAACAGTCGAATCACTTTGTCGTTTTTCTGTAGTTTTCCTAAAAAACCCTGCTTGATTTTCTGGTATGGTCAAAATGACATTTGGACCAGTTTAAAAATTAACAGAAACTGTCAAGAGGAAAAATTGCGATTTTTGATTTCCGGTTCGATCGAAGTTTTAAACGCGTTAGCACAAGTTAGTATAGCAAAATGGTGAGGCTCTGATACCACGCTAGCGCCCCGGCAGTCTACAGACGCCAAATGCGGAACAAAAAACTTTTAAATGGCGCTATCGTATACTTTAACCCGGATCTGCCATTATTGCTAAACTAACAAACTGTAAAGAGTGTAGAATGGTTATACCGAACGATCCAAGTCCTTCGTTCTTTAACCATCATCCCACGCTCCGTTGCGGCTGCTCTGATCTCGTCGATCTCCGATATCCTCGTCGAGGTGGCACCACATCACCGATTCTTTAAACGGGCTCCCGCCTCTGACTTGAGGCAACTCGATCGTCAAGTTTGCTAAAAGAGACGACCAAGAATGATGTAGAGAATGAGTAGATGACTTTGTCTCACTTCGTCCAAATCCGTGGACGATCGGTTAATGAAGTTGCCGTGGAAATCGGGTGATGGAATGAAATGAACTGTAAAATTCCATACACCCTGAATACTATCATAATCTTTTCTAACCAAAATGAAACATCAAGTGAAGTGAGGAGGAGAGAGAGGGCCGGCCACTTTTATGCAAGGAGGGAGGTGACCGTAGGAGCAAGTGGTGACCATAAGATATGAAGCTTCTCACAAAAATATCTTAAGCTTAACAAAACTCTTTAATGAAAACCATGACTCACATAAACACCTCATCATGCCTTTAATGCATCCAATGAAAACTCAACACCAATTAATCCTAGTCACCTCATCTAGAATCTTCTAGAACACTGACTCATCATATCTGAAGAAAAGATAAATCCGTCTTTAACAGAATGTTAAAAGACGGCTGATAGAAAACTGGAAACTGGCAACTTCCAAAAGTGATCCTGAAACGACTTTCGGGATAACCCCGAAACTGTATAAATATACCCGCATTTGTATTACGACCGAATACAAATACAACTGAGACAAAGATATTATACCTACTCAATATAATACTCGGATCCGGCTTAAACCAAAGCCGACCAGTATTATCTGCCCGAAAAATAACACGTGCGTAAACGCACGTGCATTTTCCGAACCCTGCCATAAAACCATACGGCCTCTACAACGTTTCGCCCGAACTTGGGAAACTGTCTGTGGGGGACTCTAATGACTCGTCAGTACCCTGGCAGTGGGTTTAACCACAAACCGTCAGCGGCACTAGCTATGCGTAACGGCTGCCCATGGACTGACCTCAAGGGAGGCCGAGGAGCGAACTCAAGGGAGACCGATGAGCGAACTCCTCCGAAAACCCTACTGAGCCTAACAGTGACAATGTATATACAGTCCGGTCCGTTCGTCAATGAGTATCGCATATCTGCCTAGGGGGCTAGTAACGTCAGACCCCCAATAGCAGTATAAGTCGTGTCGGAGTGAAGCCCAATAACACCCTGAGATACTACTGGAGTACCTACCAGTAAATCTCCTGCCATGGCCATGGACTTTGTGTAATGGCTCTCCTAGACACAGCACGACCTCGCCCCCAATACCGGGAGAGACGAATCCCCTGCCGATCCGCTCACGTGCCTCCATATGGCTCGGGACTGTACCCAAAAACTACCTGTTTGCACGACTCCTTTGAGCCGTGGTAGGGTAGAAATCAAAGCACAGTGGGAACTCACACGAGACAAATGACGACCTCAGGTCGATGAACACATGTCACCAGGGAACTGCTATCTGACGGTAGATATAATACTAACTAGCAGATTCCCGGCGAGTCCTGTCCGGTGTACTCATAACCTAATGAGCACCTGTATACATCTTAGGTGATCCAACGACACCAGTGGCTTGTGAGACCGGCCACCGCCCCTCGTCGGGGTCTCGACTGTACACACTAGTCTACTCCGGAGTATCGATGCCCTGTCTCGAAACTCCCATGACTAGGGACCACAATTAAGGATATGCGTATAAACTACCCAACTCTCACGTATATGATCGCCATCATACTGTTGGTAGTAAAGCAAGATCCTAAGGGCTCTATCAAAGTGTAACATGCAATCAGTCACCTGAACATGTACACGACTGATAAAGGCAAACTAGATAGCATACTATCATCTCGAGTAAGACTGTCCTACCGGTATAGGTCCTCCGCAATCATTGCAATCACGTACCTGTGATCCAATAATTGACTATGAGGGCACTATCTCCAACACGGTCTGGATCATATATCCTGTAAAACCGTATACAATCCATGGGCATAATTGACCCTTATCTCTCCCAAGTCCTAATGGCGAGACTCCATTTAAATTCCCACCGGCAATGAAGATTCGCCAATGTAAAAAAAATAAAAGAAAAAGAAAAAAAGAACATAAAAAGCTATGTCCACAAGCAAAACGGGCATGGATGAAAACCCGAAAGGGCTCCGTGAGTAAAATCAACAGGACTGCCGGCGAGTTTGTGAAAACCCGAAATGGAGCAAACTTGTAAAAAAGATATGAAATACACTCGCAAAGTCCTCTCGACCTTGTGAGGAGAAAATCCCCCCGTGAGATCCTTACGACTCACAAAGGAGAAACACACTTAGGTATCCCCACAATTCCTAGGGAGAAATACACCTGCGAGATCCTCTCAACTCGTAGAGAGAAAATGCTTTTATGACACCCTTACGGCTCATAAAATTGAAAAGCCTTAGGTGATAGAGATCTAAACATGTCTCCTAAACCATCGCTCCTCAACGGCCAACGGCAAATGATGAGTCGCTCCTGGCATTGCTTCAGTGTTAGCGGTGCTGATGCCAACCCAAAAACTAAATCCCAAGTCCTCCCGGGGCAAATGATGAGTTGCTCCTGGCATTATTCTAGTGCAGCAATGCTGATGCCGACCCAAAAACCAAATCCTAAGTCCTCCTGGGGCAAATGATGAGTTTCTCCTGGCATTATTCCAGTGCAGCAATGCTGATTTCGACCCAAAAACCAAATCCCAAGTCTTCCCGGGGCAAATGATAAGTTGCTCCTGGCATTATTCCAGTGCAGCAATACTGTTGCCAAACAAAATCCAAATTCCAAGTTCCTCTTAAATTCAAAAGTCCCGCCAAATAAGGCAGAATTCAAACAGATCAAATTAATGTCCTACCCAGTAGCGCTTCTAAGCTCAAAAATCCCGCTGGACGGGTAGGGAACTCCTAATAAATCAAATCATACAAATCAACACTGACACCATAGAAAGCGGAGCAAGTCAACTTCAACCCCGACACCGCAGAAAGCGGAGCAAGTCAAATCAAATCCCGACACCGCAAGAAGCGGAGCAAGCACCGACCGTCCAAGTCACAAAAAGGGCAGCACCGACTGTCCAAGTCGCAAAAAGGGCAGCACCGACCGTCCACGTCGCTAAAATGGCAGCACCGACTATCCAAGTCGCAAAAAGGGCAGCTCCGACCGTCCACGTCGCTAAAATGGAAGTACCGACCGTCCAAGTCGCAAAAAGGGCAGCACTGACGGTCCAAGTAGCAAAAAGGGTAACACCGACCGTCCACGTCGCTAAAATGGCAGCACCGACTGTCCAAGTCGCAAAAAGGGTAGAACCGACCGTCCAAGTCATAAAAATGGCAGCATCGACCATCCACGTCGCTAAAATGGCAGCACCGACCGTCCAAGTCGCAAAAAAGGCAGCTCTGACCGTCCAAGTCATGAAAAGGGCAGCGCCGACTGTCCAAGTCATAAAAAGGGCAGCACCGACCGTCCAAGTCGCAAAAATGGCAGCACCGACCGTCCAAGTCGCACAAATGACAGCACCGACCGTCTACGTCACTAAAATGGCAGCATCGACAGTCCAAGTCGCTAAAATGGCAGCATCAACCCTCCACGTTGTCAATAGGGAACCCAACCAAATCTAGTTCCATATAGAGCATGATCCATCTGTTAGTTATATGTATGCCCTAGAGGCCATTACTGTACATGCGATGTATATTGTAGTGGATGCTTGAACATATATAGGGAAGACTTTCTTGCTCGACATGATAGTATGCTATCTGGTTGCACTTTATCTTAACATGTACACTTAATGTCACTCTATTACATGTTGATAAAGCCCTTAGGATGAGTACTTGACTACCAGGATTATGATGCAGATCATACTAGTGGGGACAGGGTAGTCGATATGTACATCCTTCAAATGTTCCTAGTCGTGGGAGTATCGAGACAGGGCATCGATACTCCAGAGTAGACTAGCGTATACGCTTCTCGACCCATGTGATGGGCAATGGATGATCCCATATCCATTGGTGTTTGACATCAGAGATGGTATACGGGTGCTCAGCGGAGACTGGGTACACTGAATGGACTCACCGAGAACTCCTATATTGTATTATACCTATCTTCGGATAGCAGTTCTCTGATGACACTAGTACAGGTTAGTCTGTAGACCCGAGATCGTCATAGAGTCTTGTGTGATTCCCACTGTGCTTTGATTTCCACCATACCACGGTCAAGAGATCGTGCAAAAAGGTGGTTTTTGGGTACAGTCTCGAGTCACATGGAGGCAATGAGCGATAGGAGGGGTTTAGTCTCTCCCGGTATTAGGAGTTGATGTTGCGCTATGCTCGATTGGCCATAACAGAAAATCTTTGGCCAGAGTTGCTGAGATTTACTGGTAAGTCTTATCAGTAGTTTCTCGAACCGTTATGGACCTTGCATCGGCATGACTTATCAGGCTATTGGGGTCTGACGTTATACCACCTCGAGGCTGTGATATGCGACATATCAGATGAAGAGACCGGACTGTACGGTAGTGTTACTGATTGGATTCGCAGGAGTACGAGCAGGCTTGCTTGTCGATCTTCTGATCGCTTGATACCCGGATGGCCGTTACGTTTAGCAGACCGCTTGCGGCTTGTGGGTGTTTGATATAATCATCACCTACAGCCGGCGTATTGACGAGTATTTAGAGTCCTACATAGAGGTTTCCTGGCTCAAGAGAAACGGAGTAGGAGCACATATGTGATATGTGAGGGTCCGAGATTAATGCGTGTATGTGATACCGCATTCCATTTTCGCGATATGTGATATCGGTCGGTTATATGTGATATAGCTGGGTTATCGGATCAAGTGTAGATTCGATAAGTTGATTCATATGATATTATTCGGTTGTACATGATATAGCCTGATTATTAAATCAAGAGTTGATTTCATAATTTAATGTATAATTATATATTTGATATATTACATTACATTAACTAGTATTATATCACTTAAGATTTCTTTTCTCACATTTGATATACTTTACATATATGTGATATATGTATTGTTTTCTTTTTGGCACAAAATATATACGTGATATATATAGGTGTGTCATGCTAGGTTACACTTGCAACCTGGTTAGTATGAGTCTCACACCATGCTAGGTTAAGTTAGGGTTTTATTTTTCTTAAGTATTTTAAACATTTGGATAATGAGTCATGGTTCAAAGCTTGTAGAAGCTTGTATGTTTCATTGACTAAGTCCACTTGTTTGTCTAGCTTAAGATATTTGTTAACCCAACCTTTAACTCATAGCTATGGTTTATTCTCTACATGAGTTAGGCATGACACTAACTCACCATGGTTGCAATTCTAACCTCACTCTCTCATGAGTTTCATTTTCTTCTTCTTCATCATCAAAGAAAAAGCTTGCTAGGTTTTTTCCGACTGAAGATTTAGTGTGAGAAAAATAAATCTAAACTGAGCCCACTTCCTATTTCATCATCCTCTACTACTTGCCATTTAGTATAGGGTGTTTGCTTCACTAATCTCACCATTAGTGAAGAGATAGCTTGTGTTAGTGTCTCCTAGACGTAGATCATCTTCGGCCTCGAAGACTTCGATGCAAGTATGTTCATTTCTTCATGGAAGCCTCTCTAGAGTCCGGGAGTTCGTGATCGCAGCGAAGGGACTACTACATGGAGCTATTGAAGTGAAGGACCGGTCTACAAAAGTTGTATTCCTTGTTCACATTAGATGTAAAGTGTTTACATTATGTTTCGTCGGATTTTCTAGTAGCGATTCTAGGGTGAGGGTTTACTAGAACGACAAAATTTTAAAATTGGCATGGATGATGCCTCTTGAAAACTTGCTGTCGTGGTAGGCAACCCAACACCATCAATTTCATGCATACAACCCACATACGCAGTGTGCATTTATTGATGGGGGCATTTTGTTAGGGTCAAAAATTACACCTTGGTTGACCAAGTCAAAATCAAAGTCAACTCCAAGCCAAGTGGGCCCAAGGCCATGTCAAGACCGAGCCTGGAAGAGACCGGCCCCATGACAAAAAGAATGAAGCCATAGACTGGTTTAATGTAATTTTTTTTAGAAATAAATGCATGAAAGATGAGCAGAAAGCCAAAATTTTGTAAACCCCATGACTTATGTACAAAAGGAAATAAGCACATAAGGTATGGGGTGACACAGGTGCCATTTGGCAAAGCTCAAGGGGCTATATGTAAAATGTGTAGCCTATAAAAGCAAACATGATGAAAAAATCAAGGTCAACTTTTTCATTCTCTCAAAAATTAGGCTTTTGTCCCTGGCCAGGGCTAATGAGATTTACTGATATGTGTTATCAGTAGTTTCTCATTTGGTTATAAGCCACACATCGACATGACATATCGAGTTAATGGGATATGACGATTCCACCTCCAAGACTCGATATGTGACATATCAGACGAAGAGACCAGACTATACAGTACGTGTTGCTTATAAGCTCTGCGGGAGTTTGGACAAGTTTACTTGTTGATCTTCTATTCGTTCAATACCTGGGTAGCCGTTACGTGCAGCTAGTACCGTTGATGGCTTGCAGGTGTTTAATGAGAACATTACCTACTGCGAGCATATTGACGAGTTTTTAGAGTCCTACATAAATGTTTCCTAGCTCAAGCGAAATGAAGTAAGGCATGCATAGAGATATGTGCGGGAGCTTGATTAAATACGAGTATATGATACTGCATTCTAATCTAACGTTATATGATATTGGCCGGGTTATATACGATATAACCGGATTATTGAGTCAAGTACTGATTTAATAATTTGATATATATTTATATATATGATATATATATATATATATATATATATATATATATATATATATATATAAACTAATATTATGCTCACTTAAGTTTTTCTTCTCTTTATATATTTATATATATGATATAAATATATATTCATTTGTGTCATGGTTGATGATATATGGAAGATGTATGTATGATAATTACATAGGAGAAAAGATATGTGGATAATGATTTACTTGTATCAATTTAGAAAGAAATGAATGAGTCATTACTTTGGAAGTGTCTAGCTTCTATGACTCATTGATTTTCATTTAAATTGAGATAAGTTTATCGTTTCTTGAGATTATCCTCGACACTTGCTCATTCTCATTCTCATCCTCATCCTCATCCTCATCCTCATCTTCATCTTCATCTTCATCTTCATCACTTCATCTTTTGTGTTACTATTCACTCAAGAAAAAAAAAGATAAAGAAAAAAAAAATAGTGAGCAAAAACCCTACTTCATTAACCTAAACTATTCTAGCAATTTAGTTTAAATTGTTCTTTCACTGATACCTTGATTAATGAAGTGTGAGCTTGATGTTGGATGCAGTGCCCTCAAAGTCAATTATTGGATCGCAGGCACGTGATTGCAATGATTGAGGAGGACCTATACCGGTAGGACAGTCTTACACGAGATGATAGTATGCTATCTGGTTTAAACTTTATCATCATGTACAGCTTTAGGTGACATGATCACTATTACACGTTGATAGAGCCCTCAGGATCCTGCTTGACTACCAACAGTATGATGGCGATCATATACGTGAGAGTTGGGTAGTCTATAAGCACATCCTTAAAAGTGATCCCTATTCGTGGGAGTTTTGAGACAGGGCATCGATACTCCGGAGTAGACTAGTGTATACAGTCGAGACCCCGACGAGGGGCGGTAGCCGATCTCACAAGCCACTGGTGTCAGTTGGTTCACCTAAGATGTATACAGGTGCTCATTGGGTTATGAGTGCACCGGACAGGACTCGCCGGGAACCTGCTAGTTGGTATTATACCTAATGTCAGATAGCAGTTCCCTGGTGACATGTGTACAGGTTAGTTCATCGACCTGAGATCATCATTTATCGCGTATGAGTTCCCACTGTGCTTTGATTACTACCCTACCACGGCTCAAAGGAGTCGTGCAAATAGGTTTTAGTTGGGTACATTCCCGAGCCACATGAAGGCAGTGAGCGGATCGGCAGGGGATTCGTCTCTCCCGGTATTGGGGGTGAGATTGCGTTGTGTCTATGAGAGCCATTATACAAAGCCCTCGGCCGAGGCAGAAGATTTACTGTTAGATACTCCAGTAGTATCTCAGGGTGTTCAGGGCTACCCTCCGACACGACTTATACCGCTTTTTGGGGTTTGAAGTTACCAGCCCCCTAGGCCCGATATGCGATGCTCATAGACGAACGGACCGGACTGTACGGATATTGTCACTGATAGGCTCAGTAGGTTTCCAGGATGAGTTCGCTCATCGGCTTCTCTTTCGGTCAATACATGGGCAGCCGTTACGCACAGCTAGTGCCGCTGACATGCTTGTGGTTAAACCCACTGCCAGGGTATTGACGAGTCTTTAGAGTCCCCCACAGATAGTTTCCCAAGTTCGGGCAAAACGTTGTAGAGGTCGTATGGTTTTATGGAAGGGTTCAAACACGCGCATGCACTTGTGCACGTGTCATAGTTCGGACAGATAATAGTGGTGGGCTTTGGTTTAATCCGGATCCAAGTATTATATTGAGTCGAAATATTTTAGTCTCGTGATATTCGTATTCGGTCGGAATACGGATAGATGTATGTATATACAAGTGAGGGGTATTCTCATAATCCGTTACCAGATTACTTTAGAAGATGCATTTCTTTTTGGTTAAACATTTTGGTTTAAATGTTTATTGGATTTGGAAAGTGTGACTCATGGTTATGACTCATTGTTCTAGCATGTTCACTAATGACTCATGGTAATGAGTCATGTAGTGAGTCATGCTAGATTAATGAGCTTTCTTTTGGGTGTGATTAATTGAGGGTATTATGGAGACTTTTTGTGACTATTATTATTTGGATATATATCACAAAACCTTCAATAAATCACCACCATTATTTTTGGACAGCCATCACAATTTTTGGTGCTTGGTTATTTTTGCTCACTAGAGTTTTCTTAAGCTCATACTCTTCAACTCTTTGCATCTTCTTCAACCTCCACCCTAACCCTCTCATGTGATGAGAACCCTAGGGTGTATTGAGACAAAGTATTCCACTCATTCTATACATCATCTTGGACATGTCGGTTAGTATACTTCATGTCCGAGTTGCCTCGATATAGAGGCGGGAGCCCATATAAAGACTTGTTGATGTGGTGCAACCTCGACGAGAAGATCGGAGTCGCAGCGAGGAGCATGGGATGATGGCTAAAGACCGAAGGACACGAATCGATCGGTATAGCTTTTCTACCTCTTTACAGTTTGTTAGTTTAGCGTTAATGGCAAGATCCGGGTTATAGTATGCGATAGCGCCAGTTGTAAAAGTTTTTGTTCCGCGTTTGGCCTCAGATTGATGGCCGGGGCGCTACCGTAGACTTACACTTGACTGTGAGTTGCCTCAAGGTGAATCATCTTCGACGAAGAAGACTTCTTGCAAGCTTGTTCTTTTCATCAAGTGGAACCCTAGAAGGAGTTCAAGGGACTACTATAAGGAGCATTTGAAGTGAAGGACTTGGCTACAAAGTTTGGAGCATCTCTTCACTTAGAATAGAACTTTTTTTTGCTATCTTTGCAACCCTAATCCTTTAGTATAATCTTGTAAGTAGATTTAGCCCTCTAGATTTTTTAAAATTTCATACTTTATGTTCTTAAAACCCTAGTAGAAGTGCTAGGATCTACTTTAAGGCAGAAGGTGCTCGTGGAGAAATTTTGCTTGGTATTAGACAGGTTATCATAGAGATAGTGGATACTTTTATTGGTGCCCTTTCGATTACGGCAGTGACTAGGCAGAAGCAGGTCGGATGGTTGTAGATGATTACGGTAGTTTTTGTTCCGAGCAGGAGAGAATCAAGGGAACGGTTTTGGTAATAATTAATCCAGATAAAAGGAAGATGGGTGTTTCTATGGGTTGTTGTAGGAGACTTTAATGTGATTATATTTGCGGAAGAAAGGGTAGGGAGCTTGAATGACCCCAACGATAGACTATTGTTTAACTAAACGATAGACACATTAAGTCTCTTGGAAATTCCGATCAAGGACAGGAAGTTCACATGGTCGAATCATATCCACAGAGCCCGATTAGCGAAGCTTGATAGGATTCTAGTGTCTTTGGATTGGGTGAGACGACACCCTTTTTCTTTTTGCAAGGACGGAAGCCAAAACAACTTCAGATCATGTACCTATATTTCTATTTGATGGGAAGGATGTTAGACGGACGAGTAAGAAAATGTTTAGGTTCGAAAAAAGGTGGTTGGAAGACGTGAATCCATGCAAGCTGATCAAGGAGAGCTGGGAGTGTTCCATGACTTCTGTAGAAGCCTCAAGTAATCTGGTGATTAAATTACGAAGGCTGAGGCGAGTATTGAAAAGGTGGGATAAGAAGCAAAGGTTATTGGAAAGGCAAAAAGAGGAAGAACTTATCAGCTATATTGAAGAGATGAAAAAGCGGCAGGCACACCGAGACCTATCTTTGGGAGAGAATGGGTACCTTCACTCGTAGAGGGTGGAGTTAAAAGATTTATATATGAAAGAAGAGTTGGATTGAAGTCAAAAGGCCAAGGAGAATTGGTTGAAAGAAGGGGATTAAAATACAAGCTATTTTCACAGGATGGCTAATATGAAAAGGAGGTCAAATCAGATTCATGTGATTGAAGAAGATAGGGAGGTCTTTACTAAAGGGGATGACATAAGAAAGGTTGCATTGGGATATTATAAGAACTTTATGGGCATGATTTAGGAGGTTAGGTGGAAGATGCAGACGGTTTTTTGGAATGACGGTGAAAGGTTAATAGGGGCAGAACGAAGAGTTGAATACTGGGTTCTTAGAGGAGGAAATTAAAGCGGCTGTTTGGGATTTAAGAGAGGATAAGGCACCAGGACCAGATGGATTTCCCATGTTATTCTATCGCACATTCTGGGAGATTGTGAAAAGTGATCTTATGAGGTTGTTTGAGGCAATAGAAGATAATGCACTTAATTTGGAATGTCTTAATTACTCTACTTTGGTTCTTATCCCAAAGAAAAGTGAAGTTAGGATTCGTAAGGAGCAAAGGCACATAAGTTTAGTAAATTGTTCATGTAAGATAATTTCGAAGGTGTTAGCTAATCAACTGAGGAAGGTATTAGGGTATATTACCAATGACATGCAAACCGGCTTTGTAGCAGGCGATACATCATGGATGGTATAGCTATAGCCAATGAGGTCATTTAAGACTCTCGAAGTAGAGGGAAAGAAGGATACCTCCATAAACTGGATTTCGAAAAAGCTTATGACATGGTAGATTGGAGGTGCATATTAGAATGTTTAGAGCTTAAAGGTTTTTCCCAAAAGTGGAAGTATTGGATTAAGATATGGTTATTCTCGGCATCTGCTAATATTTGCATAAATGGTGAAGATACAAATGAGTTTCGGTGCAGACGTGGGCTGTGACATGGGGATCCCCTATCACCGCTCATTTTTACATTAGTGGCCGATGATCTTGCACATAATTCAAAGATGTAGGAATAAGGGGTTATTGGAGGGAATGGGCTTGGGGGGCATGAGGATAGAGAATATCAACCTGCAGTATGTCGATGATACTTTGCTATTTGGAAGGATGTGTGAAAAGTAGGCGACGATACTTAAATGGATCATATACTCTATTGAGCTTTTGTTAGGATTGAACATCAACTTCCATAAGAGCTCGGTGGTCTGCTTAGGAGAAAGATCCGTTTGAGTAGAGCGTTTGGTTTCAATTTTTAATTGCAAAGAGAAAGATTTTCCCGTCAAGTACTTAAGCCTAAGGCAAGGAATGTTGAAGAAGGCATAATGGTTGCTATTGATAGACAGGGTCCAAACTAGATTGGATGGTTGGAAAGGTCGGTGTCTTTCCATAGGTGGAAGAGAGAAATTACTTAATTCGGTGTTGTCAGGTGTACCACAATATTATATTTCCTTCTATCTGCTTCCGAAATGGGTAGTTAAAAGGATCGATCAGATCTGACGGAATTTTTTGTTAGGAATATGTATGCCCTAGAGGCCATTATTTTATGATATAGTGGATGCTTGGACATATATATAATACTTTCTTACTCGACACGATAGTATGCTATCTGGTTGCTCTAATCATAATATGTACACTTGTATTATTATACTGTCTCTCTGATACAAGTTGATAAAGCCCTTACGATGTTGGCTTGACTACCAGGACTATGAAGCAGATCATACTAGTGGGGCTTGTGTAGTCCACAAGCACATCCTTTAACAGTTCTTAGTCGAGGGAGTATCGAGACAGGGCATCGATATTCTAGAGTAGACTAGTGTGTACGTTTCTTGACCCTGTATAGGGTGATGGTTGATCCCACAACTATTGGTGTTCGACATCAAAGATTGTACACAGGTGCTCATTAGAAAATGGGTACACCGAACAGGACTTGCCGAGAACCCCTAGAAGGTACCATACCTAACGCCAGATAGCAGTTCTCTGGTGACACTTGTACAGGTTAGTCTGTAGACCCGAGATCGTCATAGTGTCTTATGTGTTTCCAACTGTGCTTTGATTTCCTCCTTACCCCATCTCAAAGGAGTCATGCAAACAGGTGGATTTTGGGTACAGTCCTGAGTCACATGGAGGCAGTGAACGATAAGAGGGGTTTCGTCTCTCCCGGTATCGATAGTTGATGTTGCGCTATGCTCGATTGGCTATAACAGCAAGTCCTTAGCCAGAGCTGATGAGATTTACTGGTAAGTATTATCAGTAGTTTCTCGAACGGTTATAGGCCGCACATCGTCATGACTTATCAAGTTACTGGGATCTGACGATTCCACTCCTAGACTCGATATGCGACATATCAGACGAAGAGACTGGACTGTACGGTAAGTGTTGGTTATAGGCTTTACGGGAGTTTGGACAAGCTTACTTGTTGATCTTCTATTCGTTCAATACCTGAGTAGCCGTTACGTCCAGCTAATACTGCTGACGGCTTGTGGGTATCTGATGTGATCATTACCTACTGCTGGCATATTGACGAGTCTTTAGAATCTCACACAGAGGTTTCCTAGCTCAAGCGAAATGAAGTAGGGCATATATGGTGATATGTGCGGGAACTTGATTAAATTCGAGTATGTGATACTGTATTCTAATCTCGCGATATTTGATATCGATTAGGTTATATGTGATATAACCGGATTATTGAATCAAGTGTTGGTTCAATAATTTGTTATATGTATATATGTTTTATATTGGCCGATTATATATGATATGACCGGATAATTGAATCAAGTGTTGATTTAATAATTTGATATATATTAATATATTTGATATATACATATATATTAACTAATATAGCTCACTAAAGATTTTCTTCTCTTGATATATATATATATATATATATATATATATATATATATATATATATATATATATATATATATATATATATTTATATATATATATGTGTGTGTGTGTGTGTGTGTGTGTGTGTGTGTGTGTGTGTTTGTGTATTTATATATAAATGGATTATGTATCATGGTTGATGATATATAGAACATGGGTGTATGAGACTCACACCATAACTAAAAATTATTGGGATGATTTTTTGTTTAAGGAAAATAGAAATTGAGTGGAAATGAGTCATGTCTTTGGATGCTTGAAGAAGCATTGAGAAGCCATGACTCATCCCCTTAATTTTGTTTTACTCTTAGATATTTATTGATCCCAATCTTATTTTGAGCTCATGGTTCATTCTCTCATTCATTCACTCACACACCCAAGTTCATTTTCTTCCTTCTCTAGGGTTTTTCTTGAGTTGGAAGAAGAAAGAGAAAAAGATTTCTAAAGTGAGCAATATTCATACTTGATCAACCTATACTATCTTAACCCTTTAGTATAGGTTGTTTGCTTCACTAATATTTTGATTAGTGAAGAATGATATTGAGTTAGAGAGACTTCAAGGTGGATCATCTTCGGCCTCGAAGACGACAAAGCAAGCTCGCTCCTTTCACCAAGTGGAGTCTAAGAAGAGTTCTAGGAACTACTACATGGAGCTTTAGAAGTGATGGACCAGTCTATAAAGGTTGTATTCTCTTTTCACTTAATGTAGAACTTGTTTGCTTACACTAAAACCCTAATTCTCTGGTTCGATTCTAGGTTAGTCTAGCTTCGACCTCTAGTTCAATTTTTTAAAATTGCATACTTGATACTTGTATAAACCTTGTAGAGGTGCTAAGACATACTTTCATTTTTTATGGAGAGGAGCGTCATTAGAAAAATGGAAATACCATTTGGTTAGCTGGGGAAGGTATGTAGATCGAACGAAGAAGGTGGCCTGGGCGTGAAAAACCTTAAGGATATGAATAGGGCCTTACTGGGGAAGTGGTGGTGGGGGTGGGCAGAAGGTAACAGAAAGGGATTGGTGGCAAGCATTAAAGCGGCCTATGGCAATAAGTTTGGTGCGATAAACGCACAAAATAAGAACGTGACGATGGCATTTGGTTTCTGGAAAGGACTTATGTCCATAAAACAGTCATTTAAGGTATCTCTTATACGATAGAGGATGGAAGCTCGATTAATTTCTGGTAAGATTATTGGTGTGGAGTTATCACTTTGTAGGAGAGATTCCCTTTGCTGTTCGAGCTGGCAAAATATAAGAATGCATTGGTTTTAAGCCGGTGGAAATGAATTAAGTGGTGGTCAAGATTTCAAAAGGCGCTAACGGTGGGTGAGAGAAGACAACAGCACATGCTTATTGATTATCTCAAGATTTGGAAACCAATGGAGAGAGAGAACATAGATACCACGGAAAAGAAATAGTCATCGAGTAAGGGTTTCTCGGTTAAATTCTTTTATAATATCCTGAATTATGGAAGGATCATATCGACAAACGATAGGAAGATTTGGAAGTTTCCCGTGACGTTAAAAGTTCGTGTTTTTTTTGTGGTTGGCTTCCAATGACGCACTTTTGACAAGAGACAATTTAAGCAAGAGGAAGTGGGTAGGTCCGATGCATTGCAGTATTAAGGAGGCACAACCAGAATCAGTGAACCATTTATTTTTCTTGTGTCTGATAGCTCGGAGTGTTTGGGATAAATTTTGAAGATTGTTCGTGTTTTCATCTTTTCCGAGCACCTTTGGTGATCTATGGAGTTTTTAGGGAATCGGGTTTCATAGAGGGCATTTGGGTAGTTGGGAAATAATGGTTTCTGTTGTTAGTTGGAATATTTGGCTTGAGAAAAATAATAGAATTTTTAAAAAATCTAAGAAATATGTTTTGGGTATTCTAAATATGACTGAAGCCATCATTGAATTCTGGTAAGGTGATGCTACAAAAATGGTCAAGAAAATAGCAAGTTCTGTGGAAGAGGACGAGGGATCAGTAGCGAGCTGAGGGGCTCCATATCCCTTCATTTGGAGGACAAATCAACGCAAATCGGAGGAGGACAATTGTGAGTAGTAATTGGTCCGAACGATAATTTATGTGGGAGGAGATTGCTATGTTATTTTTTGAGAGAATAAGACTTGTATTTAGTTTTTTATAGGGGATGTGTTATCCTGGTTTTTTTTCCCTTTTTTTTTCTTTTATTTTTCTTATTTTGGATAAACTTTGATGTAGTTTCATTAAATCGTCGTTTAATGAAACGCGGTGACGTATTGCCTTCGTTTTAGTCCAAAAAGAAAATGAAATGGATAGACAACAAAACAACCATCGTTTCTCAAGTCTCATGAATCTCTGAGTCCTTCCACTTACAAGTTTTGCACTTTAAATCGGTATAGTCTTACAAATAAAAGCCAAAATAATTTCTACTATCTAATTCATCAATCAAAATAATAATTTTTCAAATACGTTAGAACCTAATACTACAGAAGTATCAAATATCTAAGCAAACTTATGTTCATATTTTTAAGTCCAAACCCATTAAATCCCTATTACAAGCGCAAAAAAATAAAAAATTTATCGAGTGTTTATTTCCTTAACATGGTCAAGAAAAAATTCCAATTTATGATTAATCTTCAAGAAACAACATTTATTCCCTAGTGTTCTAACCAAGCATTCTTATGTATATATTTAGAAGATTTGTACTGCAATTTTTTCACATAAAAAGGTATATTAATTAACAAGATAAAATACAAACATGGTAATCTACAATTCCAAAGTGTTTTAACCGAGCCCCTAACTATGCTTTGAAAGCACACCTGCATAATGAAAAATATGATCTGAAATAAATGACGGGAAAAAAATTCCTTGCTACTGAGGAGACCTCAGTAAATAAATGACAAACATTACATAAGAGAAAAACGCCTGGTTAAAACATTTGCAATTAGATAATAAAATAGTAAGTTTCGCATACAAAATTCAAAAAAGAATTTGTTCAGATAATAAAGATATCAAAACTAACCAAGCATTCATTAGTAAAAGTTGCATCTCGATTGGTCGAATCTCCGGCTTCCTGAACCGTTAACCAAAACAAATGGAAAAAACAATTAAATGATATTTTTAAATATAAAGTTAGATTGATATAATAGAAAAACAAAATTGTCCCTTAGTTATTAGTGCAGAGTGCTACGAAAAGAAAATAATTAAAAGAAATAGATATATGCAAAGAGAACCTACATATGGGATTGTGATTTCTTAGGACAATTATAAGAACAAATGAAGGATAGATATTTATAGAGAGGCTATAAAACTCTTGAAAATGATGAAGTTAAAGAGCATTAAAACCAATTATTGTTATACCTCAGAAGTTGGACCATTCAATGTGTTTTAGGAGTTATAATATACCACATGATGATGATTTAGATTTTGAGATAATTATCATCTTTATAATATAGTTATTTAAAATTATATAGCATTTATTAAAATTTCCTATATATCTATCTATCTATGTAATCTAATAAACAAATACAAAAGATGGGTTTTTAGGGAGTCTTTGGTTGCAAAACACCATCTTTTCTTTGGGTTCAATCCCAGGTACAACGTTGATAAAAAAATTTATCCAACAAATTAGGACCGTTCAAAATTAACCGCTTCTTAAAGAAGCGGTTAAAATCTACGAGCCGTTATTTAACCGCTACTTAAAATAGCGTTTAACATTAACGTTGGATAAAAATTTATACAACAAATCAGAACCGTTTATAATTAACCATTACTTTAAGTATCAGTAAAATCTAACGGTTCTTATTTAACCTATACTTAAAGTAGCGGTTTATAGTTAACCTATACATCAACGTTGGATAAAAAATTATACAAAAATCAGAACTGTTTACAATTAACCGCTACTTTAAGTAGCGGTTAAATCTAACGATTTTTATTTAACCTATACTTAAAGTAGCGCTTAAAATCAAAAGTTAATTTATCCAACAAATCAGAACTGCTCAGAATTAACCTCTATTTAAATTAGCGGGTAAATCTAACGGTTGTTATTTAACCTCTACTTAAAGGAGTTGTTAAAATCAAAAGTTAACTGCTGCTTAAGTAATTTTTTTTAAGCGATTACAAAATATATCACCTCTCGACTTTCAGACTCTATCTTTCGCCACATGACGTCTATGTCCTTCTCAACAAGGTTTTTCGAAGTGGTTATGGCATATTTTTTATTTTTACGTTTATATACACTATCATGTCTATTAATCTATCCTATGAATGGACAATCCCTGAATTAGAAGAACAAAAAGGAATAGTGGTGGAAACGGACGAATAAACAATAGAACTAATTGATTTATTTTATAAAATCAATCCAAAAAACAATAGAATACCTAGCAACAATCACAATTCAAATCACATGAAAAAAACGCCGAATTTATATCTGAAAAGCCTAACAAAAAATCTTAAATAAATAACAAAACCTATAGTAATTAAAGTAATTAAATTACATGAAATCAATCCAAAAATCAAGAAAATACACAGCAAGAATTGCAGCTCAAATCATAGCAAAAATCGTCTAATTTCGATCTCAAAAACCTAAACCGCTGAAACCGCTACTTTAAGTAGAGGTTAAATATTTTAACGTATTTTTTAAGTGTTGGATATAGGTGCCCTTAAGGCAATTATTTTAATTGAAGGATGACCTATACAGAGAATAATCTTACTCGAGATAATAGTATTGTATCTTGTATGACTTTATTTGTCACGTATATATGTTTTATTCAGTATCACGTATTGATAATACTTGAGGTAAAGCCTCTAGGATTTTGCTTGATTGCAAGGACCATAATGGAGATCATATATACTAGTGGGGCCTGGTAGTCCATAAGCACATTCTTAAATTTCCCTAATCACAGGAGTATTGAGACATGGCATTGTACAAATGTTAGATAGAAGTTCTTGTGTATACGTTTCATGACCCTGTATGGGACGACGGCTGATCCCATAACCATTGGTGTTTGACACCGATGATTGTATACATGTACTCATTGGATGAGTACGCTGGATGGACTCACTTGAGAACTCCAGAGTGGTATTGTACAAATGTTAGATAGAAGTTCTTTTGTGACATGAGTACAGAGTAGTCTGTGGACCTGATAGCGTCTTAATGTTTTGTATAGTTCCCACTGTACTTAGATTACTACCCTACCACGGCTCTACTGAGTCATTCAAACAGGTTTTAGTTGGGTGCAGTCTCGAGCCACATGGAGCCAGTGAGTGATCGGAAGAGATTCGTCTCTCCCGGTATAGGGAGTAGATGTCGAGCTGTGAGGGACATGACTATAAACAGGAGTTTGTGGCCACAGTAAGTGAGATAAACTGATAAGTGTTATTAGTTGTATCTTTAAAGGTTATCAGTCATATGTCATCACGACTTATCGGGTTATTAAGGGTCTGACGGTTTCCAACCCTAGATCTGATTTGTGATATCCTAGACGAAGAGACCAGACTGTACGGAGACTGTCACCGATAGGCTCATTAGGGGTTCGAACAAACTTGCTTGTTGATCTTTTTTTCGTTCAATAGCTAGGTATCCGTTACGTGCAGCTAGTACCGCTGACGGTTTGTGGGTCGACCCGTGAGGGGATTAATCTAAAAGTGTTTCAGATCGATTGGATATGATCCAGATCTACTGCTGGCGTATTGTCGAGTCTTTAGAGTCTCACACAGAGCATATCGTTTCTTGAGCTAAAAGATTATAGTGGCGGTATGTCGATACTCGCGGGAGTTCAATTAAAATGGTATATTAGATATACTAATTTTTAATCGGGCGTTTTTTAGTACTAGCCGACTTTATAAAAGTCGGTATATTAAATAAAGTATTGATTTAATATATATATATATATATATATATAATTTTATTCTATTTTGTTCTCTTTGTAGTTTGCATTTTGATTTAAATGCAAATGGATAATTAATTATGTTTGCATAATTAATTTGGCATCTCTTTAGCTTATGTTGTGCCATGGGATGAGCACAATATAAATCCACTCTCATGTGATAACAAGTGGATGAGAGAGGAGAGCTTGGACACTTGTATTTTGGATGGATTGGATTAAATCTAGTTATGTTACTGAGAATGGTTTTATTCTTTTTCAAAAACATAACTTCTTTTGGATTTTTCCTCCACCATTTTTTCTTCTAGCTCTCCTCTCTTATGAAAAGAGAACAAATTAAGAGAGTTAAAATAGGATAATTACACTATAGTTATCCTAATAAATTCCTAGCAAGAATCAAAGAGGAGTTTGCTTCAAATGTTGCAGCAAGGAGCTAAAGAGGAAATAACCTTAAGTGGATCATCTATGACCATGAAGATTAGTTGCAAGCTTGATCCCACCTCATCTATAGGGCATATAAGGAGTCCAACACAAATGTGGAGTACTTGAAAATACTACAAAGGTTGTAATTCTTATAAACTTTTATATTAATTTCTATGTGTTTTTGCAATTTGTAGTGAATGTCATGATCTTGGTAGGTTAAGAGGCTAAGTTTTTGTAAAATTATGATTCTACAATTCCACCATGTTCGCAAACATTGTGGCCCTAGCGCAGGAAACCCTTCATGGTATCAGAGTCAAGCATTCACTTTAAATTGCGTTCCGATGACCAATTGAACTCCAAAACGCGATCTACTAAAAAATGTTTTTAGTAGTTGCTGAAAATTCTTTTTGTCATTTTTCGGCATTTTTCGTCATGCCCGGGGTTAATTTGAAGTGTTCAATGGAGATTAGGCGTCTTTAGGGAGTAAGGAAGGGGCCACCCTTGCCCGAGAGCACAAGAGAGTGCCCTCGGGAGTGGTGGTGAGCCGAGAGCACCATCAAGGTGCTCTCTGGTTTGCCCAGGGCTCATAGCCACCTCGTGGTGGCCTCGAGGCATGGAACCCATTCCGTTTTCCCCTAAAGTCATTCTAATTTTGCCCCAAGTCTCCATGAAAAATTTGTGCACGTTTTGAGTTCGTTTCGACTCAATTTCGGTGCTAAAAAGTGATGATTTTTTGTCGAGATGAATAGTGTTTTCAATGTTTGAAATCAACGTTTCGACTTCGATAATTTTAGGATTCGATGGCCTATGGTGACAATATAACTAGTTTAAATTATTTAATGGTGTTATATCGTCGGTGTATGCGATACGTGCGACCTAATGGATTTTAATGTCGAGGTGAATAATGTTTTCAAGTATTGAAATCATTGTTTTCGCATCGAAGGTTTTCGGAATTCGATTGAGATTTGCGATGAGTTGAATGGATTAAAGTGTTTAATAGATTTAACTCGTTGACATATTAGATACATGATATTTAACGTCGACGATTTGATATGATCAAATCGACAGGGTTACACATTTGTTTCCGAGATGCTATATGCATAGATATATTGTGATATATTATGATGCTTGTTTCGAATATGTTGGATTGTTGCGAAATGAATAGCCTCATGTGGAATTGTGATGATGTTTTTTCTTTCTCATTCATGTAGGCAAATTGTATATTCATTTGTTTGGGACGAGCTCCAACTTATGGTTGTCGTTTCCGCTATATGTATATTATTTTATTTTCAGGTGTAGTGGTTCACATGTTCCTATAGTCATCGTTATTGTATTTTTTTTGTCGGGGAGCGACCGGGTTGCGGTCGTGATTGTCATTGTAAATAATACAGGTTTAGGTTTACCCCACGGAGAAGCGCACGGGCAACCGGATCCTAGATTGCAGCGGGTGAGCCTCTCAAGGCGTTGAGACCGGGTCACTCGATTCTAGAATTGGCGGGTGTCATGACCAGAAAATGGCACGCGACCAGCACATGGATCACGTGAAGTCTATAGGACCCCACCGTAACCCAAGTAAACCGAAAACCAAGAAATCTAAACCTTTTTAAGAAAATAGTGGAGGTGAAATTTGAAAGAAATGTATAAATGAAATCAGGTTCTCTATATAGAGTAGAAACAAGTTTATAAAAATTACAAATATGTAGTATACTAAAGTTTGAAAACATTTTCGTCATTTGAAATTTGGGGAGCACCTCCTTTGTAAATTTTGATCCAAAACTAGTACATATCAAGAATAATATAGGCATGCCCAAGCGGGAGCTAGCTCTTCGCCAATCGGCAGAAACACAACCACGCAAGTAGAATATACGACACTCAAAGTGAAGATCAATCATAGAAAAGAATAAAGAAAACCAAAATAACATTATCCAATCCAATGTAAAGAATATATACAAGTCTCGACTCTAAATCCAAAGAATATACAACTGGCCATTAAGTCTACCAAATATACATAGTCTGGTTGATGGAGCATTTAACTAGATACAAGAAATATAAAGGTATACAACGATGGTTACGCTCTGTACCGTAACCCACCTACCAATGCAAATCACCTAAAAGAAGCAGTGTGTCAGCAAGCCGCTACTTGTCCGAGCGGTCGATCCTGCAAGAAAACTATGGCACAACGGGGGTAAGTTGCCAACTCGTGAGTAGAACACATCATAAGCTAGAAATCGAATGTGTGACAATCTCCTAGATCATACAGTAATATAATAATATCATACTGTGTGGAATCAAGATGATTGTGTATACATAAGTATAATAATATAATACAGTGCCTGTGTCTATATATGATACTAAGTCATCCATATCGTGTGTGTATACATATCATCCAAGGAGTGTCCATGAACGACACTCAAAATATCATAAATTCCTGAGTGTCCAGTATCAACACTCGAAATCATCAGAAAACCTGTATCCAGCATCGATACGTAAATCCTCATATCTCAGACACCGTCTCATCAGATCGGTCCTCATATCCATCAGTCTCATATCACTCCGATCGGTATCCTCCGGAAATCCACCGAGTCCAGTACTGTCACCGGTAGGTAGTGTTCCCCTGCTAGGCTCAACGCCTTTCTATACGATCTTCTTGCCCTGGGGTACCGTACCGGGTCCACCATGTTTCCGCAATCAGTTCCTCCCCCTGCCTCGATTCGAATAATCATCATAGCTCAGCACCGAGAAATCTTATGGTGAACGTCAAAATATCATATCAAGAGAAACCATGTTTTTAAAACAATCACAAGTTTTTAAATAATATCTGCGTTTTCTCAAATCCAGAAATCTCATGAAAACAGAATCTCATAAAGCATGGCAGTAATGAAATAATATGTACAGGCACAGAATAATACTATAATACACAGCAAGAGTGTTCATATGAGCGTGCCGTGTAGCATGGTAAAGAAAGTGCAATATCCGAAATATTATGTGGTATTGGGTACTAAACAGTAACTATAATGCTAAGAGGTTATAAGGTTGCTGGGATCGCTTTGCACTCTTACTAGGTTTTACAAGGCATCGGGTATGCAATTTTAAAAAATCTAGAGAGCAAAGCAACCCAAACCAAGAATCTAACTAGAGAATTAGGGTATAACTAAGCAAGTAAATAACTTTACTCTAAGTGAACAAGGAATACAACCTTTGTAGACCGGTCCTTCACTTCTAAAGCTCCGTGTAGCAGTCCCTTAGCTCCAAGTAGTGGTCTCCCAGACTCTCGTTAGGCTCCACTAGGCGTAAGGAACAAGCTTGCTCAAGGACCTTCGAGACCGAAAACGATCTACGTCGAAGAATCTCTAACTCAAGCTACATCTTCACTAATTGAGAATTAGTGAAGAAAATAACATATACTAAATGGCTAGTTTGGTATAGATTGATGAAATAGGAATTTTGCTCACTTTAGAATAATTTTTCTTTCTTTTCTTTTTCACCTCACTCAAAGCTAGAGAGCAAGAAGGAGATGGAGAAGAAGCTCAAAAAATGATCAAGTCATGAACCATAGGTGAAAAATATCTCATATAACTCATTATAGACTAAACCATGGCTAAACATAATGGTTAGGTTAATAAATATCTAGAGTAAAACAAAATTAGTGAACTAAAGTCAAAGCTTCTCCATGCTTCCACAAGCATCTTAGCCATGTTAATTTTCACCTAATTTTGATTTTTTCCTTAATAATTAAATCCCCACATTATCTTAAGTATGGTATGAGTCTCACACACCCAAGTCCAATGTATCATCTAGCATGATACAAATTAAATACATTAATATATATCACATATATATTTATATGTATTAAGAGAAAACAATTTCTTAAGTGAGCTAATATTAGTTAATGTATATTAATATATCAAATATATAATCATATATTAAATTATTAAATCAACACTTGATTTAATAATCCGGCTATATCACATACAACCAACTAATATTATTTATATGTATATCACATATACATATAACATATTATTGAATTAACACTTGATTCAACAATCCGGTTATATCACATATAACCTGTATCGTGAGATTAGAATATGGTATCTCATACACGTATTAATCTCGGTCCCACACATATCACATATGTGCCCTACTTCATTTCGCATGAGCTAAGAAATCTCTGTGTAGGACTCTAAAGACTCGTCAATACGCCAGCAGTAGGTGATGATCAAATCAGTCACCCATAAGCCGTCAGCGGTACTAGCTTGACATAACGGCTACCCGGGTATTGAGCGATCAAAGGATCAACAAGAAAGCTTGTTCATACTCCCGTGAATCCAATAAGCAACACTACCGTACAGTCCGGTCTCTTCGTCTGATATGTCGCATATCTAGTCTGGTGGTGGTATACGTCAGACCCCAATAACTTGATAAGTCATGCCGATGTGAGGCTCATAACGGGTCGAGAAACTACTGATAACACTTACGAGTAAATCTCAGTATCAGCCCTGGTCAGGGACTTCCTGTTATAGCCAATCGAGCATAGCGCAATATCAACCCTCAATACCGGATGAGACGAAACCCCTCCAATCGCTCATTGCCTCCATATGACTCGGGACTGTACCCAAAAACCAACGTTTTGCATGCTCTCTTGAACGCGGTAAGGTGGAAATAAAAGCATAGTGGGAATCGCACAAGACTCTATGACCATCTCGGGTCTACAGACTAACCTGTACCAGTATCACCAGAGAACTGCTATCTGACGATAGGTATAATACCATCTAGGAGTTCTTGACGAGTCCTGTTCAGTGTACCCAGTCTCCACTGAGCACCTGTATATAATTTTTGATGTCAAACACCAATGGATGTAGGATCATCCATCGCCCATCAAATGCGTCAAGAAGCATATACGCTAGTCTACTCTGGAATATCGATGCCCTGTCTCGATACTCCCACGACTAGGAATAATTAAAGGATGGACTTATGGACTACCCTGGCCCTACTAGTATGATCTCCATCATAGTCCTGGTAGTCAAGTACACATCCTAAAGGCTTTATCAACATGTAAGAGAGAGACGGTATAAAGATACAAGTATACATGTTAAGATAAAGAGCAATCATATAGTATACTATCATGTCAAGCAAGAAAGTCCTCTCTATATTTGTCCAAGCATCTACTATAATATACAATCATGTAAAATAATGGCCTCTAGGGCATACATACAACTAACAATCTCCCACTTGCACTAAGGCCAGTTGTTGTAGTATTCCATACCCAACATCCCTTAAAGTCTTTCTTAGGGAAGGCCCTCGTGAGTGGATCCGCCGTGTTGTTCTTCGTATCAACTCTCCTGACCTCGATCTCCCGGAGATCTACCATCTCCGTAATCAAGTGATACTGCTTAAGAATATGTCTGGATCACTGATGGGACCGGAGTTCCTAGGCTAAAACCACAACTCCATTGTCACCACAATGGTAGGAACCTCCCCAAGTTCATCTCATGAACATGTTTATCCAGACGGCATCTTTGGTAGCATCGTTGGTAGCGATGTATTCAGCCTTTATCATCGAGTCTGCTACGATATCTAACTTGGAACTCTTCAAACATACCGTCCCTCCACTGAGGGTAAAGACAAAACTCGAGATTGTCTTACAGTCAACCTTATCACTTTGGAAGCTCAAATCGGTAAAGTACTCCATCTGGACTTCACTGTTTCCAAACACCAAGAATGTTTCTTTAGTCCTTCTTAAGTACTTAAAAATGTTCTTCACAGCTGTTCAGTGTTTCTCCTCAGGAAGTATGAGGCATCACCCAGATCCTTCATGGAGAAACATTGTGATAAGAGGAGCTTGACCGAGTGTAGCATAGGAACACCATTTCCTATCAAGAGTATGTCATCCACGTACAATACGAGGAAGACAACCTTGCTCTCCACAACCTTCTTGTATATACAAGATTCATCTACCTTTTTAATGAAGTCAAACTCTTTGACTGTCACATTAAAATAGATGTTCCAACTTCGCGATGTCTGCTTTAATCAGTAAATTGATTTAAGCAACTTCCACACCTTTCGTTGCTCCCACTATCTACGAAGCCCTCTGGCAGTGTCATGCACACGCTCTTTTCTAAATCACCATTTAGAAAAGCGATCTTGACATTAATCTACCAGATTAGGTAGTCATGGTATGCAGCAATGGAAAGTAGGATCTTGATGGACTTAAGTATAGCCACTAGAGAAAAGGTTCCATCATAATGTACACCTGGTTATTGACGAAAACCTTTTACTACAAGTCTAGCTTTGAAAGTCTCAACTTTTCCATCTACACTAAGAATCATCTCAAGATCCACTTTCTCTCGATGGGTTTTACCCCTTCAGGTGCAACTTCCAAAGTCATACCTTGTTGGTGTATATGGATTCCATCTCAGATCGCATAACATCCAGCCATTTCATAGAGTCCCCACTCGTGATGGCCTGCTCGAAACTAGTTGGGTCATCATCTTCCATGATGCAATCCTCGCTCCCACTGTCATTGAGAAAACCGTAGTATCTCTTAGGCGGATGAGGAACCCTACTAGATCTGGGAGAGGCTAAGGTTTGTCGGGAACTATTGAATCCTTTGCTTCCACCAAATCATCAGCTGTAGTTTGTGTAGCTGGAACTTCTTCCAGTTCTACCTCATGACCAAAAATCTCTTTCGCAAGAAATTCCTTATCTAAAGAGGTGGCATGCCGAGAAACAAACACCTTTTGTTCCTCGGTATGGTAGAAGATATACCCTCGTGAATGTTTGTGATATCTAACAAACTTACACAGAACTGACATTGTCTCGAGCTTGTCCGGATTTTGCCTTTCAACATAGACCGGACAACCCCATATCTTAACTCGTTTAAGATATGGTCTCTTTCTACTCCATATCTCATATGGTGTTTTAGGCACCGATTTTGATGGAACTTGATTCAACAAGTATGCTGCTGTTTCAAGCGCATAACCCCAAAAGGAAATAGGTAACTCAGCGGTACTCATCATAGAGAGCACCATATCTAATAGGGTGCGATTCCTCCGCTCCGATACACCGTTGTGCTGTGGTGTATACGGAGAAGTAAGCTGAGAGAGAATCCCATTCTCTTTTAGATACTCAAGGAACTCCGTGCTTGTGTATTTTCCTCCATGATCGAATCGAATGATTTTAATACTTTTACCCGTTTGGTTCTCTACTTCGCACTTATATTCTTTGAATTTCTCAAAAGCTTCAGACTTGTGTTTCAACAGGATCACAAGTCCGAATCTTGAGAGATCGTTAGTGAATGTAATGAAGTACGAGGAACCATTCCTGGCATGCATCGACATGAGACCGCATACATCACTATGTATCAGTCCTAAGAGTTTGGTAGCTCTTTCTCCGTGTCCAGTAAACGGAGTTTTGGTTATTTTACCTTTGAGACATGACTGGCAAGTTTCATATGATGTAAATTCAAAATGATTCAAATATCCATCTTTATGCAACTTATCTAGTCGTGTCGCATTGATATGACCTAGTCTACAATGCCACAAGAAGGATTCGTTCATTTCTGAACTTTTTCTCTTGTGTGTGTTCTGTATGTTAAGAACTGTGGTTTGATTTAGAACGTATATGCCAATAATTAACGAGCCTGATCCAATCAACTTTTGATTTAGGAAAATGTTCATAACATTATCCTTCATTACAAAATTATATCCTTCTTTACTTAATAAAAAAACTGATATAATATTGCATATCAGGTTCGGTATGTAATAACATTCGTTCAGAATCAATGTATTACCAGTTGGTAATACAAGGTGATATTTACCAACTGCTTTGGCAGCAACATTTGCACCATTCTCTACTTTTACAGAATGATCACCTTTTCCCCGTTCTCTACCATTCTTTAGCCCATATAACATATTACATATGTGGGATCCTGATCCGGTATCTAATACCCAGGACGTAGATTGTATTGAGAAACAATTCTCGGTAATAAACACACCCGAAGAAGATGCATCAACATGCTCATTCCTCGTTTGGAATGCATGGGAATCAGGATATTGTCCTATTTCCTGCTCAGACTTATAACAATTATAATATAGAGCGAGACCAACGTTCCCCATCCCAATATAACAAGCTGGTTCTGTCAAAACATCAATATTATTATCTTGATTAAGGCATATCATGGTTGCTACCTAGAGAGAGAGAGAAGAAAACACTTTAGCGTATGCTCTTGCAAGTTATTATTTTATCTAATCAGGATGGCTCCCACTGTTTTTATCAAATCTTCCTTCAAACCCTAAAAGGTAAGACTGGCTGGGATTAATTACATTTTACAAGTTCCCTAACCGGTCAGCCAGGCCAGTGTCGGTACTTTGAGGGAGTTTTCCCGTGCTATCGCACAGACCTAATTAAAATAAACCTCATTTTCACAGAGGCATAAACCCGTTGACACCTTTCTAGACACCTACTGGATTACCAAATTGTAAAGTGTAAAACTCTCCCAGGAGTAACTCTTACTCGCAGTGGGTATCAGGATCCCACTATCTCATAGAAGGTATGCAATCTCATTGCAAATTTTAACTCTTGAAATTCCAGATATGGTTTTGCTCCATGCGATTTATGACCTTGACAAGGTCAAAAAACCATAAACCGCAAGTCAAGTTCAACCCGTTCATTTCCTGATTGAATTAAACCCACCCATACGACCCTTGACAAGGTCAACAAGGCTGTACGACTACCCTAATCCAATCGCATCACATGCTTGCAGATAAGCACTAATCAGCTACCGTACACTACGCCTTGACAAGGTCAACAAACGCAGCACGAATAATAAATAGCACTTATCTGAAATGACGGAGTGCTACGACAGGTTTTTATGAAAACCTTTTGCATAATGAACTTGATATCGTTGTAGAATCGAGTGATTTTGAAAAGGACTGTTTTTTTAGGCTTTTACTAGTTTCGCTAAAGAGGTCACTCCTAGTGAAGGGATCTCGGCTCTTTCCTCATTGAATGAGGTGCTGGATATTCATCAAAGAATACCACTATGCAAAGCAAAAACTAGAGAAGCAATCAAAAGACAAAACCGAGTAGGTTGTAGCATTTTCTAGTTTCGCTAAAGAAGTCACTCCCGGTGAAAGGATGTCATGACCCGAATGTGCGGAACATGACTGGCACTTAAATCACGCAACGTCTAGAGGCATAGCGTAATCTAAGTAAGCCAAAGCCCAGAAATATAAACCATTTAAAGAAATAGAGTGAAGAAATAATTATTTTAAAAAGATTATTTTAACAAAATAAAGTCACATTAAACACTTTTAAAACATTAAGTTTTCCCGAAAATTTCGGCAGAGTTTCCTTTGTAAAAACTGAGCCCAAATGGGTACAACATATGAAAATACATAAGTAATGAATAAAGACATCTCCAAGCGGGTGCTAGCTCTTCGCCAAACGGCGGAAGACAACCACATGCAAGATATATCATCAAAATATGAAATCAACATTTAAAAACAAGAAAACAAAAATCAAGTATAAAGTCGGCTCACACGAGCTCGACACCAGAAAACGGAAATATATATACATACAAATCTCACAAACATACGGTCTAAGTCCAATATACAAAAAAATGGAAATGGTAGATATGATAGATGGAGTGTACTAGATACAACAGTAAATACACGAGTTGGGAACAAAAGAATATCCTCATAAAACCCACCTACAAGCAAGCTGCAAGTCGATGCAAAAAAAAAAAACAGAAGAGGAAGTACGCCCGCCGCTACTATGTTGACGGGTCGGACCTGTAAGATACTGTGGCACAACGAGGATGAGTTGCCAACTCGTTTGTAGTAACTAACATCTAATAAGGCTATCGTAAGTATACACGCAAATGCGTCACAACCTACATATACAATTATGATGCGATGCACTAGTATGAATGCAACATGAATGAATAATCAATGCAAAATCTGGATGTATCTGGTATGAGAAAATCTGTATCCTTATTTTAGTAAAACTTTTGTATAACAAAAACTGGAGTATCATCAGTGAAATCGACAGAAAATCCGTGTCCAGCATCGACACAAAATATGTATCTCAATATCTCAATAGCCATCTCTCAAATCGGCCCTCAAATCTGTCACATCCCACGACTCCCGGATAACCACAGAGCCAATAATAACCGGTATGTAGTGCTCCCCTGCCACGCTCACCGTCTACAACTCGAGCTTATTGTCCCGGGTTACCTTACCGGGTCCACCATGTACCCGAGATGATTCATCCTACTCCTCGAATCGGGGCTCGAAAACAAACTCAAATCAGGAAAACTCATGGTGGACACCATACACATCATATCACGAGAGAACCGCAACTTGCATTCTTTTAAAATGATAATAGGTTTATAAAATTCTTGCGGTTTTCCCCAAAATCCAGAAATCTCATAAATACTGAAATCTCCAAGAAAAATAACAGTATATGAACATGTCGGTAATGATGGATGTCTATGATACGATAATATACAATGCAATGCATGACAAGAAGCTATGTATGAATGATGATGCGATAAGAATACAACTAAAAGTCTACACATAATACATGATGCAAATGCACAAATACCAATTTTAGCAAGTTATATAGTGTTCGTGACATAGTAATTACCAATGGCGTGTGTGTTCGAATAAAATAGTGCACGTGTGGCATGAACCAATGGTAATGGTGCAAGTGTCTTAAGTAATAACATCTTATGTAAGAAGATGCAATGTCATGCTATGAATGATTGGGACGCTACGCATATGGATACAAGAATTACTAATAATCCTAACAATTGGGCGCCTTGCGCCATCCAGACGATCCCCTCATAGATGTGTACATTTACTCACCGGGACGTCTCGACTAGTCGAATCCGATCACTACCTTACCTTTCCTTGCCACGTCTGATGTCTCCCCGACCGATCCTATAATTGCACAAATAATATATATATATATATATATATATATATATATATATATATATATATATATATAAGGCTAGACAATTAAATAGACGCGAACACATAACGATACGAAGCAACCAACGCGCACTAGCTAGACGTGCATGCACTTGGTGCACAAAACGCGCGCGCGACATCGCCACAAACCACAACTAGGGCTTGCTATGTGAAGCAAACACCAAACCGAGAATCTAATCGTACTAATCGCGCATTCACATCACACAAAAAATTTAGGAAAAATATGTCGTAGATCATCACAACCTCAAACTTGACTAAAACCCATTTCTATTAAAAACCTAGTAAGCAACATTAAGCCATTTTAGTGCAAAACTAGATGGATTAGCAAGCCTAGTAGCCATTAATCACACATGATATCCTAACAAGCCATGCAACACTTAATTAAATCAAATCTCATATAAACACATACTAATCATGAAATTAATTGCACGAACTCCTAATTAAGATAATTAAAAGTCATATTAGCAAAGTAATCAACTAGATTATATTTGATAAAGCCATTAGATGTTAACTACATTTAGCTAACTTAATTAAGTGATAAAAACCTTACCTTTAACCCAAACCATTCTCTTTAAAACTCTATTTTGCAATTAAAACTATATTAACACCTAATTAAAATTATATTAAAGAAAATAATTAACAAAGTATCAATTGGATTAAGTTTTATACCTCAAAGATTTTGGAAGATCTAACTTGCTAGCTTTGGCCACCCAAAATGCAATCTTGCTTCAAGATCCAAGCTTAGTTTAGGCAAAGGAAATCTTGTGATTATTTATCTAGAAATTAGAGTTGAATTTGTGGATTTTTGAGTGAGTTTTTGTGGTGTTTTACAATGAAAGAAGAAGAAGAAATGGAGGGGGGGCTGCTGCCTTCATCTAGCCGAGCCTTGGAATGGGGTGTGTGTGAAGGTGAGTGGGTACAAGTCAAAGCACACACACCATACCTCATATAATATACACCATGCCTCTTTATTCTATTCTTTTCATTTTCTTTTATTTTATATTTAAGTTTTTATATAAACCTAGAACCATGGTCAAACATTGTTAAAGCAACATGTTACATTTTGTTTAGTTGTGTCATGGTGCGCAAAAATGTATTAACCAATATTAATTTGTAATTAACACTAATTTAGTGTGTAAGTGTAAGATTAAAATAATAATTAAAAATAATTAATTAAGGAAAATATTTAAGTAAACTAGCAATTAAATAAGTAACTAGTTAAACACTCACGCGAGCAATTACATAACTAAAATATGTATAATTGTGTTTATGTGAAAAAATAAATATAACTAGGTTTTATGGAAAATACGTGTTGTATTACTAATTATCGAACAATTAACCTAAACGATTTTTTTTAAAACGTTACAATCTTCCCCCCTTAAAGAAATTCGGTCCCCGAATTTAAAATCTAACTACGCGTACCTTCGAAGAGATGGGGTTATTTCTCCATCATCTCGTCCTCGGCTTCTCACATGACCTCTTCGCTGTTCGGGCCATGCCAAAGAACCTTTACGGACGGTATGACCTTGTGTTAGTTATATGTATGCCTTAGAGGCCATTACTGTACATGTGATGTATATTGTAGTGGATGCTTGGACATATATAGGGAGGACTTTCTTGCCCGACATGATAGTATGCTATCTGGTTGCACTTTATCTTAACATGTACACTTATTGTCTCTCTATTACATGTTGATAAAGCCCTTAGGATGAGTACTTGACTACTAGGATTATGATGCAGATTATACTAGTGGGGCAATGGTAGTCAGTAATTACATCCTTAGATTGTTCCTAGTTATGGGAGTATCGAGACGGGGCATCGATATTCCAGAGTAGGCTAGCGTATGTGCTTCTTGACCCATATGATGGGCGATGGATGATCCCACATCCATTGGTGTTTGCATCAGAGAAGGTATACGGGTGCTCAGTGGAGACTGGGTACACTGAACGGACTCGCCGAGAACTCCTAGATGATATTATACCTATTGTCAGATAGCAATTCTCTGGTGACACTGGTACAGGTTAGTCTGTCGACCCGAGATCGTCATAGAGTCTTGTGTGATTCCCACTGTGCATTGATTTCCACCTTACCACGTTCAAGAGATCGTGCAAAACGGTGGTTTTTGGGTACAGTTCTGAGTCACATGGAGGCAATGGGCGATAGGAGGGAATTCGTCTCTCCCGGTATTGGGGGTTGATGTTGCGCTATGCTTGATTGGCCATAACTGGAAATCCCTGGACAGGGTTGCTGAGATCTACTGGTAAGTGTTATCAGTAGTTTCTCGAACCGTTATGGACCTCACATCAGCATGACTTATCAGGCTATTGGGGTCTGACGTTATACCATCCCAAGGTTGTGATATGCGACATATCTGACGAAAAGACCGGACTGTACAGTAGTGTTACTGATTGGATTCGTAGGAGAATGAGCAGGTTTGCTTGTTGATCTTCTGATCGCTCAATACCCGGATGGCCGTTACGTTTAACAGACCGCTTGTTGCTTGTGGGTGTTTGATATGATCATCACCTACTGCCGGCGTATTGACGAGTCTTTAGAGTCCTATACAGAGGTTTTTTGGTTCATGCGAAACGAAGTAGGAGCGCATATATGATATGTGCGGGACCGAGATTGATGCGCGTATGTGATACCGCATTCTATTCTCGTGATATGTGATATTGGTCGGTTATATGAGATATAGCCAGGTTATCAGATCAAATGTTGATTTGATAGGTTGTTACATTTGATATTGGACGGTTCTATGTGATATAGCCGGATTACTAAATCAAGTGTTGATTTAATAATTTAATGTATAATTATATATATGATATATTAATTTACATTAACTAATATTATCTCATTTAAACATTTCTTTTTCTCACTTGTGTGCATATAGTATATATATAATATATATTAATGTACATTTTATTTGTGTCATGCTTGATGCCACATGCTTCATGGGTGTATGAGACTCACACCATGCTTGATATAATGAAGGGTTTTATTTATTTAAAGTTAATCAAAATTAGATGGAAATTGTCATGGCTAGAAGCTTGGAGAAGCTTATGCTAACCATTGACTTTGTCCACTAATTTTTTTACTTGTAGATATTTATTAACCTAACCATTATTGTTAGTCATGGTTTATTCTCTACATGAGTTAGTGTATGAAACTAACTCACCCATGGTTGCTATTCTCACCTCATGAGTTTCATTCTCATTTCCACTTCATCTTCTTCTTCCTCATGAGAAAGCTTGCTAGCTTTTCTCAAGGTGGTGAAATATTGTGAGAAAAATTAATCTAATGTGAGACCAATTCCCATTTCATCATCCTCTGCTATATTAGCCATTTAGTTTAGGGTGTTTGCTTCAGTAATATACCATAAGTGAAGAGGTACCATGAGCTTGAGTCTCCTCGACGTAGATCATCTTCGGCCTTGAAGACTTCGAGCAAGCGTGTTCATTTCTTCATATGAACCCTTACTAGTGTTCGGGTGTTCACTACTTGGAGCGAAGGGACTACTACACGGAGCTTTAGAAGTGAAGGACCGGTCTACAAAGGTTGTATTCCTCATTCACTTATATGTAAAGTTGTTTGCATTGATAGTTCGTCTAAATCTCTAGTTAAGATTCTAGCGTTAGGGTTCTTTAGTACGGCAAAAATTTGAAAACGGCATAGACGATGCCTCCCGAAACATTGCTGTCGTGCTAGGTAACCCTACAGTGGTATCAGAGCCATGCTAGAGAATTAGACGATGTTTGTAGAATTACGAAACTGAAACAATTCCGAAACACCCGATATACAATCCTAGTTTCTGTCGAAATTTTTAGAGAGTCTAAAATTTTTTTAAGCAACTGCAGAATATTGTATGTGATATAACATGAACACAATACAAATTTGAAGCAAGACCATCTGATTTTGGCCGGCCACAAGGCCACTATTTTCGAGCTCACAGGTTCTTCTGGGGCATTTTGGCTTCAAATTTCTAGGGTGTTCCAGTTTCTGGGTTTTGGTATTTCAGGTGCTGCTTGTTTTTGCTAAAATTGCATGTGATGTTAACTTTCTGCAAAGGCAATTCAAAGTGTTTCGTAATCGTAATTCTAACATCTATTTTGGTTATTTATACGACGTTAAAAAGTTCGAACGGATATCAATAACCCATATTTTCTCTCACTGGAAATTTTCCAAGAGTTGGATTTTTTCCAAGTTTGAAATCTTCAGAAACTCATACAAGTGATTCTGTGGACCCTCTAGAAGAACGAAACCCTAACTCTATTCTGTGACAGTCGGAACTGCCACCAAACCCTAGGGTTTGTGGTAGTTCCGCGACGCCATACGTGAGGCAAGGGTTGACCCTTCTACGGTTGGTCCATAGGTGCTGTGGCATGTTCTGGGTACTTTTTAAACTCCGCTCAAGTGTTGAGCTCTTTGAGAAATTTTGGGTGTTTGTTTATTCGATTGAAAAGTTTAACACCGTCTAGCTATCTATGATTGTGATACAATATTTGGAATCCACAATAATTAGTTATGTGATAACTAGTTTGAATTTTATAAATCTAGTAGTTTAGTCTCATTTGATCGGTTGCGACGGAATTTTGATATGGATCAAAAGTCCGTCGCAATTATGTAGTGTAGGCGGATACTCGTTGGGTAACCTAACTAGATAGCGACGCCCTATAGCCCCGACCAAGTGACTGTAGGAGAACCCCGTCGCCAAAAGCATCTGTTCGGGTGCTCGCGGCCGCGGTGTTCCGCCTTAGTGCACTTCGTCGATGGCATCGGGGGTGCGGCCGTCTACTAAAGTTTCCGACAAGCATTCGATCAGGTTATCGGGAATCTTGTTGAATTACCGGACTGGTTATTGTGTTTTCAATATCGAGATTAAAATGCGGGGTTTATAATTCTTAGGCATGCGATGTCTAAGGAATTCAGTTGGTTAGGCATGAAATCCAAAGTATGTGATACATTGGGTTTATGATGTCTAAGGTTGTTGCAGATTCCAATTTTTGTAGTTTTTCACTTTCTTTTCTGCGGCCGTAAGTGTAATATGTGGTGTATCACCGGTTTCATTGCTATATATCAACGACAATTGGGATACACATATTTACTTATGTTGATGACATGTGATGTTATGTGTTGCTGTGATATGTTATATTGGATCGTCGTGTTTTGAATAGCCGGGTTTTTTTTTATGTGAGATGAGAGTTTTTCATTTTTATTCATGTAAAACCTTGTATGTAATATTCTTTTATTGGGGCACTACCGGGATGAGGATGATGTCACCATTGATGTATATTATTTACTTTTCCGCTTTAGGATAGACCCGAGGAGGAGAGCACAAGTAATCGGGTTCTAGGGTCCAGTGGGAGACCATCTCGAGGAGTCGAGATCGAGTCTCCTAACTCTAGAATTGGTAGGGTTGCTTGCCGCTCTCGTAAGGGTTTAGGGATGTGGGTTTGGCTATTCATCACGACCGTGGAATCCGTGTTTTTTAATGGCTTAATTTAAAACACGGAATTCCTAGTATATCCAATATTTCATATGTGTTCTTCTGCTGCAGATATTCTGTAATGTGATTACTTGATATGTTGAGATGAATGCTTATATTATATATATGATATATAGTAAATATTGCTGCTTTTGTTTCTTCTGTGATGTTTAGGAAGCATAAAATATAGACTTCATTAATGAGATTAATGAAAGAAAAGAAATCTAAAGATGTTGTAGAAACTTTTTTTAAAAACTGGTAGCTCTAGTTCTTGCTTTAAATAGCGGTATTCCTTGTAGAATATCCAGCACCTTATTCGATAAGGAAAGAGCGGAGATCCCTTCACCGGAAGTGACCTCTTTAGAAAAACTAGCAGATGCTACAACCCACTCGGTTTTTTCTTTTGATTGCTTTTTTAGTTCATGCTTTGCATAGTGGTATTTGTGAAATATCCAGCACCTCATTCGATGAGGAAAGAGCCGAGATCCCTTCACCGGGAATAACCTCTTTAGCAAAACTACTAAAAACCTAAAAAACACTCCTTTTCAAAATCACTCGATTCTACAACGATATCATGTTCATTACGCAAAGGGTTTGCTTAAAAACCTGTCGTAGACCTCCGTCATTTCAGATAAGTAGTATTTAGTATTCGTGTTGCCTTTGTTGACCTTTTCAAGGTGTAGTGTGCGGTAGTTGTGTAGGGTTACTAGGCACTCTTACAAGGTTCTACAAGGAATCAACCATGCCCGATTTAAATTTTAGACGTGCCGAACAACCCTAACCAAGATCTTAGACTAGAGATTTGGCAAAACAAAGCAAGTAAACAACTTTACTTCTAAGAGTTTGGGATTACAACCTTTGTAGTCCGGTCCTTCGCTTCATAAGCTCCGTGTTGAGGTCCCTTCGCTGCGATCATCGAGTATCCGGACTCTAGAGAGGCTCCACGAAGAGAAAGATGCAAGCTTTCTTCCGATCTTCGATAACAAAGATGATCTACCTTGAAGTTTCTTTAACACAAGCTCTCACTCACTAATGAAGTGAACATCCTAATCTAAATGGCTAGGATAGATTAGGATGATGAAGTAGGAATTTAGCTCTCTTTTATTATCATAATCTCACACTAATCCATCACAAAACCCAAAGCTAGAAAGCTTTGCAAGGAGGAGGAAGAAGAAGAATGAATAATAATCCTTTTGTGATGAATAATGAATTGTTGTTATAATTACAAATGCAACCATGGTTAAAGATGAAAGGCTAACCATTGTAGAGACTTAACTAGGGTTAAAGGGTGTGGGTTGGGTTTGGATATATGTCACAAAATATCAAGCATAATATCTTTGCAAGAAACAAAACCAAAAGTTTCTAGAAGCTTCTAGAAAAGATTAACCCAAATCAAACCCTAACCATGTTTAATCTCCACTAATCATGTTGCATTAGTAATCATAACTTGTTACAATATTATATATCACATATATAATATATTTTTGTAACAAAAGAAAATAATACAATTAACATATATCGCATATATATCAATGTATTATCCGGTGAGAAAATGAATCAATAAGTGAGCTTATATTAGTTAATGTAATTTAATATATCATATATATTATTATACATTAAATTATCGAATCAACACTTGATCCGATAATCCGGCTATTTCACAAATAACTGACTAATATATTTTGTATCAGTTCATCGAATCAACACTTGATCCGATGACCCGGCTATATCACATATACCCGGCCGATATCACATATCGAGAGAATCTAATACGGTATCATATACACGTATTGTTCTCGGTCCCACATATCATATATGTGCTCCTACTCCGTTTTGCCTGAGCAAGGAAACCTCTGTGTAGGACTCTAAAGAATCGTCAATACGCCGGCAGTAGGTGATGATCATATCAAACACCCACAAGCTGCAAGCGGTCAGCTAAACGTAACAGCTACCCAGGTATTGAGCGATCAGAAGATCAACAAGCAAGCCTGCACATTCTCCTGCGAATCCAATCAGTAACACTCCCGTACAGTCCGGTCTTTTCATCTGATATGTCGCATATCTCGTCTACGGGTGGTAAACGTCAGACTCCAGTAGCTTGATAAGTCGTATCCATATGAGGTCTATAACAGTTCGAGAAACTGCTGATAACACTTACCAGTAAATCTCAGCAACCCTGGCCAGGGATTTCTAGTTATAGCCAATCGAACACAGCGCAACATCAACTCCCTATACCGGGAGAGACGAATCCCCTCTTATCGCTCATTGCCTCCATGTGATTCAAGACTGTACCGAAAAGCCACCTTTTTGCACGCCCTCATGGACATGGTATGATGGAAATCGAAGCACAGTGGGAATCACACAAGACTCTATGACGATCTCGGGTCTACAGACTACTCTGTACCAGTGTCACCAGAGAACTGCCATCTGACGTGAGGTATAATACCATCTGGGAGTTCTCGGTGAGTCCGTCCAGTGTACCCAGTCTCCACTGAGCACCCGTATACCTTCTCTGATGTCAAACACCAATGGATATGGGATCATCCATCGCCCATCATATGGGTCAAGAAGCGCATATGCTAGTCTACTCTGGTATATCGATGCCCTGTCTCGATACACCTATGACTAGGAACATTTGAAGGATGTACTTGGAGACTACACTGTCCCCACTAGTATGATCCGCATCATAGTCCTGGTAGTCAAGTATTCATCCTAAGGGCTTTATAATATGTAACATAGAGACAATCAGAGTACATGTTAAGATAAAGAGTAACCAGATAGCTTACTATCATGTCGAGCAAGAAAGTCCTCTCTATATATGTCCAAGCATCCACTACAATATACATCGTATGTACAGTAATGGCCTCTAGGGCATACATATAACTAACAATCTCCCACTTGCACTAGGGCCATCTGTTGTGGTATTGCATACCTAACAATCAACTGTGGTTGAAGTATCTCATACTCAACTATCCCATAAAAAGTCTCTACTGGGAAATAGGCCTTTGTGAGTGGATCCGCGCTGTTGTCCTCTGTTTCTACTCTCCTAACCTCGATCTCCCTGGAGATCAACCATCTCCATGATCAGGTGATACTGCCTAAGAATTATATCTGGATTTCTGATGGGACGGGGGTTCCTTGGCATAAACCACAACTCCATTGTCACACAATAGTAGGAACGAAGTTCATCTCATGAACTTATATATATTCAGACTGCCTCTTTGTCAGCATCCTTGGTAATGACGTATCTTTCCTTTAATCGTCTAGTAAGTCACAGTATCTGGCTTGGAACTTTTCAACATACCATCCCTCCACTGAGGGTAAAGACAATGCCTGCGACTGACATTCAGTCGACCTTACCACCCTGGAACCGTTCCAGTGATTTTCCCCAGGATCGGTTGATACCTTCTCACTACAACTAGTGAGTATCCTAACATCCAATTAGATCTATCTCATAGATCCAAAACCCAAGATTTAGTAGGTATCAACTTGATCCTTTATGGAGAATCCTTGTGATAAGAGGAGATTGACCGAGCGTAGCATAGGAAACTCCTTCCCTATCAAGAGTATGTCATCCACGTACTCTACGAGGATCACCACTATACTCTCTACTACCTTTCTGTATATACAAGGTTCATCTTCCATTTTGATGAAGTCGAACTCTTTGACTATCAAAACAGACGTTCCAACTCCGCGATGCCTGTTTTATCGCATAAAAAAACTTGCACACGTTTCCGCTGCTCCCACTGTCTACGAAGCCCTCTGGCTGTATACTTATAGACCCTCTCTTCCAAATCAACATTTAGAAAAGCAGTCATGACACCCAACCGCCAGATATTGTAGTCATGGTATGTAGCCGTGGCAAGTAGGATCTGGATGGACTTAAACATAGTTTTGAAAGTCTCAACTTTTCCATGTACACCAAATAATCTTCTCAAGATATACTTGCTCCTGATGGGGATTTAATCCTTCAGATAAAGCAACCAAAGTCCATACTTTGTTGGTGTATAAGGATTCCATCTCAGATCGCTAAGCATCCAGCAATTCTTACAGAGTCCCACTCCTGATGGCCTGCTCGAAATAAGTTGGGTCATCATCTCATGATGCAATCCTGTCACGACCCGAAATTGGCACGTGACGGCCCTAATACTACGTAACGTCTATAGGCGTAACGTAGTAAAAGAAAGCCAAAACCCAGCAATCTAAACCATCAAAAGTAGCAACAAAGTGATAATAGTATTTCCAAAACCTTTGAAATCACAACCCAAATTCTTTAAAGCCTTACTTTTATTCCTTAAAATTTTGGCAGCACCTCCTTTGTAAAACAAGCCTCCAAATTAGGTACAACATAATATAAAGTAAAGTATCCCAAATGGGAGCAAAATCCACGCCCAACGGCGGAAACAATCACCACAACAGATATACGACGCCGTAGCGAAGAAAGAGACGATATAAATAAAACCGCATAAAAACTTCCAAATCACAAAATAATATACAATATCGTCCTCACACCAAGTCACTAAGTCATACGTAATACTGGTAGATGGAGAGTACATGTATACTACGAATATACAATACAACATCGGATAACCACAAAACCCACCTAGGCAAAACTGCACACTGTCAGGCGAAGTGGTATCCGCAGCCAAAAGATGATACGAAGGATGGAAATAGCCTACCTCTGACTATCCTGAGGAACACCTGCAAACATTGTGGCACAACGGGGGTGAGTTCCTAACTCGTGAATAGTAAATAACATATGCAGGTAATCACGAGTATGCACGTACAGCGCGAATCTAACATAGGCATTTAGTATCAATGAATAGTCATATGTAATGCAATAATCATGAAAAGTATGCTAGCAGGTACAATTAATACATGAAGCAATAATATGACGATATGAAGGTAACAGTCTGTAACACCTGTGAATGTGGTTAGTAACTAACTATATTTTAATATGAGAATTTTAATAAAAAGTTTACCAAATTAGTTTTCAAATAATTTTTCAAATTTTATAAATATTTTTCTAGAATTTTCCTAAGCTTGCACAAACTTGTGCTTGTAAACTAGGGTTAAAATTTGGGCTAAACCATGTTTAACAACCATGGTGGATTAAACCCTCCTTGTTAAGTTAAATGATTTTAATTAAGGTCATTTTTCTTTTTGTGTTAAAAATAAAAAGGGATTTAAAATTTATTTTGTTGACTTGAGAGAGTGCATCATGGCTAAGCCATGCTTGCATTAAATGAGAGAGAGAGGGAGTGCATCATGGCAAGCCCATGCTTGCATTTAATGTGGCAAGAGAGAGAGAGAATGGGGGCTTGACTCTCTTGTGTTATTATTTGCTTTCTGTTGCAACACACTCTCATTTCTCACTCTCTCACTCACACACACACACACACACACTCAGCCCCAGCAGAACAAGCAGCAACATCAGCAGTTCCAGCTTCAGCCTCAGCAGCAGTTACCAGCAGCAGCAACATCCAGTAGGAGCAGCTCCATGAAGCAACAACACACGTAGCAGCAGCCCCAGCAGCATCAGCTTTAGCCCAACAACTTCAGCACAGCATCAGCAACATCATCAACAGCAACAACAAGCAGCAGCATCAACAGTAGCAGTAACAACAGCAACATCAACGGCATCTGGAGCAGCAACAGCAGTAGCAGCTTCTTCTTCTTCTCTTCTTTCCCTGACCCAGCCTCGTAAGGTCAAGTGAGGTATAACCTCTGAGCTGCACTTGCTTGTGTGCTAGACTTGTGTGTCGGTTTAGCTTAATTAGTGTAAATTGGTGGTTGTTAGTGCTAGATTGTGTGTTTTTAGTGATATTTGTGGTGTTTAGTGTAAACTTTGCTTAGGTAAGGTTAGTTTTGGTTGGACAAGGGTAGTTAGGTGTTGTTAAGACCAAGTGAACCTAGGTAAACACCAAATTACACAAAAATACTCTGAGTTTCCAAAATTGTGCAAAGTTGACGTTTTTAAGCAAAACTTGGCTTTTTGAAATCTGCTATTACCCCAGTAAGTGCAGAATGAAATTGAGTGGACTGCAGCCTACTGTGTAAGTCCACGTTGCCCACCCGGTGCTTACGGGGAGGCGGAAAACGGAATAAAAATCAAATTTTTATCATACTAGGCAACATGGACTAGATAAAGGAGGATTTTGCTAAACAAAAACAAGCTAAAGCTAACTAGAAACTAGCTAAAGGTTAGAATGGTTATACCTAGGGCTTTATGTCCTTCTCTCCTTGCTCCTTGGAGTAGTAGAAAGGGATCACCTTTGTCGTCTTCTCACGTCGAAGAAGGATCCACCCGAAAGCCTCAACCTTTGGCTTCAACTCCAAGCTAGAAGTAACTAGGGTGCTAGAAGTGCTAATCCTAGAACCCTAGATGAGAGTAGAGATTATCAAGAAGAGGTTTTTCTCAAGCTCAGGTGTTTCTCAACACATGAGAGGGGAGAGCTTGAGGAAGAGGAAGAGCAAGAGAGAGAAAGTAAATGATAGAATGAGAGAATAATAAACCATTCTCATATATATGTGTGAATTATTATAAATTGATAATTAGTAAGATAATTGTCATGGCTTAATCAAGACATGATCATTATCATTTCATATTTAATGCTAATTGCAAGGATCAAAGAGCATCTTTTATATGGAATGATGATGGTCAACATGTCAACTAAGGTCAACAAGTCAAGATAGTCAAATGGTCAACAACCATAACCATGCACAATTATATTAAACTAATATCAATTAACCATAATACACACATAAGCATTAGGGTTAATAAAATGACAATAGTTATTAACCCTAATCAAAGTCCTCTCCCTCTGTCTCAAGCAACTGTGCATACGCACCCGTATTCGTGATCCGAGGAACACGAATACAAAGAGAAAAAACCAATCCCAAATCATATACTAGGATCTGGCTTAAACCAAAGCCCGCTAGTATAAGCTGTCCGGACAACAAACGTGCACAAGTGCGCGGATGTGAACGAACCCTGTCGCAAAACCATGCGACCTCTACTCATTTTTCCTAAAGGCGAATAGCTCTCTGTGTAGGACTCTAAAGACTCGACACTACGCTGGCAGTGGGTTTAACCACAGACCGCAAGTGGCACTAGCTGTACGTAACGGTCCCCAGGTAGATGCCGATAAGAAGACTGACGAGGTGACCCCATCTGAACTCCTACTGAGCCTGTATGTGACAGTCTCCGTACAGTCCGGTCTGTTCGTCTGATACATCGCATGGTGGGCCTAAGGGGGCGGTGAACGTCAGTCCCCTAATAGCGGTACAAGTCGTGTCGGAGTGTAGCCCAGAACACCCTGAGATAACACTGGAAACCTACCAGTATATCTCGCTTGCCCTGGCCAGGAACTACTTGTGTAATGGCTCTCCTGGACACAGCGCGATGTCAACCCCCAATACCGGGAGAGACGAATCCTGTCTAACCGTCACTGCCTCCAAGTGCTTCGGGACTGCACCCAAAAACTACCTGTTTGCACGACTCCTTTGAGCCGTGGTAGGGTAGTAATCAAAGTGCAGTGGGAACACACTCGAGACGAAGTGACAGTGTCAAGTCAGCGGACTAAGCTGTACTCATGTCACCTGGGAACTGATAACTGACGATAGGTATAATACCAACCAACAGTCCCCGACGAGTCCTGTCCAGTGTACTCGTAACCTAACGAGCACCCGCATACTATCTCAAGTACGACGTACTGACGGCTGTGGGACAGACCGTCTCCCACGCTGGGATGAGAAGCGCATACGCTAGTCTACTCCGGAGTATCGATGCCCTGTCTCGATAGTCCAACGACTAGGGACCTGTATAAGGATGTGCTTGTAGATTACCCAGCTCCCACGAGTGTGAGCGCCATCACAACGCTGGTAATCAAGCAAAGATCCTAAGGGCTCTACTAATATGTATATCAGCGATATGCTAAAAGAAACACATGCACATATTAAAGCAGAGGCAAACCAAGTAGCATACTACCATTTCGAGCAAGATTGTATATACAACTGTGAATATCCCAAGCTTCCATAAAGTAATATATAAACTAGTATGATACAGTAATGGCCTCTAGGGCATATACACTAACAATCTCCCACTTGCACTAAGGCCATGTACTGGCGTATAGAAGACCTATCATCTCGATCAGCCGCTCGAACTGAGTCTGGGGCAAGGCCTTGGTGAATGGATCTGCTGTGTTATCTTCTGAAGCAACCCTCCGAATCTCGATCTCCTGGCGATCCACGATCTCCCTGATCAGGTGATACCGCCTCAAGATGTGTCTGGATTTCTGATGGGACCTGGGTTCCTTCGCTAAAGCTATAGCCCCGTTGTTGTCGTAATACAGAGGTATTGGGTCAACAATGGACGGAACCACCTGAAGTTCTTTCAAGAACTTCCTCATCCAGACAGCTTCTTTTGCGGCATCAGATGCAGCGATGTATTCAGCTTCCATAGTCGAGTCAGCAACGGTTTCCTGTTTGGAGCTCTTCCAACACACCGCCCCTCCATTGAGGGTAAAGACAAAACCCGACATGGACTTGGAATCATCCTTGTCACTCTGGAAGCTGGAGTTAGCAATGGCCTCAATCTGGAGGTCTTTTCCGCCATACACCAAGAACATCTCCTTAGTCCTTCTCAGGTACTTGAGAATGTTCTTTACTGCTATCCAATGTTTCTCCCCAGGGTTTGACTGATACCTGCTTACCACACTCAGTGCATAAGCCACATCCGGTCTAGTACACAACATCGCATACATTATAGAGCCTACCGCAGAAGCGTAGGGTATAATAGACATGCGATCCCTCTCCAAATCAGTCTTGGGAGACATCTCTTTGGAGAGGGTGATCCCGTGACAAGCTGGTAGATTACCGCACTTGGAATCTTCCATACTGAATCTCTTCAGTATGGTGTCGATGTACCTGGACTGTGAAAGTCCTAATATCCTCTTGGATCTGTCACGGTAGATCCGGATAACCAGAATGTATGAGGCATCACCCAGGCCTTTCATGGAGAACCTGTGTGACAAGAACCCCTTGACAGATTGTAGCATAGGAATGTCATTTCCTATTAAGAGAATGTCATCCACGTATAAAACGAGGAATACTACAGTTCTTGCTACAAATCTACAATAGATGCATGGTTCATCTGGATTTTTGATAAAGCCAAATTCCTTGACCGTCTCATCAAAGCAGATGTTCCAACTCTGCGATGCCTGCTTTAGTCCATAAATGGACTTAAGCAACTTGCACACCTTTCCGCTGCTCCCACTCTGAATGAAACCCTCTGGCTGGGACTCCTCTAAATGTCCATTTAGAAAAGCTGTCTTTACGTCAATCTGCCAAATCTCATAATCGTGGAAGGCAGCAATGGCTAGAAGGATCCGAATGGATTTCAGCATAGTTACTGGAGAAAAGGTTTCGTCATAGTCCAAACCAGGTCGCTGACGAAAACCCTTCGCAACCAGTCAAGCTTTATAGGTCTCAACCTGTCCATCTACACCAATCTTCCTTTTGAAGATCCACTTGCATCCTACGGGTTTTACCCCATCTGGAGCAATGTCCAACGTCCATACTTTGTTGGTGTACATGGACTCCATTTCGGTCCGCATTGCATCCAGCCATTTTACCGAGTCGACGCTCTGAATGGCTTGCTGGAAGCTAGTAGGCTCATCACAGTCTATGATGCAATCCTCTCTATCACCGTCAATGAGAAAATCGTAGTATCTCTCGGGCGGATGAGACTGCCTACTACTCCTGCGGAGTGGCGTGGGAATGTCTTGATCTTTCGAACCCTCTGGTTCTACTAAGCTTTCAGTAATAGCTCGTGGTTCTGGAATTTCTTCCAGTTCTATTGCGCTCCCACTTAGTTCTTTTTCTATGAACTGGTGTTCTAGAAAGTGGGCATGGCGAGAAACAAAAACCTTTTGTTCCTCTTCGCAATAGAAGAAATATCCCTTGGAATTCTTTGGATATCTCACAAACTTGCAATGTACTGAGCGTGCCTGGAGCTTGTCCGCATGCTGCTTTTTTACAAAAGCTGGACATCCCCATGTCTTAATGTGATTAAGATAGGGTCTCTTCCCACACCACATCTGATATGGTGTAGTAGGCACAGTCTTAGTTGGAACTCGGTTCAAAAGGTATGCAGCTGATTCTAGCGCATATCCCCAGAACGATCGCGGCAACTCAGCGTTACTCATCATGGACCGTACCATATCCAATAGGGTTCGGTTCCGTCTCTCCGATACACCGTTATGTTGCGGAGTGTATGGAGGAGTAAGCTGAGAGAGAATTCCATTCTCTTTTAAGTAACCCAGGAACTCGTCACTCAAGTATTCACCACCTCGATCAGATCTCAGTGCCTTGATACATTTGCCTGTTTGTTTTTCTACTTCATTCTTATATTCCTGGAACTTTTCAAAAGCTTCGGATTTATGTTTCATTAAGAAGACATAACCGTACCTTGAAAAGTCATCCGTAAAAGTAATGAAGTAAGAATAACCGCTTCGCGCATGTGTAGACATTGGACCGCACACGTCACTGTGTACGAGTCCCAAGAGCTCGCTCGCTCTTACTCCGTGTCCAGTGAACGGAGTCTTTGTCATCTTTCCTTTGAGACAGGATTGACAAGTTGCGTACGATTGATATTCGAACGGATCCAAATATCCTTCTGTATGTAACTTAGTCAACCTTCTATCATTGATGTGACCCAGTCTACAATGCCATAAGAAAGTTTTATTGATTTCTGGAGACTTTCTTTTGTGTGTATTCTGGACATTGAAAATCTGTGGTTGGTTTAATACGTATATACCATTGTTCAATATACCAGACCCAATCAAAACTTGATTAAGGTGAATGTTCACTACATTACTTACAAATGCAAATTCATAACCTTCTTTAGATAATAAAGATACAGAAATGATATTACAGGTTGCATTTGGTACATAATAACAACTACGCAAAACCAAAAAGTGTCCATCCGACAATCCCAGGTGATAGTCCCCCACGGCCTCAGCATCCATGCTAGCACCGTTTGCAACTCTGAGGGTCATGTCACCTGCCTTCAAAACTCTACGCTTTCTCAACGCCTGCAAAGAATTACAGATATGAGATCCTGATCCGGTATCCAATACCCAGGATGTAGAGTTTATTGTTAGACAGTTTTCAATAACATACACACCTGAAGCTGAAGCCGCAACTCGCTTCAAATCCTGTGTTCTGGCCTTCCAAGCCTTGCAATCCTGTTTCCAGTGACCACTTTTGTGACAATAGAAGCATTCTTCCTTTCCCACCAGCTTTCCCGCTACCTTTGTTGCCTTTCCTTTTCCCTTCGTATCCACTTTACTGACACCGCCTCTTGGTTTGGCGGGGGCTTTCTTCTTCTTACCCTTGGCTTTCGCCCTGGATCTAGAAGAGGAAGATCCTCCTACAAACAAAGTGGATGTCTCCCTATCTTTCTGTAGGGTGCCCTCAGCACTCCTCAACATGTTCAGAAGTTCGGAAAGTTCAACCTCCTTTCCTTGCATGTTGAAGTTAAGGATAAACTGGGCGTAAGTGGAAGGAAGGGACTGGAGAATCAAATCAGTATAGAGTTCATTCTCCAACGTGGTCCCAAGGTCCGCGAGCTCCTCTATGCAGCCAATCATCTTAAGCACGTGTTCCGCTACCAATGATCCGACAGCCAACCTTGCTGAAAACAACTTCTTCGACACTTCGTATCTGGCGATACGAGACTGCTCTCCATACAGTTCTTTTGTATGAAGAAATATGGACTCTAGGTCCATATTCTCGTGCCTCCTCTGATGTTCGTTGTCCATCGAGGCTAGTACGAGGCATTTGGCCTTCGTGCAATCTATTTCCCAGGTCTTGTAGATTTCCCTATCTACGACACTGGTTTTGGGACCTGGGACAGGGGGAGCTTTGGTGGTAAGGACATACCCCAACTTGTCGTAAGTGATTGCCATCTTGACATTCCTGAGCCAATCTTTGTAGTTTGGCCCTGTCAATATGTTTTTATCTAGTAATAACTTAAGTCCGGTCATGTTGAATGGTCGCTGCAATTAGGAGAGAGAAAAGAAACACTTTAGCATGATGCTCTTGCAAGTTTAGAGTGGTTTTTAGTTTGTCTAAACTGGATGGCTCCCACTGTCTCTCGAATCCCTTCTCAAACCGTAAAGAAAGGATTAGTCAGGATCAATCTCACCGTACAATACTTGCTTAACCGTTCAGCCAGGCCAGTGTTGGTACTTCGAGGGAGGTTTTCCAACGCTTTCGCGAAGTTCCTTAATTTAAGAACCTCTTTTCCCTGGGGGCGTAGCCCCGCTAACACCTTACTAGACACCTACTAAGTTTATAGCATTGATCGTTAAGTGAGAGTTTTCCCGAGGAGTAGCATATACTCACAGTAGGATCGGGATCCAAATATCATCGCGTGATAAAACCGAAGGAATCCTACCAGAATTATCACACTCCAAATGGTATGCAGCGCTAGCAAGTTTCAGTACTTATGAAACTCCCGATGTGGATTTTTGCCCCATGCTCTTATGACCTTGACTTTGGCCAAAATATCTTAAGTCACATGTCAAGTTCTTCCCGTCATTCTCCTGGTTAATTTGGACCCACCCGTACCTACCCTTGACTTTGGCCAAAATGGCAGCACGACTGTCCCAAACCAACGCATCTATCTATGCTGCACATGAATACCCAATAGCTACCAATCACTATGCCTTGACTTTGGCCAAAATACATAGCTTGAATACTTTTTGACCATTCATGTGGAATGACGGAGGGCTACGAATGGTTTTGGCGAAACCGTGAACGTAGTGAACTTGATATAATCGATGGAACGAGATAGCTTTTAAAAGGAGTGGTTCAAGCTCCGCATTTAAAAGTTTTAGTTTTGAAAAGAACCGAGTGGTTTTCAAAGTGTTCCAATCGACTTTTAGTTGGTTTATTTTCTTGCATTAGTTCTTTTAATGCGTCCCATCATTTAATCCTACCATTGCAGAAAACAACCAAAATATGACGTACGCTTATGCCATTCGCATTCGCCACGGGGCCCCGTCATCACCCGTTAGGTTACTTAACTAACGACAGAGCGGGGGCTGGGCTAGCGCGGCTGTAAAATATAAACAACGCCTAAATAGTTATCATATATAAATATATAGCAATGATAGACATTACAGATCATAGATGAATACATTGGATATACTAGGAATCCGCAATCCGTTCGAGCCTGCAACGAAAAGCGGATTACACGGTCGCGGTGAATAGCCAATACCCCACCCAAGACCCCTACGGGTGCGGCAAACTACCCGCCAAGTACCCGAAGCGAAGCAACCTCCCTCAACACCGTGAGTAGGCCACTCGGCACTTCGAGATACCCGGTAGTTTGTGCACCCCCTCCATGGGTCTATCCTAGGAGCAAAAACAGTAAAAAGAATTATACAATGACGGCTACAACCCCGACCCGGTTGTGCGGCCATACAAATATTATTACATCAATTTACATATTACAATGAATGAAAGAAAAAGAAACACTCATCTCACATCCACCCCGGCTATTCACCCGCGACAATCCAATGCATTCATATACACATACCATCATCAAACACAGATCACAGATATGTATAACCCCCACTAATCGACATATAGCGATTAGCCGACGTTCAATACATATAAACATCACAGATATAACCCTTTAGTCAAAGTGTAGTGAAGTTCGATAAAAAATACGGATTTAAAGGCCCCCAAAAAAAAAAAAAATTTCTGGAAAACCTGGGCACATATAAACCATCTTAAAAATCCCAAAACAAAGCCAGAAGAACACTGCACCAAACTCGACCCAGAACCGAGTCAACTCGGTCGCGGTTGCGCGGCAAAGGCTTGCTATTGCCGCGGAACCGCGGCGCTTTGATCGATTCACTGGACCAGGTTTGGTGGCTTTCTTCACAAAACCCTGAGATGATTTTTGGAGTATGATTTATTTTATTTTGAACAGGAAAAATTTTAACAGAAAGTTAGGGTTTTGATATTTTGGTTTTTCGATTTTTCCGATCAAACTTCCATACACTTTTACTACCTATCTAGTTTATGTTTAGTTAGGCTCTGATACCACTGTAAGTCCACGTTGCCCACCCCGGTGCTTACGGGGAGGCGGAAAACGTAATAAAAATCAAATTTTTATCATACTAGGCAACATGGACTAGACAAAGGAGGATCTTTGCTAAACAAAAACAAGCTAAAGCTAACTAGAAACTAGCTAAAGGTTAGAATGGTTATACCTAGGGCTTTATGTCCTTCTCCTCTTGCTCCTTGGAGTAGTAGAAAGGGATCACCTTTGTCGTCTTCTCACGTCGAAGAAGGATCCACCCGAAAGCCTCAACCTTTGGATTCAACTCCAAGCTAGAAGTAACTAGGGTGCTAGAAGCGCTAATCCTAGAACCCTAGATGAGAGTAGAGATTATCAAGAAGAGTTTTTTCTCAAGCTCAAGTGTTTCTCAACACATGAGAGGGGAAAGCTTGAGGAAGAGGAAGAGCAAGAGAGAGAAAGTAAATGATAGAATGAGAGAATAATAAACCATTCTCACTTATATGTGTGAATTATTATAAATTGATAATTAGTAAGACAATTGTCATGGCTTAATCAAGACATGACCATTATCATTTCATATTTAATGCTAATTGCAAGGATCAAAGAGCATCTTTTATATGGAATGATGATGGTCAACATGTCAACTAAGGTCAACAAGTCAAGATAGTCAAATGGTCAACAACCATAACCATGCACAATTATATTCAACTAATATCAATTAACCATAATACACACATAAGCATTAGGGTTAATAAAATGACAATAGTCATTAACCCTAATCAAAGTCCTCTCTCTCTATCTCAAGCAACTGTGCATACGCACCCGTATTCGTGATCCGAGGAACACGAATACAAAGAGAAAAAACCAATCCCAAATCATATACTAGGATCTGGCTTAAACCAAAGCCCGTTAGTATAAGCTGTCCGGACAACAAACGTGCACAAGTGCGCGGATGTGAACGAACCCTGTCGCAAAACCATGCGACCTCTACTCATTTTGCCTAAAGGCGAATAGCTCTCTGTGTGGGACTCTAAAGACTCGACACTACGATGGCAGTTGGTTTAACCACAGACCGCAAGCGGCACTAGCTGTACGTAACGGTCCCCAGGTAGATGCCGATAAGAAGACTGACGAGGTGACCTCATCTGAACTCCTACTGAGCCTGTATGTGACAGTCTCCGTACAGTCCGGTCTGTTCGTCTGATACATCGCATGCCGGGCCTAGGGGGGCGGTGAACGTCAGTCCCCTAATAGCGGTACAAGTCGTGTCGGAGTGTAGCCCAGAACACCCTGAGATAACACTGGAAACCTACCAGTATATCTCACTTTCCCTGGCCAGGGACTACTTGTGTAATGGCTCTCCTGGACACAGCGCGATGTCAACCCCCAATACCGGGAGAGACGAATCCTGTCTAACCGTCACTGCCTCCAAGTGCTTCGGGACTGCACCCAAAAACTACCTGTTTGCACGACTCCTTTGAGCCGTGGTAGGGTAGTAATCAAAGTGCAGTGGGAACACACTCGAGGCGAAGTGACAGTGTCAAGTCAGCGGACTAAGCTGTACTCATGTCACCTGGGAACTGATAACTGACGATAGGTATAATACCAACCAACAGTCCCCGACGAGTCCTGTCCAGTGTACTCGTAACCTAACGAGCACCCGCATACTATCTCAAGTACGACGTACTGACGGCTGTGGGACAGACCGTCTCCTACGCTGGGATGAGAAGCGCATACGCTAGTCTACTCCGGAGTATCGATGCCCTGTCTCGATAGTCCAACGACTAGGGACATGTATAAGGATGTGCTTATGGATTACCCAGCTCCCACGAGTGTGAGCGCCATCACAACGCTGGTAATCAAGCAAAGATCCTAAGGGCTCTACGAATATGTATATCAGCGATATGCTAAAAGAAACACATGCACATATTAAAACAGAGACAAACCAAGTAGCATACTACCATTTCGAGCAAGATTGTATATACAACTGTGAGTATCCCAAGCTTCCATCAAGTAATATACAAACTAGTATGATACAGTAATGGCCTCTAGGGCATATACACTAACATACTGGAGACGCCCTGACCACACTACAAGAGCCCGACCCCACCACCCCAATCCCAGGCCGCCGGAAAAATCGTTCTGGCCGCAATTTGCGGCCAGACTTGAGAGGTAGGAGCTAGGGTTTTTAGGGTAGGTGTCTGCTATATTTTTTAGGTCCATGGTATATATAGTTTTGTAATATTTTAACCTGGGTAGAATCTGGGACGATATATCATTTTCTGGTGTTTTTAGTTTGCGCGATAGGCACGATACGCGAGTGGGTTCTGTGATTCAGCATATCGCGGCGTGTCGGGATGAGTCGTAGACACGTACACACACGTTTCAGCGTATCGCACACACGCGCGTTAATTCGTGACGCGAGTTCCCGTTTTGATTCGATATCGTGTTTTGCGAGATTTTGATTATATTTGGTTTCTTGTGCAAATCCCAGGTTCGCAGGCGGGTACGTCAGACGCCGCCAGAAAAAGGAAGTAGGTGGTCGGCTATATTTGGCACGCGACCAGGTGAGTAGATTTAACATCTACGGGGAAATCGCCCGTATGGCGTTAAGCGTCAGGGCGTAATAGGATTGTAGTCATGTGTGTGTCCATATAAATATACTGGTAGTATAGAACTCTGCACTGTCACTAACGGTCCAAGTTGCACGAGCACAATTTATATGCTACACTCACACCGTTAGCGATTGCCATGACACTCACATTATAGGATTGCTATAAACCGCATATCATATTGATTCTTCTTATTTGACGTTGTCATGATTGCCGCATGCTATCATATGTATATTCATACCATACATCACATATATTGATACTTGGGCACATATACATCACATATCCATACTAGTGCCACATACATCACATATATTCATACTTGGGCACATATACATCATAGGTATACATTAGTGCACATGTACATTGCTATATTCACTTTGCGTACTTATCCATTCGCACATCCATAGCTATACCCATATTCATATGTTACATACATGGATGATATTAGCTTGATTTAAAACTAAGGGACCGCAAGCGATATTTCAAAACTGGATCTTTTAAAGGAGCGGTTTTCCCTTTCTTTTACTCTTAGTGTCATACGACGCATTGCATGGATTTACGCATTTGATTTGATTTATGTGATTTCTGGATTGGGGAACCGGAGTACTATTTTAAGGAAATACGCACTGTTTAAAAACTCGGTTTCCCTTGACATGATATTTCAGTGCGTCCACCATGTGTTTTCTCGGTGCTAGATGTAGGGTTCCTAGGCACACTAATGAGGTCTCACAAGGAATCAACCATGGCAATTTTAAAATTTTGCGGTGCCGAGAAACCCTAATACGATCGTTGACTAGAGATTAGGCGAAACATGCAACTAGTTAACAACTTAACTAAGAGAGAACGGAAAATACAACCTTTGTAGATCCGGTCCTCCACCTCCATAGCTCCGTGATGATGTCCCCTCACTGCGATCATCGGATCCCGGGCTCTAGCGTCGGCTTCATCGGAGAAATGGGCGGGCTAGGTCGTCGACTTCGATGTCGAAGATGATCTACGTCGAGGCAACTCAAGATCAAGCTCCAACTTCACCAAGTCATGAAACTTGTGAAGAAAACACCCTATATTACATGGCAAGTGGTAGAGGATGAAGAAATAGGAAGTGGGTGTTAGGTCCACGTTACCTCTCCCGGTACTTTCGGGGTTGCGGAAACGGTAAATCAAAATTTTTCTAAACTCTGTAACATGGACCGTAAAAGCCGGATCTTTGCTAAACTAAAACTAGCAAACTTGCTAAAGAGAGTTAGCTACTCGGATGAAGATGGTTATACCTAAACTTGAACTCCTTCTTCTTCAAACTTTGTAGAGGTTGATGGTTCTCTTCTTGTCGCCTTCTTCCGTCGAAGATGGATCCACCTCGAGAGTTCAACCTTTGGGCTCTTCCTCGATCTTTGAGTGAACTAGGATTTCCGGCTTGCTAAACCTTGAACCTTAGAGAGAGTAGAGAGTGTCTAGGGGTTGTTTTCTTTTCAAGGTGAAGGATTCTCAACACATGAGAAGGAATCACCTTGAGCTTGAGGAAGAAGAAGATGAAGTGAGGAGAGAGAATGATTATGAAAGAATTGAGCTCTTTTCTTTTGCAACCATGACTAAAAGAAAAGGAATTATCTAATTAATAATAATTCAAAAATGAAAATAGTTGATGGTTGTATTTGGAATGACCACTATCATACTTTCAATAAATGAGTGTAAGCATGAATCAAGGAGAATCCTTTCAAAGCATGATGGTGGTCAACATTCAACCATGGTCAACAAGTCAACCATGGTCAACAAGTCAACAAAAATCAACCATAACAATATTTCATTTAATTACTATTATTAATTGATATTTCATAAAACTATTAGGGTTTGGAAAAAGACGACTGTCAACTGTGCATACGCACCCGTTCCGAAACCCTAATGAAAATCATCTTCCTCCTCCTCAAATAACTGTGCATACACACCTGCATTCTTGTTCCGAGGAACATGAATACTGAGAGATAAAAGCAACCCCAAAACATATACCGGTATCTGACTCAAACCAGAGCCAGCCAGTAATATCCGTCCGGACTCCAAACGTGCACAAGTGCGCTGATGAGAACGAACCCTGTCGCAAAACCATGCGACCTCTACTCTGTTTTGCCCAGAGGCGAATACCCTCTGTGTGGGACTCTAAAGACTCGACACTACGCTGGCAGTGGGTTTAACCACAGACCGCAAGCGGCACTAGCTGTGCGTAATGGTCCCCAGGTAGATGTCGACAAGAAGGCTGACGAGGTGAAACCCCATCTGTACTCCTACTGAGTCTGAATGTGACAGTCTCCGTACAGTCCGGTCTGTTCGTCTGATACATCGCATGTCGGGCCTAGGGGGGCGGCAAGCGTCAGACCCCTAATAGCGGTACAAGTCGTGTCGGAGTGAAGCCCAGAACACCCTGAGATAACACTGGAACCTACCAGTATATCTCGCTTGCCCTGGCCAGGGACTACTCGTGTAATGGCTCTCCTAGACACAGCGCGATGTCAACCCCCAATACCGGGAGAGACGAATCCTGTCTAACCGTCACTGCCTCCAAGTGCTTCGGGACTGCTCCCAACTACTACCTGTTTGCACGACTCAGCAGAGCCGTGGTAGGGTAGTAATCAAAGAGCAGTGGGAACACACTCGAGGCGAAGTGACAGTGTCAAGTCAGCGGACTAAGCTGTACTCATGTCACCTGGGAACTGATAACTGACGATAGGTATAATACCAACCATCAGTTCCCGACGAGTCCTGTCCAGTGTACTCGTAACCTAACGAGCACCCGCATACTATCTCAAGTACGACGTACTGACGGCTGTGGGACAGACCGTCTCCCGTGCTGGGATGAGAAGCGCATACGCTAGTCTACTCCGGAGTATCGATGCCCTATCTCGGTACTCCCACGACTAGGGACGTGTATAAGGATGTGCTTGTAGATTACCCAGCCCCCACGAGTGTGATCGCCATCACAACGCCGGTAATCAAGCAAAGATCCTAAGGGCTCTACTAATGCGTATAGGTGATATAATAAATAAACACACATGTACACATTAAAGCAGAGACAAACCAAGTAGCATACTACTATATTGAGCAAGATTGTCTGTACAACTGTGAATATCCCAAGCTTCCATCAAGTAATATATATACTAGTATGATACAGTAATGGCCTCTAGGGCATATACACTAATAATCTCCCACTTGCACTAAGGCCATGTACTGGCGTATCGAAGACCTATCATCTCGATCAGCCGCTCGAACTGAGTCTGGGGTAAAGCCTTCGTGAATGGGTCCGCAGTGTTGTCCTTTGTATCCACTCTCCGCACCTCGATCTCCTGTCGATCAATGATCTCCCTGATCAGGTGATACCGCCTTAAGATGTGCCTGGATTTCTGATGGGACCTTGGTTCCTTCGCTAAAGCCGTGGCCCCATTGTTATCGCAATACAAAGGTATTGGGTCAACAATGGACGGAACCACCTGAAGTTCACTAATGAACTTCTTTATCCAGACCGCCTCTTTTGCGGCATCGCTTGCAGCAATGTATTCAGCCTCCATCGTCGAGTCTGCGACGGTATCCTGCTTGGAACTCCTCCAACATACCGCCCCTCCGTTGAGGGTAAACACAAAACCCGAGACAGATTTGCTGTCATCTTTGTCACTCTGGAAGCTTGAATCGGTAAAGGACTCGACCCGGAGGTCTCCATTACCGTAAACCAGGAACATCTCCTTAGTCCTTCTCAGGTACTTGAGAATGTTCTTCACTGCTGTCCAGTGGTCCTCCCCTGGGTCTGACTGATACCGGCTTACCGCGCTCAACGCGTAAGCTACATCTGGTCTTGTACATAGCATCGCATACATTATAGATCCTACCGCCGAAGCGTAGGGTATAGTGCTCATGCGAACCCTCTCCGCGATGCCTGCTTTAATCCATAAATGGATTTAAGCAACTTGCACACCCTTCCGCTGCTCCCATTGTCTACGAAACCTTCTGGTTGATCCATGTAAACGCACTCTTCCAAACAACCGTTTAGGAAAGCCGTCTTAACATCCATCTGCCAGATTTCATAGTCATGGAAGGCAGCAATGGCAAGTAAGATCCGAATGGATTTGAGCATAGCCACCGGAGAAAAAGTCTCATCATAGTCCAAACCAGGTCTTTGACGAAAACCTTTTGCAACGAGTCTAGCTTTATAGGTTTCCACCTGCCCATCTACACCAAGTTTCCTTTTGTAGATCCATTTGCATCCAACGGGTTTTACCCCAGGTGGAGCAATATCCAAGGTCCACACTTTATTGGCGTACATGGACTCCATTTCGGATTGCATTGCTTCCTGCCACTTATCAGAGTCCCTACTGATAATGGCCTGCCTGAAACTGGTAGGGTCATCTTCTTCCAAGATGCAATCCTCTCGATCCCCGTCAATGAGAAAACCGTAGTATCTCTCGGGCGGATGAGAAATCCTACCAGATCTGCGGAGTGGCTGAGGTTCGTTTGGGGTTATTGAATCTAGCGGTTCCTCCAAATCTTTTGTTAAAGTTTGTGTTTCTGGAATTTCATCCAGTTCTACCGTGCTGCCACTAAGGTTTTTAATAAGAAATTCTTTTTCTAAAAATGTGGCATTTCTTGAAACAATTATCTTCTGTTCCTCTGCATGGTAGAACAGATACCCACTTGAATCTTTTGGGTATCCCACAAACTTACACAAAACTGCCCGTGCCTCAAGTTTGTCTGGGTTCTGCTTTTTGACATAAGCTGGGCAACCCCAAATCTTAACACGTTTAAGATACAAACTCTTACCACTCCATATTTCATACGGAGTCTTAGGCACGGATTTGGATGGAACTTGATTCAATAGATGTGCTGCAGTTTGAAGTGCATATCCCCAGAATGAAAGAGGTAACTCAGCACTACTCATCATGGAGCGAACCATATCCAATAGGGTACGATTCCTCCGCTCCGATACACCGTTGTGCTGTGGTGTATAAGGAGGAGTAAGCTGAGAGAGAATACCATTCTCTTTTAAGTAATCTAGGAATTCCGTGCTTAAGTACTCCCCTCCCCTGTCAGACCGGAGGATCTTGATACTTTTGCCTGTCTGGTTCTCTACTTCGTTTCTAAATTCCTTGAATTTCTCAAAAGCTTCAGATTTGTGTTTCATCAGATACACATATCCGAACCTAGAGAGATCGTCAGTGAATGTGATGAAGTACGAGAACCCACCCCTTGCATGTATAGACATCGGACCACATACATCACTATGTACGAGTCCCAAGAGCTCTGCTGCTCTTTCTCCATGTCCGGTGAACGGAGATTTGGTCATCTTCCCTTTGAGACAAGACTGACAAGTTTCATAAGATGAAAACTCGAACGCATCCAAGAGTCCATCTTTATGCAACTTACTCAGTCTTTTCTTTCCGACATGACCAAGTCTACAATGCCACAAGTAGGATTCATTCGTATCTGAATTTTTCCTCTTGCGTGTGTTTTGTATATTGAGAACTGTATTCTGATTTAGAACGTAGATACCATTAAACAGTGTACCCTCTGCAACCAGTACCTCATCAAGGTAAATGTTCATGATATTCTTTTCAAGAACAAACTTATATCTATCTTTATCGAGTAAAGAAACTGATATGATGTTGCAAACCATGGAGGGTACATAGTAGCAATTGTTCAAAATCATAGTCTTGCCATTTGGCAATACTAGGTGATATTCACCGACGGCTGCCGCATTAACTTGTGCTCCGTTCGCTACTCTGAGCGACATATCACCCGGTGCAACTTTCCTACTTTTTCTCAGTCCCTGCAATAAATTACAGATATGAGATCCTGATCCGGTATCAAGTACCCAGGAGGTAGGGCTGACCGTAAAACTGTTCTCAATTACAAGAACACCTGAAGTAGATGCAAAACCATGCTTCTTCTTCGACTGGGTATCCTGGAAATCCTTACTTTCCTCTTTCCCATTCTCATACTCATGACTGTTGTCACAAGTAAGAGCTGAACCAACTTTCCCCAGTCCCGAATAAGAATTCGGATCGGTCAAGCGATACATTTTATTATCTTGATTAGGGCGTGAAAAAGGTTGCTGCCTGGAGAGAGAAAAGAAACACTCAGCGTATGCTCTTGCAAGATTAGATTGGTTTATTAATTTATCTAACCAGGATGTCTCCCACTGTTTCCTCAAATTCTTCTTAAAACCTTTTTAAAAGAAGAACTAGCCGGGTTTTAAATCACGTCACAATACTTGCTTAACCTTTCAGCCAGGCTAGTGTCGGTACTTCGAGGGAGGTTTTCCAACGCTTTCGCGAAGTTCCTTAATTAAAGAACCTCTTTTCCCTGGGGGCGTAACCCCGCTAACACCTTTCTAGACACCTACTAGGTTTATAGCATTGATCGTTAAGTGAAATAATCTCCAGAGAGTAAACCAACTCATCAGTGGGATCGGGATCCAACTGTCATTGTGTGATAACCTAGATGGAATCCACTCTAGTCACCACACTCCAGAAGGTATGCTAAATCTGCAAGTTTCAGTTCTTTTGAAACTCCCGATGTGGTTTTTGCCCCTAGGACCCAAGTGATCTTGACACAGTCAACAAATCAAAGAGTCCTAGTCAAGTTCATCCCGTCGTTGTCTTGATTGCATTAAACCCACCTGCATAACCCTTGACACAGTCAACAAGGTTACACAAATGTCCTAACCAATCACATTGTATCCAACAAATAAGCAACACTTAGCTACCGTTCACTGCGCCTTGACACAGTCAACAAACGCAGCACGAATACTAAGTATAACTTATAAGAAACGACGGAGGGCTACGGCTGGGTTTTTGGCGAGAAACCCGTTAACGTAATGAACTTGATGTCGTTGAAGGAACGTGATACACCCTTTTTGAAAATATAGTGGAGAAAACTTTTGCTAAAGAGGTCACTCCCTGTGAAGGGATCTCGGCTCTTTCCTCGTCGAATGAGGTGCAGGATATTCCAAATGAATACCGCGATGCAAAGCAAGAATAATCTACTATAGTGAAGTTATTACCCTGACGCAAACTTTTGTCCAAGGGGTCACTCCCGGTGAAGGGATCGCGGCCCTTGCCTCGTCGACTGAGGTGCTGGGCATTCACAACCGAATACCGCGATGCAAAACAAAAATGAACGTCCTTGCAATAACAGCTTTTTGAAAAATTGTTCCAACAACGTGTTTTAGGTTTATTTTCTTGCATTAGTTCTTTTAACGCGTGATATTCTTGCATTAGTACTTTTAATGCGTCCCATCATTTTAATCCTACCATTGCAGAAAACAACCAAAATATGACGTACGCTTATGCCATATGCATTCGCCACGGGGCCCCGTCATCACCCGTTAGGTTACTTAACTAACGACAGAGCGGGGGCTGGGCTAGCGCGGCTGTAAAACATAAGCAACGTTTAAATAGAAAGCAATGATAGACATTACAGATCACAGATGAATACATTGGATATACTAGCAATCCGCAATTCTTTCGAGCCTGGAACGAAAAACGGATAACACGGTCGCGGTGAATAGCCAGATACCCCACCCAAGACCCCTACGGGTGTGGCAAACTACCCGCCAAGTACTCGGCAGTTTGTGCACCCCTCCATGGGTCTATCCTAGGAGCAAAAACAGTAAAAAGAATTATGCAATGACGGCTACAACCCCGACCCGGTTGTGCGGCCAAACAAATAATATTATTACATCAATTTACATTTACAATGAATGAAAGAAAAACAAAAGCTCATCTCACATCCACCCCGGCTATTCACCCGCGACAGTCCAACACATTCATATACACATTCCAATATCAAACACAGATCATGTATAACCCCGACTAATCGTCTTATAGCGATTAGCCGACGTTCAATACATGCAAGCATCACAGATATAACCATCATAGTCAAAAGTGTAGTGAAGTTCGGAAAAAATACGGAATTATAGGACCCCAAAAGCAAATTTCTGTTCTGGAAAATCTGGGCACATATAATATATTTTAAAAATCCCAAAACCAACACAGACACACACTGCACGAAAAACGATGCACAGAAGACGACAAACCGCGGCGCTTCCGCGGCACATGCCTACCTCGTGCGGCGGAAGCGCGGCGGTTTGGATGAATTAGTGTATCGTTTTTCTTGGGTGTTCACACAAAACCCTGAGCCGAATTTACAAGTATAAAGTTTTTCATTTAGAGCAGAAAGAATTTCAACAGAAACTTAGGGTTTTGTTTTTCCGGTTTTGTGATTTTTTCGGTTCCGAACTTCGTTACACTTCACCACCAAGCTAGTTTAAGTTTAGTTAGGCTCTGATACCACTGTTAGGTCCACGTTACCTCTCCCGGTACTTTCGGGGTTGCGGAAACGGTAAATCAAAATTTTTCTAAACTCTGTAACATGGACCGTAAAAGCCGGATCTTTGCTAAACTAAAACTAGCAAACTTGCTAAAGAGAGCTAGCTACTCGGATGAAGATGGTTATACCTAAACTTGAACTCCTTCTTCTTCAAACTTTGTAGAGGTTGATGGTTCTCTTCTTGTCGCCTTCTTCCGTCGAAGATGGATCCACCTCGAGAGTTCAACCTTTGGGCTCTTCCTCGATCTTTGAGTGAACTAGAATTTCCGGCTTGCTAAACCTTGAACCCTAGAGAGAGTAGAGAGTGTCTAGGGGTTGTTTTCTTTTCAAGGTGAAGGATTCTCAACACATGAGAAGGAATCACCTTGAGCTTGAGGAAGAAGAAGATGAAGTGAGGAGAGAGAATGATTATGAAAGAATTGAGCTCTTTTCTTTTGCAACCATGACTAAAAGAAAAGGAATTATCTAATTAATAATAATTCAAAAATGAAAATAGTTGATGGTTGTATTTGGAATGACCACTATCATACTTTCAATAAATGAGTGTAAGCATGAATCAAGGAGAATCCTTTCAAAGCATGATGGTGGTCAACATTCAACCATGGTCAACAAGTCAACCATGGTCAACAAGTCAACAAAAATCAACCATAACAATATTTCATTTAATTACTATTATTAATTGATATTTCATAAAACTATTAGGGTTTGGAAAAAGACGACTGTCAACTGTGCATATGCACCCGTTCCGAAACCCTAATGAAAATCATCTTCCTCCTCCTCAAATAACTGTGCATACACACCTGCATTCTTGTTCCGAGGAACATGAATACTGAGAGATAAAAGCAACCCCAAAACATATACCGGTATCTGACTCAAACCAGAGCCAGCCAGTAATATCCGTCCGGACTCCAAACGTGCACAAGTGCGCGGATGAGAACGAACCCTGTCGCAAAACCATGCGACCTCTACTCTGTTTTGCCCAGAGGCGAATACCCTCTGTGTGGGACTCTAAAGACTCGACACTACGCTGGCAGTGGGTTTAACCACAGACCGCAAGCGGCACTAGCTGTGCGTAATGGTCCCCAGGTAGATGTCGACAAGAAGGCTGACGAGGTGAAACCCCATCTGTACTCCTACTGAGTCTGAATGTGACAGTCTCCGTACAGTCCGGTCTGTTCGTCTGATACATCGCATGTCGGGCCTAGGGGGGCGGCAAGCGTCAGACCCCTAATAGCGGTACAAGTCGTGTCGGAGTGAAGCCCAGAACACCCTGAGATAACACTGGAACCTACCAGTATATCTCGCTTGCCTTGGCCAGGGACTACTCGTGTAATGGCTCTCCTAGACACAGCGCGATGTCAACCCCCAATACCGGGAGAGACGAATCCTGTCTAACCGTCACTGCCTCCAAGTGCTTCGGGACTGCTCCCAACTACTACCTGTTTGCACGACTCAGCAGAGCCGTGGTAGGGTAGTAATCAAAGAGCAGTGGGAACACACTCGAGGCGAAGTGACAGTGTCAAGTCAGCGGACTAAGCTGTACTCATGTCACCTGGGAACTGATAACTGACGATAGGTATAATACCAACCATCAGTTCCCGACGAGTCCTGTCCAGTGTACTCGTAACCTAACGAGCACCCGCATACTATCTCAAGTACGACGTACTGACGGCTGTGGGACAGACCGTCTCCCGTGCTGGGATGAGAAGCGCATACGCTAGTCTACTCCGCAGTATCGATGCCCTATCTCGGTACTCCCAAGACTAGGGACGTGTATAAGGATGTGCTTGTAGATTACCCAGCCCCCACGAGTGTGATCGCCATCACAACGCCGGTAATCAAGCAAAGATCCTAAGGGCTCTACTAATGCGTATAGGTGATATAATAAATAAACACACATGTACACATTAAAGCAGAGACAAACCAAGTAGCATACTACTATATTGAGCAAGATTGTCTGTACAACTGTGAATATCCCAAGCTTCCATCAAGTAATATACATACTAGTATGATACAGTAATGGCCTCTAGGGCATATACACTAACAGTGGGTTCACTTTGGATTTTGATTTCTCACTTGGAATCATCACTTTATCTTTTTCAAGCAAGGGTTTTCTTTTTCCTCTTGAAGAAGAAGAAGAAAATGAAGGAAAAAGAATTATCAAAATAGAAAAAAAGTGATTCTTATCATATAGCAAACATGGTTAAGTGTAGAGAATAAACTAGGGTTAGGTTTAATGGTTAGGTTAAGGCTAAGAAACAAAATGGTCAAAGCTTCAAAGCTTCATGAAGTTTCAAGAAAGAAACAAAGTTAGCCACCATTTTATTCTTGCCAAAATAAATAAATAAATGAATAAATAAATTAAATATAAACCTTAACCATTAACCTAAACCATGGTTTAAAGCATACACACCCAAGTTTGCATGTATCATCAAACATGATACAAAGTAGTGCACAAAACTATATCATATATACAATGTGCACTTCAAGTGAGAAAATCCATCTAAAGTGAAAAAATACTATTTAATGCAAAGTAATATATCAAATATATAATTATACATTAAATCATTAAATCAACACTTGATTTAACGATCCGGTCATATCGCATATGACCGACTAGTATCCGATGTATCGACTTATCGAATCAATCCTTGATTCGATAACTAGGTTTTATCGCATACAACCAATCGATACATTCATCCCGAGAATAGAATATGGTATCACATACACGCATTGTTCTCGGTCCCGCACATATCTAATATGCGCTCCTATTTCGTTTCGCTTGAGCCAGGAAACCTTTGTGTAGGGCTCTAAAGACTCGTCAATACGCCGGCAGTAGGTGATGATCATATCAAACACCCACAAGCCGCAAGCGGTCTGTTAAACGTAATGGCCACCCGGGTATTGAGCGATCAGAAGATCGACGAGCAAGCCCGCCCACACTCCTGTGAATCCAACCAGTAACACTTACCGTACAGTCCGGTCTGTTCGTCTGATATGTCGCATATCTCGCCTAGGGGTGGTAAACGTCAGACCCCAGCAGCTCGATAAGTCGTGTCGATATGAGGTCTATAACAGTTCGAGAAACTACCGGTAACACTTACCAGCAAATCTCAGCAACCCTGGCCAGGGATTTCCGGTTATAGCCAATCGAACACAGTGCAACATCAACTCCCTATCCCGGGAGAGACGAATCCCCTCCTATCGCTCATTGCCTCCATGTGATTCGGGACTGTACCCAAAAGCCACCGTTTTGCACGCCCTCTTGGACGTGGTAAGGTGGAAATCAAAGCACAGTGGGAATCACACAAGACTCTATGACGATCTCGGGTCTACAGACTAACCTGTACCAGTGTCACCAGAGAACTGCCATCTGACGTAAGGTATAATACCATCTGGGAGTTCTCGGCGAGTCCATCCAGTATACCCAGTCTCCACTGAGCACCCGTATATCATCTCTGATGTCAAACACCAATGGATATGGGATTATCCATCGCCCATCTGTATGGGTCGAGAAGGTATATGCTAGTCTACTCTGGTATATCGATGCCTCGTCTCGATACACCTACGACTAAGGACCTTGAAGGATGTACTTATGGACTACCATGTCCCCACTAGTATGATCCGCATCATAGTCCAGGTAGTCAAGTACACATCCTAAGGGCTTTACCAACATGTAACAAAGAGACAATCAGTGTACACGTTAAGGTAAAGAGTAACCAGATAGCATACTATCATGTCGAGCAAGAAAGTCCTCCCTATATATGTCCAAGCATCCACTACAATATACATCCTATGTACAGTAATGGCCTCTAGGGCATACACATAACTAACAATCTCCCACTTGCACTAGGGCCATCTGTAGCAGTGGTTGTAGTATCTCATACTCAACCATCCCATAATAGTCTCTCTCTGGGAAAAGGCCTTTGTGAGTGGATCCGCCGTGTTGTCCTCTGAGTCTACTCTCCTAACCTCGATCACCTTGGAGATCAACCATCTCCATGATCAGGTGATACTGCCTTAGAATATGTCTGGATCACTGATGGGACGGACGTTCCTTGGCCAAAGCCACATTTCCATTGTCACACAATGGTAGGAACTAAGTTCATCTTATGAACTAATATACACCCAGACTTCCTCTTTGGTAGCATCTTAAGTAGAGATGCATCGAGCCTTTATCGTCTAGTATATCACGGTATCTATCTTGGAACTCTTCCAACATACTGTCCCTACGCTGAGGGTAAAGACAATGCCTACGACTGACATTCAGTCGTCTTTATCACCCTGGAACCTTTCCAGTGATTCTCCCAGGATCAATTGATACCATCTCACTACAACTAGTGAGTATTCTAATTTCCAATTAGATCTATCTAATAGATCAAAAACCCCGGATTTAGGAGGTATCACTTTGATCCTATATGGAGAATCATTGTGATAAGAGGAGATTGACCGAGCGTGGCATAAGAAACTCCTTTCTTATCAAGAGTATGTCATCCACGTACTCTACGAGGATCACCACCATACTCCCTACTACCTTTTTGTATATACAAGGTTCATCTACCATTATGATGATGTCAAATTGTTTGACTAACTCATCAAAACAGATGTTCCAACTCCGCGATGCCTGCTTCATCACATAAAACATCTTGCACACGTTTCCGCTGCTCCCACTGTCTACGAAGCCCTCTGGCTGTGTACTTATAGACGCTCTCTTCTAAATCATTATTTAGAAAAGCAGTCATGACACCCAACCGCCAGATATCGTAGTCATGGTATGTAGCCGTGGCAAGTAGGATCCGGATGGACTTAAGCATAGCTACTTAGAAAAGGTTTCATCATAATCCATACCTGGTCAATGATGCAAACTTTTAACAAGTCTAGCTTTGAAAGTCTCAACTTTTCCATGTACACCAAGTAATCTTCTCAAGATATACTTGCTCCTGATGGGGATTTAACCCTTCAGATAAAGCAACTAAAGTCCATACTTTGTTGGTGTATAAGGATTCCATCTCAGATCGCTAAGCATCCAGCCATTCTTACAGAGTCCCACTCTTGATGGCCAGCTCGAAACTAGTTGGGTCATCATCTCATGATGCATTCCTCGCTCCCACTGTCATTGAGAAACCGAAGTATCTCACAGGAGGATGAGGAACCCTACCAGATCGGCGGAGAGGCTGTGGTTCGTCGGGGATTATTGAATCCTTTGGTTCTGTCAAATCATCAGCTGCAGTTTGTATAGCTGGAACATTTCCAGTTCTACAGAACTGACCTTGCCTCGATCTTGTCCGGATTTTGCTTTTAGACATAGGCCGGACAACCCCAAATCTCAAAAAACTTAAGATATGGGCTCTTCCCTTTCCATATCACATATGAAGCGGTAGGCAACTGTTTTGATTTGAACCCTATTCAATAGGTATGCAGCTTCTCAAGCGCATAAATCCCAAAAGGAAATAGGAAACTCAGCGGTACTCATCATAGAGCACACCATATCACATAGGGTGCTATTGCTCCGCCCCAATATACCATCGTGCTATGGTGTATACGGAGGAGTAATGCTGAGAGAGAATCTCATTCTCCTTTAGAATAGTCCAGGAATTCCATGCACAAGTATTCTCTCCCTGATCTCATCATAGGACATAATACTTATACCCGTATTTTGGTTCTCTACTTCTAACATATATTCTGTGAATATCTCAAAAGGTTCGGACTTGTGTTTCAACAAGAACATAGGTCTGAATCTCGAAAGATCATCAGAGAATTTAATGAAGTACAAAGAACCGGTATTGGCATGTGTAGACAGGGGACCTACATACATCAACATGTATCATCCCAAGAGTTCACTGACTCTTTCTCTGCTTCCAATAAACAGAGCTGTGGTCATCTTATCTTTGTTACATGACCGACAAGTTTTTCACAAGATGTAAATTCAAACTTATTTAAATATACATCTAAATGTAACTTCAGCCAGTCGGGTCGCATTGATATGACCTAGTCTACAATACCTCAAGAAGGATTCGTTCATATGTGAACTCTTCCTCTTGTGTGTGTTTTGTATACTAAGAACTGTAGTTTGATTTAGAACATCAATGCTTTTAGATAACGTGCCTGAACCAATCAACTTTTGATATAGGAAATGTTCAAAACATTATCCAACAATACAAAATTTTATCATTTCTTTACTTATAAAGAGACTGATATGATTTTGTATATCAGGTTCGGTATTTAGTAACATTCGTTCAGAATCAATGTACTGATAATACAGGGTGACAGTGACCAACAGACTTGGCTGCAACACTTGCCCCGTTTTCTGTCTCATGAAACTTATCACCCGTTCTCAGTTCTTTACCTATATGTAGCCCATGTAACAGATTACATATGCGGGATCCTGATCCGGTATCACATACCCAGGACGTAAAGAATAAAGAGAAACAGTTTTGTATAATGAACACACCCGAAGATGATGCATCAGCATGCACTCTCTTCGTTTGGGTGGCACGGGAATTCTGGTATTCCCCAATTTCCTGCTCTGTCTTATAACAATTATAAGTTGGAGCGGGACCAACGTTCCCCAGCTCAGTATAAAAAGCGGGTTCGGTCAATATATCCGTATTATTATCTTGATTAAGGCGTGACATGGTCTCTACCAGGAGAGAGAGAGAAGAAAACACTCAGCGTATGCTATTGCAAGATCAGATTGGTTATTATTTTATCTAATCAGGATGGCTCCCACTGTTTTTATCAAATCTTCTTTCAAACCCTAAAAGGAAAGACTAGCCGGGATTAATTACACGCTACAAGTTCGCCAATTTTTCAGCCAGGCCAGTGTCGGTACTTTGAGGGAGGTGCCCCGTGCTTTCGCACGGACCTAATTAATGTAAACCTCGTTTTCCCAGAGGCGTAACCCCGTTAACACCTTTCTAGACACCTACTTGATCGGCTAATTGTAATGTGTAAAACTCTCCCAGGAGTAACAATTACTCGCAGCGGGTATCGGGATCCAACTATCACATAGAAGGTATGCAATCTCATTGCAAATTTCAACACTTGAAATTCCCGATAATATTTTTCCCCTAGTGTTCTATGACCTTGACGAATGCCAAACAACCCATAGTCCACTAGTCAAGTTCAACCCGTACATTTCTTGATTGAATTAAACCCACCCGCACGACCCTTGACGAATGCCAAACAACACCGTACGAATACCCTAATCCAATCCGCATCATATGCATAAGCAGATAAATACTAGTTAGCTACCGTACACTACGCCTTGACGAATGCCAAACTACCGCAGCACGAATACTAACTAGTACTTATCTGAAATGACGGAGGGCTACGACAGGTTTTTCTGAAAACCTATTGCGTAATGAACTTGATATCGTTGTTGAATCAAATGATTTTGAAATGGAGTGTTTTTTAGGCTTTTCTAGTTTTGCTAAAGGGGTCACTCCCGGTGAAGGGATCGTCGGCCCTTTCCTCGTCGAATGAGGTGCGGGATATATCATATATATCACTGTGCAAAGCAGAAACTATAGAAGCAATCAAAAGACAAACCGAGTGTGTAGCATCTGCCAGTTATTGCTAAAGGGGTCACTCCCGGTGAAGGGATCTCGGCCCTTTCCTCGTCGAATGAGGTGCAGGTTGTTCTACAAGGAACACCGCAATGCAAAGCAAGAACTGTAGCTACCTGTTTTTGAAAATTCGATTCCACAACATCTTTAGGTTTCTTTATCTTTCATTAATCATATTAATGAAGTCCCATCATTTAAGTTACCTAAACATCACAGATAAATACGACGTACACTTATGCCATCCGCATTCGCCTCGATGTCCCCTCGTGCACCGTTAGGTTAGGTAACTAACGACAGAGCGGGGCAGGGCTAGCGCGGGTGTAAAACATAAGTAACGTCTATATAATATATCATATATACTATATACAGTATTTATCACAGAACATCACATGATCACATCACAGATATCGCAGCAGAAGAAACATATGAAATATTGGATATACTAGAACGTCCGTGTTTTCAATACGAGCCAGTATAAAACACGGATTCCACGGTCGCGATGAATAGCCAAACCCACACCCCTAGACCCCTACGAGAGCGGCAAGCAACCCTACCAATTCTAGAGTTAGAAGACCCGGACTCGACTCCTCGAGTTGGTCTCCCACTGGACTCCAGAACCCGGTTACTTGTGCCCACCTCCTTGGGTCTATCCTAGTGCGGAAAAGTAAATAATATACAAACGGTGACATCTTCCGCAACCTGGAAGTGCCCTAATAAAAGAATATTACATACAAGTTTTCACATGAATGAAAATGAAAAACACTCATCTCACATAAAAAAACCCCGGCTATTCAAACACGACGATCCAATATAACATATCCAGTAACACATAACATCACATGTCATCAACATAAGTAAATATGCGCATCCCAATTGTCGTTGACATATAGCAACGAAACCGGCGATATCACATATTACACTTACGGTCGCAGAAAAGAAAGTGTAAAACTACAACAGTTGGAATCCGCAAACTCTTTAGACATCACATGCCTAATTAAATGAATTCCTTAGACATCGCATGCCTAACAATTATAAACCCCGCATTTTAGTCTCATTATCGAAAACTCTTTTCAATATCAAGTCGGGCAATTCAACAAGATTCCCGACATCCTGATCGAATGCTCATCGCAAACTTCAGTAGACGGCTGCACCCCCGATGCTGCCGACGAAGTGCACCAAGGTGGAACACCGCTGCCGCGAGCACCCGAACGGATGCTTTCGGCGACGGGGTTCTCCTACAGTCACTTGGTCGGGGCTATGGAGTGAGGCTGTCTATTAAGTTTACCCGGCGAGTATCCTTGTACGCTACGTGATTGAGACGGACTGTTGATCACATCAAAATTCCGTGGCAACCGATCAAGTGAGACTAAACCGCTAGATTTATAACATTCATTCAGTTATCTCATAACTACTTGTGAATTCCAATTATTGTATCACATTCCGGATAAATAGAAAATGTCAAACTTTCCGATCGAACAATCGAACACCCAAGTTTTCCCGAAACAGCTCAACTCATGAAACAAGTTCAAAAACATACATTTCATGCCTCAGTACCAACGGTCCAGCCGTAGAAGGGTCAAGCCAACGCCTCACATGCGGCACGCCGTACTGCCCCAAACCCTAAGGTTCAAAGGACAGTTCAAGACGGTCACATAATCGAGTTAAGGTTTGTTGTCTTCTAGAGGGACCATTGCGTTACTTGCACTACTTAGTGTTAGTTGTATGTATGCCCTAGAGGCCAGTATTGTACAGATGTTGTATATTATATTGGATGCTTGGACATATATAGAGATGACTTTCTTGCTCGATATGATAGTATGCTATCTGGTTACTCTTTATCTTAACATGTACACTAGTCTCTTTATACTGTCTTATAGTTACATGTTGGTAAAGCCCTTAGGATGTGTACTTGACTACCTGGACTATGATGCGGATCATACTAGTGGGGACATGGTAGTCCATAAGTACATCCTTCAAGGTCCCTAGTCGTGGGTGTATCGAGACGGGGCATCGATATACCAGTGTAGACTAGCGTATACGCTTCTCGACCCATGTGATGGGCGATGGATGATCCCATATCCATTGGTGTTTGACATCAGAGATGGTATACGGGTGCTCAGTGGAGACTGGGTACACTGGACGGACTCGCCGAGAACTCCCAGATGGTATTATACCTCACGTCAGATGGCAGTTCTCAGGTGACACTTGTGCAGGTTAGTCTGTAGACCCGAGATCGTCATAGAGTCTTGTATGATTCCCACTGTGCTTTGATCTCCACCTTACCACGTCCATGAGGGCGTGCAAAACGGTGGTCTTTGGGTACAGTCCCGAGTCACATGGAGGCAATGAGCGATAGGAGGGGTTTCGCCTCTCCCGGTATTGGGGGTTGATGTTGCGCAGTGCTCGATTGGCCGTAGCAGGGAAGTCCCTGGCCAGGGCTGATCAGAGATTTGCTGGTAAGTGTTACCAGTAGTTTCTCGACCCGTTATGTGCCTCACATCGGCACGACTTATCGGGTTATTGGGGTCTGACGTTTACCACCCCTAGACTTGATATGCGACGTATCAGACGAACAGACCGGACTGTACGGTAAGTGTTACTGGTCGGATTCGCAGGAGTGTGAGCAGGCTAGCTCGTCGATCTTCTGATCGCTCAATACCCGGGTGGCCGTTACGTTTAGCAGACCGCTTGCGGCTTGTGGGTGCTTGATATGATCATCATCTGCTACCGGCGTATTGACGAGTCTTTAGAGTCCTACACAGAGGTTTCCTAGCTCAAGCGAAACGAAATAGGAGCGCATATGAGATATGTGCGGGACCGAGAATAATACCAGTATGTGATACTGTATTTGATTCTCGCGATTTGTAACATTGATCGGTTATATGCATTATAGCCGAGTTATCGGATCAAGTGTTGATTCGATAAGTTGTTACTATTGATATTAGTCGGTTATATGCGATATGACCGGGTCGTTAAATCAAGTGTTGATTTAATGATTTAATGTATAATTATATATTTGATATATTGCTTTGCATTAACTAATATGGGTTCTCTTTAAATGGATTTTCTCACTTGATGTGCATGATGTATATGTGATATACTTTTGTACACTTATTTGTATGATATTAGATGATGCATGTTTATATGGTTAAGTGTAAAGAATAAACCCATGGTTAAGAGGATAATTAGGGTTTTGATTTTATCACACATTTATTTATCCATTCCTTTTATTTAAATTGTTTTATAAAAACAAAATGGTTTTCTTTTGTCATGAAGCTTAATGAAGCTTCATGAAGGTTTGACTCAAAGACCATTTTGTCTTTATGCTAAACCCTAACTATTCCAACTTACCATGGTTTGCTCTCTACACTTAACCCATGTTAGAATTATGATAAGTATTGCTTTTTCTTTTATTTTAAAAACACTTATCATAATACTAGCTCATCTTCTTCTTCTTCTTCAAGCTTGCTACTCCAATGGCAACTTGAGTTCTAGTGAGAGAATTCCAAATCTAAAGTGAACCCATCTCCTATTTCTTCACCCTCTACCTCTTGCCAAGTTGTTTTGGGTGTTCTCTTCACAAGTTTCACAACTTTGTGAAGTCGGAGCTTGAACTAGTGCAACCTCGACGTAGATCGTCTTTGACACAAAGCCGACGACCTATTCCGCACATTATTCCGATGAAGCCGACGAATGAGTCGAGGATTCATGATGGACAGCGAGGGCATGACCACGTGGAGCTAAGGAGGTGGAAATCCGGATCTACAAAGGTTGTAGCTTCCGACCTTTAGTTAATTTGTTAACTAGCTTTATCATTTCGCCTAGAATTCTAGCGACGATCCGTAGTCTAGGGTTTCTCGGCACCAAAAATTTTGAAATGGCATGTCCGATGCCTCATGAGACCTCTTTAGGGTGCCTAGGAACCTTTCACTTAGAACGTCTTTAAACCACGGAAAGATCCAACACATGGAAATTTCCCGACAGGGGAAAAAGTGGGTATTTATATCCGGTCAAACTTTTCAACATTTTCTAAAATTATCCGGAAAAACATAGACGAAGTTAAACTTTCCGATCGAAACACGGAGTCCCTAATACAACCCAGAATACTCAACTCTTGAGTAGAAAATAAAAATACCCAGAAAATACAGGAATCAAAGTTAGGAATTACTGTGCAAACAGACCTGAAAGAAGCGACCGTACGGCCGCAGAACCGCCGCACGAGCCATGCTCGTGCCGCGTTTCTGCGGTTCTTTCAACGATTTTGGGGTCCCGTTTTGTACAGTAATTCTTATAAAAGCCTTCTTATTTTTCTGCATATTTTTAATTCACAAAAATCCCAGTTTTGAAAAAATGTACAGAGAGTGGTTTTGAATTAGGGTTTCGGTTCGATCGGACTTCTAACATCGTCTACACTTCGCCTAAGGCTCTAGCTAGGCTCTGATACCACTGTAGGGTTCCTAGGCACACTAATGACGTCTCACAAGGCATCAACCATGCCAATTTTAAAATTTTGCGGTGCCGAGAAACCCTAATGCGATCGTTGACTAGAGATTAGGCGAAACATGCAACTAGTTAACAACTTAACTAAGAGAGAACGGAAAATACAACCTTTGTAGATCCGGTCCTCCACCTCCATAGCTTCGTGATGATGTCCCCTCACTGCGATCATCGGATCCTGGGCTCTAGCGTCGGCTTCATCGGAGAAATGGGCGGGCTAGGTCGTCGACTTCGATGCCGAAGATGATCTACGTCGAGGAAACTCAAGATTAAGCTCCAACTTCACCAAGTCATGAAACTTGTGAAGAAAACACCCTATACTACATGGCAAGTGGTAGAGGATGAAGAAATAGAAAGTGGGTTCACTTTGGATTTTGATTTCTCACTTGGAATCATCACTTTATCTTTTTCAAGCAAGGGTTTTCTTTTTCCTCTTGAAGAAGAAGAAGATGATGAAGGAAAAAGAATTATCAAAATAGAAAACAAAGTGATTCTTATCATATAGCAACCATGGTTAAGTGTAGAGAATAAACTAGGGTTAGGTTTAATGGTTAGGTTAAGGCTAAGAAACAAAATGATCAAAGCTTCAAGAAGTTTCAAGAAAGAAACAAAATTAGCCACCATTTTATTCTTGCCAAAATAAATAAATAAATGAATAAATAAATTAAATATAAACCTTAACCATTAACCTAAACCATGGTTTAAAACATACACACCCAAGTTTGCATGTATCATCAAACATGATACAAAGTAGTGCACAAAACTATATCATATATACAATGTGCACTTCAAGTGAGAAAATCCATCTAAAGTGAACAAATACTAGTTAATGCAATGTAATATATCAAATATATAATTATAAATTAAATCATTAAATTAACACTTGATTTAACGATCCGGTCATATCGCATATGACCGACTAATATCCGATGTATCGACTTATCGAATCATTCCTCGATTCGATAACTAGGTTATATCGCATACAACCAATCGATAAATTCATCGCGAGAATAGAATACGGTATCACATACACGCATTGTTCTCGGTCCCGCATATATCTCATATGCGCTCCTATTTCGTTTCGCTTGAGCCAGGAAACCTCTGTGTAGGACTCTAAAGACTCGTCAATACGCCGGCAGTAGGTGATGATCATATCAAACACCCATAAGACGCAAGCGGTCTGTTAAACATAACGGCCACCCGAGTATTGAGCGATCAGAAGATCGACGAGCAAGCCCGCTCACACTCCTGTGAATCCAACCAGTAATACTTATCGTACAGTCCGGTCTGTTCGTCTGATATGTCGCATATCTCGCCTAGGGGTGGTAAACGTCAGACCCCAGTAGCTCGATAAGTCGTGTCGATATGAGGTCTATAACAGTTCGAGAAACTACTGGTAACACTTACCAGCAAATCTCAGCAACCCTGGCCAGGGATTTCCGGTTATAGCCAATCGAACACAGTGCAACATCAACTACCTATACCGGGAGAGAAGAATCCCCTCCTATCGCTGATTGCCTCCATGTGATTCAGGACTGTACCCAAAAGCCACCATTTTGCACGCCCTCTTGGACGTGGTAAGGTGGAAATCAAAGCACAGTGGGAATCACACAAGACTCTATGACGATCTCGGGTCTACAGACTAACCTGTACCAGTGTCACCAGAGAACTGCCATCTGACGTAAGGTATAATACCATCTGGGAGTTCTCGGCGAGTCCGTCCAGTGTACCCAGTCTCCACTGAGCACCCGTATATCATCTCTGATGTCAAACACCAATGGATATGGGATCATCCATCGCCCATCTGTATGGGTCGAGAAGGTATACGCTAGTCTACTTTGGTATATCGATGCCCCGTCTTGATACACCCACGACTAAGGACCTTGAAGGATGTACTTATAGACTACCATGTCCCCACTAGTATGATCTGCATCATAGTCCAGGTAGTCAAGTACACATCCTAAGGGCTTTACCAACATGTAACAGAGAGACAATCAGTGTACACGTTAAGGTAAAGAGTAACCAGATAGCATACTATCATGTCGAGCAAGAAAGTCCTCCCTATATATGTCCAAGCATCCACTACAATATACATCCTATGTACAGTAATGGCCTCTAGGGCATACATATAACTAACACTAGAGTGATGTATGTAACCCGATTCGAGGAGCGGACGAGGCCGATTGCGGGTACATGGTGGACCCGGTATGGTACCCCGGGGCGAGAACAGATCTGCTGTGTAGCTAGACGGTGAGCCTGGTAGTGGGACCACTACCTACCGGTGATTGGTTGGACCTGGCGGTTATCCGGAGGATTCTGACTAGAGTCGATAGATGGATACGGGATGACTCGTACTGCCGGGGCCGAGGGCCGATACCGTAGACGGAGCCCGTGGGCTGACCCGGACTGACGGATGGCCGATATATGTGGATTTGCGTGCCGATGCTGGACACGAGTGTTTCTTGATATTTTGAGTGCCGGTGTTGGGCACTGATTGAAACAGATTCTTGTTTGTGTAATATCGAATCAAATAGTCCCCGGCAGCGGCGCCATTTGATTGATTTAAAATCTTGTTGTGTCGATTTAAGAAAATTGTAAAGACATCACAACCAAAAATTATATTGACTGCAATCAAACTACGGTGTCAATTGTAGTTCATGAATGAGTGTGGATCGTCCACAGGGATTGCACGATTCGTTTGTATTATGATATGCTTGAATTGAAAAGTTAAGCTTAGATAAACGAAAACATGATTCAAGAGTTTTGATTTTTAAGTGTCACTATTCTATTCAAGAATCAAGAAAAAGATAAACAGTCAAGAATCGGTGTATCGATGATATTTCCAATCAACAGTCAAGAATCTAAAAGTGGCTCGCTGGAATCGATCGGATCGATAGACGTGATGTAATCTAAAGATATCGTGTTCTTGTCCTTCGAAGGATTGATACTAGATCGATGATCATCGACGAGAGTTAGGGCTTTCTTGATGAAACTAGGGTTTCATCTTTTAACCCTTGTTCTTTCGTCGATATCATTCCTTTTCTAGCCTCTACCAAATTCAAGAAACGATCGTAACTCCCCAATTTTGAACGATATCAATCAAGAAAGTATCGAAACAAAATGGGTCGTCGTTTCTTGAACTTGCTAGGGTTTTCAAAACACGTAGGACTCAAGAATCGATTAAAGCTATGTTACATCATCTTTCTATTGACCGTCTCGACTCCTTGACGAGCGGAGTTTTATTCACACATCACCATACAGAAAATATTCACGAATTGTAAAGATATCATGATGCAGAATTTAAAGAAAACAAGATAAAAGAATGTCACCTTTATTTATCTCAACAATTTTAATTACATTCGCTTCAAGAACTACAAGAAGAAGAATCTAAATTGTTGATCGGGCGTCGCTCGGCTTCGTGAGTCGTGGATCGGCTCGGATCGCTTGCTCCGTTGAAGATCGGCTCCGCTCCTAAAGGTTGTAGGGCTTCTTGCTTAATGGGTACTCGGGAATCTTGATTCTAATTGGAATTAGGGTTAGGGTTTCCCACAAGCCCTCTCACTAGACTTGTTGAGGAAGGGGATGAAGAAAGAAATTGGCTAAAAATGAACTAAAATGAATCACACCCTCTCTTGGATGTATGATATATGATGATCTAAGATTTTTTTCACCCTAGGTCTAGGCTTCTATTTATAGACTTCCCAAACCCTAGGTTTAGGTTTGAAATGGTAGTTCCCTCCAAAAGTTTGTTGAGTCTTCTAGAAGGTAGTTTGTTAGGAGCTAGCTTAGGGTTTAAGCTAGGTTTACTTAGGCTTGGAAACCCTTGTTTGCTGATCTGGCAGAAACCTCTGGAGTCTTCTAGAACTTGGAGTGTCTTTCTGAACTGTAGGAGCGGAAACAGGCGTTTTGCACTAAAATTTAGAGGCTGATTCCTTGGACCCACCGCGGATCCGCGGCTCAAGCAGGCTCCTGCCGCGGATCCGCGGCTCTTTAGGGGGCTTGGGCCTTGGGCTCTCTGGTACAGGCTTGAGCTGACATGTGGAGCTTTTTAGGATATCTTGAATTGTAATTGCTCCTTTGTAATGACACCAGATTTGAAGTTAGTGAGTTGACGTATCTTTGAGCGGTGTAAATTTGAGCGAGCTTCTCCTTTTCCTGCACAGGCTTAGAAACACGGGTTGCGACATATAGAAATATTGCGATGCCATGCAATGCAGTCACTTTCCCTAGAAATGCCGGTTTTAAGGTCTAATACATGTAATCTGATAATCTGTGATAGATTTACTAATATGTGAAATACGGATACCGAACACTTCTATATGAATGCAAATGATAAGGAAATTGCCGGTAAAAATATACAATATTTTCGACTAATCAAATTCCCCCAAACTTAATTTCGATCGTCTCGAGCGAATGTTTTATTGAAAAGAGAAGGAGAAAATAAAGAAAGAGAAAAAACTAACTAGCACACTTTCGTAGGCAACACGATTGCACTGAGCACGTGCAACAAGCCTTTAAACCTCTAGGTGTCCCTAGTAGGAGGAGTGTTGTCTCCTGAGGGTTCTCAGCGGATTGCACCCACAAAATCCAATAATAAAAGAAAGATCATGAATATTACATTTAAAGAAAAGAATTTGTAAAAGAAAAGCTTCGAAAATTAAGGTTTCCAACTAAGCTAGCTTTTCGGTTGTCATGAGCCCTATCTTAATGGTCATGAAAAGATGTTAGAAATCACGTCCTCCCTCAATAAAATATCGTCTTATTTTTCATTCCTATCTTTCTTCCAAAACATCGATCATATCACCCTGCGTGTGTGTAAAGACATCCCTACACCTGGAGAATTCAATTCAAGCTATCATACTCTTGTCCATCAGCCTCAGTACTTTTTAATTAATGAATATTTAGACGAGATTGCTCACACACTTTCATGCGACCGTTAATACTTCTTGAGGTACTAACCGACCGATTACTCCTGTGCTTGCTTACTTGGTGTATTTTCCTCGTCTTGCACCACCTCAGGCATAGCAGTGACTTCCAGACCAGTTGGCCTTAGGGCACTAGGTGAAGAAGCACCCTCGCTATATATTTTTTTATTGCCCTTGGTGATAACAAAACCAGTGTCCATTTTTCTCACCACTTTATATTTTCTTTATTCACTTTTTTTTTTATTTCCTTCATACTTTTGGCTTTAAGACAAGAGCATTTCAAGGTATCCTCTACTATCCCAGGCTTTAAGACGTGTGTAAGTGCGAATAGCAGGGTATCAACGTTCAAAATGTTTGGCTTCCAGAATAGAAACTATTTTTCAGACTTATTTTTATTCTCAGATTAGTGACGTCTTTCATCTTACTAACCCTTGGGACAACGGCTCATAACTACTTATTACTAGTTCGTATAAGAAAACTTCTAATTTTCTTGGTTTTCTTAAATTTTTCTAATCTCATGGATGTAAATGTTCACTATCTAAACTTTCATTATCTTATTTATATACAAAAAAGTGTAAATATTAAAATTATTTTTATACTTGAAAATTTTTAAATTTTTATTGGTTTTGAAAAATTTTCAATTTTTAAAAGAAATGTTTTGTGCTTATGCAGATGATATGCAAATGATACGAAAATAAGCACAAACCTCCCCCAAACTTGTTTTCAACAGTGTCCTCACTGTTGCCGACAGTTATATCTACAAAACCTGTAAATCTGGGAGGAATTATTAGTGGGGGCAAAATATATAAGTGAAGAACTTCCCCCAAACTTATTCTTTTCACTCACCTCCATTCAAAAGATGATGCAGTGATATACTGGATATGAAGGTGAGACGGAGGAATTTTAATCCAAATAAACTGGCTCTTGTAAGAACAAGAGCTCCTCCGTGGGGTCAGTGGAAAAATACGGCTTTAATCTATGTCCATTTACTTTGAAAACGGTGCCGTTTTTATCATTTTCAACTTCTACTGCCCCGTGCGGGTATACAGACCGCACAACAAAAGGTCCCTTCCAACGAGATCGGAGCTTACCCGCATGAAGGTGTAATCGTGAATCATAAAGAAGGACTTGTTGACCAGGTGAAAATGTTTTCCTTAAAATGTTTTTATCGTGAAAAACCTTAGTCCTATTCTTTGTGATTACAGCGTTATCATAAGCTTCATCGCGGAGTTCGCTTAGCTCGTTAAGTTGCAGCTTCCGAAAGTTGCAAGCAAGGTTTAAATCAAAATTATTTCTTTAATAGCCCACAATGCTTTATGCTCTATCTCGACGGGTAAATGACATGCTTTTCCAAACACCATCCTATATGGAGACATCCCTAGGTCGGTCTTATATGCAGTTCGGAATGCCCAAAGAGCATCCGTCAGTTTGGTTGACCAGTCTTTTCTATTTTTAGCAACACTTTTCTCCAGGATAAGTTTGATTTGTCTGTTCGAGATTTCAGCCTGCCCGCTTGTTTGGGGGTGATAGGGTGTAGAAAGTCGGTGGTTGATTGAGTATTTCCGCATCAGAGTCTCGAAAGACCTGTTGCAGAAGTGTGTCCCATTATCGCTAATAATAGCGCGTGGGTATCCAAATCGCGAGAAGATATTCTCTTTTAAGAACTTAATGACAACTTTCTTGTCATTAGTGCGACTTGGAATGGCTTCTACCCACTTTGAGACATAATCAACCGCCAGCAGTATGTACAGATTCCCAAGGGAGTTGGGAAAAGGACCCATAAAATATATGCTCCAAACATCGAACATTTCAACAACCAGAATGGGTTGCTGAGGCATTTCATTCCTCTGGGATATTCTACCCATATACTGACATTGTGTACAGGTTTTGCAATGCTCAAATTCGTCCTTGAATAAGGTCGGCCAATAAAATCCACTTTGCAAAACCTTCTCCGCTGTCTTTCTAGGACCAAAGTGACCCCCACAGGCCTGATCATGACAAAAAGAAAGAACACTCTTGAACTCTTCATTCGGGAGACACCGGCGAATGATCTGATCAGGACAATATTTAAACAAATAGGGCTCGTCCAAGTAAAAGTGTTTTACTTGGGATAGAAAGCGGTATTTGTCCTGTTTTGACCAATCACTGGGTATCAGTCCCGTGGCATGATAGTTCACAATATCCCTGAACCATGGTTCAGCGGATATGCTAAAGAGTTGCTCGTCAGGAAACGAGTCATCGATCGGCAGGGTCACAGGGGAAGAAATGATGCGTGAAAGGTGGTCAACTACTACGTTTTCACATCCTTTCTTATCTTTGATAACAAGATCAAATTCTTGTAACAGAAGGATCCAACGTATTAGTCGACCTGTTGCATCTTTCTTCGCCAGAAGATGTTTTAAAGCGGAATGGTCAGTATACACAACTATAGGTGAGCCGATTAAGTAAGGCCTGAATTTTTCTAATGCAAATACATCCGCTAAAAGTTCTTTTTCTGTGGTTGTATAATTGATTTGCGCATCATTCAGGGTCTTACTAGCATAGTAAATCACGTGTGGCATCTTTTCGATGTGCTGTCCTAAGACTGCACCTACTGCAAAATCAGATGCGTCACACATCAGCTCAAAGGGGTAGTCCCAGTTTGGTGATGATAAAACGGGGGCTGAAGTGAGTGAGTGTTTAAGTGAGTCGAAAGTTGTCTCGCAATCCGAGTCGAAATGGAAGGTCGTATCCTTGGCCAGGAGAAGAGTTAAAGGTCTAGCAATTTTGCTAAAGTCCTTAATGAATCTCGTATAAAAGCCCGCATGGCCAAGGAAAGAGCGAATATCTTTAACGCTTTTGGGATGAGGGAGGTTTTGAATGACATCTATCTTGGCTCTGTCAACCTCAACGCCTTTCTGTGAAATGACATGTCCAAGAACAATTCCTTCTGGACCATAAAATGGCATTTTTCCCAGTTTAAAGTCAAGTTCTTCTCTTTACAACGAGTAAGAACAGCGTCAAGATTCGCAAGGCAATCGGAAAAAGAGTCTCCAAAAATCGAGAAGTCGTCCATAAAGATCTCCAGGAAATTCTCTACCATATCAGAGAATATCCCCATCATACACCGCTGAAAGGTAGCGGGAGCATTGCATAGCCCAAAGGGCATGCGACTGTAAGCAAAGGTACCAAAAGGACAAGTAAAAGTGGTTTTATCTTGATCCTTTTTGGCGATGGGGACCTGATTGTAGCCTGAGTATCCGTCCATAAACCAATAGTACTCTTGTCCCGCTAAGCGTTCCAGCATCTGATCAATGAATGGTAGAGGAAAATGGTCTTTCCTCGTGGCAGCGTTGAGTTTTCTATAATCGATACATACACGCCACCCAGTTTGGGTGCGTGTCTGAATCAACTCATTCGCCTCATTGGTTATAACTGTGATGCCGGATTTCTTAGGAACGACATGTATAGGACTCACCCACTGGCTATCGGAGATGGGATATATAATACCATTATCTAAGCATTTGACGATCTCTTTCATTACAGCCTCCTTCATGACGGGATTCAACCGTCTCTGTGGTTCTCGGGTTAGTCTGGCATCATCCATCACATGTATATGATGTTCAACTATCAAGGGACTAATCCCTTTGATGTCCGCCATACTCCAACCAAACGCCTCTTTGTTAGATCTCAATACCGATAAAAGTGCATTCTCTTGCTCTAATGCTAGAGAAGCTGAAATTATAACCGGTAAAGACTCCTTCTCACCTAAATAAGCATATTTCAGATGAGAGGGTAAAATTTTGAGATCTAATTCAGGCGGAGAAATGATAGAAGGAGGTATCATTGAATGATTTTTGGATTTACAAAGAAGCTCAGAGCCTGTGAAAGATACAGACTCGGGTGGAGAAAAGTCAGAAGTGCAGGACTCAAGTGTAGGTAAAGTGTCCTCACTAAGATCTTGTGCAAAGTCAAACAGAGATGTGGTAATGTCATCGAGATCAGTAAAGCAAAGTTCCTCAGCTCCACAACTCTCGGGAGCGATCTCATGGACAGAGCACACATGTAAAATATGAGCAGAGGGTTCTGATGGCTGACTTCCAACTTTGTAGATATTTAGTTCAATGGTCATATTTCCAAATGATAAGTTCATTGAACCGTTTCTACAGTTTATAACAGTATTGGAAGTGGTAAGAAAAGGACGACCTAGAATCACCGGAATTTGTCCCCGGGGGTTTACTACAGGATGTGTGTCGAGCACAATGAAGTCTACAGGGAAAACAAATTCCCCGACCTTTATCAACACATCCTCTAATTCACCCCTTGGTTTGGTGATAGATCGGTCTGCCATCTGGAGAGTGCAGTGAGCAGGTTTCAGCTCTCCAATCCCTAGTTGCTCATAGACAGAATAAGGGAGCAGGTTAACACTCGCGCCAAGGTCTAAAAGCGCACGATTTATGTTTTTACCCCCAATAGAAATCGATATTGTAGGACATCCTGGGTCCTTTCGTTTCTTTGGCAGCTGGGGAATAAAAGCAGTGCTAATATTATTAGATATAAAGACCTTCTTCGGCAATTGAGTCTTCCTCTTCCTAGTGCACAAGTCCTTAAGAATTTTCGCATAAGCGGGGACTTGTTGAATCGCATCTAGGAGAGGGATATTGATGTTAACCAGTTTGAACATTTCTATAATTTTCTCCATATGAGGACTCGTTCTGTTACCCCTTAACCGGTTCGGATAAGGTGCTTTCGCAATAAGCGCTGGGTCCATCACAGGAGAAGGAAGAGGGGGTAGACGAGGTCCCAAAAGAGGTGTGGGGACCGTCTGTGGAGAACTATAAGGGTTGGGAGAAGGTGTCGAGCCTAATGGGAAATGGAGAATAGGCTCGCGAGAAGGTGGTATGGTAGAAGAAGAAGGATCAGAAGGAGAAGTGTGTGTGTGTGGAAAGGTCTCAGCCGGGGTGTTGATATGATTTTCAGTATCATCAATACCTTCCCCGACATTATTATTCAGCACTCTTCCCGATCTCAACGTTGTGATGGCATTTACATTGTAATGCCCAGGATTCTGTAGGGGTTGAGAGGGAAGTTTCCCTTTTTCTCTCGCACTCATTTCGGCTTTGAGGCGTGCGATTTCAGCTTCCATCGATCTGATACTCTCAGCTTGAGACGCTGAGTTTTTCTTTATCTCACTGACGGAAGATCTAACCTCAGTCGAAACCTCTATGAAATTTGATAAAAGTGATTTCATGGTTTGAGTGAATTGAGAGAATTCGTCAGAACTGGACAACTGCATAGGATTAGACTGTGCAGGATTGTTGCCCTGGTTTTGGAAGTTTTGTGACTGGTAGGGGTGCTGAGTGAGTTGAAGGGGTTGCTGTTGTGGTGGAGGAAGAGCCCTTTGAAATTGATTCGTGTTTGGAACCGTGTTTTGAGATTGGTTTTGGTTCCAAGCGAAATTCGGGTGATTCCTCCAACCCTGATTGTACGTGGAAGAATATGGATCGTTTCGAGGTCTTTGAAATGCGGCATTAGAATGCTCGTGACCTTCAAACGCAGAGTTTAATGGACATTCTTCCGTTAAGTGTGACGGATCAGAACAGCACCCACAAACAGTTTTGGGGAGTGACATTGGGTTTAGGGAGGCTGCAGAAAATTTGTGTTCCATAGCGTCGAGCTTCTTTTGCATTGCTGCCATCTCAGCTCGAACACCTATGGACACATCTATTTGGTGTACGCCACCCCTATTCAATGGTTGGGTTCCACTCTCCCACTGTAGTGATTTTTCAGCGAACTCTTCTAAGTACTTCCAAGCTTCCCCATCATCCTTGGTCATAAATGTACCTTGACACATGTTTTCAAGGCTCTGTTTAGTGTTTGAGTTAATGCCCTCATAAATGATTCGGCAAAGCTCCCATCTCGGGATGCCGTGATGAGGACACTGAACCAATAGATCCTTGAAACGTTCAAAGCATTTTGAAAATGGTTCGGTAGGGAGCTGGGCAAATTGATTTAGTTCGCTACGGATTCGAGCTGTCTTTTGGATTGGATAAAATTTCTTAAGGAATGCAGCGACGAATTCTTCCCAATTAGTAATAGAATGTGCGGTAGTGTTATATAGCCACTTCTCGGCTATATCGCACAAAGTAAATGGAAGAAGTCGTAGACGCATCGCATCCACTGAAAGTTGTGACGTACCCATCATTGCGCATACGTTTTCAAATTTGGTAATGAAAACGTAAGCGTCCTCAGTCTCGAGTCCGTGGTATTTAGGTAAAAGATTGATATACTGGGGCTTAATTTCAAAGTTATCCCTATTGGCTGGTGGTGTGGATAAGCAGGTCGAAAGAGGACCTCTAAGTGGATAGCATCTCTCCTGGAGAGAGATGCGAGGTGGATTCTGCGCACCAACGGACGGCGGCAGATTAGGGTTAAAGAAATTTGATGGATTTGGATCCATCGGTGTGGGTGTGGTAGTAGGTAAAGAAGAGGTAAATGGAGAATTATCGACTTCGGAGTCGATAAAAGGTACGCGGACTAAACGGGCACTAGAATCCCGTGCCCAGCCTATCTTGTACTAAAAAGGGTTAGTACAAGTGGCAGCGTTGGCTTATAATTAGGGGCAAAATGAATGCGGTGTTTGCTTTTGAAAAAGGGACGGATTTTTGAAAAAATGATGCGACAAAACAAATGCAGCACAAAAACCCTAGAATCTAGTGTTCACCTAGGTCCGGCTCTAGACCGCTCCTAACTGCCAAAAGACAAGTCGCGGGATAGAATCCTCCACTGCCTCTTTGTCCCCCTGTGGCCGGATAAGTGCCAGGTAAGTGGGAAGGTACTCCACTACGTAAGTAGTGGGCCTAATTAATAACCACTAGCCTTAGACACACTCGCCTTAGGCACCACAGGAAAACGCGGATAAGCAATGAATTACCCACGGCCTTCTTTTGTCCTAATTGAGCGCGACAGTCCTTAGAGTCATCTCTAGATTTCTTTTAGTTAATGTGGGTCAATGCGGATGCAAGTTTGGTGGTTTTCAGGGCCTAGGAAGGGTAATGAAATCCCCACCTAATTTGGATTTGGCCGTGCCCCTTAATTTCCGTATTTATAATGCAAACAACCAAGAAACAAAATCATGCACAATTTTAATTTGCAATTTGCTAGCTGCTGTTCTTTGCAAAGAATCCTGCAGCAAAGTATTAGTTGGAGCTAAAAAGAGGAGAGAGGAGAAGCAAAGAAGTCACCTGAGAGAAAACTTTTGCAGAGAACCCCCTAAGAGGCCGCGGTTCCGCCGCGTATGCACTCTAATGCCGCGCTTCCGCGGTGGTATTGTAGGAACACTGCACCAAACTTCTTCAGGGAGTCTCTGTACACTTCCTCAGCTCTCTGGTATTTTCCAAAAATTTTTATCAATTTCCAGCAAGCTCCAGATCTCCTTGCAATGAAACACCACAAATCGTTTAGGGTTTACACGAATTTTGATCTCAAAATAACAATGGAATAATTCTTTCAATTCAAACTATAATATGAAATGAATTAGCGCGCGATCCCCGGCAACAGCGCCATTTGATTGATTTAAAATCTTATTGTGTCGATTTAAGAAAATTGTAAAGACATCACAACCAAAAATTATATTGACCGCAATCAAACTACGGTGTCAATTGTAGTTCATGAATGAGTGCGGATCGTCCACATGGATTGCACGATTCGTTTGTATTATGATATGCTTGAATTGAAAAGTTAAGCTAAGATAAACGAAAACATGATTCAAGAGTTTTGATTTTTAAGTGTCACTATTCTATTCAAGAATCAAGAAAAAGATAAACAGTCAAGAATCGGTGTATCGATGATATTTCCAATCAACAGTCAAGAATCTAAAAGAGGCTCGCAGGAATCGATCGGATCGATAGACGTGATGTAATCTAAAGATATCGTGTTCTTGTCCTTCGAAGGATTGATACTAGATCGATCGTAACTCCCCAATTTTGAACTCTTGTTCTTTCGTCGATATCATTCCTTTTCTAGCCTCTACCAAATTCAAGAAACGATCGTAACTCCCCAATTTTGAACGATATCAATCAAGAAAGCATCGAAACAAAATGGGTCGTCGTTTCTTGAACTTGCTAGGGTTTTCAAAACACGTAGGACTCAAGAATCGATTAAAGCTATGTTACATCATCTTTCTATTGACCGTCTCGACTCCTCGACGAGCGGAGTTTTATTCACACATCACCATACAGAAAATATTCACGAATTGTAAAGATATCATGATGCAGAATTTAAAGAAAACAAGATAAAAGAATATCACCTTTATTTATCTCAACAATTTTGATTACATTCGCTTTAAGAACTACAAGAAGAAGAATCTAGATTGTTGATCGGGCGTCGCTCGGCTTCGTGAGTCGTGGATCGGCTCGGATCGCTTGCTCCGTTAAAGATCGGCTCCGCTCCTAAAGGTTGTAGGGCTTCTTGCTTAATGGGTACTCGGGAATCTTGATTCTAATTGGAATTAGGGTTAGGGTTTCCCACAAGCCCTCTCACTAGACTTGTGGAGGAAGGGGATGAAGAAAGAGATTGGCTAAAAATGAACTAAAATGAATCACACCCTCTCTTGGATGTATGATATATGATGATCTAAGATTTTTTTCACCCTAGGTCTAGGCTTCTATTTATAGACTTCCCAAACCCTAGGTTTAGGTTTGAAATGGTAGTTCCCTCCAAAAGTTTGTTGAGTCTTCTAGAAGGTAGTTTGTTAGGAGCTAGCTTAGGGTTTAAGCTAGGTTTACTTAGGCTTGGAAACCCTTGTTTGCTGATCTGGCAGAAACCTCTGGAGTCTTCTAGAACTTGGAGTGTCTTTCTGAACTGTAGGAGCTGAGACAGGAGTTTTGCACTAAAATTTAGAGGCTGATTCCTTAGACCCACCGCGGATCCGCGGCTCAAGCAGGCTCCTGCCGCGGATCCGCGGCTCTTTAGGGGGCTTGGGCCTTGGGCTCTCTGGTACAGGCTTGAGCTGACATGTGGAGCTTTTTAGGATATCTTGAATTGTAATTGCTCCTTTGTAATGACACCAGATTTGAAGTTAGTGAGTTGACGTATCTTTGAGCGGTGTAAATTTGAGCGAGCTTCTCCTTTTCCTGCACAGGCTTATTAACACGGGTTGCGACATATAGAAATATTGCGATGCCATGCAATGCAGTCACTTTCCCTAGAAATGCCGGTTTTAAGGTCTAATACATGTAATCTGATAATCTGTGATAGATTTGCTAATATGTGAAATACGGATACCGAACACTTCTATATGAATGCAAATGATGACGAAATTGCCGGTAAAAATATACATTATTTTCGACTAATCAGGCACTCACGATTTTCATGGGATTTACAGGATTTGAGGGCCGGAGGATGACGGTGCCTGAGTTGTATTGGGATTGGGTGCATTGATGGGCACCGATTATATTTTCCAAAATGACATTCCGTGTAGATGTTATATTTTTCCATGATCAGCAGTTGTATATGATATCTCATCCTGTATCTATTACTGATATAGTACACATGCTTGTACGCTCATTGCATACCCTGCTTATTCTATATAGGGTTGTTAGATTGCATTGCCATACCTGATTATCACATATCTTGCTCATCACATGGAGATGTCATTAGAGCGCACTTGTTGTATGATATTGATCATCCAGTTCATCATATAGATGTTATCTGTTGGCATATGTTAGAGTATCGCAGCACGTACATACTCGCGATTACCTTTATATGTTATCTACTATTCATGAGTTGGCAACTCACCACCGTTGTGCCACAGTGTTTGCAGGTTGCCCTTTGGTGTAGTCGCGACTGGCTGTTCATCGCATCTTTTGACATAGATACCACTGCGGAGGCGTGCTAGCCTTTTGCTATTAGGTGGGTTTTGTACGGTATCTGTTTACTTTTCAGTTGTACATTGATGTATCTAGTATTCTCCATCTACCTTCATGTATTGACTTAGAGAAAGTTGTGAGGGCGATGTATGTTATTTTGTACTCTGGTGTCGAGCTCGCTGTATGCCGACTTTATTTATGCAGTCTTATCTTTTATGATATTTGTCTTTACTTTACTGCTCATTCTTCGCTACGTCGTCGTATATCATATGGTGGTGATTGTTCTGCCGTTGGGCGCGATTCTCCCATTGTGATGCTCTATTCATTTCACATGTTACGTCTACTACACCTTGCCTTTTACCCGATTTCCGGGACAAATTTTTTTATAAAGGAAATGCTGCCAAAATTATTAAAATATAACTCTTGAACTAAAAAGGATTTCTACTAAATTACTTAAGGTTTTCTAAACATTTTGCAAATGCTTCTACTAAAATGTTTTAACACTCTATATTTTAAATGGTTTTGATTTTTGGGTTTCAGCTTACTTAATCGCGTTACGCCTGTAGACGTTACGTGGTTAAGTGCCGGTCACGGGCCGAACTTTGGATCGTGACAAAGTCATGTAAGGTACTCTATCAGGTACTACAAGTACATGAAGAAATGATATGAATAAAGGTATGTAAATGCAACAGTCATGGAAGGTACTCTAATGGGTACACTAATGCATGAAGCAGTGCATAAATAGTAAATGTAGAGTATGGAATACAACATGTCATTTCCACGGAAATCCTAACCTCGTGGTAGGAAAAAAATCCAACAAGACAGTCCAATTCCAAATTTCCACAAATCAGCCCCCAAACTGGCTCTCATATCATGTAAATCTCATATATCCTGAATGTACAACATCAACTAGATCTCACATATCCCATATGTACAATATTAAGTATATCTCTCATATCTCGAATGTACAACATCAAGTAGATCTCACATATCCCGTATGTACAATATCAAGTATATCTCACATATCTCATATGTACAATATCAAGTATATCTCACATATCTCGAATGTACAACATCAAGTGAATTCTCAAATGTCCTAAATCCAATGTCAATGAGTCCTTTACATTCTAGGTATATTTGCATGAATAAAATATGACGTTGTATATAAATTAATGTCAACACACATATATTAGAGTCCCATTCCACTAAAATTGGTGTACGGGCATATATAACAGCGGCTCAATACCCTGTTATATATACAACGGAATAAAAAGAATATCATGAAACCAATGTGTCAAGCATCGACACAGAAATGCTGATCTATCAGGTGTTGTCTCCATGACTGGTTCCCCTGATAGGTACGTATCATACGCTATCCCGAAAACTCGAGTGCCTAGCTCTGACCCTCGCCTCTCGACGTATCCATACGCACATGACTCCCGTCGGTATCCCCATGATAACCGCCGAGTCATTGGTAATTTCACCGGAAAGTATGGTTCCCCCACTAACTCATCTCCACACTGAGATTCTTGCCCTGGGGTACCTCCGGGCCCCACCATGTACCCACACACGGATCCCTCCTTTCCTCGCGTGGGGTATATATATCTGAACCGATAAATCTCATGGTGGCTACTGAAATATCATATCAAGGGAAACCGGGTTTCTCAAATAATGCATAATCTCTTGAAACTCCCACGGTCTCCAAATCCAGAAAACATCATGAAAAATCAATATCTCAATGCGAAAATCCATGAATGTAATATACGCATCATAAACCTGAAATGCGAGCATATAAAGGAAACGCCGCAATTAACTGTAACATGTTAATATAATATCATGCGGTTCCTAATCTCTCCAATTCTAAAATAACATCAACAATAAGGGTAAATAGGTAGCTATAGCCAGATATATGTGAACACATGAAGGTATAGCAGAAAATATAGGCATCTACCTATTAGTAATGATGTGATATACCCTCCAGGTATAAGTGAAGTATGAAATGCAAAGCGCACCTGTAGCTATGTCCTTGGGTGTGTATGTACCTATCGCTAATGGTACGATACCCTATAGGTATACAGGTAACTAGCATGTCAAAGCATATGTGTAAGCATGTAAGTATACAGGTATGCTATATGTCATATGCGATAAGAAATATGAATCAATGTCACAATGTCCTTAACCAGACAATATCATTTCTATATGTGGGTTGTGCATGACATGGCAATTATTGACGGTGTGTGTTGCATATAATCAGTGCTCGTGCAACATGAGCCGTCAATAATAGTGCAGTGTCCTAAGGATAATAGTCCAAGCCCAACAATTTACTAAGCAGTAGGGTAAATGCGCAATTCTAAACATGACATAGAATATGCGACAAAGTTAATATCTCTAGCCCAGACGTACAACGCCATGCGGGCGATTCCCTTGTAGATGTTAAATCTACTCACCAACACTCCTGGCTAAGTGTAGTCAACCACTCGTTTTCCCCTGGTAGCAGTGTCCGTAGTCTCCTCCTGCGAACCTACCACATCAAAACACTAAAGCAAGTATATATTAATAATAGCCCTAAAACACGTACACACTACATTAGACCGACGCAACAACACAAAACACACTCTCAAGTGTTCGTATTATGGCTAACGTACGTAGCGACACGACGAAAACAACTTAAGAGCAAAACCACCCGAAGTGCACGATCCGTGTCGTATAACGTATCGCGCGAACACAAAACACTACAACCTACCTAAGAGATCCCAGATTTTGCATACAGTGAAAACTAAACAAACAAACAAGACCAAATACACCCAAACCCCAGCATAGACCTACCCTCAAAAACCCAAACCCTAACTCAAACCCACGGCAGATCTCGCCGGAATCCTCATCAGACGTCGCCATCCCTGGCCGTGGGATGGGGCTCGTGTCTGTCACGTCCCGAAAGTACGGAACATGACCGGCACTTAAACTACGAGACGTCTTGAGACGTCCGTAATCTAAGTAAACCGAAAACCCAGAACTCCAAACCACGAAAAGTAGTAGAGTGAAGGAAAACCAATTTAAAACAAGTAGTTTTAATAGCATAAGCCCAAATATGCGGTTTTAAAAACATCAAAAATTTCCCGAAAATTTCGGCAGAGTCTCCTTTGTAAATAGTGGCCCCCAAATGGGATACAACATGAATAGTATACGAAATCAATAAAAAGGCATCCCCAAGCGGGAGCTAGCTCTTCGTCAATCGACGGTCACAACCACACAAGCAATATAATATACAACGCCAAGGGCGAGGATCAAAATTCAAAAGGAAACTCAAAAACCACAAGAAAACCACATAAATACAACGCGCGACTCTAAGGTCGAAAGAATAAACATCACTGGTCTCTATCTCAAATAAATACATGTTTGGTTGATGGAACTTCTAGATACAACAGAATAATGATATACAAGATATATAATGGGGGTACGATACAAGTAAACCCACCTACTAGCAAATCACCCGAAGGAAACTATGCCCGCAAAGCCGTAATGAAACCTGTACGGCAAACCTGCAAGAAACTGGGGCACAACGGGGGTGAGTTGCCAACTCGTGAATAGAAAAATATCTACGCACAGAATCGCATAAATAACGCAACCTAGGTCAATGATCATAATATATCCTCAAATATATGTATAACATGCAGCCTATAAAAATGGCTAGGGTAATATCTAACCTGAGTGTGATCTCATGTGCCCGTGTCAGTGCCTCATGTAGCAATATATCATATGAATGAGGTATGAATGCACGGAACAGAATGCATGTACTTACGAAAACTGCTTTCATAAATCAGTGAGATTTCTGTATTTTTAAAGTGAGGTACCATAAATGAAATCAACATAAAACAGTGCCCAGCATCGACACAAAACAAGTGTCCAAATATCTCGATATCTCTGTATCACAATCTCTGTACCTTAATATCTCAAAATCAATATCTAGGGTGCCGTCAATCCAGACCTGCCCCTACCATCCATCTCAAGACCACGACGGTATCCTCCGGATATCCGACGCGTCGGGTAATATCACCGGTCGGTAGTGCTCCCCTGCCGGGCTCAACGTCAACAACACATTCCTCTTGCCCCGGGGTACTGCACCGGGCCCACCATGTACCCGAAACGGTTCCTCCACTCCTCGAATCGGGTCTCGAAATCCATCAGCAAACTCATGGTGGACGACTCATACATCATGGGAAAACCGCACTTTTTATTTTAAAAGAGAGAAAAAGTTTATTTATGTTTTTGCGGTTTTACTCCAAATCCAGAAAATCTCATGGGAATCCGAATCCAAAACCTCAATAACACGTAAAATAGTGAATATATGCATGAGAATCCATGAATGCGGCATAACAATGAATAACAGTATGCATGAAGTAGCAGGTAATAACTACAATGTCTAAACTATTAGCTAACAGGCTATATCAAGCAATAATATTTTCTAAGGTGTACGTGACATGGCAATTACCGATGAAGATGTGTGTGAGCCGGCAAGTAAGTGTACGTGGTACATACGCATCATCGGTAATGGTGCTGGTGTCCTAACGGCATGATATCAATAATGGAGTATGAAACATAATATTAGCATGCGATGCGAAGCGAACCACAATAATGAGCGGGAGCTGAATATTAGACGCAACTATAACTAATCTGCATTAATCTAATATAAGTCCTACAAATGGTGCCTTTTGAAATAACACGAATCATGGGGTTTTGGAAATAGGGGCTACGGTGTTTTTATGAAAAGATACGTCTTTTGAAATATCCGTAGGATCCCTTGGGCTGTCTTTTAAAATACCCACGATTCGTTAGTTTTTGAAATAGGTAAGAATCGAATTTAATCTAACAACTAAACTAAACTAAAGGGCTAAGCTAACAAGCTGGACTACAGGTAAGGAAGCCGCCTAACATCCGAGTCGATACATATACATACCTGTATATATATTAGTCGGTGATCCCGCCTCAATAATATCATATCCGATACCATATCTATAATCACACATCCTAAGTGAAGAGTGCGGATCAATCATCAAAATATAGCTCGTACGTAAATCCGTCGTACAGCATCCCCAAATCTGGGTACGGGTCAATATCATATTCATCACACTATTCATCTAGTATCCTCTTTATCCAAGATCATAGTCCAGGGTACTGACCTATGTCTAGTACAATACAAATATCATCAATATAGTCATGATTTGACTACTGATCGACAGTCTCGTACAAACCGATATCACAACCACAAAACAAAACTCATCGACTCAGCTCAATCCCAAGTATCGTCCTCATATCCATATGTGAACACATAGTCCCATACCCATGTGATCACATAACTATAAAGAATCCCATGAGCACATATAAATAGGAATGTATGCAAGTATGTATGTGTGTATGTGTAGTGCAACGCTACCCTAGGGTTCGCAACACTAAAGTAATCCAACACACCAATATCCATCCTAACATCGTTATTAATCCCAAATAACATATACTAATTGTTGGTGTGTATACGCATCCGTATACACCACCACGGACTGCGGGGGTGCTATACGCCATCCACCCGACTTCTCCCCGTAGATATAAATCTACTCACCTGGTCCTCGTTCGCCGGTGCCGACGTCGCCACACGCTTGCTTGTCGTCTCGAAGTCCACATGGGGTACCTACATATCATAACGCACCATACCGCATTAAAATCCGACTCATGACCAAAACGACGCACGAATCCCACATAGGTCAAAACCTATGGTTGCTTTCGCAAATCGACCTAAAAACCCTCGACGTCGGCGTACAAACGCCAAACCATCGAGAAAACTCCCAACACACTCATTTGCACATTCACGAACACTAATTTTAATATAAAATAGGTTAAAATTCACAAAAAACCCAATTTCACTTAAAAAGTCATTTTTCCGAAAATCTAGCAAGCACAATTCGCCGTTTTTGTACAAAACATGATGTTTTAACAATTCTAGTGACCAAGATGATAACTTAATATCTTAATTATGCCACAGAAACCATTACGTAAGTTTTAAACCCACAATTTAATTCGATTTCAAAAACCTAGTTTGCAATATTAACCAATTTTAACAATTTTATAGCAAAATGCACAAACTACAATCTAGCTTGGATTTTCATGAACTAAAGTATTAAAATACACTTAATAATGTTAATGAAGTCATGAAAAAACCTAATTATATTTTTCTCATAATCAAATTCATGGTTTACAAAAACCTAGCTAGCAATATAGCTTAAATATTACAATTCCAAACTAACAATTTGCAACTAGAAATTTGATTAGGTTTTCATTTCACAATATGAAGAACTACAATTGCAACCACAATTACATACACAAAAACCTAACTTGAATTTCATAAACCCTTACTAAGTTTTTCCAAACATACAATTAAACCCAAATTAATAACTAATAATGCTTGATTTAAGGTATTCAAACAATAATTTAACAAAAGGTCTTGATTTATACCTCACAAGATCAAGGATCTAGCATGAAATTTCTAGCGTCCAAAAGTAGCTTCCATGCTCCTAGATCCATGTAAGTTTGGCTAATGAGAAATGGGTAGGAGTTGGATTTGGATTTTGGGATTTATTTGATGGATTTTGAGGCAATTTTTGAAGCAAAAGAGATGGAAAATGGGGGGAAAAGATGGGGCTGTTGTAGCAGAATTTCGGCTGTGGAGGGAGTGGGGAGAGGTGTGGGGGAGTTGTGGAAAAGAATCCAAGTCAAAGCCCCTCCCAAATTACCATAATACCCCCACCTATTTTACTATATATAAAAACCTTATTTTAACCCATTTCTCACATGATTTAAAGTCAAAAAGAGGGAAATAAAATTCTTGGGCTGCTACAATAGTGTGGGGCCGGCCAAGGGGAGTGAGGGTGAGTGTGAGAGACTTTACAAAAAAATTCTATGCAAAAAGATCCCCCACAATACCATATTTTCAAGTTTTAGTTCAAAATAACTATATTTTTGTTTTCCATATAATAAATCAATTAAAACTTGAAATAAAATACTAAAAAATTATATTACAACTAGATTTTAGTTAACATGATTTTAAAGATTAAAATTAGCCCATTTAAATTTGTATTTATCGCTAATTTAATGTATTTTCTTACCGGCTTAAAATAATATTAAAATAATTAATTTCGGAAAAATTTTCAGAAAATTTGAAATTTCAGCAGTGGCTCAATAAATACCAAATACTAGCAATTACATAGCTAGAATATGTATATTTAATTTTATAATAAAGATATTTGCATTTTGACTTTTTACAGAAAACCCCCTTATTTAAACGTTTTTTCGAAATTTCACCGAAACGATTTTCAAAACGTTACAGTGTCTCAGGTGGTGCTCCAGGGTCACTAGTACATCACTACAATATTGTTTGGTTTTCAAGTATGTTCTCGGAATCACAGCAGGTCACAGATATCGCAAATCGACACTAAAATACGATATATTGCACAAAACTAACCATACCTTGTCTAAACTGAAAATAACTAGCCACAAAGCACAAAAACTAAATAAAGAACAGATAAGGATCATTACCTATTCTCAAGAACACAAGAAACAAGCTTTCCTAGCTCCAAGATTCTCAAATCAAGACTTGGGGTATTTTTAGGATTTATTATGGAATTTTGGAGATTTTATGAGCTTGAAATGAAGTAAATGGAGAGAGAAATGCACAAGGGAAGAAGAGAGAGAGAGGGCTCGACCAAGGAGGAGAGGGTGAGGGTTTAGTGAGGAATTACCTAGCAATTTCTTGTGATAAATGCTCATTAATGCATTCACACATACTTGCACACATGCTTGCACCTCCTTTCTATTTCTTTTCTTTTAATTTTAAATCAAAACCCATACAAATATCTAAATGCCATGTGAAGGGTTTATTAACTCAAACTTAATTTTTTTGAAAAGAAAACTTTAGAGAAAATTCCCAAAATGTGAATACCGCATTAAAACAATATTAAAAATTGGGAAAAATTCAAATTGAACCAAAACGTCCCATATAACCCCAAAGCTTGCGCACTAGCTTTATTTTAGCTAAACTAGGTGCTGTCAAGTCTATATGGTCGTTTGATCACAGTCGGTTTAAAACAGAAAATACCGACAATTTTACCCAAAAACAGAAAAATTCACATAACGATTTCTAAAACGTTACAATCCCCCCTTATAAAAATTCGTCCCCGAATTTAAAATTCTAACTAAGCGTACCTTCAAAGAGAAGATTACAAAGTCTCATATCTCGCTCGCAGCCTCCCAAGTGATCACCTCACTATATGGCTACGTCCATGAAAACTCTCCACAGATGGCAAGACCCTTGACCAAAATTTCTCCACCTGCCGAGGCACTAACACAAATGGCTGCCGGTGAACGAAAAGATCGCGTCAAAGCTAATAGTCTGATGCTGAATCGTGTGGGAAAGTCGTGAAGGTAATTGCAAGGTATCAACACAAAGAAACGGGGTGAATAGTCAATAATCTGGGCGGAAGTGCCAAGTTATAGGCAACGGAACCAACTCGCTTGAGGATCTCAAAAGGACCTACAATCCTGGGATAAGCTTCCCAAAACACAACACGTCATTCATCGGAAAGTCCGTAGGAATATATGATCTCCCACTGCGAACCCTAGTCTGCGACTACCATGGTCGGCATAAGACCTCTGTCTGCACTTGGCTACTCTCATCCTGACCTGAACCAACTGGATCATATCCGAAATCTCTAGACTAGCTGGGGTCCAAAAGTCCTACTGCGCAGAGTTAGAAAAATAGAATGGCGATCGACACAACCGAATAACAAAACCTAAAGGTTGCCAATTGGATAGTCTCCTGATAACAGCTATCGAAGGAGAACTGTAACAATGGCAAGTGACGATCCCAACTGCCGACAACAACAAGTACATACGCACAAGCATAACAAAGAACAACTGAGCAATCTGAGTATAACCGGACAACAAACACCCCAAATGGAGTCATACCCTGACTAAACCTGGGTAGACGCCACAACGCAAATTCATGGAGATTTGCTCCCATTCCCTCTCCGGAACGGTTAAAGATTGCAACTCTCCAGCCGGTCTCAATGCTCAACTAAAACACACAACAAGACAGACACCTTGAAGCAAAATTCAAAACTTCACTCTTCATCCCGGTCCACCAGTAACTATCTCACAATTCACGCCAAATGTTGGTGTAACTTGAACGAACACCGAAGCTAACTGATGTGCCTGTGCTAGGATTTCGCGTCTCTGCCCATCAGCAATAGGTACACAACGCGTCTCTAAGCGTAGCATACCCTGATCACAAATCAAGGACTCTGAATCATTACCCAGCCTAGTATGCTCAGAATCTCTGACGAACGAGTATCGGCGGGCAGTGCCTCACGAAAGCGATTAAAGAAGAGTGGTCGGGCGCGGACATGAGCAAGCTGTCTTCTCAGAAGAGGCAAACCTAAGCTGTACTCCATGATCGAACAAGAACTGTAAATCTGCAGAAGACTGTCTCAACAATCAAAACCCGCTGCAGGAAGATGTACATTAAGCTCTGTTGGTCCGTGAAAAATCTGACACGACTCACAACCAAGTAGTGTCTCCAAATCTCAAATGCAAAAACCACCGCGGCCATCTCCAGATCATGAGTGGGATATCCTGCTCGTACTTCCTCTAACTGTCGGGAAGCAAAAGCGATAACTCTATTGTGTCACCTCAGTACACAATCGAGCCCCACTCGTGAAACATCACAGTTAAACAACAAAGTCGCCCGTGAAAGGTTAGCATAGCACCTCATGAAGGGTTTGGAAGCATCACATGAACTAAAGGTCGAATCTTTAGGGTGCTAAGTTAACGAACATAGGATCATTCCTAGAAAATTAGGGTTTCTAAAACTTTTGCATATCAACATAAGCAAGAAAAGCTAGGGTTTAGAGAGTACAACCTTTGTAGCTCCCTACGCTAGACTCCTCGGATACTTGGGGTTTGAAAAAGCTTCGCCTGAACTCCTCTAGGTCACCGATGATCCACCCGGAGTCCGCTTTGTTCAAGCTTGCAACTTCACCCGGTCAAGAGAACGAAATGAAGCTAACACTCCAAACAAGTGGGCTAGACTTGTGTAGAATGGTGTTGTGGTTCACTTTCTCATTTCAAAATCCTAACTTGATGAGTATATTGCTCACTTCAAAAATCTAGAGAGCAAATGAGAGAGGAAGAAGAAGATGATGGCTATATTTTAACAAGAGTAAAAGAATAACCCTTGTGCTAGAAAAATGAAAATATATCAATATATATTTTCTTGTTCTCATCTCAAACCATGGTTTAAACAATGAATATATTATTAAACTTGAGTTAAAACACAAAAGGAAAGTTTACCCAACGTTAAAAGGTGGGTGAGAATGGTTAGGTTAAAAGAAGAATGTAGAAACAATTCAATCATAACCATTTTCTTTTTCCTTTTTGTTTTAAATCAAATGTAATAAAATTCATATTTAAAACCATGGTGTGAGTCTTATATTGCCACCATTTCCTTGTATAATCAACCATGATAGAATGAAGTATGTATGCATGTGTGCATGCACATCCATATATGCATGAAACAATAAGGAATGCATACATGCATCCATACATCCAAAGAAACAAGAAAGGATTTCTAGTGAGAATCTAATGGTTAAATGATAAATCAACACTTGATTTATCAATCCGGCCATATCACATACGACCCTAACCAAAAGCAAGCCGCCCGATCAATATACAGTATCCCATACGCGTATTTTAATCGGGTCCATGCGCATATCGCATACGCGCACCTCAACATTTCGACTGGACTAGGTAACTCCATTATGGGACTCTAAGACTCGTCAATACACCGGCAGTGGGTCATGATCATATCAAGCACCGCCAAGCCGCAAGCGGTCAGCTAAACGTAACGACCACCCGGGTATTGAGCGATCAGAAGAGAACAAGCGAACCTGCTACAACTCCCGTCGAGCCAACCGGCAACACTTTCCGTACAGTCCGATCTCCTCGTCTGATATGTCGCATATCAAGTCTAGGGGTGGTAAACGTCAGACCCCAATAACCGATAAGTCGTGCTGATGTGAGGCTCATAACGGGTCGAGAAACTACTGGTAACACTTACCAGCAAATCTCTGAATCAGCCCTGGCCAGGGACTTCCCTGTTACGGCTAATCGAGCACAGCGCAACATCAACCCCCAATACCGGGAGAGACGAAACCCCTCCTATCGCTCATTGCCTCCATGTGACTCGGGACTGTACCCAAAAACGACCATTTTGCACGCCCTCATGGACGTGGTAAGGTGGAGATCAAAGCACAGTGGGAATCACACAAGACTCTATGACGATCTCGGGTCTACAGACTAACCTGCACAAGTGTCACCTGAGAACTGCCATCTGACGTGAGGTATAATACCATCTGGGAGTTCTCGGCGAGTCCGTCCAGTGTACCCAGTCTCCACTGAGCACCCGTATACCATCTCTGATGTCAAACACCAATGGATATGGGATCATCCATCGCCCATCTCATGGGTCGAGAAGCGTATATGCTAGTCTACTCTGGTATATCGATGACCTGTCTCGATACACCTACGACTAGGGACCTTGAAGGATGTACTTATGGACTACCATGTCCCTACTAGTATGATCTGCATCATAGTCCAGGTAGCCAAGTACACATCCTAAGGGCTTTACCAACATGTAACTATAAGACAGTTTAAAGAGACTAGTATACATGTTAAGATAAAGAGCAACCAGATAGCATACTATCATATCGAGCAAGAAAGTCATCTTTATATATGTCCAAGCATCCAATATAATATACATCATCTGTACAATACTGGCCTCTAGGGCATACATACAACTAACAATCTCCCACTTGCACTAGGGCCAGCTACTGTAGTATCGCATACCGAGCATCCCGAAGAGTCTCACAAACTGTATCTGGGGAATGGCCTTCGTGAGTGGATCCGCTGTGTTATCCTTCGTGTCTACCCTCCTGACCTCGATCTCCAGGCGATCAACTATCTCCCGGATCAGGTGATACCGCCTCAGAATATGCCTGGATCGCTGATGGGACCTGGGTTCCTTGGCCAAAGCCACCGCTCCATTGTTATCACAATACAAAGGTATTGGATGTTCAATGGATGGAACCACTCCAAGTTCAGTAATGAACTTCTTGATCCAGACAACATCGTTGGCAGCGATGTATTCAGCCTCCATCGTCGAGTCTGCCACGGTTTCCTGCTTGGAACTTTTCCAGCTAACCGCCCCTCCGTAAAGGGTAAAGACCAATCTCGACTGCGACTTAGAGCCGTCCTTATCACTTTAGAAGCTCGAATCGGTAAAGAACTCCACTTGGAGTTCTCCATTACCATACACCAAGAGCATCTCTTTAGTCCTTCGTAAGTACTTGAGAATGCTCTTCACAGCCGTCCAGTGACTCTCTCCAGGATCAGCTTGATACCTACTCACTACACTTAGTGAGTATGCTACATCGGGTCGGGTACATAGCATCGCATACATGATAGAGCCTACAGCCGAAGCATAGGGTATCCCTTGCATGCGAGCTCTCTCCAAATCAGTCTTGGGAGACATCTCTTTGGAGAGAGTGACTCCAGAGATCGTGGGCAAATTCACACGCTTGGATTCTTCCATACTAAACCTCTTTAGTATGGTGTCAATGTACCTGGATTGGGACAATCCCAATATCCGTTTGGATCTATCTCTATAGATCCTAATTCCCAATATGCTGGAGGCATCACCAAGATCTTTCATTGAGAATCTTTGTGATAAGAAGAGCTTGACCGATTGCAGCATAGGAATATCATTTCCTATCAAGAGTATGTCGTCCACGTACAATACGAGGAAGACAACCTTACTCCCTGCCACCTTCTTATAGATACAAGGTTCATCTACGTTTTTGACGAAATCAAACTCTTTGACAACGACGTCAAAGCAGATGTTCCAACTCCGCGATGCTTGCTTTAATCCAAAAATGGATTTAAGCAGCTTGCACACCTTCCCGCTGCTCCCACTATCTACGAAGCCCTCTGGCTGAGTCATGTACACGCACTCTTCTAAATCACCGTTTAGAAAGACGGTCTTAACATCCATTTGCCAGATTTCGTAATCATGATATGCAGCGATGGCAAGCATGATCCGGATGGATTTAAGCATAGCCACTGGAGAAAAGGTTTCGTCATAGTCCACACCTGGTCTTTGACGAAAACCCTTTGCAACAAGTCTAGCTTTGAAAGTCTCCACTTTCCCATCTACACCAAGTTTTTTCTTCAAGATCCACTTGCTCCCAATGGGTTTTACCCCTTCAGGAGCATCTTCCAAAGTCCATACTTTGTTGGTGTACATGGATTCCATCTCGGACCGCATTGCATCCAGCCATTTCACTGAGTCCCCACTCGTGATGGCCTGCTCGAAGCTAGTTGGGTCATCATCCTCCATGATGCAATCCTCGCTCCCACCATCCATGAGAAAACCGTAGTATCTCTCAGGTTGGCGAGGAACCCTACTAGATCGGCGGAGAGGCTGAGGTTCATTGGGAACTACTGAATTCTCTGGTTCAACCAAATCTTCTGTCGTAGTCTTTATTGCTGGAACCTCTTCCGGTTCTACCTCCTTGCCACTAATCTCTCTTTCAAGAAATTCCTTTTCTAAAAAGGTGGCATGTCGAGAAACAAACACCTTTTGTTCCTCGGTGTGGTAGAAGATATACCCGCGCGAATGTTTGGGATATCCAATAAACTTACACAGAATAGACCTTGCCGCGAGTTTGTCCGGATTTTGCGTTTTTACATATGCCGGACAACCCCATATCTTAACATAATTAAGACATGGTCTCTTTCCTTTCCATATCTCATATGGAATGGTTGGCACGGATTTGGTGGGAACCATATTCAATAGGTCTGCAGCTGTTTCCAGTGCATATCTCCAGAAGGAAATGGGTAACTCAGCTGTGCTCATCATAGAGCGCACCATATCTAATAGGGTGTGGTTCCTCCGTTCTGATACAACGTTGTGATGTTGTGTATATGGAGGAGTCAGCTGAGAGAGAATCCCATTCTCTTTTAGGAAGCCAGGAATTCATTGCTCAAGTATTAACCTCCTTGATCAGATCGAAGGATTTTAATACTTTTTCCGGTTTGGTTCTCGACTTCTAGTTTATATTCTCTAAATTTCTCAAAAGCTTCTGATTTGTGTTTCATCAGGAACACATATCCGAATCTAGAGAGATCGTCAGTGAATGTAATGAAGTACGAAGAACCATCCCTGGCATATGTAGACATGGGACCACATACATCACTATGTATTAGTCCCAAGAGTTCGGTAACTCTTTCTCCGTGTCCCGTAAACGGAGTTTTGGTCATCTTGCCTTTGAGACATGACTGGAAAGTGTTATAAGATGAAAATTCAAACGGATTCAAATATCCATCTTTATGCAACTTAGCTAGTCGTGTCGCATTGATGTGACCCAGTCTACAATGCCACAAGAAGGATTCGTTCAGTTCTGAACTTTTCCTCTTGTGTGTGTTTGTTATGCTTAGAACTGTTGATTGATTTAGAACATAAATGCCATTGCACAACGTGCCTGATCCAACCAACTTTTGGTTACGGAAAATGTTCATAACATTATCCTGTAATGCAAAATTATATCCCTCTTTACTCGGTAAAGAAACCGATATAATGTTGCATATCAGGTTCGGCATGTAATAGCATTCATTCAGAACCAATGTATTACCAGTTGGTAATACAAGGTGATATTCCCCGACGGTCTTAGCTGCAACAATTGCACCATTTCCAACTCTTATGTCTTTATCACCTTCTCCAAGTTCTCTACCTTTCCTAAGCCCATGTAACTGATTACATATATGGGATCCTGACCCGGTATCTAATACCCAGGACGTAGGGTAAATGGAGAAACAGTTCTCTGTAACGAACACACCCGAAGAAAATGCATCATTATGTACTTTCTTCATTCGGGTGGTATGGGAATCCAGGTATTCCCCTATGTCCTGTTCAGTCCTATAACTCTTATCAGAAAGAACGGAACCAACGTTCCCCAGCACAGTATAACATGCGGGTTCAGTCAATACATCCATATTATTATCTTGATTAAGGCATGGCATGGTCGCTACCTGGAGAGAGAGAGAAGAAAACACTTTAGCGTATGCTCTTGCAAGATCAGATTGGTTATTATCTTATCTAATCAGGATGGCTCCCACTGTTTTTATCAAATCTTCCTTCAAACCCTAAAAGGAAAGACTAGCCAGAATTAATTACACCCTACAACTTCGCCGATCTTTCATCCAGGGCAGTGTCGGTACTTTGAGGGAGGTTCCCCGTGCTTTCGCATGGACCTAATTAAAGTAAACCTCATTTTCCCAGAGGCGTAACCGCGTTGACACCTTTCTAGACACCTACTTGATTGGCTAATTGTGCTGTGTAAAACTCTCCCGGGAGTAACAATTACTCGGAGTGGGTATCGGGATCCAACTATCTCATAGAAGGTATGCAATCTCATTGCAAATTTCAACACTTGAAATTCCCGATAATATTTTGCCCCTAGCATCCTATGACCTTGAGGCAGGCCAACAAACCATAGTGCGCTAGTCAAGTTCAACCCGTCATTTCTTGATTGAATTAAACCCAACCGTACGACCCTTGACGCAGGCCAACAAAGTCGCACGACTACCCTAATCCAATCTGCATCATATGCATCAAAAGATAAATACCAGTTAGCTACCGCACACTAAGCCTTGACGCAGGCCAACAAATGTAGCACGAATACTAAGTAGGATTTATCTGAAATGACGGAGGGCTATGACAGGTTTTTCTGAAAACCTATTGCGTAATGAACTTGATATCGTTGTAGAATCAAATGAAATTTTGAAATGGATTGATTTTGAGGCTTTTATTAGTTTTGCTAAAGAGGTCACTCCCGGTGAAGGGATCTCGGCTCTTTCCTCATCGAATAAGGTGCGGAATATATCATATATATCACTGTGCAAAGCAAAACTCCAAAAGCAGTCAAAAGTCAAACCGAGTGTTGTAGCATCTGCCAGTTTTGCTAAAGAGGTCACTCCCGGTGAAGGGATCTCGGCTCTTTCCCCATCGAATAAGGTGCAGGGTATATCATTTATACCACTATGCAAAGAAAAACTGTAGCTACCCTTTTATTTTAAAATTTGATTTTACAACATCTTTTAGGTTTCTTTTCTTTCATTAATCACATTAATGAAGTCCCATCATTTAAGTCACCTAAACATCACAGATAAATACGACGTACACTTATGCCATCCGCATTCGCCTCGATGTCCCCTCATGCACCGTTAGGTTAGGTAAATAACGACAGAGCAGGGCAGGGCTAGTGCGGGTGTAAAACATAAGTAACGTCTATATAATATATCATATATACTATATACTGTATCCATCACAGAACATATCTAATGATCACATCACAGATATCGCAGCAGAAACATAGATATAATGTGGGATATACTAGGACGTCCGTATTTAGTACTTAGCCAATAATAGAAAATACGGATTCCACAGTCGCGATGAATAGCCGAGCCCACACCCTGGACCCCTACGAGAGCGGCAAGTGACCTTACCAATTCTGGAGTTTAGGAGACCCGGTCTCGACTCCTCGAGATGGCCTCCCACTGAACCCCAGAACCCGGTCACTTGTGCTCCCCTCCTTGGGTCCATCCTAATGCGGAAAAGTAAATAATATACAACACTGGTGACACAACCTCAACCCGGAGTGCCCCAAATAAAAGAATATTATATTACATTTGAATTTACATGAATGAAAATATAAAACTCTCATCTCACATAAAACCCCCCCGGCTATTCAATCGCGACAATCCTGCACATCATATCTCAGCAACACATAATATCTCATATCATCAACGTAAGTAAGTATGCATACCCCAATTGTCGTTGATATATAGCAACGAAACTGGCGATATCGAACATACTACACTTACGGTCACAGAAAAGAAAGTGTAAAACTACAATATTTGGAATCCACATTCTCTTTAGACATCATAAATGCGAAATATCACATACTTCGTATTTCATGCCTAAACTATATGAATTCCACATATTGTATCACATTCCAGATAAACAGACAGTATTAAAGTTTTTGAACGAACGATCAAGTACCCAAGATTCACTAAAGCTCAACACTTGAGCAGGGTTCAAAAATCCGGAGTGTGACACAGTAGTAGCGGTCCAGCCATAGAAGGGCCAAGCCAACGCCTCATATGTGGCATGCCGTACTGCCCCAAACCCTAAGGTTCAAAGGGCAGTTCAAGACGGTCACATAATCGAGTTAAGGTTTGTTGTCTTCTAGAGGGTCCACCACAAAAAGACTTGCACGTATCTCCAAAGTATTTAAACCCCGTGAATAGTGAGCAAATGATACTCGTTCAAACACTTCAATACTTTCTAATTTACCCGGAAAAGCAACGAAATGAAAATTCTAATCGTATCTACGAGTCCAAAACCATCTCTAGAAAATACAGTACTATATTCAGATTAAACATACCCAAAACACTCTACAAGCAGATATAAGAATTACAGTACAAATTTAAAGCAATGATACCTCTGTACGGCCGCGGCCTAAGCAAGGAATTGCCGCGGTTCCGCGGCACTTTGTACGGTTCAGGGCTTCGAAGTTCACTGTTTTTCTTATTTTTTCCTGCTGTAATTTTTAAGTATTTTTAATTCTGAAAAATGTCAGATTTTAAAATTTGTCCAGAGAGGGTCTCAAAAAGTCGTATTTTTGTCCGATCCGGATTTTTACTTCGTAAAAGTGTCGCCTAATGTTCTAGGTCTGCTCTGATACCAATGAAAGGTTAGCCTAGCACCTCATGAAGGGTTTGGAAGCATCACATGAACCAAAGGTCGATTCTTTAGGGTGATAAGTTAACGAACATAGGATCATTCCTAGAAAATTAGGGTTTCTAAAACTTTTGCATATCAACATAAGCAAGAAAAGCTAGGGTTTAGAGAGTACAACCTTTGTAGCTCCCTACGCTAGACTACTCGGCTACTTGGGGTTTGAAAAAGCTCCGCCTGAACTCCTCTAGGTCACCGATGATCCACACGGAGTCCGCTTTGCCCAAGCTTGCAACTTCACCCGGTCAAGAGAACGAAATGAAGCTAACACTCCAAACAAGTGGGCTAGACTTGTGTAGAATGGTGTTGTGGTTCACTTTCTCACTTCAAAATCCTAACTTGATGAGTATATTGCTCACTTCAAAAATCTAGAGAGTAAATGAGAGAGGATGAATAAGATGATGGCTATATTTTAACAAGAGTAAAAGAATAACCCTTGTGCTAGAAAAATGAAAATATATCAATATATATTTTCTTGTTCTCATCTCAAACCATGGTTTAAACAATGAATATATTATTAAACTTGAGTTAAAACACAAAAGGAAAGTTTACCCAAGGTTAAAAGGTGGGTGAGAATGGTTAGGTCAAAAGAAGAGTGTAGAAACAATTCAATCATAACCATTTTCTTTTTCCTTTTTGTTTTAAATCAAATGTAATAAAATTCATATTTAAAACCATGGTGTGAGTCTTATATTGCCACCATTTCCTTGTATAATCAACCATGATAGAATGATGTATGTATGCATGTGTGCATGCACATCCATATGTGCATGAAACAATAAGGAATGCATACATGCATCCATACATCCAAAGAAACAAGAAAGGATTTCTAGTGAGAATCTAATGGTTAAATGATAAATCAACACTTGATTTATCAATCCGGCCATATCACATACGACCCAAACCAAAGCAAGCCGCCCGATCAATATATAGTATCCCATACGTGTATTTTAATCGGGTCCATGCGCATATCGCATACGCGCACCTCAACATTTCGCCTGGACTAGGTAACTCCATTGTGGGACTCTAAGACTCGTCAATACGCCGGCAGTGGGTGATGATCATATCAAGCACCCCCAAGCCGCAAGCGGTCAACTAAATGTAACGGCCACCCGGGTATTGAGCGATCAGAAGAGAACAAGTGAACCTGCTACAACTCACGTCGAGCCAACCGGCAACACTTCCCGTACAGTCCGATCTCCTCGTCTGATATGTCGCATATCAAGTCTAGGGGTGGTAAACGTCAGACCCCAATAACCGATAAGTCGTGCCGATATGAGGCTCATAACGGGTCGAGAAACTACTGGTAACACTTACCAGCAAATCTCTAAATCAGCCCTGGCCAGGGACTTCCCTGTTACGGCTAATCGAGCACAGCGCAACATTAACCCCCAATACCGGGAGAGACGAAACCCCTCCTATCGCTCATTGCCTCCATGTGACTCGGGACTGTACCCAAAACCACCGTTTTGCACTCCCTCATGGACGTGGTAAGGTGGAGATCAAAGCACAGTAGGAATTACACAAGACTCTATGACGATCTCGGGTCTACAGACTAACCTGCACAAGTCTCACCTGAGAACTGCCATCTGACGTGAGGTATAATACCATCTAGGAGTTCTCGGCGAGTCCGTCCAGTGTACCCAGTTTCCACTGAGCACCCGTATACCATCTCTGATGTCAAACACCAATGGATATGGGATCATCCATCGCCCATCTCATGGGTCGAGAAGCGTATACGCTAGTCTACTCTGGTATATCGATGCCCTGTCTCGATACACCTACGACTAGGGACCTTGAAGGATGTACTTATGGACTACCATGTCCCCATTAGTATGATCTGCATCATAGTCCAGGTAGTCAAGTACACATCCTAAGGGCTTTACCAACATGTAACTATAAGACAGTTTAAAGAGACTAGTATACATGTTAAGATGAAGAGCAACCAGATAGCATACTATCATATCGAGCAAGAAAGTCATCTCTATATATGTCCAAGCATCCAATATAATATACATCATCTGTACAATACTGGCCTCTAGGGCATACATACAACTAACAGCCCGAACCAGAAAACAAGAAGAACTGGTGCAGTTGTCAACCGAATCTCCAACTGCTGGAAAAATCTGCACGCATGCCGCAGTCCACAGAAAAGAACCTCCTTTCAGGTCAGTCCAGTCAACGGTGCAGCACTACACTAGCAATCCTGCACGAAACGGCGGTAAAAAAAACCCGCTAAGCCCAAAATCAACGGACCTCCGTCTGTACACCAGTCTGGGCCAAAGCTTTTCGGTCTCGATCTCCCTCGGAACCATACGAAACCGTCTCGTAACTACAAGACCTAGGATTCAACACAAACAAGCCTGAAGGAACACTCCGAGAATCTAACAAACAGCTGGCACTCTCCCAATGTTTGCAAAACAAATCCTCAAGTGCTATTCCCGTTCCTCACGACTCATGGAATTGACCAGAATGTTATCATGACACAACAATAACTGGTCGAGGAACGACCTGAAAAAATCTGGTTCATCATATCCAGGAATGCTGCTAGGGCATTGGTGAGTCCAACGACACCACCAAAACACAAACTGCCCGTAGCACGCACAAAAGCAGTATTCGGAATGCCATCACTCCGAACCCGCAACAATGATGACCTGATCCCCAACAAACTTAGAAAATGTCTCACACTCTGGAGCTGATCGAAGAAATCGTCAATGCGAGGTAAAGGATACCTATCCGCACCGTAAGCCGGTTCAATTGACGATCCATCAATACACAACCTCAAACTACCGTCTTTCTCCTTGACGAACAGAAATAGGAGCTCCACAAGGCGAAACACTCAGACGCACTAGCTCCCCCAACAAACAACTCTGCAGCAGATCCTTAAGCTCCCTAAGCTTCGCCGGCTCATCTAGAACAACGTCGGAAAACACTCGCACGATAAGAACCCAGTCCAACAAACCCATTGTGGCTTCGGTATCACGAATGAACGCCAAGAATCCTCGACATCCTCTCCTCAAAAGCCGACTAGCGAAAAAGGCTGAATTCAAGCTGTAAGAGGCGACACCACTGTCCCCCTGCACAACAAGAACTGACTTGCCGGAAAAACAAACCTGACTGTTTTCTCGCGGTAGTCCACAGACGCCTAGCACGTAGCTAACCAGTCCGTGCCCAGGAGAACGTCAAATCCAACCTCTCTAGAAGGATCAAGTGACGGATGAATCTCCTAACCGATTGACATACGACTGAAATACGTATTGCGTAACAAAAGAATCGCCGACAGAAATTAACACAACAAACGGCTGATCTAGCTAACACGGATCCCCTCGTCCCAAACCTCTGCTACTCCCGCAATGGTCACGAAAGCTGTCTCGACGACTAGGCCTCTGCCTCTAGGCTGGTACACCGGTACGAGTCCTCCACTGTTTCGGGACTCTCAAAGTCTCTGGAATACGTGTCTTGTCAACTAGGGCTGCATCTATTGGTGCTATGTAGGTCACGGAATGCTGTGTGCTGATCGCAAGGAACAACTGGGTAGCAGGTGTGACAACCTCCTGTCGCTGCGCTCGAATGGCCTCAACCAACGAACTCATCGTCTGGCGCAAGTCCTGCATATCTGCCACAACCTAACGAGATAATCTGTCGAAGGCGGATCCGTCAGCTCTTGTGCAACTAGCGTGCCATCCTGGTCAGTCCTCGTCCTACCCGAGTCAATACTGACCTCGGCGCTCGGTGCACCTCTCTGAGTTCCCATAGTCGTCGGCTGCAAAGGCTATAAATGGAAGAAGGATTTGATATGAACACGGAAGTCGAATCACAAGAATATGTATCATCAAGGAAGGAATTTCAAGCAATTTGTACTTAGGTCACTTTAGGCGGAGCAATGCATCGTGAGTATGCTGCAGACATACACACACTACGTTACTCTGCTTAAGCTACCTACTCCATCATACCAAGGTCATCCTACACTCCGAAAGGTAAAACCTAGCGCTCTGATACCAACTTTGTCACGACCCGAAATTGGCACGTGACGGCCCTAATACTACGTAACGTCTACAGGCGTAACGTAGTAAAAGAAAGCCAAAACCCGGCAATCTAAACCATCAAAAATAGCAAGAAAGTGATAATAGTATTTACAAAACCTTTGAAATCACAACCCAAATTCTTTAAAGTCTCACTTTTATTCCTTAAAATTTTGTCGGCACCACCTTTGTAAAACAAGCCCCCAAATTAGGTACAACATAATATAAAGTAAAGCATCCCAAACGGGAGCAAAATCCACGCCCAACGACGGAAAACAATCACCACAATAGATATACGACGTCGTAGCGAAGAAAGAGACGATATAAATAAAACTGCATAAAAACATCCAAGTCACAAAATAATATACAATATCGTCCTCACACCAAGTCACTAAGTCATACATAATACTGGTAGATGGAGAGTACACGGATACAACGAACAACATCGGATAACCACAAAACCCACCTGGGCAAAACTGCACACTGTCAGGCGAAGTGGTATCCGCAGCCAAAAGATGATACGAAGGATGGAAATAGCCTGCCTTTGACTATCCTGAGGAACACCTGCAAACACCGTGGCACAACGGGGGTGAGTTGCCAACTCGTGAATAGTAAATAACATATGCAGGTAATCGCGAGTATGCACGTACATCGCAAATCTAACATAGGCATTTAGTATCAATGAATAGTCATATGTAATGCAATAATCATGAAAAGTACGCTAGCAGGTACAATTAATACATGAAGCAATAATATGACGATATGAAAGTAACAGTCATGTAAGGTACTCTATCAGGTACTACAAGTACATGAAGAAATGATATGAATAAGGGTATGTAAATGCAACAGTCATGGAAGGTACTCTAACGGGTACACTAATGCATGAAGCAGTGCATAAACAGTAAATGTAGAGTATGGAATACAACATGTCATTTCCACGGAAATCCTAACCACGTGGTAGAAACAAAATCCAACAAGACAGTCCAATTCCCAATTTCCACAAATCAGCCCCCAAACTGGCTCTCATATCATGTAAATCTCATATATCCTGAATGTACAACATCAAGTAGATCTCACATATCCCATATGTACAATATCAAGTATATCTCACATATCTCGAATGTACAACATCAAGTAGATCTCACATATCCCGTATGTACAATATCAATTATATCTCACATATCTCATATATACAATATCAAGTATATTTCACATATCTCGAATGTACAACATCAAGTGAATTCTCAAATGTTCTAAATCCAATGTCAATGTGTCCTTTACATTCTAGGTATATTTGCATGAATAAAAAATGACGATGTATATAAATTTATGTCAATACACATATATTAGCGTCCCATTCCACTAATATTGGTGTAAGGGCATATATAACAGTGGCTCAATCCCCTGTTATATATACCACGGAATAAAAAGAATATCATGAAACCAATGTGTCAAGCATCGACACAGAAATGCTGATCTATCAGGTGCTGTCTCCATGACTGGTCCCCCTGATAGGTACGTATCATACGCTATCCCGAAAGCTCGAGTGCCTAGCTCGGACCCTCGCCTCTCGACGTATCCATACGCACATGACTCCCGTCGGTATCCCCATGATAACCGCCGAATCTTTGGTAATGTCACCGGAAAGTATGGTTCCCTCACTAACTCATCTCCTCACTGAGTTTCTTACCCCGGGATACCTCCGGGCCTCACCATGTACCCACACATGGATCCCTCTTTTTCTCGCGTGGGGTATATATATATATATCCGAACCGATAAATCTGATGGTGGCTGCTGAAATATCATATCAAGGGAAACCGGGTTTCTCAAATAATGCATAATTTCATGAAACTCTTACGGTCCCTAAATCCAGAAAACATCATGAAAATCCATATCTCAATGCGAAAATCCATGAATGTAATATACGCATCATAAACCTGAAATGCGAGCATATATAGGAAAAGCCGCAATTAATTGTAACATGTTAATATAATATCATGCGGTTCCTAATCTCTCTAATTCTAAAATAACATCAACAATAAGGGTAAATACGTAGCTATAGCAAGATATATGTGAACACATGAAGGTATAGAAGAAAATATAGGTATCTACCTATTAGTAATGATGTGATATACCCTCCAGGTATAAGTAAAGTATTAAATGCAAAGCGCACCTGTTGCTATGTCCTTAGGTGTGTATGTACCTATCGCTAATGGTACGATACCCTATAGGTATACAGGTAACTAGCATGTCAAAGCATATGTGTAAGCATGTAGGTATACAGGTATGCTATATGTTATATGCGATAAGAAATATGAATCAATGTCACAATGTCCCTAACCAGACAATATCATTTCTATATGTGGGTTGTGCGTGACATGGCAATTATTGACGGTGTGTGTAGCATACAATCAGTGCTCGTGTAACATGAGCCGTCAATAATAGTGCAATGTCCTAAGGATACTAGTCCAAGCACAACAATTTACTAAGCAGTAGGGTAAATGCGCAATTCTAAACATGACATAGAATATGCGACAAAGTTAATATCAGTAGCCCAGACGCATAACGCCATACGGGCGATTCCCCTGTAGATGTTAAATCTACTCACCAACACTCCTGGCTAAGTGTAGCCAACCACTCGTTTTCCCCTGGTAGCAGTGTCCGTAGTCCCCGCCTGCGAACCTACCACATCAAAACAATAAAGCAAGTATATATTAATAATAACATTAAAACACGTACACACTACATTAGACCGACGCAACAACACAAAACATACTCTCAAGTGTTCGTATTGTGGCTAACGTACGTAGCGACACGACGAAAACAACTTAAGAGCAAAACCACCGGAAGAGCACGATCCGTGTCGTCTAACGTATCGCGCGAACACAAAACACTACAACCTACCTAAGTGATCCAAGATTTTGCATACAGTGAAAACTAAACAAACAAATAAGACCAAATACACCCAAACCCCAGTATAGACCTACCCTCAAAAACCCAAACCCTAACTCAAACCCACGGCCGATCTCGCCGGAATCCTCATCAGACGTCGCCGGCTCAGGACGGTGGGATGGGGCTCGTGTCTCAGGTGGTGCTCCAGGGTCACTAGTACATCACTACAATATTGTTTGGTTTTCTAGTATGTTCTCGGAATCACAGCTGGTCATAGATATCGCAAATCGACACTAAAATATGATATATTGCACAAAACTAACCATACCTTATCTAAACTGAAAATAACTAGCCACAAAGCACAAAAACTAAATAAAGAACAGATAAGGATCATTACCTATCCTCAAGAACACAAGAACCAAGCTTTCCTAGCTCCAAGATGCTCAAATCAAGACTTAGGGTATTTTTATGATTTATTATGGAATTTTGGAGATTTTATGAGCTTGAAATGAAGTAAATGGAGAGAGAAATGCACAAGGGCAGAAGAGAGAGGGAGGGCTCGGCCAAGGAGGAGAGGGTGAGGGTTTAGTGAGGAATTACCTAGCAATAAATGCTCATTAATGCATTCACACACACTTGCACACATGCTTGCACCTCCTTTCTATTTCTTTTCTTTTAATTTTAAATCAAAACCCATACAAATATCTAGATGCTATGTGAAGGGTTTATTAACTCAAACTTAATTTTTTTGAAAAGAAGACTTAAGAGAAAATTCCCAAAATGTGAATACCGCATTAAAACAATATTAAAAATTGGGAAAAATTCAAATTGAACCAAAACGTCCCATAAAACCCCAAAGCTTGCGCACTAGCTTTATTTTAGCTAAACTAGGTGCTGGTAAGTATATATGGTCGTTTGATCACGGTCGGGTTAAAACAGAAAATACCGACAATTTTACCCAAAAACGGAAAAATTCACATAACGATTTCTAAAACGTTATAAATCCTCGCTCCCACTGTCATAAAGAAACCGAAGTATCTCTCAGGTGGGTGAGGAACCCAACTAGATCTGCGGAGAGGCTGAGGTTCGTTAGAATCTATTGAATCTTTCGGTTCTACCAATTCATCAGCTGCAGTTTGTATAGCTGGAACTATTTCCAGTTCTACCTCATGACCACTAATTTCTTCACAAGAAATTCCCTTTCACAAAGGTGGCATGTTGAGAAACAAAAAATCTTTTGTTCCTCGGTTAGGTAGAAGATATTCCCTTGCGAATGCTTGGGATATCCAATAAACTTCTACAGAACTGACTTTGCCTCGAGCTTGTCCAGATTATGCTTTTAGACATAGGCCGGACAACCCCAAATCTTAACATCGTTAAGAGATGGGCGCTTCCCATACTATATCACATATGGAGTGGTAGGCTACTGATTTGATTGGAACCCTATTCAATAGGTATGCAGCTTCTCAAGTGCATAACTCCCAAAAGGAAATAGGAAATTCAGTAGTACTCATCATAGAGCATACCATATCAAATAGGGTGTGATTGCTCCGCCCCGATACACCGAGGTGCTGTGGTGTATACGTAGGGGTAATGCTGAGAGAGAATCTCATTCTCCCTTAGAATAGTCCAGGAATCTCGTGCTCTAGTATTCTCCTCCTTGATCTCATCAAAGGACATAATACTTTTACCCATTTTTGGTTCTCTACTTCTAACTCATATTCATTGAATTTCTCAAAAGGTTCAGACTTGTGTTTCAACAGGAACACATGTGCAAATCTTGAGAGACCATCAGTGAATATAATGAAGTATAAAGAACCGGTCTTGGAATGTGTAGACAGGGGACCTTCATACATCAGCATGTATCAATCCCAAGAGTTCACTAACTCTTTCTTTGTTTTCAATAAACGGAGCTGTGGTCATCTTATCTTTGTGACATGACTGGCAAGTTTTACAGGATGTAAATCCAAACTAATTTAAATATGCATCTAAATATAACTTCAGCTAGTCGGGTCACATTGATATGACCTAGTGTATAATGCCTCAAGAAGGATTCGTTCATTTCTGAACTCTTTCTCTTGTGTGTGCTCTGTACACTAAGAACTGTGGTTTGATTTAGAACGTCTATGCTTTTAGATAACGTGCCTAAACCGATCAACTCTTGATATAGAAAATTTTCAAAACATTATCCAACAATACAAAATAATATCCTTCTTTACTAATAAAGAGACTGATATGATGTTGTATATCAGGTTCGGTATCTAATAACATTCATTCAGAATCAATGTATTTGTTAATACAGGGTGATAACTACCAACAGGCTTGGCTGCAACACTTGCACCGTTTCTATCTCATAAAACTTATCACCCGTTCTCAGTTCTCTACCTATCTGTAGCCCATGTAATAAATTACATATGTGGGATCCTGATCCGGGATCTCATACCCAGGACGTAAAGGATACTGAGAAACAGTTCTCGGTAATGAACACACCCGAAGATGATGCATCAACATGCACTTTCTTTGTTTGGGCGGCACGGGAATTCTGGTAATCCCCAATTTCCTACTTGGTCTTATAACAATTATAAGTAGGAGCGGGACCAACGTTCCTTAGCGCAGTATAACAAGCGGGTTCGGTCAATACTTCCGTATTATTATCTTGATTAAGGCGTGACATAGTCGCAACCAGGAGAGAGAGAGAAGAAAACACTCAGTGTGCGCTTTTACAAGATTAGATTGGTTATCAATTTATCTAATCAGGATGGCTCCTACTGTTTTAGTCAAATCTTCCTTCAAACCCTAAAAGGAAAGACTAGTCGGGATTAATTACACTCTACAAGTTCGCCAATCTTTCATCCAGGCCAGTGCCGGTACTTTAAGGGAGGTTCCCCGTGCTTTCGCACGGACCTAATTAAAATAAACCTCATTTTCCCAAGGGCGTAACCCCGTTAACACCTTTCTAGACACCTACTTGATCGGCTAATTGTAATATGTAAAACTCTCCCAGGAGTAACTCTTACTCGCAGCGGGTATTGGGATCCAACTATCTCATAGAAGGAATGCAATCTCATTGCAAATTTCAACATTTGAAATTCCCAATAATATTTTAACCCTAGCGTCCTATGACCTTGACGCAGGCCAACAAACCATAGTCCGCTAGTCAAGTTCAACCCATCATTTCCCGATTGAATTAAACCTACCCGCACGACCTTTGACGCAGGCCAACAAAGTCGCACGACTACCCTAAATCAATCGCATCATATGCTTTTGCAGATAAGCATAAGTAGCTACCAAACACTACGCCTTGACGCAGGCCAACAAACGCAGTACGAATACTATGAAGTACTTATCTGAAATGACGGAGGGTTACGACGGGTTTTTAAGAAAACCCTTTGCGTAATGAACTTGATATCGTTGTAGAATCGAGTGATTTTGAATGAAATGTTTTTTAGGCTTTTCTAGTTTCGCTAAAGAGGTCACTCCTGGTGAAGGGATCTCGGCTCTTTCCTTATCGAATAAGTTGCAGGATATTTCGCAAATACCACTATGTAAAGAAAGAACTATAGAAGCAATCAAAATACAAACCGAGTGTGTAGCATCTGCTAGTTTCGCTAAAGAGTTCACTCCCGGTGAAGGGATCTCGGCTCTTTCGTTATCGAATAAGGTGCTGGATGTTCTATAAGGAACACCACTATGCAAAGCAAGAAATAGAGCTACCAGTTTTTAAACAAGTTTCAACAACATTTTTAGGTTTCTTTTAGTTTCATTAATCTCATTAATGAAGTCCCATTTTATTATGCTTCACAAGCATCACATTTGAAACGAAATCTGCAATATAACATATATCTCATATATATAATATAAACATTCGTCTCAGGCAGTAATATGATCTCATCACAGAACATTGCAGCAGAAGAACATATATGAAATATTGGATATACTAGGAGGTCCGTGTTTTGATACGAGCCTGTATAAAACACGGATTCCACGGTCGCGATGAATAGCCAAACCCACATCCCTAGACCCCTACGGAGCGGCAAGCAACTCTGCCAATTCTAGAGTTAGGAGACCCGGTCTCGACTCCTCGAGATGGTCTCCCACTGGACCCTAGAACCCGGTTACTTGTGCTCCCCGCCATGGGTCTACCTAATGCGGAAAAGTAAATAATATACAATGGTGACATCATCCTCAGCCCGGAAGTGCCCCAATAAAAGAATATTACATACAAATGAATTTTACATGAATGAAAATAAAAACCCTCATCTCACATAAAACCCCCCGGCTATTCAAAACAAGAAGATCCAATATAACATATCACAGCAACACATAATATCACATATTATCAACGTAAGTAAATATGCGTATCCCAATAGTCGTTGATGTATAGCAACGAAACCGGAGATACACCACATATTACACTTACGATCGCAGAAAAGAAAGTGAAAAACTACAACAGTTGGAATCCGCAACCTACTTAGACATCGCATGCCTAACCAAATGAATTCCTTAGACATCTCATGCCTAACAATTATAAACCCCGCATTTTAGTCTCATTATCGAAAACACTTTTCAATATCTAGTCGGGCAATTCAACAAGATTCCCGATATCCTGATCGAATGCTCATCGCAAACTTTAGTAGACGGCCACACCCCCGGATGCCGCCGACGAAGTGCACTAAGGCGGAACACCGCTGCCGCGAGCACCCGAACAGATGCTTTTGGCGACGGCGTTCTCCTACAGTCACTTGGTCGGGGCTATGGGGCGTGGCTATCTATTAAGTTTACCCGGAGAGTATCCGCGTACACTACGTGATTGCGACGGACTTTTGATCGCATCAAAATCCCGTGGCAACCGATCAAATGAGACTAAACTGCTAGATTTATAACATTCAAATTAGTTATCTCATAACAACTTGTGGATTCCAAATATTGTATCACATTCCAGATAAATAGACAATGTTAAACTTTCCGATTGAATGATCAAACACCCAAGATTTCCCAAATAGCTCAACACTTGAGCGGAGTTCAAAAAAGGTATCCATCACATGCCACAGTACCAATGGTCCAGCCGTAGAAGGGTCAAACCAACGCCTCACATGTGGCAATCCCGTACTGCCCCAAACCCTAAGGTTTAGAGGCAGTTCAGACGGTCACATAATCGAGTTAAGGTTTGTGTTCTTTTAGAGGGTCCACCGCGTTACTTGCACGACTAAGAACGTTCTTAAACTACGGAAAAATCCAACACTTGAAAATTTTCCGGCCGGGGAAAAAGTGAGTTATTGATATCCGTTCGAACTTTTTAACACGTTCTAAAATTACCCGGAAAAAACTTAAACGAAGTTAAATTTTCCGATCGAATCAACGAGTTCCCAATACATCCCAGAAAACTCAACACTTGAGTAGAATTAAAAATTCCCAGAAGAATCAGGAAAACTGTACGGATATTACTGTGTAAAAGTCAAACCCCAATTCTACTGTTTGGCCGCTGAACCGCCGCGCAAGGCAAGGTCTTTCCGCGGTTCCGCGGCGGTTTAAGTGAATTAATGGCTCGTTTTTCACAGAACTCCATAGAATTCCCTACTGATTTTTTTGAGTATTTTTAATACAGAAAAATCACCATTTTTATAAAATTTCCAGAGAAGGGTAAAATATGGGGTTTCGGGGTTCGATCGGACTTCTAACTTCGTCTAGACTTCGCTTAAAGCTCTAGCTTGGCTCTGATACCACTGTAAGGTTACTAGGCACTCTCACAAGGTTCTACAAGGCATTAACCATGCCTGATTTAAATTTTAGACATGCCGAACAACCCTAACCAAGATCTTAGACTAGAGATTAGGCAAAACAAAGCAAATAAACAACTTTACTTCTAAGAGTTTGGGATTACAACCTTTGTAGTCCGGTCCTTCACTTCATAAGCTCCGTGTTGAGGTCCCTTCGCTGTGATCATCGAGTATCCAGACTCTAGAGAGGCTCCACAAAGAGAAAGATGCAAGGTTGCTTCCGATCTTCGATAACAAAGATGATCTACCTTGAAGTTTCTTTAACACAAGCTCTCACTCACTAATGAAGTGAACACCCTAATCAAAATGGCTAGAATAGATTAGGATGATGAAGTAGGAATTTAGCTCTCTTTTATTATCATAATCTCACACTAATCCATCACAAAACCTAAAGCTAGAAAGCTTTGCAAGGAGGAAGAAGAAGACGAATGAATAATAATGCTTTTGTGATGAATAATGAATTGTTGTTATAATTACAAATGCAACCATTGTTAAAGATGAAAGGCTAACCATTGTAGAGACTTAACTAGGGTTAAAGGGTGTGGGTTGGGTTTGGAAATATCTCACAAAATATCAACCATAATATCTTTGCAAGAAACAAAACCAAAAGCTTCTAGATGCTTCTAGAAAAGATTAACCCAAATCAAACCCTAACCATGTTTAATCTCCACTAATCATGTTGCATTAGTAATCATAACTTGTTACAATATTATATATCACATATATAATATATTTTTGTAACAAAAGAAAATAATAGAATTAACATATATCACATATATATCAATGTATTATCCGGTGAGAAAATGAATCAATAAGTGAGCTTATATTAGTTAATTTAATTTAATATATCATATATATTATTATACATTAAATTATCGAATCAACACTTGATCCGATAATCCGGGTATTTCACAAATAACCGACTAATATATTCTTTATCAGTTCATCGAATCAATACTTGATCCGATGACCCGGCTATATCACATATACCCGGCCGATGTCACATATCGCGAGAATCTAATACGGTATCACATACACGTATTGTTCTCGGTCCCGCACATATCATATATGTGCTCCTACTCCGTTTTGCCTGAGCCAGGAAACCTTTGTGTAGGACTCTAAAGAATCGTCAATACGCCGGCAGTAGGTGATGATCATATCAAACACCCACAAGCTGCAAGCGGTCAGCTAAACGTAACAGCCACCCAGGTATTGAGCGATCAGAAGATCAACAAGCAAGCCTGTACATTCTCCAGCGAATCCAATCAGTAACACTCCCGTACAGTCCGGTCTCTTCGTCTGATATGTCGCATATCTCGCCTAGGGGTGGTAAACGTCAGACCCCGGTAGCTTGATAAGTCGTATCGATATGAAGTCTATAACAGTTCGAGATACTACTGATAACACTTACCAGTAAATCTCAGCAACCCTGGCCAGAGATTTCTAGTTATAGCCAATCGAACACAGCGCAACATCAACTCGCTATACCGGGAGAGACGAATCCCCTCCCATCGCTCATTGCCTCCTTGTTATTCGGAACTGTACCCAAAATCCACCTTTTTGCACGCCCTCTTGGACGTGGTATGATGGAAATCAAAGCACAGTTGGAATCACACAAGACTCTATGACGATCTCGGGTCTATAAATTCTCTATACCAGTGTCACCAGAGAACTGCCATCTGACGTGAGGTATAATTCCATCTGGGAGTTCTCGGCGAGTCCGTCCAGTGTACCCAGTCTCCACTGAGCACCCGTATACCTTCTCTGATGTCAAACACCAATGGATATGTGATCATCCATCACTCATCATATGGGTCAAGAAGCGCATACGCTAGTCTACTCTGGTATATCGATGCCCTGTCTCGATACACCTATGACTAGGAACATTTGAAGGATGTACTTGGCGACTACACTGTCCCCACTAGTATGATCCGCATCATAGTCCTAGTAGTCAAGTACTCATCCTAAGGGCTTTTTCAATATGTAACATAGAGACAATCAGAGTACATGTTAAGATAAAGAGTAACCAGATAGCGTACTATCATGTCGAGCAAGAAAGTCCTCCCTATATATGTCCAAGCATCCAATACAATATACATCGTATGACAATAATGGCCTCTAGGGCATACATATAACTAACAAGCTGATTTGTGCTTATCTGCAAAGCATATGATGCGATTGGATTAGGGTAGTTGTGCGGCCTTGTTGACGTTGTCAAGGGTCGTGTGGGTGGGTTTAATTCAATCAGGAAATGACGGGTTGAACTTGACTTGCGGTCTATTGTTTGTTGACCTTGTCAAGGTCATAGATCACTTGGGGTAAAATGTTATCGGGAATTTCAAGTGTTGAAATTTGCAATAAGATTGCATACCTTCTATGAGATAGTTGGATCCTGATACCCAATGCGAGTAAGAGTTACTCCTGAGATAGTTTTGCACATTACAATTAGACCATCAAAGTAGGTGTCTAGAAAGGTGTTAACGGGGTTACGCCCCTGGGAAAACGAGGTTTATTTTAATTAGGTCCGTGCGAAAGCACGGGGAACCTCCCTTAAAGTACCGACACTGGCCTGGCCAAAAGATTGGCGAACTTATAGGGTGTAATTAATCCCGGCTAGTCTTACCTTTTAGGGTTTGAAGGAAGATTTGATAGAAACAGTGGGATCCATCCTGATTAGATAAGATAATAACCAATCTGATCTTGCAAGAGCGCACGCAGAGTGTTTTCTTCTCTCTCTCTCCTAGTAGCGACCATGCCACGCCATAATCAAGATAGTAATATGGATGCATTGACCGAACCTGCTTATTATACTGAGCTGGGGAACGTTGGTTCCGCTCTATCTTATAATTGTTAAAAGTCTGAGCAGGAAATAGGGGAATATCCGGATTCCCATGCCACCCAATCGAGGAATGAGCATGTTGATGCATATTCTGCGGGTGTGTTCGTTACCGAGAACTGTTTCTCAGTATCCTCTACGTCCTAGGTATGAGATACCGGATTAGGATCCCATATATGTAATTTGTTACATGGGCTACATACAGGTAGATGTCACTACCCGAAAATATTGTTCGTGACCGGCACTTAAACCACGCCACGTCTAAAGGCGTAACGTAATTCAAGTAAGCCAAAGCCCAGAAATCTAAACCTTTTTAAGAAAATAAAAGAGGTGATGTTTTGAAATAAAGGTATGATGAAATCAAATGTTTATATGCATAGATAAAGGAACATGAAAAATGCAAGTGGATTTACTAGTTGAAAAACATGTTTCGTCTTTTAAAAATTTGGGCAGCACCTCCTTTGTATATTTTGATCCAAAACCATAAATACATAATAATATAAAAGGCATCCCCAAGCGGGAGCTAGCTCTTCGCCAAACGGCGGAATCACAACCACGCAAGTCATAAAACATGTATATGACACCCAACGGCGAAGATCAACACAAAAGATAATGAAATAAGCAAGACATCAACCCACCAAGCGAACATATAACCCATCGCTCTAAGTCTCGCAAATACAAGTCTTTCTAAGTCTTACTATTTATACAAATACTAGTTTTGATTGATGGAGTTGACTAGATACAACAGGAAAAATAATACAAGAGTGCCACGATCCAACATGTACCACCTACCAAAGCAAATCACCCGAATGCAGCTGCGTGCCAGCGATGCCACTACTATCTATGCGGTCAACCTGCAAGAACTATGGCACAACGGCGGTGAGTTGCCAACTCGTGAGTAGAAAACATCATCAGGTAGAAATCGAATAAAACAACGATTCCTAGGTCAACTATATCATTATATCATAAAGGTAATACTATGATATCTAGGGTGACTGTATCTGCATATGTGCCACCAATATAATCCATGCCTATCTGCATGTGGATACCATCGACGTGTCCATCAATGACACAACAACATCATGCATGTAAATATCATGAAAGCATATGCATGTAAATATGAGGATATAAATCAACGTGTGTCCATCAACGACACATCAAATCATGGAACCTGAGTGTCCAACATCGACACTCGAAACATCATGAAACCCGTGTCAAACATCGATACGTAAATCCTCATATATCTTGGGCTCCGTCAGTTCGGATCGGCCCACGGGATCCGTCAGTCCGGATCGGCCCACGGGATCCGTCAGTCCGGATCAGCCCATATCATCTCACGACTCCGGTCAATATCCTCCGGATAACCGCCGAGCCCAAATACAATCACCGGTAGGTAGTAGTCCCTCTGCCAGGCTTATCGTCTACTGCAAAACATCCCTTTCTTGCCCATACCGGGTCCACCATGAACCCGCAAATGGATCATCCAGCTCCTCGAATCGGGTTTCTATCACACGTCTCAGAACCGAGAAAACGCATGGTGGACGCACTGAAATATCTTATCAAGAGAAACAGGGTTTTTAAACCAATACATAATTTCCTTTGAAATGTAACCATGGTTCTCAAATCCAGAATCTCATGAAAAACGACATCTCAATGCGTAAAATCATAAAGCATGATGTATGCAAACATGGAACAACAATATGCACATATCAAGGGAAGACCGCTCTTTTAAATGAATCCAGTTTTTTAAATATATCCTGCGGTTCCCAATTTCTCCAAGTCAAAAGCAACATCATATAAAGGTGTATATGTAGCTATAGTAAGTATATCATGCAACATAACATAATGATGTAGCAATTCTACTGTGTAGGTGACATAGCAATTATCGATGATGAAATTGTGTGAGCCGGCAATCTGTGTAAGTGTAACATACGCATCATCGATAATTGTGGAGGTGTACTAGCATAGGTGTATGTAATGCAATGATAATATCATGGACGTAGCATAAGGTGCATCGTAAGTGTAATGCTATCAGGTATACATATCCAATCTATCATCTGCATAAAGGCTGAGCTAAGAAGTGTAGACAGGTATTATCAATATTTATAACATACCCGAGTCAATGAATCAGTCAATCGACATCCAGCCTCACAACATCACGTATGGTATAATCCATCATACGGAATCCTCTAGTCAAGGGTATGGATCAGTCATCAAGTAACACTCATCACGTACAGTATCCATCGTACGGCGGCATTAAACTATTGGGGATCCTATCAACCTATATAACAATGAGGGTACGGACCTAACGTCTCGTACGACATATCACTCATGATTCACAACATCATATATATATATCTATATACCTATATCCCAGGTCACATCCCTATCAATCTCATATCAGGGGACCGACATAGGTATCAATTATCTCATATCGACTCGCATCCATATAACGACATATCACACCAAGTCATCATATCACATCGTATACACTTTTCATCACATTAATATCTCACATCAAGTCATCTTACATATACATTCTATCTAATAAATCTTATGTCACGTTACTCTATATCTCCTACTTATTCTCGTGCACTACCTATATTTATATATCGTGATTCACATTTACTTTTCATATCCTTATATATCAATTCGAGACATCATTTCTATCATATCATGTCAAAGAGTCATATCCCTATAGCTTTCCTCTCACATCTCGATATATATATTCAATCATTCATGTCATCTCTAATTATCTTTTTAACCATATCCATAGTTTTCTAATATATGTTTCCTTAACCATAATCTGTATATCGGTTTCCATCAAAGTTTGCGGGGGTGCTATACGCCATCCACCCGACTTCCCCCATAGATATAAATCTACTCACCTATGGAACTCCTTCTTCAGCCGTAGTCGATGTGCTTCGTCGTCTCGGAATCCACGCGAAGGTACCTACAATAAATACACAATCGCAAATGCTATTAACATCATGTCCGGAAAACCAATATGGCACACGGTACGCTCATAGCTTAGAACCTATAGCCTACGCATGCAAAACAATCAAACAACCCTTGTTGTTGACGTACATGTTAGTTATGTATATGCCCTAGAGGCCATTGTTGTACATATGATGTATATTATAATGGATGCTTGGATATATATAGAAAGGACTTTCTTGCTCGACATGATAGTATGCTATATTGTTTCACTTTGTCTTAACATGTTGACTTGTATTGATTTACTGTCTTGCTCTCACATGTTGATAAAGCCCTTAGGATATGTACTCGACTACTTAGACTATGATGCAGATCATACTAGTGGAGCCAGGGTAGTCCAAGAGTACATCCTATAACTGTTCCCAGTCGAGGGTGTATCGAGACAGGGCATCGATACTCCAGAGTAGACTAGCGTATACACATCTTGACCCATTTGATGGGCGATGGATGATCTCATATCCATTGGTGTTTGACATCAAAGATGGTGTATGGGTGCTCAGTAGAGACTGGGTACACTGAACGGACTCGCCGAGAACTCCTAGATGGTATTATACCTATCGTCAGATAGCTGTTCTCCGGTGACACTGGTACAGGTTAGTCTGTAGACCCGAGATCGTCATAGAGTCTTGTGTGATTCCCACCGTGCTTTGATTTCCACCTTACCACGTTCAAGAGGACGTTCAAAAGGGTGGCTTTTGGGTACAGTCCCGAATCGCATGGAGGCAATGAGCGATAGGAGGGGTTTCGTCTCTCCCGGTATTGGGGGTTGATGTTACGCTGTGTTTGATTGGCCATAACTGGAAGTCCCTGGCCAGGGATGATATGGAGATTTACTGGTAAGTGTTATCAGTAGTTTCTCAACCCGTTATGAGCCTCACATCGACACGACTTATCGGTTACTGGGGTCTGACGTTTACCACCCCCTAGACTGGATATGCGACATATCAGACGAAGAGACCGGACTTGTAACATTTCAGGAAAATAAAATATTATTTTTGGGAATTTTTATAATTAAATAATAAATCTGTTGAATATTTTAATGAGCCGGTATAATTAAATACCGATAAATTGGGAATTTATTTTTGGAAAATTATAGAAATTACTAAAAAGAGGGTGTTTTATATGATTTAGGTGAATTGTAATATTTTATGATTAATTATATTCACTTTTAGTGCTAATCACAATTAAATATCGCTAATCTTGCATTAATCCGGTTTTGGTGCACATGACATGCACCATATCATTTTTAGCACTTGTTACATTTTATCATGGCTTTTCTTTTGTATTTCATTCATGGTTGTTGTTTTTGTAAGAAAAGAAAATATAAGAAAAGAAAAGGAATAAGATATGAGAGATGGGCATGAGTGGGAGTGGGTGAGAGTTTTGTTGACTTGGCCATTCTCTCCTCCATCATCCTGTTGGAGATAGTGCCCTCATAGTCAATTATTGGATCGCAGGTACGTGATTGCAATGATTGCGGAGGACCTATACCGGTAGGACAGTCTTACTCAAGATGATACTATGCTATCTGGTTTGCCTTTATCAGTCGTATACATGTTCAGGTGACTGATTACATGTTACACTTTGATAGAGCCCTTAGGATCTTGCTTTACCATCAACAGTATGATGGCGATCATATACGTGAGAGTTGGGTGGTTTATACGCATATCCTTAATTGTGGTCCCTAGTCGTGGGAGTTTCGAGACAGGGCATCGATACTCCGGAGTCGACTAGTGTGTACAGTCGAGACCCCGACGAGGGGCGGTGGCCGGTCTCACAAGCCACTGGTGTCAGTTGGATCACCTAAGATGTATACAGGTGCTCATTGGGTTATGAGTACACCGGACAGGACTCGCCGGGAATCTGCTAGTTAGTACTATATCTATCGTCAGATAGCAGTTCCCTGGTGACATGTGTACAGGTTAGTTCATCGACCTGAGGTCGTCATTTGTCTCGTGTGAGTTCCCACTGTGCTTTGATTTCTACCCTACCACGGCTCAAAGGAGTCGTGCAAACAGGTAGCTTTTGGGTACAGTCCCGAGCCATATGGAGGCACGTGAGCGGATCGGCAGGGGATTCGTCTCTCCCGGTACTGGGGGCGAGATCGTGCGGTGTCTAAGAGAGCCATTACACAAAGCCCACGGCTGTGGCAGGAGATTTACTGGTAGGTACTCCAGTAGTATCTCAGGGTGTTATTGGGCTTCACTCCGACACGACTTATACTACTATTGGGGGTCTGACGTTTCTAGCCCCCTAGGCAGATATGCGATACTCATAGACGAACGGACCGGACTGTATATACATTGTCACTGTTAGGCTCAGTAGGGTTTCCGGATGAGTTCGCTCATCAGCCTCCCTTGAGGTCAGTCCATGGGCAGCCGTTACGCATTGCTAGTGCCGCTGACGGTTTGTGGTTAGACCCACTGCCAGGGTACTGACGAGTCATTAGAGTCCCCCACAGACAGTTTCCCAAGTTCGGGCGAAACGTTGTAGAGGCCGTATGGTTTTATGGCAGGGTTCGGAAAATGCACGTGCGTTTACACACGTGTTATTTTTCGGGCAGATGATACTGGTCGGCTTTGGTTTAAGCCGGATCCGAGTATTATATTGAGTGGATATAATATCTTTGTCTCAGTTGCATTTGTATTCGGTCGTAATACAAATGCGGGTATATTTATACAGTTTCGGGGTTATCCTGAAAGTCGTTTCAGGATCACTTTTGGAAGTTGCCAGTTTCCAGTTTTCTATCAGCCGTCTTTTAACATTCGGTTAAAGACGGATTTATCTTTTCTTGAGATAAGTGTTGAATCTTCTAGAAGTTTCTAGATTAGATGACAAGGATGATGAGGTGGCTAATGACTCATCTTGACATTAATGGTTGCATTAATGACTTGATGAGGTGTTTAAGTGAGTCATGCTTTAGCTTTAATGATTCTTGTTTAGCTAAGGATATTTTGTGAGAAGCTTTGTTCTTATGATCACTCTCCCCTCTCCTACACTCACCTCCCTCCATCATAAATATTGTCGGCCCCCTCCTCTCTCTCATTCACTTGATGTTTCATTTGTAGAAAAGATTATGATAGTATTTGGGGTGCATAGAAATTTCATTGCCTTTTTCATTCCATCACCCAATCCGAGTGGCAACTTCATTAACCGATTGTCCACGGACTTGGACGAAGTGAGACAAAGTCATCTACTCATTCTCTACATCATTCTTGGTCGTCTCTTTTAGCAAACTTGACGACCGAGTTGCCTCAAGTCAGAGGCGGGAGCCCGTTTAAAGAATCAGTGACGTGGTGCCACCTGGACGAGGAGATCGGAGATCGACGAGATCGGAGCAGCCGCAACAGAGCGTGGGATGATGGTTAAAGAACGAAGGACTCGGATCGTTCGGTATAACCTTTCTACACTCTTTACAGTTTGTTAGTTTAGCAATAATGGCAGATCCAGGTTAAAGTATACGATAGCGCCGGTCAAAAGTTTTTTGTTCCGCATTTGGCATCTGTAGACTGCCGGGGCGCTACCGTAGACTTACAGTGGTATCAGAGCCTCACCATTTTGCTATGCTAACTTGTGTTAATGCGTTTAAAACATCGATCGAACCGGAAATCGAAAATTGCAAAATTCCAAGCTCACAGTTTCTGTCGATTTTAAATGGTCTCCTAAAATTTTTCTACATGTCTTAAAAATCTGTGCAGGGTTTTCTAAGAACCACGACCAAATTTGGGCACGTGACTCCACCAAACCGCCGCGTAAACGCGGCCAAACCCATGGTTTGGCCGCGCATCCGCGGCCACTTGGTGAGCTCATGCTCCTAAATTTGTATAGTGGGTTCTCTGTTGGATTTTGGGGTTTTTGGTATATATCTTTTGGGCCCAGGTTTTGTTACTGTTCACCAGTAAGTCGTGGGGCCCACTTCTTGATATTTGGTCGATCGAAATTTAAACATGTTAGTTTACAGTGCTTACATTATATCTCTGACCGGGAATGTCATTTGATCGGTAAACCGCGTTTGATTGCTATAGTTCTTTTAGACGGGTTTGCGAACGTGACATTCGCGTTGATGTTCTGTTTTGTGCTGTGATGTTGCGGATTTGTCGTGGTGGATAGCAGTGTGCAATGATAGTACAGTTTGTGTTTATTTGTACATTTGATATTGCGGGGCGAGCGTCCAACTTGTGGACTGCCGTCACTGCCTGTTGTATAATATTCTTTTGGGGCACGACCAGGTTGCGGTCGATGTACCTATTGTACTATTTTTCATTACTGTACTAGGTTTTGCCCCGAGACGGAGTGCACGGATAGCCGGGTTCTGAGAAGCAACGGGTCCGCATCTCATGGCTTTGAGAGGCAGAGGGGCCCCACTCTAGAATTGGCAGACTATTCGCCGCACTCGTAGGGGTACAGGTTGACCCAAGGAGGGGTGCCCAAGATTACCGGATTTCGTGAAGTGCTGGGTGGTCCATTCACTATGCTGTAGGGGGCTGCCTCGCTTCAGGTTTTGGCGGGTAACTTGCCGCACCCATAGGGGTCTAGGTTTCATTGCACAGGCTATCCACACGACAGGGGAACGTCGAGTTTCAGCAGTGGCTCTGTGAAACTCGGGGATCCCAGATATCTGTATTGTTCTGTGATGCTTATTACTTTTCTGTAATGTTGCATACTATCACGCCTGGAGCGATTATTGTATATTTGTTTATATACTATTAGAAGTTGTATATGTTTTACACCCGCGCTAGTCCAGTCCCCGCTCTGTCGTTAGTTAAGTAACCTAACGGGTGATGACGGGACCCAGCGACGAATGCGGATGGCATATACGTACATTTTATTTTCGTTCTTTTCTGGTGTGATTAAATGATGGGACTGCGTTGATTCTGATCAATGCAAAGTAAAGCAAACCTGTTTGCAGTTGTTGGAACAAATTTAAAAAGTGTTATTGCAAAGACGTTTCCTTTTGTTATGCATAGCGGTATTCAGTGGAATATCCTGCACCTCATTCGACGGGACAAGGGCCGATATCCCTTCACCGGGACCGACCCCTTGGATAGAAGTTTACGTCAGGGTAATAACTTCACTATAGTCGATTACAAGTTGCTTTGCATAGCGGTATTCAGTGGAATATCCTGCACCTCATTCCACGAGGAAAGAGCCGAGATCCCTTTACCGGGAGTGACCTCTTTAGCAAAAGGTTTTCGCCACTATATTTTAAAAAGCTATCAGGTTCCTTCAGCGATATCAAGTTCACTACGTTAAAGGTTTTTCGCCAAAAACCAGCCGTAGCCCTCCGTCACTTCTTTTGAGTATTTAGTAGTATTCAGGCTATGCATTTTAGCCAAAGTTAAGGCATAGTGTTTGGTAGCTGCTGGGTATTCAATTGTTGCATAGATAGATGAGTTAGTTTGGGACAGTCGTTCTGCCGATTGGCCAAAGTCAGGGGCATGTGCGGGTAGGTTTAAATTGACAAGATAGTGACGGGTAGAACTTGGCATGTGACTTATGACACTTTGACCAAAGCCAAGGCTATAAGAGCATGGGGCAAAAATCATATCGGGAGTTTCTAAAGAAACTGAAACTTGCCAAGTATGCGCATACCTTCTGGAGTATGAGTAACGTGGATGCATTCCATCACGTTATCATGCGATGAGAGTTGGATCCTGATTCCCACTGATGAGTTGGTTTACTCTTTGGGTGATCCCGATTGATTCTTCTTTAGGTTTGGAGGAGAATTTGACAGGACAGTGGGAGGTTTCCGGATTAGATAAAGTGATGACCATTCTGATCTAGGTTAGAGTGCACGCAGAGTGTTTCTTTTCTCTCTCTCTTTGGCAGCGATCTTTGACCGACCCTAGACTATGACTCAGTGACCAAGTTGACCGAACCTTCTTATAATACTGGCTTTTGGATTGTCTATGTTGCATAAGTCATTGCCACTCCTTCTTTTACCCTTTGCATTTCTCAGAACACCCGTATTACTACGGATATCCACTTCCATTGGATAGATCCATCGTATGGTTATATACGAACTCGAAGGGACTTCTTCGAGGATGGATCAAGGTTCAGGAGAAATAGAATTGGTTTATTCAGTTGCCTTTTATTATCACCTTCTCTCAGGTTGCGAGAGCTCCTTGGTTTAGGAGAGTACACCTATTACGCTTATTGGATAGTCTTATTCCAAACCATAGGCTGGTGCCGAAAGGTAGGGAATGAAGAAAACCAATTAGCCTAAGTAGGGTGTGCAGAAGGTAATATGTAAAGACAAAATAAAGGGATTAGAAAGAGGGCAAAGTAAATTGCGACTGTTATCATTCACGACCAAAACCGCGTACTTCATCGCCACTCCTATTTCACCTTTAAAAGAATAAGGTATTGTTCAATTGTCTTTTATCATCACCTTCTCTCAGTTGCGAGTACTCCTTGGTTTAGGAGGGTACACCTATTATGCTTACTGGATAGTCTTCTTCCAAACCATAGGCTGGTGCCGAACGGTAGGGAAGGAAGAAAACCATTTAGCCTAACGATGGTGTACAGAAGGTAACGACTAAAGACAAATAAAGGGATTTAGAGAGATGGCAATAAAATATACGGTTGAAGTCATGAATTGGATTATGTAAGAGGCATTGCTGTGAATACCAGGATACTTCTACGAAACATTTTCATGTTTCAGTGCATTGTTAAAGAAAAACTGTTTTCCCGATTAGACACTTACTCCAAGGGTATGTATTTACCAGGTTTCATTGTCATATCTGTATGGTTTTACAGATGATGAGTGGGAGTAAGTTATTGGGAATTAGGTGATTATCCTCATTATATCGGAATTCGTTGTAATTGGTGATATTTGAGGAAATCGCCAGGGTACAGTTTTCCACCTACAACGCACAGGTTTTGAGTTGTTTAACTCAGCGGACTTATACAGAGTATTGTATGTTGTCTAAGTGTCCATCAGGACAAAGGGGTAGGTCCTCGTACTATGTTCTATTCACTTATAACTTCTCTAGTATTTAGACGAGTGTTTCGTAGAAATACAAGGTCTAAGTTTTGAGAAGTTGTGGGTATAAGAATAAAGTAGAGAATCAGGTATCACAAGTATCGGGATTCTTCAAAGAGATCGAAGATGTAGATTCTTGTGATTGGTATTCAGATGATAGTGATGGTTTTGAGAAACGTGTTTCTCTTTCAGGTTACTCATAATTGGATGGATTCCTAAATTGAGTAATGCTGATTAGCCTCTTTCCATTAAAGATGATATGCACTGGAGACAGCTGCATAATTTGAATATGGTTCCAATTAAATAAGTGCTAAAGTTTTTATATTGGATATAGAATGGTTCGTACCTTAAAAGTTGTTAAGGTACGGGGAGTTGTCCAGCTTATGCTTAAAACCAGACTCTGGATAACTCAGGGCACGTTTCTGTAATGGCTGTTTGTGGGTTGACCCTGGCTATGACGAGGGTTGATATTCTACCATTTGGAAGATCAATAGTGATATTGTTCTTGACTCGCCACAGTTTTAGTAAAATGGATCTTTTTCAGAAAACAGTAGTGGGAGTATGGTAGAACTGGAAGTGATTCCAGAACCGCGAACGATTACGGAAAATTTAATAGGACCTATATATTCAATCAGGTTTGACATTCAATAGCCACTCCGCAGATTTGGTGGGTAACCTCAGACACCCAAGAGGTACTTCGGTAGCCTCAAGGAAGGTGACAGAGAGGTTCTTATCTACCCAGACTTGACACTACTGTTGTTCCAGGTTATGAGACCCGGTAGGAGGGTTGTCGTAGTCAGTGGGAGCAGCAGAAGCATAGTGGGCAAGTAGCTTATGTCTATTTATAGACTAGAGCAGTTATAGCGGAGATAGATCATCTATTTTTTGATGTGACAGTCATAGGTTTGACTTCAATCAGAATAAGGGATGGATCTGTTAAGAAGGTAGTAGGGTGTGATGTCATGGTATTTGATGACATACACAGAGTAGGAAGTAAAATTCCTATACTACGATCGGTTGTACTGTGGTCGTCATACAGTTGTTTCTCCAGACAGGATATGGATATAATATTTGACATTCTGGTTTCTAGATCTATGGTTTTAGATCTGGATTTGGGTAGTTTCCCAATGTAGTTACTTTGACAGATATTCTAATGGTTTTTAGAATAGTTGACTCCTAGCATGGTGGTGTACCTGCAGGTGATGGAGTCACCCTCTCTAAAGGTGTCTTACAGACTAAAGGGGAGAGGGATGTGCATGATTGGCAGATCACTTGCTTAGGCAATTGAGTCAATCATGAGATGTCAAGTACCACACCAAATGTTGGTTTTGCACTAGATGCAATAAGTTTGTATTAATCCAATCCTGGAGAAACATAAGGAAGCAGTTATAGAACATAAGTACATGTTCTACGGATTTGATGACGGCAGCCTCCTTCGGGAGACGATTATCATTCCAAGCTTCAAAGGTGACATGGATGACAGAGTGATTGTCAGAGTTATAGTTTTCCCTCTGACGAGGGACAGTATTATGGACAGGTGGTCCAAGAGAATACTGTGGGAGGCATGGTGCCGGATACTGATTAGGTTCAGTGATCGATACAGTCTAAGAAGTTTAGATTTGGAGTTCATTTATGAACAAGGTCCCATCAGATATCCAGACATATTCTAAGACAGGTATTACTCAATTCGGGAGATGGCTTTCTCCGTGAACTTGAGATTAAGAGAGATATAGAAAGAAACTTCTAGGCGGATCCACTCACTGAGGCTATTTCTCGAACACAATAGTTTTACAAACGGGCTTTGTGATACTGATTAGTAGAGGAGTTGGATGTTCGGTTTCACACGGGCTGTGAGTAGTCGACATTGCAATAATTAGCCTTGAGTGCAAGTGGGAGATTGTTGGAGATAGTGCCCTCATAGTCAATTATTGGATCGCAGGTACGTGATTGCAATGATTGCAGAGGACCTATACCGGTAGGACAGTCTTACTCAAGATGATAGTATGCTATCTGGTTTGCCTTTATCAGTCGTATACATGTTCAGGTGACTGATTACATGTTACACTTTGATAGAGCCCTTAGGATCTTGCTTTACCACCAACAGTATGATGGCGATCATATACGTGAGAGTTGGGTGGTTTATACGCATATCCTTAATTGTGGTCCCTAGTCGTGGGAGTTTCGAGACAGGGCATCGATACTCCGGAGTAGACTAGTGTGTACAGTCGAGACCCCGAAAAGGGGCGGTGGCCGGTCTCACAAGCCACTGGTGTCAGTTGGATCACCTAAGATGTATACAGGTGCTCATTGGGTTATGAGTACACCGGACATGACTCGCCGGGAATCTGCTAGTTAGTACTATATCTATCGTCAGATAGCAGTTTCCTGGTGACATGTGTACAGGTTAGTTCATCGACCTGAGGTCGTCATTTGTCTCGTGTGAGTTCCCACTGTGCTTTGATTTCTACCCTACCATGGCTCAAAGGAGTCGTGCAAACAGGTAGCTTTTGGGTACAGTCCCGAGCCATATGGAGGCACGTGAGCGGATCGGCAGGGGATTCGTCTCTCCCGGTATTGGGGGCTAGATCGTGCTGTGTCTAGGAGTGCCATTACACAAAGCACACGGCCGTGGCAGGAGATTTACTGGTAGGTACTCCAGTAGTATCTCAGGGTGTTATTGGGCTTCACTCCGACACAACTTATACTGCTATTAGGGGTCTGACGTTTCTAGCCCCCTAGGCAGATATGCGATACTCATAGACGAACGGACCGGACTGCATATACATTGTCACTGTTAGGCTCAGTAGGGTTTCCGGATGAGTTCGCTCATCAGCCTCCCTTGAGATCAGTCCATGGGCAGCCGTTACGCATTGCTAGTACCGCTGACGGTTTGTGGTTAGACCCACTGCCAGGGTACTGACGAGTCATTAGAGTCCCCCACAGACAGTTTCCCAAGTTCGGGTGAAACGTTGTAGAGGCCGTATGGTTTTATGGCAGGGTTCGGAAAATGCACGTGCGTTTACGCACGTGTTATTTTTCGGGCAGATGATACTGGTCGACTTTGGTTTAAGCCGGATCCGAGTATTATATTGAGTGGATATAATATCTTTGTCTCAGTTGCATTTGTATTCGGTCGTAATACAAATGCGGGTATATTTATACAGTTTCGGGGTTATCCTGAAAGTCTTTTCAGAATCACTTTTGGAAGTTGCCAGTTTACAGTTTTCTATCAGCCGTCTTTTAACATTCGGTTAAAGACGGATTTATCTTTTCTTGAGATAAGTGTTGAATCTTCTAGAAGTTTCTAGATTAGATGACAAGGATGATTAGGTGGCTAATGACTCATCTTAACATTAATGGTTGCATTAATGACTTGATGAGGTGTTTAAGTGAGTCATGCTTTAGCTTTAATGATTCTTGTTTAGCTAAGGATATTTTGTGAGAAGCTTTGTTCTTATGATCACTCTCCCCTCTCCTACACTCACCTCCCTCCATCATAAATATGGCCGGCCCCTTCCTCTCTCTCATTCACTTGGTGTTTCATTTGTAGAAAAGTTTATGATAGTATTTGGGGTGCATGGAAATTTCATTGCCTTTTTCATTCCATCACCCAATCCGAGTGGCAACTTCATTAACCGATCGTCCACGGTCTTGGACGAAGTGAGACAAAGTCATCTACTCATTCCTACATCATTCTTGGTCGTCTCTTTTAGCAAACTTGACGACCGAGTTGCCTCAAGTCAGAGGCGGGAGCCCGTTTAAAGAATCAGTGACGTGGTGCCACCTGGACGAGGAGATCGGAGATCGACGAGATCGGAGCAGCCGCAACGGAGCGTGGGATGATGGTTAAAGATTGAAGGACTCGGATCGTTCGGTATAACCTTTCTACACTCTTTACAGTTTGTTAGTTTAGCAATAATGGCAGATCCGGGTTAAAGTATACGATAGCGCCAGTCAAAAGTCTTTTGTTCCGCATTTGGCGTCTGTAGACTGCCGGGGCGCTAGCGTAGACTTACACATCCTTCCTTCATTTTTCCCTCCCTCTTCAGCTCATGGCAGCACCCTCTCCTCCACCATCTTCAACCTTCACAAACAACCTCAAACCAAACCCAAAACATCATTCCCTCTTCACAAAAAACATGCACAAGCTCAAGAGAAGCACATTGAACCAAGAAAAATCGGATTTTGAAGACTTTGAGCAACTCAAGAATTTTCTTGAGTTGCCAATTGAGGTAATTTCTGCACCACTAGCATTGTATTTCCATATCATTAGCAACCATACAAGTTTAGAAGTGTTTTGATGCGGTTTTGCGAGCTTTGAAAATTCCTAGAGAGGATTAGGGTTTGATTTGAATTGGGATAGTGTAATTGAACCTTATTGGTGACCTTAGACCCCCCATGATGTTAGAAACCCATACCAAGCATGAACTAAAACATGTAACCCAAATTTAAAACTTGTCATGTCGGTTTTGTGAATATATAGTGGGTGCAGGGAAATCTGGAGTGATCTGGAGCATTTTTGAGAAAAGTAAACAATACCATCGACCGAGATGGACCCTAGGTGGCCACTCTACCAATACGAACACATTCTGAGCCTATAAAACCGAGGAGGCCGGAATTTTTGGGGTAGGGGTCGGCCACATTGGTGAATTAGGTACCCAGGTTGCTTCCATAGGTCATTTACATCCTATACATCACCCCAGTAGTGTTTGTGCACTTAGTTTTGACCTGAACAAAAATATGCAGCATGTTTTCTTGGTTTCTGCCGTATGTTTCGTGGTGTTTATGAATTTAAGTTTTGATATTTTGTTTGATATCGATCACTTAGCGTTTGTACGTCTATATCGAGGGTTATTTGGTTGAATTGCGAGATGTAGACCATAGGTTTTGACCTATGGGTGATTCGTGCGACATTTTGGTTTTCGTGTGTGATTTCATTAACGATGCTATATATGATATGTAGGTACCCCCACTTGGACTTCGAGACGACGAGGATGAGTGAGGCGTCATCGACTCCAGAAAGCGAAGATCAAGATGAGTAGATCTATATCTACGGGGGAAGTCGGGTGGATGGCGTATAGCCCCCTCGCAAGTTTTTGATGGAAACCGATTCATAGTAAATGGTTAAGGAAACCATTAATAGAAAACTATAGATAGACTTAATGATAGTTAGAGAACTATTAGAAGCTAAATGATAGTTAAGAGCGATATGATACGGCTAATATGTGATGACGGGACTTGAGGATGATAGTTGATGATATTGCCGTTTAGGGTACTATAGGACTAGATAGTCGACGTAGATATGTCATCCGAACGAAACGTATTTCTAAACTGAAGAATCGTACGCATCTTTTAAACAAATACCTTGAGGGACGTTATGGATTTTCAAATGATATCTTTTCCTTAAAAACGCCGTAACTCTTACTTTCAAAACTACGATTCACTTCTTTTAAAACACTGATTGTATGGTTCGGGTGTGTTTGTAGATTAGATACTTATGCTTAGTACGGTGTGGGATGTGTATATAACATTGACTTGATGGGGCATAGAAATGCGAGACGTGATATGATGATTTGATGATATGATTGTATACGGATGCGAGTCGATTGAAATGATTGATACCTTGCCGGTCTCCTGATATGAGATAGTTATGGATGTGACCTGGGACATAGGTATATAGATATTTATATTATGGTGATTCTGGAATGATAAGCCGTATGAGACGTTAGGTCCTTACCCTCATTGTTGTAAAGGTTGATAGGATCCCTATTTGTATTATGCCGCCGTACGATGATTTTCCGTATGTGATGAGTTTGACTTGAGATTGATCCATACCCTTGACTAGAGGATGCCGTACGATGGATTATACCATACGTCATGCTGTGAGGCTAGATGCCCATTGATAGATTCACCGACTCAGACATATAATAGTTACGTATACCTTATAGCTTTTAGCTGATGATTACCTTATGTTGCATTCATGATATTATCATTGCATTGCATATACCTGTGTTAGTACACTTACACCATTATCGATGATGCGTATGTTACACATATACAGAATTGCCGGCTCACATACTTCATCATCGATAATTTCCATGTCACTAGACAGTAGGATTGCTGCATCATGATATGACTCTTTGTATAATTTACTTGCTATAGTTACCTGTGCACTTCTATACGATGTTGCATTTGACTTTGGAGATATTGGGAACCACAAGACATATTTTCAAAACTGGAATCATTTAAAGGAGTGGTTTTCCCTTAATATGATACATCACTGTTCCATGTTGCATGATATAGTTCATGTTACCCACAACGGTTCTTACGGGGAGGCGGAATAGGTAAAAAACGATTTTTGACGCAAGGTAACATGGACTAGAAATGGAGGATCTTTGCTAAACAAAAACCTAGCAAACTAACTACAAGTTTAGGTACTCGGTTAGATGGTTATACCTTGGTCTTGAACTCCTTCACTTCTTGCTCCTTGGAGTGGTTTGAACGGCTCCTCTACGTCGTCTTCTCTTTGCCGAAGAAGGATTCACCCGAAGGCCTCTACCTTGAGCGCCTACCTCAACCTAGAGGTAACTAAAGTGCTTGGCTTGCTAAACCTAGAACTCTAGAATGAGTAGAGTGAAGTCTTGAAGGTTTTATCTCAAGAGCTCATGGTTCTCAACACATAAGAGATGAGAGCTTTGAGAGAGGAAGAGGGTGAGCTAATGGATGAGAGAGAATGAGCAAGTGAGAATGAGATAGCTTTTTTTTACAACCATGCTCTCCAAATAAGAATAATGATAATAATAATAATGATTAAGAAATTGTGATGGTGAGTTTATGAATGACCATTATCATTTCAACATTTAATGCATTTGCAAGAAACAATAAGCATCTTGCAAGTGAAATGATGATGGTTAATTGGTTAACAATAGTCAACTGGTCAACCGAAGTCAAAAAGTCAACAAAAGTCAAAGGGTCAACTCAACCATGGCACAATTATCCTTAATTAATATTATTAATCATATTTCTCATTCTCATTAGGGTTTAGAAAAAGTCAACGGTCAACAACCCTAATGTAATTCCTCTGCCTCTGTCAACTGTGCATACACACCCGCATCCGTGTTCCGAGGAACACGAATACAATGAGATAAAACCAATCCCAAAACATATACTAGGATTTGGCTTAAACCAAAGCCCGCTAGTAATAACTGCCTGGACACCAAACGTGCACAAGTGCGTGGATGTGAACGAACCCCGTCGCAAAACGATGCGACCTCTACTCTGTTTTACCCAAAGGCGAACAGCCCTCTGTGTGGGACTCCAAAGACTCGACACTACGCTGGCAGTGGGTTTAACTATAGGCCGCAAGCGGTACTAGCTGTACGTAACGGTCCCTAGGTAGATGCCGACAAGAAGACTGAGGAGGTGAACCCATCCGAACTCTTACTGAGCCTGAAAGTGACAATCTCCGTACAGTCCGGTTTGTTCGTCTGAGAGTATTGCATGGCGGGCCTAGGGGGGAGGTAAACGTCAGTCCTCTAATAGCGGTACAAGTCGTGTCGGAGTGTAGCCCAGAACACCCTGAGACAACACTGGAAACGCTACCAGTATATCTCGCTTGCTCTGGCCAGGGACTTTGTGTAATGGCTTTCCTAGACAAAGCGCGATATCAACCCCTAATACCGGGTGAGACGAATCATGTCTAACATTCACTGCCTCCAAGTGCTTCGGGACTGCACCCAACTGCTACCTGTTTGCACGACTCATTTGAGCCGTGGTAGGGTAGCAATCTAAGAACAGTGGGAACACACTCGAGGTGAAGTGACAGTGTCAAGTCAACGGACTAAGCTGTACTCATGTCACCTAGAAACTGATAACTGACGATAGGTATAGTACCAACCAACAGTTCCCAACGAGTCTTGTCCAGTGTACTCATAACCTAACGAGCACCCGCATACTATCTCAAGTACGACGTACTAATGGCTGTGGGACAGACCATCTCCCCTGCTGGGATGAGAAGCGCATACGCTAGTCTACTCCGGAGTATCGATGCCCTGTCTCGATAATCCTACGACTAGGGACCTGTATAAGGATGTGCTTGTAGATTACCCGGCCCCCACTAGTGTGACTGCCATTACAACGCTGGTAATCAATCAAAGATCCTAAGGGCTCCACTAATGTGTATAGGCGATATGCTAAAAGAAACACATGCACACATTAAAGCAGAAACAAACTAAGTAGCATACTACTATTTTGAGCAAGATTGTCTATACAACTGTGAATATCCCAAGCTTCCATCAAGTAATATACAAACTAGTATGATACAGTAATGGCCTCTAGGGCATATACACTAACAATCTCCCACTTGCACTAAGGCCATGAACTGGCGTATCGAAGACCTATCATCTCGATGAGCTGCTTGAACTGAGTCTGGGCTATGGCCTTCGTGAATGGATCTGCAGTGTTATCTTCTGTAGCAACCCTCCGAACCTCGATCTCCCGGCGATCCACGATCTCCCTGATTAGGTGATACCGCCTCAAGATGTGTCTGGACTTCTGATGGGTCCTGGGTTCCTTCGCTAAAGCTATAGCCCTGTTGTTGTCACAATACAGATGTATTGGATCAACAATGGATGGAACCACCAGAAGTTCTGTCAAGAACTTTCTCATCTAGACGGCTTCTTTTGCGGCATCAGATGCAGCGATATATTCCGCTTCCATCGTCGAGTCAGCAACGGTTTCCTGTTTGGAACTCTTCCAACACACCGCCCCTCCATTGAGGGTAAAGACATAACCCGACATGTATTTGGAGTCATCCTTGTCACTCTAGAAGCTGGAGTCAGCAAAGGCCTCTATCTGGAGGTCTTTTCCGCCGTAAACCAAAAACATGTCCTTAGTCCTTCTCAGGTACTTCAGAATGTTCTTTACCGCTATCCAGTGCTTCTCCCCAGGGTTTGACTGATGCCGGCTTACCACACTCAGTGCATAAGCTACATCTGGTCTGGTACACAACATCGCATACATTATAGAGCCCGCCGCAGAGGCGTAGGGTATAATAGACATGCGATCCCTTTCCAAATCAGTCTTGGGAGACATCTCTTTGGAGAGGGTGATCCCGTGACAAGCCGGTAAATTACCGCGCTTGGAATCTTCCATACTGAATCTTTTCAGTATGGTGTTGATGTAACTGGACTGTGAAAGTCTTAATATCCTCTTGGACCTATCACGATGGATCTGGATCCCTAAATGTAAGAGGCATCACCTAGGTCTTTCATGGAGAACCTGTGTGATAAGAACCCTTTGACAGATTGTAGTGTAGGAATGCCATTTCCTATCAAGAGAATGTCATCTACGTATAAAACGAGGAATACGACAGTCCGTGCTACAATTTTACTATAGATGCATGGTTCATCTGGATTTTTAATAAAGCCAAATTCTTTGACCGTCTCATCAAAATAGATATTCCAACTCCGCGATGCCTGCTTCAGTCCATAAATGGACTTAAGAAATTTGCACACCTTCCCGCTGCTCCCACTCTGAATGAAACCCTCTAGCTGGTCCATATAGACACACTCCTCTAAATTTCCATTTAGAAAAGTGGTTTTTACGTCCATCTGCCAAATCTTATAATCGTGGAAGGCAGCAATGGCAAGAAGGATCCGAATGGATTTAAGCATAGCCATTAGAGAAAAGGTTTCATCATAGTCCAAACCAGGTCTTTGACGAAAACCCTTTGCAACAAGTCTAGCCTTATAGGTTTCAACCTGTCCATCTACACCAATCTTCCTTTTGAAGATCCATTTACAGCCTACGGGTTTTACCCCTTCTGGAGCAACGTCCAAAGTCCATACTTTGTTGGTGTACATGGACTCCATCTCGGTCCGCATTGCATCCAGCCATTTTACCGAGTCAGTGCTCTGAATGGCCTGTTGGAAGCTAGTCGGCTCATTATTATCAATGATGCAATCCTCTCTATCCCCGTCTATGAGAAAACCGTAGTATCTCTCGGGCGGATGAGACTGCCTACTACTCCTGCGGAGCAGCGCAGGAATGTCCTGTTCTTTCGAACCTTCTGGTTCTTCTAAGCTTTTAGTAATAGCTTGTGGTTATGGAATTTCTTCCAGTTCTATTACGCTCCCACTTATTTCTTTTTCTAAGAACTGATGTTCCAGAAAGTGGGCATGACGAAAGATAAAAACCTTTTGTTCTTCTGTGTAATAGAAAAGATACCCCCTGGAGTTCTTTGGGTATCCCGCAAACTTGCACTGTACTGAGCGTGCCTCGAGTTTGTCCGTATGCTGCTTTTTGACAAAAGCTGGACATCCCCAAATCTTCAGATATTGAAGATAGGGTTTCTTCCCACTCTATATCTGATATGGTGTGGTAGGTACAGTCTTAGTTGGAGCTCGGTTCAAAAGATATGCAGCTGATTCTAGTGTATATCCCCAGAAAGATCGCGGCAACTCAGCATTACTCATCATGGAATGTACCATATCCAATAGGGTTCGGTTCCGTCTCTCTGATACACCATTATGTTGTGGGGTGTATGGAGGAGTATGTTGAGAGAGAATTCCATTCTCTTTTAAGTAACCAAGGAACTCGGCACTCAAGTATTCACCACCTCGATCAGATCTCAGTGTCTTGATACTTTTTCCTGTTTGTTTTTCTACTTCATTCTTCTATTCCTGGAATTTTTCAAAGGTTTCAGATTTATGCTTCATTAAAAAGACATGTCCGAACCTTGAAAAATCATCCGTAAAAGTAATAAAGTAAGAATAACCACTTCGCGCATGTATAGACATTAGACCGCATACATCGCTGTGTATGAGTCCCAAGAGCTCGCTCACTCTTACTCTGTGTCCAGTGAACAGAGCCTTTGTCATCTTTCTTTTGAGACATGATTGACAAGTTGTATATGATTGATATTCGAACGGATCCAATTATCCTTCTTTATGCAACTTAGTTAACCTTGTCGTATTGATGTGACCCAGTCTACAATGCCATAAGAAAGCATGATTTATTTCTGGAGACTTTCTTTTGTGTGTATTCTGGACATTGAAAATCTGTGGTTGGTTCAATACGTATATACCGTTGTTTAATGTACCCGACCTAATCAAAACATGATTAAGGTGAATGTTTACAACATCATTTACAAATGTAAAATCATAACCTTCTTTAGACATTAAAGATATAGATATGATATTATAAGTCGCACTGGGTACAAAATCACAGTCACGCAAAACCAAAACATGTCCATCTGACAATCCCAAGTGATAGTCCCCCACGGACTCAGCATCCATGCCAGCTCCGTTTGCAACTCTGAGGGTCATATCACCTGCCTTCAAAACCCTACGCTTTCTAAGTGCCTGCAAAGAATTACAGATATGAGATCCTGATCCCGTATCCAATACCCAGGAAGTAGAGTTTACTAATAGACAGTTTTCAATAACATACACACCTGAAGCCGAAGCCACAACTTGCTTCGGGTCCTGGTTCTTGGCCTTCCAAGCCCTGTAATCTTTCTTCCAGTGTCCTTTCTTATGACAATAAAAGCACTCTTCCTTCCCCACAAGCTGTCCCGCAACCTTTGCCACCTTTGCCTTTCTCTTGGCTTCCACTTTACTAACACCGCCCCTTGGTTTGGTGGGGGCCTTCTTCTTCTTTCCTTTGGCTTTCGCCTTGGACCTAGAAGTAGAAAGTACTCCAATAGACAAAGTGGATGTTTCCCTTACTTCTTGTAAGGTGCCCTCTGCACTCCTCAACATGTTGAGGAGTTCCGGAAGTTCAACTTCTTTTCCTTACATGTTGAAGTTCAGGATAAACTGGGCGTAAGTGGAAGAAAGGGACTGGAGAATCAAGTCAGTGTAGAGATCGTTCTCAACGTGGTCCCGAGGTCCGCGAGCTCTTCAATATAGCCAATCATCTTAAGCACGTGTTCCGCTACAGATGATCCGACGGCCAATCTCGCCGAAAACAACTTTTTCGAGACTTTGTATCTGGCGATACGGGATTGTTCTCCATACAGATCCTTTGTGTGGAGAAATATGGATTCAAGATCCATATCCTTGTGCCTCCTGTGATGTTCATTGTCCATAGAGGTAAGCACGAGTCACTTGGCCTTCGCGCAATCAATCTCCCACGTCATACAGATTTCCTTATCCACGACGCTGGATTGAGGACCTGGGACAGGGGGAGCTTTGGTGGTAAGGAGATACCCAAACTTGTCATAAGTGATTGCCATTTTGACATTTCTGAGCCAATCTTTGTAGTTTGGCCCTGTCAGTATATTTTTATCTAGTAGTAACTTAAGGCCGATCATGATGTTTGGTCGCTGCAATTAGGAGAGAGAGAAGAAATACTTTAGCATGATGCTCTTGCAAGTATAGAGTGGTTTTTAGTTTGTCTAAACAGGATGGCTCCCACTGTTTCTCGAATCTTTCCTCAAACCAAAAAGAAGAATTGGTCGGGATCAATCTCACCGTACAATACTTGCTTAACCGTTCAGCCAAGCCAGTGTTGGTACTTCGAGGCAGGTTTTACGACGCTTTCGCGAAGTTCCTTAAATAAATAACCTCTTTTCCCTGTGTGCGTAGCCCCGCTAAAACCTTTCTAGACACCTACTTGGTTTATAGCATTGATCGTTAAGTGAGAAAGTTTCACGAGGAGTAGCATATACTCACAGTAGGATCGGGATCCAAATATCATCGTGTGATAAAGCTGAAGGAATCCTACCAGAATCATCACACTCCAAATGGTATGCAATACTAGCAAGTTTCAGTTTCTTTAGAAACTCCCGATGTGGATTTTTGCCCCATGCTCTTATGACCTTAACATAGGCCAAAATATCATAAGTCACATGTCAAGTTCTACCCATCATTTACCAGGTTAATTTGAACCCACCCGTACATACCCTTGACGTAGGCCAAAATGGCAGTACGACTATCTCAAACGAACGCATCTATCTATGCAACAGATAAATATCCGGCAGCTACCAATCACTATGCCTTGGCGTAGGTCAAAATACATAGCTTGAATACTACCGAATATTTAACTGAAATGATGGAGGGCTACGAATGGTTTTGGCGAAACCGTGAACATAGTGAACTAGATATAATCGAAGGAACTTGATAGCTTTTAAAAGGAGTGGTTTAAGCTCCGCGTTTAAAAGTTGTTTTGAAAAGAAACCGAGTGGTTTTGAAATTGTTCCAACGATTTAACTTTGGATTATTTTCTTGCATTAATTTAATGCGTCCCATCAATTAATCCTACCATTGCAGAAAACAACGAAAATATGACGTGCGCTTATGCCATCCGCATTCACCACGGGGCCCCGTCATCACCCGTTAGGTTACTTAACTAACGACAGAGCGGAGGCTGGACTAGCGCGAATGCAAAACATAAGCAACGCCTACTAGATATCATATATAGATATATATATTCATCAGATGCAATGATAGCCATTCCAGATCATAGATGAACACATTGGATATGCTAGGAATCCGTGTTTCGTTCGAGCCTGCAACGAAAGACGGATTACACGATCGCGATGAATAGCCAAACCCCACCCTAGACCCCTATGGGTGCGGCAAACTACCCGCCAAGTACCCGAAGTGAAGCAACCTCCCTCAACAACGTGAGTAGGCCACTCGGCACTTCGAGGTACCCGGTAGTTTGTGCACCCCACCTTGGGTCTATCCTAGGAGCAAAAACAGTAAAAGAAATAATATACAATGGCGGCTACAACCTCACCCCGGATGTGCAGCCATAAAATAATATTACATCAATTTACATATTACATCAAATGAAAGGAAAAAGAAACTCTCATCTCACAAAACCCCGGCTATTCATCCACGACAATCCAACAAGTTCATATACACAATCCAACAACATTACAGATCACAGATATGCATAATCCCCACCAATCGACGTATAGCGATTAGTCGACGTTCAGTGCATATATCACATTACAGATATAACCATTTAGCAAAAGTCTGTAGAACTTCGATCAAAATACAAATTTGTAACTACCCCAAACACAACATTGTTCTCTGGATAATCTGGGCAGAAACAAAATATCTCAAAAATCCAAAAACATAATACTTAAGAAACTGCAGCAAACCCAAGTCGTGGCCAAGTCAACTCGGCCGCGGATCCGCGGCGAAACGCGTGGTTTCGCCACGGTTCCGCGGCGCGTTGACCGAGTCGTGGGCTCGTTTTTGCTGCATGTTCCAAAAAAACCCTGCACCAATTTTTAAGGTATGTGGAATTATTTTTAGAGCAGTTTTAAAAATCGGCAGAAAGTATTAATTTTTGACATGTTTCGCGATTTTTTTCCGGATCGAAGTTCCAAACACTTTGCTAACATGCTAGTTGTTGTTTAGCTAGGCTCTGATACCACTGTAAGTCCACGTTACCCACCCCGGTTCTTACGGGGAAGCGGAATAGGTAAAAAACGATTTTTGACGCAAGGTAACATGGACTAGAAATGGAGGATCTTTGCTAAACAAAAACCTAGCAAACTTACTACAAGTTTAGCTACTCGGTTAGAAGGTTATACCTTGGTCTTGAACTCCTTCTCTTCTTGCTCCTTGGAGTGGTTTGAACGGCTCCTCCTCATCGTCTTCTCTTTGCCGAAGAAGGATCCACCCGAAGGCCTCTACCTTGAGCTCCTACCTCAACCTAGAGGTAACTAAAGTGCTTGACTTGCTAAACCTAGAACTCTAGAATGAGTAGAGTGAAGTCTTAAAGGTTTTATCTCAAGAGCTCATGGTTCTCAACACATGAGAAATGAGAGCTTTGAGAGGGGAAGAGGATGAGCTAATGGATGAGAGAGAATGAGCAAGTGAGAATGAGAGCTTTTTTTACAACCATACTCTCCAAATAAGAATAATGATAATAATATTAATAATTAAGAAATTGTGATGGTAAGTTTATGAATGACCATTATCATTTCATCATTTAATGCATTTGCAAGAAACAAGAAGCATCTTGCAAGTGAAATGATGATGGTCAATTGGTCAACAATAGTCAACTGGTCAACCGAAGTCAAAAGTCAACAAAAGTCAAATGGCCAACTCAACCATGACACAATTATCCTTAATTAATATTATTAATCATATTTCTCATTCTCATTAGGGTTTAGAAAAAGTCAATGGTCAACAACCCTAATGAGATTCCTCTGCCTCTGTCAACTGTGCATAAATACCCGCATCCGTGTTCCGAGGAATACGAATACAATGAGATAAAACCAATCCCAAAACATATACTAGGATCTGGCTTAAACCAAAGCCCGCTTGTAATAATTTCCTGGACACCTTGTTGGATATAGTGCACTCAGAGTCAATTATTGGATCACAAACAAGTGATTACAATGATTGACGGATGACCTATACCGGTAGGACAGTCTTACTCGAGAGGTTAGTATATTATCTGGTTTGTCTTTATCATCGTGTACATGCTTTAGGTGACATTGTGGTTCACTATTACACGTTGATGGAGAATAGTATGCTACCATGGTTTGTCTTTATCACCGTGTACTGCTTTAGGTGACCTTACTGGTCGCTATTGCACACTGATAGAGCCCTTAGGATTCTTGCTTGACGACCAGCAGTATGATGGAGATCATATACGTGGGAGCTGGGGTCTATAAGCACATCCTTAAAATTGTTGTTGATAATGCCCTCAGAGTCAATTATTGGATCACAGGTACGTGATTGCAATGATTGATGGAGGACCTATCCCGGTAGGACAGTCTTACACGAGATGATAGTATGCTATCTGGTTTACCTTTATCATCGTGTACTGTTTTAGGTGACTTGACACGTCGCTATTACACGTTGATAGAGCCCCTAGGATTCTTGCTTGACCACCAGCAGTATGAGGGCGATCATATAAGTGGGAGCTGGGGTCTATAAGCATATCCTGAAATGGTCCCTAGTCGTGTGAGTTTCGAGACAGGGCATCGATACTCCATAGTAGACTAGTGTATACAGTCGAGACCCCGACGAGGGGCGGTGGCCGGTCTCACAAGCCACTGGTGTCAGTTGGATCACCTAAGATGTATACAGGTGCTCATTGGGTTATGAGTACACCGGACAGGACTCGCCGGGAACATGCCAGTTGGTCATATACCAGACGTCAGATGGCAGTTCCCTGGTGACATGTGTGCAGGTTAGTTCATCGACCTGGGGATCGTCATTTGTCTTGTGTGAGTTCCCACTGTACTTTGATTACTACCCTACCACGGCTCAAAGGAGTCGTGCAAACAGGTTTTAGTTGGGTACAGTCCCGAGCCACATGGAGGCAGTGAGCGTATCTTCAGGGGTTCGTCTCTCCCGGTATTGGGGGTGAGGTCGTGCTGTGTCTAGGAGAGCCATTACATGAAGCCCTCGTCCGAGGCAAGGAGATTTACTGGTAGGTATTCCAGTAGTATCTCAGGATGTTATGGGTTACACTCCGACACGACTTGTACCGCTTTTGGGGGTCTCACTTTTACCAACCCCCTAGGCCCGCCATGCGATGCTCATAGACGAACGGACCGGACTGTACGGATATTGTCACTGACAGGCTCAGTAGGGTTGTCGGGCTGAGTTCGCTCACGGACGTCCCTTTTAGTCAATGCCTGGTAGCCCGTTACGTATTGGCTTATACCTCTGACGTGCTAGTGGTTAAATCCACAACCAAGGCGTTGACGAGTCTTTAGAGTCCCCCACATTCAGTTACTCAGCTTTCGGGCGAAAGGTTGTAGAGGCCGTATGGAGATATGGCAAGGTCCGATCAGATACGTGCGGTATTGCACGGATCAGGATCGGACAGTTTGTACTATAGGCCGTATGGTTATATAGCAGGGTTCGATCAGATACGTGCGGTATTGCACGGATCAGGATCGAACGGATGATACTAGCCGGTTTTGGTATAAGCCGGATCCTAGTGGAGATTTTGTCTCATTGCATTTGTATTTCGGTCGAAATACAGATGCGGGTGTGTATGCACAGTATCGGGGTTTTCCTGTAATTTATTACGGGACCAGTTTTCTGGAGTTGCCAGTTTGCTTTTAGTTTCGGCCGATTTCCATTGTTCCGTTCATTGGCCGAAGATTGGTGGAGAAGGGCTTATTTGCATTGTTGCAAATAAGTATTTGTGGAGGGGTGGGTTGCTTATTCTTGTGTCATGATAGTTTTTCATTGACCTTGACTTCTTGACTTCTCCATCATGGCTTGACTTTCATATGACATGGTTTTCATTATGGTTGTGGTGGAGTGAGGTTCTCTTTTGGTAATCATTTCTTTGCATGATTTGGTTGTTGAGTGTTGGTGTTTCTTTGTGATCATTATTCCATATGATAACCATTCCTCTCTCTCTCTTGGATAAGGATGGCTCTCTCATTTTCTATCACACTACACTCTCATTCTCATTCTCCTCCCTCACTTGTATTGGCCGGCCATGTATAGGAGGGGGCTGTCCAAAAATTGAGGTGGGGAAATGTTCATTTCATGCACCAAAATTCTCCAAGCTCCTCCATATACTTCTTGTATCATCCCTCTACCAAAGTGGCACCTCCAAGAACCCCAAATGAGACTTCTTCTCTAGATATTCAACAGCATATCTTGGGCACGTCGAGTAGCCGGCTTCGTGCCCGAGTTGCCTCGGCATTGAGGTGGGAGCCCGTAAACGATGTAGGCGATGTGGTGCACTTCCGGCGACGAGGAGGAGACGGGACATTCCGCAGGAGATCGGGACGACGACGAGAAGACCGGAGGACTCGGATCTGTCGGTATACTTCTCTTCCCTATCTAGTTAGTAGCTTAGACTTGTTAATGGTTACGATCCGGATGTTTAGTGCGCGGTGGTGCCGGTTTGCTAAGTCCGCAAAATTAAAGTTTATCACCGCTTCCGCATTCCGGCGTCCGATTGACGGCCGGGGCGCCGCCGTGCACTTACAGTGGTATTAGAGCCTCGCCATTAACTTAGTCTAGCTTTGTGTAATGTGTTTGCATTTCCGATCGATCAAAAAGTTCCAAAACCCGTATTGCCTTCGCATCAGTTTCTATTGAAAATTTTTGGTCTCGAAAAATTTTTCAGGTTGTAAAATTTTGATGTACTAAAAATTATAAGACCACTGTTCAAATTCGATGCACTGATCTTCTAACCAGAGCGCGGAAGGGCGGCCAAAACCCACTTGTGGTCGCGCTTCCGCCGCATCATGAAGGAATCAGTGGGTTGGGTTTTTACAGTGGGCTTCTGGGGAGATTTTAGGGTTTCTGGAACATTAACATTGGGCCCAGATTTTCTTTAACTGCTACAGTATTGCTTGAGGGCCCACTTGTTAAAATTTGATTGATCGAAAATTTTAAACACATTTTTCACAGTATTTACATTATATCTGCGACCGTGAATGTCACTTGATCGGTAAATCCGGTCTAACTGCTATAGCCCGGTTAGACGGATTTGCGAACGTGACTTTCACGTTGATGTTTTGTTTTTGCTGTGATGTTGCGGATCGGTCGTGGGGGATAGCCTGGATGCAATGCTAGTACAGTTGTGGTTGTATTATGTACATTTGATATTGCGGGGCGAGCGTCCGACATGTGGACTGCCGTCACTGCCTGATTGTATTATTATTTTGGGGTACGGCCAGGTTGCGGTCGATGCACCCGTTGTATGTATATTTTACTTTCTGTACTAGGATTACCCCGCGGCGGGGTGCACGGATAGCCGGGTTCTAGAGGGCAACAAGCCCGCATCTCATGGCATTGGGACAGAGGGGGCTTTACTCTAGGATTGGCGGGCTGTTCGCCGCACTCGTAGGGGGTACAGGTTGACCCAGGAGGGGTGCCCAAGTTACCGGATTCCGTGAAGTGCTGGGTGGTCCATTCACGGTGCTGAAGGGGGCTGCCTCGCTTCAGGTTTTGGCGGGTGACTTGCCGCGCCCGTAGGGGTCTAGGATTTCATTGCGCAGGCTATCCACACGACCAGGGGAACGTCGGGTTTCAGCAGTGGCTCTGTGAAACCCGGGGATCCCAGATATCTGTATTGTTTCTGTGATGCTGTTCATTCTCTGTGATGTTGCATTTCTTTCACGCCTTGAGCGAATATAATATATTGGTATATATATTAGTAGATGTTGTATATGTTTTACATCCGCGCTAGTCCAGTCCCCGCTCTGTCGTTAGTTAGCTAACCTAACGGGTAATGACGGGACCCAGTGGCGAATGCGGATGGCATATACGTACATCAGTATATTTTCGTTCTTTTTGGTGTGATCAATTGATGGGACTGCATTGATTCGGATCAATGCAAGTTAAAAACAAACCTAATCTGATGTTGTTGGAACACTTTTTCAAAAAGCTGTTATTGCAAGGACGTTCACTTTTGTTTTGCATCGAGATATTCAGTTGGAATATCCTACTCCTCAGTCGACGAGGCAAGGGTCGAGATCCCTTCACCGGGAGTGACCCCTTGGACAAAAAGTTTGCGTCAGGGCATTAACTTCACTATAGCCGATTACTTTTGCTTTGCATCGCGGTATTCAGTTGGAATATCCTGCACCCCATTCTACGGGGAAAGAGCCGAGATCCCTTCACCGGGAGTGACCTCTTTAGCAACGGTTTTCGTCACTATATTTTAAAAGCTATCCGTTCCTTCGACGATATCAAGTTCTTTACGTTAAAGGTTTTCGCCAGAAACCATTCGTAGCCCTCCGTCGTTTCAGACGGGTAGCACGTAGTATTCATGCTGTGTTTGTTGACCTTCGTCAAGGCATAGTGTATGGTAGCTGCTTGTTACCTTTCTGCTGCATAGGTAGATGCGTTGGTTTGGGACAGTCGTATAGCCTTGTTGACCTTCGTCAAGGGCTTGTACGGGTGGATTCAAATTAACCTGGATAATGACGGGTAGAACTTGACATGTGACTTATGATTTGTTGACCTTCGCTAAGGTCATAAGAGCATGGGGCAGAAATCACATCGGGAGTTTCAAAAGAACTGAAACTTGCCAGATATGCGCATACCTTCTGGAGTGTGATGACGTGAGCGGATTCCGTCACGTTATCATGCGATGATAGTTGGATCCCGATTCCCACTGATGAGTTAGTTTACTCCTCGGGTGACCCCGACTAATTCTTCTTTCAGGTTTGGAGGAGAATTTGAGGTACAGTGGGAGGTTTCCAGATTAGATAAATTGGTAACCATTCTGATCTAGGTTAGAGTGCACGCTGAGTGTTTCTTTTCTCTCTCTCTCTTTGGCAGCGACTATTGACCCGACCCTAAGACTTTGACTCAGTGACCAAGTTGACCGAACCTTCTTAAACACCGGCTTTTGGATTGTCAGAGTTGCAAACCTCATTGCCACTCCTACTTTTACCCTTTTCTCCAGGACACCCCGTACTACTACGAACGTCCACTTCCATTGGACAAAACCATCGTATGGTTAAATACGAACTCGAAGGGATTTATTCGAGGATGGTTTCCGGTTCTGGAGAAAACGGATAGGACTATTCAGTTGTCTTTTCCTTTTACCCTCTCTCAGGTTACGAGTACTCCTTGGTTTAGGGGTAGTACACCTATTACGCAAATTGGATTGTCTTCTTCCAAACCTTAGGCTGGTGCCGACCGGTAGGGAATGAAGAAAACCAATTAGCCTAACGATGGTGTACAGAAGGTATTGAGTTAAGACAAAGTAAGGGATTAGTAAGAGGGCAAAGTAAATTGCAACAGATATTCACGACCAAACCAAGTATTCCTTCGCCAATCCTAAATCACCTTTGTATTTCTCCAGAACACTCCGTATCACTACGAAGATCCACAGTTTATTGGATACTCCATCGTATGGTTATATACGAACTCGAAAGGAACTTGTTCCTGTTCGGGGATGGATTATGGTTCAGGAGAAATAGGAATACGAGTTATTCAGGTGTCTTTTATCTTCACCTTCTCTCACATTGCGAGTGTTCCTAGGATTGGGATAGTACACCCATTATGCTTATTGGATAGTCTTCTTCCAAACCATAGGCTGGTGCCGAACGGTAGGGAAGGAAGAAAACCATTTGGCCTAAAGGGGTGTGCAGAAGGTAAAGACTAAACACAAATGAAGGGATTTGGAGAGGTGGCAAAGAATTACACGGTTACAGTTGTGAATCTGGATACTGGAAGAGGCATTACTAGGAATACCAGGATACCCCTACGAAACATTTCAATGTTTCAGTCTCACTGTGTACTGTTAAAGGAAAGCTGATTTCCCGACTAGATACTTACTCCAGGGTATGTATTTACCAGGTATGATTCTCACATCTGTATGGTTTTACAGATGATGAGTGGGAGTAAGTTGTTGGGAATTGGGTGACTATCCTCATTATATCGGGATTCGTTGCAATCGGTGATATTTGAGGAAATCACTTGGGTTGTTTGCCGGTCGGCAAATATTTGGTTTTGAATATCCGCTGTTATGCACCAATTTCAAATCGATATATCTGTACGTCTATTTTCATAGAGTGAGATATACTTTTTGAAATTATGTCGATGACATTTACCTATACCAGTGTATGGTTAGGTAAGGAGCATTAAACAGCGGTGTAATTCTTCTTAACCATAAGTACAGTTTTCAACCTACGACACACAGTGAATGAGTTATCAGACTCAAGGGACTTATACAGAGTATTGTATGTTGTCCAGGGTCCATCAGGACAGAGGGGTTGGTCCGCGTACTATATTCGGTTTACTTATGACTTCTTTGGTTTTTAGACAGGTGTTTCGTGGAAACACAGGGTCCGAATTTTGAGAAGTTATGGGTATTAGAATAAAGTAGAGAACCAGGTGTAGCAAGTATCGGGATTCTTCAAAGATATCGAAGATGTAGATACTTGCGTATGGTATTCAGTTGATAGTAATGATGAAGAGATCTTGCTTCTCTTTCAGGTTATTCATAATTGGAAGCATTCCTAAGTTGAGTAACGCTGATCGTCCTCTTTCCATTTTAGTTGACATGCACTGGAGACAGCTGCATGATTTGAATCTCGTTCAATTAAATCAGTGCCTCTGTTTCTATATTGGATATAGAACAGTTCATATCTTAACGGTGTTAAGGTACGGGGAGTTGTCCGGCTTATGATTAAAACCAGACACTGGACAACTCATTGCACGTTTCTGTAATGGCTGTTTGTGGGTTGACCCAGGCTGTGACGAGGGTTGACTTTCTACCATCTGGATGAACAATAGCGATATTGTTCTATACTCGCCACAGTTTTATCAAAAATGGATTTTTTCAGAAAACAGTAGTGGGAGTATGGTAGAACTGGAAGTGATTCCAGAACCACAAACTATTACTGAAGATTTGATAAGGAACCTAAAGATTCAATCTGGATTGACATTCCATTGGCCACTCCGCAGATAAGGTGGGTAACTTCAGGCACCCGAGAGGTACTACGGTAGCCTTAAGGACGGTGACAGGGAAGTTCTTGTTTACCCACAATTACCATTGCTGCTGTTCCAGGCTGCGAGACCCGGCGGGAGGATGAGTATAGCGTCGTTCTAAACTAGTTTTAGAAGTGTACGTCTATATGACTCTGTCAGAGGGTTGTCGTAGTCAGTGGGAGCAGCGGAAGCATTGGTGGACAAGTTGCTTATGTCTATTTATAGACTAAAGCAGTTATAGCGGAGATAGATCATCAATTTCTGATGTGACAGTCATAGGTTTGACTTCATCAGAATAGAGGATGGATCTGTTGAGAAGGTAGTAGGGTGTGATGTCATGGTATTTGGATGACATACACAGAATAGGAAAGGAAACTCCTATACTACGATCGGTTATACTTTGGTTGTCACACAGTGTTTTCTCCACAAAGAAATTGGATATTATATCAGACATACTGGTTACTAGATCTATGGTTTTAGATCTAGATTTGGGTGGTCTCCCAATCAGGGTACTTTGACAGCATTCTAAGAGTATTTAGAATGGACGACTCCTGGCACGGTAGTGTACCTGCAGGTGATGGAGTCACCCTCTCCAAAGGTGTCTTACAGACTAAAGGGGAGAGGGACGTGAATGATTGGCAGATCACTTGCTCAGGCAATTGAGTCAATCATGAGATGTCAAGTACCACACCAGATATTGTTCTTGCACTAGATGCAATAAGTTGACATTAATCCAATCCTGGAGAAACAGTCGGAAGCAGTTTTAGAACATAAGTGAATGTTCTAGGGATATGATAACGACAGCCTCATTCGGGAGACAGTTATCATTCCAGGCTTCCAAGGTGACATGGACGACAAGGAGGTTGTCAGAGTTATAGTTTTCCCTCTGACGAGGGGCAGTATTTTGGACAGGTAGTCCAAGGCAATACTGAGGGAGGCATGGCGCAGGATACTGATTAAGTTCAGTTGACGATACAGTCTAAGAAGTTTGGATTTGGAGTTCATTTATGAGCTATGTCCCATCAGACATCCAGACACATTCTAAGACAGGTATTGCTCATTTCGGGAGATGGGTTCTCCGCGAACTTGAGATATAGAGAGACATAGAAAGATACATCAAGGCGGATCCACTCACTAAGGCTATTCCTCGAACGCAATAGTTTCACAAACGAGCTTTGTTAGACTGACTAGTAGAGGAGTTGGGTGTTCGGTATCACACGGGCTGTGAGTATGCGACATCGCAATAATTAGCCTTGAGTGCAAGTGGGAGATTGTTGGAGATAATGCCCTCAGAGTCAATTATTGGATCACAGGTACGTGATTGCAATGATTGATGGAGGACCTATCCCGGTAGGACAGTCTTACTCGAGATGATAGTATGCTATCTGGTTTACCTTTATCATCGTGTACTGTTTTAGGTGACCTGACACGTCGCTATTACACGTTGATAGAGCCCCTAGGATTCTTGCTTGACCACCAGCAGTATGAGGGCGATCATATAAGTGGGAGCTGGGGTCTATAAGCATATCCTGAAATGGTCCCAAGTCGTGTGAGTTTCGAGACAGGGCATCGATACTCCATAGTAGACTAGTGTATACAGTCGAGACCCCGACGAGGGGCGGTGGCCGGTCTCACAAGCCACTGGTGTCAGTTGGATCACCTAAGATGTATACAGGTGCTCATTGGGTTATGAGTACACCGGACAGGACTCGCCGGGAACATGCCAGTTGGTCATATACCAGACGTCAGATGGCAGTTCCCTGGTGACATGTGTGCAGGTTAGTTCATCGACCTGGGGATCGTCATTTGTCTTGTGTGAGTTCCCACTGTACTTTGATTACTACCCTACCACGGCTCAAAGGAGTCGTGCAAACAGGTTTTAGTTGGGTACAGTCCCGAGCCACATGGAGGCAGTGAGCGTATCTTCAGGGGTTCGTCTCTCCCGGTATTGGGGGTGAGGTCGTGCTGTGTCTAGGAGAGCCATTACATGAAGCCCTCGGCCGAGGCAAGGAGATTTACTGGTAGGTATTCCAGTAGTATCTCAGGGTGTTATGGGTTACACTCCGACACGACTTGTACCGCTTTTGGGGGTCTGACTTTTACCACCCCCTAGGCCCGCCATGCGATGCTCAAAGACGAACGGACCGGACTGTACGGATATTGTTACTGACAGGCTCAGTAGGGTTGTCGGGCTGAGTTCGCTCACGGACGTCCCTTTTAGTCAATGCCTGGTAGCCCGTTACGTATTGGCTTATACCTCTGACGTGCTAGTGGTTAAATCCATAACCAAGGCGTTGACGAGTCTTTAGAGTCCCCCACATTCAGTTACTCAGCTTTCGGGCGAAAGGTTGTAGAGACCGTATGGAGATATGGCAAGGTCCGATCAGATACGTGCGGTATTGCACGGATCAGGATCGGACAGTTTGTACTATAGGCCGTATGGTTATATGGCAGGGTTCGATCAGATACGTGCGGTATTGCACGGATCAGGATCGAACGGATGATACTAGCCGGTTTTGGTATAAGCCGGATCCTAGTGGAGATTTTGTCTCATTGCATTTGTATTTTGGTCGAAATACAGATGCGGGTGTGTATGCACAGTATCGGGGTTTTCCTGTAATTTATTACGGGACCAGTTTTCTGGAGTTGCCAGTTTGCTTTTAGTTTCGGCCGATTTCCATTGTTCCGTTCATTGGCCGAAGATTGGTGGAGGAGGGCTTATTTGCATTGTTGCAAATAAGTATTTGTGGAGGGGTTCTTTGCTTATTCTTGTGTCATGATAGTTTTTCATTGACCTTGACTTCTTGACTTCTCCATCATGGCTTGACTTTCATATGACATGGTTTTCATTATGGTTGTGGTGGAGTGAGGTTCTCTTTTGGTAATCATTTCTTTGCATGATTTGGTTGTTGAGTGTTGGTGTTTCTTTGTGATCATTATTCCATATCATAACCATTCCTCTCTCTCTCTTGGATAAGGATGGCTCTCTCATTTTCTATCACACTACACTCTCATTCTCATTCTCCTCCCTCACTTGTATTGGCCGGCCATGTATAGGAGGGGGCTGTCCAAAAATTGAGGTGGGGAAATGTTGTTCATTTCATGCACCAAAATTCTCCAAGCTCCTCCATATACTTCTTGTATCATCCCTCTACCAAAGTGGCACCTCCAAGAATCCCAAATGAGACTTCTTCTCTAGATATTCTACAGCATATCTTGGGCACGTCGAGTAGCCGGCTTCGTGCCCGAGTTGCCTCGGCATTGAGGTGGGAGCCCGTAAACGATGTAGGCGATGTGGTGCACTTCCGGCGACGAGGAGGAGACGGGACATTCCGCAGGAGATCGGGACGACGATGAGAAGACCGGAGGACTCGGATCTGTCGGTATACTTCTCTTCCCTATCTAGTTAGTAGCTTAGACTTGTTAATGGTTACGATCCGGATGTTTAGTGCGTGGTGGTGCCGGTTTGCTAAGTCCGTAAAATTAAAGTTTATCACCGCTTCCGCATTCCGGCATCGGATTGACGGCCGGGGCGCCGCCGTGCACTTACAAAAAGGTCCCTAGTCGTGGGAGTTTCGGGACTGGGCATCGATACTCCATTAGTAAACTAGTGTATACAGTCGAGACCCCGACGAGGGGCGGTGGCCGGTCTCACAAGACATTGGTGTCAGTTGGTTCACCTAAGATGTATATAGGTGCTCATTGGGTTATGACTACACCGGACAGGACTCGCCAGGAACATGCTAGTTGGTATTATCCCTGACGTCTGATAGTAGTTCCCTGGTGACATGTGTACAGGTTAGTTCATCGACCTGAGATCGTCATTTGTCTCGTGTGAGTTCCCACTGTACTTTGATTACTACCCTACCATGGCTCAAATGTTAGTGTTTATGCCCTAGAAGGCCATTACTGTATCATACTAGCTTGTATATTACTTAATGGAAGCTTGGGATATTCACATGTATATAACAGTCTTGCTAAACATGGTAGTATGCTACTTGGTTTTTCTATCTTAATATGTGAGTGTACGTATTGATAGAGCTCTTGGGATCTTGCTTGTCTACCAGCGTTGTGATGGCAGTCACACTAGTGGGGGCTGGGTAGTCTACAAGCACATCCTCATTCAGGTCCCTGGTCGTTGGATTATCGAGACAGAGCATCGATACTCCGGAGTAGACTAGTGTGTACGCTTCTCATCCCAGTTGGGGAGATGGTCTGTCCCACAGCCGTCAGTACGTCGTACTGGAGATAGTATACAGGTGCTCGTTGGGTTACGGGTACACCGGACAGGACTCACAGGGAACTGTTGGTTGGTTTGATACCAGTCGTCAGTGAACAGTTCCCAGGTGACATGAGTACAGCGTAGTCCGCAGACTTGACACTGCTACTTCGCCTCGAGTGTGTCCCACTGTTCTTAGATTGCTACCCTACCACGGCTCAAAAGAGTCGTGCAAACAGGTAGCAGTTGGGTGCAGTCCCGAGCACTTGGAGGCAGTGGCGGTTAGACAGGATTCGTCCCTCCCGGTATTGGGAGTAGATATCGTGCTGTGTCAGAGAGCCATTACGCAAAGTCCCTGGCCAGGGCAAGCGAGATTTGCTGGTAGGTTCCAGTAGTTTCTCAGGGTGTAATGGGCTTCCCTCCGACACGACTTATACCGCTATTAGGGGACTGACGCTTGCCGCCCCCCTAGGCCCGATATGCGATAGTCTTGGACGAACGGACCGGACTGTATGGAGATTGTCACATCAGACTCAGTAGGAGTTCGGATGGGTTTTCTCATCGGCCTTCTTATCGACAACTATCTGGGGACCGTTACGTACAGCTAGTGCCGCTTGCGGTCTGTGGTTAAACCTACTGCCAGCGTAGTAGTCGAGTCTCTAGAGTCCCACACAGAGAGTTTCCTACTCCAGGCGAAACGATATAGAGGTTGCATGGTTTTGCGACAAAGGGTTCGGACGCATACGTGCGTTTACGCACGTACGACTTTCGGACAGTTTTTACCAGTCGGCTTTGGTGTAAGCCAGTTACTGGTATCCGGTTATTGGATTTTTACAGTCTAAAGTTTTTCCGTATTTTTGCGGATTGGAGGGGCGTTCTCGTAATTGTACGAGAAGCTTCTAGAAGATGTGACTAAGGAGGTTACTTTGGATGAGATTGTGAGTCATGGTGGTGATTCATTCATTTCATTAATGCACATTTATTGCTTAATGACTCATGCTAATGAATCACCACTAGATATTTTATGAAGCATGATTTATCATCACTCTTTATTCTTTTCTCATTATTAGAAAATGCTTCATAATATATTATGATACACTCTCTCTCTTCTCATTATCTTATCTCATATTCTCTCTCCTCAAGCTCTCATCTTCAAGATACTAATCCTTAATCCTCATGTGTTGAGATCAAAGGTTTAGTTAGACTTAAGCATCCATTACCTTCACTCTATATCATCCTTTCATCTTTGATTAGCAATCAAAGTTGATTAGTTACCTCAAGTTAGAGGTGTAGCTTGGTGTCTTGCTCTCGGGTGGATCGTCTACTACCTAGAGAAGGTCGAGGAGAACAAAGGAGGACACAAAGACGAAGGACCGTTTTCATTAGGTATAATCCCTTAACACTATAGTTTAGTATAGCTATGTGTTCGGTTATTATTTGTTTAGCTTCGATTCAATCGGTTAGTCGATGTTCGTTCTTTAAACTTGATCGTTTTTGAAAATTCCGCCTCCCCATAAGTACTGGGGTGTACTACATCGACTTACAGTGGTATCAGAGCCTCGCTAAACAATAAATAACTTAATTGCAAATTTGTACGAATTTCGAACGGAAAAACGAAGCCGGAAAACCCTAAATCTGTTCAGTTTCTGTCGAACTTAAAATGAAGTCCAAAAATTTTTCAGGTGTGCTCAGAAAGCTAGAAAGGAGTCCAGGAGAACACCCAAGAAATTCGAGCCCATGAATCGGCAACTCGGCCGCGGAAGCGCGGCGGATCGGTGGGATCCGCCGCCCTTCCGCGGCGCTTTAGCCGAGTCATGGACTCATCTTTCTTGTGTGGGTCCCCTGTGATATTTGGGGTTTTCTGGAATATTTAATATTTGCTCAGGTTACTGTTTAACAGAGCAGATTTTGGAGCAATATTGATGTTGTTTAATCGATCGAAATAGTACAGTATTTGCATATTGGATTATATCTGTGATTGTATAATGTGTTCGTAAACCTCCCCTAACTGCTAGTATGTCGGTTGGCAGGGGGTTGCACATTTCTGAAATGGTTATATCTGTTTGTGCATATAAACTGTATTGGACTGTTGTGGTGTATAGCCGGGGTTAGCAATGGGTTATTGTTTAATTCATTTGTTGTAAATGTAATTTGTTGTAATATTATTTTTTGCGGGGCACTTCCAGGTTGCGGTCGTAGCCACCGTTGTATTATTTCATTTTACTGTTTTTGCTCCTAGGACTGACCCAAGGTGGGGTACACAGACTGCCGGGTGGGTAGTTTGCCGTACCCGTAGGGGTCGAGGGTGGGGTAACGGCTATTCATCACAACTGTGTAATCTGTCTTTTCTTGCAGGCTCAAAAGAAATACAGATTGCTTGCAAATCCAATATTGTTTATCTGTGTTCTGGAATGAATATCATTGCGTCAGACGAATGTAAAATATCGATATTTATTGTAGCTATTTAGACGTCACTTATGTTTTACACCCGCGCTAGCCCAGCCCCCGCTCTGTCGTTAGTTAAGTAACCTAACGGGTGATGACGGGACCCAGTGGCGAATGCGGATGGCATAAGAGGACGTTGTATTTTCGTTGTTTTCAGCAATGATAGGTTAATGATGGGACGCATTATCTATAATGCAAAGTAAAACAAACCAAAGTTTAAATCGTTGGAACAATTTAAAAGAAACCACTCGGTTATTTTTAAAACAGATATTTTTAAATGCGGAGATTTAACCACTCCTTTTAAAAGCTATCAGGTTCCTTCGGTTATATCAAGTTCACTACGTTCACGGTTTCGCCAAAACCATTCGTAGCCCTCCGTCATTTCATCTGGGTATTCAGTAGTATTCAAGTTATGTATTTTGACCTAACGCCAAGGCATAGTGTTTGGTAGCTGCTGGATATTCATTTGTTGCATAGATAGATGAGTTAGTTTGGGACAGTCGTATTATCATTTTGGCCGAACGTCAAGGATATATACGGATGGGTTCAAATTGACAAGATAATGATGGGTAGAACTTGACATGTGACTTATGACATTTTGACCTAACGCCAAGGTCATAAGAGCATGGGGCAAAAACTTATATCGGGAATTTCTAAAGAAACTGAAATTTGCAAAGAGATGCATACCATTTTGAGTTTGATGAATGTTGGTAGCATTCCTACAACATTATCAGACGATGATATTTGGATCCCGATCCTACTGTGAGTATATGCTACTTATCAGGATATTCGTCACTTAACGATCAATGCTATAAACCTAGTAGGTGTCCAGAAAAGTGTCAGCGGGGTTACGCCCCCAGAGAAAAGAGGTTATTTAATTAAGGAACTTCGCGAAAGCGTTGGAAAACCTCCCTCGAAGTATCGACACCGGCCTGGCTGAACGGTTAAGCAAGTATTGTACGGTGAGAATAGTCTTGGCTAATTCTTCTTTTATGGTTTGAGGAAGGATTCGAGAAACAGTGGGAGCCATCCAGTTTAGATAAACTAAAAACCATTCTAAACTTGCAAGAGCATCATGCTAAAGAGTTTTCTTCTCTCTCTCCTAATTGCAGCGACCCTGAATATGACTGGACTTAAGTTACTTTTAGAGAAAAATATACTGACGGGGCCAAACTATAAAGATTGGCTGCGGAATGTCAAAATGGCTTTGACCTATGACAAACTGGGGTACGTCCTCACCGCTACGGCACCTGCTGTCCCTGGTCCCAAATCCAGCAATGCGGATAAGGAAATCCGCAAAACCTGGGATTTAGATTGCGCGAGAGCCAAGTGCATCGTGCTTGCCTCGATGAACAATGAACATAGAGGAGGCACGAGGATATGTCCTTAGATGGCATATTTCTCCATACAAAGGAACTTTATGGAGAGCAATCTCGTATAGCAAGATACGAGACCTCTAAGAAATTGTTTCGAGCGAGGTTGGCTGTCGGGTCATCGGTAGGTGAACATGTCCTACAGATGATTGGCTATATAGAAGAGCTCGCAGACCTTGGGACGACTTTGGATAATGAGCTCTATACAGACCTTGTTCTCCAGTCCCTTCCTCCCACCTACGCCCAGTTTATCCTCAACTTCAATCTTCAAGGAAAAGAAGTTGAACTTGCGGAACTCCTGAACATGTTAAGGAGTGCGGAGGGCACCTTGCAGAAGGCAAGGGAAACACCCGCTATGTTTGTTGGCGGTTCATCTTCTTCCGGGTCCAAGGCTAGGGCCAAAGGAAGGAAGAAGAAGGCCGCACCCAGACCTAGAGGAGGTGTTAGTAAGGTGGGAGGGAAGGGAAAGAAAAAGAAAGCAGTACCGATAGTTGGCCAGGATGAGTGCTTCCATTGTCACAGGAAAGGGCACTGGAAGAAGGATTGCAAGGCGTGGAACGCCAAGAACCAGGAACCGAAGCAAGCTGTGGCTTCGACTTCAGGTGTGTTTGTAATTGAGAATTGTCTGTCGATCAACTCTACTTCCTGGGTATTGGATACCGGATCAGGATCTCATATTTGCAATTCATTGCAGGCACTGAGAAACCGTAGAGTGCTGAAGGAAGGTGATATGATCCTCAGGGTTGCTAACGGAGCTAGCGTGGGAGCTGCGTCCGTCGGGGATTATCACCTAGGATTGACAAGTGGACACATTTTGGTTTTACATAACTGTTATTTTGTACCCAGCTTAACGTGTAATATCATATCAGTTTCCTTGTTATCAAATAAAGGTTATGATTTCACGTTTGTAAGAGATGTTGTCAACATCCACCTTAATCATGGTTTGATTGGGTCCGGTACTCTAAATAACGGCATATATGTTTTAAACCAACTCCAAATTTTCAACGTCCAGAACACACTAAAAAGAAAGTCTCCAGATTTGAATAAAGCTTTCTTATGGCATTGTAGACTGGGTCACATCAATGAGAGAAGGTTGACTAAGTTGCATAGAGAAGGATATTTGGACACGTTCGAATATCAAACTTATGACACTTGTCAATCTTGTCTCAAAGGAAAGATGACAAAGACTCCATTCACTGGACAAGGAGTGAGAGCGAGCGAGCTCTTAGGACTCATACACAGCGATGTATGTGGTCCAATATCTACACATGCGCGAGGTGGTTATTCCTACTTCATTACTTTCACGGATGATTACTCAAGATACGGATTCATTTATCTGATGAAACATAAATCCGAGGCTTTTGAGAAATTCCAAGAGTATAAGAATGAAGTAGAAAACCAAACCGGCAAAAGTATCAAGACACTTAGATCTGATCGAGGTGGTGAATACTTGAGTACCGAGTTCCTAGGTTACCTAAAAGAGAAAGGAATTCTCTCTCAGCTTACTCCTCCGTACACTCCACAGCATAACGGTGTATCGGAGAGACGGAATCGAACCCTATTGGATATGGTACGATCCATGATGAGTAATGCTGAGTTACCGCGATCTTTCTGGGGTTATGCGCTAGAATCAGCGGCATATCTTCTGAACAGGGCTCCAACCAAGACTGTGCCTACCACTCCATATCAGATGTGGACTGGGAAGAAACCCCATCTTCAGCATATGAAGATCTGGGGATGTCCAGCTTTTGTTAAACAGCAGCATGTGGACAAGCTCGAGGCACGATCAGTAAAATGTTTGTTTGTGGGATATCCAAAGAACTCCAAGGGATATTATTTCTATTACGCAGAGGAACAAAAGGTCTTTGTTTCTCGTAATGCCCATTTTCTGGAACATCTGTTTTTAGAAAAGGAATCAAGTGGGAGCGAAATAGAATTGGAAGAAATTCCAGAACCACAAGCTGCTACTGAAAGTTTGGTAGAACCAGAGGTTCAAGAAGAACAGAACATTCCCGCACCCCTCCGCAGGAGTAGTAGGCCGTCTCATCTACCAGAGGTTCAAGAAGAACAGAACATTCCCGCACCCCTCCGCAGGAGTAGTAGGCCGTCTCATCCGCCTGAGAGATACTACGGTTTTCTCATAGATGGAGATAGAGAGGATTGCATCATAGAAGATGATGAACCTACTGACTTCCAGCAGGCCATCCAGAGCGGCGACTCGGTACGATGGCTAGATGCAATGCGGACCGAAATGGAGTCCATGTACACCAACAAAGTATGGACTTTGGACTTTGCTCCAGATGGGATAAAACCCATAGGATGCAAATGGATCTTCAAGAAAAAGATTGGTGTAGATGGACAGGTGGAAACCTATAAGGCTAGACTTGTTGCAAAGGGTTTTCGTCAAAGACCTGGTTTGGACTATGACGAAACTTTTTCTCCAGTGGCTATGCTCAAATCCATTCGGGTCCTTCTTGCTATTGCTGCCTTCCATGATTATGAAATCTGGCAGATGGACGTAAAGACGGCTTTTCTAAATGGAAATTTAGAAGAGAGCGTCTATATGGATCAGCCAGAGGGTTTCAATCAGAGTGGGAGCAGCGGGAAAGTATGCAAGCTGCTTAAGTCTATTTATGGACTAAAGCAGGCATCGCGGAGTTGGAACATCTGTTTTGATGAGACAGTCAAAGAATATGACTTTATCAAAAATCCAGATGAACCGTGCATATATAGTAAAGTTGTGGCCAGAAGTGTCGTATTCCTCGTCTTGTACGTGGATGACATTCTATTGATAGGAAATGACATTCCTATGCTGCAATCTGTCAAAGGATTCTTGTCACACAGGTTCTCCATGAAAGACCTGGGTAATGCCTCTTACATTCTGGGGATCCGGATCTATCGTGATAGATCCAAGAGGATGTTGGGACTTTCGCAGTCCAGGTATATCGACACTATACTGAAAAGATTCAGTATGGAAGATTCTAAGCGCGGTAATCTACCGGCTTGTCACGGAATCACCCTCTCCAAAGAGATGTCTCCCAAGACTGATTTGGAAAGGGAACACATGTCTATTATACCCTACGCTTCTGCGGTAGGCTCTATAATGTATGCGATGTTGTGTACCAGACCAGATGTAGCTTACGCACTGAGCGTGGTAAGCCGGTATCAGTCAGACCCAGGGGAGAAACACTGGATAGCAGTAAAGAACATTCTCAAGTACCTGAGGAGGACTAAGGAGATGTTCTTGGTTTACGGCGGAAAAGACCTCAGGTTGGAGGCCTTTGCTGATTCCGGCTTCCAGAGTGATAAGGACGATTCCAAGTCCATGTCGGGTTATGTCTTTACCCTCATTGGAGGGGCGGTGTGCTGGAAGAGCTCCAAGCAGGACACCGTTGCCGACTCGACGATGGAAGCGGAGTATATAGCTGCTTGCGATGCCGCAAAAGAAGCAGTCTGGATGAAGAAGTTCCTAACAGAACTTCAGGTTGTTCCTACCATAGTTGATCCAATACCTTTGTATTGCGACAACAACGGAGCTATAGCTTTAGCGAAGGAACCAAGGTCCCATCAGAAGTCCAGACACATCTTGAGGCGGTATCACCTGATCAGGGAGATCATTGATCGTCAGGAGATCGAGGTTCGGAGAGTTGCTTCAGAAGAGAACATTGCCGATCCATTCACGAAGGCCCTTCCTCAGATTCAGTTCGAGGGGCTACTCGAGATCATTGGTCTACGATATGCCAGTACATGGCCCTAGTGCAAGTGGGAGATTGTTAGTGTTTATGCCCTAGAAGGCCATTACTGTATCATACTAGCTTGTATATTACTTAATGGAAGCTTGGGATATTCACATGTATATAACAGTCTTGCTAAACATGGTAGTATGCTACTTGGTTTTTCTATCTTAATATGTGAGTGTACGTATTGATAGAGCTCTTGGGATCTTGCTTGTCTACCAGCGTTGTGATGGCAGTCACACTAGTGGGGGCTGGGTAGTCTACAAGCACATCCTCATTCAGGTCCCTAGTCGTTGGATTATCGAGACAGAGCATCGATACTCCGGAGTAGACCAGTGTGTACGCTTCTCATCCCAGTTGGGGAGATGGTCTGTCCCACAGCCGTCAGTACGTCGTACTGGAGATAGTATACAGGTGCTCGTAGGGTTACGGGTACACCGGACAGGACTCACAGGGAACTGTTGGTTGGTTTGATACCAGTCGTCAGTGAACGGTTCCCAGGTGACATGAGTACAGCGTAGTCCGCAGACTTGACACTGCTACTTCTCCTCGAGTGTGTCCCACTGTTCTTAGATTGCTACCCTACCACGGCTCAAAAGAGTCGTGCAAACAGGTAGCAGTTGGGTGCAGTCCCGAGCACTTGGAGGCAGTGGCGGTTAGACAGGATTCGTCCCTCCCGGTATTAGGAGTAGATATCGTGCTGTGTCAGAGAGCCATTACGCAAAGTCCCTGGCCAGGGCAAGCGAGATTTGCTGGTAGGTTCCAGTAGTTTCTCAGGGTGTAATGGGCTTCCCTCCGACACGACTTATACCGCTATTAGGGGACTGACGCTTGCCGCCCCCTAGGCCCGATATGCGATAGTCTTGGACGAACGGACCGGACTGTATGGAGATTGTCACATCAGACTCAGTAGGAGTTCGGATGGGTTTTCTCATCGGCCTTCTTATCGACAACTACCTGGGGACCGTTACGTACAGCTAGTGCCGCTTGCGGTCTGTGGTTAAACCCACTGCCAGTGTAGTACTCGAGTCTCTAGAGTCCCACACAGAGAGTTTCCTACTCCAGCCGAAACGATATAGAGGTTGCATGGTTTTGCGACAAAGGGTTCGGACGCATACGTGCGTTTACGCACGTACGACTTTCGGACAGTTTTTACCAGTCGGCTTTGGTTTAAGCCAGTTACTGGTATCCGGTTATTGGATTTTTACAGTCTAAAGTTTTTCCGTATTTTTGCGGATTGGAGGGGCGTTCTCGTAATTGTACGAGAAGCTTCTAGAAGATGTGACTAAGGAGGTTACTTTGGATGAGATTGTGAGTCATGGTGGTGATTCATTCATTTCATTAATGCACATTTATTGCTTAATGACTCATGCTAATGAATCACCACTAGATATTTTATGAAGCATGATTTATCATCACTCTTTATTCTTTTCTCATTATTAGAAAATGCTTCATAATATATTATGATACACTCTCTCTCTTCTCATTATCTTATCTCATATTCTCTCTCCTCAAGCTCTCATCTTCAAGATACTAATCCTTAATCCTCATGTGTTGAGATCAAAGGTTTAGTTAGACTTAAGCATCCATTACCTTCACTCTATATCATCCTTTCATCTTTGATTAGCAATCAAAGTTGATTAGTTACCTCAAGTTAGAGGTGTAGCTTGGTGTCTTGCTCTCGGGTGGATCGTCTACTACCTAGAGAAGGTCGAGGAGAACAAAGGAGGACACAAAGACGAAGGACCGTTTTCATTAGGTATAATCCCTTAACACTATAGTTTAGTATAGCTATGTGTTCGGTTATTATTTGTTTAGCTTCGATTCAAGCGGTTAGTCGATGTTCGTTCTTTAAACTTGATCGTTTTTGAAAATTCCGCCTCCCCATAAGTACTGGGGTGTACTACATCGACTTACATCAAAGGAGTCGTGCAAACAAGTTTTAGTTGGGTACAGTCCCGAGCCACATGGAGGCAGTGAGCGGATCGGCATGGGTTCGTCTCTCCCGGTATTGGGGTTGAGGTCGCGCTGTGTCTAGGAGAGCCATTACACGAAGTCCTTGGCCAAGGCAGGAGATTTACTGGTAGGTATTCCAGTAGTATCTCAGGGTGTTCTGGGCTACACTCCGACACGACTTGTACCGCTTTTGGGTGTCTGACTTTTACCAACCCCCTAGGCCCGACATGCGATGCTCATAGACGAACGGACCGGACTGTATGAATATTGTTACTGACAGGTTTAGTAGAGTGTCAGGATGAGCTTCCTCATCGACCTCCCTTTTAGTCAATACCTAGTAGCCCGTTATGTACGGCTAATACCTCTGACGTGCTAGTGGTTAAATCCACAGCCAAAGTATTGACGAGTCTTTAGAGTCCCCCATAGACAGTTTCTCAATTTACGGGCGAAACGTTGTAGAGGCCGTAAGATATATGGCAAGGTTCGATCTTATTCGTGCGGTAGTGCACGGATCTTGATGGGATGGATCATACTAGTGGGCTTTGGCTTAAGCCGGATCCTAGTATTAGATTTGTTGGATTACTTTAGTCTCGTCGCATTCGCATTCAGTCGGAATGCGGATGCAGGTATGTATATACAGGTGAGGGGTATCCTTGTGATCCGTCACGAGTTTACTTTAGATATTTCTGTATCTTTTTATTGTGCCAAACATTTGGATTAATGTTTGGATGGTGAAAATAATGAGCTATAATTTCATCATGAGATGCATTAATGTGACATAGACATATATAGTGACTCATGGTCTCTTTTTTGTGAAATATGTCACATTAGTGGATTGATTGGTATTGATATGATAAGAAGAGAGAGAGAGGGGCTGCCCTGGGGTGAGCTTGGTCTTGTATTATTTCCCTCTTGCTCTCATTTTATCATACAAGAACAACAAAAGAAAAGAGCTCTCTTCTTCTTCTTCCTCCTCTAGCTCATTATCTCCATCAATGGCTTCATCTCTAACCTCCATCCAAATACATGGATGCAAGGCACAAAGTGATCACAAACATTCTCTACAACACCTTGGACACATCGGCTAGCACACTTCGTGCCCGAGTTGCTTCGGATGAAGCGGGAGCCTGTAAAAAGACTCGTAGATGTGGTGCCCTTTCCGACGAGGAGATCGAGACTGGAGTTGCCGCGGGGAGCCTGGGATGGTGGCCAAAGACCGAAGGACACGGATCGATCGGTATAGCTTTCTATCCCTTCTCTAGTTGCTAGTTTATAGGTTAATGGTTCGATCCGGGTTTTAAGCATACGATAGCGCCGGTTTTCTAGTTTGAAAAAGTTTTCGTTTCCGCATTTTGGCCTTGTACAAACGTCCGGGGCGCTACCGTAGACTTACATGGTATTAGAGCCACGCCGTTAACCTTTACTAGCTTGCTCTAACGTATTTAGAACTTCGATCAAACAAAAATTCCAAAACCACGATTTCAAAATGTGCAGTTTCTGTCGAAATTTTTTTGTTGTCAAAAAAATATTTGGTATATTGCAGAAATATGTGCAGGCTTTTCTAAGAGTTCTGAGAAAATTTGGTGCATTGATTGCACTGTAGGGCCGTGGAACCGCAGCCGTACCCACGTTTTGGCCACGGTTCCGCCGCCGTACTGTAGCATTAGGGCACCAAAATTTCTGCAGTTCTCTCTGTGTTGGAATTGGGGTTTCTGGTAATTTTATTTTGGGCCCAGATTTGTTTGAGTACTGGGTATCGTGCTTGGGGCCCACTTCAGGAAATTTTGTCGATCGAAAATTTAAATATGTTAGTTCACAGTATTTACATTATATCTGCGACCGTGAATGTCATTTGATCGGTAAATCCTGTCTAATTGCTATAGCCCTTTTAGACGGATTTGCGAACGTGACATTCACGTTGATATTCTGTGTTGTGCTGTGATGTTGCGGATTTGTCATGGTGGATAGCCTGGATGCAATGGTAATACAGTTTGATTATATATGTACATTTGATATTGCGGGACGAGCGTCCGACATGTGGACTGCCGTCGCTTCCTGTTTGTATATTATTCTTTTGGGGCACGACCGGGCTGAGGTCGATGTACCCGTTGTATATATTTTACTTTCTGTACTAGGATTACCCCGCGGTGGGGTGCACGGATAGCCAGTTTCTAGAGGGCAACGGGCCAACATCTCATGGCTTTGAGACGAAGGGGGCTTTACTCTAGAATTGGCGGGCTATTCGCCGCACTCGATGGGGGTACAGGTTGACCCAAGGAGGGGTGCTCAAGTTACCGGATTCCGTGAAGTGCTGGGTGGTCCATTCACGTTGTTGAAGGGGGCTGCCTCGCTTAAGGTTTTGGCGGGTAACTTGCCGCGCCCGTAGGGGTCTAGGATTTCATTGCACAGGCTATCCACACGACCAGGGGAACGTCGGGTTTCAGTAGCGGATCTATGAAACCCGGGGATCCCAGATTATCTGTATTGTTCTGTGATGCTTATTACATTTCTGTGATGTTGCATTTTATCATGCCTTGAGCGAATATTATATATTGATATATATACTAGTAGATGTTGTAAATGTTTTACACCCATGCTGGTCCAGTCCCCTCTCTGTCGTTAGTTAAGTAACCTAACGGGTGATGACGGGACCCAGTGGCGAATGCGGATGGTATATACGTACATCATATTTTCGTTCTTTATTGGTGTGATTAATTGATGGGACTGCATTGATTCGGATCAATGCAAGCTAAACAAACCTATTCTGATGTTGTTGGAACATTTTTCAAAAAGCTGTTATCGCAAGGACGTTCTCTTTTGTTTTGCACAGTGGTATTCGGTTATGAATATCCAGCACCTCAGTCGACGAGGCAAGGGCCGAGATCCCTTCACCGGGAGTGACCCCTTGGATAGATGTTTGCGTCAGGGTAATAACTTCACTATAGCCGATTGCCTTTTGCTTTGCATCGTGGTATTCAGTTGGAATATCCTGCACCTCATTCTACGGGGAAAGAGCCGAGATCCCTTCACCGGGAGTGACCTCTTTAGCAAAGGTTTTCGCCACTATATTTTTATAAAAAGCTATCCCGTTTCTTCAACGATATCAAGTTCATTACGTTAAAGGTTTTTCGCCAAAAACCATTCGTAGCCCCCCGTCATTTCAGAAAGGTAGCACTTAGTATTCATGCTATGTATGTTGGCCTACGTCAAGGCATAATGTATGGTAGCTATTTGTTACTTTTCTGTTGCATAGATAGATGTGTTGGTTTGGGACAGTCGTAGTACTATTTTGGCCTTCGTCAAGGGTATGTACGGGTGGGTTCAAATTAACCTGGAAAATGATGGGTAGAACCTAACATGTGACTTATGATATGTTGGCCTACGTCAAGGTCATAAGAGCATGGGGTAAAAAAATCACATCGGGAGTTTCTAAAGAAACCGAAACTTGCCAAATATGCGCATACCTTCTGGAGTGTGATAACGTGAGTGGATTCCATCACGTTATCATGCGATGATAGTTGGATCCCGATTCCCACTGATGAGTTTGTTTACTCCTTGGTTGATCCCGACTAATTCTTCTTTCAGGTTTGGAGGAGAATTTGAGGTTACAATGGGAGGTTTCCTGATTAGATAAATTGGTAACCATTCTGATCTAGGTTAGAGTGCACTCTGAATGTTTCTTTTCTCTCTCTCTTTGGCAGCGACCATGACCCGACCCTTGACTATAACTCAGTGACCAAGTTAACCGAACCTTCTTAAAATACTGGATTTTGGATTGTCAAAGTTGCATACCTTATTGCCACTCCTTCTTTTACCCTTTTCTCCAGAACACCCCGTATTACTACGAACATCCACTTCCATTGGATATGTTGGAGATAGTGCCTTCAAAGTCAATTATTGGATCGCAGGTACGTGATTGCAATGATTGAGACAGGACCTATACCGATATGACAGTCTTGCTCGTGATGATAGTTTGCTATCTGGTTTGTCTTTATCATCGTATATATGCTTTAGTTCACTATTGCATGATAATAGTCCCATTGGATTCTTGCTTGACTACCAGCAGTATGATGGCGATCATATACGTGGGAGCTGGGGTCTATAAGCACATCCTTAAAGTGTCCCTAGTCGTGGGAGTTTCGAGACAGGGCATCGATACTCCAGAGTAGACTAGTGTATACAGTCGAGATCCCGACGAGGGGAGGTGGCCGGTCTCACAAGTCACTGGTGTCGGTTAGATCACTTATGATGTATACAGGTGCTTATTGGGTTATGAGTACACCGGACAGGACTCGCCGGGAGCATGCTAGTTGGTATCGCATATCCCTGGTGGCATGTGTACAGGTTAGTTTGTCGACCTGAGATCGTCATTTGTCTCGTGTGAGTTTCCACTGTGCTTTGATTTCTACCCTACCACGGCTCAAAGGAGTCGTGCAAACAGGTCTTTTTTGGGTACAGTCCCGAGCCACATGGAGGCAATGAGCGGATCGTCGGGGATTCGTCTCTCCCGGTATTGGGGGTTGATGTCGCACAGTGCACGGGTAGCCATCACTAGAAATCCTTGGCCAAGGTAGTGGAGAATTACTGATTTGGATCAGTAGTTTCTCAGATGGTGATGGGCTTCATGCCGACACGATTTATCGCGTTATTAGGGGTCTGACTTTATCCACCCCCTAGACTCGATATGCGATACTCTTTAGAAGAACGGACTGGACTGTATATACATTGTCACTGTTAGACTCAGTACGGTTCATAGATGAGTTCGCTCGTCATCTTCCCTTCCAATCAATACATAGGCAAACCGTTACGTACAGCTTGTACCTCTGACGTGCTAGAGGTTATACCCAGTACCAGTGTGTTGATGAGTCATTAGAGTCCCCCACAGACCCTTTCCCAAGTTCGGGCGAAACGTTGTAGAATCCATATGGGTTTATGGCAAGGTTCGGAAAATGCACGTGCGTTTTCGCACGTGTCTATTTTCGGGCAGATAATACTGGTCGGCTTTGGTTTAAGTCGGATACGAGTATTATGCTATGTAGATATAATATCTTTGTCTCAGTTGCATTTGTATTCGGTCGTAATACAAATGCGGGTATGTTTATACGGATACGGGGTTATCCTGAAATTCGTTTCAGGATCACTTTTGGAAGTTGCAAGTTTTCAGTTTTCTATCAGCCGTATTTAACATTTGGTTAAATGCGGATTTATCTTTTCTTCTTGAGGTGAGTCGTGTTTCTAGAAGGTTCTAGAATGATGACTAGGATGGTGACTAGGCTTCATGACTCATTAGTGCATTTAATGATTCTATTAATGCATGATGACTAGGTTAGAAGGTTCAATGTATTCATTGATTATGTTCATACTAGGTGTCATGGTGATTCATCATCTCATTTAATCTTGTGGTCACCTCCTAGCTCCTACACTCACCTCCTTCCTCTCTTATAAGTGGCCGCCCCCCCTCTCATGGCTTATGGTTGCTAGAAAAGATTGATATTGTTTTGGACTCATGGAAATTAGAAAAGCCTCATTTCTCATTTCACCCGATTCCAAAAGGCAACTTCATTAACCGTTCGTCCATAGCCTTGGACGTAACGAGACAAAGTGTTCTACTCATTCTCTACAACATCTTGGTCATCTCTTTTAGCAAACTTGACGATCGAGTTGCCATGGTTCAGGCGGGAGCCTGTTTAAAGATCCGTCGACGTGGTGCCACCTGGACGACAAGACTGGAGATCGAGGAGATCGGAGCAGCCGCAACAAGCGTGGGATGATGGTTGAAGACCGAAGGACTCAGATCATTCGGTATAACATTTCTACCCACTTTGTAGTTTGTTAGTTTAGCTTTAATGGCAGATCTGTAAGGTACACGATAGTGCCAGTTGTAAAAAGTTTATGTTCCGCATTTGGCGTCTGTCAGACGGCCGGAGCGCTACCGTGGACTTACAGTGGAATCAGAGACTCACCATTAAGCTTTACTAAGTTGTGCTAACACGTTTAAAACATCGATCGAACGGATTTTCGAAAACCGCAAATTCCAAATTCAAAGTTTCTGTTAATTTTAAACAGTGTCTAAAAATTATTTTGATCAGGTCAGAAAATTAAGCAGGGTTTTTGAAGCATACGTCAAAAATTGGCCACGTGATCCTACAGTAACGCCATGGATCCGCGGTCAAACCTAGGGTTTGACCGCGGAACCGCGGCCGTTATGTAGGAACAGTTATCCAGTTTTTTGCAGTGAGCTTGTTTTGGGAATTTGTGGGTTTTGGAATATTTCTTTTGAGCCCAAATTTTGTTACTGTACTGCAGATGTACGTGGGGCCCACTTCGGGAAATTTAGTCAATCAAAATTTTAAACTTGTTAGTATGCAGTATTTACATTATATTTCCGACCGGGAATGTCATTTGATCGGTAAACCGCGTCTGATTGCTATAAATCTTTTAGACGGGTTTGCGAACGTGACATTCGCGTTGATGTTCTGTGTTGTGCTGTGATGTTGCGGATTTTGTCGTGGTGGATAGCAGGGTGCAATGATAGTGCAGTTTGAATTTATTTGTACATTTGATATTGCGGGGCGAGCGTCCAACATGTGGACTACCGTCACTGGGGCACGACCGGGTTGAGGTCGATGTACCCGTTGTATATTTTTCATTTCTGTACTAGGTTTATCCCGCGACGGAGTGCACGGATAGCCGGGTTCTGGAGGGCAACGGATCCGTATCTCATGGCTTTGAGAGGCAGAGGGACCTCACTCTAGAATTGGCAGACTATTCGCCGCACTCATAGGGGGTACAGGTTGGCCCAAGGAGGGGTGCTCAATTTACCGGATTCCGTGAAGTGCCGGGTGTTCCATTAACTATGCTGTGGGGGACTACCTCGCTTCAGGTTTTGGCGGGTAACTTGCCGCACCCGTAGGGGTCTAGGTTTCATTGCACAAGCTATCCACACGACCAGGGGAACGTCAGGTTTCAGCAGCGGCTCTGTGAAACCCGGGGATCCCAGATTATCTGTATTGTTCTGTGATGCTTATTACTTTTCTGTAATGTTGCATATTATCACGCCTGGAGAGATTATTGTATATTGGTATATATACTATTAGATGTTGTATATGTTTTACAGCCGCGCTAGTCCAGCCCCCGCTCTGTCGTTAGTTAAGTAACCTAACGAGTGATGACGGGACCCAGTGGCGAATGCGAATGGCATATACGTACATTTTATTTTCGTTCTTTTCTCGTGTGATTGATTGATGGGACTGCATTGATTCTTATAAATGCAAGGATAAAACAAACCTATATTTGATGTTGTTGGAACAAATTTTAAAAGTGTTATTACAAAGACGTTTCTTTTTTTTTTTGCATAGTGATATTCAGTTTAGAATATCCTGCACCTCATTCGACGAAGCAAGGGCCGAGATCCCTTCACCGGGAGTGACCCCTTGGGCAGAAGTTTGCGTCAGGGTAATAACTTTACTATAGTCGATTACAAGTTGCTTTGCATAGTGATATTCGGTTGGAATATCCTGCACCTCATTCCACGAGGAAAGAGCCGAGATCCCTTCACCGGGAGTGACCTCTTTAGCAAAAGGTTTTCGTCACTATATTTTTATAAAATGCTATCAGGTTCCTTCAGCGAGATCAAGTTCATTACGTTAAAGGTTTTTCGCTACAAACCAGTCGTAGCCCTCCGTCGTATCTTATGGATGGTCAGTAGTATTCAAGCTATGTTTGTTGGCTTTCGTCAAGGCATATTGTTTGGTAGCTGCTGGGGTATTCATTTGTAGCATAGATAGATGTGTTAGTTTGGGACAGTCGTATTACCTTGTTGGCTTTCGTCAAGGGTATGTACGGGTGGGTTCAAATTAACCTGGACAATGACGGACAGAACTTGACATGTGACTTATGATTTGTTGGCTTTCGTCAAGGTCATAAGAGCATAGGGCAAAAATCACATCGGGAGTTTCAAACAGACAGGAAACTTGCCAGGCATGCGCATACCTTCTGGAGTGTAAAAACTTTAGTGGCTTCCATCAAGTTATCATGCGATGATTGTTGGATCCCGATTCTCACTGATGAGTTCGTTTACTCTTCGGGTGATCCCGACTAATTCTTCTTTCAGGTTTGGAGGAGAATTTGATATTACATTGGGAGGTTTCCTGATTAGATAAAGTGATAACCATTCTGATCTAGGTTAGAGTGCAAGCAGAGTGTTTCTTTTCTCTCTCTCTTTTTGGCAGGGACCTTTGACCGACCCTAGACTATGACTCAATGACCAAGTTGACCGAACCTTCTTAAAATACTGGCTTTTGGATTGTCTAAAGTTGCATAAGTCATTGCCGCTCCTTCTTTTTACCCTTTGTATTTCTCAGAACACCCCGTATTACTACGGATATCCAATTCCATTGGATAGATCCATCGTATGGTTATATACGAACTCGAAGGGACTTCTTCGAGGATGGATCCTGGTTCAGCAGAAATAGAATTGGATTATTCAGTTGTCTTTTATTATCACCTTCTCTCAAGTTGCGAGGGCTCCTTAGTTTAGGAGAGTACACCTATTACGCTTACTGGATAGTCTTATTCCAAACCATAGGCAGTTGCCGAAAGGTAAGGAATGAAGAAAACCAATTATCCTAAGTAGGGTATGCAGAAGGTAATATGTAAAGACAAAATAAAGGGATTAGAAAGAGGGCAAAGTAAATTGCGACTATTATCATTCACGACCAAACCGCGTACTTCATCGCCACTCCTATTTCACCTTTAATGGAATAATGTATTATTCAGTTGTCTATTATCATCACCTTCTCTCAAGTTGCGAGTACTCCTTGGTTGAGGAGGGTACACCTATTATGCTTACTGGATAGTCTTCTTCCAAACCATAGGCTGGTGCCGAACGGTAGGGAAGGAAGAAAACCATTTAGCCTAATAAAGGTGTACAGAAGGTAATGACTAACGACAAATAAAAGGATTTGGAGAGGTGGCAACGAGATATACGGTTATAGTCATGAATTGGATTATGGAAGAGGAATTACTAGGTGTAGGGTTCCTAGGCACTCTAGTGAGGTCTCTAAAGGCATCTACCATGCCAATTTCAAAAATTCGGTGCCGAGAAACCCTAATGTACGGATCGTTTGCTAGAAATCTAGGCGAAAAGATAACTAGTTAACAATTAACTAAGGGAATACGGAAATACAACCTTTGTAGATCCGTTTGTCCACCTCCATAGCTCCGCAACGAAGTGCCTTCGCTGTCCAAGTGAACTCCCGGGCTCTAGCGTCGGCTTCGTCGAAGAATGGGCAAGCTAGGTCGTCGATGTCCATGCCGAAGATGATCTACGTCGAGGCATCGCTAAATCAAGCTCCGACTTCACCAAGTCAAGAAACTTGTGAAGTAAACACACTCTACTACTTGGCAAGAGGTAGAGGATGAAGAAATAGGAAGTGGGTAGACTTTAGAATTGGATTTCTCACTCATTTGCATCAATCACCATTGATGACCTCAAGGTTTTCTTCTTGAGTTCAAGGAAGAAGAAGAAGAAAAGATATGATAAGATTATTCTAAAATGAAAAGAATAAATCATTCTTATCATCTTAGAACCATGGTTTAGTGTAGAGAATTAATCATGGTTGAGTGGTATGGTTAGGGTTAAGGATGAGATAAGAATGGTGGACCAAGTCAAAGCTTCATGAAGCTTTAGCTAAGCAACAAAAGAAGCCACCATTCTTTTCTCTTTCTTTTATTCATTTATCAAAAATAAATGGATAATTAAATAAGATAAATGAATAACAAATAATAAACCCTAACCATTTCATTAACCAAGGTTTAATACTTTACACTTAACCAAAAAAAAGCATGCATCATCAAACATGATACAAGCAAGTGCACAAAATCATATCACATATATAATGCGCACACCCGAGTGAGAAAATCCATCTTAAGTAAACCGATACTAGTTGATGCAAAGTAATATATCAAATATATAAATATGCATTAAATCATTAAATCAACACTTGATTCAATGATCCGGTCATGCTGCACACAACCGACTAGTATACAATGTATCGGCTTATCGAATCAACGCTTGAATCGATAACTAGGTTATATCGCATACAACCATTCGACACATTGATCGCGAGAATGAAATACGGTATCACATACGCGCATTATTCTCGGTCCCGCACATATCTCATATGCGCTCCTATTTCGTTTCGCTTGAGCCAGGAAACCTCTGTGTAGGACTCTAAAGACTCGTCAATACGCCGGCAGCAGATGATGATCATATCAAGCACCCACAAGCCGCAAGCGGTCTGCTAAACGTAACGGCCACCCGGGTATTGAGCGATCTGAAGATCGACGAGCAAGCCCGCTCACACTCCAGTGAATCCGACCAGTAACACTACCGTACAGTCCGGTCTGATCGTCTGATATGTCGCATATCTCGCCTAGGGGTGGTAAACGTCAGACCCTAATAGCTCGATAAGTCGTGTCGATACGAGGTCTATAACTGTTCGAGAAACTACTGGTAACACTTACCAGTAAATCTCAGCAACCCTGGCCAGGGATTTCCTGTTATAGCCAATCGAACACAGCGCAACATCAACTCCCTATACCGGGAGAGACGAATCCCCTCCTATCGCTCATTGCCTCCATGTGACTCGGGACTGTACCCAAAAACCACCGTTTTGCACGCCCTCTTGGACGTGGTAAGATGGAAATCAAAGCACAGTGGGAACCACACAAGACTCTATGACGATCTCGGGTCAACAGACTACTCTGTACCAGTGTCACCAGAGAACTGCCATCTTACGTGAGGTATAATACCATCTGGGAGTTCTCGGCGAGTCTGTCCAGTATACCCAGTCTCCACTGAGCACCCGTATATCATCTCTGATGTCAAACACCGATGGATATGGGATCATCCATCGCCCATCTGTATGGGTCGAGAAGGTACACGCTAGTCTACTCTGGTATATCGATGCCCCATCTCGATACACCCACGACTAGGGACTTTGAAGGATGTACTTATAGACTACCATGTCCCCACTAGTATGATCCGCATCATAGTCCAGGTAGTCAAGCACACATCCTAAGGGCTTTACCAACATGTAATAGAGAGACAATCAGTGTACACGTTAAGGTAAAGATCAACCAGATAGCATACTATCATGTCGAGCAAGAAAGTCCTCCCTATATATGTCCCAGCATCCACTACAATATACATCCTATGTACAGTAATGGCCTCTAGGGCATACATATAACTAACACTAGGAATACCAGGATACCCCTACGAGACATTTTAATGTTTCAGTTTCACTGCGCATTGTTAAAAGAAAACTGTTTTCCTGATTAGATACTTACTCTAGGGTATGTATTTACCAGGTTTCATTCTCATATCTGTATAGTTTTACAGATGATGAGTGGGAGTAAGTTATTGGGAATTAGGTGATCATACTCATTATATTGAAATTCGTTGTAATTGGTGATATTTGAGGAAATCACCTGGGTACAGTTTTCAACCTACGATGCACAGGTTTTGAGTTATTCAACTCAGCGGACTTATACAGAGTATTGTATGTTTTCCAGTTTCCGTCAGGACAAAGGGGTTGGTCCTCATAATATGTTCTATTTACTTGTGACTTCTCTAGTTTTAGACAAGTGTTTCATAGAAATACAATGTCTAAGTTTTTGGAAGTTGTGGGTTTAAGAATAAAGTAGAGAACCAGATATCGCAATTATCAGAATTCTTCAAAGAAATCGAAGATGTAGATTCTTGTGATTGGTATTCAGTTGGATGTAATGATTTTAAGAAACTTGTTTCTTTTTCAGGTTACTCATAATTGGATGGATTCCTAAGTTGAGTAGTCTCTCTCCATTAAGTTGTTATGCACTGGAGACAGCTGCATGATTTGAATCTGGTTCCAATTAAATTAGTTCCTCTATTTCTATATTGGATATAGAATGGTTCATATCTTAACGTTGTTAAGATACGGGGAGTTGTTCAGCTTATGCTTAAAACCAGACACTGGATGACTCAAGGCACGTTTCTCTAATGGCTGTTTGTGGGTTGACCCTGGCTTTGACGATGGTTGACATTTCTACCATTTGGAAGATCAATAGTGATATTGTTCTTGACTCGCCAAAGTTTTAGTAAAATGGATTTTTTTCAGAAAACAGTAGTGGGAGTATGGTAGAACTGGAAGTGATTCCAGAACCGCAAACGATTACGAAAAATTTAATAGGACCTATATATTCAATCAGGCTTGGCATTCCAATAGCCACTCCGCAGATATGGTGGGTAACCTCAGACACCCGAGAGGTACTCCGGTAGCCTCAAGGACGGTGACAGGGAGGTTCTTGTTTACCCAGACTTGCTATTACTGTTGTTCCAGACTGTGAGACCCGGCAGGAGGATGAGTATAGCGTCGTTCTAAACTGGCTTTAGAAGTGTACGTCTATATGACTCTGCCAGAGGGTTGTCGTGGTCAGTGTGAGCAGCGGAAGCATGGTGGACAAGCGGCTTATGTCTATTTATAGGCTTGAGCAGATATAGCGGAGATTAGATCATCTAATTTTGATGGGACAGTCATGGTTTTGACTTCATCAGAATAGGGGATGGATCTGTTGAGAAGGTAGTAGGGTGTGATGTCCAGGTATTTGGATGACATACACAGAGTAGGAAGTAAAATTCCTATACTACGAATGGTTGTACTTTGGTCGTCACACAGTTGTTTCTCCACAGAAGATATGGATATAATATCTGACATTCTGGTTACCAGATCTATGGTTTTAGATCTAGATTTGGGTAGTTTCCCAATATGGGTACTTTGACAATATTCTAGTAGTATTTTAGAATAGATGACTCCTGGCAAGGTGGTGTACCTGCAGGTGATGGAGTCACCCTCTCTAAAGGTGTCTTATAGACTAAAGGAGAGAGGGAAGTACATGATTGGCAGATCACTTGCTTAGGCAATTGAGTCAATCATCAGATGTCAAGTACCACACCAGATGTTGTTTATGCGCTGGAAGCAATAAGTTTATATTAATCCAATCCTGAAGAAACATAAGGAAGCAGTTTTAGAACAAAAGTGCATATTCTAAGGATTTGATGACGACAGACTCCTTAGGGAGACTGTTATCATTCCAGGCTTCTAAGGTGACATGGATGATAGAATGATTGTCAGAGTTATAGTTTTCCCTCTGACGAGGGACAGTATTATGGACAGGTGGTCCAAGAGGATACTGATTAGGTTCAGTTATTGATACAGTCTAAGAAGTTTGGATTTGGAGTTCATTTATGAACTAGGTCCCATCAGATATCCAGACATATTCTAAGACAGGTATTACTCGATTCGGGAGATGGCTTTCTCCGAGAACTTGAGATTAAGATAGACATAGAAAGAAACATCAGGGCAGATCCACTCACTGAGGCTATTTCTCGAACACAAGAGTTTACAAACTAGCTTTGTGAAACTGATTAGTAGAGGAATTGGATGTTCGGTATCACACGGGCTGTGAGTATGCGACATCGCAATAATTAGCCTTAAGTGCAAGTGGGAGATTGTTGGAGATAGTGCCCTCAAAGTCAATTATTGGATCGCAGGTAAGTGATTGCAATGATTGAGACATGACCTATACCGATATGACAGTCTTGCTCGTGATGATAGTTTGCTATCTGGTTTGTCTTTATCATCGTATATATGCTTTAGTTCACTATTGCATGATGATAGAGCCCATAGGATTCTTGCTTGACTACTAGCGGTATGATGGCGATCATATACGTGGGAGCTGGGGGTCTGTAAGCACATCCTTAAAGTGTCCCTAGTCGTGGGAGTTTCGAGACAGGGCATCGATACTCCAGAGTGGACTAGTGTATACAGTCGAGACCCCGACGAGGGGCGGTGGCCGGTCTCACAAGCCACTGGTGTCAGTTAGATCACCTAAGATGTATACAGGTGCTTATTGGGTTATGAGTACACCGGACAGGACTCGCCGGGAACATGCTAGTTGGTATTATACATATCGTCTGATAGCAGTTCCCTGGTGGCATGTGTACAGGTTAGTTTGTCGACCTGAGATCGTCATTTGTCTCGTGTGAGTTCCCACTGTGCTTTGATTTCTACCCGACCACGGCTCATAGGAGTCGTGCAAACAGGTCTTTTTTGGGTACAGCCCCGAGCCACATGGAGGCAGTGAGCGGATCGTCGGGGATTCGTCTCTCCCGGTATTGGGGGTTGATGTCGCACAGTGCACGGGTGGCCATCACTAGAAATCCTTGGCCAAGGTAGTGGAGAATTACTAATTTGGATCAGTAGTTTCTCAGATGGTGATGAGCTTCATGCCGACACGATTTATCGCGTTATTAGGGGTTTGACTTTATCCACCCCCCTAGACTCGATATGCGATACTCTTTAGACGAACGGACCGGACTGTATATACATTATCACTGTTAGACTCAGTAGGGTTCATAGATGAGTTCGCTCGTCAGCTTCTCTTCTAATCAATACATAGGCAAACCGTTACGTACAGCTTGTATCTCTGACGTGCTAGAGGTTATACCCAGTGCCAGTGTGTTGATGAGTCATTAGAGTCCCCCACATACACTTTCCCAAGTTCTGGCGAAACGTTGTAGAAGCTATATGGGTTTATGGCAAGGTTCGGAAAATGCACGTGCGTTTCGCACGTGTCCATTTTCGGGCAGATAATACTGGTCGGCTTTGGTTTAAACCGGATCCGAGTATTATGCTGTGTAGATATAATATCTTTGTCTCAGTTGTATTTGTATTCGGTCGTAATACAAATGCGGGTATGTTTATACGGATATGGGATTATCCTGAAATTCGTTTCTGTCATGTCCCGAAAGTACGGAACATGACAGGCACTTAGACTACGAACGTCTCGAGGCGTACGTACCCTAAGTAAGCCGAACCCAGAAAACCAAACCAAGAAAAGTAGTAGAATATAGGAAAACCACTAAAAGTCAACCAGCTAGCAACATAATATACAACGCCTAAAGGCGAGGATCACAACAGAAAGGAAACTCCAACCAGCATGAAATCCACAGAAATATAATGCACGACTCTAATGTCGAAAGAATAATCATCACTGGTCTCTATCTCAAATAAGTACATATTTGGTTGATGGAATTTCTAGATACAACTGAAATATAATATACAATGTATAATGACGGGTACGATACAATCAACCCACTTACTAGCAAGTCACCCGAAAGGAACAGTGCCCGCAAAGCCGTAATGAAACCTGTACGGCAACACCTGCAAGAAACTGGGGCACAACAGGGGTGAGTTGCCAACTCGTGAGTAGAAAAAGATCTACGAACAGAAAATCGCATGTATGACGCAATCCTAGGTAACACGATCATAATATATAATCCTCAAATATATAATCAACAATCTATAACAAGACTAGGGTAAATATCTAACCCAAAAGTAAACCCATGTGCCCGTGTCAGTGCATCAGGTGGCAATATGTATATGAATGATGTAAAAATGCATGAAACCGAATGCATATACTGAAGAAAACTGCTTTCATAAATTTTGTGAGATTTCTGTATTTTAAAATGAGGTATCATAATGAAATAAGCATAAAACAGTGCCTAGCATCGGCACAAAACATAAATCTCAATATCTCGATATCTCTGTATCATAATCTCTGTACCTCAATATCTCAAATTTCAATGTCTTAATCATAAAATTCAGGGCGCCGTCAGTCCAGATCGGCCCCTACCATCCATCTCCTGACTACGACGGTATCCTTCGGATATCCGACGTGTCGGGTAAAATCACCGGTCGGTAGTGCTCCCCAGCCAGGCTCAACGCCATCTCCTGCGATCTTCTTGCCCCGGGGTACCGCACCGGGTCCACCATGTACCCGCAATCAGTCTCATCCGCCTCCTCGAATCGGGTTTCACATGTCGCTCTCAGCACCGAGAAAACACATGGTGGACGCACTGAAATATCATATCAAGGGTAACCGGGTTTTTAAAACAATTTCATAATCTCTTTGAAATATCCACAGTTCCCAAATCCAGAAATATCATAGAAACAACATATCTCAGTGCATATAATCAGGAAGCATGATGTATGTGACATATAGATGAAATGCAAGTATAACAGTTTATCATGCAACATGGAATAATAGTATCCACATACAAGGGTCATATCCTGATGCAATAATACTACTGTGTAGTGACATGGCAATTACCGATGAAGATGTGTGTGAGCTGGCAAGTAAGTGTATGTGGAACATACGCATCATCGGTAATGGTGCTGGTGTCCTAACAGCATGATATAAATAATGGAATATGAATCATAATAAGTATGTGATGCAGAGTGACAACAATAATAATATGCGGGAGCTGAAATACTGAACACCATGATCGCTAAACTGCATCTAATGTCATAAGAGTCATTAAGCTACACCACCATAAGGCTGAGCTAAAGCTAACAGTAGGTAAGGGAAACCGCCTAACCTCTGAGTCGATACATATATATACATATATAGTCGGTGATCCCGCCTCGATAATATCACATCCGATACCATATCTCTATAATCAGTTATTCCCAAATCAAGAGCGCGGATCAAACATCAATTTATAGCTCGTACGTAAATCCGTCATACGGCATCCCAAATCTGGGTACGGGTCAATATCACATCCGTCATATCATTCATCTAGTATTCTCTTTATCAAGATCATTATCTGGGGTACTGACCTACGTCTAGTACAATGCTAATATCATCACTATAATCAAGATCTGACTACTGATCGACAGTCTCGTATAAATCGATATCATCATCACATATCATCTCAAGGAGTATACACCGCCGAATGCGGCCTATCATACTAATCTTGTCATATCATATCATGACATATCTCGTAACGTAATCACATGTCGACCATTATATATATAGGTCACAATTCCTATGGCATCATTATTCCCAAAATCCTCTAACGCATCAAGAAGTATCACAATTATGCATTTTATCATATCACCGATATCATAATCTCAGATCAAACTCATCGACTCATCTCAATCCCATGTATCATCCTCAAATCCGTATGTGAACACGTGGTCCCATACCCATGTGAACACATATCTATATAGAATCCCGTCTATGCACATATGAAGTAAGGATGTATGCAAGTATGTGTTGGAGTGTGTATGTATAGTGCACCCACTATTCTAGGTTTTCGCGACACTAAATCATCCAAGTCCACTAATTATCCATCCTAAACATCAGTAATTTCCCAACAACATATAATAATTATAGGTGTGTATACGCATCCGTATACATCACCACGGACTGCGGGGGTGCTATACACCATCCACCCGACTTCTCCCCGTAGATATAAATCTACTCACCTTTCTTTAAGCGTGCCGGTGTCGATGTCTCCATTTGCATCTCCAACGCTCCGACGCCACGTGGGGTACCTACAAGTATATCACACGCCAAAACACATGAAAACCATGTCGGAAACCAAAATGGTGCATGCTACGTCCATAGGTAAAAACCTGTGGCCTCGTGTGCAAACACAGCCAATATCCACTGCCGTTGACGTCCAAACGCCACCCCGAGAGAAACGAATCATCGAATACCAAAAACCCATGTTAAACAAGTCGTAAATCATAGACCAACTGATGAAAATCAACCCAGATTCTATCCTAACTGGAATCAGTCAAAACTAGACATACCAGGGGTCAAGTTTACATTAAATAGGGCTGTGCACGCAAAACGAGGGGGGTTTCCCTTGCACTGGCCGCAAATTGCGGCCAGGGGGAATTTATTGGCGGCCAAGAAGTTGAGGTGGGGGATAGGGCTTTGTGAAATGGTTCCAGGGTGCCTGCACAGCTGACTGCCAAGTCATTTTTATTTTAGGAGGTCTCGGGTTGAAGCAGATACCAGAAAGGTCACAAAAGTCAACAAAATTGCTAATTTTCACCGATTCTAAACTTTCATGTGGTATACTAGAATCTGGGTTAGATCTAGGGTAAACTGGTCTCAACAGCACCTGATTAGACTATACTAACATTCAAAACCAACACTTGGTCAAGTCTCACTAAATTTTGCCTAAACTAGCACTAATCACCATATAACACAAAATTTCAGCTAATAACCCATAACTTAACAAGATAGGAGTTGGTTTTGAGATTATACCTCAAGAAAATCCTAGAATGTAGGAGAAATGAGGATGAAGGAAGGAGGAAGGGTTGTGCTGCATGCTGAGCTGCTCTTAGGGCTGTTGCTGCATCAGGTTGCTGCTACTGCTTGCTATTTTCCTTTGTTTTATTTTTCTCTATGTGAGGCAGCAACTGAAGTGTTGGTGGCTTAGTGGTGTGCAGCTGTTGTAGTTGTGGGGTGTTGGTTTGTGTTGAGGTATGATATTGTGTTGGTGTTTCTTGAATGATGATGTAGCTGCTGCAGGTTCAGCTGCTTTCTTTTGTTCCAGGGGCTGATGCTGGAATTTTTGTGGCTATTGTATTGGTGTTGTGTTGTGGTGGTTTTGGTGTGGGTATGGTGTGGTTGGTTATGAGGCTGATGTTGATGATATTAGGGCTGCTGTTGCAGCTGATGTATGTCAGGTGGCTGAAAGGTGTTGATGGAGGGGGGGCTGAAGTGTGCTGATGGGTTGATATGGGGGCTGAAAAGTGTTGATGGGAGTGTGTAGGTGTGGGCTATGGTGCTAGGGGCTGGTGTAGGGCTGCTGAATATTGTTGCTGATGTAGCTGCTGATGCAAATGGGGGCTGAAGTTATGTGTTGGGGTTGTTGTATTGAGTGGTGTAGCAGCTGCTGATGCTGCCTTAGCTGGTGTATCAAGGTGTGGTGTTGTGTTATGGGGAGAGATGTGAGAGAGATAAGGAAAAGATTTGAAATGAAATGGGATTGTGACACAACCTATAGCCACCTCTCTCTCTCTAGCCACAAGTCAACCCCATCCTAATCAATTCTTAACAAAGCTAACCCTTAACTAACCCACTTAAATTAACCAAATGGTTCAACCCACCAAGGTACTCTAAACATGATTCAACCCTAGGCCACCATAAGTCCATAACATGAGACAAGTGTGGAAAATGATATGTGCACATTTTTGCACAAAAGGCCAAAAATCCAATTACCGATTTTTAATCGCGGTTAACACCAAAATAACATATAATCCATCATAAAAACTGTAAAATGACATATTTCCACAAAATAAGCAATTTTAGAATTTCTATAATTTTCTCCAGAATTTTCACCATTTATCGGTATTTAATTATACCGACAATTAAAATATTCATTAAAAAGAAATATTAAATTATGAAAATTCCTAAAAATAATATTTTATTTTTTTTTAAATGTTACAGTTTTCCCCCCTTAAAGAAATTCGGTCCCCGAATTTAAATTTAAACCCCTAAATTCTAAAAGATTTCAATACAATGTCTAAGTCAACGGGGCTCCGAAATCATCAATACATAAAAGGCATCATAGCGCAATACATGCGCATGAGTAACGAGCAGATAACTCGAAAACAAAACTCCGTCAAGCGTCTCGCAATCATCGGAGTCAAGGTGAAAACACGAATGCCAAATCCAAGGCAAAAACTGATATGCTAGAAATCGGAACTATACATGTAAATATATAAAGGAATGCATGCCAAATTCTTTAAAGTTGATGTACAACGCGCCTAACACTGCACAGTGGCGGACGTCTCTATAAGAAAATAGCCATATACGTTTATATCTTTTGTTTAATATGCACGTCCCGCCGCTTTGAAAATAATTTAGAAGGGTTCCCTCGTTTTAAACGTTTCGTGTCGTATCGGACACATGTAAATAATGAGACTATAGCTCGCTTTTGGAAATCCCTTTGAAATCTATCAATGCATGCAAAATATATTCAGGTACTGTCATCTGACTAGTCCTGCTCAGTACGAAAACAAATCGCAATATCATAAAAATGTACTGCTCCATAAGAAATCAATCCCAAAAGTGCATATAAAACCCTGTGCGTCCGGTGCGCACGGAAATCAAAATCCATATGTGCCAAGCAGGTGCACAAAAACGACATCAAGGTGCAACGGTTGTGCACACAACATCGGTCATAGGCAACGTGTGTGCCTGACAGCAAAATCAGGTGCATCTGTAATGCACGAAAAATGTCGATTTAGTGCATCTGGGGTGCACCAAATCGCATCTCATATCCTGCGCTCAACAGGCGCGAAAATCCACATCCGGTGCATCCATCATGCACGAAATCATGAAATTCAATATCAAGCGCCGAACACGCGCAAAAATCCAGTCAGGTGGATAAAGTGCACAAAACAAATATCGAGCATCACTATCGAAATCGAAGTCCAGTGCATCCAAGTGCATAAAATACATGTCACTGCACTGCAAGCATATGTGAACTATACAGAGTGCAAAAACCAAATCGTGTGCTTGCATACGCACAAAATCAACTCAAATGTATGAAACCCATGAGATCATAAATATGTGAAACCAAGGCACGAAAGCAATATCAAGTGCAACAACTGCGCAAAACTCGCAAACACTCAGCAGGTGTAACCATGGTGCATGAAAACAAATGTCATGAAACCCAATCATCAAAATCAAATCATGAGAATAAATCGCCCAAAATACCGAAAACATGTATGGCGGAATAGTTCCGCCCAAGCGCATCTTCCACGAATCTCTGGCCAACTGTCGTGATTACTCATAGCATATCTCGTCGACGATCCTGAACTCTGGTCTGCTGGTGTGCGTAACATGACCACTCCTGGGTCTAAGTCTTCTCTGTGGATTACCAATCTCACGATCTATCGGCTTATCGGCCCTTTCAGGGGTGCTAACGGGGACGATTCCGTTCTGGCACTTCTCTGGTCATTTCTCGGTCAATCCTCACGACCACTCGTAAAGCAGCATGTCACTGGCGTCGGCTTCTGGCTCTCTGAATGCATGCGACACATCTGATCCTAGGTGCAAGTATCATTGCAGCAGTGTCCTGGAATGCATCCTGCTCAAGATCTCTTCCAAATCTCATCTCTGCTAATTGTCCGGAAATCATCGTCCTCTACTATATCTGTTTCTTGCTCCAGAACGGCTGCATACTCATCATGACTGCTTCTGGAAGGTATAACCCAGTACAATGCCTTGGCATGCGTGTCGTATCTCTAATGTCGGCGGTGTGGAACGTCATCTCATCCATATCTTCTACGAACCTCGTACTCCACTTTTCTCTAACGTCGACTGCTTCGGACTCGTCTCGTTGTGGCTGCATGGACTGAGCTCCAACGGCTATTCTCGTATCTGGAGTCTCCCAAGAAATGCATCTCACCACCTAGCATCCGAATTAAGTCGAGCCATCCGATCGATTGGTCAAAACCTCATAATCCCCCAAGAGCTCAATATCTTGGGTACAGTATAATAGTATCGAGTACATACCACAGCATCGGTGGTCCAGCAGTAGAAGGGCAAACCCAAGCCTCACTAATGGCGCCGCAGAACTGCCGCAAACCCTAAGGTTCAAAGGCTTCCACACGGTCATTAAGTCGAGTTAGGGTTTCATTCTTCAAGAGGGACCATAGAATTGCCTGCATGTCTTTCCGAATACTTTAAACTTGGAATAATAGGTTTCTGAAATTCGATCGTCTCTGTCGACTCTCAACATCTCTGCGTGAAGTCGTCTCTAGCTGGAATCAATCTATCTGATGACCTCGCATCGGGGTAGCAAACGATCCACATGTCCTAGTCATTCACCCTCAGTGACTAGCGACCTTCTATCATCTCTTATCACAATCTCGTGCTGCAATAGCTCCAACATCTGGGGCAATATCTCGTCGTTCGCAGCAATAACTGGCTCACTCGTCTGCACGCTGGACAGTGCCTCAATCCTCGTGAATAAGCCATACGTCAACGGTCATCAAAATCTGGCTGGCCTCTGTCAGTGGCTCAATCCTTTGGTGCTGATCTGCACGTCCGAGTAATCTCATATGGCGATCCATCCAACGCTCGTGGCACAAACACAATCAAAAGACACATCTCTACAATCGTGTGTCGCCGGAATTACGCCCTGGTCAGTCCTCGTTCGTAACGAGCTCGTGCTGACCGCAACTCTAGCCGTAGCTCTCCCTGCCCGTAATCGTGGCAGCAAAACCATAACTGGTACCGATGAGGCTAGATCAGGAAGGAATATGATACTGAACAAGGAAATCTACATCCTAAAGCTTCTTAAGTGGAGTGGCGTGTCGTAAGTATGCCGCGGAACATACCCACGGTACGTCACTCTACTTTAGTCACCTGTTCCATCAACCAAGGGTCATCCTACGCTCCGAAGGTAAAACCTAACGCTCTGATACCAATTTTGTCACGTCCCGAAAGTACGGAACATGACCGGCACTTAGACTACGAACGTCTCGAGGCGTACGTACCCTAAGTAAGCCGAACCCAGAAAACCAAACCAAGAAAAGTTGTAGAGTATAGGAAAACCACTAAAAGTCAACCAGCTAGCAACATAATATACAACGCATAAAGGCGGGATCACAACAGAAAGGAAACTCCAACCAGCATGAAATCCACAGAAATATAATGCGCGACTCTAAGGTCGAAAGAATAATCATCACTGGTCTTTATCTCAAATAATTACATGTTTGGTTGATGGAACTTCTAGATACAACTGAAATAAAATATACAATGTATAATGACGGGTACGATACAATAAACCCACCTACTAGCAAGTCACCCGAAAGGAACAGTGCCCGCAAAGCCGTAATGAAACCTGTACGGCAACACCTGCAAGAAACTGGGGAACAACGGGGGTGAGTTGCCAACTCGTGAGTAGAAAAAGATCTACGAACAGAAAATCGCATGTATGACGCAATCCTAGGTCACACGATCATAATATATTGTAGGTGCACGGCGGCGCCCCGGCCGTCAATCCGACGGCCAAACGCGGAAACGGTGATAAACTTTAAATTTTGCGGACTTAGCAAACCGGCACCACCGCGCACTAAACCCCGGATCGTGCCATTAAACTAGTCTAAGCAATCTAGAGAGGGGATAGAGAAGTATACCATACGATCCGAGTCCTCCGGTCTTCATCTCCACTCCGATCTCCTCGCGGGATCTCCGTCCGTCTCCTCCTCGTCGGAAAGGGCACCACGAAGCCGGGTACTTTTACGGGCTCCCACCTCAATACCAAGGCAACTCGCGCATGAAGCCGGCTACTCGACATGCACAAGATATGCTGTAGGGAGAGTAATGTAGAATGTATGTCTCACTTTGGGGTTGGTTGCCATTTGAAGAGGATGGAGGAAACAAAGATAAGAAAAATGGTGCTTGCATTTTTCTTGGCATGGAATGAGATCAAGAATGAAAACCTCTCTCAAAGATGAAGCTCTCTCTTCTTCTCTTTTCTTCTTCTCACTTCTCTTTTTTTCTCAACCATGAAAATATCTCTCTCAAATTAGAAATGGTGGAGGATAACCATATCCAAAGCATAATCATCACTAAACTCAAATCAAAACTCACTTCATATCAAATCTAATCTAATCTCATAAATGCATGAAAAGCAAAGATGCTTATCATATCAAACCATATGCAAATAAGTCCTCCACAAAGTGTTATTTGCAAAACTGCAAATAACCCCCTCCATCAGAAAAGTCCGGCCGGGAAAGAACAAAGGAAAACCGGCCGGAACGGAATGCAAACTGGCAACTCCAGAAAACTGGTCCCGTAATAAATTACAGGAAAACCCCCATACTGTGCATACACACCCGCATCTGTATTCCGTCCGGATACAAATGCAATGAGACAAAATCTACACTGTACTAAACTAGGACCGGCTTAAGCCAAAGCCGGCTAGTAATATCCGTTCGATCCTGATCCGTACAATACCGCACGTATCTGATCGAACCCTGCCATATAACCATACGGCCACTAGTACAAACCGTCCGATCCTGATCCGTGCAATACCGCACGTATCTGATCGGACCCTGCCATATCTCCATACGGCCTCTACAGCGTTTCGCCCGAAAGCTTGAGTAACTGTAAGTGTGGTGGACTCTAAAGACTCGTCAATACTATGGCTGTGGATTTAACCACTAGCACGTCAGAGGTATAAGCCAATACGTGACGGGCCACCAGCTATTGACTAAAAGGGACGTCGATGAGGAAGCTCACCCCGACACCCAACTGAGCCTGTCAGTGACAATATCCGTACAGTCCAGTCCGTTCGTCTATGAGCATCGCATGGCGGGCCTAGGGGGTTGGTAAAAGTCAGACCCCCAAAAGCGGTACAAGTCGTGTCGGAGTGTAGCCCAGAACACCCTGAGATACTACTGGAATACCTACCAGTAAATCTTCTGCCTTGGCCAAGGTCTTCGTGTAATGGCTCTCCTAGACACAGCGCGACCTCACCCCCAATACCGGGAGAGACGAACCCCTGAAGATCCGCTCACTGCCTCCATGTGGCTCGGGACTGTACCCAACTAAAACCTGTTTGCACGACTCCTTTGAGCCGTGGTAGGGTAGTAATCAAAGTACAGTGGGAACTCACACGAGACAAATGACGATCCCCAGGTCGATGAACTAACCTGTACACATGTCACCAGGGAACTGCTATCTGACGTCAGGTATAAGACCAACTAGCATGTTCCCGGCGAGTCCTGTCCGGTGTACTCATAACCCAATGAGCACCTGTATACATCTTAGGTGAACCAACTGACACCAGTGGCTTGTGAGACCGGCCACCGCCCCTCGTCGGGGTCTCGACTGTATACACTAGTCTACTCTGGAGTATCGATGCCCTGTCTCGAAACTCCTACGACTAGGGACCTTTTAAGGATGTGCTTATAGACTCCAGCTCTCACTTATATGATCGCCCTCATACTGCCGGTAGTCAGGCAAGAATCCTAGGGGCTCTATCAACGTGCAATAGCGACATGTCAGGTCGCCTAAAGCAGTACACGATGATAAAGGTAAACCAGATAGCATACTATCATCTCGAGTAAGACTGTCCTACCGGGACAGGTCCTCCCTCAATCATTGCAATCACGTGCCTGTGATCCAATAATCGACTCTGAGGGCACTATCTCCAACAATCTCCCACTTGCACTCAAGGCTAATTATTGCGATGTCGCATACTCACAGCCCGTGTGATACCGAACACCCAACTCCTCTACTAGTCAGTCTCACAAAGCTCGTTTGCGAAACTATTGCATTCGAGGAATAGCCTCAGTGAGTGGATCCGCTCTGATGTTCCTTTCGATGTCTCTATATCTCAAGTTCGCGGAGAAAACTATCTCCCGAAATGAGCAATACCTGTCTTAGAGTGTCTGGATGTCTGATGGGACCTAGCTCATAAATGAACTCCAAATCCAAACTTCTTAGACTGTATCGTCAACTGAACTTAATCAGTATCCTGCGCCATGCCACCCTCAGTATTGCCTTGGACCACCTGTCCTAAATACTGCCCCTCGTCAGAAGGAAAACTATAACTCTGACAACCTCCTTGTCGTCCATGTCACCTTGGAAGCCTGGAATGATAACTGTTTCCCGAATGGGGCTTTCGTTATCATATCCCTAGAACAGCCACTTATGTTCTAAAACTGCTTCCGACTGTTTCTCCAGGATTGGATCAATGTCAACTTATTGCATCTAGTGCAAGAGCAACATCTGGTGTGGTACTTGACATCTCGTGATTGACTCAATTGCCTAAGCAAGTGATCTGCCAATCATGAACATCCCTCTCCCCTTTAGTCTGTAAGACACCTTTAGAGAGGGTGACTCCATTACCTGCAGGTACACTACCGTGCCAGGAGTCGTCCATTCTAAATACTTTTAGAATGCTGTCTAAGTACCCAGATTGGGAAACCACCCAAATCTAGATCTAAAACCATAGATCTAGTAACCAGTATGTCTGATATAATGTCCAAGTCCTTTGTGGAGAAACCACTGTGTGACGACCAAAGTATAACCGATCGTAGTAAAGGAATATCACTTCCTACTACCTTCTCAACAGATCCATCCCCTATTCTGATGACGTCAAACCTATGACTGTCACATCAGAAATGGATGATCTATCTCCGCTACATCTGCTTTAGTCTATAAATAGACATAAGCCTGATGTCCACCAATGCTTCCGCTGCTCCGACTAACTACGACAACCCTCTGGCAGAGTCATATAGACGTGCACTTCTAAAGCAAGTTTAGAACGACGCTATACTCATCCTCCCGCCGGGTCTCGCAGCCTGGAACAACAGCAATGGTAATTGTGGGTAAACAAGAACTTCCCTGTCACCGTCCTTGAGGCTACCGGAGTACCTCTCGGGTGCCTGAAGTTACCCACCTTATCTGCGGAGTGGCCAATGGAATGTCAAATCAGATTGAATCTTTAGGTTCCTTATCAAATCTTCAGTAATCGTTTGTGGTTCTGGAATCACTTCCAGTTCTACCATACTCCCACTACTGTTTTCTGAAAAAATCCATTTCTTTTAAAATTGTGGCGAGTGAAGAACAATATCACTATTGATCTTCCAGATGGTAGAAAATCAACCCTCGTCATAGCCTGGGTCAACCCACAAACAGCCACTACTGAAACGTGCCTATGAGTTATCCGGAGTCTGGTTTTAATCATAAGCCAGACAACTCCCCGTACCTTAACAACGTTAAGATATGAACTGTTCTATATCCAATATAGAACCAGAGGCACTGATTTAATTTAACCAGATTCAAATCATGCAGCTGTCTCCAGCGCATGTCAACTAAATGGAGAGAGGCCGATCAGCGTTACTCAACTTAGGAATGCTTCCAATTATGAGTAACCTGAAAGAGAAGCAATTTCTCTTTATCATTACTATCAACTGAATACCATATACAAGTATCTACATCTTCGATCACTTTGAAGAATCCCGATACTTGCAATACCTGGTTCTCTACTTTATTCAAATACCTATAACTCCTCAAAACTTAGACCCTGTGTTTCTACGAAACACACGTCTAAGAACTAGAGAAGTTAAAAGTAAACAGAATATAGTACGAGGACCAACCCCTCTGTCCTGATGGACCCTGGACATCATACAATACTCTGTATAAGTCCCTTGAGTCAGATAACTCATTCACTGTGTGTCGTAGGTTGAAAACTGTACTTATGGTTAAGAAGAATTACACCGCTGTTCAATGCTCCTTACCTAACCATCCACTGATATAGGTAAATGTCATCGACATAATATCAAAAGGTACATCTCACTCTATAAAAATAGACGTACAGATATATCAATTTGAAATTGGTGCATAACAGCGGATATTCAAAACCAAATATTTGCCGACCGGCAAACAACCCAGATGATCTCCTCAAATATCACCGATTACAACGAATCCCGATATAATGAGGATGATCACCTAACTCCCAATAACTTACTCCCACTCATCATCTGTAAAACCATACAGATGTGAGAATCATACCTGGTAAATACATACCCTGGAGTAAGTGTCTAATCGGGAAATCAGTTTTCTTTTAACAGTACACAGCTGAACTGAAACATTAAAATGTTTCGATGGGGTATCCCGGTATTCTTAGTAATGCCTCTTCCATTATCCAGATTCACAATTATAACCGTATAATTCTTTGCCACTTCTCCAAATCCCTTCATATGTCTTTAGTCATTACCTTCTGCACACCCCTTTAGGCCAATTGGTTTTCTTCCTTCCTTACCGTTCGGCACCAGCCTATGGTTTGGAAGAAGACTATCCAAAAAGCATAAAGGGTGTACTGTCCTAATCCTAGGAGCACTCGCAACACGAGAGAAGGTGAAGATAAAAGACACCTGAATGTACTTTATTCCTATTTCTCCTGAACCAGGATCCATCCCCGAACTGGAACGAGTTCCTTTCGAGTTCGTATATAACCATACGATGGATTATCCAATAAAATGGGATCTTCGTAGTGATACGGAGTGTCCTGGAGAAATACAAAGGTGATTTAGGATTGGTGAAGAAAAACTTGGTTTGGTCGTGAAAATCAGTCGCAATTTACTTTGCCCTCTTACTAATCCCTTACTTTGTCTTAATCTTAATACCTTCTGCACACCGTTTAGGCTAACTGGTTTTCTTCATTCCCTACCGGTCGGCACCAGCCTATGGTTTGGAAGAAGACTATCCAATTTGCATAATAGGTGTACTACTCCTAAACTAAGGAGTACTCGCAACCTGAGAGAGGGTGAAAAGAAAAGACAACTGAATAATCCTATCCGTTTTCTCCAGAACCAGAAACCATCCTCGAAGTCCTTCGAGTTCGTATATAACCATACGATGGTTTTGTCCAATGGAAGTGGACGTTCGTAGTAATACGGGGTGTCCCGGAGAAAAGGGTAAAAGTAGGAGTGGCAATGAGGTCTGCAACTCTGACAATCCAAAAGCCAGTGTTAAGTAGGTTCGGTCAACTTGGTCACTGAGTCATAGTCTTAGGGTCGGGTCAATGGTCGCTGCCAGAGAGAGAGAAAAGAAACACTCAGCGTGCACTCAAACCTAGATCAGAATGGTTACCAATTTATCTAATCTGGAAACCTCCCACTGTACCTCAAATTCTCCTCCAAACCTGAAAGAAGAATTAGTCGGGGTCACCCGAGGAGTAAACCAACTCATCAGTGGGAATCGGGATCCAACTATCATTGCATGACAACGTGACGGAATCCGCTCACGGTATCACACTCCAGAAGGTATGCGCATATCTGGCAAGTTTCAGTTCTTTTGAAACTCCCGATGTGGATTTCTGCCCCATGCTCTTATGACCTTGACTTTGGCCAACATATCATAAGTCACATGTCAAGTTCTACCCATCATTCTCCAGGTTAATTTGAATCCACCCGTACATACCCTTGACTTTGGCCAACATGGCAGTACGACTGTTCCAAACCAACGCATCTATCTATGCTGCATATGAATAACCAACAGCTACCAAACACTGTGCCTTGACTTTAGCCAACATACACAGCTTGAATACTATTGACTATCCATATGAAACGACGGAGGGCTACGAATGGTTTCTGGCGAAAACCTTTAACGTAATGAACTTGATATCGTCGAAGGAACGGATAGATTTTAAAAATATAGTGACGAAAACCGTTGCTAAAGAGGTCACTCCCGGTGAAGGGATCTCGGCTCTTTCCCCGTAGAATGGGGTGCAGGATATTCCAACTGAATACCACGGTGCAAAGCAAAAGTAATCGGCTATAGTGAAGTTAATGCCCTGATGCAAACTTCTGTCCAAGGGGTCACTCCCGGTGAAGGGATCTCGGCCCTTGCCTCGTCGACTGAGGAGCAGGATATTCCAAATGAATACCGCGATGCAAAACAAAAGTGAACGTCCTTGCTGTAAGTGCACGGCGGCGCCCCGGCCGTCAAACCGACGCCGGAATGCGGAAACGGTGAATAACTTAAATTTTGCGGACTTTGCAAACCGGCACCACCGCGCACTAAACTCCGGATCGTAACCATTAACAAGTCTAAGCTAACTAGAATACGGGTTAGAGATATACCGACTGATCCGAGTCCTCCGGTCTTCATCTCCACTCCGATCTCCTCGCGGGATCTCCGGTCGTCGCCTCCTCGCCGGAAGGGCACCACGTCGCCTGCATCTTTTACGGGCTCCCGCCTCTATACCGAGGCAACTCGGGCATGAAGCCGGCAACTCGACATGCCCAAGATTTGCTGTAGGAAGTGTAGTGTAGATCTATGTGTCTCATTTGGGTTTTTGGAGTTGCCTTTAGATGGAGGAATGGAGAATAGAAAAATGGTGCTTGCATTTTTCTAGCAAGAAAATGAGATCATGGATGAAAACCTCAATATGAAGCTCTCTTCTTCTTTTTCTCTCTTTCTTTTTCTCTCTTGAAGAATGAATGAATCTCCCATGCAAAAGAGAATGGTGGAGGAATGATATGAAGCATGAAGGGAGGTGAGTGTAGGAGTGAAGAAGGGGTGACCACATCAAGGGACAAGAAAACATACAACCATGCTTCACTTTTATCAAACCATACCTTATCAAATCACAAGTCAAAGCAAGTCATGGTGCAAAGAAAAGAAAGCTATCATAATCAATCTTTATTCAATAAAACCCCTCCACTAAAGTTATTTGCACAATTGCAAATAACCCCCTCCATCAGAAAAGTCCGGCCGGGAAAGAACAAAGGAAAACCGGCCGGAACGGAAAGCAAACTGGCAACCCCAGAAAACTGGTCCCGTAATAAATTACAGGAAAACCCCATACTGTGCATACACACCCGCATCTGTATTCCGTCCGGATACAAATGCAATGAGACAGAATCTACACCGTACTAAACTAGGACCGGCTTAAACCAAAGCCGGCTAGTAATATCCGTTCGATCCTGATCCGTGCAATACCGCACGTATCTGATCGAACCCTGCCATATATCTATACGGCCACTAGTACAAACCGTCCGATCCTGATCCGTGCAATACCGCACGTATCTGATCGGACCCTGCCATATCTCCATACGGCCTCTACAGCGTTTCGCCCGAAAGCTGAGTAACTGAAAGTGTGGTGGACTCTAAAGACTCGTCAATACTATGGCTGTGGATTTAACCACTAGCACGTCAGAGGTATAAGCCAATACGTGACGGGCCACCAGCTATTGACTAAAAGGGACGTCGATGAGGAAGCTCACCCCGACACCCAACTGAGCCTGTCAGTGACAATATCCGTACAGTCCGGTCCGTTCGTCTATGAGCATCGCATGGCGGGCCTAGGGGGTTGGTAAAAGTCAGACCCCCAAAAGCGGTACAAGTCGTGTCGGAGTGTAGCCCAGAACACCCTGAGATACTACTGGAATACCTACCAGTAAATCTCCTGCCTTGGCCAAGGTCTTTGTGTAATGGCTCTCCTAGACACAGCGCGACCTCACCCCCAATACCGGGAGAGACGAAACCCCCGAAGATCCGCTCACTGCCTCCATGTGGCTCGGGACTGTACCCAACTAAAACCTGTTTGCACGACTCCTTTGAGCCGTGGTAGGGTAGTAATCAAAGTACAGTGGGAACTCACACGAGACAAATGACGATCCCCAGGTCGATGAACTAACCTGCACACATGTCACCAGGGAACTGCCATCTGACGTCTGGTATATGACCAACTAGCATGTTCCCGGCGAGTCCTGTCCGGTGTACTCATAACCCAATGAGCACCTGTATACATCTTAGGTGATCCAACTGACACCAGTGGCTTGTGAGACCGGCCACCGCCCCTCGTCGGGGTCTCGACTGTATACACTAGTCTACTCTGGAGAATCGATGCCCTGTCTCGAAACTCCCACGACTAGGGACCTATTAAGGATGTGCTTGTAGACCCCAGCTCCCACTTATATGATCGCCCTCATACTGCTGGTGGTCAAGCAAGAATCCTAGGGGCTCTATCAACGTGCAATAGCGACATGTCAGGTCACCTAAAGCAGTACACGATGATAAAGGTAAACCAGATAGCATACTATCATCTCGAGTAAGACTGTCCTACCGGGATAGGTCCTCCCTCAATCATTGCAATCACGTGCCTGTGATCCAATAATTGACTCTGAGGGCACTATCTCCAACAATCTCCCACTTGCACTCAAGGCTAATTATTGCGATGTCGCATACTCACAGCCCGTGTGATACCGAACACCCAACTCCTCTACTAGTCAGTCTCACAAATCCCGTTTGTGAAACTATTTCGGTCGAGGAATAGCCTCAGTGAGTGGATCCGCCTAGAAGTTTCTTTCTATGTCTCTCTATATCTCAAGTTCGCGGAGAAAGCCATCTCCCGAAATGAGCAATACCTGCCTTAGAATGTCTGGATGTCTGATGGGACGTAGCTCATAAATGAACTCCAAATCCAAACTTCTTAGACTGTATCTTCAACTGAACTTAATCAGTATCCTGCGCCATGCCACCCTCAGTATTGCCTTGGACCATCCGTCCAAAATACTGCCCCTCGTCAGAGGGAAAAACTATAACTCTGACAACCTCCTTGTCGTCCATGTCACCTTGGAAGCCTGGAATGATAATTGTCTCCCGAAAGAGGCTTTCGTTATCATATCCCTAAAACAGCCACTTATGTTCTAAAACTGCTTCCGACTGTTTCTCCAGGATTGGATCAATATCAACTTATTGCATCTAGTGCAAGAACAACATCTGGTGTGGTACTTGACATCTCATGATTGACTCAATTGCCTAAGCAAGTGATCTGCCAATCATGCACATCCCTCTCTACTTTAGTCTAAAAGACACCTTTAGAGAGGGCAACTCCATTACTTGCAGGTACACTACCGTGCCAGGAGTCGTCCATTCTAAATACTCATAGAATGCTGTCAAGGTACCCAGATTAGGAAACCACCCAAATCTAGATCTAAAACCATAGATCTAGTAACCAGTATGTCTGATATAATGTCCAAGTCCTTTGTGGAGAAACCACTGTGTGACGACCAAAGTATAACCGATCGTAGTAAAGGAATATCACTTCCTACTACCTTCTCAACAGATCCATCCCCTATTCTGATGACGTCAAACCTATGACTGTCACATCAGAAACAGATGATCTATCTCCGCTACATCTGCTTTAGTCTATAAATAGACATAAGCCTGATGTCCACCAATGCTTCCGCTGCTCCCACTGACTACGACAACCCTCTGGCAGAGTCATATAGACGTGCACTTCTAAAGCAAGTTTAGAACGACGCTATACTCATCCTCCTGCCGGGTCTCGCAGCCTGGAACAACAACAATGGCAAGTGTGGGTAAACAAGAACTTCCCTGTCACCGTCCTTGAGGCTACCGAAGTACCTCTCGGGTGCCTGAAGTTACCCACCTTATCTGCGGAGTGGTCAATGGAATGTCAAAACAGATTGAATCTTCAGGTTCCTTATCAAATCTTCAGTAATCGTTTGCGGTTCTGGAATCACTTCCAGTTCTACCATACTCCCACTTCTGTTTTTGAAAAAAACCATTTTTGTTAAAACTGTGGCGAGTCAAGATGGTAGAAAGTCAACCCGCGTCATAGCCTGGGTCAACCCACAAACAGCCATTACAGAAACGTGCCTTGAGTTGTCCAGTGTCTGGTTTTAAGCATAAGCCGGACAACTCCCCGTACCTTAACAACGTTAAGATATGAACTGTTCTACATCCAATATAGAACCAGAGGCACTGATTTAATTGAACCAGATTCAAATCATGCAGCTATCTCCAGTGCATGTCAACTAAATGGAAGGAGGTCGATCAGCGTTACTCAACTTAGGAATACTTCCAATTATGAGTAACCTGAAAGAGAAGTAATTTCTCTTTATCATTACTATTAACTGAATACCATACACAAGTATCTACATCTTCGATCACTTTGAAGAATCCCGATACTTGCTATACCTGGTTCTCTACTCTATTCAAATACCTATAACTCCTCAAAACTTAGACCCTGTGTTTCTACGAAACACATGTCTAAGAACTAGAGAAGTCAAAAGTAAACAGAATATAGTATGAGGACCAACCCCTCTGTCCTAGTGGACACTGGACAATATACAACACTCTGTATAAGTCCCCTGAGTCTTGCGACTCAATCACTGTGTGTCGTAGGTTGAAAACTGTACTTTTGGTTAAGAAGAATTACACCGCTGTTCAATGCTCCTTACCTAACCATCCACTGATATAGGTAAATGTCATCGACATAATATCAAAAGGTATATCTCACTCTATGAAAATAGACGTACAGATATATCAATTTGAAATTGGTGCACAACAGCGGATATTCAAAACCAAATATTTGCCAACCGGCAAACAACCCAGGTGACTTCCTCAAATATCACTGATTCCAACGAATCCCGATATAATGAGGATGATCACCCAATTCCCAATAACTTACTCCCACTCATCATCTGTAAAACCATACAGATGTGAGAATCATACCTGGTAAATACATACCCTGGAGTAAGTGTCTAATCGGGAAATCAGTTTTCTTTTAACATTACACAGTGAGACTGAAACATTGAAATGTTTCAATGGGGTATCCCGGTATTCTTAGTAATGCCTCTTCCATATTCACGACTGTAACCGTATAGTTCTATGCCACCTCTCAAATCCCTTCATATGTCTTTAGTCTTTACCTTCTGCACACCCCTTTAGGCCAATTGGTTTTCTTCCCTCCCTACCGTTCGGCACCAGCCTATGGTTTGGAAGAAGACTATCCAAAAAGCATAAAGGGTGTACTGTCCTAATCCTAGGAGCACTCGCAATACGAGAGAAGGTGAAGATAAAAGACACCTGAATGTACTTTATTCCTATTTCTCCTGAACCAGGATCCATCCCCGAACTGGAACGAGTTCCTTTCGAGTTCGTATATAACCATACGATGGATTATCCAATAAAATGGGATCTTCGTAGTGATACGGAGTGTCCTGGAGAAATACAAAGGTGATTTAAGATTGGCGAAGAAATACTTGGTTTGATCGTGAATAGCAGTCGCAATTTACTTTGCCCTCTTACTAATCCCTTGCTTTGTCTGAACTTAATACCTTCTGTACACCGTTTAGGCTAACTGGTTTTCTTCATTCCCTACCGGGCGGCACCAGCCTATGGTTTGGAAGAAGACCATCCAATTTGCGTAATAGGTGTACTACTCCTAAACCAAGGAGTACTCGCAACATGAGAGAGGGTGAAAAGAAAAGACAACTGAATAATCCTATTCGTTTTCTCCAGAACCGGAAACCATCCTCGAATTCCTTCGAGTTCGTATCTAACCATACGATGGTTTTGTCCAATGGAAGTGGACGTTCGTAGTAATACGGGGTGTCCTGGAGAAAAGGGTAAAAGTAGGAGTGGCAATGAGGTTCGCAACTCTGACAATCCAAAAGCCAGTGTTAAGTAGGTTCGGTCAACTTGGTCACTGAGTCATAGTCTTAGGGTCGGGTCAATGGTCGCTGCCAAAGAGAGAGAGAAAAGAAACACTCAGCGTGCACTCTATCCTAGATCAGAATGGTTTCCAATTTATCCAATCTGGAAACCTCCCACTGTACCTCAAACTCTCCTCCAAACCTGAAAGAAGAATTAGTCGGGGTCACCCGAGGAGTAAACCAACTCATCAGTGGGAATCGGGATCCAACTCTCATCGCACGATAACGTGACGGAATCCGCTCACGGTATCACACTCCAGAAGGTATGCGCATATCTGGCAAGTTTCAGTTCTTTTGAAACTCCCGATGTGATTTCTGCCCCATGCTCTTATGACCTTGGCGAAGGTCAACAAATCATAAGTCACATGTCAAGTTCTACCCGTCATTATCCAGGTTAATTTGAATCCACCCGTACAAGCCCTTGACGAAGGTCAACAAGGCTATACGACTGTCCCAAACCAACGCATCTACCTATGCAGCAGAAAGGTAACAAGCAGCTACCATGCACTATGCCTTGACGAAGGTCAACAAACATAGCATGAATACTACGTGCTACCCGTCTGAAATGACGGAGGGCTACGAATGGTTTCTGGCGAAAACCTTTAACGTAATGAACTTGATATCGTTGAAGGAACGGATAGCTTTTTAGAAAATATAGTGACGAAAACCATTGCTAAAGAGGTCACTCCCGGTGAAGGGATCTCGGCTCTTTCCCCGTAGAATGGGGTGCAGGATATTCCAACTGAATACCACGATGCAAAGCAAAAGTAATCGGCTATAGTGAAGTTAATGCCCTGACGCAAACTTTTTGTCCAAGGGGTCACTCCCGGTGAAGGGATCTCGGCCCTTGCCTCGTCGACTGAGGAGCAGGATATTCCAAATGAATACCACGATGCAAAACAAAAGTGAACGTCCTTGCAATAACAGCCTTTTGAAAAGTGTTCCAACAACATCAGAATAGGTTTGTTTTTAACTTGCATTGATCCGAATCAATGCAGTCCCATCAATTAATCACACCACAAAGAACGAAAATATACTGACGTACGTATATGCCATCCGCATTCGCCACTGGGTCCCGTCATCACCCGTTAGGTTAGCTAACTAACGGCAGAGCGGGGACTGGACTAGCACGGATGAAAAACATATACAACATCTACTAATATATATACCAATATATAGTATTTCGCTCAAGGCGTGAATAAAATGCAACATCACAGAAATGTACAGCATCACAGAACAATACAGATATCTGGGATCCCCGGATTTCACAGAGCCACTACTGAAACCCGACGTTCCCCTGGTCGTGTGGATAGCCTGTGCAATGAAAACCTAGACCCCTACGGGCGCGGCAAGTCACCCGCCAAAACCTGAAGCGAGGCAGCCCCCTTCAGCTCCGTGAATGGACCACCCAGCACTCCACGGAATCCGGCAACTTGGGCACCCCTCCTGGGTCAACCTGTACCCCCTACGAGTGCGGCGAATAGCCCGCCAATCCTAGAGTGAAGCCCCCTCCGTCTCAATGCCATGAGATGCGGGCTTGTTGCCCTCTAGAACCCGGCTATCCGTGCACCCCACCGCGGGGTAATCCTAGTACAGAAAGTAAAATATACATACACCGGGTACATCGACCGCAACCAGGTCGTGCCCCAAAAAAATAATACAAACAGGCAGAGACGGCAGTCCACATGTCGGACGCTCGCCCCGCAATATCAAATGTATATAATACAACAGCACAGTACTAGCATTGCATCCAGGCTATCCCCACGACCGATCCGCAACAACACAGCAAATACATAGAACATCAACGTGAAAGTCACGTTCGCAAATCCGTCTAACCGGGCTATAGCAGTTAGACCGGATTTACCGATCGAGTGACATTCACGGTCGCAGATATAATGTAAATACTGTGAAAAATGTGTTTAAAATTTTCCGATTGATCAAACAATTAACAAGTGGGCCCCCAAACAAAAACTGTAGCACTCACAGAAATAATTGGCCCAATTTTAATATTCCCGAAACCACATTTTTAACTCAGGAACACACTGGAAAAATTTGGGGGGGTGAACAGTAAATTCCGCGGCGGAAGCGCCGCACGAGGTGGGGTTTCGCGGCGCTTGCGCGGCGGAATAGTGAGATCATTTTGCCAAATTTTGTCAGTATGCTTCTATTTCCCTGCACATCACTCTGAGACAACCAGAAAAATTTTTGGACTTAAAAAAAATTCGACAGAAACTGATGTGCATGAAATACGTGTTTTCGGGATTTTGTTCGATCGGAAACGTAAAACACATTACACAAAGCTAGACGAAGTTAATGGCGAGGCTCTGATACCACTGTAAGTGCACGGCGGCGCCCCGGCCGTCAAACCGACGCCGGAATGCGGAAACGGTGAATAACTTAAATTTTGCGGACTTTGCAAACCGGCACCACCGCGCACTAAACTCCGGATCGTAACCATTAACAAGTCTAAGCTAACTAGAATACGGGTTAGAGATATACCGACTGATCCGAGTCCTCCGGTCTTCATCTCCACTCCGATCTCCTCGCGGGATCTCCGGTCGTCGCCTCCTCGCCGGAAGGGCACCACGTCGCCTGCATCTTTTACGGGCTCCCGCCTCTATACCGAGGCAACTCGGGCATGAAGCCGGCAACTCGACATGCCCAAGATTTGCTGTAGGAAGTGTAGTGTAGATCTATGTGTCTCATTTGGGTTTTTGGAGTTGCCTTTAGATGGAGGAATGGAGAATAGAAAAATGGTGCTTGCATTTTTCTAGCAAGAAAATGAGATCATGGATGAAAACCTCAATATGAAGCTCTCTTCTTCTTTTTCTCTCTTTCTTTTTCTCTCTTGAAGAATGAATGAATCTCCCATGCAAAAGAGAATGGTGGAGGAATGATATGAAGCATGAAGGGAGGTGAGTGTAGGAGTGAAGAAGGGGTGACCACATCAAGGGACAAGAAAACATACAACCATGCTTCACTTTTATCAAACCATACCTTATCAAATCACAAGTCAAAGCAAGTCATGGTGCAAAGAAAAGAAAGCTATCATAATCAATCTTTATTCAATAAAACCCCTCCACTAAAGTTATTTGCACAATTGCAAATAACCCCCTCCATCAGAAAAGTCCGGCCGGGAAAGAACAAAGGAAAACCGGCCGGAACGGAAAGCAAACTGGCAACCCCAGAAAACTGGTCCCGTAATAAATTACAGGAAAACCCCATACTGTGCATACACACCCGCATCTGTATTCCGTCCGGATACAAATGCAATGAGACAGAATCTACACCGTACTAAACTAGGACCGGCTTAAACCAAAGCCGGCTAGTAATATCCGTTCGATCCTGATCCGTGCAATACCGCACGTATCTGATCGAACCCTGCCATATATCTATACGGCCACTAGTACAAACCGTCCGATCCTGATCCGTGCAATACCGCACGTATCTGATCGGACCCTGCCATATCTCCATACGGCCTCTACAGCGTTTCGCCCGAAAGCTGAGTAACTGAAAGTGTGGTGGACTCTAAAGACTCGTCAATACTATGGCTGTGGATTTAACCACTAGCACGTCAGAGGTATAAGCCAATACGTGACGGGCCACCAGCTATTGACTAAAAGGGACGTCGATGAGGAAGCTCACCCCGACACCCAACTGAGCCTGTCAGTGACAATATCCGTACAGTCCGGTCCGTTCGTCTATGAGCATCGCATGGCGGGCCTAGGGGGTTGGTAAAAGTCAGACCCCCAAAAGCGGTACAAGTCGTGTCGGAGTGTAGCCCAGAACACCCTGAGATACTACTGGAATACCTACCAGTAAATCTCCTGCCTTGGCCAAGGTCTTTGTGTAATGGCTCTCCTAGACACAGCGCGACCTCACCCCCAATACCGGGAGAGACGAAACCCCCGAAGATCCGCTCACTGCCTCCATGTGGCTCGGGACTGTACCCAACTAAAACCTGTTTGCACGACTCCTTTGAGCCGTGGTAGGGTAGTAATCAAAGTACAGTGGGAACTCACACGAGACAAATGACGATCCCCAGGTCGATGAACTAACCTGCACACATGTCACCAGGGAACTGCCATCTGACGTCTGGTATATGACCAACTAGCATGTTCCCGGCGAGTCCTGTCCGGTGTACTCATAACCCAATGAGCACCTGTATACATCTTAGGTGATCCAACTGACACCAGTGGCTTGTGAGACCGGCCACCGCCCCTCGTCGGGGTCTCGACTGTATACACTAGTCTACTCTGGAGAATCGATGCCCTGTCTCGAAACTCCCACGACTAGGGACCTATTAAGGATGTGCTTGTAGACCCCAGCTCCCACTTATATGATCGCCCTCATACTGCTGGTGGTCAAGCAAGAATCCTAGGGGCTCTATCAACGTGCAATAGCGACATGTCAGGTCACCTAAAGCAGTACACGATGATAAAGGTAAACCAGATAGCATACTATCATCTCGAGTAAGACTGTCCTACCGGGATAGGTCCTCCCTCAATCATTGCAATCACGTGCCTGTGATCCAATAATTGACTCTGAGGGCACTATCTCCAACACTTGCAATAACAGCTTTTTGAAAAGTGTTCCAACAACATCAGAATAGGTTTGTTTTAACTTGCGTTGATCCGAATCAACGCAGTCCCATCAATGATCACACCAATAAAGAACGAAAATATACTGACGTACGTATATGCCATCCGCATTCGCCACTGGGTCCCGTCATCACTCGTTAGGTTAGCTTACTAACGACAGAGCGGGGACTGGACTAGCGTGGATGAAAAACATATACAACATCTACTAATATATATACCAATATATTATATTTCGCTCAAGGCGTGAATAAAATGCAACATCACAGAAATGTACAGCATCACAGAACAAAACAGATATCTGGGATCCCCGGGTTTCACAGAGCCACTACTGAAACCCGACGTTCCCCTGGTCGTGTGGATAGCCTGTGCAATGAAATCCTAGACCCCTACGGGCGCGGCAAGTCACCCGCCAAAACCTGAAGCGAGGCAGCCCCCTTCAGCTCCGTGAATGGACCACCCAGCACTCCACGGAATCCGGCAACTTGGGCACCCCTCCTGGGTCAACCTGTACCCCCTACGAGTGCGGCGAATAGCCCGCCAATCCCAGAGTGAAGCCCCCTCCGTCTCAATGCCATGAGATGCGGGCTTGTTGCCCTCTAGAACCCGGCCATCCGTGCACCCCACCGCGGGGTAATCCTAGTACAGAATGTAAAATATACATACACCGGGTACATCGACCGCAACCAGGTCGTGCCCCAAAAGAATAATACAAACGGGCAGTGACGGCAGTCCACATGTCGGACGCTCGCCCCGCAATATCAAATGTACATAATACCACCACAACTGTACTAGCATTGCAACCAGGCTATCCCCACGACCGATCCGCAACATCACAGCATAGACATAGAACATCAACGTGAAAGTCACGTTCGCAAATCCGTCTAACCGGGCTATAGCAGTTAGACAGGATTTACCGATCGAGTGACATTCACGGTCGCAGATATAATGTAAATACTGTGAAAAATGTGTTTAAAATATCCGATCGATCAAAAATTAACAAGTGGGCCCCCAATCAAAACTGTAGCACTCACAGAAATCCTGGGCCCAATTTTAATATTCCAAAACCCATATTTTAAGCCCAGAAGGCCTCTGAAAAAAATTGGTGAAGTGATCTCCACAGTGTGCGGCGGAAGGGCGGCGGGAAGGGTGTTTTCACGGCGGTTCCGCGCTCCCACTGTGGAGTTACTTCGTCGAATTTTTACAGAGCTCTTAGATTTTCCAGTACATCAATATTTTACAACCTGAAAAATTTTTCGAGACCAAAAATTTTCAACAGAAACTGATGCGAACTAAAATGCAGTTTTGGAACATTCGATCGATCGAAACAGAAAAACACATTACACGAAGCTAGACTATGTTAATGGCGAGGCTCTGATACCACTGTAAGTGCACGGCGGCGCCCCGGCCGTAAATCCGACGGCCAAACGCGGAAACGGTGATAAACTTTAAATTTTGCGGACTTAGCAAACCGGCACCACCGCGCACTAAACCCCGGATCGTGCCATTAAACTAGTCTAAGCAATCTAGAGAGGGGGTAGAGAAGTATACCATACGATCCGAGTCCTCCGGTCTTCATCTCCACTCCGATCTCCTCGCGGGATCTCCGTCCGTCTCCTCCTCGTCGGAAAGGGCACCACGAAGCCGGGTACTTTTACGGGCTCCCACCTCAATACCGAGGCAACTCGCGCATGAAGCCGGCTACTCGACATGCACAAGATATGCTGTAGGGAGTGTAATGTAGAATGTATGTCTCACTTTGGGGTTGGTTGCCATTTGAAGAGGATGGAGGAAACAAAGATAAGAAAAATGGTGCTTGCATTTTTCTTGGCATGGAATGAGATCAAGAATGAAAACCTCTCTCAAAGATGAAGCTCTCTCTTCTTCTCTTTTCTTCTTCTCACTTCTCTTTTTTTCTCAACCATGAAAAAATCTCTCTCAAATTAGAAATGGTGGAGGATAACCATATCCAAAGCATAATCATCACTAAACTCAAATCAAAACTCACTTCATATCAAATCTAATCTAATCTCATAAATGCATGAAAAGCAAAGATGCTTATCATATCAAACCATATGCAAATAAGTCCTCCACAAAGTGTTATTTGCAAAACTGCAAATAACCCCCTCCATCAGAAAAGTCCGGCCGGGAAAGAACAAAGGAAAACCGGCCGGAACGGAATGCAAACTGGCAACTCCAGAAAACTGGTCCCGTAATAAATTACAGGAAAACCCCCATACTGTGCATACACACCCGCATCTGTATTCCGTCCGGATACAAATGCAATGAGACAAAATCTACACTGTACTGAACTAGGACCGGCTTAAGCCAAAGCCGGCTAGTAATATCCGTTCGATCCTGATCCGTACAATACCGCACGTATCTGATCGAACCCTGCCATATAACCATACGGCCACTAGTACAAACCGTCCGATCTTGATCCGTGCAATACCGCACGTATCTGATCGGACCCTGCCATATCTCCATACGGCCTCTACAGCGTTTCGCCCGAAAGCTTGAGTAACTGTAAGTGTGGTGGACTCTAAAGACTCGTCAATACTATGGCTGTGGATTTAACCACTAGCACGTCAGAGGTATAAGCCAATACGTGACGGGCCACCAGCTATTGACCAAAAGGGACGTCGATGAGGAAGCTCACCCCGACACCCAACTGAGCCTGTCAGTGACAATATCCGTACAGTCCGGTCCGTTCGTCTATGAGCATCGCATGGCGGGCCTAGGGGGTTGGTAAAAGTCAGACCCCCAAAAGCGGTACAAGTCGTGTCGGAGTGTAGCCCAGAACACCCTGAGATACTACTGGAATACCTACCAGTAAATCTCCTGCCTTGGCCAAGGTCTTCGTGTAATGGCTCTCCTAGACACAGCGCGACCTCACCCCCAATACCGGGAGAGACGAACCCCTGAAGATCCGCTCACTGCCTTCATGTGGCTCGGGACTGTACCCAACTAAAACCTGTTTGCACGACTCCTTTGAGCTGTGGTAGGGTAGTAATCAAAGTACAGTGGGAACTCACACGAGACAAATGACGATCCCCTGGTCGATGAACTAACCTGTACACATGTCATCAGGGAACTGCTATCTGACGTCAGGTATAAGACCAACTAGCATGTTCCCGGCGAGTCCTGTCCGGTGTACTCATAACCCAATGAGCACCTGTATACATCTTAGGTGAACCAACTGACACCAGTGGCTTGTGAGACCGGCCACCGCCCCTCGTCGGGGTCTCGACTGTATATACTAGTCTACTCTGGAGTATCGATGCCCTGTCTCGAAACTCCTACGACTAGGGACCTTTTAAGGATGTGCTTATAGACTCCAGCTCTCACTTATATGATCGCCCTCATACTGCCGGTAGTCAGGCAAGAATCCTAGGGGCTCTATCAACGTGCAATAGCGACATGTCAGGTCGCCTAAAGCAGTACACGATGATAAAGGTAAACCAGATAGCATACTATCATCTCGAGTAAGACTGTCCTACCGGGACAGGTCCTCCCTCAATAATTGCAATCACGTGCCTGTGATCCAATAATCGACTCTGAGGGCACTATCTCCAACATATATAATCCACAAATATATAACCAACAATTTATAACAAGACTAGGGTAAATATCTAACCCAAAAGTAAACCCATGTGCCCGTGTCAGTGCATCAGGTGGCAATATGTATATGAATGATGTAAAAATGCATGAAACAGAATGCATATACTAAAGAAAACTCCTTTCATAAATTTTGTGAGATTTCTGTATTTTAAAATGAGGTATCATAATGAAATCAGCATAAAATAGTGGCTAGCATCGGCACAAAACATAAATCTCAATATCTCGATATCTCTGTATCGTAATCTCTGTACCTCAATATCTCAAATCTCAATGTCTCAATCATAAAATCCAGGGCGCCGTCAGTCCAGATCGGCCCCTACCATCCATCTCATGACTACGACGGTATCCTCCGGATATCCGACGTGACGGGTAAAATCAATGGTCGATAGTGCTCCCCTGCCAGGCTCAACGCCATCTCCTGCGATCTTCTTGCCCCGGGGTACCGCACCGGGTCCACCATGTACCCGCAATCGGTCTTATCCGCCTCCTCGAATCGGGTTTCACATGTCGCTCTCAGCACCGAGAAGACACATGGTGGACGCATTGAAATATCATATCAAGGGTAACCGGGTTTTTAAAACAATTTCATAATCTCTTTGAAATATCCACGGTTCCCAAATCCAGAAATATCATAGAAACAACATATCTCAATACGTATAATCAGGAAGCATGATGTATGTGACATATAGATGAAATGCAAGTATAACAGTTTATCATGCAACATGGAATAATAGTATGCACATACAAGGGTCATATCCTGATGCAATAATACTACTGTGTAGTGAGATGGCAATTACCGATGAAGATGTGTGTAGCTGGCAAGTAAGTATATGTGGAACATACGCATTATCGGTAATGGTGTTGGTGTCCAAACAGCATGATATCAATAATGGAATATGAATCATAATAAGTATGCGATGCAGAGTGACAACAATAATAATATGCGGGAGCTGAAATACTGAACACCATGATCGCTAAACTGCATCTAATGTCATAAGAGTCATAAAGCTACAGCACCATAAGGCTGAGCTAAAGCTAACAGTAGGTAAGGGAAACCGCATAACCTCTGATTCGATACATATATATACATATATAGTCGGTGATCCCGCCTCGATAATATCATATCCGATACCATATCTCTATAATCAGTTATTCCCAAATCAAGAGCGCGAATCAAACATCAATTTATAGCTCGTACGTAAATCCGTCGTACGGCATCCCAAATCTGGGTACGGGTCAATAACACATCCGTCATATCATTCATCTAGTATTCTCTTTATCAAGATCATTATCTGGGGTACTGACCTACGTCTAGTACAATGCTAATATCATCACTATAATCAAGATCTGACTACTGATCGACAGTCTCGTATAAATCGATATCAACATCATATATCATCTCAAGGAGTATACACCGCCGAATGCGGCCTATCATACTAATCTTCTCATATCATATCATGTCATATCTCGTAACGTAATCACATGTCGACCATTATATATATAGGTCACAATTCCTATGGCATCATTATTCCCAAAATCCTCTAACGCATCAAGACGTATGTCAATTATGCATTTTATCATATCACCGATATCATAATCTCATATCAAACTCATCGACTCATCTCAATCCCACGTATCATCCTCAAATCCGTATGTGAACACGTGGTCCCATACCCATGTGAACACATATCTATATAGAATCCCGTCTATGCACATATGAAGTAAGGATGTATGCAAGTATGTATGTGTGGGAGTGTGTATGTATAGTGCACCCACTATTCTAGGTTTTCGCGACACTAAATCATCCAAGTCCACCAATTATCCATCCTAAACATCAGTAATTTCCCAACAATATATAATAATTATAGGTGTGTATACGCATCCGTATACATCACCACGGACTGCGGGGGTGCTATACGCCATCCACCCGACTTCTCCCCATAGATATAAATCTACTCACCTTTCTTTAAGCGTGCCGGTGTCGATGTCTCCATTTGCATCTCCAACGCTCCTACGCCACGTGGGGTACCTACAAGGATATCACACGCTAAAACACATGAAAACCATGTCGGAAACCAAAATGGTGCATGCTACGCCCATAGGTATAAACCTGTGGCCTCGCTTGCAAACACAGCCAATATCTACTGCCGTTGATGTCCAAACGCCACCCGACAGAAACGAATCATCGAATACCAAAAACCCATGTTAAACAAGTCGTAAATCATACGCCAACTCATGAAAATCAACCTAAATTCTATCCTAACTGGAATCGGTCAAAACTAGACATACCAGGGGTCAAGTATACATGAAATAGGACTGTGCACGCAAAACGAGGGGGGTTTCTGTAAGTGCACGGCGGCGCCCCTGCCGTCAATCCGACGCCGGAATGCGGAAGCGGTGATAAACTTTAATTTTGCGGACTTAGCAAACCGGCACCACCGCGCACTAAACATCCGGATCGCAACCATTAACAAGTCTAAGCTACTAACTAGATAGGGAAGAGAAGTATACCGACAGATCCGAGTCCTCCGGTCTTCTCGTCGTCGTCCCGATCTCCTGCGGAATGTCCCGTCTCCTCCTCGTCGCCGGAAGTGCACCACATCGCCTTCTTCTTTTACGGGCTCCCACCTCAATGCCGAGGCAACTCGGGCACGAAGCCGGCTACTCGACGTGCCCAAGATTTGCTGTAGAATGTATAATAGAACTTGTGTCTCATTTGGGGTTCATGGAGGTGCCATTTTAGTGGAGGGATGATACAAGAATTATGTGGAGGAACTTGGGGATTTTTCTAGCAACTAGAGAGCAAAAATCCCCACTACAAAAATGGGCAACCCTTCCTCCATGCTTGGCCGGCCATCAAGAGAGAGGAGAGTGAGAATGGAGAGAGTCACAAAAATATGGGAGCCATTCTCATATCATGCAAGAGAGAGAAAGGAAAAATTATCATGAATAGCAATGATCACAAAGTCAAGCATGATTGCTCACAAATCCATACTCCAAAAACCTACCTACTACAACCATGATTGCTCACAAAGTCAAGCAATCATGATAGAAGAAGTCAAGGTCAAAAGAATAGTGCACCATCATGATACAAGGAAATATGCAAAGACCCCCTCCACAAATGCTTATTTGCAACAATGCAAATAAACCCTCCTCCACCAAACTTCGGCCAATGAACGGAACAAAGGAAATTGGCCGAAACGGAAAGCAAACTGGCAACTCCAGAAAACTGGTCCCGTAATAAATTACAGGAAAACCCCGATACTGTGCATACACACCCGCATCTGTATTTCGACCGAAATACAAATGCAATGAGACAAATTCTCCACTGTACTATACTAGAATCCGGCTTATACCAGAACCGGCTAGTAATATCTGTTCAATACTGATCCGTGCAATACCGCACTTATCTGATCGAACCCTGCCATATAACCATACGGCCTATAGTACAAACTGTCAGATCCCGATCCGTGCAATACCGCACGTATCTGATCGGACCTTGCCATATCTCCATACGGCCTCTACAACCTTTCGCCCGAAAGCTGAGTAACTGAATGTGGGGGACTCTAAAGACTCGTCAACACCTTGGTTGTGGATTTAACCACTAGCACGTAAGAGGTATAAGCCAATACGTAACGGGCTACCAGGTATTGACTAAAAAGGACGTCTGTGAGTGAACTCAGCCAGACAACCCTACTGAGCCTGTCAGTGACAATATCCGTACAGTCCGGTCCGTTCGTCTATGAGCATCGCATGGCGGGCCTAGGGGGTTGGTAAAAGTCAGACCCCCAAAAGCGGTACAAGTCGTGTCGGAGTGTAGCCCAGAACACCCTGAGATACTACTGGAATACCTACCAGTAAATCTCCTTGCCTCGGCCGAGGGCTTCGTGTAATGGCTCTCCTAGACACAGCACGACCTCACCCCCAATACCGGGAGAGACGAACCCCTGAAGATACGCTCACTGCCTTCATGTGGCTCGGGACTGTACCCAACTAAAACATGTTTGCATGACTCCTTTGAGCCGTGGTAGGGTAGTAATCAAAGTACAGTGGGAACTCACACGAGACAAATGACGATCCCCAGGTCGATGAACTAACCTGCACACATGTCACCAGGGAACTGCCATCTGACGTCTGGTATATGACCAACTGGCATGTTCCCGGCGAGTCCTGTCCGGTGTACTCATAACCCAATGAGCACCTGTATACATCTTAGGTGATCCAACTGACACCAGTGGCTTGTGAGACCGGCCACCGCCCCTCGTCGGGGTCTCGACTGTATACACTAGTCTACTATGGAGTATCGATGCCCTGTCTCGAAACTCACACGACTAGGGACCATTTCAGGATATGCTTATAGACCCCAGCTCCCACTTATATGATCGCCCTCATACTGCTGGTGGTCAAGCAAGAATCCTAGGGGCTCTATCAACGTATAATAGCGACGTGTCAGGTCACCTAAAACAGTACACGATGATAAAGGTAAACCAGATAGCATACTATCATCTCGAGTAAGACTGTCCTACCGGGATAGGTCCTCCATCAATCATTGCAATCACGTACCTGTGATCCAATAATTGACTCTGAGGGCATTATCTCCATCAGTTTCCCCTGCTCTGGCCACAAATTGCGGCCAGGGAGAATTTATTGGCGGCTAAGAAGCTGAGGTGGGGGATAGGGCTTTATGGAATGGTTCCAGGGTGCCTGCACAGTTGACTGCCAAGTCAATTTTATTTTAGGAGGTCTCGGGTTGAAGCAGATACCAGAAAGGTCACAAAAGTCGACAAAATTGCTAATTTTCACCGATTCTAAACTTTCAGGTGGTATACTAGAATCTGGGTTAGGTCTAGGGTAAACTGGTCTCAACAGCACCTAATTAGACTATACTAACATTCAAAACCAACACTTGGTCAAGTCTCACTAGATTTTTCCTAAACTAGCACTAATCACCATATAACACTAAATTTCAGCTAATAACCCATAACTTAACAAGATAGGAGTTGGTTGTGAGATTATACCTCAAGAAAATCCTAGAATGTAGGAGAAAAGAGGATGAAGGAAGGAGGAAGGGTTGTGCTGCATGCTGAGCTGCTCTCAGGGCTGTTGCTGCATCAGGTTGCTGCTATTGCTTGCTATTTTCTTTTGTTTTATTTTTCTCTGTGTGAGGCAGTAGCGGAAGTGTTGGTGGCTTAGTGGTGTGCAGCTGTTGTAGTTGTGGGGTGTTGGTTTGTGTTGAGGTATGATATTGTGTTGGTGTTGCTTGAATGATGATGTAGCTGCTGCAGGTTCAGCTGCTTTCTTTTGTTCAAGGGGCTGATGCTGGAATTGTTGTGGCTGTTGTATTGGTGTTGTGTTGTGGTGGTTTTGGTGTGGGTATGGTGTGGTTGGTTATGAGGCTGATGTTGATGATATTGGGGCTGCTGTTGCAGCTGATGTATGTCAGGTGGCTGAAAGGTGTTGATGGAGGGGTGGCTGAAGTGTGTTGATGGGTTGATATGGGGGCTAAGAAGTGTTGATGGGAGTGTGTAGGTGTGGGCTATGGTGCTAGGGGCTGGTGTAGAGCTGCTGAATATTGTTGCTGATGTAGCTGCTGATGCAAATGGGGGCTGAAGTTATGTGTTGGGGCTGTTGTATTGAGTGGTGTAGCAGCTGCTGATGCTGCCTTAGCTGGTGTATCATGGTGTGGTGTTGTGTTATGGGGAGAGATGTGAGAGAGATAAGGAAAAGATTTGAAATGAAATGGGATTGTGACACAACCTATAGCCACCTCTCTCTCTCTAGCCACAAGTCAACCCCATCCTAATCAATTCTTAACAAAGCTAACCCTTAACTAACCCACTTAAAATAACCAAATGGTTCAACCCACCAAGGTCCTCTAAACATGATTCAACCCTAGGCCACCATAAGTCCATAACATGAGACAAGTGTGGAAAATGATATGTGCACATTTTTGCATAAAAGGCCAAAAATCCAATTACTGATTTTTAATCGCGGTTAACACCAAAATAACATATAATCCATCATAAAAACTGTAAAATGGCATATTTCCACAAAATAAGCTATTTTAGAATTTCTATAATTTTCTCCAGAATTTTCACCATTTATCGGTATTTAATTATACCGACTATTAAAATATTCATTAAAAATTAATATTAAATTATGAAAATTCCCAAAAATAATATTTTATTTTTTTTGAAATGTTACAGTTTCAGGATCACTTTTGGAGGTTGCCAGTTTCCAGTTTTCTTTCAGCCGTATTTAACATTTGGTTAAATGCGGATTTATCTTTTCTTCTTGAGGTGAGTCGTGTTTCTAGAAGGTTCTAGAATGATGACTAGGATGGTGACTAGGCTTCCTGACTCATTAGTGCATTTAATGATTCTATTAATGCATGATGACTAGGTTAGAAGGTTCAATGTATTCATTGATTATGTTCATACTAGGTGTCATGGTGATTCATCATCTCATTTAATCTTGTGGTCACCTCCTAGCTCCTACACTCACCTCCCTCCTCTCCTATAAGTGGCCGGCCTCCCCCCTCTCATGGCTTATGGTTGCTAGAATAGATTGATATTGTTTTGGACTCATGGAAATTAGATAAGCCTCATTTCTCATTTCACCCGATTCCAAAAGGCAACTTCATTAACCGTTCGTCCATAGCCTTGGACGTAACGAGGCAAAGTGTTCTACTCATTCTCTACAACATCTTGGTCATTCCTTTTAGCAAACTTGACGATCGAGTTGCCTCGGTTCAGAGGCGGGAGCCCGTTTAAAGATCCGTCGATGTGGTGCCACCTGGACGACAAGAGTGGAGATCGAGGAGATCGGAGCAGCCGCAACAAGCGTGGGATGATGGTTGAAGACTGAAGGACTTGGATCATTCGGTATAACGTTTCTACCTACTTTGTAGTTTGTTTGTTTAGCTTTAATGGCAGATCCGGGTTACGGTACACGATAGCGCCAGTTGTAAAATGTTTTTGTTCCGCATTTGGCGTCTGTCAGACGGCCGGGGCGCTACCGTGGACTTACAGGATAAAACCATCGTATGGTTATATACGAACTCGAAGGAACATATTCGAGGATGGTTTCAGGTTATGGAGAAAACGAATAGGATTATTCAGTTGTCTTTTCCTTTTACCTTCTCTCAGGTTGCGAGTGTTCCTTGGATTAGGACGGTACACTTATTATGCTAATTGGATAGTCTTCTTCCAAACCATAGGCAGGTGCCGAACGGTAGGGAATGTAGAAAACCAATTAGCCTAACGATGGTGTACAGAAGGTAATAAGTTAAGACAAATAAAGGGATTAGTAAGATGGCAAAGTAAATTGCGACTGCTATTCACGACCAAACCAAGTATTTCATCGCCACTCCTACTTCACCTTTGTATTTCTCCAGGACACTCCGTATCACTACGAAGATCCACAGTTATTTGGATACTCCATCGTATGGTTATATACGAACTCGAAGGAACTTGTTCCAGTTCGGGGATGGATTCTAGTTCAGGAGAAATAGGAATAAGGTTTTAATCAGTTGTCTTTTATCTTCACCTTCTCTCAGGTTACGAGTACTCCTAGGATTAGGAGAGTACACCCATTATGCTTATTGGATAGTCTTCTTCCAAACCATATGTCACGTCCCGAAAGTACTGAACATGACCGGCACTTAAACTACGAACGTCTCGAGGCGTACGTAATCTAAGTAAGCCGAAAACCCAGAAATCCAAACCAAGAAAAGTAGTAGAATGAAGGGAAAACCAATTTAAGGCAAGTAGTTTTAATAGCATAGCTGAATTATGCGTTTTAAAAACATCAAGTATTTTCTGAAAATTTCGGTAGAGTCTCCTATGTAAATACTGGCCCCAAACGGGATATAACATGAATAGTATACAAAATCAATAAAAGGCATCCTCAAGCGGGAGCTTGCTCTTCGTCAATCGACGGTCACAACCACACAAGCAATATAATATACAACGCTAAGGGCGAGGATCAAAACTCAAAAGGAAACTCAAAACAATAAGAAATCCACAGAAATATAACGCGCGACTCTAAGGTCGAAAGAATAACATCACTGGTCTCTATCTGAAATAAATACATGTTTGGTTGATGGAATTTACTAGATACAACTTAATAACATTATACAAAGTAATATGATGGGTACGATTCCAATAACCCACCTACTAGCAAGTCACCCGAAAGAAGCAGTGCCAGCAAAGCCGTAATGAAACCTCTACGGCAAAACCTGCAAGAAACTGTGGCACAACGGGGGTGAGTTGCCAACTCGTGAGTAGAAAAACATCTACGAACAGAAACCGCATGAACAACGCAATCCTAGGTCAACGATCATAGTATATCCTCAAATATATAACCAGCAGCCTATAACAATGGCTAGGGTAAATATCTAACCCAAGTGTAATCCCATGTGCTCGTGTCAGTGCCTCAGATAGCAATGTATCATATGGAAGATATATGAATGCATGAAACAGAATGCATGTACTAAAGAAAACTGCTTTCATAAATTAATGAGATTTCTTTATTTTTAAAATGAGGTATCATGAATGAAATCAGCATAAACAGTGTCTAGTATCGACACAAAACATAAATCTCAATGTCTCAAATTCTCATGCTCCGGCTATCCGGACTGGCCTATATCATCAAATCTCAGTACCTCAATATCTCGAAAACTCAATGTCTCAATCTCAATATCTAGGGCGCCATCAGTCCAGACCGGCCCCTACCATCCATCTCAAGACCACGACGGTATCCTCCGGATATCCGACGCGTCGGGTAAAATCACCGGTCGGTAGTGCTCCCCTGCCAGGCTCAACGCCATCATCTGTGATCCTCTTGCTCCGGGGTGCCGCACCGGGTTTACCATGTACCCGAAACGGTTCTTCCATCTCCTCGAATCGGGTCACAAAATTCATCAGCAAAACTCATGGTGGACGACTCATACATCTTGGGAAAACCGCACTTTTTATTTAAAAGGAGAGAAAAGAAGTTTATATAAGTTTTGCGGTTTTCCCCCAAATCCAGAAAATCTCATGGAAATCCGAATCAAAATCCTCAATAGCATGTAAACAGTGAATATAGGCATAAAATCCATGAATGCGGCATAATAATGAATAATAACATGCATGAAGTAGCAAGTAATAACTACAATGTCTAAACTAGCATATAAGGCATGTATACTAATATCATGTCTAAACTATTAGCTAACAACCTATGTCAAATGAAATAGTATTTTCTAAAGTGTTCGTGACATGGCAATTACCGATGAAGATGTGTGTGAGCAGGCAAGTAAGTGTACGTGGTACATACGCGTCATCGGTAATGGTGCTGGTGTCCTAACAGCATGATATCAACAATAGAATATGAAACATAAAATAAGCATGCGATGCAGAACGAACAACAATAATGAGTGGGAGCTGAATACTAGACACAACAACAACTAATATGGGCTAACAACTACACTAAACTATTAGGGCTAAGCTGTCAAGCTAAACTAAATGTAAGGAAGCCGCCTAACGTCTGAGTCGATACATATGTATATATATAAATTTATTAATCGGTGATCCCGCCTCGATAATATAACATCTGATACCATATCTATAATCAGACATCCCCAAGTCAAGAGTGCGGATCAAACATCAATATATAGCTCGTACGTAAATCCGTCGTACTGCATCCCCAAATCTGGGTACAGATCAGTATCACATTCATCAAATTAATCATTCGGTATCCTCTTTATCAAAGATCATAATCCGGGGTACTGATCTACGTCTAGTACGATACTAATATCATTAATATAGTCATGATCTGAATGCTGATCTACAGCCTCATACAAACCGATATCATCATCATATATCGTCATAAAGAGGTATACATCGCCTAATGCGACCTATAATGAATATCTTAACATATCTTATCTCATATCACGATAACATGTCAACCATTCAATGTATAACACTGTTCACATGTATCGTCGTCCCAAGATCCGCTATAACATCAGGACGTATCTCAAGTACGAATCCTGCCATATCACCGTTCTCGCGGTCTCAATCAAATCTTATCGACTCATCTCAAATCCCAAATACTATCCTCAAATCCAGTATGTGAACACATAGTCCCATACCCATGTGAACACATAATAATATAACCCCATATAAGCACATATGAAGGAAGAATGTATGCAAGTATGGGTGTGTGTGTGTGTGAATGTGGTGCAACCTCTACTCTAGGGTCTTGCAACACTAAACCTATCCAATCACACCTAAAATTTATCTTTATCATCAATAAACTCAACAATATAAAATCAATATATATATGTGTATACGTATTCGTATACATCACCACGAACTGCGGGGGTGCTATACGCCATCCACTTCTCCCCGTAGATATAAATATACTCATCTTTTCTTGCCGATGCCGATGTCGTCCCGCGCTAGCTTGTCGCCTCTAAGTCTTCACGAAGGTACCCACATATAATAAACAACCGCATTTGCTATTAACATCAAATCCATAAACCAAAACGACACGCGCATTGCTCGTAGGTTAGAACCTATAGCTTATGCATACGAAAATCAATCAAACAACACTTGTTGTCGATGTACAAACATGCGACAACCAAAACGAATTCAAATATCAAAACTCATCATTTCAAATACGGAAAACATATCCTAATTCACACACAAGTGTTCCCAGACTCTGATTCAGGTCAGTCAAATCTAAGCAAACAAATCTAGGGTGATATATAGGGTACATGTGAACTGTGGAGGCAACCTAGACTCCTAACTCTACAAGATGGCCGGCCCCCTAACCTAGAATTCCGGCCTCACCGGCCATGGTAGCCAATTAGGGTGTCAGGTTTGAAGGGAAACCTCCTAGCAGTCAATACAGGGTAATGATCTTGCTAGTTTTTCCATTAAGTGTCTAGGGTCACTCCAGATCCTATGTAAGCTACCAATCTAATACATAAACCAAGATTTTGTATACCAAGTTTAAGTTGTGTCGATGTCGTAATGCTACATTGTGGGAAATTGGTCCCAGATTCCACTATAGGTCAAAACAAGGCAAGTAAACAGGTCTAGGGTAATGTATATGGTATAGGTGGGCTACTGAACTGAACTAGGCTCCTAACCTCACCAAGTGGCCGATCCCTTCTTCATCAAAAACTGGCCTCGCTGGCCCCCTTGGCTCCAATTGGGTTTGCCTTGCTACAGGGGGTTCCCAGGGTCAAAAATGGGCCTGTGGTATTGTTTGGTTGCCTAATTTCTTCTCCAGGTCATCCCAGATTCTTAGTAGGCACTCTAAAAGTCACAAAACTAATGTGGGTCAATTCCTGAGTTGGTGCATCTGGTTTGTGTCTATGGTTCAGGTCAGGGATCATGTCACCAAGGCCAAGCAATAACTAATACAGCCCCCAGATTTTACCCAAAATCATTACTAAAAAATCCAGTAGGACCAAATACCCCTAAACACCATCAGATAACCACCCTACAAAAAAACCAAACCCTAGCTCCTCTGTTCACTCGGCGTCGCCGGCCCAGTATACATTGGTCGCCAGCCCAGGGCCGGTGGGAAGGGGTAGGTTTTCAGGTGAACACCTAGGGCTACCAGTACAACACTAACAAACTGTTTGTTTTTCCAGTAAGGGCTCGGGGTCACAGCAGGTCATCCATGTCACAAAACAACAAGAAAACACGACATTGAACCGAAACTACACTAAAAGGAAGAATTTATACCTCATCTAGTCCACTCTAGGCAGCACTAACTTCCTAAAGTCGTCAAAATCCTACTTTGCTTGGTTCATCTTGTAGAGGATGAGATGGGGACTAATATTTGTGAAGGGAGTTTAGGGTTTTGGGGCATGGTTGGAGGTAGATCTAGGCTTTATTGAGGAGGGTTGAGGGGTTGAGGAGTTGAGGAAGTGAGGAAAAATGGTAGGGGATTTGGGAATGAGGCAGTGGCGGCAGCAGCAGCAGCAGCCCCCTTCCCCCTCTCACAAAAACACACTCTTTCTCTCTCCAAGTACACCTACTCACTCATTTTGTCTCCTTTGACTTTTCTTTTTCCGTTTTCTTTTCTTTTCTTTTTCTCCTCTCAAAATGGTAAACCCTAACACCAAAAACATGTAGGAAAATGAAGCAAGTGTGGAAAAATGATATGTGCACATTTTGCACAAAAGTGCTAAAAACCCGATTTGCGATTTTTAATCGCGATTAGCACTAAAATAGCATATAATTAGCCATGAAAGCTTAAAAATGGCATAATTCCACAAAATACTCTATTTTAGAATTTTGCATAATTTTTTCCAAAATTTTCCCCATTTATCGGTATTTAATTATACCGAAATATTAAAATAATCAATAAAATAATATTAAATTATAAAAATTCCCAAAAATAATAATTTTTTTTTTGAAATGTTACACCATAGGCTGGTACCGAACGGTAGGGAAGGAAGAAAACCATTTAGCCTAAGAGAGCGTACATAAGGTAATGACTAAAGACATATAAATGGATTTGGAGAGATGGCAAAGGAATATACCGTTATAATTGTGAATCTGATAATGGAAGAATTACTAGGAATACCCGGATACCCATTCGAAACATTTACATGTTTTAGTTTCACTGTGTATTGTTAAAAGAAAACTGATTTCCCAATTAGCCCTTACTCCAGGGTATGTATTACCAGGTTTGATTCTCACATCTGTATGGTTTTACAGATGATGAGTGGGAGTAAGTTATTGGGAATTGGGTGATCATCCTCATTATATCGGGATTCGTTGTAATTGGTTATATTTGAGGAAATCGCCTGGGTTGTTTGCCGGACGACAAATATTTGGTTTTGAATATCCGTTATAATGCACAAATTTCAAATTGATATATCTGTACATTTATTTTTATAAAGTGAGATATAACTTTTTGAAATTATGTCTATGACATTTACCTATATCAGTGGATGGTTAGGTAAGGAGCATTAAACAGCGGTGTAATTCTTCTTAACCATAAGTATAGTTTTCAACCTACGACACACAGGGAATGAGTTATTAGACTCAGGGGACTTATACAAAGTATTGTATGTTGTCCAGTGTCCATTAGGACAGAGGGGTTGGTACTCGTACTATATTCTGTTTACTTGTGAGTTCTCTAGTTCTTAGACATGTGTTTCGTAGAAATGCAAGGTCTAAGTTTTGAGAAGTTATAGGTATAAGAATAGTGTAGAGAACCAGACATTGCAAGTATCAGGATTCTTCAAGGTGATCGAAGATGTAGATACTTGTGTATGGTATTTAGTTGATAGTAATGATTATGAGAACTTGCTTCTCTTTCAGGTTACTCATATCTGGATGTTTTCCTAAGTTGAGTAATGCTGATCGGCCTCCTTCCATTTAGTTGACATGCACTGGAGACAGCTGCATGATTCGAATCTGGTTCTAATTAAATCAGTGCCTCTGTTTCTATATTGGATATAGAACGGTTCATATCTTAACAATGTTGAGGTACGGGAAGTTGTCCGGCTTATGCTTAAAACCAGACTTTGGATAACTCAAGGCACGTTTCTGTAATGGGTGTTTCCAGTGCATGTCCCGGGCTATGATGAGGGTTAACTTTCTACCATCTGGAAGATCAATAGTGATATTGTTCTTGACTCGCCACAGTTTTAATAAAAATGGATTTTTTCAGAAAACAGTAGTGGGAGTATGGTAGAACTGGAAGTGATTCCAGAACCGCAAATGATTACTGAAAATTTAATAGGACCAAAAGATTCAATCTTCTTTGACATTCCATTCGCCACTCCGCAGATATGGTGGGTAACCTCAGGCACCAGAGAGGTACTCCGGTAGCCTCAAGGACGGTGACAGGGAGGTTCTTGTTTACCCAGACTTGTCATTGTTGTTGTTCCAGACTGTGAGACCTGGCAGGAGGATGAGTATAGCGTCGTTCTAAACTAGCTTTAGAAGTGTACGTGTATATGACTCTGCCAGAGGGTTGTCGTAGTCAGAGGGAGCAGCGGAAGCATAGTGGACAAGTGGCTTATGTCTATTTATAGACTAAATCAGATATAGCGGAGATAGATCATCTATTTTTGATGTGACGGTCATAGGTTTGACTTCATCATAAATAGGGGATGGATCTGTTAAGAAGGTATTAGGGTGTGATGTCTTGGTATTTGGATGACATACACAGAGTAGGAAGTGAAATTCCTATACTACGATCGGTTATACTTTGGTTGTCACACAGTGGTTTCTCCATATAGAATATAGATATTATATCAGATATTCTGGTTACTAGATCTATGGTTTTAGATCTAGATTTGGGTAGTTTCCCAATCAGGGTACTTAGACAGCATTCTAAAGTTATTTAGAATGGACGACTCCAGGCATGGTAGTGTACCTGCAGGTGATGGAGTCACCCTCTCTAAAGGTGTCTTACAGACTAAAGGGGAGAGGGATGTGCATGATTGGCATATCAGTTGCTTAGGCAATTGAGTCAATCATAAGATGTCAAGTACCACACCAGATGTTGTTTTTACAGTAGATGCAATAAGTTGATATTGATCCTATCCTGGAGAAACATTCGGAAGCAGTTTTAGAATATAAGTGGATGTTCTAGGGATAAGATAACGGCATCCTCTTTCGGGAGACGGTTATCATTCCAGGCTTCCAAGGTGACTTGGAAGACAGAGTGGCTGTCAGAGTTATAGTTTTCCCTCTGACGAGGGGCAGTATTTTGGACAGGTGGTCTAAGCGGATACTGAGGGAGGCATGGCGCAGGATACTGATTGGTTTCAGTTGACGATACAGTCTAAGAAGTTTGGATTTGGAGTTCATTTATGAACTAGGTCCCATCAGATATCCAGACATATTCTAAGACAGGCATTGCTCATTTCGGGAGATGGATTTCTCCGCGAACTTGAGATAAAGAGAGATATAGAAAGAAACATCAGGGCGGATCCACTAGCTGAGGCTATTCCTCGAATGCAATAGTTTCGCAAACGAGCTTTATGAGACTAATTAGTAGAGGAGTTGGGTGTTCGGTATCACACGGGCTGTGAGTATGCGACATCGTAATAATTAGCCTTGAGTGCAAGTGGGAGATTGTTGGATATAGTGCCCTCAGAGTCAATTTTTGGATCACAGGCACGTGATTGCAATGATTGAGGGAGGACCTATACCGGTAGGACAGTCTTACTCGAGAGGTTAGTATACTATCTGGTTTGTCTTTATCATCGTGTACATGCTTTAGGTGACATTGTGGTTCACTATTACACGTTGATGGAGAATAGTATGCTACCATGGTTTGTCTTTATCATCGTGTACTACTTTAAGTGACCTTACAGGTCGCTATTGCACGCTGATAGAGCCCTTAGGATTCTTGCTTGACGACCAGCCGTATGATGTCGATCATATACGTGGGAGCTGGGGTCTATAAGCACATCCTTAAAAGGTCCCTAGTCGTGGGAGTTTCGAGACTGGGCATCGATACTCCATTAGTAGACTAGTGTATACAGTCGAGACCCCGACGAGGGGCGGTGGCCGTGTTGGATATATGTATGCCCTAGAGGCCATTATATGATAGTGGATGTATCTGTACATGTATATATATATTCAGTGTACATTCTTGCTCGACATGATAGTATGCTATCTGGTTCTTCTTTATCTGACATGTTGATTTGATCATGCTTTTATTCATTCATACATGCTGATAAAGCCCTGAGGATATTGGCTTGACTACTGTGATTATGATGGAGATCATACTAGTGGGACATTTGTAGTTTATAAGCATATCCTGAAATTTCCCTAGTCGTAGGTATATCGAGACGGGGCATCGATATACCAGAGTAGAATGGTGTATATGATACTAGACCTATGCGATGGGCGATGAATGTTCCCACATTCATCGATGTTTGACATCAAGATCATATACGGGTGCTCAGTGGTGACTGGGTACACTGGACGGACTCACCGAGAACTCCTATATGGAATTATATCTATCGTCAGATAGCAGTTCTCAGGTGACACTGGTGCAGATTAGTCTGTAGATCCGAGATCGTCATAGAGTCTTGTGTGCTCTCCCACTGTACTTTGATTACCATCTTACCACGGCTCTACTGAGTCGTGCAAACAGGTGGCCGTTGGGTACAGTCCCGAGACACACGAAGGCGATGAGCAATAGGAGGGATTTCGTCTATCCCGGTATTGGGAGTTGATGCTGTGCTGTGCTCGACTGGTTATATCAGTAAGTCCCTGGCCAGGGCTGCTGAGATGTACTGATAAGTGTTATCAGTAGTTTCTCGATCTGTTATAGACCATTCACCTTCACGACTTATTGAGTTATTGGGGTCGACGTGACCATCCTTAGGCTCGATATGCAGCATATCTGACGAAGAGACCGGACTGTACGGTAGTGTTGCCGGTTGGCTCGACGGGAGTTGTAGCGGGTTCGCTTGTTTTCTTCTGATCGCTCAATACCCGGGTGGCCGTTACGGTTAGCTGACCGCTTGCGGCTTGGGGGTGCATGATATGATCATCACCCACTGCAGGCGTATTGACGAGTCTTAGAGTCCCACAAAGGAGTTACCTTGTCCAGGCGAAACGTTGTGGTGCGCGTATGCGATATGCGTATGGACCCGGATAAAATGCGCATATAAGATAACGTATATTGATCGGGCGGCTTGCTTTTGGTCGGGTCGTATGTGATATGGCCGGATTGATAAATCAAGTGTTGATTTATCATTTAACCATTAGTTTCTCACAAGAAATCCTTTCTTGTATTTTTGGATGTATGCATGCATGTATGCATTCTTTCTTGATTCATGCACATATGGATGTGCATGCACACATACATACATACATCATCCTTCATGGTTGTATATACATAGAAAATGATGGCAATATAAGAATCACACACTATGTTTATATATATGGATATATATATATTTGCATTTGTTTTAAAACAAAAGAAAAGATAAAGATTAATACATGGTTTCTACATTCTTCTTCAACTAACCATGCTCACCTACTTATTAACCATGAGTTAATCTTCCTCTTTTGTTTTAACTCAAGTGAAATAAATATCCATATAATATAACCATGGTCTGAGATGAAGAGTGGAAAATATATATACATATATTTTCCATTTTTTCATAAGGGATTATCTTTTTCTCTTGTTCAAAAAGGCCATCATCTTCTTCCTCCTTGATCTTTTGCTCTCTAGATTTCTATAGTGAGCAAAACACTCACCAAGTTAGGATTTTGAAGTGAGAAAAGCCACCACAACATCATTCTACACAAGTCTTGCCCACTTGTAAAGAGTGTTAGCTTCATTTTCTTCTCTTGATCAATTGAAGTTGCAAGCTTGGACAAAGGAGCTTCGGGTGGATCGTCGTGGACACTAGAAGACCTCAAGAGAACCCTTCTCCAACCCTTAAGTGGCCAAGGACTCTAGCGTAGGGAGCTACAAAGGTTGTACTCTCAAAACCCTAGCCTTTACCTACTTGTGATGTTGTTTAAGTTATGAAACCCTAATTTTTCTAGGAATGATTCTTTGTATGCTTACTTAGCACCCTAAAAATTTAATCTTTGGTACATGTGATGCTTCCAAATCCTTCATGAAGTGCTAGGTAATCCTAACAGGCCGGTCTCACAAGCCATTGGTGCCAGTTTGTTCACCTAAGATGTATACAGGTGCTCATTGGGTTATGAGTACACCGGACAGGACTCGCCGGGAACATGCTAGTTGGTATTATACTTGACGTCAGATAGCAGTTCTCTTGTGACATGTGTACAGGTTAGTTCATCGACCCTAGATCGTCATTTTTCTCGTGTGAGTTCCCACTGTACTTTGATTACTATCCTACCACGGCTCAAAGAAGTCGTGCAAACAGGTTTTAGTTAGGTACAGTCCCGAGCCACATGGAGGCAGTGTGCGGATCGGCAGGGGTACGTCTCTCCCGGTATTGGGGGTGATGCTGCGCTGTGTCTAGGAGAGCCATTACACGAAGTCCTTGGCCAAGGCAGGAGATTTATTGGTAGGTATTCCGGTAGTATCTCAGGGTGTTCTGGGCTACACTCCGACCCGACTTGTACCGCTTTTAGGGGTCTGACTTTTACCAACCCCCTAGACCCGACATGCGATGCTCATAGACGAACGGACCGAACTGTATGGATATTGTCACTGACAGGCTCAGTAGGGTGTTAGGATGAGCTTCCTCATCGACCTCCCTTTTAGTCAATACCTGGTATCCCGTTACTTACGGCTAGTACCTCTGACGTGCTAGTGATTAAATCCACAGCCAAAGTATTAACGAGTTTTTAGAGTCCCCCACAGACAGTTTCTCAATTTTGGGGCGAAACGTTGTAGAGGCCGTATGATATATGGCATCGTTCGATCTTATTCATGCGGTAGTGCACGGATCTTGATCGGACGGATCATACTAGTGGGCTTTGGCTTAAGCCGGATCCTAGTATTAGATTTGTTGGATTACTTTAGTCTCGTCGCATTCGCATTCATTCGGAATGCGGATGCAGGTATGTATATACGGGTGAGGGGTATCCTTGTGATCCGTCACGAGTTTACTTTAGATATTGCCGTATCTTTTTGTTGTGCCAAACATTTGGATTAATGTTTGGATGGTGGAAATAATGAGCTAGAATTTCATCATGAGATGCATTAATGTGACATAAACATATATAGTGACTCATGGTCTCTTTTTTGTGAAATATGTCACATTAGTGGATTGATTGGTATTGATATGATAAGAAGAGAGAGGGGGGGCTGCCTTGGAGTGTGCTTGGTCTTGTATTATTTCTCTCTTGCTCTCATTTTATCATACAAGAACAACAAAAGAAAAGAGATATCTTCTTCTTCTTCTTCCTCTAGCTCATTATCTCCATCAATGGCTTCATCCCTAACCTCCATCCAAATCCATGGATGCAAGAGACAAAGTGATCACAAACATTCTCTACAACACCTTGGACACGTCGGCTAGCACACTTCGTGCCCGAGTTGCTTCGGATGAAGCGGGAGCCCGTAAAAAGACTTGTAGATGTGGTGCCCTTTCCGACGAGGAGATCGAGACCTGAGTTGCCGCGGGGAGCCTGGGACGGTGGCCAATGACCGAAGGACACGGATCGATCGGTATAGCTTTCTATCCCTTCTTTAGTTGCTAGTTTATAGGTTAATGGTTCGATCCGAGTTTTAAGCATACGATAGCGCCGGTTTTCTAGTTTGAAAAAGTTTTCGTTTCCGCATTTTGGCCTCGTACAGTCGGCCGGGGCGCTACCGTAGAATTACACACCAAACGTGCACAAGTGCACGGATGTGAACGAACCCCGTCGCAAAATGATGCGACCTCTACTCTGTTTTGCCCAAAGGTGAACAACCCTTTGTGTGGGACTCTCAAGACTCGACCCTACGATGGCAGTGGGTTTAACCACAGGCCGCAAGCGGTACTAGCAGTACGTAACGGTCCCCAGGTAGATGCCGACAAGAAGACTGATGAGATGAACCCATCTGAACTCCTACTGAGCCTGAATGTGACAATCTCCGTACAGTCCGGTCTGTTCGTCTGAGAGTATTGCATGGCGGGCCTAGGGGGCAGTAAACGTCAGTCCCCTAATAGCGGTATAAGTCGTGTCGGAGTTTAGCCCAAAACACCCTGAGACAACAATGGAAACGCTACTAGTATATCTCGCTTGCCCTGGCCAGGGACTTTGTGTAATGGCTCTCCTAAACACAGCACGATATCAATCCCCAATACTGGGAGAGACGAATCCTTTCTAACCGTCACTGCCTCTAAGTGTTTCGGGACTGCACCCAACTGCTACCTGTTTGCACGACTCATTTGAGCCATGGTAGGGTAGCGATCTAAGAACAGTGGGAACACACTCGAGACGAAGTGATAGTGTCAAGTCAACGGACTAAGCTGTTGTAACATTTCAAAAAAAATAAAATATTATTTTTTGGGAATTTTTATAATTTAATAGTATTTTATTTAATATTTTAATATTTTTGTATAATTAAATACAGAAAAATTTGGAAAAAATTATGCAAAATTCTAAAATAGGTTATTTTATGGAATTATGCCATTTTAAAGTATTTATAATTAGTTATATGATAAATTAGTGCTAATCGCGATTAGAAATCGCTAAACGGTTTTTTTTTGGCATTTTGCGCAAAACATGCACATATCATTTTTCTTACACTTGTGCATTTTTCCACCATGTTTCTTTTGGGGTTACTATTCTAGTGAGAAGGGTTTAGAGAGGAAAGAAAAAGAAAAGAAAAGGTTTTGGAATAAGATAATGAGGTATGGGTGAGAGAGAGAGGGTAACCTTTGACCAAGACTTAGCCATTCCTCCATTCTCTTCACCATTTCTCTCTCCCTCTTCTTTGCTTGCTGCTGATGCTGCTTCTTCACCTCCCTCCCCACTTCAACTCCTCAAATCACCTTGAAAACAACACTAAAACCTTACCCCCATTTTATTAAAAGTGTGCATAAGCTCAAGATCTACAGATTGGACCAAGAAAGCAAGGATTTTGGCCACTAGGGGCAACTCAAGAAAATTCTTGAGTTGCCAAATGAGATATTTTTCTAGACCTTTTGCTTAGTTTTTGCATTACTTATACCCCCATGTTTAGATTGAACCGATATTGTTTGATATTGTGGAGTTAAGGAAAACCTAGTTAGGATTGAGGAAATTTTGTGTTGTAATGTGAAATTGAGCTTAGTAGAGGCCGCGCAAACACCCTAGTGATGTTATTTTGGACCCGAACATGAACTAGAAACCAGAATACGGATTTATGGAATCGGTACCGGGGAAAACTGTAAATCTGGGAGTGTATTTTGTAATCTGCTATCACCCGGGGCATTCTGAAATAAAATTGATTGTAAAGTGAGATGTGCAGGCACCCTAGAACCACCACACAAGACCCCAGCCCCTACCACTTTTCCCTGGCAGCCAATTAATTCCCTCTGGCCGCAAATTGCGGCCAGACCTGCACCAAATTGGGTCGTTTTGGTTCTGAAGCTCCTACATGTGTAGATTAGGCCCCTGGCATGTATAGATTTGTCTAATTTGACCCAGGGTGAAATCTGGAGCCTTTTCCCTTTGTTGCTGTTTTGGGATTCGTGTTTCCATATTCCGTATTTTTAATTCTGAATTTCTGTATTGTGTTTTGATCCTCGTCATTCGGCGTTGTATATTATATTTCTTGTGTGGTTGTGACCGTCGATTGACGAAGAGGTAGCTCCCGCTTGGGGATGCCTTTTATCATTGCATATACAGTATTTATGTTGTACCCCGTTCGGGGCCAGTTTTACAAAAGAAACTCTGCCAAAATTTTTAGAAAAACTATACATTTTAAAAATGCATATTCGGCTTAGTTATTTAAAAACCTTGACTTCAAAACATGTTTTCTTTACCTATTAAAAACCAGTTTTCTTTATTTATCCTTAAAATAGTTTTAGATTTCTGGGCTTTTGCCTTACTTGGAACAGATGGAGTCCTATAGACTTCATATGGTTCAAGGGCCAGTCACGTGCTCTTTCAGGTCGTGACAAAGTTGGTATCAGAGCGCTAGGTTAACCTTGGTTTGAGTCTAAGTTTGACTATGTGGAGCCTAGGGCGTCTATATTTATATACGGAACTTAGGCTTGACCTTACGGAACTTAGACTTAGTCGAGGGGGTATTAGACCAGAACTTTCGTCGCGTATGATGACCCTTGGTTGATGGAATAGGTAACTAAAGTAGAGTGATGATTGAAATAAGTTTCTTGGATGTGTGTAATTCAAATCAAATAGTCCCCGGCAACGGCGCCATTTGATTGAAATAAGTTTCTTGGATGTGTGTAATTCAAATCAAATAGTCCCCGGCAACGACGCCATTTGATTGAAATAACACACATCCAAGAAACTTATTTCAATCAAATGGCGCCGTTGCCGGGGACTATTTGATTTGAATTACACACATCCAAGAAACTTATTTCAATCAAATGGCGCCGTTGCCGGGGACTATTTGATTTGAATTACACACATCCAAAGAAATTCTTGTTTGTGTAATTCGAATAAAACAAATATGTTTCTTTGTGTCGGTAATTAGAAAATTGAATAAAATTCACAATCAAAGAATTATATTTGACCGCAATCAATTACGGTGTCAGTTGTAAATCGTAAGCGAGTGCGGATCGTCCACAGGGATTGTGCGATTCGTTTTTATGTTTGATTTGTTTGAATTGAAAAGTTAATAGAAAAGAAAAGAAAACATGATTCAAGATTTTATCGATTGATTCAGGTGTCACTAGTCTAATCAAGAATCAAGAAAATGATAAACAATAGAGAATCAGGGTTTCGATGATATTTCCAACCAAATGTCAAGAATCTAAATGAGGCTCGTAGGAATCGATCGGATCTATAGACGTGATGTAATCTCAAGATATCGTGTTCTTGTCCTTCGAACAATTGATACTAGATCGATGATGATCGACGAGAGTTAGGGCTTTCTCGTGAAACTAGGGTTTCATCATTTAACCCTTGTTCTTTCGTCGATATCATTCACATTCTAGCCTCTAGCAATTTCAAGAAACGATCGTAACTCCCCAATTTCGAGCGATATCAATCAAGAAAGCATTGCAACCAACTGGATCGTCGGTTCTTGAACTTGCTAGGGTTTACAAAACTCATAGGACTCAAGAATCAATTTAAGATATGTTACATCATCATTCTATTGATCGTCTCGACTCCTCGACGAGCAGAGTATTACTCAAACATCACAACAAGAACTACAACTAGAAATTGAGATCGAATCATGATGCAAGAATTTAAAGAAAACAAGATAAAAGAATATCACCTTTTATTTATATCAACAATTTGATTACAGTCGCTCAAGAATTACAAGAGGAAGAACTAAATTGTCGATCTGGCGTCGCTTTTCTCCGTGAGTCGTGGGTCGGCTTGGACCACTTGCTCTGTTGAAGATCGGCTCTGCTCCTAAAAGGTTGAAGGGCTTCTTGCTTGATTTGGTACTCGGGAATCTTGGCTTTTTGATTGGAATTAGGGTTAGGGTTTCACACAAGTCCTGTCACTGGACTTGTGGAAGGAGATGAAGAAAGAGAGTGAATGGATCTAGATTGATACTAGATTGGCTAAAGATGATTAGATTCATAACCCTAGGTCTAGGCTTCTATTTATAGAATTTCCAAACCCTAGGTCTAGGTTTGAAATTACAATTCCCTCCAAAAGTTTGTTGAGGAGCTTCTAGAAAGAGTTTCTTGGGAGCTAGCTTAGGTTTTAAGCTAGGATTAATTAAGCTTAGAAAACCCTAGTTTGCTGATCTGGCAGAAATCTCTGGAGTCTTCTAGAACTTGAAGTACATTTCTGAACTGTAGGAGCTGAGGTAAGAATTCTGCAGTAAAATTGGATGGATGAAGTGGCAAGGCCGCCGCGGAACCGCGGCGCAAGCCGGCTCCGGCCGCGGTTCCGCGGCCATGTTGGCTCCTTGGGGCTTGGGCTCTTTGCAGTGGTCTTGGTTTGACACTTGGGCGTTTCTTTGATATATTGATTTTTGTTTTGCCTTTTGGATTGCTACCTGAACTGAAATCATTGAGTTGGCGTAATGTTTGATCAGCACCATGTAAATTTTTGGCTTTTCTTCTGCAATTTTCCTGCACAAATCTCGAAACAAGTGTTGCGCAATACAGGGATGATGCGATGCCATGAAATGCAGTCAATTTCCTTTATAGTGCCGGTTTTAGAGTCTAACACACGCAATCTGATATTTGACGACTGTTTTGCTAATATGTGCTATATGAATGCCGAACACTTCTATATGAATGCAAATGACAGGGAAATTGCCGGTTAAAAGATGCAATATTTTTGACTAATCAAATTCCCCCAAACTTAATTTCGATCGTCTCGAGCGAACTTTTTATTAAAAAGAGAAGGAGAAAATAAAGAAAGAGAAAAACTAACTAGCACACTTTCGTAGGCAACACGATTGCACTGAGCACGTGCAACAAGCCTTTAAACCTCTAGGTGTCCCTAGTAGGAGGAGTGTTGTCTCCTGAGGGTTTTCAGCGGATTGCACCCACAAAATGCAATAATAAAAGAAAGATCGTGAATATTACATTTAAAGATAAGAATCGTAGAAGAAAAGCTTTGAAAATTAGGGTTTCCAACGAAACTAGCTTTTCGGTTATCATGAGCCCTATCTTAATGGTCATGAAAAGATGTCAGAAATCACGTCCTCCCTCAATAAAACATCGTCTTATTCTTCATTCCTATCTTTATTCCAAACATCGATCATATCACCCTGCGTGTGTGTAAAGAACATCTCTACACCCGGAGAATTCAATTCAAGCTATCATACTCTTGCCCATCAGCCTCAGTACTTTTTAATTAATGAATATTTAGATGAGATTGCTCACACACTTTCATGCGACCGTTAATACTTCTTGAGGTACTAACCGACCGATTACTCCTGTGCTTGCTTACTTGGTGTAATTTTCTCGTCTTGCACCACCTCAGGCATAGCAGTGACTCCCAGACCAGTTGGTCTTAGGGCACTAGGTGAAGAGGCACACTCGCTATATATTTTTTATTTCCTTCGGTGATAACAAAACCAGTGTCCATTTTTCTCACCATTTTATATTTTTTTATTCACTTTTTCCTTTTTATTTCCTTCATACATTTGGCTTTAAGACAAGAGCATTTCAAGGTATCTTCTACTATCCCAGGCTTTAAGACGTGTGTAAGTGCGAATAGCAGGGTAGCAACGTTCAAAATGTTTGGCTTCCAGAATAGAAACTATTTTTCAGACTTCGTTTTATCCTCAGATTAGTGACGTCCTTCATCTTACTAACCCTTGGGACAACGGCTCATAACTACTTATTACTAGTTCGTATAAGAAAACTTCTAATTTTCTTAGTTTTCTTAAATTTTTCTAATCTCATGGATGTAATTTTTCACTATCTAAACTTTTATTATCTTATTTATGTACAAAAAAGTGTAAATATTAAAATTATTTTTATACTTGAAATTTTTTAAAGTTTTATGGGTTTTGAAAAATTTTAAATTTTTATAGATTTTTAAAAGAAATGTTTTGTGCTTATGCAAATGTTGCAAAAATAAGCACAAACCTCCCCCAAACTTGTTTTCAACAGTGTCATCACTGTTGCCATCCGCTAAATCTCGAAAAACCGGTAAGCTTGGGAGGGAATTTATTAACGGGGGCAAAATATATAAGTGAAGAACTTCCCCCAAACTTACTCTTTTCACTCACCTCCATTCAAAAGATGATGCAATGATATACTGGATATGAAGGTGAGATGGAGGAATTTTAATCCAAATAAAATGGCTCCTGTAAGAACAGGAGCTCCTCCGTGGGGTCAGTGGAAAAATACGGCTTTAGTCTATGTCCATTTACTTTGAAAAAGGTGCCGTTTTTCATATTTTCTACTTCTACTGCCCCGTGCGGATATACAGACCGCACAACAAAAGGTCCCTTCTATCGAGATCGGAACTTACCCGCGTGAAGGTGTAGTCGTGAATCATAAAGAAGGACTTGTTGACCAGGTGAAAATGTTTTCCTCAAAATGTTTTTATCATGAAAACCTTAGTCCTATTCTTTACAATTACAGCGTTATCATAAGCTTCATCGCGGAGTTCGCTTAGTTCATTAAGTTGCAGCTTCCGAAAGTTGCAGGCTTGGTTTAGATCAAAATTAATTTCCTTAATAGCCCACAATGCTTTATGCTCTATCTCGACGGGTAAATGACATGCTTTCCCAAACACTATCCTATATGGAGACATCCCTAGGTCGGTTTTATATGCAGTTCTGAATGCCCAAAGTGCATCCGTCAGTTTGGTCGATCAGTCTTTTCTATTTTTAGCAACAGTCTTCTCCAGGATAAGTTTGATTTGTCTGTTTGAGATTTTAGCCTGCCCGCTCGTTTGGGGATGATAGGGTGTAGAAAGTCGGTGGTTGATTGAGTATTTCCATATCCGAGTCTCGAAAGACCTGTTGCAGAAATGTGTCCCATTATCGCTAATGATAGCGCGTGGGTGTCCAAATCGCGAAAAGATATTCTCTTTCAAGAACTTAATGACAACTTTCCTGTCATTAGTGCGACATAGAATGGCTTCTACCCACTTTGAGACATAATCAACCGCCAGCAGTATGTACAAATTCCCAAAGGAGTTAGGAAAGGGACCCATAAAATCAATGCCCCAAACATCGAATATTTCAACAACCGAAATGGGTTGCTGAGGCATTTCATTCCTCTGAGAGATTCTACCCGTGTACTGACATTGTGTGCAGGTTTTGCAATAGTCAAATGCGTCCTTGAATAAGGTCGGCCAATAAAATCCACATTGCAAAACCTTCTCCGCCGTTTTTCTAGGACCGAAGTGACCCCCACAGGCCTGATCATGACAAAAAGAAAGAACACTCTTGAACTCTTCATTCGGGACACACCGGCGAATGATTTGATCAGGACAATACTTAAACAAGTATGGATCGTCCCAGTAAAAGTGTTTTACTTGGGATAAAAAGCGGTATTTGTCCTGTTTTGACCAATTGCTCGGTATAAGTTCCGTGACAAGATAGTTCACAATATCCCTGAACCATGGTTCATTGGATATACTCAAGAGTTGTTCATCAGGAAACGAGTCATTGATCGGCAGGGTCACAGGGGATGAAGAGATGCGTGAAAGATGGTCAGCTACTACGTTTTCACATCCTTTCTTATCTTTGATAACAAGATCGAATTCTTGTAACAGAAGGATCCAACGTATTAGTCGACCTTTTGCATCTTTCTTCGCCAGAAGATGTTTTAAGGCGGAATGGTCAGTATACACAATTATAGGTGAGCCAATTAAATAAGGCCTGAATTTTTCTAATTCAAATACAACCGCTAAAAGTTCTTTTTCTGTGGTTGTATAATTGATTTGAGCATCATTCAGTACTTACTTGCATAGTATATCACGTGTGGCATCTTTTCGATGTGCTATCCTAAGACTGCACCTACTGCAAAGTCGGATGCGTCACACATCAGCTCAAATGGGTAGTCATAGTTTGGCGATGATAGCACGGGGGCTGAAGTGAGTGAGTGTTTAAATGAGTCGAAAGCTGTCTCGCAGTCCGAGTCAAAATGGAAGGTCGTATCCTTGGCCAGGAGAAGAGTTAAAGGTCTAGCAATTTTGCTAAGACCTTAATGAATCTCCTATAAAAGCCCGCGTGGCCAAGGAAAGATCGAATATCTTTGACGCTTTTGGGATGAGGGAGGTTTTGAATGACATCTATCTTAGCTCTGTCAACCTCAATGCCTTTCTGTGAAATGACATGTCCAAGAACAATTCCTTCTTGTACCATAAAATGGCATTTTTCCCAGTTCAATATTAAGTTCTTCTCTTTGCAACGAGTAAGAACAGCGTCAAGATTCGATAGGCAATCAGAAAAAGAGTCTCCAAAATTCGAGAAATCGTCCATAAAGATCTCCAGAAAATTCTCTACCATATCAGAGAATATCCTCATTATACACCGCTGAAAGGTAGCGGGAGCATTGCATAGCCCAAAGGGCATGCGACTGTAAGCAAAGGTACCAAAAGGACAAGTAAAAGTGGTTTTATCTTGATCCTTTTTGGCGATGGGGACCTGATTATAGCCTGAGTATCCGTCCATAAAACAATAATACTCTCGTCCCGCTAAGCGTTCCAGCATTTGATCAATGAATGGTAGAGGAAAGTGGTCTTTTCCCGTGGCAGCATTGAGTTTTCTATAATCGATACATACACGCCACCCAGTTTGGGCTCGTGTCTGAATCAACTCATTTTCCTCATTGGTTATAACAGTGATGCCGGATTTCTTAGGAACGACATGTATAGGACTTACCCATTGGTTATCGGAGATGGGGTATATAATACCATTATCTAGACATTTGATGATCTCTTTCATTACCGCTTCCTTCATGACGGGATTCAACCATCTCTGTGGTTCTCGGGTTGGTCCGGCATCATCCATCACATGTATATGATGTTCAACTATCAAGGGACTAATCCCTTTGATGTCCGCCATACTCCAACCAAACGCCTCTTTGTTAGATCTCAATACCGATAAAAGTGCATTCTCTTGCTCTAATGCTAGAGAAGCGGATATTATAACCGGTACAGACACCTTCTCACCTAAATAAGCATATTTCAGATGAGAAGGTAAAATTTTGAGATCTAATTCGGGCGGAGAAATGATAGAAGGAGGGATCATTAAGTGATTTTTGGATTTACAAAGAAGCTCAGAGACTGTGAGAGATACAGACTCGGGTGGAGAAAAGTCAGGAGTGCGGGACTCAAGTGTAGAAAAAGTGTCCTCACTAAGATCTTGTGTGAAATCAAACAAAGATGTGGTAATGTCGTCGAGATCAGTAAAGCAAAGTTCCTCAGCTCCACAACTATCGGGAGCGATCTCGTGGACAAAGCACACATCTAAAATATGAGCAGAGGGTTCTGATGGCTGACTTCCAACTTTGTAGATGTTTAGTTCAATGGTCATATTTCCAAATGATAAATTCATTAAACTGTTTCTACAGTTTATAACAGCGTTGGAAGTAGCAAGGAAAGGACGACCCTGAATCACCGGAATTTGGCTCCGGGGGTTTGCTACAGGTTGTGTGTCGAGCACAATGAAGTCTACAGGGAAAACAAATTCCCCGACCTTTATCAACACATCCTCTAATTCACCCCTTGGTTTGGTGATAGATCGGTCTGCCATCTGGAAAGTGCAGTGAGCAGGTTTCAGCTCTCCAATCCCTAATTGCTCATATACAGAATATGGAAGTAGGTTAACACTTGCGCCAAGGTCTAAAAGAGCACGATTTATGTTTTTACCCCTAATAGAAATCGATATTGTAGGACATCCTGGGTCCTTTATTTTCTTTGGTAGCTGTGGGATAAAAGCAGTGCTAATATTATTAGCCATGAAGACCTTCTTCGGCACTTGGGTCTTCCTCTTCCTAGTGCACAAGTCCTTAAGAATTTTCGCATAAGCGGGGACTTGTTGAATCGCATTTAGGAGAGGGATGTTGATGTTAACCTGTTTGAACATTTCCATAATTTTCTCCATATGAGGACTCGTTCTATTACCCCTTAACCGATTCGGGTAAGGTTCTTTCGTAATAAGTGCCGGGTCCATCATAGGAGAAGAAAGAGGGGGTAGACGAGGTCCCAAAAGAGGTGTGGGGACCGTCTGTGGAGAACTATAAGGGTTGGGTTCAGGTGTCGAGCCTAGTGGGAAATGGAGAATAGGCTCGCGAGAAGGTGGCGTGGTAGAAGAAGAAGGATCAGAAGGAGAAGTGTGTGTGTGTGGAAAAGTCTCAGCCGGGGTGTTGATATGATTTCTAATATCATCAACTTCTTCCCCAACATGGTTGTTCAGCACTCTTCCCGATCTCAACGTTGTGACTGTTGCGCCACGGCAGCGCCCCGGCCGTCTATCCGAGGCCAAAATACGGAATCAAAAATTTTCCTTACTTGGAAACTGGCGCTACCGCGGACAATGAAAAACCCGGATCGTAACCATTAACCTAATGCTAGCTAACAAGAGATGGGAAGAGAAGTATACCGAGTGATCCGAGTCCTCCGGTCTTCTCGTCATCGTCCCAATCTCCCGCGGAAAGTCTAGTCTCCATATCGTCACCTCCTCGCCGGAAGGGCACCACATCGCCTGCGTCTTTTACGGGCTCCCGCCTCAATACCGAGGCAACTCGGGCATGAAGCCGGCAAGTCGACATGCCCAAGAAATGCTGTAGAATGTAGTGTAGAAGATGCTTGTCTCTTTGGGGTTATGTTGTTGCCATTGATGGATGGAGGAAGAGGTGAAGAAAATTGGTGCTTTCAATTTTCTAGCAAGAAGAAGATGGGATGAAGAAATCCTCACATAACAAAGATGAACTCTCTCTTTCTTTTTCTCTCAAGTGAGTTCTCTCATCTCCAAATGAGAATGGTGGAGGAAGGAATACAAAACCACAACCATAGAAGGAAGGTAATGGTAGTAAAAGCAAGTGGTGTCCATAGCCAAACATTATCATCACAATCTCACATCAAAACCAAATCAATCCTAATCACCTTTTACAAGAAATGATGATAGAAAAGAAAGGAATAAAAAAAGATGCTTTCATAATTAATACATTTGCAAGAAAACCCTCCACAATGTGTTATTTGCAAACCCCCTCCATCAGAAAAGTCCGGCCGGGAAAGAACAAAGGAAAACCGGCCGGAACGGAATGCAAACTGGCAACTCCAGAAAACTGGTCCCGTAATAAATTACAGGAAAACCCCGATACTGTGCATACACACCCGCATCTGTATTCCGACCGGATACAAATGCAATGAGACAAAATCTACACTGTACTAAACTAGGACCGGCTTAAGCCAAAGCCGGCTAGTAATATCCGTTCGATCCTGATCCGTGCAATACCGCACGTATCAGATCGAACCCTGCCATATAACTATACGGCCACTAGTACAAAACTGTCCGATCCTGATCCGTGCAATACCGCACGTATCTGATCGGACCCTGCCATATCCCCATACGGCCTTTACAGCGTTTCGCCCGAAAGCTTGAGTAACTGTAAGTGTGGTGGACTCTAAAGACTCGTCAATACTATGGCTGTGGATTTAACCACTAGCACGTCAGAGGTATTAGCCAATACGTGACGGGCCACCAGCTATTGACCGAAAGGGATGTCGATGAGCGAACTCATCCTGACACCCTACTGAGCCTGTCAGTGACATTATCCGTACAGTCCGGTCCGTTCGTCTATGAGCATCGCATGTCGGGCCTAGGGGGTTAGTAAAAGTCAGACCCCCAAAAGCGGTACAAGTCGTGTCGGAGTGTAGCCCAGAACGCCCTGAGATACTACTGGAATACCTACCAGTAAACCTCCTGCCTCGGCCGAGGGCTTTGCGTAATGGCTCTCCTAGACACAGCGCGACCTCACCCTCAATACCGGGAGAGACGAACCCCTGAAGATCCACTCACTGCCTCCATGTGGCTCGGGACTGTACCCAACTATAACCTGTTTGCACGACTCCTTTGAGCCGTGGTTGGGTAGTAATCAAAGTACAGTGGGAACTCACACGAGACAAATGACGATCCCCAGGTCGATGAACTAACCTGTACACATGTCACTAGGAAACTGCTATCTGACGTCAGGTATAAGACCAACTAGCATGTTCCTGGCGAGTCCTGTCCGGTGTACTCATAACCCAATGAGCACCTGTATACATCTTAGGTGAACCAACTGACACCAGTGGCTTGTGAGACCGGCCACCGCCCCTCGTCGGGGTCTCGACTGTATACACTAGTCTACTCTGGAGAATCGATGCCCTGTCTCGAAACTCCCACGACTAGGGACCTTTTAAGGATGTGCTTATAGACCACCAGCTCTCACGTACATGATCGCCATCATACTGCCGGCAGTCAAGCAAGAATCCTAGGGGCTCTATCAGCGTGTAATAGTGACCTGTAAGGTCACCTGAAGCAGTACACGATGATAAAGGTAAACCAGATAGTATACTATCATCTCGAGTAAGACTGTCCTACCGGGATAGGTCCTCCCTCAATCATTGCAATCACGTGCCTGTGATCCAATAATTGACTCTGAGGGCACTATCTCCAACAATCTCCCACTTGCACTCAAGGCTAATTATTGAGATGCCGCATACTCACAGCCCGTGTGATACCGAACACCCAACTCCTCTACTAGTCAGTTTCACAAAGCTCGTTTGCGAAACTATTGCGTTCGAGGAATAGCCTCAGTGAGTGGATCCGCTGTGATGTTTCTTTCTATGTCTCTCTATATCTCAAGTTCGCGGAGAATGCCATCTCCCGAAATGAGCAATACCTGTCTTAGAATGTCTGGATGTCTGATGGGACCTAGCTCATAAATGAACTCCAAATCCAAACTTCTTAGACTGTATCGTCAACTGAACTTAATCAGTATCCTGCGCCATGTCACCCTCAGTATTGCCTTGGACCACCTGTCCAAAATACTGCCCCTCGTCAGAAGGAAAACTATAACTCTGACAACCTCCTTGTCGTCCATGTAACCTTGCAAGCCTGGAATGATAACTGTCTCCCAAATGAGGCTGTCGTTATCATATCCCTAGAAGAACCACTTATGTTCTAAAACTACTTCCGACTGTTTCTCCAAGATTGGATCAATATCAACTTATTGCATCCAGTGCAAGAACAACATCTGGTGTGGTACTTGACATCTCATGATTGACTCAATTGCCTAAGCAAGTGATCTGTCAATCATGCGTATCCCTCTCCCTTTTAGTCTGAAAGACACCTTTAGAGAGGGTGACTCCATCACCTGCAGGTACACTACCGTGCCAGGAGTCGTCCATTTTAAATACTCATAGAATGCTGTCAAGGTACCCAGATTGGGAAATTACCCAAATCTAGATCTAAAACCATAGATCTAGTAACCAGTGTGTCTGATATAATGTCCAAGTCCTTTGTGGAGAAACCACTGTGTGACGACCAAAGTATAACCGATCGTAGTATATGAGTTTCTTTTCCTACTCTGTGTATGTCATCCAAATCCCGGATATCACACCCTTCTACCTTCTCAACAGATCCATTCCCTATTCTGATGAAGTCAAACCTATGACTGTCACGTCAGAAATAGATGATCCATCTCCGCTACATCCGCTTTAGTCTATAAGTAGACATAAGCTACCTGTCCACCAATGCTTCCGCTGCTCCCACTGACTACGACAACCCTCTGGCAGAGTCATATACACGTATACTTCCGAAGCTAGTTCAGAACGACGATATACTCATCCTCCTGCCGGGTCTCGCAGCCTAGAACACCAGCAATGGCAAGTGTGGGTAAACAAGAACTTCCATGTCACCGTCCTTGAGGCTACCGGAGCACCTCTCGGGTGCCTGAAGTTACCCACCTTATCTGCGGAGTGTCCAATGGAATGTCAAACCAGATTGAATCTTTAGGTTCCTTATCAAATCTTCAGTAATCGTTTGCGGTTTTGGAATCACTTCCAGTTCTACCATACTCCCACTACTGTTTTTGAAAAATCCATTTTTAATAAAACTATGGCGAGTCTAGAACAATATTTCTATTGATCTGCCAGATAGTAAAAATCAACCCTCGTCATAGCCTGGGTCAACCCACAAACAGCCATTACAGAAACGTGCCTTGAGTTGTCCAGTGTCTGGTTTTAATCATAAGCCGGACAACTCCCCGTACCTTAACAATGTCAAGATATGAACTGTTCTATATCCAATATAGAAACAGAGGCACTGATTTAATTGAACCAGATTCAAATCATGCAGCTGTCTCCAGTGCATGTCAACTAAATGGAAGGAGGCCGATCAGCGTTACTCAACTTAGGAAATTATGAGTAACCTGAAAGAGAAGCTAGTTCTCTTAATCATTACTATCAACTGAACACCATACACAAGCATCTACATCTTCGATCACTTTGAAGAATCCCGATACTTGCTACACCTGGTTCTCTACTCTATTCAAATACCTATAACTCCTCAAAACTTAGACCCTGTGTTCCTACGAAACATATGTCTAAGAACTAGAGAAGTTAAAAGTAAACAGAATATAGTATGAGGACCAACCCCTCTGTCCTAATGGACACTGGACAACATACAATACTCTGTATAAGTCCGCTGAGTCTAACAACTCCTTCACTGTGCGTCGTAGGTTGAAGACTGTACTTATGGTTAAAAAGAATTACACCGCTGTTTAATGCTCCTTACCTAACCATCCACTGATATAGGTAAATGTCATCGACATAATATCAAAATGTATATCTCACTCTATGAAAATAGACGTACATATATATCAATTTGAAATTGGTGCACAACAGCGGATATTCAAAACCAAATATTTGCCGACCGGCAAACAGCCCAGATGATCTCCTCAAATATCACCGATTACAGCGAATCCCGATATAATGAGGATGATCACCCTATTCCCAATAACTTACTCCCACTCATCATCTGTAAAAACCATACAGATGTGAGAATCATACCTGGTAAATACATACCCTGGAGTAAGTATCTAATCGGGAAATCAGTTTTCTTTTAACATTACACAGTGAAACTGAAACATTGAAATGTTTCGGTGGGGTATTCCGGTATTCTTAGTAATGCCTCTTCCATTATCCAGATTCACAACTGTAACCGTATATCTCTTTGCCATCTGTCCAAATACCTTTATATGTCTTTAGTCATTACCGTCTGCACACCCCTTTAGGCCAAATGGTTTTCTTCCTTCCCTACCGTTCGGCACCAGCCTATGGTTTGGAAGAAGACTATCCAATAAGCATAAAAGGTGTACTGTCCTAATCCTTGGAGCACTCGCAAAGCGAGAGAAGGTGAAGATAAAAGACAACCGAATAAACCTTATTCCTATTTCTCCTGAACCAGAATCCATCCCCGAACTGGAACAAGTTCCTTTCGAGTTCGTATATAACAATACGATGGAGTATCCAAATAAACTGTGGATCTTCATAGTGATACGGAGTGTCCTGGAGAAATACAAAGGTGATTTAGGATTGGCGAAGAAATACTTGGTTCGGTCGTGAATAGCAGTCGCAATTTACTTTGCCCTCTTACTAATCCCTTGCTTTGTCTTAACTTAATACCTTCTGCACACCATCGTTATGCTAATTGGTTTTCTTCATTCCCTACCGGTCGGCACCAGCCTAAGGTTTGGAAGAAGACTATCCAATTTGCGTAATAGGTGTACTATCTCCTAAACCAAGGAGTACTCGCAACTTGAGAGAAGGTAAAAGGAAAAGACAACTGAATAATCCTATTCGTTTTCTCCAGAACCAGAAACCATCCTCGAAGTCCTTCGAGTTCGTATATAACCATACGATGGTTTTGTCCAATGGAAGTGGACGTTCGTAGTAATACGGGGTGTCCTGGAGAAAAGGGTAAAAGTAGGAGTGGCAATGAGATTTGCAACTCTGACAATCCAAAATCCAGTGTCAAGAAGGTTCGGTCAACTTGGTTACTGAGTCATAGTCTTAGGGTCGGGTCAATGGTCGCTGCCAGAGAGAGAGAAAAGAAACACTCAGCGTGCACTCTAACATAGATCAGAATGGTTATCACTTTGTCTAATCAGGAAACCTCCCACTGTACCTCAAATTCTCCTCCAAACCTGAAAGAAGAATTAGTCGGGGTCACCCGAGGAGTAAACTAACTCATCAGTGGGAATCGGGATCCAACTATCATCGCATGATAACTTGACGGAATCCACTCAAGTCACCACACTCCAGAAGGTATGCGCATGCCTGGCAAGTTTCAGTTCTTTTGAAACTCCCGATGTGATTTTTACCCCTAGGACCCAAGTGACCTTGACGAATAATCAACAAATCAAAAGGTCCTAGTCAAGTTCAACCCGTCATTATCTTGGTTGCGTTAAACCCACCCGCACGACCCTTGATGAATAATCAACAAAGTCGTACGACTGTCCTAACCAATCCACATATCCATACGACAGAAAGCATTACAGAGCTACCGCACACTACGCCTCGGCGTATAGAAACGACAAACGTAGCGCGAATACTAAGCAATACTGATCTGAAATGACGCAGGGCTACGGCTGGTTTTTGGCGAAAAACCTTTAACGTAATGAACTTGATATCGTTGAAGGAACCGGATAACTTTTTATAAAAATATAGTGACGAAAAACTTTACTAAAGAGGTCACTCCCGGTGAAGGGATCTCGGCTCTTTCCCCGTAGAATGAGGTGCAGGATATTCCAACTGAATACCACGATGCAAAGCAAAAGTAATCGGCTATAGTGAAGTTAATGCCCTGACGCAAACTTCTGTCCAAGGGGTCACTCCCGGTGAAGGGATCTCGGCCCTTGCCTCGTCGACTGAGGAGCAGGATATTCCAAATGAATACCACGATGCAAAACAAAAGTGAACGTCCTTGCAATAACAGCTGTTTGAAAAATGTTCCAACAACATCAGAATAGGTTTGTTTATCTTGCATTGATCCGAATCAACGCAGTCCCATCAATTGATCACACCACAAAGAACGAAAATATACTGATGTACGTATATGCCATCCGCATTCGCCACTGGGTCCCGTCATCACCCGTTAGGTTACTTAACTAACGACAGAGCGGGGACTGGACTAGCGCGGATGTAAAACATATACAACATCTACTAATATATATACCAATATATTATATTCGCTCAAGGCGTGATAAAAAGCAACATCACAGAAATGTACAGCATCACAGAACAATACAGATATCTGGGATCCCCGGGTTTCACAGAGCCGCTGCTGAAACCCGACGTTCCCCTGGTCGTGTGGATAGCCTGTGCAATGAAATCCTAGACCCCTACGGGCGCGGCAAGTCACCCGCCAAAACCTGAAGCGAGGCAGCCCCCTTCAGCACCGTGAATGGACCATCCAGCACTTCACGGAATCCGGTAACTTGGACACCCCTCCTGGGTCAACCTGTACCCCCTACGAGTGCGGCGAATAGCCCGCCAATCCTAGAGTGAAGCCCCCCCTCCGTCTCAATGCCATGAGATGCGGGCCCGTTGCCCTCTAGAACCCGGCTATCCGTGCACCCCTCCGCGGGGTAATCCTAGTACAGAAAGTAAAATATACATACAATGGGTACATCGACCGCAACCAGGCCGTGCCCCAAAAGAATAATACAAACAGGCAGTGACGGCAGTCCACATGTCGGACGCTCGCCCCGCAATATCAAATGTACATATAAAACAAAACTGTACTAACATTGCATCCAGGCTATCCCCACGACCGATCCGCAACAACACAGCATAAACATAGAACATCAACGTGAAAGTCACGTTCGCAAATCCGTCTAACCGGGCTATAGCAGTTAGACGGGATTTACCGATCAAGTGACATTTACGGTCGCAGATATAATGTAAATACTGTGAAATAATGTGTTTAAAATATCCGATCGATCAAATAATTAACAAGTGGGCCCCCAAGCAATACTGTAGCACTCACAGAAATTCTGGGCCCAAAAATAATATTCCAAAACCCCTATTTTCAACACTTAAGGATTCTGCAAAAATTTGGGGAACTGAACAGTCCAAGTCGCGGCGGAACCGCGGCCCAAGCATGGCTTTGGCCGCGGTTCCGCGGCGTTCTAAACTGTTCACGAGTCCAAATTTTTGGAGAACTCTTATAATGTCCTGTACATCATTCTGCAATCACCTGAAAATTTTTGAGAGCCCGGAAAAAATCGACAGAAAACTGATGCATGCAAAAACGCGGTTTTTAGAATTTTGGTCGATCGGATAAGTAAAACACATTAGAACAAGCTAGACAAGGTTAATGGCGTGGCTCTGATACCATGTTGCGCCACGGCAGCGCCCCGGTCGTCTATCCGAGGCCAAAATGCGGAATCAAAAATTTTCCTTACTTGGAAACTGGCGCTACCGCGGACAATGAAAAACCCGGATCGTAACCATTAACCTAATGCTAGCTAACAAGAGATGGGAAGAGAAGTATACCGAGTGATCCGAGTCCTCCGGTCTTCTCGTCATCGTCCCAATCTCCCGCGGAAAGTCTAGTCTCCATATCGTCGCCTCCTCGCCGGAAGGGCACCACATCGCCTGCGTCTTTTACGGGCTCCCGCCTCAATACCGAGGCAACTCGGGCATGAAGCCGGCAAGTCGACATGCCCAAGAAATGCTGTAGAATGTAGTGTAGAAGATGCTTGTCTCTTTGGGGTTATGTTGTTGCCATTGATGGATGGAGGAAGAGGTGAAGAAAATTGGTGCTTTCAATTTTCTAGCAAGAAGAAGATGGGATGAAGAAATCCTCACATAACAAAGATGAACTCTCTCTTTCTTTTTCTCTCAAGTGAGTTCTCTCATCTCCAAATGAGAATGGTGGAGGAAGGAATACAAAACCACAACCATAGAAGGAAGGTAATGGTAGTAAAAGCAAGTGGTGACCATAGCCAAACATTATCATCACAATCTCACATCAAAACCAAATCAATCCTAATCACCTTTTACAAGAAATGATGATAGAAAAGAAAGGAATAAAAAAAGATGCTTTCATAATTAATACATTTGCAAGAAAACCCTCCACAATGTGTTATTTGCAAACTTGCAAATAACCCCCTCCATCAGAAAAGTCCGGCCGGGAAAGAACAAAGGAAAACCGGCCTGAACGGAATGCAAACTGGCAACTCCAGAAAACTGGTCCCTTAATAAATTACAGGAAAACCCCGATACTGTGCATACACACCCGCATCTGTATTCCGACCGGATACAAATGCAATGAGACAAAATCTACACTGTACTAAACTAGGACCGGCTTAAGCCAAAGCCGGCTAGTAATATCCGTTCGATCCTGATCCGTGCAATACCGCACGTATCAGATCGAACCCTGCCATATAACTATACGGCCACTAGTACAAAATTGTCCGATCCTGATCCGTGCAATACCGCACGTATCTGATCGGACCCTGCCATATCCCCATACGGCCTCTACAGCGTTTCGCCCGAAAGCTTGAGTAACTGTAAGTGTGGTGGACTCTAAAGACTCGTCAATACTATGGCTGTGGATTTAACCACTAGCACGTCAGAGGTATTAGCCAATACGTGACGGGCCACCAGCTATTGACCAAAAGGGACGTCGATGAGTGAACTCATCCTGACACCCTACTGAGCCTGTCAGTGACAATATCCGTACAGTCCGGTCCGTTCGTCTATGAGCATCACATGTCGGGCCTAGGGGGTTGGTAAAAGTCAGACCCCCAAAAGCGGTACAAGTCGTGTCGGAGTGTAGCCCAGAACGCCCTGAGATACTACTGGAATACCTACCAGTAAACCTCCTGCCTCGGCCGAGGGCTTTGCGTATCTCCTAGACACAGCGCGACCTCACCCCCAATACCGGGAGAGACGAACCCCTGAAGATCCGCTCACTGCCTCCATGTGGCTCGGGATTGTACCCAACTAAAACCTGTTTGCACGACTCCTTTGAGCCGTGGTTGGGTAGTAATCAAAGTACAGTGGGAACTCACACGAGACAAATGACGATCCCCAGGTCGATGAACTAACCTGTACACATGTCACCAGGGAACTGCTATCTGACGTCAGGTATAAGACCAACTAGCATGTTCCCGGCGAGTCCTGTCCGGTGTACTCATAACCCAATGAGCACCTATATACATCTTAGGTTAACCAACTGACACCAGTGGCTTGTGAGACCGGCCACCGCCCCTCGTCGGGGTCTCGACTGTATACACTAGTCTACTCTGGAGAATCGATGCCCTGTCTTGAAACTCCCACGACTAGAGACCTTTTAAGGATGTGCTTATAGACCACCAGCTCTCACGTACATGATCGCCATCATACTGCCGGCAGTCAAGCAAGAATCCTAGGGGCTCTATCAGTGTGTAATAGTGACCTGTAAGGTCACCTGAAGCAGTACACGATGATAAAGGTAAACCTGATAGCATACTATCATCTCGAGTAAGACTGTCCTACCGGGATAGGTCCTCCCTCAATCATTGCAATCACGTGCCTGTGATCCAATAATTGACTCTGAGGGCACTATCTCCAACAGTGATGGCATTTACATTGTAATGCCCAGGATTCTGTAGGGGTTGAGAGGGAAGTTTCCCTTTTTCTTTCGCACTCATTTTGGCTTTAAGTCGAGCTATTTCAGCTTCCATCGATCTGATACTCTCAGCTTGAGACGCTGAGTTTTTCTTTATCTCACTGACGGAAGATCTAACCTCAGTCGAAACCTCTGTGAAATTTGATAAAAGTGATTTCATGGTTTGAGTGAATTGAGAGAACTCATCAGAACAGGTCATAGGATTAGACTGTGCAAGAGTGTTGACCTGATTTTGGAAGTTTTGTGACTGGTAGGGGTGCTGAGTGAGTTGAAGCGATTGCTGTGGTGGAGGAAGAGCCCTTTGAAACTGATTCATGTTTGGAACCGTGTTTTGAGATTGGTTTTGGTTCCAAGCGAAATTCGGGTGATTCCTCCAACCCTGATTGTACGTGGAAGAATATGGATCGTTTCTCGGTCTTTGAAATGCGGCATTAGAATGCTCGTGACCTTGAAACGCAGAGTTTAATGGACATTCTTCCGTTAAATGAGACGGATCAGAACAGCACCCACAAACAGTTTTGGGGAGCGACACTGGGTTTAGGGAGGCTGCTGCAAATTTGTGTTCCATAGCGTCGAGTTTCTTTTGCATTGCTTCCATCTCAGCTCGAACACCTATGGACACATCTATTTGGTGTACGCCACCCCTATTCAATGGTTGGGTTCCACTCTCCCACTGTAGTGATTTTTCAGCGAACTCTTCTAAATACTTCCAAGCTTCCCCATCATCCTTGGTCATAAAAGTACCTTGACAAATGTTTTCAAGGCTCTGTTTAGTGTTTGGGTTAATGCCCTCATAGATGATTCGGCACAATTCCCATCTCGGAATGTCGTGATGTGGACATTGAACAAATAGATCCTTGAAACGTTCAAAGCATTTAGAGAATGGTTCAGTAGGGAGCTGGGAAAATTGATTCAGTTCGCTACGGATTCGAGCTATCTTTTGTATTGGGTAAAATTTCTTAAGGAATGCCGCTACGAATTCTTCCCAATTTGTGATAAGAGTGTGCGGTAGTGTTATATAGCCACTTCTCGGCTATATCGCACAAAGTTAATGGAAGAAGTCGTAGACGCATAGCATCCACTGAAAGTTGTGACGTACCCATCATTGCGCATACGTTTTCAAATTTAGTAATGAAAACGTAAGCGTCCTCAGTCTCGAGTCCGTGGAATTTGGGTAAAAGATTGATGTACCGGGGTTTAATTTCAAAGTTATCCCCATTGGCTGGTGGTGTGGATAAGCAGGTCGAAAGAGGACCTCGAAGTGGATAGCACCTCTCCTGGAGAGAGATGCGGGGTAGATTCTGCACACCAACGGACGACGGCAGACTAGGGTTAAAGAAGTTTGATGGAGGTGGATCCATCGATGTGGCTGTGGTAGTGGGTAAAGGAAAGGTAAATGGAGAAATATCGACTTCGGAGTCGATAAAGGGTACGCGGACTAAACGGGCACTAGAATCCCGTGTCCAGCCTATCTTGCACTAAAATGGGTTAGTACAAGTGGCAGCGTGGCTTTATAATTAGGGGTAATGAATGAATGCGGTGTTTGTTTTGAAAAAGGGACGGATTTTTGAAAATATGATGCAACACAACAAATGCAGCAAGCAAAACCCTAGAATCTATTGGTCACCTAGGTCCGGCTCTAGACCGCTCCTAACTGCCAAAAGACAAGTCGCAGGATAGAATCCTCCACTACCTCTTTATCCCCCAGTGGCCAGGTAAGTGCCAGGTAAGTGGGAAGGTACTCCACTACGTAAGTAGTGGGCCTAATTAATAACCACTAGCCTTCGACACACTTGCCTAGACACCATAAGAAAACGCGGATAAGCAATGAATTACCCATGGCCTTCTCTTGTCCTAAGTGAGCGCGACGGTCCTTAGAGTCATTTCTAGATCTTTTTTAGTTAATGTGGGTCAATGCGGATGCAAGTTTTGCGATTTTTGGGGCCTAGGAAGGGTAATGAACTCCCCACCTAATTTGGATTTGGCCGTGCCCCTTAATATCCGTATTTAGAATGCAAACAACCAAGAAACAAAATCACGCACAAATTTACTTTTGCTATTTGCGAGCTGCGATTATTTGCAAAGAAGCCTGCAGAAATTTGTTAGTTGGAGCTAAAAAGAGGAGAGAGGAGAAGGTAAGAAGTCACCTGAAGCAAAATTTTCACAGAGAACCCTTGAAGGGGCCGCGGTTCCGCCGCAATAGCCTCCTAATGCCGCCCTTCCGCGGTCTTATGAGAGGAACACTGCACCAAAATTTTTCAGAGAGGCTCTGTAGACTCCCTCTGCTCTCTGGTATATTCAAAAAAAATTTCCAATTTCCCAGCAAGCTCCAGATCTCCTTGCAATGAACCACAACAAATCGATTAGGGTTTGTGCGAATTTTGATCTAAAAAAAATGTAATGGAATAAATCTTTCAATTCAAACTTTAATATGAAACGAATTAGTGCGTAATCCCCGGCAACGGCGCCATTTGATTGAAATAAGTTTCTTAGATGTGTGTAATTCAAATCAAATAGTCCCGGGCAACGGCGCCATTTGATTGAAATAAGTTTCTTGGATGTGTGTAATTCAAATCAAATAGTCCCCGGCAACGGCGCCATTTGATTGTAAAGAAATTCTTGTTTGTGTAATTCGAATAAAACGAATAAGTTTCTTTGTGTCGGTAATTAGAAAATTGAATAAAATTCACAATCAAAGAATTATATTTGACCGCAATCAATTACGGTGTCAGTTGTAGATCATAAGCAAGTGTGGATCGTCCACAGGGATTGTGCGTTACGTTTTTATGTTTGATTTGTTTGAATTGAAAAGTTAATAGAAAAGAAAAGAAAACATGATTCAAGATTTTATCGATTGATTCAGGTGTCACTAGTCCAATCAAGAATCAAGAAAATGATAAACAATCGAGAATCAGGGTTTCGATGATATTTCCAACCAAATGTCAAGAATCTAAATGAGGCTCGTAGGAATCGATCGGATCTATAGACGTGATGTAATCTCAAGATATCGTGTTCTTGTCCTTCGAACAATTGATACTAGATCGATGATGATCGACGAGAGTTAGGGCTTTCTCGTGAAACTAGGGTTTCATCATTTAACCCTTGTTCTTTCGTCGATATCATTCACATTCTAGCCTTTAGCAATTTCAAGAAACGATCGTAACTCCCCAATTTCGAGCGATATCAATCAAGAAAGCATTGCAACGAACTGGGTCGTCGGTTCTTGAACTTGCTAGGGTTTACAAAACTCGTAGGACTCAAGAATCGATTTAAGATATGTTACATCATCATTCTATTGATCGTCTCGACTCCTCGACGAGCGGAGTATTACTCAAACATCACAACAAGAACTACAACTAGAAATTGAGATCGAATCATGATGCAAGAATTTAAAAAAAAACAAGATAAAAGAATATCACCTTTTATTTATATCAACAATTTGATTACAGTCGCTCAAGAATTACAAGAGGAAGAACTAAATTGTCGATCTGGCGTCGCTTTTCTTCGTGAGTCGTGGGTCGGCTTGGACCACTTGCTCTGTTGAAGATCGGCTCTGCTCCTAAAAGGTTGAAGGGCTTTTTGCTTGATTTGGTACTCGGGAATCTTGGCTTTTTGATTGGAATTAGGGTTAGGGTTTCACACAAGTCCTGTCACTGGACTTGTGGAAGAAGATGAAGAAAGAGAGTGAATGGATCTAGATTGATACTAGATTGGCTAAAGATGATTAGATTCATAACCCTAGGTCTAGGCTTCTATTTATAGACTTCCCAAACCCTAGGTCTAGGTTTGAAATTACAATTCCCTCCAAAAGTTTGTTGAGGAGCTTCTAGAAAGAGTTTGTTGGGACCTAGCTTAGGTTTTAAGCTAGGATTAATTAAGCTTAGAAAACCCTAGTTTGCTGATCTGGCAGAAATCTCTGGAGTCTTCTGGAACTTGAAGTACATTTCTGAACTGTAGGAGCTGAGGTAAGAATTCTGCAGCAAAATTGGATGGATGAAGTGGCAAGGCCGCCGCGGAACCGCGGCGCAAGCCGGCTCCGGCCGCGGTTCCGCGGCCATGTTGGCTCCTTGGGGCTTGGGCTCTTTGCAGTGGTCTTGGTTTGACACTTGGGCCTTTGTTTGATATATTGATTTTTGTTTTGCCTTTTGGATTGCTATCAGAACTGAAATCATTGAGTTGGCGTAATGTTTGATCACCACCATGTAAATTTTTGGCTTTTCTTCTGCAATTTTCCTGCACAAATCTCGAAACAAGTGTTGCGCAATATAGGGATGATGCGATGACATGAAATGCAGTCAATTTCCTTTATAGTGCCGGTTTCAGAGTCTAACACATGCAATCTGATATTTGGCGACTGTTTTGCTAATATGTGCTATATGAATGTCGAACACTTCTATATGAATGCAAATGACAGGGAAATTGCCGGTTAAAAGATGCAATATTTTCGACTAATCAAGTGACGTACCGTGGGTATTTCCGCGGCATACTAACGATACGCTACTCCGCTTAAAGAGCCTTAGGATGTACATTTCCATGCACAGTATTATATTCATTCCTATGATCTATCCTCATCGATACTGGTTATGATTTTGCTGCCACGATCACATGGACAGAGAGAGAGCTAAGGCTAGAGTTGTGTCAGCATGAGCTCGTCGCAGACGTGGACTGACCAGGGCGTGATCCCAAAGACATACGATTGCATTGAGAGGCGTCGTCTTATTGTGTTTTCGCGCCACGAGCGTTTGGTGGATCACCTTTACGAGATTTCTTGGACGTGCCGATTGGTACCAGAGGATCAGGCTACTGCTAGAGGCCAGCCAGGATGTGATGACCATTGATATGTCGCTTATTCAGGATAATTAAGGTGTTGTTCAGCGTACAGACGAATGAGCCAGTTGTTGCTGCAAACGACGAGATATCACCCAAATGATTGGAGCTACTGCAGCATGAGTTTATACTTAGAGTGATGATAGTGAGTCGCTAGTCACCTGAGGATGAATGACTAGGACATGTGGTTCGTTCGCTTACCCTGATGCGAGGTCATCAGATAGATTGCTTCCAGCTAGAGACGACTTCACGCGGAGACATTGAGAGTCGACAGAGACGATCGAATGTCAGGGGCCCATTTTCCAAGTTTAAAGTATACGGAAAGACATGCAGGCGATTCCATGGACCCTCTAGAAGAATGACACCCTAACTCGACATAATGACCGTGTGAAAGCCTTTGAACCTTAGGGATTGCGGCAGTTCCGCGGCGCCATTAGTGAGGCTTGGGTTTGCCCTTCTACGGCTGGACCACCGACGCTGTGGCATGTACTCAATACTTTTAAACTGTACTCAAGATGTTGATCTCTTGGGGGATTATGAGATTCTGACGAGTCGATCAGACGATTCGACATCATTCGCATATCATGTGATGGGACACTGCTTGGGAGACTCCAGATACGAGTATAGCCGTTGGAGCACAGTCTATGCAGCCACGATGAGACGAGTTCGAATCAGTCGACGTTGAAGAAGAGTGAAGTAAAGAGTTCTCTAGAGATTTCGACGAGATGACGTTCCCCTCCGCTGACATTAGAGATGCGATACGCACGCAGAGGCATTGTTTATGGATATATCTTCCAGAAAAAGGCGCGATAAGTATGCAGCCATTCCGGAACAAGAATTAGCTTCGGCAATGGACGATGACTTCCAGGCAATTCGGCAGAAAAGAGATTTTAGAGAGACTTCGGATTTACCGTAGCTGAGAACATTGCAGTGCGCAGATAGAGACGTGACGTCGAAGTGGACGATGATACAGAAAAGCGGGACAAGAGGTTTGTGCGAGACGCTGACGAGCTGTTATTACTTCCCGTCGAGACCGGAGACCTGATATGCTTACAGAGGCGTTGGGATACGACCAATTTCCGAGGAAATGCTGTGTTGAGGACGCAGATGTCCATCGAGCGAGAAGAGATTATGCAAGAGCACTAGCCTCCGTACTGACCGGCATAGGCAAGATTGGAAGAGACCATGAGCAGGATTCCTTCCAGGACACTGCTGCAATGCTATTTGCACCCAGGATTAGATGTGTGATGTGCATTCAGAGAGCCAGAGGCCGACGCCAGTGACATGCTGCTTTACGAGTGGTCGTGAGGATTGACCGAGAGATGACCAGAGAGGTGCCAGAACGGAATCGTCCCTGTTAGCACACCTGACAGGGCCGATGAGCCGATTGATTGTGAGATTGATAATCCATAGAGAAGATAAGGACCCAGAGACAAAGGACGCCAGACCGTGAGCAAGAGGCAAGTAGATATCTTTCACTGCTAGCATTGGATACACCGACACCTTCTTGACTTTGAAGGAGGGACTACCGACGACGGTATCTATGATTTGTGATTTTGTGATTCGATTATTACGTATCCATCACTTTGGATTTCGGTATTTTGGGCATTCTGTTTTCATGATTTAGTCTCGATGACTGAATCCCATGATATTTGATTTTGTGCACCATGGCTGCACTTACTGGGTATTCATATTTTGTGCAGAGTTATTACGCTGGAGGTATTGATTGTGATTTCATGCCTATTTTATGCCGATGATTTGATATACGCTTCCAGCATAGTTTTTATGCACTTTAGTGTTTTGATTTGATTTGTGCATGCTGATGCACATGGTTATGAGCTTATACACCGCGGTATACCTGATTTTGAGTGAGCCGTATTGTATACCGTTGATTTGGATTTTTGCGCATGTTGGGCACATGTTTTGGAGATACGATTTTGGTGCACGCCAGATGCACTAAATCGGAATTCTTCGTGCATGTCAAATGCACCTGATTTTGCGGTCAGGCACACACGTTGCCTATGACAGATGTTTCGTGCACACCCGTTGCACCTAGATATTGTTTTGTGCCCATGTACGACACATATATGGATTTTGATTCCTTGCACACCAGACGCACAGGATATTCTTATATATACCTTTTTAGGATTGATTTCTTATAGAGCTGTAGATTTTTATGATATTCGCTATGTATTGATGTTTTCGGAGCCCCGACAATTTGGATTTTTACTGAAATGTTTTAGTACTTGGGGGTTTAAATTTAAATTCGGGGACCGAATTTATTTAAGGGGGGAAGATTGTAACATTTCAAAAAAAATAAAATATTATTTTTTGGGAATTTTTATAATTTAATAGTATTTTATTGAATATTTTAATATTTTGGTATAATTAAATACAGAAAAATTTGGAAAAAATTATGGAAAATTCTAAAATAGGTTATTTTATGGAATTATGCTATTTTTAAGTTTTTATAATTAGTTATATGCTAAATTAGTGCTAATCGCGATTAGAAATCGCTAAACGGTTTTTTTGACATTTTGCGCAAAACATGCACATATCATTTTTCTTACACTTGTGCATTTTTCCACCATGTTTCTTTTGGGGTTACTATTCTAGTGAGAAGGGTTTAGAGAGGAAAGAAAAGAAAAGAAAAGGTTTTGGAATAAGATAATGAGGTATGGGTGAGAGAGAGAAGGTAACCTTTGACCAAGACTTAGCCATTCCTCCATTTTCTTCACCATTTCTCTCTCCCTCTTCTTTGCTTGCTGCTGCTGCTTCTTCTTCACCTCCCTCCCCACTTCAACTCCTCAAATCACCATGAAAACAACACCAAAACCTTACCCCCATTTCATTAAAAGTGTGCATAAGCTCAAAATCTACACATTGGACCAAGAAAGCAAGGATTTTGGCCACAAGAGGCAACTTAAGAAAATTCTTGAGTTGCCAAATGAGGTATTTTTCTGGACCTTTAGCTTAGTTTTAGCATTACTTATACCCCCATATTTAGATTGAACCGATATTGTTTGATATTGTAGAGTTAAGGAAAACCTAGTTAGGATTTGAGGAAATTTTGTGTTGTAATGTGAAATTGAGCTTAGTAGAGGCCGCACAAACACCCTAGTGATGTTATTTTGGACCCGAACCTGAACTAGAAACCAGAATAAGGATTTATGGAATCGATACCGGGGAAAACCGTAAATCAGGGAGTGTATTTTGTAATCTTCTATCACCTGGGGCATTCTGAAATAAAATTGATTGGAAAGTGAGATGTGCAGGCACCCTAGAACCACCACACAAGACCCCAGCCCCTACCTCTTTTCCTTGGCCACCAATTAATTCCCTCTGGCCGCAAATTGCGGCCAGACCTGGACCAAATTGGGTTGTTTTGGTTCTGAAGCTCCTACATGTGTAGATTAGGCCCATGACATGTATAGATTTGTCTAATTTGACCTAGGGTGAAATCTGGAGCCTTTTTCCTTTGTTGCTGTTTTGGGATTCGTGTTTCCGTATTCCGTATTTTTAATTCTGAATTTACGTATTGTGTTTTACCTTGACTATTTGGCGTTTATACGACGGTATCGAGGATTGATTGTTAGTTTTGGAGGCGTACCCATAGGTTCTAACCTATAGGCCCCATAGCGTATCGTTTTGGTTTTCGTATGCCGTTTTAGTTTGGATTTGGTTTTGATACGCATTTGCGATACGTTAATGTGTAGGTACCCCATGAAGACTTCGGGATGACAAGCAAACGCGTGGTGACGTCGACAACGAAGATGCAAGGTGAGTAGATTATATCTACGGGGGAAGTCGGGTGGATGGCGTATAGCACCCGCAGTCCGTAGTTGATATAGTATATTTTATTTATGATAGTATAGTATAGTGGATTATTTGAGATGTGTTAGATGTGATAGGGTTAGAAGTAAAATAGAATATTTCCTAGATGCGAACCCTAGGATAGGTTTACACCCACACGCATACACATGTTGACTTGCTATACCTATACTGTGATGATGATGGATAGTGGATGACTTTAGAGATGAGTCGATGATGTTGGGTTTTGTGCCGCGAGATCGGTGATTTGATATGATTCGTATTTGGGATATGACATGTGATCTCTAGCGGGCCTTTGGATGTGTGTTTACACACGCAGTTATATGGATGGTATCAGTTGTACTAGACTTAGATCAGTACCCCAGATTATGTGATATGATGATGAGGATACTAAATAATTGATGAGCTGATTATGATATTGACCCGTATCCAGCTATTGGGATGTCGTACGACGATTTACCGTACGAGCTTTATATTGATGATAGATCCGCACTCATGACTCGAGGATGTCAGATGATATACTGTATCGTGCACGATACTATTGAGGCAGGATCACTGACTATTATATTATTTATATATATCGACTCAGATTTAGGTGGTTTCCATACACCTCCTGATGGACTTGGCTTAGTAGATGTTAGAATAGACCCGAGTCATACCTATTTCAAAACTAACGAATCGGGAATATCTTAAGGACAAGTAAAGGGATTCTATGGGTATTTTCAAAAGACCTATCTATTCTTAAAAACACCGTAACCCTTATTTTACCAAAACCCCGATTCGTCTTATTTCAAATGACACCACTGCAGGACATGTACATACTGCTGTAGATTCTTCACTGTTGCATTGATTATTCGATTCCGCATCGCATTGCATGTGTTTATTCTATATTGCAATCATGCTGTTAGGAAACCAGCACCATTATCGATGATGCATATGTTCTACGTACACTTGCTTGCCGGCTCACACACTTCATCATCGATAATTGCCATGTCACTATACAGTAGTATTATTGCATCAGGTTATGACCTTGTATGTGTATACTATTATTCTAGGTCATATACATCATGCTTTCTGATTATACGCATTGAGATATTCGTTTTCATGATATTTCTGGATTTGGGAACCGTGGATAATTTCAAAGGAGAGTATGTACTTATTTGAAAAACCCAGTTTTCTTGATATGATATTTGCGCAGCCACCATGAGATTTATCGGTTCTGATTATATACCCCATACGAGGAGTGTGTGCCGTATGAGGGTACATGGTGGGGCCCGGTATGGTTCCCCTCGGCAAGATGATCGAAGGATTATGCCGATTGAGCCTGGAGGTGGGCGAGTACCTACCGGTGATTGTATTAAGCTCGACGGATATCCGGGGGATACCGACCGGAGTTGAGAGATGGACATGGGTTGACTCGTGTTGCCGGGGCCGAGGGCCGATACCGCAGACGGAGCCCCATATGGATGAGGATTTACGTGCCGATGCTAGGCACAGGTTTCATGATGTTTCCATGATTTTGGTTATATCATCACATTTACATGCATGATGCTTATTGTCATTGGGTGACACGTGGACGGGAACCACATATATACAGACTTTTATTACATTGATCATACTTCATTTGTATATATAACAGGGTATGGGGGCGCTGTTATATATACCCTTACACCAATATTAGTGGAATGGGACGCTAATATATGTGTATTGATATCTATTTCGATACTTCATCATATTTACCTCATGCAGACATACCTTATATTCATGACATGTTATTACCTGAGGCACTGGCACGAGCTTTTGGCACTACCTACATGTTTAGATGTTACATTGCCACCTTATTGTGCTTCAGACTTACTCTTGAGGTTTATATTATATACTGATCGTTTTGACCTAGGATTATGTCATGCATTCGGTTTCTGCTTGCAGATGTTTTCTATTCACGAGTTGGCAACTCACCCCCGTTGTGCCACAGCTTCTTGCAGGTTTTGCTGTACAGGTTCCATAGCGGTATCTCTGGCACACTGCCTTCCTTGCGGTTGATTTGCTTAGTAGGTGGGTTTTTTGCATCAGAACCACCATTGTACTTGTATTATTCCCTTGTATCTAGAATTCCATCAACCAAAACTTGTATATTGTTTCAGACTTAGACATTAGTGATGTATTATTTCGACCTTAGAGTCGCGCTTAGTAGTATTACGGTTTTCATGCTTATTGAGTTTCTTTTGAGTTTTGATCCTCTCCATTCGGCGTTGTATATTATATTGCTTGTGTGGTTGTGACCGTCGATTGACGAAGAGCTAGCTCCCGCTTGGGGATGCCTTTTATCATTGCATATACAGTATTTATGTTGTACCCCGTTCGGGGCCAGTTTTACAAAAGAAACTCTGCCGAAATTTTTAGAAAAACTATACATTTTAAAAATGCATATTCGGCTTAGTTATTTAAAAACCATGACTTCAAAACATGTTTTCTTTACCTATTAAAAACCAGTTTTCTTTATTTATCCTTAAAATGGTTTTAGATTTCTGGGCTTTTGGCTTACTTGGATCAGATGGAGTCCTATAGACTTCATATGGTTCAAGGGCCAGTCACGTGCTCTTTCGGGTCGTGACTGCTGTACTCATGTCACCTGGGAATTGATAACTGACGATAGGTATAGTACCAACCAACAGTTCCCGACGAGTCATGTCCAGTGTACTCGTAACCTAACGAGCACCCGCATACTATCTCAAGTACGACGTACTAATGGCTGTGGGACAGACCATCTCCCCTGCTGGGATGAGAAGCGCATACGCTAGTTTACTCCAGAGTATCGATGCCCCGTCTCGATAATCCTACGACTAGGGACCTGTATAAGGATGTGTTTGTAGATTACCCAGCCCCCACTAGTGTGACTGCCATCACAACGCTGGTAATGAAGCAAAGATCCTAAGGGCTCCACTAATGTGTATAGGCGATATGCTAAAAGAAACACATGCACACATTAAAGCAGAAACAAACCAAGTAGCATACTACCGTTTTGAGCAAGATTGTCTATACAACTGTGAATATCCCAAGCTTTCATCAAGTAATATACAAATTAGTATGATACAGTAATGGCCTCTAAGGCATATACACTAACATGATATACGGATATGCTTACATTTCCATCATATGTCGCATATATCATGCTTTATGATTTTACGCATTGAGATATGCTGTTTTCATGAGATTTCTGGATTTGAGAACCGTGGTCATTTTAAAAGAAAGTATGTATTGTTTTAAAAACCCGGTTTCTCTTTATATGATATTTCAGTGCGTCCACCATGCTTTTTCTCGGTTCTGAGACGTGTGACATGTGAAACCCGATTCGAGGAGCTGGATGAGGCCGATTGTGGATACATGGTGGACCCGGTATGGTACCCCGGGGCGAGAACAGATTGCTGTGCTGCAGACGGTGAGCCTGGCAGTAGGACTACTACGTACCGGTGATAGTATTTGGACTCGGCGGATATCCAGAGGATACCGACCGGAGTCGAGAGATGATATCGGCCGATCCGGACTTACGGAGCCCGTGGGCCGATCCGGACTGACGGGGCCCGAGATATGAGGATTTACGTATCGATGCTGGACATGGGTTTCATGATGTTTTCGGGTGTCGATGTTGGACACCCAGGTTCTATGATTTTGATGTGTCGTGAGGGACACCGTTGATTTATATCCTCATACTTTCATGCACACTCTTTTATGATATTTACGTGCATATAGACATTGATTATATGGATGGACGAGATTCACATGCATACATACATTGATTATATGGTTGGACGAGATCCACATGCATACAAACCTTGAATATATTGTTGGATTATATCCGCATACATATAGGTATTGATTTCATTGTTGGCACATATGATGACCCGGTCACCCTAGATATGATAGTATTACCTTTATGATATAGTTGACCTAGGAGTCGTTTTTTATTCGATTTCTACTTGTAGATGTTTTTCTACTCATGAGTTGGAAACTCACCCCCGTTGTGCCACAGTTCTTGCAGGTTGACCGCATGGATCCATAGCGGCATCGCTCGTATATAGCTTCTTTTCGGTGTTTGCATTGGTAGGTGGGGCATTTGTATCGTATCCACTCATGTATTTATATTTCATATTGTATCTAGTCAACTCCATCAATCAAAATTAGTAAATTGTATAAGTAATGAGACTTAGTGAGATTGTGGTTGGGAGAAATAGAGCGAGAGGTTTTCCGCTACTTGTGGTTTTGATATCTTGCTTATTTCTTTATCTTTTTGTGGTGAACTTCGCCGTTGGGCGTCGTATACTTATATATACTTTCTTGCATGGTTGTGATCCACCGTTTGGCGAAGAGCTAGCTACCGCTTGGGGATGCGTTTATTATCATTATGTATTTATGGTTTTGGATCAAAAAATACAAAGGAGGTGCTGCCCAAATTTTTAAAAGACGAAACACGTTTTCAAACTTGTAAATTCCACATGCGATTATTATGTTCCTTTTCTATGCATTAAGAAGGCTTGATTTCATTATACCTTTATTTCAAAACATCACCTCTTTTATTTTCTTAAAAAGGTTTAGATTTCTGGGTTTAGCTTACTTGAATTACGTTACGCCTCTAGACATTGCGTGATTTAAGTGCTGGTCACGAGCTAATATTTCGCATCCTGACAAAGTTGGTATCAGAGTGTTAGGTTTAACCTTTGTTCGACTCTATGTTTGACTATGCAGAGTCTAGGGCAGGTATGTATTTCGGAACCTAGGCTTGACCTTACGGAACTTAGACTTGAACATGGGGGGTATTAGACCCGAACTTTCGTTTCATAGGCTGACCCTGATTGATGGAGTAGGTAGCTTGAGTAGAGTGACGTACCGTACGTATGTTCCGCGGCATATTTACGATATGATACTCCACTTAAGAAACCTTAGGATGTACATATTTTGAGACTTATGATTCTCTTTATACCCATGATTATACATCCATTTGAGATCCTTGATTCTATTCATTTCCATGATCATACTCTCATTGATATTGTTCCTTCTTATGATCTTGTATCCATTCTGGATCTGTCTTTTCCTCTCATGTCGTTGATCTGCTTTCTTCGATGCTCGATTGAGGTTCCTGTCACCATGGTTTGAGCGAAGTTTGGGTTGCTGCTAGTGTTGCGGTCAGGGCGAACTCGTCTGGTATGATGGCTGACCATTGTGTTTTCTGGTGACATGGGAACGTCTCGATGTAGTGTTGGCTGTGACCTCCTGTTGAGGCTAGTGTTTGGTTTTGCACCGGCTGATCGGGCCACTGTTAGAGGCTGCCTGTTGCGAGAGGGCTGTTGATGTACAGCATACCTCAGAGATTGTGATGTCGCCTACCGTGCAGACAGATGACCCAGCTGTTGCTGAGATTGATAGGATGTCGCTTACAGAGCTTACGAGCTGACATTGCTGGAGCTTCCAGGCAGAGATGCGATAGGTGATAGCTAGTCTACCCCGATTTGAGAGACGAAGGTGATTCGTCAGATTGATGCGCCGACGCAGGCCTAGTTGCGTTGAAGATTTTCAGTGTGGAGAGTCTTACTCAGATCTAGAGCAGACTGATCCAGAGATGACGATTGATGTATCGTCTTTCCTGGAGGATTGAGGCATTGTTTAGCATGAGTGAGAAGAGTATTCACATGTTGTATATGCGAAGCTAAAAAGTTCGAACGAGTGTCAGAAACCCATTTTTCCCAACTGTAAAGTGTTCGGATGAACATGCAAGTGATTTTGTGGACCCTCTAGAAGAATGAAACCCTAACTCGACATGATGACCATGGAACCGCTTTTGAACCTTAGGGTTTGCAGCAGTTTAGCGGTGCCATCAGTGAGGCTTGCGTTTGCCCTTCTACGGCTGGTCCAGAGGTACTGTGGTATGTACCAGATATTTTTATACTGTGCTCAGGTGTTGAGCCTTCGGGAAATTTTGGGACCTTGATGACTCGATCAAAAAGTTTGACGTCGTCCGGATATCATGTGATAAGAGACCAGTAAGCTGACCAGCTTCGGATAGAGGACCTCACCCAGATGCATTAGGAGTTGATCGTGGACGGGCGAGCATTGAGTATTTCTCCGATGGTTGGGACGAGTTCCCGAGGACGTGTTCGGCTAGAGATCTTCTACAGAGTGATGAAGATACCGAGTTCGTAACTTCGAGTCCGTGTGAGAGACTCCGGATTGGCCGTGGTCGAGAACAGTTGCAGTGCGCAGATAGCATGGCGTGACGTCATAGTGGACAATGATATAGACGAGTGGAACCAGAGGTTCGTGCGAGACGCTGACGAGCTGTCTCCCCATTGAGATTAGAGATCTGATATGCATACAGGGGCGTTGGGATACGGCCAGTTCCCGAGGAAATGTTGTGGTGAGAACGCAGATGTCCAGAAAACGAGAAAAGATTATGTAAGAGTACCAGCCTCCGTACAGTTCGGCATAGGCGTGATCGGGAAAGACCTTGAGCAGGATTCCTTCCAGGACACTGCTGCAATGAGATTCGCACCGAAGATCAGATGTGTTATGAGTATTCAGAGGGCCAGAGGCCAACGCCAGTGACGTGCTTCTTTACGAGTGGTCGTGATAATTGGCCAAGAGATGACCAGAGAAGTGGCAGGACGGAATCGTCCCCGTTAGCACACCTGACTGTGCCGATAAGCCGATGGATTGAGAGATTGGTAATCCGCAGAGGAAATGGGGACCCAGAGACAGAGGATGCCAGGCCGTGAGCAGGAGGCAAGCAGATGTTCTTACTCTGCCAGTTTTAGGCGCACCAGTACTTTTTCGACATTGCAGGAGGTGAACCTCAATGTCATTCGTTGCGATTTGCGTTTATGTTCCGAGTATCACGCTTATATCGCTTGGATTTGTGTTTTGATGATTGAGTTTCATGATATTGTTTTCATGCACCATGGTTGCACATACTGGGTATTTACATTTTGCGCATAGTTATCGCACTTGATATATATTTTATACACCGTTGTGTTGATTTGCGATTTGTGCATATCTATTGCTTTTGATGTCGATTTTGTACCCTCATAGCATGTGTTTATGATTTCGTGGATTTCATACGGATGATATGATTTTTGCATTCGGTATAGCTCACATGTGCTTGCAGTGCATTGATACGGATTTTGTGCTCATAGTTGCACACGTTTTTGATTTATACACCTTGGTACACTCGGTGTCGTTCTTATACGCATTTGAGTTATTAATGTGATTTTCGTGCATTGGTTGCACCGTACTTGTGTTTCGCGCATTTGATGCATCAGATTTGAGATTTTCGTGCACAATAAATGCACTTGATATTGTTGTCGTGCACACCCGTTGCACTGGACAGATGCTTTCGTGCACACCTGTTGCTCTTAGTTTTTCTTTTGTGCATATTGTGGCACCTGTATTTGGATTTGATTTCCGTGCGCACCAGACGCATGTGATTGTTGGATACGCCTTTTGAGGCTGATCTTGCTTTGGTTTCATGTTAGGCACTATATTGTGTAGTAGCCAAACATGGCTGATCTGAGGACAGTACCTGAGTACCTTGCATGTATTAAAAGATTACCAAGAGGGTTTTCAAAAAGAGCTATAGTCTCGCTATTTCCTACGTGACCGTGAGTGACACGAACATTTTTTTTAAAGGAAAACCTTTTTGGGATATTTTGAAAACGACGGGACGTGTATTTAGGAAAACATATATGGAACTATATTTACTGTTTTACAAATGAGCGTCCGTCACTTATGCCGTGAGTTACGCATCACACGGCGATTCAGAAACGATTTTGCATGTATTTTATTCAATTTTGGGATTTTTCCAAGGATGCGTATCATATACGTATTATAGTACTTCACTAGCGTACATTGGATTTCTGTAGTGGATTTCGAGATTTTATCTCAATTGTAACTCCGAGGATATGCGTGCAAATCCGAGGATTTGCGTGACGCTTGCGGAGTTCGATTTTGAGTTTCGTACTCGTTTTCATATGCACTTGACGCGCTGTGTTATTTCTTTATCTTCCGTGATTTCGGAGCCCCGTTGATTTGAGCTGATTATTGAAATGTTTTAGCTTTTGGGGGTTAAATTTAAATTTAAATTCGGGGACCGAATTTCTTTAAGGGGGGAAGATTGTAACATTTCAGGAAAATAAAATATTATTTTTGGGAATTTTTATAATTAAATAATAAATATATTGAATATTTTAATGAGCCGGTATAATTAAATACCGATAAATTGGGAATTTTTTTTCCGGAAAATTATAAAAATTACTGAAAAGAGGGTGTTTTATATGATTTAGGCGAATTATGATATTTTATGATTAATTATATTCACTTTTAATGCTAATCGCGATTAAATATCGCTAATCTTGCATAATCCGGTTTTGGTGCACATGACATGCACCATATCATTTTTAGTACTTGTTACATTTTATTATGGATTTTCTTTTGTATTTCATTCATGGTTGTTATTTTTGTAAGAAAAGAAAAGATAAGAAAAGAAAAGGAATAAGATATGAGGGATGGGCATGAGTGGGAGTGGGTGAGAGTTTTGTTGACTTGGCCATTCTCTTCTCCATCATCCTTCCTTCATTTTTCCCTCCCTCTTCAGCTCATGGCAGCACCCTCTCCTCCACCATCTTCAACCTTCACAAACAACCCCAAACCAAACCCAAAACATCATTCCCTCTTCACAAAAAAACATGCACAAGCTCAAGGGAAGTACATTGAACCAAGAAAAATCGGATTTTGAAGACTTTGAGCAACTCAAGAATTTTCTTGAGTTGCCAATTGAGGTAATTTCTGCACCACTAGCATTGTATTTCCATTTCATTAGCAACCATGCAAGTTTAGAAGTGTTTTGATGCGGTTTTACGAGCTTTGAAAATTTCTAGAGAGGATTAGGGTTTGATTTGAATTGGGATAGTGTAATTGAACCTTATTGGTGACCTTAGACCCCCCATGATGTTAGAAACCTAGACCAAGCATGAACTAAAACCTGAAACCAAAATTTAAAACATGTCATGTTGGTTTTGTGAATATATAGTGGGTGCAGGGAAATCTGGAGTGATCTGGAGCATTTTTTAGAAAAGTAAACAATACCATTGACCTAGATGGACCCCCAAGAGGCCACTCTACCAATACGAACACATTCTGAGCCTATAAAACCGAGGAGGCCGGATTTTTAGGGGTAGGGGCCGGCCACATTGGTGAATTAGGTACCCAGGTTGCTTCTGTAGGTCATTTATACCCTATACATAACCCAGTACTGTTTGTGCACTTAGTTTTGACCTGAACAAAAATCTGGAGCATGTTTTCTTGGTTTCTGCCGTATGTTTCATGGTGTTTATGAATTTAAGTTTTGATATTTTGTTTGCTATCAATCACTTGGCGTTTGTACATCTATACCGAGGGTTATTTGGTTGAATTGCGAGATGTAGACCATAGGTTTTGACCTATGGGTGATTCATGCGATATTTTGGTTTTCGTGTGTGATTTCGTTTACGATGCTATATATCATATGTAGGTACCCCACGTGGACTTCAATACGACGAGGATGAGTGTGGCGCCATCGACTCCAGAAAGCGAAAATCAAGGTGAGTAGATCTAAATCTACGGGGGAAGTCGGGTTGATGGCGTATAGCACCCCCGCAAGTTTTTGATGGAAACCGATTCATAGTAAATGGTTAAGGAAACCTTTAATAGAAAACTATAGATAGACTTAATGATAGTTAGAGAACTATTAGAAGCTAAATGATAGTTAGGAGTGATATGATACGGCTAATATGTGATGACGGGAGTTGAGGATGATAGTTGATGATATTGCCGTTTAGGGTACTATAGGACTGGATAGTCGACGTAGATGTGTCATCCGAACCATACGTATTTCTAAACTGAAGAATTGTACGCATCTTTTAAACAAATACCTTGAGGGATGTTACAGATTTTCAAATGATAACTTTTCGTTTAAAACGCCGTAACCCCTACTTTCAAAACTACGATTCGCTTCTTTTAAAACACTGATTGTATGGATCGGGTGTGTTTGTAGATTAGATACTTATGCTTAGTACAGCGTGGGATGTGTATATAACATTGACTTGATGAGGGATAGAAATGTGATGAAAAGATTATGAGACGTGATATGATGATTTGATGATATGATGGTATGCGGATGCGAGTCGATTGAAACGATTGATACTTTGCCGGTCCCCTGATATGAGATGGTTATGGATGTGACCTGGGACATAGGTATATAGATATTTATATTATGGTGAATCTGGAATGATAAGCAGTACGAGACCTTAGTTCCGTACCCTCATTGTCGTAAAGGTTGATAGGATCCCTATTTGTATTATGCCGCAGTACGATGATTTTCTGTACGTGATGAGTTTGACTTGATGATTGATCCATACCCTTGACTAGAGGATGTCGTACGATGGATTATACCGTACGTGATACTGTGAGGCTAGATGCCGATTGATAGATTCACTGACTCAAACATATAATAGTTACGTATACCTTATAGCTTTTAGCTGATGATTTACCTTATGTTGCATTCATGATATTATCATTGCATTGCATATACCTGTGTTAGTACACTTACACCATTATCGATGATTCGTATGTTACATGTACATAGAATTGCCGGCTCACACACTTCATCATCGATAATTGCCATGTCATTATACAGTAGGATTGCTGCATCATGATATGACTCTTTGCATAATTTACTTGCTATAGTTACCTGTGCACTTTTATACGATGTTGCATTTGACTTTGGAGATATTGGGAACCACAAGACATATTTTCAAAACTGGAATCATTTAAAGGAGTGGTTTTCCCTTAATATGATACATCACTGTTCCATGTTGCATGATATACAGATATGCTTACATTTCCATCATATGTCGCATACATCATGCTTTATGATTTTACGCATTGAGATATGCTGTTTTCATGCGATTTCTGGATTTAAGAACCATGGTCATTTTAAAAGAAAGTATGTATTGTTTTAAAAACCCGGTTTCTCTTGATATGATATTTCAGTGTGTCCACCATGCGTTTTCTCGGTTCTAAGACGTGTGACATGTGAAACCCGATTCGAGGAGCTGGATGGGGCCTATTGCGGGTACATGGTGTACCCGGTATGGTACCCGGGACGAGAACGGATTGCTGTGCTGCAGACGGTGAGCCTGGCAGTGGGACTACTACCTACCGGTGATAGTATTTGGACTCGGCGGATATCCAGAGGATACCGACCGGAGTCGAGAGATGATATCGGCCGATCCGGACTGACGGGGCCCGAGATATGAGGATTTACGTATCGATGCTGGACATGGGTTTCATGATGTTTTCGGATGTCGATGTTGGATACCCAGGTTCCATGATTTTGATGTGTCGCGAGGGACACCGTTGATTTATATCCTCATACATTCATGCACACTCTTTTATGATATTTACGTGCATACAGACATTGATTATATGGGTGGACGAGATTCACATGCATACATACATTGATTATATGGTTGGACGAGATCCACATGCAAAAATACCTTGACTATATTGTTGGATTATATCCGCATTCATATAGGTATTGATTTCAATGTTGGCACATATGATGACCCGGTCACCCTAGATATCATAGTATTATCTTTATGATATAGTTGACCTAGGAGTCGTTATTTATTCGATTTCTACTTGTAGATATTTTTCTACTCACGAGTTGGCAACTCACCCCTGTTGTTCCACAATTCTTGCAGGTTGCCCGCATGGATCCGTAGTGGCATCGCTGGCACATAGCTTCTTTTGGGTGTTTGCATTGGTAGGTGGGGCATTTGTATCATACCCACTCTTGTATTTATATTTCATATTGTATCTAGTCAACTCCATCAATCAAAATTAGTAAATTGTATAAGTAATGAGACTTAGTGAGATTGTGGTTGTGAGACATAGAGCGAGGGGTTTTCCGCTACTTGTGGTTTTGATGTCTTTCTTATTTCTTTATCTTTTTATGGTGAACTTCGCCGTTGGGCGTCGTATACTTATACATACTGTCTTGCGTGGTTGTGATCCGCCGTTTGGCGAAAAGCTAGCTCCCGCTTGGGGATGCCTTTATTATCAAAAAATACAAAGGAGGTGCTGCCCAAATTTTTAAAAGACAAAACACGTTTTCAAACTTGTAAATTCCACTTGCGATTTTTATGCTCCTTTTCTATGCATTAAGAAGACTTAATTTCATTATACCTTTATTTCAAAACTTCACCTCTTTTATTTTCTTAAAAAGGTTTAGATTTCTGGGTTTCAGCTTACTTGAATTACGTTATGCCTCTAGACGTTGCGTGATTTAAGTGCTGGCACGAGCTAATATTTCGGGTCATGACAGGACTGTACGGTAGTGTTACTGATTGGATTCACAGGAATGTGTGTGCAGGCTTGCTTGTTGATCTTCTGATCGCTCAATACTCGGGTGGCTATTACGTTTAGCTGACCGTTTGCAGCTTATGGGTGTTTGATATGATTATCACCTACTGCCGGCGTATTGACGATTCTTTAGAGTCCAACACAGAGGTTTCCTGGCTCAGGCAAAACGGAGTAGGGGCACATATATGATATGTGCGGCACCGAGAATAATACGTGTATGTGATACCGTATTTGATTCTCGCGATACGTGATATCGACTGGGTATATGTGATATAGTCGGGTTATCGGATCAAGTGTTGATTCGATAAAAAGATGCATATTATATTAGTCGGTTATATGAAATATAGCCGGGTTATTAAATCAAGTGTTAATTTAATGATTTAATGTATAATTATATATGTGATATATTACATTACATTAACTAATATAAGCTCGCATAAATAATTCTTTTTCTCACTTGATGATACATTGATATATATGTGATATATGTTAATTGTATTATTTTCTTTTGTTACATTATATATTATATATGTTATATATATATTATTGTAACATGTTAGGTTACAAATGCAACTAGGGTTTGTGAGATTAAACTATGATTAGGGTTAAGATTAGGTTTTACCTTTTATTTTGGATAATTCAATTATGGATGAGCTTTGAGGAAGCTTCATGAAGCTTTGACTAAGTCCACCCTTTTGGATATTTCTAAGATATTTTGTTAACCCAATCCTAATCCTAATCTGTGGTCAACTCTCTACAAGGGTTAAGCATGACATGCTTAACCCTTGGTTGCATTTCTAACCTTAACAATAATTCTTTTTTTCATCACTTGAGCTTCTTCTTCTTCTACTTCATTGATTTTTCTCTCTTGATTTTATTGTTGTGATGAAAAATAGTGAGAAATAGAAAACTAAAGTGAGAAAAATTCCTACTTTATCATCCTCATCTATTCTAGCCACTTAGATTAGGGTGTTAGCTTCATTAATACCTAATTAGTGAAATGTAAGCTTGGGTTTGTGATTCCTCAAGATAGATCATCTTTGATTGTGAAGAATACTAGCAAGCATGCATCATTCACTTTATGGAGCCTCTTAAGAGTGTGGGAACTTGATGATCTCAGCGAAGGGACCTCAACTCGGAGCTTATGAAGCGAAGGAACGGACTACAAAGGTTGTAATCCCTAACTCTTAGTAGTAAAGTTATTTACTTGTTCATTGATAACCCTAATTCTCTGGTAAAGATCCTTGCTTAGGTTGTTTGGCACTTGAAAATTTTAATTTTGGCATGGTTGATGCCTTGTAGAATCTTGTTCTAGTACCTAAGAACCTTACAGTACAAACGCCCAACAACCAAATACAAATCCAAACATCAAAACTAAACATTCAAAACTCAGAAAACATTGCCAAAAACACCCCAATATGATCCCCGATTTATCTCAGGTTAAATTGGGACTAAACTAGCAATGTAGTGGGGTAGTATATGGGATAAGTGAGCTACAGAACCAATTCCAGCACCAAACACCACAATGGGGCCGGTCGCATGCCCTATAAAACCTGCCAGCTCGGCCAAGACTGCTCCGTTATGGTTTGTCTTCTCAGGGTGGTCTCCTATTGGTCTAACTAGGTCTCTAGAGTTGCTAGTTTTTCACAGAAATTTCCCGGGTTGCTCCAGATTCCCTGTAGGCCAAGACAACTTCACAAAACCAACACGGGGCGATTTCTAAGTTCGTATTCTCTGTTCTAGGTCCCAAAATCGATCTCTAGGGTCTTGTACACACTCACTACAGATCACAAGCCCACAAAATTACCCAAACTCTCTCTTGTAATTTCCAAACATCACTAATTCAAATCGATTAAACTCTAAACCACTATAGGGTGCTATTAAAAATAAACTAAACTAGATGAAAGGAATTATACCTCATGGATGCAACTCAAGTGAAACCTTAGCTTCCCAAAGTCTCCAAAATCCAACTTTGATTGGTCCAAAGTGTTGAGGATGAGGTGGGGATCAACTTTAATGAAGAGGGTGTATGGTTTTAGCAAGGTTTTTGAGATGAGAAATGGAGGTGGAGGTAGAGGGAGATGAGGAGGAAGAAGATGAAGGAAAATAATGGGGAGGGGAAAGTTATGGCTGCCCTCTATCTCTTACCCTCTTATTCTCACCCTCTCTCAAATATCACATGTCACATTCTCTTTCCAATAAGTGTCCCATTCTTTTTTCTTTTTCTTTTCTTTTTTCCCACTCATTAAAACTAAACACATAACACAAATAAATTGAAACAACAAGCAACATGTCATGGTGCACTAGCCATGGGAAACTGTAGAAACACGGATTTGGCTTAATCGCGATTAGTAGTGCACTAATCAATTTTTATTTAAACTGCACATAATTAATTATAAAAATGCCAAATCCAATAAATATATTTTTAAATGAGTAAATCATTTTAATCCCCAATTATTTCACAATTATCGGTATATATTTATACCATTTTACGAAAACTCCAATTTTGCAAATCGGGTAGTTTTTGGCGAAATATATCATTTTAATATTAAATTCCAAAAATAATATTTTATATTTTCTGAAATGTTACAATTTTCCCCCTTTAAATAAATTCGGTCCCCGAATTTAAATTTAAACCCCCAAATACTAAAACCTTTTAATAATCAGTTCAAATCACGGGGCTCCGAAATCACGGAAGTTATAGAAATACCACATCGCATCGTGTGCATCTAAAGACGAGTACGAAACTCAAAATCGAACTCCGGCAAGCGTCACGCAAACCATAGGAGTTACAATGGAGATACAGATCTCGAAATCCACTACTGAAATTCAATATACACTAGTCAAATACTATAATATGTATATAGTACGCATTCTTGGAAAAATCTCTTAAAACTGAATAAAACACATGCAAAATCCTTTCTGAATCGCCGTGTGATGCGTAACTCACAGCACAAGTGACGGACGCTTATTTGTAAAGTAATAATATACGTTCATATGTGTTTTGCTAAAATATACGTTCCGCCCTTTTTGAAAATATCCCAGAGGTTTTTCTTTGTAAACGTTCGTGTCGCTCGCGGACACATAGAAATTAGCGAGACTATAGCACCTTTTTGAAAACCTCTTGGTAAACTTTTTATGCATGCAAAGTACTCAGGTACTTTCCTTAGATCAGTCATGTTCGGCTACTACATAATATAGTGCCCATCATGAAAACAAGGTGCTCAAGGGCAAAATCAGCATCAAAAGGCGTATCCAACAATCGCGTGCGTCTGGTGCGCACGGAAACCAAAACCAAATACAAGCGCTACGAATGTGCACAAAACCAAACTAAGTGCAACGGGTGTGCACGAAAGCATCTGTCCAGTGCAACGGGTGTGTACGACAACAACATCTAGTGCATCTATAGTGCACGAAAATCTCAAACCAGTGCAACTAAAATGCACGAAAGAAAATCCCAATGGAGTGCATCCGGTGTGCACAAAATCACATCTCATATTTGTTGGATATGTATGCCCTAGAGGCCATTATTGTATAGTACTAGTTTGTATAATACATTTTGGAGGCTTGGGATATATATACGGGTTTACGGCAGTCTTGATCGATATAGTAGTATGCTACTTGGTTTGTTTCTGTCTTAATATGTGTATAAGTTTCTTTTAATATATCGTTAAAACATATTGATGGAGCCCTTAGGATCTTTTCTTGACTACCGGAGTTGTGATGGCGATCACACTAGTGGGGGCTGGGTTGTCTATAAGCACATCCTTATTTTGGTCCTTAGTCGTAGGATTATCGAGACAGGGCATCGATACTCCAGAGTAGACCGGTGCACACGCTTCTCATCCCAGCAGAGGAGATGGTCTGTCCCACAGCCATCAGTACATCGTACTAGAGATAGTATGCAGATGCTCGTTAGGTTACGAGTACACTGGATAGGACTCGTCGGGAACTGTTGGTTGGTATTATACCTATCGTCAGTTAACAGTTCCTAGGTGACATGAGTACAGCTTAGTCCGTTGACTTGACACTATCACTTCGCCTCAAGTGCGTTCTCACTGTTCTTAGATTACTACATTAGCACGGCTCTATTGAGTCATGAAAACAGGTAGTAGTTGGGTGCAGTCCCGAAGCACTTGGAGGCAGTGACGGTTAGACAGAATTCCTCTATCCCGGTATTGGGAGTTGATATCGCGCTGTGTCTAGGAGAGCCATTACACATAGTCGTCCCTGGCCAGGGCAAGAGAGATTTGCTGGTAGTGTTACCAGTAGTTTCTCAGAGTGTTCTGGGCTACACTCCGACATGACTTGTACCGCTATTAGGGGTCTGACGTTTACCACCCCTAGGCCCGACATGCGATACTCTTAGACGAACAGACCGGACTGTACGGAGATTGTCACATTCAGGCTCAGTAGGAGTTCGGATGGGTTCACCTCATCAGTCATCTTATCGGCATCTACCTAGGGACCGTTAAGTACAGCTAGTACCGCTTGCAGCCTGTGGTTAAACCCACTGCCAGCGTAGTGTCGAGCCTTTAGAGTCCCACACAGAGGGTTTTTCGCCTTTGGGCAAAACAGAGTAGAGGTCGCATGGTTTTGCGATGGGGATCGTTCACATCCGCGCACTTGTGCTCGTTTGGTGTCCGGGAAGTTATAACTAGCGGGCTTTGGTTTAAGCCGGATCCTAGTATTTGTTTTGGGATTGGTTTTATCTCATTGTATTTATGTTCCTCGGAACATGTCACGACCCAAAATTGGCCCGTGACGGCCCTAATGCTACGCAACGCCTAAAAACGTAACGCAGTAAAAGAAAGCCAAAACCAAAAAATCTAAACCGAGATAATACGGAAAAGATAATATAAGTTTTCGAAAACATTTGAAATCGCAACCCAAATTCTTTAAAAGTCCTACTTTCTTTCTTTAAAATTTTGGCAACACCCATTTTTGTGTAAAAACTAGCCCAAAGACGGAAAACAATCACATCATAAATATACGACGCCGAAACGAAGAAATAAGGGACAATAGGAAAGAAACTGTATATAAAAGACAACAAATCCAAAAATAATATACAAATACATCCTCACCAAGTCTCTAAGTCCACAACATAATAGTAGATGGAGAGTACAAAATTCAACGAATGTACAATATAAAATACAGATAATCATCTAACCCACCTAAGCAAAATGGTATACTGTGAGCTAATGCGAAATCTGTAGCAAAAGATGATAGATGGACACTGAATAGCCTGCCTCGACTACTCTGGGGAACAACCTGAAACACCTGTGGCACAACGGGGGTGAGTTGCCAACTCGTGAATAGTAGATAACATATGCAGGTAATCGCAGGAATTTACGTACAGCATGAATCTAAGATATGCGATTACAGTAATAACATGTCATGAGAATGCAGAATAATGGAAAGTGCACTAAAAGGTACAATCAATATGTGAAGCAATAATAAGGTGATGATAGTATGCAATAACTATGCAATAAGGATATGAGAAGGTAGATATGCAACTACCATAAGGGTACACTAACAGGTACTACCAATATATGAATCTGTGTATAAAATAGATAAGTGTGAGGTCTGGGGTGGAATATGTCATTTCCACGGAAACCTGACATTGTGGCAGGATCACAATCCATCAAGACACTCAAATCCACAATTCCTCAAATCAGCCCCCAAACTTGGCTCTCACATAATATAAGTCTCACATCTCCTCAATGTACAATATCGAATAGATCTCCTATATCCCGAATATACAAATCAACAATCTCATAGGTATCCTGTATCCAATCTCAATGAATCACCTAATATCCCAAATCAAATCTCAAGTAAGATTCTAGCATCCTAAATATATATATTTGCAGAAATAAATATAATGGGGGCAATACACATATATTAGCGTCCCATTCCACTAATATTGGTGTAAGGGTATATATAACAACGGCTAAATCCCCTGTTATATATACAATGGTGTTAAAGAAATATCATGAAAACCATGTGCCAAGCATCGACATAGAAATCCTGTCCACGCATCATACGCTATCCCGAAAGCACGAGTGCCTAGCTCTGACCCTCGCCTTTCGACGTATGCATACGTACATGACTCCCAACGGTGTCTCCGTGATCCCCGCTGAGTCATGGGTACTGTCACCGGTAGGTACTCGCTCGCCTCCAGGCTCAATCGGCAAAGTCCATCGATTTTCTTGCCGAGGGGAACCATACCGGGCCCCACCATGTACCCTCTACGGCCTCGACGCCTCCTCGTAGGGGTATATATAAATCAGCACCGATAAAACTCATGGTGGATGCGCAACTATCAAATCAAGGAAACCGGGTTTTTCAATGTATGCATAATTTCATGAACTCCCGCGGTTCCCAAATCCAGAAAAATCATGTAAAATCCAAATAGCAATGCGCAAATCCAGGAATAAATATGTGCAATATATCTGAAATGCGAGCATATAAATGGAAATATATAGCTGAAACCAAATGTATACGAAATCAATAAGGTACATCTAAGTATAGGTGTCTACCTATAAGTAAGTGATATGGTATACCCCACTGGGTATAAGTAAAATATGAGTGAGGTATATCGGTAACTAAATGTCAAAATGTGATAGGTAATGTGAATCGATGTCATAAAGTCCCTAACTAAGCAATATAATGTCTATAATGGTTTGTGTGTGACATGGCAAATATTGACGGTGTGTGTGTAGCATACAATTCGTGCTCATGCAACATGAACCGTCAATAATATGTGCAGTGTCCTACGGCTGCTAGTCACAGTACAACTATATCAAGGAAATAAGGTAAAGGCGCAATTCTAACAATGACGTAGAATATGAGACAAGTATTTGAATCCTAGCCCAAACGCATAACGCCATGCGGGCGATTCCCCTGTAGATGTTAAATCTACTCACCTACGCTCCACGCTAGGTGAATCCTACCATCTGCTCCCCCCTGTAGCAGCGTCCGTAGTCCCTGCCAGCAACCCTGCAAATAAGACATGGAAATCATATATAAGCCAAATATTCCTCAAAACGCGATATCGAACCAAAACAAGAAACTCGCGTCGCGAACTAAACGCGCGTGTGCACGATACGCTGAATCGTGTGTAAACGCGTCTAAAACTACCGCGACACGCCGCGATACGCTGGATCACAGAAGCAACTCACGTATCGCGCGTATCTCGCAAACACAACGGACATGAAAAACGGTATATTGTCCCAGATTTTCCTACAGGTCAAATCTTAGAAAACTAGACATGCCAAAACACTACAAATAACAGTAGACTACCCCACACAAAAACCCAATACCCCAGTCCCCTACCTGGCCGCAAATTGCGGCCAGAACTAATAAACCGGCGGCCCAAGTTAGGAGTTAGGGTCTCGTGCTCAGGTGGTGTTGTCTAAACCTAGTAAGCATGCTCCAGTTTCCTCAATTTTACTCTGAAGGGTCCGAGTCAATAGCAGATCACAAAACGTCACAAATAACGCTTAAAAACGCCAATTTAGCACAAAACACAAACCCTATGGTATTTTAGTGTAATCTGGGTTAAACTCAGTTAAGGTGACCCAAACAACACTTAAATAGGTAGGGTCTACCAACACAATCACCACATAATCAAAGTTCTACATAAATCACCACAACTAGCACAAAACTAGCTAATTAACATAAACCGACGCTAATTAACACACAAGCTTAAAAAAAAGGGAATTGGGTTAAGAAATTATACCCTAGAGAACCCTAGAAAGCAGGTGAAGAAGGTAATGGGGGAAGAAGAGCTGGGCTTCTGCTGCTGCTGCCAGAGCTGCTGCTGATGCAGTTGCTGCTACTGCTGCTGTTATAAGCTGTTGTTGCTTCTAGTGCTGATGCTGATGGTGCTGCCTCTGCTGCTGAAGCTGTTGATATTGTTGCTGTTGCTGTGGCTGTCTGCTGTTGCTGTTGTTGTTGTTGTCTTTGCTGCTGCTGATGATGATTTGTGGGTGTGTGTGTGTGTGTGAGTTTGAGAGTGAGAGGATGAGAGAAATGAGTGAGAATGAGAGAACACCAACAAGTCAACCCCCTCCTCTCTCTCTCTTCATTAATCGAAGGCATGGGCAAGCCATCATGCCTCATAATGCACCCCCTCTCTGTCTCTCACCAAGTCAACATAATAACAATCAAATTTAAATCCCTTTTCAAATTCATTTTATTTTTGAAAAGAACCATAACAAATAAAAACCCAATAACACCTAAATAATATTAAACTAGATTAGGGGAAATGGTTGGTTCACCATGTTGCTAATCATGGTTAAACCCCAAAAACAACCCTAGTTATCATGCACATGTGTGTGCAAGCCTAGGAAAAATCTAATAAATTATTCAATAAATAGGATAAAATAATTAAAAACCAATTTGGTAAACTTTTTATTAAAAACCATACATTAAAATATAATTAGCTACAAAACACATTCTAAGGTGTTACAATCTCCCCTCCTTAAAAGAAATTCGTCCCCGAATTTAAAAATATACTGTTACGCGTACCTTCAAAGTGAAGATTACAACTCTCAAATCTCGCTCGCAGCCTCCCAAGTGATTATCTCACTATATGGCTACGTCCAAGAAAAACCCTTCACAGATAGCAAGACCCTTGACCGATGTTCCTCCACCTGCCGAGCCATTAATATCATTAGCTGCTGGTGAACGAAAGATCGCGTCAAGCTAAAAGGTCTGGTGCTAAATCATGTGAGAAAGGTCAAGAAGGTAATTGTAAAGTATCATCATAAGGAATACGGGGTGAAAACTCAATAATCTGGGCGGAAGTGCCAAATTAAAGGCAACGAAACTAACTCGCTTATAGGATCTTAAAAGGACCTAAATCCTAGGACAAGCTTCCCAAAATCCAACACGTCATTCATCGGAAAGTCCGTAGGAATACATGATCTGTCCCTGCGAACTCGAGTCTATGACCAAGGCAGTCGGCATAAGAGCTCAGTTCGCAATGGACAATTCCCATCCTGACCTAACACAACTGGACCATCTTCGAAGTTTCTAAACATAGTTGGGGTCCAAAATCCTACTTACACAGAGTCAGAAAAACAACAGACTGGTGATCGACACGACCTAACCCCTAAACCTAAAGGTGGCCAATTGAAGTGTCTCCTGATAACAACTATCGAAGGAGAAACCTAACGATGGCGAGTGACGATCCCCAACCGCTGACAACAAACAATACAAACACACAACTTCATAAGAAACAACTGAGCACATTGAGTATAACCGGACGACAAGAATCCGAATGGAGTCACACCCTGACTAGACCTGGGTAGACACCATAACGAAATTCGTGGGGATCTGCTCCCACTCCTACTTCGGAACGGTAAAAGGTTGCAACTCTCCAGCCGGTCTCAGATGCTCGACCCAAGCACACAACAAGACAGACACCTTGAAACGAAACCTGAAACTTCTCTTTACATCCCTGTCCACCCGTAACTATCTCACAAGTCACGCTAAATGTTGGTGGAACTTGAATGCATATAGAGAGTTGACAAATGTGCATGTTCTAGGATTTCACGTCTCTACCTGATAATATCAGGTACAAAAATGCGTCCCTAACTTATCACACCATTGTCATAAATCAAGGACTCTGAATCATTACCCAGCCTAGTATGCTCAAGTATCTCTGACGAACGAGCATCGCCGGGCAGTGTCTCGCGAAAGCGATTTAAGAAAAGTGGTCGGGCGCGGACATGAGCAAGATGTCCCCTCCGTAGAGACGAACTAAAGCTGTACTCGACGATCACACAAGAACTGTAAATCTGCAGAAGACTATCACACAATCAAATCCGCTGCAGGAAGATGTACATTAAGCTCTGGTGGTCCGTGAAAATCTGACACGACCCTCGAACAGGCAGTGTCTCCAAATCTCCAACGCAAAACCACCACGGCCATCTCCAGATCATGAGTCGAATATCCTCCTCGTACTCCCTCCAGATGTAGGGAAGCAAAAGTGATAACTCTATAGTGTCACCTCAATACACAATCGAGCCCACTCAAGAAACATTACAGTTAAACAACAAGGTCGTCCGAACCAAAAGCAAAGAAAGGACTAATGCAGTTGTTAACCGAATCTTCAACTGCCGAAAATTCCGCACACATGCCTCAGTCCAAAGAAAAGAAACCTCCTTTCTGGTCAATTCAGTCGACGGTGCAGCACTACTCTAGCGATCCTGTACGAAACGGCGGTAAAAACCTGCTAAGCCCAACAATCTGCAGAGCTCCATCCTGCACACAAGTCTGGGCCTAAGCTGTACGGCCACGATCTCCCTCGGAACCATACGAAACCGTCTCCCGTGACTACAAGACCTAGGAGTTAACACAAACAAGCCTGAAGAAACACTCCAAGAATCTAGCAACCGCTGGGGCTCTCCCAGTATCTGCATAACAAATCCTCAAGTGTTCCTCCTGTCCCTCAAGACACATTAGATAGACTAGAACGTCGTAAATAACACAACAACACTGGTCGAGGAATGGCCTGAAGAATCTGGTTCATCATACCTACGACTGCTGCTAGGGCACCAATGAATCCAATGACTCACAAACACACACAAAGCCCGTAGCACGCATAAGGCAGCCTTCGGAATGCCATCACCCCGAATCCGCAATAATGATGACCTGATCCCAAACAAACTTAGAAAATGTCTCGCACTCTGGAGCTGATCGAAGAAATCGTCAATGCGAGGTAAGGGATACCTATTTGCACCATAAGCCAGTTCAATTAACGATCCGTCGATACGCAACCCTAACTGCCATCTTCCTCCCTGACGAACAGAAATAGGAGCTTCCAAAAGCGAAACACTCAGACGCACAAAACTCCCCAAACCACAACTCTGCAGCTGATCCTTAAGCTCCCTAAGCTTCGCCGGCTCATCCGGAACAACGTCGGAAAAACTCTCGCACGAAAGGAACCCGGTCCAACAATCCCACTGTGGCTCCGGTATCACGAATGAACGCTAATAATACACGACATCTCCACAAAAGCCGACTAGCGAAAAAGGCTGAATTCAAGCTGTGAGAGGCGGCACAACTATCCACCTGCACAACAAGAACTGACCTGCCGGGAAAAAAAACCTGACTGTTTCCTCACGGTAGTCCACAGACGCCTAGCACGTAATTAACCAGTCCATGCCCAGGAGAACGCCAAATCCAACATCTCTAGAAGGACCAAAATGACGGACGAATCTCTATCTCCTATCCGATTGGCACACAACTGAAATACGTGTCGCGCAACAAAAAAATCGCTGACAGAAGTTAACACAACTACGACTAATCTACCCAACCACGGTACAAGCATGAAAAACAAACGAATACATCAATAGAACATGCAAATTAAGGATACCTGAAAACTCTGCATTGGACGCCTGCGCGTCCCGATGAGTAGAAGCAAACTCCTGTGTCTGCCCTCTACCTGTAACTGGTTGAACTCCTCTGGTAGACTGAGCCCTCTGAGCGAACCTTCCACGTCCACGGCCTCTCTGAAAATGATCATGACGAGGTGCTAAGGAACAATCCCTGACGAAGTGCCGAAGGCTCCCGCATCGAAAGCATCCACGCGCTGACTGCTGACCATCCTGGGGATGAGAGCTGAATGACTGTCCTCGTCCTAAGCCTCTGCTACTCCCGCGACGGCCACGAAATCTGTCTCGATGACCAAACCTCTGTCTCTAGGCTGGTACGCTGGTATGAGTCCTCCACTGTCCTGGAATATGTGCCTCGTCAACTGGAGCTGCAACCACTGGTGCTATGTAGGTGACGGACTGCTGCATGCTGATCGTAAGTGACAACTGAGTAACAGGGGTGACAACCTCCTGTCGTAGCTCCCGAACGACCTCAACCAATGAACTCATCGTCTGGCGGAAGTTCTGCATCTCTGCCAAAAGTCTATCAATAGTATATGTCGTAGGCTGATCCGTCTGCACCTGTGCAACTAGAGTGCCATCCTGGTCAATACTCGTCTCACCCGAGCCAACTTTGACCTCGGCCCTCGCTGCATCACTCTGAGTCCCCATAGTCATCGGCGGCAAGGCTATAAATAGATATAAGATTCGATGAGAATAAGGAATCGAATCTCAAAGATATGAATCATCAAGGAAGGAATTTCAAGCAATTTGTACTTAGGTCACATAAGGCGAAGTACCGAATCGTGGGTATGCTGCAGACATACAGACACTACGTTACTCTGCTTAAGCTACCTACTCCATCATACTAAGGTTATCCTACACTCCGAAAGGTAAAACCTAGCGCTCTGATACTAACTTTGTCACGACCCAAAATTTGCCCGTGACGGCCCTAATACGACGCAACGCCTAAAGACGTAACGCAGTAAAAGAAAGCCAAAACCCAGAAATCTAAACCAAGAAAATACGGAAAAGATAATATAAGTTTTCGGAAACATTTGAAATCGCAACCTAAATTCTTTAAAAGTCCTACTTTCTTTCTTTAAAATTTTGGCAACACCCATTTATGTGTAAAAACTAGCCCAAAGACGGAAAACAATAACATCATAAATATACGACGCCGAAGCGAAGAAATAAAGGACAATAGGAAAGAAACTGTATATAAAAGACAACAAATCCACAAATAATATACAAATACGTCCTCACCAAGTCTCTAAGTCCACAACATAATAGTAGATGGAGAGTAAAAAATTCAACGAATGTATAATATGAAATACAGATAATCATCTAACCCACCTAAGCAAAATGCTATACTATGAGCTGATGCGATATCTGTAGCAAAAGATGATAGATGGATACTGAATAGCCTGTCTCGACTACTCTGGGGAACAACCTGAAACACCTGTAGCACAACAGGGGTGAGTTGCCAACTCGTGAAAGTAGATAACATATGCAGGTAATCGCAGGAATGTACGTACAACATGAATCTAAGAAATGCGATTACAGTAATAACATGTCATGAGAATGCAGAATAATGGAAGTACACTAACAGGTACAATCAATATGTGAAGCGATAATAAGGTGATGATAGTATGCAATAACTATGCAATAGGGATATGAGAAGGTAGATATGCAACTACCATAAGGGTACACTAACAGGTACTACCAATATATGAATCTGTGTATAAAATAGATAAGTGTGAGGTATGGGGTGGAATATGTCATTTCTACGGAAACCTGACATCGTGGCAGGATCACAATCCATCAAGACACTCAAATCCACAATTCCTCAAACCAGCCCCCAAACTGGGCTCTCACATCATATAAGTCTCACATCTCTTCAATGTACAATATCGAATAGATCTCCTATATCCCGAATGTACAAATCAACAATCTCATAGGTATCCTGTATCCAATCTCAATGAATCACCTAATATCCTAAATCACATCTCAAGTAAGTTTCTAGCATCCTAAATATATATATTTGCAGAAATAAATATGATGGGGGCAATACACATATATTAGCATCCCATTCCACTAATATTGGTGTAAGGGTATGTATAACAACGGCAAAATCCCCTGTTATATATACAAAGGTGTCAAAGAAATATCATGAAAACCATGTGCCAAGCATCGGCACAGAAATCCTGTCCACGCATCATACGCTATCCCGAAAGCACGAGTGCCTAGCTCTGACCCTCGCCTTTCGACATATGCATACGTACATGACTCCCAACGGTGTATCCGTGAACCCCCGCTGAGTCATGGGTACTTTCACCGGTAGGTACTCGCCCGCCTTCAGGCTCAATCGGCAAAGTCCATCGATCTTCTTGCCGAGGGGAACCATAGCGGGCCCCACCATGTACCCTCTACGGCCTCGACGCCTCCTCGTAGGGGTATATATAATCAGCGCCGATAAAACTCATGGTGGATGCTCAAATATCATATCAAGAAAACTGGGTTTTTCAATGTATGCATAATTTCATGAACTCCCGCGGTTCCCAAATCCAGAAAACATCATGTAAAATCTAAATAGCAATGCGCAAATCCAGGAATAAATATGTGCAATATATCTGAAATGCGAGCATATAAATGGAAATATGTAGCGGAAACCAAATGTATACGAAATCAATAAGGTACAGCTAAGTATAGGTGTCTACCTATAAGTAAGTGATATGGTATACCCCACTGGGTATAAGTAAAATATGAGTGAGGTATATCGGTAACTAAATGTCAAAATGTGATAAGTAATGTGAATCGATGTCGTAAAGTCCCTAACTAAGCAATATAATGTCTATAATGGTTTGTGTGTGACATGGCAATTATTGACGGTGTGTGTAGCATACAATCCGTGCTCGTGCAACATGAACCGTCAATAATATGTGCAGTGTCCTACGGCTGCTAGTCACAGTACAACTATATCAAGGAAATAAGGTAAAGGCGCAATTCTAACAATGACGTAGAATATGCGACAAGTATTTGAATCCTAGCCCAGACGCATAACGCCATGCAGGCGATTCCCCTGTAGATGTTAAATCTACTCACTTACGCTCCACGCTAGGTGAATCCTACCATCTGCTCCCCCCTGTAGCAGCGTCCGTAGTCCCTGCCTGCAACCCTGCAAATAAGACATGGAAATCATATATAAGCCAAATATTCCTCAAAACGCGATATCGAACCAAAACGAGAAATTCGCGTCGCGAACTAAACGCGCATGTGCACGATACGCTGAATCGTGTGTATACGCGTCTAAAACTACGCGACACGCCGCGATACGCTTGATCACAGAACCAACTCACGTATCGCGCGTATCGCGCAAACACAACGGACATGAAAAACGGTATATTGTCCCAGATTTTCCTACAGATCAAATCTTACAAAACTAGACATGCCAAAACACTACAAATAACAGTAGACTACCCCACACAAAAACCCAATACCCCAGTCCCCTACCTGGCCGCAAATTGCGGCCAAAACTAATAAACCGGCGGCCCAAGTTAGGAGTTAGGGTCTCGTGCTCTGGTGGTGTTGTCTAAACCTAGTAAGCATGCTCCAGTTTCCTCAATTTTACTCTGAAGGGTACGGGTCAATAGCAGATCACAGAATGTCACAAATAACGCTTAAAAACGCCAATTTAGCACAAAACACAAACCCTATGGTATTTTAGTGTAATCTGGGTTAAACTCAGTTAAGGTGACCCTAACAACACTTAAATAGGTAGGGTTTACCAACACAATCACCACATAATCAAAGTTCCACATAAATCACCACAACTAGCACAAAACTAGCTAATTAACATAAACCGACGCTAATTAACACAAAGCTTAAGAAAAAGGGAATTGGGTTAAGAAATTATACCCTAGAGAACCCTAGAAAGCAGGTGAAGAAAGGAATGGGGGATGAAGAGCTGGGCTTCTGCTGCTGCTGCCAGAGCTGCTGCTGATGCAGTTGCTGCTACTGCTGCTGTTACAAGCTGCTGTTGCTTCTGGTGCTGATGCTGATGGTGCTGCCTCTGCTGCTGAAGCTGTTGATATTGTTGCTGTTGCTGTGGCTGTCTGCTGCTGGTGCTGCTTCTGCTGCTGCTGCTGCTGTTGTTGTTGTCTTTGCTGCTGCTGATGATGATGTGTGGGTGTGTGGGTGTGTGAGTTTGAGAGTGAGAGGATGAGAGAAATGTGTGAGAATGAGAGAACACCAACAAGTCAACCACCTCCTCTCTCTCTCTCTCTTCATTAATTGAAGGCATGGGCAAGCCATCTTTCCTCATAATGCACCCTCTCTCTCTTTCTCACCAAGTCAACATAATAACAATCAAATTTAAATCCCTTTTCAAATTCATTTTATTTTTGAAAAGAACCATAACAAATAAAAACCCCTAAACAATATTAAACTAGATTAGGGGAAATGGTTGGTTCACCATGTTGCTAATCATGGTTAAACCCCAAAAACAACCCTAGTTATCATGCACAAGTGTGTGCAAGCCTAGGAAAAATCTAATAAAATATTCAATAAATAGGATAAAATAATTAAAAACCAATTTGGTAAACTTTTTATTAAAAACCATACATTAAAATATAATTAGCTACAAAACACATTCTAAGGTGTTACAGAACACGGATGCGGGTGTGTATGCATAGTTGACAGAGGCAGAGGCAGAGGATTCTCATTAGGGTTGTTGACCGTTGACTTTTTCCAAACCCTAATGAGAATGAGAAATATGATTAATAATATTAGTTAAAGATAATTGTGCCATGCTTAAGTTGAACTTTTGACTTTTGTTGACTTGTTGACTTTGTTGATCGGTTGACTATTGTTGACTTGTTGACCATCATCATTTCATTTCATAGATGCTTCTTGTTTCTTGCAAATGCATTAAATGATGAAATGATAATGGTCATTCATAAACTAACCATCACAATTTCTTAATTATTATTATTATTATCATCATTATTCTTATTTTGTGAGCATGCTTGCAAAAAGAGAGTTCATTCTATCATATTCTTTCTTTCTCTTGAAAGAAAGCTCTCCCTTTTCCTCTCTCAAAGTTTAAGTGTTTCATGAGTTGGAAATCATAAACTTTTGATACAAAACCACCATAACACCTCTCTACTCATTCTAGAGTTCTAGGTTTGGCAAACCAAGCACCTTAGTTATCTCTAGGTTGAAGTAGGAGCTCGAGTTCGAGGCCCTCGGGTGGATCTATCTTCGGCAAAGAGGAGACGACGAGGAGGAGCCGTTCAAACCACTACAAGGAGCAAGCAAGGAGGAGAACCACAAAAAGAAGGGAAGGAGTTCAAGACCTACGTATAACCATTCTACATAGTAGCTAAAACTTATAGTTTATTTGTTAGTTTTTTGTTTAGCAAAGATCCCTCATGGATGGTCCATGTTACCTTGTTAGAAAATTTTGATTTTTACCTATTCCGTCTCCCCGAAAAAACCGGGGTGGGTAACGTGGACCTAACAGTGGTATCAGAGCCTAGCTAAACAACAACTAACTGTTAGCAAAGTGTTTAGAACTTCGATCCGGAAAAAATCGCAAAATTCATCTAAAATCATGCACTTTCTGCCGATTTTTAAAACTGCTCTAAAAATAATTTCACATACCTTAAAAATCAGTGCAGGTTTTTTTAGAAACAGCTAGCAAAAATGAGCCCACGACTCGGTCAACGCGCCGCGGAACCGCGGCGAAACCACGCGTTTCGCCGTGGATCCGCGGCCGAGTTGACTCGGCCGCGACTCGGGTTTGCTGCAGTTTGTTTAGTTTTGTGTTATGTGATTTTTAAAATATTTTTTTTCTGTCCAGAATTTCCAGAGAACAATGTTGTGTTTGGGGTAGTTACAAATTGGTATTTTGATCGAAGTTCTACAAACTTTTGCTAAATGGTTATATCTGAAATGTCTTAAATGCACTGAACGTCGACTAATCGCTATACGTCGATTAGTGGTGGTTGTGCATATCTGTGATCTGTAATGTTGTTGGATTATGTATATGAACTTGTTGGATTGCCGCGGATGAATAGGCTGGGTTTTGTGAGATGAGAGTTTCTTTATCTTTCATTTGATGTAATATGTAAATTGATGTAATATTATTTTTATGGCCGCACATCCGGGATGAGGTTGTAGCCGCCATTGTATATTATTTCTTTTACTGTTTTTGCTCGTAGGATAGACCCAAGGTGGGGTGCACAAACTACCGGGTACTTTGAAGTGCCGAGTGGCCTACTCACGTTATTGAGGGAGGTTGCTTCACTTCGGGTACTTGGCGGGTAGTTTGCCGTACCCATAGGGGTCTAGGGTCGGGTTTGGCTATTCATCGCGACCGTGTAATCCGTCTTTCGTTGCAGTCTCGAATGAAATGCGAATTCCTAGCATATCCAATGTGTTCATCTATTATCTCGAATGGCTATCATTGCATCGGACGAATGTATATATCTATATATGAAATCTATTAGGCGTTGCTTATGTTTTGCATCCGCGCTATTCCATCCCCCGCTCTGTCGTTAGTTAAGTAACCTAACGGGTGATGATGGGGCTCCGTGGCGAATGCGGATGGCATATGCGTACGTCATATTTTTGTTGTTTTCTGCAATGGTAGGATTAACTGATGGGACGTATTATATTAATGCAAAAGAAAAACAAACCTAAATGACGTTGTTGGAACAATTTTCAAAAAGCTGTTGTTGCAAGGACGTTCTCTTTTGTTTTGCATAGAGATATTAGGTTATGAATGCCCAGCACCTCATTCGATGAAGCAAGGGCCGAGATCCTTGTAGGGTTCCTAAGCACACTAATGAGGTCTCACAAGTCATCAACCATGCCAATTTCAAAAATTTCAAGTGCCGAGAAACCCTAATACGGATCGTTGACTAGAGTTTAAGCGAAAACGATAACTAGTTAACAACTTAACTAAGAGTGAACGGAAAATACAACCTTTGTAGATCTGGTCCTCCACCTCCATAGCTCCGTGATTATGTCTCCTCGCTGCGATCATCGGATCCCGGGCTCTAGCGTCGGCTTCATCGGAGAAATGGTCGGGCTAGGTCGTCGACTTCGATGCCGAAGATGATCTACGTCGAGTCAACACAAGATCAAGCTCCAACTTCACCAAGTCATGAAACTTGTGAAGAAAACACCCTATACTACTTGGCAAGTGGTAGAGGATGAAGAAATAGGAAGTGGGTTCACTTTAGAATTGGATTTCTCACTCTTTTACTCATTTCACCATTGATGGTAGCAAGCTTTTCTTCATCTTGAAGAAGGAGAGGAAGAAGAAAAGAATATGATAAGAATTCTTTTACAATAGAAAATAAGTGATTCTTATCATATAGCAACCATGGTTAAGTGTAGAGAATAAACTAGGGTTAGGTTTAATGGTTAGGTTTAGGAAAAGAACAAGAATAGTCAAGCTTTCAACACTTCATGAAGTTTCAACAAAACAACAAAATAAGCCACCATTCTCTTTATCTTTCCAAAATGAATAAATAAATAAATGAATAAGTAAATAAAAACCCTAACCATTAACATAACCATGGTTTAAACTAAACATACACTCAAACATTCATGTATCATCAAACATGATACAATCAAGTGCACAAAAATATATCACATATACAATATGCACATCAAGTGAGAAAATCCTTTTTAAGTGAACTAATACTAGTTAATGTAAAGTAATATATCAAATATATAATTATACATTAAATCATTAAATCAACACTTGATTTAAAGATCCGGTCATATCGCATATAACCGACTAATATCAATAGTAACAATTTATCGAATCAACACTTGATCCGATAACCCGGCTATATCGCATATAACCGATCAATGTCACAAATCGCGAGAATCGAATACAGTATCACATACTGGTATTATTCTCGGTCCCGCACATATCTCATATGCTCTCCTATTTCATTTCGCTTGAGCCAGGAAACCTCTGTGTAGGACTCTAAAGACTCGTCAATACGCCGGCAGCAGGTGATGATCATATCAAACACCCACAAGCCGCAAGCGGTCTGCTAAACGTAACGGCCACCCGGGTATTGAGCGATCAGAAGATTGATGAGCAAGCCCGCTCACACTCCTGTGAATCCAACCAGTAACACTTACCGTACAGTCCGGTCTGTTCTTCTGATATGTCGCATATCTTGCCTAGGGGTGGTAAACGTCAGACCCCAATAGCTCGATAAGTCATGTCGATATGAGTTCTATAACAGTTCGAGAAACTACTGGTAACACTTACCAGTAAATCTCAGCAACCCTGGCCAGGGATTTCCAGTTATAGCCAATCGAACACGGCGCAACATCAACTCCCTATACCGGGAGAGATGAATCCCCTCCTATCGCTCATTGCCTCCATGTGATTCGGGACTGTACCCAAAAGCCCCCGTTTTTCACGCCCTCTTGGACGTGGTAAGGTGGAAATCAAAGCACAGTGGGAATCATACAAGACTCTATGACGATCTCGGGTCAACAGACTAACCTGTACTAGTGTCACCAGAGAACTGCCATCTGACGTAAGGTATAATACCATCTGGGAGTTCTCGGCGAGTCCGTCCAGTGTACCCAGTCTCCACTGAGCACCCGTATACAATCTCTGATGTCAAACACCAATGGATATGGGATCATCCATCGCCCATCTGTATGGGTCGAGAAGGTATACGCTAGTTTACTCTGGTATATCGATGCCCCGTCTCGATATACCCACGACTAGGGACCTTGACGGATGTACTTATAGACTACCATGTCCTTACTAGTATGATCCGCATCATAGTCCAGTTAGTTAAGTACACATCCTAAGGGCTTTACAACCATGTAACAGAGAGACAATCAGTATACACGTTAAGGTAAAGAGTAACCAGATAGCATACTATCATGTCAAGCAAGAAAGTCCTCCCTATATATGTCCCAGCATCCACTACAGTATACATCCTATGTACAGTAATGGCCTCTAGGGCATACATATAACTAACAATCTCCCACTTGCACTAGGGCCATCTGATAGCAGTGGTTGTAGTATCCCATACTCAACCATCCCATAAAAGTCTCTCTCTAGGAAAAGGCCTTTGTGAGTGGATTCGCCGTGTTGTCCTCTGAGTCTACTCTCCTAACCTCGATCACCATGGAGATCAACCATCTCCACGATCAGGTGACACTGCCTTAGAATATGTCTGGATCACTGATGGGACGGACGTTCCTTGGCATAAGCCACAACTCCATTGTCACACAATGGGAGGAACTAAGTTCGTCTCATGAACAGATATACATCCAGACTGCCTCTTTGGTAGTATCTTAAGTAGCGATGTATCCAGCCTTTATCGTCTAGTAAGCCACGGTATCTATCTTGGAACTCTTCCAACATACCGTCCCTTTACTGAGGGTAAAGACAATGCCTGTGACTGACTTTCAGTCATCCTTGTCACCCTGGAACCCTTCTAGTGATTCTCCCCTGGACCAATTGATACCATCTCACTACAACTAGTGAGTATCCTAATATCTAACTAGATCTATCTCATAGATCCGAAACCCATGATTTAGTAGGTATCACTTTGATCCTTTTTGGAGAATCATTGTGATAAGCGGAAATTGACCGAGCGTAGCATAGGAAACTCCTTCCCTATCAAGAGTATGTCATCCACGTACTCTACGAGGATCACCACCATACTTCCTACTACCTTTTTGTATATACAAGGTTCATCTACCATTTTGATGATGTCAAACTCTTTGACTAACTCATCAAAACAGATGTTCCAACTCCGCGATGCCTGCTTCATCACATAAAACGTCTTGCACACGTTTCCGCTGCTCCCACTATTTACGAAGCCCTCTGGCTGTGTACTTATAGACGCACTCTTCTAAATCAATATTTAGAAAAGCAGTCATGGCACCCAACCGCCAGATATCGTAGTCATGGTATGTAGCCGTAGCAAGTAGGATCTGGATGGACTTAAGCTTGGTTACTTGAAAAAGGTTTCATCATAATCCACGCCTGGTAAATGATGCAAACTTTTAACAAGTCTAGCTTTGAAAGTCTCAACTTTTCCATCTACACCAAGTAATCTTCTCAAGATATACTTGCTCCTGATGGGGATTTAACCCTTCAGATATAGAAGCCAAAGTCCATACTTTGCTGGTGTACATGGATTCCATCTCAGATTGCTAAGCATCCAGCCATTCTTACAGAGTCCCTACTCTTGATGGCCAGCTCGAAACTAGTTAGGTCATCATCTCATGATGCAATCTTCCCTCCCACAGTCATAGAGAAACCGAAGTAACTCTCAGGTGGGTGAGGAACCCTACTAGATCGGCGGAGAGGCTGAGGTTCGTTGGTAACTATTGAATCCTTTTGTTCTACCAAATCATCAGCTGCAGTTTGTATAGCTGGAACATTTCCAGTTCTACATAACTGACCTTGCCTCGATCTTGTCCGGATTTTGCTTTTAGACATAGGCCGGACAACCCCAAATCTTAACTAATTTAAGATATGGGCTCTTCCCTTTCCATATCACATATGAATCGGTAGGCTACTGATTTGATTGGAACCCTATTCAATAGGTATGCAACTTCTCAAGTGCATAACACCCAATAGGAAAAAGGTAACTCAGTAGTACTCATCATAGAGCACATCATATCAAATAGGGTGTATCTGCTCCGCCCCTATATACCATCGTGCTATAGTGTATACGGAGGAGTAATTCTGAGAGAGAATCTCATTCTCCTTTAGAATAGTCCAGGATTTCCGTGCTCAAGTATTCTCCTCCTCGATCACATCAAAGGACATAATACTTATACCCGTATTTTGGTTCTCTACTTCTAAATCATATTCTGTGAATATCTCAAAAGGGTCGGACTTGTGTTTCAACAGGAACATATGTCTGAATCTTGAGAGATCATCATTGAATGTAATGAAGTACAAAGAACTGGTCTTGGTATGTGTAGACAGGGGACCTACATACATCAACATGTATCATCCCAAGAGTTCACTAACTCTTTCTCTGTTTCCAGTAAACGGAGCTATGGTCATCTTATCTCTGTGACATGACTGGCAAGTTTCATAAGATGTAAATTTAAACTGATTTAAATATGCATCTAAATGTAACTTTAGCTAGTCGGGTCACATTGATCTGACCTAGTCTACAATACCTCAAGTTGGATCAGTTCATTTCTGAACTATTCCTCTTGTGTGTGTTCCGTATACTCGGAACTGTAATTTCATTTAGAACATCAATGCTTTTAGATAACGTGCCCGAACCGATCAACTTTTGATATAGGAAATGTTCAAAACATTATCCAACAATACAAAATTTTATCATTTCTTTACTAATAAAGAGACTGATATGATTTTGTATATCAGGTTCGGTATCTAATAACATTCGTTCAGAATCTATGTATTTGTAATACAGGGTGACAGTGACCAACAGACTTGGCTGCAACACTTGTCCCGTTTTCTGTCTCATGAAACTTATCACCCGTTCTCAGTTCTTTACCTATCTGTAGCCCTATGTAACAGATTACATATATGGGATCCTGATCCGGTATCAAATACCCAGGACGTAGAGGATACAGAGAAACAGTTCTTTGTAACGAACACACCCGAAGGAGATGCATCATATGCACTTTCTTCGTTTGGGCAGCACGGGAAATCTGGTATTCCCCAATTTCCTGCTCTGTCTTATAACAATTATAAGTTGGAGCGGGACCAACGTTCCCCAGCTCAGTATAACAAGCGGGTTCGGTCAATATCCGTATTATTATCTTGATTAAGGCGTGACATGGTCGCTACCTGGAGAGAGAGAGAAGAAAACACTCAGCGTGCGCTCTTGCAAGAATAGATTGGTTTTTATTTTATCTAATCAGGATGACTTCCACTGTTTTTATCAAATCTTCCTTCAAACCCTAAAAGGAAAGACTGGCCGGGATTAATTACACACTACAAGTTCGCCAATCTTTCAGCCAGGCCAGTGTCGGTACTTTGAGGGAGGTCCCTCGTGCTTTCGCACGAACCTAATTAATGTAAAACTCGTTTTCCCAGAGGCGTAACCCCGTTGACACCTTTCTAGACACCTACTTGATCGGCTAATTGTAATGTGTAAAACTCTCCCAGGAGTAACTCTTACTCGCAGTGGGTATCGGGATCCAACTATCTCATAGAAGTTATGCAATCTCATTGCAAATTTCAACACTTGAAATTCCCGATAATTTTGCCCCTAGCGTCCTATGACCTTGACGCAGGCCAACAAACCATAGTACGCTAGTCAAGTTCAACCCGTCATTTCCTAATTGAATTAAACCCACCCGCACGACCCTTGACGCAGGCCAACAAAGTCGCACGACTACCCTAATCCAATCTGCATCATATGCATAAGCAGATAAATACTAGTTAGCTACCGCACACTACGCCTTGACACAGGCCAACAAACGTAGCACGAATACTAACTACCACTTATCTGAAATGACGGAGGGCTACGACAGGTTTTTCTGAAAACCTATTGCGTAATGAACTTGATATCGTTATAGGATCGAATGAATTATGAAATGGAGTGTTTTTTAGGCTTTTCTAGTTTTGCTAAAGGAGTCACTCCCGGTGAAGGGATCGTCTGTCCTTTCCTCGTCGAATGAGGTGCGGGATATATCATATATATCACTGTGCAAAGCAGAAACTATAGAAGCAATCAAAAGACAAACCGAGAGTTGTAGCATCTGCCAGTTATTGCTAAAGGAGTCACTCCCGGTGAAGGGATCTCGGTCCTTTCCTTATCGAATAAGGTGCAGGATGTTCTACAAGGAACACCGCGATGCAAAGCAAGAACTGTAGCTACCTGTTTTATTTTGAAATTCGATTCCACAACATCTTAGGTTTCTTTTCTTTCATTAATCACATTAATGAAGTCCCATCATTTAAGTTACCTAAACATCACAGATAAATACGACGAACACTTATGCCATCCGCATTCGCCTCGATGTCCCCTCGTGCACCGTTAGGTTAGGTAACTAATGGCAGAGCAGGGCAGGGCTAGCACGGGTGTAAAACATAAGTAACGTCTATATAATATATCATATATACTATATACAGTATTTATCACAGAACATATTGTTAGTGTATATGCCCTAGAGGCCATTACTGTATCATACTAGTATGTATATTACTTAATAGAAGCTTGGGATATTCACCTTGTATATACAATCTTGCTCAAAATAGTAGTATGCTACTTGGTTTATTTCTACTTCAATGTGTACATGTGTTTACTTTTGTATATCGCCTATACACATTAGTGGAGCCCTTAGGATCTTTGCTTGATTACCAGTGATGTGATGGCCGTCACACTAGTGGGGCTGGGTAATCTATAAGCACATCCTTATGCAGGTCCCTGGTCGCAGGACTATCGAGACAGGGCATCGATACTCCGGAGTAGACCAGCGCATGCGCTTCTCATCCCAGTGTGGGAGACGGTCTGTCCCACAGCCGTCAGTACGTCGAACTTGAGATAGTATGCGGGTGCTCGTTAGGTTACGGGTACACTGGACAGGACTCGTCGGGAACTGACTAGTTGGTATTATACCTATCGTCAGTTATCAGTTCCCAGGTGACATGAGTACAGCTTAGTCCGCTGACTTGACACTGTCACTTCGCCTCGGGTGTGTTCCCACTGTACTTTGATCACTACCCTACCACGGCTCAAAGGAGTCGTGCAAACAGGTGGTGGTTGGGTGCAGTCCCGAAGCAATTGGAGGCAGTGACGGTTAGACAGGATTCGTCTCTCCCGGTATTGGGGGTTGACATCGCGCTGTGTCTCAGGGTGTTTGGGGCTTCGCTCCGGCACGACTTGTACCGCTATTGGGGGACTGACGTTTACCGCCCCCTAGGCCCGCCATGCGATGTATCAGACGAACAGACCGGACTGTACGGAGAATGTCACACTCAGGCTCAGTAGGAGTTCAGATGGGTTTCGCCTCGTCGGTCTTCTTGTCGGCATTACCTGGGGACCGTTACGCACAGCTAGTGCCGCTTGCGGTCTGTGGTTAAACCCACTGCCAGCGTAGTGTCGAGTCTTTAGAGTCCCACACAGAAAGCTTTTCGCCTTTAGGCAAAAGAGTAGAGGTCGCATGGTATTGCGACAGGTCGCATGGTTTTGCGACAGGGTTCGGTCACATCCGTGCACTTATGCACGTACAGTGTCCGGACAGTTTACACTAGCGGGCTTTGGTTTAAGCCAGATCCTAGTGTACCTTATGGGATTGGATTTATCCAGTTTGCATTCGTGTTCCTCGGAACGCGGATGCGGGTGTGTATGCACAGTTGACAGGGAGGCACAGACAGCGGATTCTCATTAGGGTTGTTGACAGTTGACCGTTGACTTTTTGACTTTTTGCTCAACCCTAATGAGAATATGATATGTGATTAACTATTATATTAATTAAGTATTATGGAGACTTGGTTGTTGACTTTTGTTGACTTTGTTGACTTTTGTTGACTTGTTGACTTTGTTGACCGGTTGACTAGGCTTGACTAGTTGACCATCATGATAACCATGGCTATCATTTCATGCCAAAGACTTTTACTTTCTTGTTCTTTTGAGTAAAATGAGTGCATGACATGATAAGGTTATGGTTGCTTCAACCATCACATAAGACTTTTATTGATATGATGAGTTATGATTACTTTGGATTATGAGAGGGTGAGAGACAAAAGAGAGCCTCATTCTTTCTTGCTCATTCTCTCTCTTGTTCTTGAGTTCTCCATTTTGCTCTCACCCTCTTGCTCTTGCTCCCTCTCTTTAATCTATGGTTCACATCTCTCATGAGTTGAGAACCAAGAACCATAGATAAAATCCCATTCTATTTCCTCTCTACTCATTCTAGTTCACTAAGTTTAGCAAACCAAGTGAACTAGTTTCTTCAAAGAACGAAGAAGGAGCTAAAGGTTGGAGCTTTCAAGTGGATCTATCTTCGGCGTACGGAGACGACGAGAAGGAGCCATCGGACCACCACCGGAGCTTGAAGACGAAGGAGTTCAAGACAAGCTAGGTATAACCATCTTCATCCGAGTAGCTAACTCTCTTTAGCAAGTTTGCTAGTTTTAGTTTAGGAAAAGATCCCGACTTTGTTTAGTCCATGTTGCCCCTTGCGCTAAAAATTTGATTTTTATACCGTTTCCGCCTCCCCGTAAGAACCGGGGGTCGCAACGTGGACTTACAGTGGTATCAGAGCCTAACTAAACTTAAACTAGCTTGGTAGTGAAGTGTAACGAAGTTCGGAACCGGAAAAATCCAAAAACCAAACTTTTTCAAAATCCTAGATTCTGTTAAAAATTTTTCTGGTCAAAAAAAGATTTGTTATACACCTAAATTCGGCTCAGGGTTTTGTGTGAACACCCAAGAAAAACGATCCCCTAATTCGTTCAAACCGCCACGGATCCGCGGCCTCACCTATTCATTGTGCCGCGGAACCGCCGCCGTTTAGAGTCTTCTGTTGATCGTCTTTCGTGCAGTGTGTCTCTGTATTGGTTTTGGGATTTTTAAAATATGTTATATGTGCCCATATTCTCCAGAACAGAAATTTACTTTTGGGGTCCTATAATTTCGTATTTTTTCCGAACTTCACTACACTTTGACTATGATGGTTATATCTGTGATGTTTGCATGTATTGAACGTCGGCTAATCGCTATAAGTCGATTAGTCGGGGTTATACATGATCTGTGTTTGATATTGGAATGTGTATATGAATGTGTTGGACTGTCGCGGGTGAATAGCCGGGGTGGATGTGAGATGAGCTTTTGTTTTTCTTTCATTCATTGTAAATGTAAATTGATGTAATAATATTATTTGTATGGCCGCACAACCGGGTCGGGGTTGTAGCCGTCATTGTATAATTTCTTTTTACTGTTTTTGCTCCTAGGATAGACCCATGGAGGGGGTGCACAAACTACCGGGTATGCCGAAGTGTCGAGTGGCCTACTCATGGAGATGAGGGAGGTTGCAACGCTTCGGGTACTTAGCGGGTAGTTTGCCGCACCCGTAGGGGTCTTGGGTGGGGTATTGGCTATTCACCGCGACCGTGTAATCTGTTTTTGTTACAGGCTCGTACAAATTACAGATTCCTAGTATATCCAATGTATTCATCTGTGATCTGAAATGTTTATCATTGCAGTATATCTATATATGATATTATTTAGGCGTTGCTTATGTTTTACAGACGCGCTAGCCCAGCCCCCGCTCTGTCGTTAGTTAAGTAACCTAACGGGTAATGACGGGGCCCAGTGGCGAATGCGAATGGCATAAGCGTACGTCATATTTTGGTTGTTTTCTGCAATGGTAGGATTAAATGATGGGACGCATTAAAAGAACTAATGCAAGAATATCACGCATTAAAAGAACTAATGCAAGATAATAAACCAAGTTAAAGTCGTTGGAACACTTTCGAAAAACCACTCGGTTCTTTTCAAAACAAACTTTTAAAATACGGAGTTTGAGCCACTCCATTTAAAAGCTATCTCATTCCATCGACTAAATCAAGTTCACTACGTTCACGGTTTTGCCAAAACCATTCGTAGCCCTCCGTCGTTTCACATGAATAGTCAATAGTATTCAAGCTGTGTTTGTTGGCCAAAGTCAAGGCATAGTGATTGGTAGCTATTGGGTATTCATGTGCAGCATAGATAGATGCGTTGGTTTGGAACAGTCATACTGCCTTGTTGGCGAAAGTCAAGGGTATGTACGGGTGGATTCAAATTAACCTGGAGAACGACGGGTAGAACTTGACATGTGACTTATGATTTGTTGGCCAAAGTCAAGGTCATAAGAGCATGGGGCAAAAATCCACATCGGGAGTTTCATAAGTACTGAAACTTGCTAGATTTGCATACCATTTGGAGTGTGATGATTCTGGTAGGATTCCTTCAGTTTCGTCACGCGATGATATTTGGATCCCGATCCTACTGTGAGTATATGCTACTCCTCGGGAAATTTCTCACTTAACGATCAATGCTATAAACCTAGTAGGTGCCTAGAAAGGTGTTAGCGGGGCTACGCCCTCAGGGAAAAGAGGTTCTCTAATTAAGGAACTTCGCGAAAGCGTTGGAAAACCTCCCTCGAAGTACCGACACCAGCCTGGCCGAACGGTTAAGCAAGTATTGTACGGTGAGATTGATCCTGACTAATTCTTCCTTTATGGTTTGAGGAGGGATTCGAGAAACAGTGGGAGCCATCCTGTTTAGACAAACTAAAAACCACTCTAAACTTGCAAGAGCATCATGCTGAGTGTTTTCCTCTTCTCTCCATATTGCAGCGACCAATCAACATGACTGGACTTAAGTTACTCCTAGATAAAAACAAACTGACAGGGCCAAACTACAAAGATTGGCTCAGGAATGTCAAGATAGCAATCACTTATGACAGGCTGGGGTATCTTCTTACCACCAAAGCTCCCCTTGTCCCTGGTCCAACTTCCAGTGTCGCGGATAAGGAAATCCGCAAGACTTGGGAGATTGATAGCGCGAAGGCCAAGTGCCTCCTGCTTGCCTCGATGGACAACGAACATCAGAGGAGGCATGAGAATATGGACATGGAATCCATATTGCTCCATACAAAAGAACTGTATGGAGAGCAATCTCGTATCGCAAGATACGAAGCGTCGAAAAAGTTATTTTCGACAAGAATGGCCGTCGGATCATCAGTAGCCGAGCACGTGCTAAAGATGATCGGCTACATTGAGGAGCTCGCTGACCTAGGGATCACATTGGAGAGTGAGCTATATACGGATATAGTTCTCCAGTCCCTTCCTTCCACTTACGCCCAGTTTATACTGAACTTCAACCTATAAGAAAAAGAGGTTGAACTTTCAGAGCTCCTCAACATGCTGAGGAGCGCAGAGGGCACCCTACAGAAAGGTAGGGATACATCCACTTTGTTTGTAGGAGGATCATCTTCTTCTAGGTCCAAGGCGAAAGCCAAGGGAAAGAAGAAGAAGGCCCCCGCCAAACCAAGGGGCGGTGTTAGTAAGGTGGATACGAAGGGAAAAGGTAAAGCAACAAAGATAGCGGGGAAGCTTGTGGATAAGGAAGAATGCTTCTATTGTCATAAGAAAGGATACTGGAAGAATGATTGCAGGGCCTGGAAGGCCAGAACACAGGAATTGAAGCAGGTTGCAGCTTCAGCTTCAGGTGTGTATGTTATTGAAAACTGTCTTTCAATAAACTCTACTTCCTGGGTATTGGATACCGGATCAGGATCTCATATCTGTAATTCTTTGCAGGCGTTGAGAATGTCACGACCCAAGAATGGCCCGTGACGGCCCTAATACTACGCAACGCCTAAAAACGCAACGTAGTAAAAGAAAGCCAAAACCCAGAAATCTAAACCATAAAAATACGGAAAAGATAATATAAGTTTTGAAACATTTGAAATCGCAACCCAAATTCTTTAAAAGTCTCACTTTCTTTCTTTAAAATTTTAGCAACACCCCTTTTTGTAAAACCCAGCAAAAGAAAGAGGTATATAAAAAGACATCAAATCCACAATAATACACACTAACGTCCTCACCAAGTCTCTATGTCAAATATACGATAGTAGATGGAGAGAGAGTACAATATACAACGAAGGTACAATATGAAATACAGATAACCGTCTAACCCACCTAAGCAAAAAGTACTGTGAGCTGATGCGGTATCTGTAGCAAAAGGTGGTAGCTGAATAGCTGAATAGAGGAATAGCCTGCCTCGACTACTCTGGGGAAAAACCTGAAACACCTGTGGCACAACGGGGGTGAGTTGCCAACTCGTGAATAGTATAAAACATATGCAGGTAATCGCAGGAATGCACGTACAGCATGAATCTAAGATATGCGATTACAGTAGTAATAATATGTCATGCAATGCTGGAATAAAGAGAGTACACTAGCAGGTACAATCAATAAGTGAAGCGATAGTAACATGACAATAGTATGCAGTAGAGATATGAGAAAGCAATTATGCAACTATCATAAGGGTACACTACAAGTACTACCAATATATATGAATCTGTGCATAAGGTAGGTAAGGGTGAGGTACAGGGTGGAATATGTCATTTTCCACGGAAACCTGACGTCGTGGCAGGATCACAATCCATCAAGATACTCCAATCCCAATCCTCAAACCGGCCCCCACATTGGGCTGTCACAATATAAAAGTCTCACATCACCTCAATGTACAATATCGAATAGCTCTCCTATATCTCGAATGTACAAATCACCAATCACATAGGTATATCCAATGTCCAATCCCAATGAATCACCTAGTATCCCAAGTCCAATCTCAAGTAAGTTTCTAGCATCCTAAAGGTAAATATATGTACAGAAATAAATATGATGGGGGCAATACACATATATTAGCGTCCCATACCACTAATATTGGTGTAAGGGTATATATAACAACGGCTAAATCCCCTGTTATATATACAAAAAGGGGTTAAAGAAATATCATGAAACCGTGTGCCAAGCATCGACACAGAAATCCTCGTATATGGGGCTCCGTCAGTCCGGATCAGCCCACGGGGTCCGTCTGCAGTGTCGGCCCTCGGCCTCGACAGTACAGGTCATCCCGCATCCACCTCTCTACTCTGGCCAGTAGCCTCTAGACAACTGCCAGGTCCAAACAATCACCGGTAGGTACTCGCCCGCCTCCAGGCTCAATCGGCAAACCCATCGATTTTCTTGCCGAGGGGAACCATACCGGGCCCCACCATGTACTCTCATACGGCAACCACACATTGTATGGAGCATAAAATCAGCACCGATAAAACTCATGGGGGACGCTCGAAATATCATATCAAGGGAACCGGGTTGTTACATGTATGCATAATTTCATGAACTCCCGCGGTTCCCAAATCCCGAAAACATCATGAAAAATCCAGATAAACAATGCGCAATCCAGGAATAATGTATGCGATATATCTGAATGCGAGCAAGTAAACACAAGTATATATAGCTGAACCAGATGTATGCGAAATCATGATAAGGTACAGCTAAGTAACATCAGTAAATGTGAATATGCGACAACAACTGAATATGTATCTAACATACAGGTGTAGCAAAGTATAGGTATCTACCTATAAGAACTGATGTCGTATACCCCCTGGGTATAAGTAACATATGTAGGAAATCCCTCCCGGTATAAGTAAAATATGTATGAGGTATACCTGTAGCTGTATCCCAAAGTGAAAATATACCTATCACTAAAGGTATGATACACTATAGGTATACCGATAAACTAGATGTCAAGTGTGGCAAGCAATGGTAGCTATAAGGGGTAGTGTGTGACATGGCAATTATTGACGGTGTGTGTAGTATGCAATCCGTGCTCGTGCAACATGAACCGTCAATAATGTGTGCAGTGTCCTACGGCTGCTAGTCACAGTATATAGCTATATCTAGGAAATGCAGTAAGGCGCAATTCTACAATGACGTAGAATGTGCGACAGGTAATTGAATCCTAGCCCAGACGCATAACGCCATGCGGGCGATTCCCCTGTAGATGTTATATCTACTCACCTAAACTCCACGCTGGGTGAGTCCTATCATCTGCTCCCCCTGTAGCCGTGTCCGTAGTCCCTGTCTGCAAACCTGCAAATACGACATGGAAATCACATATAAGCCAAATATACCGCGAAACGCGATATCAAAACGAAACGAGAAACACGCGTCGCGAACTAAACGCGCGTGTGAACGATACGCTGAATCGTGTGTGCACGAGTCTAAAACCCACCGCGACACGCCGCGATACGCTGGATCACAGAACCCACTCACGTATCGCGCGTATCGCGCAAACACTAATAACATCAAAACGACATATAGTCCCAGATTTTCCTACAGGTAAGATATTTGAAAACTAGACATACCAAAGACCTAGAAAACACAGAAGGGAACCATACGACAAAACCCCAACATCCCTCTCCCCTTCCTGGCCGCAAATTGCGGCCAGAATGCCAAAATTGGCGGCCTGAACATGGGGGTAGGGGCTCGTGCTCTGGTGGTGTATCCTAGACCTAGGTATCATGTCCCGGTTTCCACAATTTTACTCTACAAGGTCCGGGTCTATAGCAGATCACAAATGTCATAATTATCTCTTAAAAACACCAATTTACCACAATTCCACTTAAACACCACAATTAAGCACAAATGGCTAATTCAATACTAATCGACACCAAACCACACACAATCTAGCAAAACTAGGGAAAGAGCTCTGAATTATACCCTAGGGAACCCAAGGAGGCAAGAGAAGAAGTGTGCAGGTGCTGGGGTTGCTACTGCTACAGCTGCTGCCTGTTGCTGCTGCTTCTGCTACTTGCTGCTGCTTCTGCTACTTGCTGCTGCTTCTGCTACTTGCTGCTGCTGCTGATGCTGCCTCTGGTGCTGTGGATGATGATGAGGATGATGATGATAATGATGTTGTTGTTGTTGATGTTGATGTTGCTGGGGCAGCTGCTGCTGCTGTTGCCTTGCTTTGCTGCTGCTGCTTGTTGTTGTTATTGCTGTTGTTGTTGTTGTCTGTTGTTAATGATGATGATGGTGAAGCTGATGATGGTGAGGATGCTGCTTCAGAGGCTGGAGCTGCTGCTGCTTGTTGTTGTTATTGCTGTTGTTGTTGTTGTCTGTTGTTAATGATGATGATGGTGAAGCTGATGATGGTGAGGATGCTGCTTCAGAGGCTGGAGCTGCTGCTGCTGGGTCAGGTGAGTGTGTGTGTGTGTGAGTGAGATAATGCGAGAAGAAAAGAAATGAGATAGAGAAAGAGCACACCCCCAAAGACCCTTTTCTCACCCTCTCTTTCCTCATTAAATGAGCATGGCATGAGCCATGCTCCCATGCCCTCTCTCTCACACAAAGTCAAACCAAACAACAATAAAAAAAAGAATTTCAATAATGACACACACAAATAATTAAAACCCAATTAAAACCCAAAACACTTAATACAAATTGGTTAACCCTTCATGCTAGCTAAACATGGCTTCAACCCCAAATCTAACCCTAGTTAACATGCACAAGTGTGTGTGTGCCTAACAAAATTCTAATAAAATACACAATAAATAAGATAAAATATTTAAAACTTAATTTGGTAAACTTTTTATTAAAAACCACATTTTAAAATATAATTAGCTACAAAACACATTCTAAGGTGTTACAATCTCCCCCCTTAAAAGAAATTCGTCCCCGAATTTAAAACTTATACTGTTACGCGTACCTTCAAAAGAAGATTAAGATCCTCCAATCTCGCTCGCAGCCTCCCAAGTGACTATCTCACTACACGGCTACGCCCGAGAAAACCCTTCACAGATGGCAAGACCCTTGACCGATGTTTCTTCACCTGTCGAGCCATTAACACCCGTGGCTGTGGGTGAACGAAAGATCGCGTCCAGCTAAATGGTCTGGTGCCAAAACATGTGAGAAAGGTCAAGAAGGTAAGTGTAAAGTATCATCACAAGGAATACGGGGTGAAAATCCAATAATCTGGACGGAAGTGCCAAGTTAAAGGCAACGAAACTAACTCGCTTAGGATCTAAAAGGACCTAAAATCCTGGGATAAGCTTCCCAAAATCCAACACGTCGCTCATCGGAAGGTCCGTAGGAATACATGATCGGTCCTACGAACTCGAGTCTATGACCAACACAGTCGTCATAAGACCTCAGTTCGAAATGGACAATCCCCATCCTGACCTAACACAACTGGACTATCTTCGAAGCTCTAGACTAGCTGGGGTCCAAGGTCCTACTTACGCAGAGTCAGAAAACAACAGGCTGGCGATCAACACGACCTAACCCCTAAGCCTAAGGGTGGCCAATTGGAGTGTCTCCTGATAACAGCTATCGAAAGAGAACCCTAACGATGGCGAGTGACGATCCCCAGCTGCTGACAACAAACAAACAAACACACAAACTTAACCAAACAACTGAGCACTGAGTATAACCGGATGACAAGAATCCGAATGGAGTCACACCCTATCCAAACTTGGGTAGAAACCATAACGAAATTTGTGGAGATCTGCTCCCATTCCTGCTTCGGAACGGTAAAAGATTGTAATTCTCCAGCCGGCCTCAGATGCTCGACCCAAAGCACACAACAAGACAGACACTCGAAACGAAACCTGAAACTTCTCTTTACATCCCCGTCCACTCGTAACTATCTCACAAGTCACGCCAAAGCTGGTGGAACTTGAATGCATAAAGAGAGTTGACAGATGTGCATGCTCTAGGATTATACGTCTCTACCCGGTGAAACCAGGTACACAAACGCGTCCCTAACTTAGCACATCATTGTCACAAATCAAGGTCTCCGAATCATTACTCAGCCGAGTATGCTCAAGTATCGCTGACGAACGAGCTTCGATGGGCAGTGTCTCGCGAAAACGATTTAAGGAAAGTGGTCGGGCGCGGACATGAGCAAGCTGTCCCCTCCGTAGAGACGAACTAAGCTATACTCGACGATCACACAAGAACTGAAAATCTGCAGAAGACCATCACAACAATCCAAATCTGCTGCAGGAAGATGTACATTAAGCTCTAGTGGTCCGTGGAAAATCTGACACGACTCTCAAGCAAGTAGTGTCTCCAAATCTCCAACGCAAAACCACCGCGGCCATCTCCAGATCATGAGTGGAATATCCTCCTCGTACTTCCTCCAAATGTAGGGAAAGCAAAAGCGATATCTCTATAGTGTCACCTCAGTACACCCTCGAGCCCACTCAAGAAACATTACAGTTAAACAACGAAGTCGCCCGAACCAAAAGCAAAGGAAGAACTGATGCAGTCGCTAACTGAATCTTCAACTGTCGAAAACTCCGTACACATGCCTCAGTCCACAGAAAGAAACCTCCCTCCTGGCCAATTCAGTCGACGGTGCAGCACTACTCTAGCAACCCTACATGAAACAGCGGTAAAAACCCTGCTAAGCCCAACAATCTGCGGATCTCCGTCCTGCACACAAGTCTGGGCCTAAGCTGTACGGCCACGATCTCCCTCGGAACCATACGGAACCGTCTCCCGTGACTACAAGACCTAGGAGTCAACACAAAGCAAGCCTGAAGAAACACTCCGAGAATTTAGCAACCTGCTGGTACTCTCCCAGTATCTGCATAACAAATCCTCAAGTGCTACTCCTGTCCCTCAAGACACATTAAGTAGACCAGGATATCGTAGCTAACACAACAAAACTGGTCGAGGAACGGCCTGCAGAAATCTGGTTCATCATATCAACGAATGCTGCTAGGGCGACAGTGAATCCAACGACTCACAAAAACACACAAAGCCCGTAGCACGCATAAGGCAGTCTTCGGCATGCCGTCACTCCGAATCCGCAATAATGATGACCTGATCCCAAACACACTTAGAAAATGTCTCGCACTCTGGAGCTGATCGGAGGAAATCGTCACGGCGAGATGAAGGATACCTATCCGCACCGTAAGCCGGTTCAATTGACGATCCGTCGATACGCAACCCTAAACTGCCGTCTTTCTCCTCGACGAACAGAAATAGGAGCTTCCAAAAGCGAAACACTCAGACGCACAAAACTTCCCAAACCAAAACTCTGCAGCTGATCCTTAAGCTCCCTCAGCTTCGCCGGCTCATCTGGAACAACGTCGGAAAGACTCTCGCACGAAAAGAACCCGGTCCAACAATCCTACGGTGGCTCCGGTATCACGAATGAACGCCAAGACTCCACGCCATCTCCTCAGTAGCCGACTAGCGAAAAGGCTGAGTTCTAGCTGTAAGAGGCGGCACAACTATCCACCGGTACAACAAGAACTGACTTGCCGGGGAAAACAAAACCTAACTTGCTTCCACACGGTAGTCCACAGACGCCTAACACGTAGTTAACCAGTCCGTGCCCAGGAGAACGTCAAATCCAACATCTCTAGAAGGATCAAAACGACGGACGAACTCTATCTCCTATCAGATTGGCACAAAACTGAAATACATGTCGCGCAACAAAAGAATCGCTGATAGAAGTTAACACCACTACGACTAATCTACCAACCACGGTACAAACAAACAAATACGCCAAGAGAAAAAATATAACTCAAGGGTACCTGAAAACTCCACATTGGACGTCTGCGCGTCCCGATGAGTAGAAGCAAACTCCTGTGTCTGCCCTCTACTCGCAGCTGGATGAACTCCTCTGGTAGCCTGAGCCCTCTGAGCAAATCCTCCACGTCCACGGCCTCTCTGAATACGATCCTGATGTCGTGCTGAGGAACAATCCCTGATGAAGTGTTGAAGGCTTCCGCATCGAAAACATCCACGTGCTGACTGCTGACCATCCTGGGGATGAGAGCTGAACGACTGTCCTCGTCCCAAGCCTCTGCTACTCCCGCTACGGCCATGAAATCTGTCTCGACGACCAAACCTCTGTCTCTGGGCTGGTACGCTGGTACGAGTCCTCCACTGTCCTGGAACTCTCTGAGCCTCTGGAATGTATGCCTCGTCAACTGGAGCTGCAACCACTGGTGCTATGTAGGTGACGGACTGCTGCATGCTGATCGTAAGGGACAGCTGAGTAACAGGGGTGACAACCTCCTGTCGTAGCTCCCGAACGACATCAACCAAGGAACTCATCGTCTGGCAGAACTCCTGCATCTCTACCAAAAGTCTATCCATAGTATAGATCGTAGGCTGATCCGTCCGCACCTGTGCAACTAGAGTACCATCCTGGTCAGTACTCGTCTCACCCGAGCTAACTCTGACCTCAGCCCTCGTTGCATCGCTCTGAGTCCCCATAGTCATCGGCGGCATGGCTATAAGTAGATATAAGATCCGATGAGAATAAGGAAATCGAATCTTAAGGATAGGAATCATCAATGAAGGAATTTCAAGCAAATTGTACTTAGGTCACTTAATGCAAGGTACCGCGCTGTGGGTATGCTGCAGACATACACACACTACGTTACTCTGCTTAAGCTACCTACTCCATCATACTAAGGTCATCCTACACTCCGAAAGGTAAAACCTAACGCTCTGATACCAACTTTGTCACGACCCAAGAATGGCCCGTGACGGCCCTAATACTACGCAACGCCTAAAGACGCAACGTAGTAAAAGAAAGCCAAAACCCAGAAATCTAAACCATAAAAATACGGAAAAGATAATATAAGTTTTGAAACATTTGAAATCGCAACCCAAATTCTTTAAAAGTCTCACTTTCTTTCTTTAAAATTTTAGCAACACCCCTTTTTGTAAAACCCAGCAAAAGAAAGAGGTATATAAAAAGACATCAAATCCACAATAATACACACTAACGTCCTCACCAAGTCTCTATGTCAAATATACGATAGTAGATGGAGAGAGAGTACAATATACAACGAAGGTACAATATGAAATACAGATAACCGTCTAACCCACCTAAGCAAAAAGTACTGTGAGCTGATGCGGTATCTGTAGCAAAAGGTGGTAGCTGAATAGCTGAATAGAGGAATAGCCTGCCTCGACTACTCTGGGGAAAAACCTGAAACACCTGTGGCACAACGGGGGTGAGTTGCCAACTCGTGAATAGTATAAAACATATGCAGGTAATCGCAGGAATGCACGTACAGCATGAATCTAAGATATGCGATTACAGTAGTAATAATATGTCATGCAATGCTGGAATAAAGAGAGTACACTAGCAGGTACAATCAATAAGTGAAGCGATAGTAACATGACAATAGTATGCATTAGAGATATGAGAAAGCAATTATGCAACTATCATAAGGGTACACTACAAGTACTACCAATATATATGAATCTGTGCATAAGGTAGGTAAGGGTGAGGTACAGGGTGGAATATGTCATTTTCCACGGAAACCTGACGTCGTGGCAGGATCACAATCCATCAAGATACTCCAATCCCAATCCTCAAACCGGCCCCCACATTGGGCTGTCACAATATAAAAGTCTCACATCACCTCAATGTACAATATCGAATAGCTCTCCTATATCTCGAATGTACAAATCACCAATCACATAGGTATATCCAATGTCCAATCCCAATGAATCACCTAGTATCCCAAGTCCAATCTCAAGTAAGTTTCTAGCATCCTAAAGGTAAATATATGTACAGAAATAAATATGATGGGGGCAATACATATATATTAGCGTCCCATACCACTAATATTGGTGTAAGGGTATATATAACAACGGCTAAATCCCCTGTTATATATACAAAAAGGGGTTAAAGAAATATCATGAAACCGTGTGCCAAGCATCGACACAGAAATCCTCGTATATGGGGCTCCGTCAGTCCGGATCAGCCCACGGGGTCCGTCTGCAGTGTCGGCCCTCGGCCTCGACAGTACAGGTCATCCCGCATCCACCTCTCTACTCTGGCCAGTAGCCTCTAGACAACTGCCAGGTCCAAACAATCACCGGTAGGTACTCGCCCGCCTCCAGGCTCAATCGGCAAACCCATCGATTTTCTTGCCGAGGGGAACCATACCGGGCCCCACCATGTACTCTCATACGGCAACCACACATCGTATGGAGCATAAAATCAGCACCGATAAAACTCATGGGGGACGCTCGAAATATCATATCAAGGGAACCGGGTTGTTACATGTATGCATAATTTCATGAACTCCCGCGGTTCCCAAATCCCGAAAACATCATGAAAAATCCAGATAAACAATGCGCAATCCAGGAATAATGTATGCGATATATCTGAATGCGAGCAAGTAAACACAAGTATATATAGCTGAACCAGATGTATGCGAAATCATGATAAGGTACAGCTAAGTAACATCAGTAAATGTGAATATGCGACAACAACTGAATATGTATCTAACATACAGGTGTAGCAAAGTATAGGTATCTACCTATAAGAACTGATGTCGTATACCCCCCTGGGTATAAGTAACATATGTAGGAAATCCCTCCCGGTATAAGTAAAATATGTATGAGGTATACCTGTAGCTGTATCCCAAAGTGAAAATATACCTATCACTAAAGGTATGATACACTATAGGTATACCGATAAACTAGATGTCAAGTGTGGCAAGCAATGGTAGCTATAAGGGGTAGTGTGTGACATGGCAATTATTGACGGTGTGTGTAGTATGCAATCCGTGCTCGTGCAACATGAACCGTCAATAATGTGTGCAGTGTCCTACGGCTGCTAGTCACAGTATATAGCTATATCTAGGAAATGCAGTAAGGCGCAATTCTACAACGACGTAGAATGTGCGACAGGTAATTGAATCCTAGCCCAGACGCATAACGCCATGCGGGCGATTCCCCTGTAGATGTTATATCTACTCACCTAAACTCCACGCTGGGTGAGTCCTATCATCTGCTCCCCCTGTAGCCGTGTCCGTAGTCCCTGTCTACAAACCTGCAAATACGACATGGAAATCACATATAAGCCAAATATACCGCGAAACGCGATATCGAAACGAAACGAGAAACACGCGTCGCGAACTAAACGCGCGTGTGAACGATACGCTGAATCGTGTGTGCACGCGTCTAAAACCCACCGCGACACGCCGCGATACGCTGGATCACAGAACCCACTCACGTATCGCGCGTATCGCGCAAACACAAATAACATCAAAACGACATATAGTCCCAGATTTTTCTACAGGTAAGATATTTGAAAACTAGACATACCAAAGACCTAGAAAACACAGAAGGGAACCATACAACAAAACCCCAACATCCCTCTCCCCGTCCTGGCCGCAAATTGCGGCCAGAATGCCAAAATTGGCGGCCTGAACATGGGGGTAGGGGCTCGTGCTCTGGTGGTGTATCCTAGACCTAGGTATCATGTCCCAGTTTCCACAATTTTACTCTGCAAGGTCCGGGTCTATAGCAGATCACAAATGTCACAATTATCTCTTAAAAACACCAATTTACCACAATTCCACTTAAACACCACAATTAAGCACAAATAGCTAATTCAACACTAATCGACACCAAACCACACACAATCTAGCAAAACTAGGGAAAGAGCTCTGAATTATACCCTAGGGAACCCAAGGAGGCAAGAGAAGAAGTGTGCAGGTGCTGGGGTTGCTGCTGCTACAGCTGCTGCCTGTTGCTGTTGCTTCTGCTACTTGCTGCTGCTTCTGCTACTTGCTGCTGCTACTGATGCTGCCTCTGGTGCTGTGGATGATGATGAGGATGATGATGATAATGATGTTGTTGTTGTTGATGTTGCTGGGGCAGCTGCTGCTGCTGTTGCCTTGCTTTGCTGCTGCTGCTTGTTGTTGTTATTGCTGTTGTTGTTGTTGTCTGTTGTTAATGATGATGATGGTGAAGCTGATGATGGTGACGATGCTGCTTCAGAGGCTGGAGCTGCTGCTGCTTGTTGTTGTTATTGCTGTTGTTGTTGTTGTCTGTTGTTAATGATGATGATAGTGAAGCTGATGATGGTGAGGATGCTGCTTCAGAGGCTGGAGCTGCTGCTGCTGGGTCAGGTGAGTGTGTGTGTGTGTGAGTGAGATAATGAGAGAAGAAAAGAAATGAGATAGAGAAAGAGCACACCCCCAAAGTCCCCTTTCTCACCCTCTATTTCCTCATTAAATGAGCATGGCATGAGCCATGCTCCCATGCCCTCTCTCTCACACAAAGTCAAACCAAACAACAATAAAAAAAAAGAATTTCAATAATGACACACACAAATAATTAAAACCCAATTAAAATCCAAAACACTTAATACAAATTGGTTAACCCTTCATGCTAGCTAAACATGGCTTTAACCCTAAATCTAACCCTAGTTAACATGCACAAGTGTGTGTGTGCCTAACAAAATTCTAATAAAATACACAATAAATAAGATAAAATATTTAAAACTTAATTTGGTAAACTTTTTATTAAAAACCACATTTTAAAATATAATTAGCTACAAAACGCATTCTAAGGTGTTACAGAGAAACCGTAGTGTTTTGAAAGCAGGTGACATGACCCTCAGAGTTGCGAACGGAGCTAGCATGGATGCTAAAGCCGTGGGGGACTATCACCTGGGAATGTCAGATGGATATGTTTTGGTTTTGCGTAATTGCTTTTTTGTACCCAACGCAACTTGTAATATCATTTCTGTATCTTTAGTTTCTAAAGAAGGTTATGAATTTGCGTTTGTAAGTAATGTTGTAAACATTCACCTTAATCAAGTTTTGATTGGGTCAGGTACTTTGAGTAATGGTATATACGTGTTAAACCAACCACAGATTTTTAATGTCCAGAATACACACAAAAGAAAGTCTCCAGAAATAAATCAGACTTTCTTATGGCATTGTAGATTGGGTCACATCAATGAGAGAAGGTTGACTAAGTTACATACAGAAGGGTATTTGAATGCGTTCGAATATCAGTCGTATGCCACTTGTCAATCCTGTCTCAAAGGAAAGATGACAAAGACTCCGTTTACTGGACATGGAGTAAGAGCGAGCGAGCTCTTGGGACTCATACACAATGACGTGTGCGGTCCAATGTCTACACATGCCCGAAGCGGACATTCTTACTTCATTACTTTTACGGATGACTTCTCAAGATACGGTTATGTCTTCTTAATGAAACATAAGTCCAAGGCTTTTGGAAAATTCCAGGAGTATAAGAATGAAGTAGAAAAACAGACCGGCAAAAGTATTAAGATTCTAAGATCGGATCGAGGTGGAGAATACTTAAATGCCGAGTTCCTGGACTATTTAAAAGAGAACGGAATTCTCTCTCAGCTTACTCCTCCTTACACCCCGCAACATAACGGTGTATCGGAGAGACGGAACCGCACCCTATTGGATATGGTGCGGTCCATGATGGGTAACGCTAAGTTACCGCGATCATTCTGGGGGTATGCGCTAGAATCAGCTGCATACCTTTTGAACCGAGTTCCGACTAAAACTGTGCCTTCCACACCATATGAAATGTGGTGTGGGAAGAGACCCTATCTTAAGCACATTAAGACATGGGGATGTCCGGCTTTTATCAAAAAGCAGCATGCGGACAAGCTCGAGGCACGCTCAGTACAGTGCAAGTTTGTGGGGTATCCAAAAAACTCAAAAGGATATTTCTTCTACTGTGAAGAGGAACAAAAAGTTCTTGTTTCTCATCATGCCTACTTCTTGGAAACTGAGTTTTTGGAAAACCAGATAAGTGGGAGCACAGTAGAACTGGAAGAAATTCCACAACCACGGACTATTACTGAAAGTTTAGTGGAACCAGAAGGTTCGGAAGAACAGGACATTCCTGCGCCGCTCCGCAGAAGTAGTAGGCAGTCTCATCCGCCCGAGAGATACTATGGTTTTCTCATAGACGGGGATAGAGAGGATTGCATCATAGATTATGATGAGCCTACTAGCTTCCAGCAGGCCGTTCAGAGCGTTGACTCAGTGAAATGGCTGGATGCAATGCGGACCGAAATGGAGTCCATGTACACCAACAAGGTATGGACGTTGGACATTGCTCCAGACGGGGTAAAACCCGTAGGATGCAAGTGGATCTTCAAAAGGAAGATTGGTGTAGATGGACAGGTTGAGACCTATAAAGCTAGGCTGGTAGCAAAAGGTTTTCGTCAAAGACCTGGCTTGGACTATGACGAAACCTTCTCTCCAGTAGCCATGCTGAAATCCATTCGGATCCTTCTTGCCATTGCTGCCTTCCACGATTATGAGATTTGGCAAATGGACGTAAAGACAGCTTTTCTAAATGGAAATTTAGAGGAGTGTGTCTATATGGACCAGCCAGAGGGTTTCATTCAGAGTGGGAGGAACGGAAAAGTGTGCAAGTTGCTTAAGTCCATCTATGGACTAAAGCAGGCATCGCGGAGTTGGAACATCTGCTTTGATGAGACGGTCAAAGAATTTGGCTTTCTCAAAAATCCAGATGAACCATGCATTTATAGTAGATTTGTAGCGAGAACTGTAGTATTCCTCATTTTATACGTGGATGACATTCTCTTAATAGGAAATGACATTCCTATGCTACAATCTGTCAAGGGGTTCTTGTCACACAGGTTCTCCATGAAAGACCTGGGTGATGCCTCGTACATTCTGGGTATCCGGATCTACCGTGACAGATCCAAGTGGATATTAGGACTTTCACAGTCCAGGTACATCGACACCATACTGAAGAGATTCAGTATGGAAGATTCCAAGCGCGGTAACCTACCGGCTTGTCACGGGATCACCCTCTCTAAAGAGATGTCTCCCAAGACTGATTTGGAGAGGGATCGCATATCTATTATACCCTATGCTTCTGCGGTAGGCTCTATAATGTATGCGATGTTGTGTACCAGACCGGATGTAGCTTATGCACTGAGTGTGGTAAGCCGGTATCAGTCAAACCCTGGGGAGAAACATTGGATAGCAGTAAAGAACATTCTCAAGTACCTGAGAAGGACTAAGGAGATGTTCTTTGTGTATGGCGGAAAGGACCTCCAGATCGAGGCCTTTGCTGACTCCAGCTTCCAGAGTGACAAGGATGATTCCAAGTCCATGTCGGGTTTTGTCTTCACCCTCAATGGAGGGGCGGTGTGTTGGAAGAGTTCCAAACAAGAAACCGTTGCAGACTCGACGATAGAAGCGGAATACATCGCTGCATCTGATGCCGCAAAAGAAGCTGTCTGGATGAGGAAGTTCTTGAAAGAACTTCAGGTGGTTCCGTCCATTGTTGATCCAATACCTCTGTATTGCGACAACAACGGGGCTATAGCTTTAGCGAAGGAACCCAGGTCCCATCAGAGATCCAGGCACATCTTGAGGCGGTATCACCTGATCAGGGAGATCGTGGATCGCCAGGAGATCGAGGTTCGGAGAGTCGCTTCAGAAGACAACACTGCAGATCCATTCACCAAGGCCCTACCCCAGACTCAGTTCGAGCGGCTGATCGAGATGATAGGTCTTCGATACGCCAGTACATGGCCTTAGTGCAAGTGGGAGATTGTTAGTGTATATGCCCTAGAGGCCATTACTGTATCATACTAGTATGTATATTACTTAATGGAAGCTTGGGATATTCACCTTGTATATACAATCTTGCTCAAAATAGTAGTATGCTACTTGGTTTATTTCTACTTCAATGTGTACAAGTGTTTACTTTTGTATATCGCCTATAAACATTAGTGGAGCCCTTAGGATCTTTGCTTGATTACCAGCGATGTGATGGCCGTCACACTAGTGGGGCTGGGTAATCTATAAGCACATCCTTATGCAGGTCCCTGGTCGCAGGACTATCGAGACAGGGCATCGATACTCCGGAGTAGACCAGCTCATGCGCTTCTCATCCCAGTGTGGGAGACGGTCTGTCCCACAGCCGTCAGTACGTCGTACTTGAGATAGTATGCGGGTGCTCGTTAGGTTACGGGTACACTGGACAGGACTCGTCGGGAACTGACTAGTTGGTATTATACCTATCGTCAGTTATCAGTTCCCAGGTGACATGAGTACAGCTTAGTCCGCTGACTTGACACTGTCACTTCGCCTCGGGTGTGTTCCCACTGTACTTTGATCACTACCCTACCACGGCTCAAAGGAGTCGTGCAAACAGGTGGTGGTTGGGTGCAGTCCCGAAGCACTTGGAGGCAGTGACGGTTAGACAGGATTCGTCTCTCCCGGTATTGGGGGTTGACATCGCGCTGTGTCTAAGAGAGCCATTACACGAGTAGTCCCTGGCCAGGGCAAACGAGATATACTGGTAGGTTTCCGGTGTTATCTCAGGGTGTTTTGGGCTTCGCTCCGGCACGACTTGTACCGCTATTGGGGGACTGACGTTTACCGCCCCCTAGGCCCGCCATGCGATGTATCAGACGAACAGACCGGACTGTACGGAGAATGTCACACTCAGGCTCAGTAGGAGTTCAGATGGGTTTCGCCTCGTCGGTCTTCTTGTCGGCATTACCTGGGGACCGTTACGCACAGCTAGTGCCGCTTGCGGTCTGTGGTTAAACCCACTGCCAGCGTAGTGTCGAGTCTTTAGAGTCCCACACAGAAAGCTTTTCGCCTTTAGGCAAAAGAGTAGAGGTCGCATGGTATTGCGACAGGTCGCATGGTTTTGCGACAGGGTTTGGTCACATCCGTGCACTTGTGCACGTACAGTGTCCGGACAGTTTACACTAGCGGGTTTGGTTTAAGCCAGATCCTAGTGTACCTTATGGGATTGGATTTATCCAGTTTGTATTCGTGTTCCTCGGAACGCGGATGCGGGTGTGTATGCACAGTTGACAGGGAGGCACAGACAGCGGATTCTCATTAGGGTTGTTGACAGTTGACCGTTGACTTTTTGACTTTTTGCTCAACCTTAATGAGAATATGATATGTGATTAACTATTATATTAATTAAGTATTATGGTGACTTGGTTGTTGACTTTTGTTGACTTTGTTGACTTGTTGACTTTTGTTAACTTGTTGACTTTGTTGACCGGTTGACTAGGCTTGACTAGTTGACCATCATGATAACCATGGCTATCATTTCATGCCAAAGACTTTTACTTGCTTGTTCTTTTGAGTAAAATGAGTGCATGACATGATAAGGTTATGGTTGCTTCAACCATCACATAAGACTTTTATTGATATGATGAGTTATGATTACTTTGGATTATGAGAGGGTGAGAGACAAAAGAGAGCCTCATTCTTTCTTGCTCATTCTCTCTCTTGTTCTTGAGCTCTCCATTTTGCTCTCACCCTCTTGCTCTTGCTCCCTCTCTTTAATCTATGGTTCACATCTCTCATGAGTTGAGAACCAAGAACCATAGATAAAATTCCATTCTATTTCCTCTCTACTCATTCTAGTTCACTAGGTTTAGCAAACCAAGTGAACTAGTTTCTTCAAAGAACGAAGAAGGAGCTAAAGGTTGGAGCTTTCAAGTGGATCTATCTTCGGCGTACGGAGACGACGAGAAGGAGCCATCGGACCACCACCGGAGCTTGAAGACGAAGGAGTTCAAGACAAGCTAGGTATAACCATCTTCATCCGAGTAGCTAACTCTCTTTAGCAAGTTTGCTAGTTTTAGTTTAGGAAAAGATCCCGACTTTGTTTAGTCCATGTTGCCCCTTGCGCTAAAAATTTGATTTTTATACCGTTTCCGCCTCCCCGTAAGAACCGGGGGTCGCAACGTGGACTTACACATATCAAATGATCACATCACAGATATCGTAGCAGAAGAAACATATGAAATATTGAATATACTAGGACGTCCGTGTTTTCAATACGAGCCAGTATAAAACACGGATTCCACGGTCGCGATGAATAGCCAAACCCACACCCCTAGACCCCTACGAGAGCGGCAAGCAACCCTACCAATTCTAGAGTTAGGAGACCCGGACTCGACTCCTCGAGTTGGTCTCCCACTGGACTCCAGAACCCGGTTACTTGTGCCCTCCTCCTTGGGTCTATCCTAGTGCGGAAAAGTAAATAATATCCAAACGGTGACATCTTCCGCTACCTGGAAGTGCCCCAATAAAAGAATATTACATACAAGTTTTTACATGAATGAAAATGAAAAACACTCATCTCACATAAAAAAACCCGGCTATTCAAACACGACGATCCAATATAACATATCCAGCAACACATAACATCACATGTCATCAACGTAAGTAAACATGCGTATCCCAATTGTCGTTGACATATAGCAACGAAACCGGCGATATCACATATTACACTTACGGTCACAGAAAAGAAAGTGTAAAACTACAACAGTTGGAATCCACAAACTCTTTAGACATCGCATGCCTAATCAAATGAATCCCTTAGACATCGCATGCCTAACAATTATAAACCCCGCATTTTAGTCTCATTATCGAAAACACTTTTCAATATCAAGTCGGGCAATTCAACAAGATTCCCGGCATCCAGATCGAATGCTCGTCGCAAACTTTAGTAGGCGGCCGCACCCCTGATACCGTCGACGAAGTGCACCAAGGCGGAACACCGCTGCCGCGAGCACCCGAACGGATGCTTTCGGCGACGGGGTTCTCCTACAGTCACTTGGTCGGGGCTATGGGGTGAAGCTGTCTATTAAGTTTACCCGGCGAGTATCCGCGTACGCTACGTGATTGCGACGGACTTTTGATCACATCAAAATTCCGTGGCAACCGATCAAGTGAGACTAAAGTGCTATGTTTATAAAATTCAAACCAGTTATCTCATAACTATATGTGGATTCCAAGTATTGTATCCCATTCCAGATAAATAGAAAATGTTAAACTTTCCGATCGAACATTCAAACACCCACGTTTTCCCGATACAGATCAACACATGAAATAAGTTTAAAAACATCCAGTTCATGCCTCAGTACCAACGGTCCAGCCATAGAAGGGTCAAGCCAACGCCTCACATGTGGCACGCCGTACTGCCCCAAACCCGAAGGTTCAAAGGGCAGTTCAAGACGGTCACATAATCGAGTTAAGGTTTGTTGTCTTCTAGAGGGTCCATCGCGTTACTTGCACTACTTAGAACGTTATTAAACCACGGAAAGATCCAACACTTAGAAATTTCCCGACAGGGGAAAAAGTGGGTATTTATATTCGGTCGAACTTTTTAACATATTCAAAAATTATCCGGAAAAACACACGGACAAAATTAGACAATCCGATCGAATCTACGAACTCCCAATACAACCCAGAAAACTCAACTCTTAAGCAGAAGTTAAAATATCCCAGAAAATACAGCACTAAAATATAGGAGTTACTGTGCAAAAATTATTGAATATTCCTACTATATGGCCGCGGAACCGCCGCATAAGCCATGCTTATGCCGCGGTTCCGCGGTGGTTTAGTCGATTCATGCGCTCGTTTTGCACAGTAACCCTTATAAAACCCTGCTGATTTTTCTGCATAATTTCAATTTGGAAAAATCCCTGATTTCAAAAAATGTACAGAAAGCAATTTTGCATTAGGGTTTCGGTTCGATCGGACTTCTAACTCCGTCTACGCATCGCCAAAGGCTCTAGCTAGGCTCTGATACCACTGTAGGGTTCCTAGGCACACTAATGAGGTCTCACAAGCCATCAACCATGCCAATTTCAAAAATTTCAAGTGCCGAGAAACCCTAATACGGATCGTTGACTAGAGTTTAAGCGAAAACGATAACTAGTTAACAACTTAACTAAGAGTGAACGGAAAATACAACCTTTGTAGATCTGTTCCTCCACCTCCATAGCTCCGTGATGATGTCTCCTCGCTGCGATCATCGGATCCTGGGCTCTAGCGTCGGCTTCATCGGAGAAATGGTCGGGCTAGGTCGTCGACTTCGATGCCGAAGATGATCTATGTCGAGGCAACACAATATCAAGCTCCAACTTCACCAAGTCATGAAACTTGTGAAGAAAACACCCTATACTACTTGGCAAGTGGTAGGGGATGAAGAAATAGGAAGTGGGTTCACTTTAGAATTGGATTTCTCACTCTTTTTCTCATTTCACCATTGATGGTAGCAAGCTTTTCTTCATCTTGAAGAAGGAGATGAAGAAGAAAAGAATATGATAAGAATTCTTTTAAAATAGAAAATAAGTGATTCTTATCATATAGCAACCATGGTTAAGTGTAGAGAATAAACTAGGGTTAGCTTTAATGGTTAGGTTTAGGAAAAGAACAAGAATGGTCAAGCTTTCAACACTTCATGAAGTTTCAGCAAAACAACAAAATAAGCCACCATTCTATTTATCTTTCCAAAATGAATAAATAAATAAATGAATATGTAAATAAAAACCCTAACCATTAACATAACCATGGTTTAAACTAAACATACACTCAAACATTCATGTATCATCAAACATGATACAATCAAGTGCACAAAAATATATCACATATACAATGTGCACATCAAGTGAGAAATTCCTTTTTAAGTGAACTAATACTAGTTAATGTAAAGTAATATATCAAATATATAATTATACATTAAATCATTAAATCAACACTTGATTTAACGATCCGGTCATATCGCATATAACCGACTAATATCAATAGTAACAACTTATCGAATCAACACTTGATCCGATAACCCGGCTATATCGCATATAACCGATCAATGTCACAAATCACGAGAATCGAATACAGTATCACATACTGGTATTATTCTCGTTCCCGCACATATCTCATATGCACTCCTATTTCATTTCGCTTGAGCCAGGAAACCTCTGTGTAGGACTCTAAAGACTCGTCAATACGCCGGCAGCAGGTGATGATCATATCAAACACCCACAAGCCGCAAGCGGTCTGCTAAACGTAACGTCCATCCGGGTATTGAGCGATAAGAAGATCGACGAGCAAGCCCGCTCACACTCCTGTGAATCCAACCAGTAACACTTACCGTACAGTCCGGTCTGTTCGTCTGATATGTCGCATATCTTGCCTAGGGGTGGTAAACGTCAGACCCCAATAGCTCGATAAGTCGTGTCAATATGAGATCTATAACAGTTCGAGAAACTACTGGTAACACTTACCAGTAAATCTCAGCAACCCTGGCCAGGGATTTTCGGTTATAGCCAATCGGACACAGCGCAACATCAACTCCCTATACCGGGAGAGAAGAATCCCCTCGTATCGCTCATTGCCTCCATGTGATTCGGGAATGTACCCAAAAGCCACCGTTTTGCACGCCTTCTTGGACGTGGTAAGGTGGAAATCAAAGCACAGTGGGAATCACACAAGACTCTATGACGATCTCGGGTCAACAGACTAACCTGTACCAGTGTCACCAGAGAACTGCCATCTGACGTAAGGTATAATACCATCTGGGAGTTCTCGGCGAGTCCGTCCAGTATACCCAGTCTCCACCGAGCACCCGTATACCATCTCTGATGTCAAACACCAATGGATATGGGATCATCCATCGCCCATCTGTATGGGTCGAGAAGGTATACGCTAGTCTACTCTGGTATATCGATGCCCCGTCTCGATATACCCACGACTAGGGACCTTGAAGGATGTACTTATAGACTACCATGTCCTCACTAGTATGATCCGCATCATAGTCCAGGTAGTTAAGTACACATCCTAAGGGCTTTACAACCATGTAACAGAGAGACAATCAGTATACACGTTAAGGTAAAGAGTAACCATATAGCATACTATCATGTCAAGCAAGAAAGTCCTCCCTATATATGTCCCAGCATCCACTACAGTATACATCCTATGTACAGTAATGGCCTCTAGGGCATACATATAACCAACAATCCTTTCATTGGGAGTAACCCCTTGGACAGAAGTTTGTGTCAGGGTAATAACTTCACTATAGTCGATTATTCTAGCTTTGCATCGAGGTATTCAGTTTGGAATATCCTGCACCTCATTCAACGAGGAAAGAGCCGAGATCCCTTCACAGGGAGTGACCTCTTTAGCAAAAGTTTTCGCCACTATATTTTAAAAAAAGGACAATCAGGTTTCTTCAACGATATCAAGTTCATTACGTTAACGGGTTTTTCGCCAAAAACCCAGCAGTAGCCCTCCGTCATTTCGGATTGGTATTATTTAGTATTCGTGCTGCGTTTGTTGACCTAGTCAAGGCGTAGTGAACGGTAGCTAAGTGATATTTTTCTGTGCATTGCCAATGTGATTGGTTAGGACAGTCGTACGTCCTTGTTGGCCTAGTCAAGGGCATGTACGGGTGGGTTTAATGCAATCAAGATAATGACGGGTAGAACTTGACTAGCGGTTTATGGTTTGTTGAACTAGTCAAGGTCATAAACCGTTAGGGGTAAAAACCACATAGGGAGTTTCTAAAGAAACAGAAACTTGCAGATTTAGCATATCTTCTAGAGTGTAGTGACTAGAGTGGATTCCATCTAGGTCATTACACGATGATAGTTGGATCCCGATCCCACAGATGAGTTGGATTACTCTCGAGAGATTATTTTACTTAACAATCAATGCTATAAACCAAGTAGGTGTCTAGAACGGTGTTAGCGGGGCTACCCCTCCAGGGAAAAGAGGTTATTTAATTAAGCAACTTCGCGAAAGCATTGATAAACCTCCCTCGAAGTACCAATACTAGCCTGGCTGAAAGGCTAAGCAAGTATTGTGATGTGCGATTAATCCTGACTAGTTCTTCTTTTATGGTTTGAAGAAGAATTTGAGGAAACAGTGGGAGCCATCCTGGTTAGATAAATCAGTAAACCAATCTAATCTTGCAAGAGCGCACGCTGAGTGTTTCTTTTCTCTCTCTCCAGGTAGCAACCATTTCACGTCCTAATCAAGATAATAAAATGTATCGCTTGACCGATCCGAATTCTTATTCGGGGATGGGGAACGTTGGTTCGGCTATAACTTACGACAACAGTCATAAGTATGAGCAAGGGAAAGAGGATTGTATAGATTCCAAGGATACCCAGTTGAAGAAGAAGCATAGTTTTGCATCTACTTCAGGTGTTCTTATAATTGAGAACTGATTTACGGTCAGCCCTACCTCCTGGGTACTTGATTCCGGATCAGGATCTCATATCTGTAATCTATTGCAGGGACTGAGAAAAAGTAGGAAAGTTGTACCCAGTGATATGTCGCTCAGGGTAGCGAACGGAGTACAAGTTAATGCTGCAGCCGTCGGTGAATATCACCTAGTGTTGCCAAATAGCAATACTATGATTTTGAACGAATGGTACTATGTACCTTCCATGGTTTGCAACATCATATCAGTTTCTTTACTCAATAAAGATGGATATAACTTTGTTCTTGATAGAAATATCATGAACATTTACCTTCATAAGGTACTGGTTGCAGAAGGTACACTGTGTAATGGTATCTACGTTCTAAATCAGAATACAGTTCTCAATGTACAAAACACACGCAAGAGGAAGAGTTCAGATACGAACGAATCCTACTTATGGCATTGTAGACTTTGTCATATCGGAGAGAAAAGACTAAGTAATTGCATAAAGATGGACTCTTGAATACGTTCGAGTTTTCATCTTATGAAACTTGTCAGTCTTGTCTCAAAGGAATGATGACCAAATCTCCGTTCACTGGACATGGAGAAAGAGCAACAGAGCTCTTGGGACTCATACACAGTGATGTATGTGGTCCAATGTCTATACATACAAGGTGTGGGTTCTCGTACTTCATCACATTCACTGACGATCTCTCTAGGTTCGGATATGTGTATCTGATGAAACACAAATCTGAAACTTTTGAGAAATTCAAGGAATTCAGAAACGAAGGAGAGAACCAGACTGGCAAAAGTATCAAGATCCTCCGGTCTGATAGAGGAGGGGAGTACTTAAGCACGGAATTCCTAGATTACTTAAAAGAGAATGGTATTCTCTCTCAGCTTACTCCCTCTTATACACTACAGCACAACGGTGTATCAGAGCGGAGGAATCGTACCCTATTGGATATGGATCGCTCCATGATGAGTAGTGCTGAGTTGCCTCTTTCATTTTGGGGATATGCGCTTTTGACAGCGGCATATCTATTGAATGATGTTCCGTCTAAATCAGTGTCTAATACTCCATTCGAGATATGGAATGGAAAAAGGCAATATCTTAAAAGATTTAAGATATGGGGTTGTCCGGCTTATGTTAAAACACATAAACCAGATAAACTAGAGGCGCGCTCAGTTTTATGTAAGTTTGTGGGATATCCAAAGAATGGTTATGGATATCTGTTCTACCACACCGAGGAATATAAGGTGTTTGTTGCTCAGCATGCCGTTTTCTTAGAAACGGAGTTTCTTGCAAAAGAAATTAGTGGGAGCACGGTAGAATTGGAAGAAATTCAGCGACCACAAACTGAAACTGAAGATTTGAAAGAACCTCAGGATTCAATAACCCCAGACGAACCTCAGCCACTCCACAGATTTGGTAGGATTTCTCATACGCCCGAGAGATACTACGGTTTTCTCATAGACGGGGATCGAGAGGATTGCATCTTGGAAGAAGATGACCCTACCAGTTTCAGGTAGGCCATTATCAGTAGGGACCCTGATAAGTGGCTGGATGCTATGCAATCCGAAATGGAGTCCATGTACACCAATGAAGTGTGGACCTTGGATATTGCTCCACCTGGGATAAAACCCGTTTGACGCAAATGGATCTACAAAAGGAAACTTGGTGTAGATGGGCAGGTAGAAACCTATAAGGCTAGACTCGTTGTAAAAGGTTTTCGTCAAAGACCTGGTGTGGACTATGACGAAACTTTTTCTCCGGTGTCTATGCTCAAATCCATTCGGATCCTACTTGCCATTGCTGCCTTCCATGACTATGAAATCTGGCAGATGGACGTAAAAACGGCGTTTCTAAACGGCTGTTTGGAAGAGTGCGTTTACATGGATCATCCAGAAGGTTTCATAGACAGTGGGAGCATCGGGAAGGTGTGCAAGTTGCTTAAATCCATTTATGGATTAAAGCAGGCGTCGCGGAGCTGGAACATCTGTTTTGATGAGGCAATCAAGGAATTTGATTTCATCAAGAACGAAGATGAACCTTGTGTCTATAAGAAGATTGTAGGACGAACTGTCGTGTTCCTAGTCTTGTACGTGGACGACATTCTTTTGATAGGAAATGGCATTCCTATGCTACAATCGGTCAAGCTATTCTTGTCACAACGGTTCTCCATGAAGGACCTGGGTGATGCCTCGTACATTCTGGGGATAAAGATCTACAGAGAGAGATCCAAGAGACTACTGGGACTTTCGCAGTCCAAGTACATAGAGACCGTACTAAAGAGATTTAGTATGGAAGATTTCAAGCGTGATAATATACCCGCATTGCACAGAATCACCCTCTCTAAGAAGATGTCTCCCAAGATTGACGAAGAGAGGGTTTGCATGACCACTATACCCTACGCTTCGGCGGTAGGATCTATAATGTATGCGATGCTATGTACAAGGCCAGATGTAGCTTACGTGCTAAGCGTGGTGAGCAGGTATCAGTCAGACCCAGGTGAAAACCACTGGACGGCAATGAAGAACATTCTCAAGTACCTGAGAAGGACTAAGGAGATGTTCCTGGTTTACGGTAATGGAGGCCGCAGGGTCGAGTCCTTTACCGATTCATGCTTCCAGAGCGACAAAGATGACAGCAAGTCTGTCTTGGGTTTTGTGTTTACCCTCAATGGAGGGGCGGTGTGTTAGAAGAGTTCCAAATAGGATACCGTCACAGACTCGACGATGGAGGCTGAATACATTGCTCAAGCGATATCGCAAAAGAGGCGGTATGGATAAAGAAGTTCATTAGTGAACTTCAGGTGGTTCTGTCCATTGTTGACCCAATAGAATTGTTTTGCGATAACAATGGGGCTATAGCTTTAGCGAAGGAACCAAAGTCCCATCAGAAATCCAGACACATCTTAAGGCGGTATCACCTGATCGGGGAGTTCATTGATCGCCAGGAGATCGAGGTACGGAGAGTGGACACAAAAGACAACACGGCGGATCCATTCACAAAGGCTCTCCCTCAAACACAGTTCGAGCGACTTTTTGAGCTATTGGGTATGTGGTACGCCAGCAAATGGCCTTAGTGCAAACGTTGGGTATGCGGTACACCAATTACTGGCCTTTAGTGCAAGTGGGAGATTGTTGGATATGTATTCCCTAGAGGCCATTATTGTATAGTACTAGTTTGTATAATACATTTTGGAGGCTTGGGATATATATACGGATTTACGACAGTCTTGCTTGATATAGTAGTATGCTACTTGGTTTGTTTCTGTCTTAATATGTGTATATGTTTCTTTTAACATATCGCTAAAACATATTGATGGAGCCCTTAGGATCTTTGCTTGACTACCGGCGTTGTGATGGAAATCACACTAGTGGGGGCTGGGTAGTCTATAAGCACATCCTTATTTTGGTCCCTAGTCGTAGGATTATCGAGACAGGGCATCGATACTCCAGAGTAGACTGGAGCATACGCTTCTTGTCCCAGCAGAGGAGATGGTCTGTCCCACAGCCATCAGTACGTTGTACTGGAGATAGTATGCAGGTGCTCGTTATGTTACGAGTACACTGGACAGGACTCATCGGGAACTGTTGGTTGGTATTATACCTATCGTCAGTTAACAGTTCCCAGGTGACATAAGTACAGCTTAGTCCGTTGACTTGACACAATCACTTCGCCTCATGTGTGTTCCCACTTTTCTTAGATTACTACCCTACCACGGCTCTATTGAGTCATGCAAACAGGTAGTAGTTGGGTTCAGTCCCGAAGCACTTGGAGGCAGTGACGGTTAGATAGGATTCGTCTCTCCCGGTATTGGGAGTTGATATCGCGCTGTGTCTAGGAGAGCCATTACACATCGTCGTCCCTGGCCAGGGCAAGCGAGATTTGCTGGTAGTGTTTGTAAGTCCACGTTGCGACCCCCGGTTCTTACGGGGAGGCGGAAACGGTATAAAAATCAAATTTTTAGCGCATGGGGCAACATGGACTAACAAAGTCGGGATCTTTTCTAAACTAAACTAGCAAACATGCAAAGGAGAGTTAACTACTCGGCAAAGTGGTTATACCTAACCTGAACTCCTTCTTCTTGAAACCTAGTAGAGGTTGATGGTTCTCTTCTCGTCGCCTTCTTCCGTCGAAGATGGATCCACCTGAGGGTTCAACCTTCGGGCGCTTTCTCGAACTTGGAGAGAACTAGAATCTTCGGCTTGCTAAACCTTTGATCCTAGAGTGAGTAGAGAGTGTCTTTGGGTGTTTTTCTTTTAAGGAGAGGGATTCTCAACACATGAGAAGGATTCTCCTTTAGCTAGAGGAAGAAGAAGATGAAGTGAGGAGAGAGAAACCAAATGATAGAATGAGCTCTTTTCTTTTTGCATCCATAACATAAAGCAAAAGAATTATCAAATTAATAATAATAATGAAAATGAAAAGGTTGATGGAAGGTTTAGGAATGACCATTATCATTTCAAACATTAAATGAGTTTGCTAGAATCAAAGAGCATCTTTCTTTTGTAATGATGATGGTCAAAACTTCAACCATGGTCAACAAGTCAACCATGGTCAACAAGTCAACAAAAAAACCAACCATGACACAATTTCATTTTATTAATATTATTAATTGATATAACATAAATCCATTAGGGTTTGGAAAAAGACGACTGTCAACTGTGCATACGCACCCGTTCCGAAACCCTAATGAAAGTCCTCTTCCTCCTCCTCAAATAACTGTGCATACACACCTGCATTCTTGTTCCGAGGAACATGAATACTGAGAGATAAAAGCAACCCCAAAATATATACCAGTATCTGACTCAAACCAAAGCCAGCCAGTAAAATCCGTCCGGGCTCCAAACGTGCACAAGTGCACGGATGAGAACAAACCCTGTCGCAAAACCATGCGACCTCTACTCTGTTTTTCCCAGAGGCGAATACCCTCTGTGTGGGACTCTAAAGACTCGACACTACGCTGGCAGTGGGTTTAACCACAGACCGCAAGCGGCACTAGCTGTGCGTAACGGTCTCCAGGTAGATGCCGACAAGAAGGCTGACGAGGTGAAACCCATCTGATCTCCTACTGAGTCTGAATGTGACAGTCTCCGTACAGTCCGGTCTGTTCGTCTAATACATCGCATGTCGGGCCTAGGGGGCGGTAAAACGTCAGTCCCCTAATAGCGGTACAAGTCGTGTCGGAGTGAAGCCCAAAACACCCTGAGATAACACTGGAAGCCTACCAGTATATCTCGCTTGCCCTGGCCAGGGACTACTCGTGTAATGGCTCTCCTAGACACAGCGCGATGTCAACCCCCCAATACCGGGAGAGACGAATCCTGTCTAACCGTCACTGCCTCCAAGTGCTCCGGTACTGCACCCAACCACCACCTGTTTGCACGACTCCTTTGAGCCGTGGTAGGTAGTGATCAAAGTGCAGTGGGAACACACTCGAGGCGAAGTGCCAGTGTCAAGTCAGCGGACTAAGCTGTACTCATATCACATGGGAACTGATAACTGACGATAGGTATAATACCAACCTGTCAGTTCCCGACGAGTCCTGTCCAGTGTACTCGTAACCCAACGAGCACCCGTATACTATCTCCAGTACGACGTACTGATGGCTGTGGGACAGACCATCTCCCACACTGGGATGAGAAGCGCATACGCTAGTCTACTCCGGAGTATCGATGCCCTGTCTCGATAGTCCTGCGACTAGGGACCTGTATAAGGATGTGCTTATAGATTACCCAGCCCCCACTAGTGTGACTGCCATCACAACGCTGGTAATCAAGCAAAGATCCTAAGGGCTCCACTAATGCGTATAAGTGATATACTGAAATAAACAAAAGTACACATTGAAGTAGAAACAAACCAAGTAGCATACTACTATATTGAGCAAGATTGTTTATACAAGGTGAATATCCCAAACTTCCATTAAGTAATATACAAACTAGTATGATACAGTAATGGCCTCTAGGGCATATACACTAACAATCTCCCACTTGCACTAAGGCCTTGTACTGGCGTATCGAAGACCTATCATCTCGATCAGCCACTCGAACTGAGTCTGGGGTAAGGCCTTGGTGAATGGATCTGCAGTGTTTTCTTCTGAAGCAACCCTCCGAACCTCGATCTCCTTGCGATCCACGATCTCCCTGATCAGGTGATACCGCCTCAAGATGTTCCTGGATCTCTGATGGGACCTGGGTTCCTTCGCTAAAGCTATAGCCCCGTTGTTGTCGCAATACAGAGGTATTGGGTCAACAATGGACGGAACCACCTGAAGTTCTTTCAAGAACTTCCTCATCAAGACAGCTTCTTTTGCGGCATCAGATGCAGCAATGTATTCCGCTTCCATAGTCGAGTCTGCAACGGTTTCCTGTTTGGAGCTCTTCCAACACACCGCCCCTCCATTGAGGGTAAAGACGAAACCCGACATGGACTTGGAATCATCCTTGTCACTCTGGAAGCTGGAGTCAGCAAAGGCCTCGATCTAGAGGTCTTTTCCGCCATACACCAAGAACATCTCCTTAGTCCTTCTTAGATACTTGAGAATGTTCTTTACCGCTATCCAGTGTTTCTCCCCAGGGTTTGACTGATACCGGCTTACCACACTCAGTGCATAAGCTACATCCGGTCTGGTACACAACATCGCATACATTATAGAGCCTACCGCAGAAGCGTAGGGTATAATAGACATGCGATCCCTCTCCAAATCAGTCTTGGGAGACATCTCTTTAGAGAGGGTGATCCCGTGACAAGCCGGTAGGTTACCGTGCTTGGAATCTTCCATACTGAATCTTTTCACTATGGTGTCGATGTACCTGGACTGAGAAAGTCCTAATATCCTCTTGGATCTATCACGATGGATCCGGATCCCCAGGATGTATGAGGCATCACCCAGGTCTTTCATGGAGAACCTGTGCGACAAGAACCCCTTGACAGATTGTAGCATAGGAATGTCATTTCCTATTAAGAGAATGTCATCCACGTATAAAACGAGGAATACTACAGTTCTCGCTACAAATCTACTATAGATGCATGGTTCTTCTGGATTTTTGATAAAGCCAAATTCCTTGACCGTCTCATCAAAACAGATGTTCCAACTCTGCGATGCCTGCTTTAGTCCATAGATGGACTTAAGCAACTTGCACACCTTTCCGCTGCTCCCACTCTGAATGAAACCCTCAGGCTGATCCATATAGACACACTCCTCTAAATTTCCATTTAGAAAAGCGGTTTTTACGACCATCTGCCAAATCTCATAATCGTGGAAGGCAGCAATGGAAAGAAGGATCCGAATGGATTTCAGCATAGCCACTGGAGAAAAGGTTTCGTCATAGTCCAAGCCAGGTCTTTGACGGAAACCCTTTGCTACAAGTCTAGCTTTATAGGTCTCAACCTGTCCATCTACACCAATCTTCCTTTTGAAGATCCACTTGCATCCTACGGGTTTTACCCCGTCTGGAGCAATGTCCAACGTCCATACTTTGTTGGTGTACATGGACTCCATTTCGGTCCGCATTGCATCCAGCCATTTTACCGAGTCAACGCTCTGAACGGCCTGCTGGAAGCTAGTAGGCTCATCATAATCTATGATGCAATCCTCTCTATCCCCGTCTATGAGAAAACCGTAGTATCTCTCGGGCGGATGAGACTGCCTACTACTCCTGCGGAGCGGCGTAGGAATGTCCTGTTCATTTGAACCCTCTGGTTCCACTAAGCTTTCAGTAATAGTCTGTGGTTCTGGAATTTCTTCCAGTTCTACTGCGCTCCCACTTATTTCCTTTTCTAAGAACTGATGTTCCAGAAAATGGGCATTGCGAGAAACAAGGACTTTTTGTTCCTCTGCGTAATAGAAAAGATACCCCCTGGAGTTCTTTGGGTATCCCACAAACTTGCACAGTACTGAGCGTAGCCTCGAGCTTGTCCGTATGCTGCTTTTTGACACAAGCCGGACATCCCCAGATCTTCAGATATTGAAGATAGGGTTTCTTCCCACTCCATAACTCATATGGTGTGGTAGGCACAGTCTTAGTGGGAACTCGGTTCAAAAGGTACGCAGCTGATTCTAGTGCATACCCCCAGAATGATCGCAGTAACTCAGCGTTACTCATCATGGACCGTACCATATCCAATAGGGTGCGGTTCCGTCCCTCCGATACACCGTTATGTTGCGGAGTGTATGGAGGAGTAAGCTGAGAGAGAATTCCATTCTCTTTTAAGTAGTTTAGGAACTCGGCACTCAAGTATTCTCCACCTCGATCCGATCTTAGAATCTTGATACTTTTGCCGGTTTGTTTTTCTACCTCATTCTTATATTCCTGGAATTTTCCAAAGGCTTCGGATTTATGTTTCATCAAGAAGACATGTCCGAACCTTGAAAAATCATCCGTAAAAGTAATGAAGTAAGAAAAACCGCTTCGCGCAAGTGTAGACATTGGACCGCACACATCGCTGTGTACGAGCCCCAAGAGCTTGCTCGCTCTTACTCCGTGTCCAGTGAACGGAGTGTTTGTCATCTTTCCTTTGAGACAGGATTGACAAGTGGCATACGATTGATATTCGAACGGATTCAAATACCCTTCTGTATGTAACTTAGTCAACCTTCTCTCATTGATGTGACCCAGTCTACAATGCCACAAGAAAGCCTGATTGATATCTGGAGACTTTCTTTTGTGTGTATTCTGGACATTAAAAATCTGTGGTTGGTTTAACACGTATATACCATTGCTCAGTGTACCTGACCCAATCAGAACTTGATTAAGGTGAATGTTTACAACATTACTTACAAACGCAAATTCATAACCTTCTTTAGAAACCAAAGATACAGAAATGATATTACAAGTTGCGTTGGGTACAAAAAAGCAATTACGCAAAACCAAAACATGCCCATCTGACATTCCCAGGTGATAGTCCCCCACGGCTTTAGCATCCATGCTAGCTCCGTTCGCAACTCTGAGGATCATGTCACCTGCCTTCAAAAACCTACGGTTTCTCAACGCCTGCAAAGAATTACAGATATAAGATCCTGATCCGGTATCCAATACCCAGGAAGTAGAGTTTATAGAAAGACAGTTTTCAATAACATACACACCTGAAGCTGAAGCCGCAAACTGCTTCAGTTCCTGTGTCCTGGCCTTCCAAGCCCTGCAATCTTTCTTCCAGTGTCCACTCTTATGACAATAGAAGCATTCCTCCTTTCCCACAAGCTTCCCCGCAATCATTGTTGCCTTTTCCTTTCCCTTCGTACCCACTTTACTAACACCGCCTCTTGGTTTGGCGGGGGCTTTCTTCCTCTTTCCTTTGGCTTTTGCCTTGGACCTAGAGGAAGAAGATCCTCCTACAAACAAAGCGGGTGTTTCCCTACCTTTCTGTAGGGTGCCCTCTGCGCTCCTCAGCATGTTGAGGAGTTCTGAAAGTTCAACTTCCTTTTCTTGTAAGTTGAAGTTCAGTATAAACTAGGCGTAAGTGGATGGAAGGGACTGGAGAATTAAATCCGTATAGAGTTCACTTTCCAACGTGGTCCCAAGTTCCGCGAGCTCCTCAATGTAGCCAATCATCTTAAGCACGTGGTCCGCTACCGATGATCCGACGACCAACTTTGCCGAAAACAACTTCTTCGACACTTCGTATCTTGCGATACGAGACTGCTCTCCATACAGTTCTTTTGTATGAAGAAATATGGATTCCAAATCCATATTCTCGTGCCTCCTCTGATGTTCGTTGTCCATAGAGGCAAGCACGAGGCACCTAGCCTTCGCGCAATCAATCTCCCAAGTCTTACGGATTTCCTTATCCGCGACGCTGGAGGTGGGACCTGGGACGGGGGGAGCTTTGGTGGTAAGAAGATACCCCAGCTTGTCGTAAGTGATTGCCATTTTGACATTCCTGAGCCAATCTTTGTAGTTTGGCCCTGTCAGTATGTTTTTATCGAGAAGTAACTTAAGTCCAGTCATGTTGAATGGTCGCTGAAATTAGGAGAGAGAGAAGAAACACTTTAGCACGATGCTCTTGCAAGTTTAGAGTGGTTTTTAATTTGTCTAAACAGAATGCTCCCACTGTCTCTCGAATCCCTCCTCAAACCATAAAGGAAGAATTAGTCGGGATCAATCCCACCGCATAATACTTGCTTAACCGTTCAGCCAGGCTAGTGTCGGTACTTCGAGGGAGGTTTTCCAACGCTTTCGCGAAGTTCCTTAATTAAATAACCTCTTTTCCCTGGGGCCGTAGCCCCGCTAACACCTTTCTAGGCACCTACTAGGTTTATAGCATTGATCGTTTAGTGAGAAATTTCCCGAGGAGTAGCATATACTCACAGTAGGATCGGGATCCAAATATCATCGCGTGACGAAACTGAAGGAATCCTACCAGAATCACCACACTCCAAATGGTATGCAAACCTAGCAAGTTTCAGTACTTATGAAAATCGCGATGTGGATTTTTGCCCCATGCTCTTATGACCTTGGCGTGAGGTCAAAATGTCATAAGTCACATGTCAAGTTCTTCCCATCATTATCCTTGTTAATTTGAACCCACCCGTACCTACCCTTGACGTAGGCCAAAATGGCAGTACGACTGTCTCAAACCAACGCATTCTATCTATGCAACAGATAAATATCCGGCAGCGCTACCAATCACTATGCCTTGGCGTGAGGTCAAAGATACATAGCTTGAATACTACCGTATATTTAACTGAAATGATGGAGGGCTACGAATGGTTTTGGCGAAACGTGAACGTAGTGAACTTGATATAATCGATGGAACGAGATAGCTTTTAGAAGGAGTGGCTCAAGCTCCGCATTTAAAAGTTATTTTTGAAAAGAAACCGAGTGGTTTTTCGAAAGTGTTCCAACGACTTTAGCTTGGTTTATTATCTTGCATTAGTTCTTTTAATGCGTGATATTCTTGCATTAGTTCTTTTAATGCGTCCATCATTTAATCCTACCATTGCCAGAAAACAACCAAAATATGACGTACGCTTATGACATTCGCATTCGCCACGGGGCCCCGTCATCACCCGTTAGGTTACTTAACTAACGACAGAGCGGGGGCTGGGCTAGCGCGGCTGTAAAACATAAGCAACGCCTAAATAGTTATAAATATAGCAATGATAGACATTACAGATCACAGATGAATACATTAGATATACTAGGAATCCGCAATCCGTTCGAGCCTGCAACGAAAAGCGGATTACACGGTCGCGGTGAATAGCCAAAACCCCACCCAAGACCCCTACGGGTGCGGCAAACTACCCGCCAAGTACTCGGCAGTTTGTGCACCCTCCATGGGTCTATCCTAGGAGCAAAAACAGTAAAAAGAATTATACAATGACGGCTACAACCCCGACCCAGTTGTGCGGCCAAACAAATAAAAATATTACATCAATTTACATGTTACAAATGAATGAAAGAAAAACAAAAGCTCATCTCACATCCACCCCGGCTATTCACCCGCGACAGTCCAACACATTCATATACACATTCCAATATCAAACACAGATCACAGAGATGTATTACCCCGACTAATCGACTTATAGCGATTAGCCGACGTTCAATACATTCAAACATCATAGATATAACCAATATAGTCCAAGTGTAGTGAAGTTCGGAAAAAATACGGAATTATAGGCCCCCAAAAATAATTTCTATTCTGGAAAATCTGGGCACATATAATATATCTTAAAAATCCTAAAACCCTACCAGAAGAACACGGCACAAAACCCGATCACGAGAGGACCCCAAACGGCGGCGGTTCCGCGGCAAGAATGCCTACCTCATGCCGCGGACCGCGGCGGTTTGAAGGAATAAGGGGATCGTTTTCTTGGGTGTTCACACAAAACCCTGAGCCGAATTTAGGTGTATAACAAATCTTGTTTTGACCAGAAAATTTTTTAACAGAAACTAGGGTTTTGTAAAAGTTTGGTTTTTGGATTTTTTCGGTTCCGAACTTCGTTACACTTCACTACCAAGCTAGTTTAAGTTTAGTTAGGCTCTGATACCACTGTAAGTCCACGTTGCGACCCCCGGTTCTTACGGGGAGGCGGAAACGGTATAAAAATCAAATTTTTAGCGCATGGGGCAACATGGACTAACAAAGTCGGATCTTTTCTGAACTAAACTAGCAAACATGCAAAGGAGAGTTAACTACTCGGCCAAAGTGGTTATACCTAACTTGAACACCTTCTTCTTGAAACCTAGTAGAGGTTGATGGTTCTCTTCTGGTCGCCTTCTTCCGTCGAAGATGGATCCACCTCGGGCTCGTTCTCGAACTTGGAGAGAACTAGAATCTTCGGCTTGCTAAACCTTTGATCCTACAGTGAGTAGAGAGTGTCTTTGGGGTGTTTTTCTTTAAGGAGAGGGATTCTCAACACATGAGAAGGATTCTCCTTTAGCTAGAGGAAGAAGAAGAATGAAGTGAGGAGAGAGAAACCAAATGATAGAATGTGCTCTTTTCTTTTTGCAACCATAACATAAAGCAAAAGAATTATCAAATTAACAATAATAATGAAAATAAAAAGGTTGATGGAAGGTTTAGGAATGACCATTATCATTTCAAACATTAAATGAATTTGCTAGAATCAAAGAGCATCTTTGCTTTTGTAATGATGATGGTCAAAACTTCAACCATGGTCAACAAGTCAACGAAAAAAACCAACCATGACACAATTTCATTTTATTAATATTATTAATTGATATAACATAAATCGATTAGGGTTTGGAAAAAGACGACTGTCAACTGTGCATACGCAGCCCGTTCCGAAACCCTAATGAAAGTCCTCTTCCTCCTCCTCAAATAACTGTGCATACACACCTGCATTCTTGTTCCGAGGAACATGAATACTGAGAGATAAAAGCAACCCCAAAACATATACCAGTATCTGTCTCAACCAGAGCCAGCCAGTAAAATCCGTCCGGACTCCAAACGTGCACAAGTGCGCGGATGAGAACGAACCCTGTCGCAAAACCATGCGACCGTCTACTCTGTTTTGCCCAGAGGCGATACCCTCTGTGTGGGACTCTAAAAGACTCGACACTACGCTGGCAGTGGGTTTTAACCACAGACCGCAAGCGGCACTAGCTGTGCGTAACGGTCCCCAGGTAGATGCCGACAAGAAGGCTGACGAGGAGAAACCCATCTGATCTCCTACTGAGTCTGAATGTGACAGTCTCCGTACAGTCCGGTCTGTTCGTCTATACATCGCATGTCGGGCCTAGGGGGCGGTAAAACGTCAGTCCCCTAATAGCGGTACAAGTCGTGTCGGAGTGAAGCCCAAAACACCTGAGATAACACTGGAAGCCTACCAGTATATCTCGCTTGCCCTGGCCAGGGACTACTCGTGTAATGGCTCTCCTAGACACAGCGCTATGTCAACCCTTAATACCGGGAGAGACGAATCCTGTCTAACCGTCACTGCCTCCAAGTGCTTCGGGACTGCACCCAACCACCACCTGTTTGCACGACTCCTTTGAGCCGTGGTAGGGTAGTGATCAAAGTGCAGTGGGAACACACTCGAGGCGAAGTGCCAGTGTCAAGTCAGCGGACTAAGCTGTACTCATGTCACTTGGGAACTGATAACTGACGATAGGTATAATACCAACCTGTCATTTCCCGACGAGTCCTGTCCAGTGTACTTGTAACCCAACGAGCACCCGTATACTATCTCCAGTACGACGTACTGATGGCTGTGGGACAGACCATCTCCCACACTGGGATGAGAAGCGCATACGCTAGTCTACTCCGGAGTATCGATGCCCTGTCTCGATAGTCCTGCGACTAGGGACCTGTATAAGGATGTGCTTATAGATTACCCAGCCCCCACTAGTGTGACTGCCATCACAACGCTGGTAATCAAGCAAAGATCCTAAGGGCTCCACTAATGCGTATAAGTGATATACTGAAATAAACACAAGTACACATTGAAGTAGAAACAAACCAAGTAGCATACTACTATATTGAGTAAGATTGTTTATACAAGGTGAATATCCCAAGCTTCCATTAAGTAATATGCAAACTAGTATGATACAGTAATGGCCTCTAGGGCATATACACTAACAGTGTTACCAGTAATTTCTCAGGGTGTTCCGGGCTACACTCCGACACGACTTGTACCGCTATTAAGGTTCTGACGTTTACGACCCCCTAGGCCCGACATGCGATACTCTTAGACGAACAGACCGGACTGTACGGAGATTGTCACATTCAGGCTCAGTAGGAGTTCGGATGGGTTCACCTCATCAGTCTTCTTATCGGCATCTACCTGGGGACCGTTACGTGCAGCTAGTACCGCTTTCGGCATTTGGTTAAACCCACTGCCAGCATAATGTCGACCCTTTAAAGTCCCACACAGAGGGTTTTTCTCCTTTGGACAAAACAGAATAGAGATCGCATGGTTTTGCGACGGGGTTCGTTCACATCCGCGCACTTGTGCACGTTTGGTGTCCGGGCAGTTATTACTAGCTGGCTTTGGTTTAAGCCGGATCCTAGTATTTGTTTTAGGATTGGTTTTGTCTCATTGTATTCAAGTTCCTCGGAACACGGATGCGGGTGTGTATGTTGGAGATAGTGCCCTGAGAGTCAATTATTGGATCACAGGCAAGTGATTGCAATGATTGAGGGAGGACCTGTCCCAGTAGAACAGTCTTACTCAAGATGATAGTATGCTATCTGGTTTATCTTTATCATCATGTACTGCTCTAGGCGACCTGACAGGTCGCTATTACAAGTTGATAGAGCCCCTAGGATTCTTGCTTGACCACCAGCAGTATTAGGGCGATCATATAAGTGGGAGCTAGGGTCTATAAGCACATCCTTAAAAGGTCCCTAGTCGTGGGAGTTTCGAGACAGGGCATCGATACTCCAGAGTAGACTAGTGTATACAGTCGAGACCCCGACGAGGGGCGGTGGCCGGTCTCACAAGCCACTGGTGTCAGTTGGTTCACCTAAGATGTATACAGGTGCTCATTGGGTTATGAGTACACCGGACAGGACTCGCCGGGAACATGCTAGTTAGTCTTATACCTGACGTCAGATAGCAGTTCCCTGGTGACATCTGTACAGGTTAGTTCATCGACCTGGGGATCGTCATTTGTCTCGTGTGAGTTCCCACTGTACTTTGATTACTACCCTACCACGCTCAAAGGAGACGTGCAAACAGGTTTTAGTTGGGTGCAGTCCCGAGCCACATGGAGGCAGTGAGCGGATCTTCAGGGGTCCGTCTCTCCCGGTATTGGGGGTGAGGTCGCGCTGTGTCTAGGAGAGCCATTACACGAAGCCCTCGGCCGAGGAAGGAGATTTACTGGTAGGTATTCCAGTAGTATCTCAGGGTGTTCTGGGCTACACTCCGACACGACTTGTACCGCTTTTGGGGGTCTGACTTTTACCAACCCCCTAGGCCCGCCATGCGATGCTCATAGACGAACGGACCGGACTGTACGGATATTGTCACTGACAGGCTCAGGAGGGTGTCAGGATGAGTTCGCTCATCGACGTCCCTTTTGGTCAATACCTGGTAGCCCGTTACGTATTGGCTAATACCTCTAACGTGCTAGTGGTTAAATCCACAGCCGTAGTATTGACGAGTCTTTAGAGTCCACCACACATTCAGTTACTCAAGTTTCGGGCGAAACGCTGTAGAGGCCGTATGGAGATATGGCAGGGTCCGATCAGATACGTGCGGTACTGCACGGATCAGGATCGGATGGTTGGTACTAGAGGCCGTATGGAGATATGGCTGGGTCCGATCAGATACGTGCGGTACTGCACGGATCAGGATCGGACGGTTAGTACTAGAGGCCGTATGGATATATGGCAGGGTTCGATCAGATACGTGCGGTATTGCACGGATCAGGATCGAACGGATATTACTAGCCTGCTTTGGTTTAAGCCGGATCCTAGTAAAGTACAGTGTAGATTTTGTCTCATTGCATTTGTATTCGGTTGGAATACGGATGCGGGTGTGTATACACAGTATCGGGGTTTTCCTGTAATTTATTACGGGACCAGTTTTCTGGAGTTGCCAGTTTGCTTTCCGCTTCGGCCAATTTCCTTTGTATCGTTCATTGGCCGAAGATTGGTGGAGGAGGGCTTATTTGCATTTGTGCAAATAAGCAATTTGGAAGGGGGTCTTTGCATATTATTGTATCATGATACTTGCACCATCATTGCTTGACTTTCTTTAGTCATCATGGCTAGTCTTGTAGTATCATGATGGCATGACTTTTTGGTGATGGGAGTTGATTTGGTTTGGAGTGTGGGTTTGTTTGTGATCATTTCCCTTCATGATTATTTTATTCCCTTGCATTATGGTTGGGGTTCTATCATCCATTCACCTCACTCTCATTTCTCTCCACTCCATCATGCATGGCCGGCCAAGCTCCTTTGGGGCTGTCCAAAATTCTAGAGGTGGGGTTTTTGTGCTTTTGCTTTGATAAAAATCCCACAAGATCAATTTCCTTTGTATCATCCCTCCACCAAAAGGCAACCTCCATGAACCCCAAAATAAGACATGAGCACTACACGCATTCTACAGCAAACCTTGGGCACGTCGGCTCGCCAACTTCGTGCCCGAGTTGCCTCGGTATAGAGGTGGGAGCCCGTAAAAGATGCAGGCGATGTGGTGCCCTTCCGGCGAGGAGGTGGAGACTGGACTTTCCGCGAGAGATCGGGACGACGGCGAGAAGACCGGAGGACACGGATCGGTCGGTATATCTCTCTTCCCCTTCTTGTAGTCAGTTAGGACTAGTTAATGGCACGATCCGGGTTTATAGTGCGCGGTGGTGCCGGTTCAAGAAAAATTTAAAGTTAACCATCGATTCCGTATTTTGGCCTCGGGATGGAGGCCGGGGCGCCGCCGTGCACTTAAAGTGGTATCAGAGACTCGCCATTAACATAGTCTAGTTTTGTCTAATGTGTTTTACATTTCCGATCGAACAATTTTCCAAAAACCGTATTTTTCTTCACATCAGTTTCTGTCGAAATTTTTTGAAGCCCAAAAATTTTTCAGGTTATTTCAGAATGATGTGTAGGAAATTCTAATAGTTCTGTGAAAATTTAGGCTCGTGAACAGTCCAAACCACCGCGGAACCGCGGCCAAACCCATGCTTGGGCCGTGGTTCCGCCGCGACTTTAACTGTTCAGTCCCCTAAACTTTTGCAGAATGTTCCTGAGTTGAAAATGTGGTTTCTGGAATGTTATTTTTGGGCCCAGAATTTCTTGATGTGCTACAGTAGTACTTGGGGCCCACTTGTTAAAATTTGATCGATCGGATAATTTAAACACATTAGTTCACAGTATTTACATTATATCTGCGACCGTGAATGTCACTTGATCGGTAAATCCAGTCTAACTGCTATAGCCCGGTTAGACGGATTTGCGAACGTGACTTTCACGTTGATGTTCTGTGTTATGCTGTGATGTTGCGGATTGGTCGTGGGGGATAGCCTGGATGCAATGCTAGTACAGTTTTTGTTGTATTATGTACATTTATATTGCGGAGCGAGCGTCTGACATGTGGACTGCCGTCACTGCCTGATTGTATTATTATTTTGGGGCACGACCAGGTTGCGGTCGATGTACCCGTTGTATGTATATTTTACTTTTTGTACTAGGATTGCCCCAAGGTAGGGTGCACGGTGTTAGTGTATATGCCCTAGAGGCCATTACTGTATCATACTAGTATGTATATTACTTAATGGAAGCTTGGGATATTCACCTTGTATATACAATCTTGCTCAAAATAGTAGTATGCTACTTGGTTTATTTCTACTTCAATGTGTACATGTGTTTATTTTTGTATATCACCTATACACATTAGTGGAGCCCTTAGGATCTTTGCTTGATTACCAGCGATGTGATGGCCGTCACACTAGTGGGGCTGGGTAATCTATAAGCACATCCTTATGCAGGTCCCTGGTCGCAGGACTATCGAGACAGGGCATCGATACTCCGGAGTAGACCAGCGCATGCGCTTCTCATCCCAGTGTGGGAGACGGTCTGTCCCACAGCCGTCAGTACGTCGTACTGGAGATAGTATGTGGGTGCCCGTTAGGTTACGGGTACACTGGACAGGACTCGTCGGGAACTGACTAGTTGGTATTATACCTATCGTCAGTTATCAGTTCCCAGGTGACATGAGTACAGCTTAGTCCGCTGACTTGACACTGTCACTTCGCCTCGGGTGTGTTCCCACTGTACTTTGATCACTACCCTACCACGGCTCAAAGGAGTCGTGCAAACAGGTGGTGGTTGGGTGCAGTCCCGAAGCACTTGGAGGCAGTGACGGTTAGACAGGATTCGTCTCTCCCGGTATTGGGGGTTGACATCGCGCTGTGTCTAGGAGAGCCATTACACGAGTAGTCCCTGGCCAGGGCAAACGAGATATACTGGTAGGTTTCCAGTGTTATCTCAGGGTGTTTTGGGCTTCGCTCCGGCACGACTTGTACCGCTATTGGGGGACTGACGTTTACCGCCCCCTAGGCCCGCCATGTGATGTATCAGACGAACAGACCGGACTGTACGGAGAATGTCACACTCAGGCTCAGTAGGAGTTCAGATGGGTTTCGCCTCGTCGGTCTTCTTGTCGGCATTACCTGGGGACCGTTACGCACAGCTAGTGCCGCTTGCGTCTGTGGTTAAACCCACTGCCAGCGTAGTGTCGAGTCTTTAGAGTCCCACACAGAAAGCTTTTCGCCTTTAGGCAAAAGAGTAGAGGTCGCATGGTATTGCGACAGGTCGCATGGTTTTGCGACAGGGTTCGGTCGCATCCGTGCACTTGTGCACGTACAGTGTCCGGACAGTTTACACTAGCGGGCTTTGGTTTAAGCCAGATCCTAGTGTACCTTATGTGATTGGATTTATCCAGTTTGCATTCGTGTTCCTCGGAACACGGATGAGGGTGTGTATGCACAGTTGACAGGGAGGCACAGACAGCGGATTCTCATTAGGGTTGTTGACAGTTGACCGTTGACTTTTTGACTTTTTGCTCAACCCTAATGAGAATATGATATGTGATTAACTATTATATTAATTAAGTATTATGGTGACTTGGTTGTTGACTTTTGTTGACTTTGTTGACTTGTTGACTTTTGTTGACTTGTTGACTTTGTTGACCGGTTGACTAGGCTTGACTAGTTGACCATCATGATAACCATGGCTATCATTTCATGCCAAAGACTTTTACTTGCTTGTTCTTTTGAGTAAAATGAGTGCATGACATGATAAGGTTATGGTTGCTTCAACCATCACATAAGACTTTTATTGATATGATGAGTTATGATTACTTTGGATTATGAGAGGGTGAGAGACAAAAGAGAGCCTCATTCTTTCTTGCTCATTCTCTCTCTTGTTCTTGAGCTCTCCACTTTGCTCTCACTCTCATCCTCTTGCTCCCTCTCTTGACTCTATGGTTCATATCTCTCATGTGTTGAGAATCAAGAACCATAGATAAAATCCCATTCTAAATCTTCTCTACTCATTCTAGTTCACTAGGTTTAGCAAACCAAGTGAACTAGTTTCTTCAAAGAACGAAGAAGGAGCTAAAGGTTGGAGCTTTCAAGTGGATCTATCTTCGGCGTACGGAGACGACGAGAAGGAGCTATCGGACCACCACCGGAGCTTGAAGATGAAGGAGTTCAAGACAAGCTAGGTATAACCATCTTCATCCGAGTAGCTAACTCTCTTTAGCTAGTTTGCTAGTTTTAGTTTAGGAAAAGATCCCGACTTTGTTTAGTCCATGTTGCCCCTTGCGCTAAAAATTTGATTTTTATACCGTTTCCGCCTCCCCGTAAGAACCGAGGGTCGCAACGTGGACTTACAGTGGTATCAGAGCCTAACTAAACTTAAACTAGCTTGGTAGTGAAGTGTAACGAAGTTCGGAACCGGAAAAATCCAAAAACCAAACTTTTTCAAAATCCTAGTTTCTGTTAAATTTTTTTCTGGTCAAAACAAGATTTGTTATACACCTAAATTCGGCTCAGGGTTTTGTGTGAACACCCAAGAAAAACGATCCCCTAATTCGTTCAAACCGCCGCGGATCCTTGGCCTGACCTATTCATTGAGCCGCGGAACCGCCGCCGTTTAGAGTCTTCTGGTGATCGTCTTTCGTGCAGTGTGTCTCTGTATTGGTTTTGGGATTTTTAAAATATGTTATATGTGCCCAGATTCTCCAGAACAGAAATTTATTTTTGGGGTCCTATAATTTCGTATTTTTTCCGAACTTCACTACACTTTGACTATGATGGTTATATCTGTGATGTTTGCATGTATTGAACGTCGGCTAATCGCTATAAGTCGATTAGTCGGGGTTATACATGATCTATGTTTGATATTGGAATGTGTATATAAATATGTTGGATTGTCGCGGGTGAATAGCCGGGGTGGATGTGAGATGAGCTTTTGTTTTTCTTTCATTCATTGTAATTGTAAATTGATGTAATAATATTATTTGTATGGCCGCACAACCGGGTCGGGGTTGTAGCCGTCATTGCATAATTTCTTTTTATTGTTTTTTCTCCTAGGATAGACCCATAGAGGGGTGCACAAACTACCGGGTATGCCGAAGTGTCGAGTGGCCTACTCATGGAGATGAGGGAGGTTGCTACGCTTCGGGTACTTGGCGGGTAGTTTGCCGCACACGTAGGGGTCTTGGGTGGGGTATTGGCTATTCACCGTGACCGTGTAATCTGTTTTTGTTACAGGCTCGTACAAATTACAGATTCCTAGTATATCCAATGTATTTATCTGTGATCTGAAATGTTTATCATTGCAGTATATCTATATATGATATTATTTAGGCGTTGCTTATGTTTTACAGACGCGCTAGCCCAGCCCCCGCTCTGTCGTTAGTTAAGTAACCTAACGGGTAATGACGGGGCCCAGTGGCGAATGCGAATGGCATAAGCGTACGTCATATTTTGGTTGTTTTCTGCAATGGTAGGATTAAATGATGGGACGCATTAAAAGAACTAATGCAAGAATATCATGCATTAAAAGAACTAATGCAAGATAATAAACCAAGTTAAAGTCGTTGGAACACTTTCGAAAAACCACTCGGTTCTTTTCAAAACAAACTTTTAAAATACGGAGTTTGAGCCACTCCATTTAAAAGCTATCTCGTTCCATCGACTAAATCAAGTTCACTACGTTCACGGTTTTGCCAAAACCATCCGTAGCCCTCCATCATTTCAGTTAAATATTCGGTAGTATTCAAGCTATGTATTTTGACCTCACGCCAAGGCATAGTGATTGGTAGCTGCCGGATATTTATCTGTTGCATAGATAGAATGCGTTGGTTTGAGACAGTCGTACTGCCATTTTGGCCTACGTCAAGGGTATGTACGGGTGGATTCAAATTAACCTGGATAATGATGGGACGAACTTGACATGTGACTTATGACATTTTGACCTCACGCCAAGGTCATAAGAGCATGGGGCAAAAATCCACATCGGGAGTTTCATAAGTACTGAAACTTGCTAGATTTGCATACCATTTGGAGTGTGATAATTCTGGTAGGATTCCTTCAGTTTCGTCACGCGATGATATTTGGATCCCAATCCTACTGTGAGTATATGCTACTCCTCGGGAAATTTCTCGCTAAACGATCAATGCTATAAACCTAGTAGGTGCCTAGAAAGGTGTTAGCGAGGCTACGCCCCCAGGGAAAAGAGATTCTCTAATTAAGGAACTTCGCGAAAGCGTTGGAAAACCTCCCTCGAAGTACCGACACCAGCCTGGCCGAACGGTTAAGCAAGTATTGTACGGTGGGATTGATCCTGACTAATTCTTCATTTATGGTTTGAGGAGGGATTCGAGAATTAGTGGGAGCCATCCTGTTTAGACAAACTAAAAACCACTCTAAACTTGCAAGAGCATCATGCTGAGTGTTTTCCTCTTCTTTCCAAATTGCAGCGACCAATCAACATGACTGGACTTAAGTTACTCCTAGATAAAAACAAACTGACAGGGCCAAACTACAAAGATTGGCTCAGGAATGTCAAGATAGCAATCACTTATGACAAGCTGGGGTATCTTCTTACCACCAAAGCTCCCCCTGTCCCTGGTCCAACTTCCAGCGTCGCGGATAAGGAAATCCGCAAGACTTGGGAGATTGATAGCGCGAAGGCCAAGTGCCTCCTGCTTGCCTCGATGGACAACGAACATCAGAGGAGGCATGAGAATATGGACATGGAATCCATATTGCTCCATACAAAAGAACTGTATGGAGAGCAATCTCGTATCACAAGATACGAAGCGTCGAAAAAGTTATTTTCGACAAGAATGGCCGTCGGATCATCAGTAGCCGAGCACGTGCTAAAGATGATCGGCTACATTGAGGAGCTCGCTGACCTAGGGATCACATTGGAGAGTGAGCTATATACGGATATAGTTCTCCAGTCCCTTCCTTCCACTTACGCCCAGTTTATACTGAACTTCAACCTACAAGAAAAAGACGTTGAACTTTCAGAGCTCCTCAACATGCTGAGTAGCGCAGAGGGCACCCTACAGAAAGGTAGGGATACATCCACTTTGTTTGTAGGAGGATCATCTTCTTCTAGGTCCAAGGCGAAAGCCAAGGGAAAGAAGAAGAAGGCCCCCGCCAAACCAAGGGTTTGTGTAAGTAAAGTGGATACGAAGGGAAAAGGTAAAGCAACAAAGATAGCGGGGAAGCTTGTGGATAAGGAAGAATGCTTCTATTGTCATAAGAAAGGACATTGGAAGAATGATTGCAGGGCCTGGAAGGCCAGAACACAGGAATTGAAGCAGGTTGCAGCTTCAGCTTCAGGTGTGTATGTTATTGAAAACTGTCTTTCAATAAACTCTACTTCCTGGGTATTGGATACCGGATCAGGATCTCATATCTGTAATTCTTTGCAGGCGTTGAGAAACCGTAGGGTTTTGAAGGCAGGTGACATGACCCTCAGAGTTGCGAACGGAGCTAGCATGGATGCTAAAGCCGTGGGGGACTATCACCTGGGAATGTCAGATGGACATGTTTTGGTTTTGCGTAATTGCTTTTTTGTACCCAACGCAACTTGTAATATCATTTCTGTATCTTTAGTTTCTAAAGAAGGTTATGAATTTGCGTTTGTAAGTAATGTTGTAAACATTCACCTTAATCAAGTTTTGATTGGGTCAGGTACTTTGAGTAATGGTATATACGTGTTAAACCAACCACAGATTTTTAATGTCCAGAATACACACAAAAGAAAGTCTCCAGAAATAAATCAGACTTTCTTGTGGCATTGTAGACTGGGTCACATCAAAGAGAGAAGATTGACTAAGTTACATACAGAAGGGTATTTGAATGCGTTCGAATATCAGTCGTATGCCACTTGTCAATCCTGTCTCAAAGGAAAGATGACAAAGACTCCGTTTACTGGACATGGAGTAAGAGCGAGCGAGCTCTTGGGACTCGTACACAGTGACGTGTGCGGTCCAATGTCTACACATGCCCGAAGCGGACATTCTTACTTCATTACTTTTACGGATGACTTCTCAAGGTACGGTTATGTCTTCTTAATGAAACATAAGTCCGAAGCATTTGGAAAATTCCAGGAGTATAAGAATGAAGTAGAGAAACAGACCGGCAAAAGTATTAAGATTCTAAGATCGGATCGAGGTGGAGAATACTTAAGTGCCGAGTTCCTGGACTATTTAAAAGAGAACGGAATTCTCTCTCAGCTTACTCCTCCTTACACCCCGCAACATAACGGTGTATCGGAGAGACGGAACCGTACCCTATTGGATATGGTGCGGTCCATGATGGGTAACGCTGAGTTACCGCGATCATTCTGGGGGTATGCGCTAGAATCAGCTGCGTACCTTTTGAACCGAGTTCCGACTAAGACTGTGCCTTCCACACCATATGAAATGTGGAGTGGGAAGAAACCCTATCTTCAATATCTGAAGATCTGGGGATGTCCGGCTTTTGTCAAAAAACAGCATGCGGACAAGCTCGAGGCACGTTCAGTACTGTGCAAGTTTGTGGGATACCCAAAGAACACCAGGGGGTATCTTTTCTACTACGCAGAGGAACAAAAAGTCCTTGTTTCTCGTAATGCCCACTTTCTAGAACACCAGTTCTTGGAAAAGGAAATTAGTGGGAGCGCAGTAGAACTGGAAGAAATTCCAGAACCACAGACTATTACTGAATGGTTAGTGGAACCAGAGGGTTCAACAGAACAGGACATTCCTACGCCGCTCCGCAGGAGTAGTAGGCAGTCTCATCCGCCCGAGAGATACTGCGGTTTTCTCATAGACGGGGATAGAGAGGATTGCATCATAGATTATGATGAGCCTACTAGCTTCCAGCAGGCCGTTCAGAGCGTTGACTCAGTGAAATGGCTCGATGCAATGCGGACCGAAATGGAGTCCATGTACACCAACAAGGTATGGACGTTGGACATTGCTCCAGACGGGGTAAAACACGTAGGATGCAAGTGAATCTTCAAAAGGAAGATTGGTGTAGATGGACAGGTTGAGACCTATAAAGCTAGGCTGGTAGCAAAGGGTTTTCGTAGAAGACCTGGCTTGGACTATGACGAAACCTTCTCTCCAGTAGCCATGCTGAAATCCATTCGGATCCTTCTTGCCATTGCTGCCTTCCACGATTATGAGATTTCGCAAATGGACGTAAAGACAGCTTTTCTAAATGGAAATTTAGAGGAGTGTGTCTATATGGACCAGCCAGAAGGTTTCATTCAGAGTGGGAGCAGCGGAAAGGTGTGCAAATTGCTTAAGTCCATCTATGGACTAAAGCAGGCATCGCGGAGTTGGAACATCTGCTTTGATGAGACGGTCAAAGAATTTGGCTTTATCAAAAATCCAGATGAACCATACATCTATAGTAGATTTGTAGCGAGAACTGTAGTATTCCTCGTTTTATACGTGGATGACATTCTCTTAATAGGAAATGACATTCCTATGCTACAATCTGTCAAGGGGTTCTTGTCACACAGGTTCTCCATGAAAGACCTGGGTGATGCCTCATACATTCTGGGTATCCGGATCTACCGTGACAGATCCAAGAGGATATTAGGACTTTCACAGTCCAGGTACATCGACACCATACTGAAGAGATTCAGTATGGAAGATTCCAAGCGCGGTAACCTACTGGCTTGTCACGGGATCACCCTCTCTAAACAGATGTCTCCCAAGACTGATTTGGAGAGGGATCGCATGTCTATTATACCCTACGCTTCTGCGGTAGGCTCTATAATGTATGCGATGTTGTGTACCAGACCGGATGTAGCTTATGCACTGAGTGTGGTAAGCCGGTATCAGTCTAACCCTGGGGAGAAACACTGGATAGCGGTAAAGAACATTCTCAAGTAGCTGAGAAGGACTAAGGAGATGTTCTTGGTGTATGGCGGAAAAGACCTCCAGATCGAGGCCTTTGCTGACTCCAGCTTCCAGAGTGACAAGGATGATTCCAAGTCCATGTCGGGTTTTGTCTTTACCCTCAATGGAGGGGCGGTGTGTTGGAAGAGTTCCAAACAGGAAACCGTTGCAGACTCGACGATGGAAGCGGAATACATCGCTGCATCAGATGCCGCAAAAGAAGCTGTCTGGATGAGGAAGTTCTTGAAAGAACTTCAGGTGGTTCCGTCCATTGTTGATCCAATACCTCAGTATTGCGACAACAACGGGGCTATAGCTTTAGCGAAGGAACCCAGGTCCCATCAGAGATCCAGGCACATCTTGAGGCGGTATCACCTGATCAGGGAGATCGTGGATCGCCAGGAGATCGAGGTTCGGAGAGTCGCTTCAGAAGACAACACTGCAGATCCATTCACCAAGGCCTTGCCCCAGACTCAGTTCGAGCGGCTGATCGAGATGATAGGTCTTCGATACGCCAGTACATGGCCTTAGTGCAAGTGGGAGATTGTTAGTGTATATGCCCTAGAGGCCATTACTGTATCATACTAGTATGTATATTACTTAATGGAAGCTTGGGATATTCACCTTGTATATACAATCTTGCTCAAAATAGTAGTATGCTACTTGGTTTATTTCTACTTCAATATGTACATGTGTTTATTTTTGTATATCGCCTATACACATTAGTGGAGCCCTTAGGATCTTTGCTTGATTACCAGCGATGTGATGGCCGTCACACTAGTGGGGCTGGGTAATCTATAAGCACATCCTTATGCAGGTCCCTGGTCGCAGGACTATCGAGACAGGGCATCGATACTCCGGAGTAGACCAGCGCATGCGCTTCTCATCCCAGTGTGGGAGACGGTCTGTCCCACAGCCGTCAGTACGTCGTACTTGAGATAGTATGCGGGTGCCCGTTAGGTTACGGGTACACTGTACAGGACTCGTCGGGAACTGACTAGTTGGTATTATACCTATCGTCAGTTATCAGTTCCCAGGTGACATGAGTACAGCTTAGTCCGCTGACTTGATACTGTCACTTCGCCTCGGGTGTGTTCCCACTGTACTTTGATCACTACCCTACCACGGCTCAAAGGAGTCGTGCAAACAGGTGGTGGTTGGGTGCAGTCCCGAAGCACTTGGAGGCAGTGACGGTTAGACAGGATTCGTCTCTCCCGGTATTGGGGGTTGACATCGCGCTGTGTCTAGGAGAGCCATTACACGAGTAGTCCCTGGCCAGGGCAAACGAGATATACTGGTAGGTTTCCAGTGTTATCTCAGGGTGTTTTGGGCTTCGCTCCGGCACGACTTGTACCGCTATTGGGGGACTGACGTTTACCGCCCCCTAGGCCCGCTATGCGATGTATCAGACGAACAGACCGGACTGTACGGAGAATGTCACACTCAGGCTCAGTAGGAGTTCAGATGGGTTTCGCCTCGTCGGTCTTCTTGTCGGCATTACCTGGGGACCGTTACGCACAGCTAGTGCCGCTTGCGGTCTGTGGTTAAACCCACTGCCAGCGTAGTGTCGAGTCTTTAGAGTCCCACACAGAAAGCTTTTCGCCTTTAGGCAAAAGAGTAGAGGTCGCATGGTATTGCGACAGGTCGCATGGTTTTGCGACAGGGTTTGGTCACATCCGTGCACTTGTGCACGTACAGTGTCCGGACAGTTTACACTAGCGGGCTTTGGTTTAAGCCAGATCCTAGTGTACCTTATGGGATTGGATTTATCCAGTTTGCATTCGTGTTCCTCGGAACACGGATGAGGGTGTGTATGCACAGTTGACAGGGAGGCACAGACAGCGGATTCTCATTAGGGTTGTTGACAGTTGACCGTTGACTTTTTGACTTTTTGCTCAACCCTAATGAGAATATGATATGTGATTAACTATTATATTAATTAAGTATTATGGTGACTTGGTTGTTGACTTTTGTTGACTTTGTTGACTTGTTGACTTTTGTTGACTTGTTGACTTTGTTGACCGGTTGACTAGGCTTGACTAGTTGACCATCATGATAACCATGGCTATCATTTCATGCCAAAGACTTTTACTTGCTTGTTCTTTTGAGTAAAATGAGTGCATGACATGATAAGGTTATGGTTGCTTCAACCATCACATAAGACTTTTATTGATATGATGAGTTATGATTACTTTGGATTATGAGAGGGTGAGAGACTAAAGAGAGCCTCATTCTTTCTTGCTCATTCTCTCTCTTGTTCTTGAGCTCTCCACTCTGCTCTCACTCACATCCTCTTGCTCTCTCTCTTGACTCTATGGTTCATATCTCTCATGTGTTGAGAATCAAGAACCATAGATAAAATCCCATTCTAAATCTTCTCTACTCATTCTAGTTCACTAGGTTTAGCAAACCAAGTGAACTAGTTTCTTCAAAGAACGAAGAAGGAGCTAAAGGTTGGAGCTTTCAAGTGGATCTATCTTCGGCGTACGGAGACGACGAGAAGGAGCCATCGGACCACCACCGGAGCTTGAAGACGAAGGAGTTCAAGACAAGCTAGGTATAACCATCTTCATCCGAGTAGCTAACTCTCTTTAGCTAGTTTGCTAGTTTTAGTTTAGGAAAAGATCCCGACTTTGTTTAGTCCATGTTGCCCCTTGCGCTAAAAATTTGATTTTTATACCGTTTCCGCCTCCCCGTAAGAACCGGGGGTCGCAACGTGGACTTACACACGGATAGCCGGTTCTAGAAGGCAACGGGCCCGCATCTCATGGCATTGAGACGGAGGGGGCTTCACTCTAGGATTGGCAGGCTATTCGCCGCACTCGTAGGGGGTACAGGTTGACCCAGGAGGGGTGCCCAAGTTACCGGATTCCGTGAAGTGCTGGGTGGTCCATTCACGTTGCTGAAGGGGGCTGCCTCGCTTCAGGTTTTGGCAGGTAACTTGCCGCGCCCGTAGGGGTCTAGGATTTCATTGCACAGGCTATCCACACGACCAGGGGAACGTCGGGTTTCAGTAGTGGCTCTGTGAAACCCGGGGATCCCAGATATCTGTATTGTTCTGTAATACTGTACATTTCTGTGATGTTGCATTTTATCACGCCTTGAGCGAAATATAATATATTGGTATATATATTAGTAGATGTTGTATATGTTTTCTATCCGCGCTAGTCCAGTCCCCGCTCTGTCGTTAGTTAGCTAACCTAACGGGTAATGACGGGACCCAGTGGCGAATGCGGATGGCATATACGTACGTCATATTATTTTCGTTCTTTGTGGTGTGATCAATTGATGGGACTGCATTGATTCGGATCAATGCAAGTTAAAAACAAACCTAATCTCATGTTGTTGGAACACTTTTCAAAAAGCTGTTATTGCAAGGACGTTCTCTTTTGTTTTGCATCGTGGTATTCAGTTGGAATATCCTGCTCCTCAGTCGACGAGGCAAGGGCCGAGATCCCTTCACCGGAGTGACCCCTTGGACAAAAGTTTGCGTCAGGAAAATAACTTCACTATAGCCGATTACTTTTGCTTTGAACCGTGGTATTCAGTTGGAATATCATGCACCTCATTCTACGAGGAAAGAGCCGAGATCCCTTCACTGGGAGTGACCTCTTTAGCAATGGTTTTCGTCACTATATTTTTAAAAAAGCTATCCATTCCTTCAACGATATCAAGTTCATTACGTTAAAGGTTTTCGCCAGAAACCATTCGTAGCCCTCCGTCGTTTCATATGGGTGGTCAATAGTATTCAAGCTGTGTTTGTTGGCCAAAGTCAAGGCATAGTGTTTGGTAGCTGTTGGGTATTCATATGCAGCATAGATAGATGCGTTGGTTTGGGGCAGTCGTATAGCCTTGTTGGCCAAAGTCAAGGGCTTGTGCGGGTGGGCTCAAATTAACCTGGAGAATGACGGGTAGAACATGACATGTGACTTATGATTTGTTGGCCAAAGTCAAGGTCATAAGAGCATGGGGTAAAAATCACATCGGGAGTTTCAAAAGAACTGAAACTTGCCAGATATGCGCATACCTTCTGAAGTGTGACATCGTTAGCGGATTCCGTCACGTTATCATGCGATGATAGTTGGATCCCGATTCCCACTGATGAGTTAGTTTACTCCTCGGGTGATCCCGACTAATTCTTCTTTTAGATTTGGAGGAGAATTTGACGGTACAGTGGGAGGTTTCCAGATTAGATAAATTGGTAACCATTCTGATCTAGGTTAGAGTGCACGCTGTAAGTCTACGCTAGCGCCCCGGCAGTCTACAGACGCCAAATGCGGAACAAAAACTTTTAACTTGGCGCTATCGTATACTTTAACCCGGATCTGCCATTATTGCTAAACTAACAAACTGTAAAGAGTGTAGGAAGGTTATACCGAACGATCCGAGTCCTTCGTTCTTCAACCATCATCCCACGCTCCGTTGCGGCTGCTCCGATCTCATCGATCTCCGATCTCCTCGTCGAGGTGGCACCACATGATCGGTTCTTTAAACGGGCTCCCGCCTCTGACTCGAGGCAACTCGATCGTCAAGTTTGCTAAAAGAGACGACCAAGATTGATGTAGAGAATGAGTAGATGACTTTGTCTCACTTCGTCCAAATCCGTGGACGATCGGTTAATGAAGTTGCCGAAGGAATCGGGTGATGGAATGAAATGGACTGTGAAATTCCATACACCGATAAAACCTATCATAATCTTTTCTCTCTAAAATGAAACATCAAGTGAAGTATGGATGAGAGAGGAGGTCTTCCATTCATATATGAAGGAGGAGGGTGAGTGTAGGAGGAGATAAGGAGGTGACCATAAACCACCATCCTTATCAAAACTTATCATGAAAGAATGAATCATTAATTTGAACCAATTAGAACAAACCTTGTCACCTTACATCATTAATGAACCATTAATGACACAAATGACTCACTAGCCTCATCATCACTTCTAGAAGCTTCTAGAATGATGACTCACTCAAATCTGAAGAAAAGATAAATCCGTCTTTAACCGAATGTTAAAAGACGGCTGATAGAAAACTGGAAACTGGCAACTTCCAAAAGTGATCCTGAAACGACTTTCAGGAAACCCCGAAACTGTATAAATATACCCGCATTTGTATTACGACCGAATACAAATGCAACTGAGACAAAGATATTATACCTACTCAATATAATACTCGGATCCGGCTTAAACCAAAGCCGACCAGTATCATCTGTCCGAAAATCGACACGTGCGTAAACGCACGTGCATTTTCCGAACCCTGCCATAAAACCATACGGCCTCTACAACGTTTCGCCCGAACTTGGGAAACTGTCTGTGGGGACTCTAATGACTCGTCAGCACCCTGGCAGTGGGTTTAACCACAAACCGTCAGCGGCACTAGCTATGCGTAACGGCTGCCCATGGACTGACCTCAAGGGTGGCCGAGGAGCGAACTCAAGGGAGACCGATGAGCGAACTCCTCCGAAAACCCTACTGAGCCTAACAGTGACAATGTATATACAGTCCGGTCCGTTCGTCAATGAGTATCGCATATCCGCCTAGGGGGCTAGTAACGTCAGACCCCCATTAGCAGTATAAGTCGTGTCGGAGTGTAGCCCAGAACGCCCTGAGATACTACTGGAATACCTACCAGTAAATCTCCTGCCTCGGCCGAGGGCTTTGCGTAATGGCTCTCCTAGACACAGCACGATTTCGCCCCCAATACCGGGAGAGACGAATCCCCTGCCGATCCGCTCACGTGCCTCCATATGGCTCGGGACTGTACCCAAAAGCTACCTGTTTGCACGACTCCTTTGAGCCGTGGTAGGGTAGAAATCAAAGCACAGTGGGAACTCATACGAGACAAATGACGACCTTAGGTCGATGAACTAACCTGTACACATGTCACCAGGGAACTGCTATCTGACGATAGATATAATACTAACTAGCAGATTCCCGGCGAGTCCTGTCCGGTGTACTCATAACCCAATGAGCACCTGTATACATCTTAGGTGATCCAACTGACACCAGTGGCTTGTGAGACCGGCCACCGCCCCTCGTCGGGGTCTCGACTGTACACACTAGTCTACTCCGGAGTATCGATGCCCTGTCTCGAAACTCCCACGACTAGGGACCACAATTAAGGATATGCATATAAACTACCCAACTCTCACGTATATGATCGCCATCATACTGTTGGTAGTAAAGCAAGATCCTAAGGGCTCTATCAAAGTGTAACATGCAATCAGTCACCTGAACATGAACACGACTGATAAAGGCAAACCAGATAGCATACTATCATTTCAAGTAAGACTGTCCTACCGGGATAGGTCCTCCGCAATCATTGCAATCACGTACCTGCGATCCAATAATTGACTATGAGGGCACTATCTCCAACAATCTCCCACTTGCACTCAAGGCTAATATTGCGATGTCGACTACTCACAGCCCGTGTGAAACCGAACATCCAACTTTTCTACTAATCAGTTTCACAAAGCCCGTTTGTAAAACTATTGTGTTCGAGAATAGCCTCGGTGAGTGGATCCGCCTAGAAGTTTCTTTCTGTATCTCTCTTAATCTCAAGTTCGCGGAGAAAGCCATCTCCCGAATTGAGTAATACCTGTCTTAGAACATGTCTGGATATCTGATGGGACCTTAGTTCATAAATGAACTCCATATCCAAACTTCTTAGACTGAATCGATCACTGAACCCAATCAGTATCGGGCACCTTGCTTCCCACAGTATCCTATTGGACCACCTGTCCACAATACTGTCCCTCTTCATCAGAGGGAAAAACTAAAACTCTGACAGTCACTCTGTCATCCACGTCACCTTTGAAGCCTGGAATGATAACCGTCTCCCGAAAGAGGCTGCCGTTATCAAATCCGTAGAACATGTACTAATGTTCTAAAACTGCTTCCTTATGTTTCTCCAGGATTGGATTAATACAAACTTATTGCATCTAGTGCAAAACCAACATTTGGTGTGGTACTTGACATCTCATGATTGACTCAATTGCTTAAGCAAGTGATCTGCCAATCATGCACATCCCTCTCCCCTTTAGTCTGTACGACACCTTTAGAGAGGGTGACTCCATCATCTGCAGGTACACCACCATGCTAGGAGTCAACTATTCCAAAAACCATTAGAATATCTGTCAAAGTACCCACATTGGGAAACTACCCAAATCTAGATCTAAAACCATAGATCTAGAAACCAGAATGTCAAATATTATATCCATATCCTGTCTGGAGAAACAACTGTGCGACGACCACAGTCCAACCGATCGTAGTATAGGAATTTTACTTCCTACTCTGTGTATGTCATCCATATACCATGACATCACACCCTACTACCTTCTTAACTGATCCATCCCTATTCTGATTGAAGTCAAACCCATGACTGTCACATCAAAATTAGATGATCTATCTCCGCTATAACTGCTCAAGTCTATAAATAGACATAAGCATCTTGCCCACTATGCTTCTGCTGCTCCCACTGACTACGACAACCCTCCTACCGGGTCTCATATCCTGGAACAACAGTAGTGTCAAGTCTGGGTAGATAAGAACCTCCCTGTCACCGTCCTTGAGGCTACCGAAGTACCTCTCGGGTGTCTGAGGTTACCTACCATACCTGCGGAGTGGCTATTGGAATGTCAAACCTGATTGAATGTATAGGTCCTATTAAATTTTTTCGTAATCGTTCGCGGTTCTGGAATCACTTCCAGTTCTACCATACTCCCACTACTGTTTTCTGAAAAAGATCCATTTTTTACTAAAACTGTGGCGAGTCAAGAACAATATCACTATTGATCTTCTAAATGGTAGAATATCAACCCTCGTCATAGCCAGGGTCAACCCACAAACAGCCATTACAGAAACGTGCCCTGAGTTATCCAGTGTCTGGTTTTAATCATAAGCTGGACAACTCCCCGTACCTTAATTTCTTTTAAGGTACGAACCATTCTATATCCAATATAGAAACTTTGGCACTTATTTAATTGGAACCATATTCAATCCATGCATCTGTCTCCAGTGCATATCAACTTAATGGAAAGAGGCTAATCAGCATTACTCAACTTAGGAATCCATCCAATTATGAGTAACCTGAAAGAGAAATACGTTTCTCAAAACCATCACTATCATCTGAATACCATTCACAAGAATCTACATCTTCGATCTCTTTGAAGAATCCCGATACTTGTGATACCTGGTTCTCTACTTTATTCTTATACCCATAACTTCTCAAAACTTAGACCTTGTATTTCTACGAAACACTTGTCTAAATACTAGAGAAGTTATAAGTAAACAGAACATAGTACGAGGACCTACCCCTTTGTCCTGATGGACACTGGACAACATACAATACTCTGTATAAGTCCACTTAGTTGAACAACTCAAAACCTGTGCGTTGTAGGTGGAAAACTGTACCCTGGCGATTTCCTCAAATATCACCAATTACAACGAATTCCGATATAATGAGGATGATCACCTAATTCCTAATATCTTACTCCCACTCATCATCTGTAAAACCATACAGATATGAGAATGAAACCTGGTAAATACATACCCTTGGAGTAAGTGTCTAATCGGGAAAACAGTTTTTCCTTTAACAATGCACTGAAACATGAAAATGTTTCGTAGGGGTATCCTGGTATTCATAGCAATGCCTCTTCCATAATCCAATTCATGACTTCAACCGTATATTTTATTGCCATCTCTTCAAATCCCCTTTATTTGTCTTTAGTCGTTACCTTCTGTACACCATCGTAAGGCTAAATGGTTTTCTTCCTTCCCTACCGTTCGGCACCAGCCTATGGTTTGGAAGAAGACTATCCAGTAAGCATAATAGGTGTACCCTCCTAAACCAAGGAGTACTCGCATCTCGAGAGAAGGTGACGATAAAAGACAACTGAATAATACCTTATTCTTTTTAAAGGTGAAATAGGAGCGGCGATGAAGTACGCGGTTTTGGTCGTGAATGATATCAGTCGCATTTTACTTTGCCCTCTTTCTAATCCCTTTATTTTGTCTTTACATATTACCTTCTGCACACCCTACTTAGGCTAATTGGTTTTCTTCATTCCCTACCTTTCGGCACCAGCCTATGGTTTGGAATAAGACTATCCAATAGGCGTAATAGGTGTACTCTCCTAAACCAAGGAGCTCTCGCAACCTGAGAGAAGGTGATAATAAAAGACAACTGAATAAACCAATTCTATTTCTCCTGAACCTTGATCCATCCTCGAAGAAGTCCCTTCGAGTTCGTATATAACCATACGATGGCTCTATCCAATGGAAGTGGATATCCGTAGTAATACGGGTGTTCTGAGAAATTCAAAGGGTAAAAGAAGGAGTGGCAATGACTTATGCAACTCAGATAATCCAAAAGCCAGTATTTTAAGAAGGTTCGGTCAACCTGGTCACTGAGTCATAGTCTAAGGTCGGTCAAAGGTCGCTGCCAAAGAGAGAGAGAGAAAAGAAACACTCTGCGTGCACTCTAACCTAGATCAGAATGGTCATCATTTTATCTAATCCGGAAACCTCCCACTGTCCTGTCAAATTCTCCTCCAAACCTAAAGAAGAATCAATCGGGATCACCCGAAGAGTAAACCAACTCATCAGTGGGAATCAGGATCCAACTCTCATCGCATGATAACGTGATGGAATGCATCCACGTTACTCATACTCCAGAAGGTATGCGCATACTCGGCAAGTTTCAGTTTCTTTAGAAACTCCTGATATGATTTTTGCCCCATGCTCTTATAACCTTGGCTTTGGTCAAAGTGTCATAAGTCACATGCCAAGTTCTACCCATCACTATCTTGTCAATTTGAACCCACCCGCACATGCCCCTGACTTTGGCCAATCGGCAGAACGACTGTCCCAAACTAACTCATCTATCTATGCAACAATTGAATACCCAGCAGCTACCAAACACTATGCCTTAACTTTGGCTAAAATGCATAGCTTGAATACTACTGAATACCCAAAAGAAGTGACGGAGGGCTACGGCTGGTTTTTGGCGAAAAACCTTTAGCGTAGTGAACTTGATATCGCTGAAGGAACCTGATAGCTTTTTTAAAATATAGTGGCGAAAACCTTTTGCTAAAGAGGTCACTCCCGGTAAAGGGATCTCGGCTCTTTCCTCATGGAATGAGGTGCAGGATATTCCACTGAATACCGCTATGCAAAGCAACTTGTAATCGACTATAGTGAAGTTATTACTCTGACGCAAACTTCTGTCCAAGGGGTCTTTCCCGGTGAAGGGATATCAGCCCTTGCCTCGTCGAATGAGGTGCTGGATATTCACACCGAATACCGCTATGCATAACAAAAGGAAACGTCTTTGTAACAACACTTTTTAAAATTGTTCCAACAACTCAAACAGGTTTGTTTTACTTTGCATTGATCAGAATCAACGCAGTCCCATCAATCAATCACACCAGAAAAGAACGAAAATAAAATGTACGTATATGCCATCCGCATTCGTCACTGGGTCCCGTCATCACCCGTTAGGTTACTTAACTAACGACAGAGCGGGGACTGGACTAGTGCAGGTGTAAAACATATACAACATCTAATAGTATATAAACCAATATACAATAATCGCTCCAGGCGTGATAATATGCAACATTACAGAAAAGTAATAAGCATCACAGAACAATACAGATATCTGGGATCCCCGAGTTTCACAGAGCCGCTGCTGAAACTCGACGTTCCCCTGTCGTGTGGATAGCCTGTGCAATGAAACCTAGACCCCTACGGGTGCGGCAAGTTACCCGCCAAGACCTGAAGCGAGGCAGCCCCCTACAGCATAGTGAATGGACCACCCAGCACTCCACGGAATCCGGTAAGCTTGGGCACCCCTCCTTGGGTCAACCTGTACCCCTACGAGTGCGGCGAATAGTCTGCCAATTCTGAAGTGGGACTCCTCTGCCTCTCAAAGCCATGAGATGCGGACCCGTTGCCCCCCAGAACCCGGCTATCCGTGCACTCCGTCTCGGGGCAAAACCTAGTACAGTAATGAAAAATAGTACAATAGGTACATCGACCGCAACCTGGTCGTGCCCCAAAAAGAATATTATACAACAGGCAGTGACGGCAGTCCACAAGTTGGACGCTCGCCCCGCAATATCAAATGTACAAATAAACTCAAACTGTACTACCATTGCACACTGCTATCCACCACGACAAATCCGCAACATCACAGCACAACACAGAACATCAACGCGAATGTCACGTTCGCAAACCCGTCTAAAAGAACTATAGCAGTTAAACGCGGTTTACCGATCAAATGACATTCCCGGTCGGAGATATAATGTAAGCACTGTAAACTAACGTGTTTAAATTTCGATCGACCAAAGACCAAATATCAAAAAGTGGGCCCCACTGCTTACTGGTGAACAGTAACAAAACCTGGGCCAAAACTTTACATACCAAAAACCCCAAAATCCCATAGAGAACCAACTGACAAAATTTGGGAGCACGTGCTCCCCACGTGGCCGCGGTTGCGCGGCCAAACCATGGGTTTGGCCGCCCTTCCGCGGCAGTTTGGAGGGATCACGACCCCAAATTTTGTCGTGGCTCTTATAATTCCCTGCACAGATTTTTAAGACATCCAGAAATAAATTTTGAGACCGTTTAAAATTAACAGAAACTGTCGGGCATGGATTTTGCAGTTTTTAGTTTTCCGGTCGGATCGATGTTTTAAACGCGTTAGCACAAGTTAGTATAGCAAAATGGTGAGGCTCTGATACCACTGTAAGTCTACGCTAGCGCCCCGGCAGTCTACAGACGCCAAATGCGGAACAAAAACTTTTAACTTGGCGCTATCATATACTTTAACCCGGATCTGCCATTATTGCTAAACTAACAAACTGTAAAGAGTGTAGGAAGGTTATACCGAACGATCCGAGTCCTTCGTTCTTCAACCATCATCCCACGCTCCGTTGCGGCTGCTCCGATCTCGTCGATCTCCGATCTCCTCGTCGAGGTGGCACCACATGATCGGTTCTTTAAACGGGCTCCCGCCTCTGACTCGAGGCAACTCGATCGTCAAGTTTGCTAAAAGAGACGACCAAGATTGATGTAGAGAATGAGTAGATGACTTTGTCTCACTTCGTCCAAATCCGTGGACGATCGGTTAATGAAGTTGCCGAAGGAATCGGGTGATGGAATGAAATGGACTGTGAAATTCCATACACCGATAAAACCTATCATAATCTTTTCTCTCTAAAATGAAACATCAAGTGAAGTATGAATGAGAGAGGAGGTCTTCCATTCATATATGAAGGAGGAGGGTGAGTGTAGGAGGAGATAAGGAGGTGACCATAAACCACCATCCTTATCAAAACTTATCATGAAAGAATGAATCATTAATTTGAACCAATTAGAACAAACCTTGTCACCTTACATCATTAATGAACCATTAATGACACAAATGACTCACTAGCCTCATCATCACTTCTAGAAGCTTCTAGAATGATGACTCACTCAAATCTGAAGAAAAGATAAATCCGTCTTTAACCGAATGTTAAAAGACGGCTGATAGAAAACTGGAAACTGGCAACTTCCAAAAGTGATCCTGAAACGACTTTCAGGAAAACCCCGAAACTGTATAAATATACCCGCATTTGTATTACGACCGAATACAAATGCAACTGAGACAAAGATATTATACCTACTCAATATAATACTCGGATCCGGCTTAAACCAAAGCCGACCAGTATCATCTGTCCGAAAATCGACACGTGCGTAAACGCACGTGCATTTTCCGAACCCTGCCATAAAACCATACGGCCTCTACAACGTTTCGCCCGAACTTGGGAAACTGTCTGTGGGGGACTCTAATGACTCGTCAGCACCCTGGCAGTGGGTTTAACCACAAACCGTCAGCGGCACTAGCTATGCGTAACGGCTGCCCATGGACTGACCTCAAGGGTGGCCGAGGAGCGAACTCAAGGGAGACCGATGAGCGAACTCCTCCGAAAACCCTACTGAGCCTAACAGTGACAATGTATATACAGTCCGGTCCGTTCGTCAATGAGTATCGCATATCCGCCTAGGGGGCTAGTAACGTCAGACCCCCATTAGCAGTATAAGTCGTGTCGGAGTGTAGCCCAGAACGCCCTGAGATACTACTGGAATACCTACCAGTAAATCTCCTGCCTCGGCCGAGGGCTTTGCGTAATGGCTCTCCTAGACACAGCACGATCTCGCCCCCAATACCGGGAGAGACGAATCCCCTACCGATCCGCTCACGTGCCTCCATATGGCTCGGGACTGTACCCAAAAGCTACCTGTTTGCACGACTCCTTTGAGCCGTGGTAGGGTAGAAATCAAAGCACAGTGGGAACTCATACGAGACAAATGACGACCTTAGGTCGATGAACTAACCTGTACACATGTCACCAGGGAACTGCTATCTGACGATAGATATAATACTAACTAGCAGATTCCCGGCGAGTCCTGTCCGGTGTACTCATAACCCAATGAGCACCTGTATACATCTTAGGTGATCCAACTGACACCAGTGGCTTGTGAGACCGGCCACCGCCCCTCGTCGGGGTCTCGACTGTACACACTAGTCTACTCCGGAGTATCGATGCCCTGTCTCGAAACTCCCACGACTAGGGACCACAATTAAGGATATGCATATAAACTACCCAACTCTCACGTATATGATCGCCATCATACTGTTGGTAGTAAAGCAAGATCCTAAGGGCTCTATCAAAGTGTAACATGCAATCAGTCACCTGAACATGAACACGACTGATAAAGGCAAACCAGATAGCATACTATCATTTCAAGTAAGACTGTCCTACCGGGATAGGTCCTCCGCAATCATTGCAATCACGTACCTGCGATCCAATAATTGACTATGAGGGCACTATCTCCAATACACGCTGAGTGTTTCTTTTCTCTCTCTCTTTGGCAGCGACCATTGACCCGACCCTAGGACTATGACTCAGTGGCCAAGTTGACCAAACCTTCTTTAAACACTGGCTTTTGGATTGTCAGAGTTGCAAACCTCATTGCCACTCCTACTTTTACCCTTTTCTCCAGGACACCCCGTATTACTACGAACGTCCACTTCCATTGGACAAAACCATCATATGGTTAGATACGAACTCGAAGGAATTTATTCGAGGATGGTTTCCGGTTCTGGAGAAAACGAATAGGACTATTCAGTTGTCTTTTCCTTTTACCTTCTCTCAGGTTGCGAGTACTCCTTGGTTTAGGAGATAGTACACCTATTATGCAAATTGGATAGTCTTCTTCCAAACCATAGGCAGGTGCCGACCGGTGGGGAATGAAGAAAACCAATTAGCATAACGATGGTGTGCAGAAGGTATTAAGTTAAGACAAAGCAAGGGATTAGTAAGAGGGCAAAGTAAACTGCGACTGCTATTCACAACCAAACCAAGCATTTCTTCGCCAAGCCTAAAATCACCTTTGTATTTCACCAGGACACTCCGTATCACTACGAAGATCCACAGTTTATTGGATACTCCATCGTATGGTTATATACGAACTCGAAAGGAACTTGTTCCAGTTCGGGGATGGATTCTTGTTCAGGAGAAATAGGAATAAGGTTTATTCGGTTGTCTTTTATCTTCACCTTCTCTCGCTTTGCGAGTGTTCCTAGGATTAGGACAGTACACCCATTATGCTTATTGGATAGTCTTCTTCCAAACCATAGGCTGGTGCCGAACGGTAGGGAAGGAAGAAAACCATTTGGCCTAAAGGGGTATGCAGAAGGTAATGACTAAAGACATATAAAGGGATTTGGAGAGGTGACAAAGAATTACACGGTTACAGTTGTGAATCTGGATAATGGAAGAGGCATTACTAGGAATACCGGGATACCCCATCGAAACATTTCAATGTTTCAGTTTCACTGTGTACTGTTAATGAAAAACTGATTTCCCGATTAGATACTTACACCAGGATATGTATGTTAGTGTATATGCCCTAGAGGCCATTACTGTATCATACTAGTTTGTATATTACTTAATGGAAGCTTGGGATATTCACCTTGTATATACAATCTTGCTCAAAATAGTAGTATGCTACTTGGTTTGTTTCTACTTCAATGTGTACATGTGTTTATTTTAGTATATCGCCTATACACATTAGTGGAGCTCTTAGGATCTTTGCTTGATTACCAGCGTTGTGATGGCAGTCACACTAGTGGGGCTGGGTAATCTATAAACACATCCTTATGCAGGTCCCTGGTCGCAGGACTATCGAGACAGGGCATCGATACTCCGGAGTAGACTAGCGTGTGCGCTTCTCATCCTAGTGTGGGAGATGGTCTATCCCACAGCCATCAGTACGTCGTACTTGAGAGAGTATGCGGGTGCTCGTTGGGTTACGAGTACACTGGACAGGACTCGTCGGGAACTGACTAGTTGTTATTATGCCTATCGTCAGTTATCAGTTCCCAGGTGACATGAGTACAGCTTAGTCCGCTGACTTGACACTGTCACTTCGCCTCGAGTGTGTTCCCACTGTACTTTGATTACTACCCTACCACGGCTCAAAGGAGTCGTGCAAACAGGTGGTAGTTGGGTGCAGTCCCGAAGCATTTGGAGGCAGTGACGGTTAGACAGGATTCGTCTCTCCCGGTATTAGGGGTTGACATCGCGCTGTGTCTAGGAGAGCCATTACACGAGTAGTCCCTGGCCAGGGCAAACGATATATACTGTTAGGCTTCCAGTGTTATCTCAGGGTGTTTTGGGCTTCACTCCGACACGACTTATACCGCTATTGGGGGACTGACGTTTACCGCCCCCTAGGCCCGCCATGCGATGTATCAGATGAACAGACCGGACTGTACCGAGATTGTCACATTCAGGCTCAGTAGGAGTTCAGATGGGTTTCACCTCGTCAGTCTTCTTGTCGGCATCTACCTGGGGACCGTTACGCACAGCTAGTGCCGCTTGCGGTCTGTAGTTAAACCCACTGCCAGCATAGTGTCGAGTCTTTAGAGTCCCACACAGAAAGCTATTCGCCTTTAGGCAAAAGAGTAGAGGTCGCATGGTTTTGCGACAGGGTTCGGTCACATCCGTGTACTTGTGCACGTACAGTGTACGGACAATTTACACTAGCGGGCTTTGGTTTAAGCCAGATCCTAGTGTACCTTTTGGGATTGGATTTATCCAGTTTGTATTCGTGTTCCTCGGAACGCGGATGCGGGTGTGTATGCACAGTTGACGGAGAGACAGAGGCGGAGGATTCTCATTAGGGTTGTTGACCGTTGACAGTTGACTATTGACTTTTTGCTCAACCCTAATGAGAATATGATATGTGATTAACAATTATATTAATTAGGTATTATGGTGACATGGTTGTTGAGTTGTTGATTTTGTTGACTTGTTGACTTTGTTGACCGGTTGACTAGGCTTGACTAGTTGACCATCATGATAACTATAGCTATCATTTCATGGCAAAGACTTTTGCTTGCTTGCTCTTGTGCAAAATGAGTGCATGAAATGATATGGCTATGGTTGCTTAAACCATCACATAATACTAGATTGATATGATGTGTTATGATTGGTTTGGATTATGAGAGCCAAATGAGAAAAGTCTTCTCTCATTCTTTCATGCTCATTCTCTCTCTTGTTCTTGAGCTCTCATCTCCTCCTCTTGCTCTCCCCCTCTTGACTCTATGGTTCACTTGTCTCATGAGTTGAGAACCAAGAACCATAGATAAAATCCCATACAAACTCTTCTCTACTCACTCTAGTTCACAAGGTTTAGCAAACCGAGTGAACTAGTTTCTTCAAAGTTCGTAGAAGGAGCCAAATGTTGAGGCTTTCAGGTGGATCTATCTTCGGCGCAAGGAGACGACGGGGAGAAGCCGATTCGGACGACCATCGAAGCTTGAAGACGAAGGAGTTCGAGAAAAAGAAAGGTATAACCCCCTAACCGAGTAGTTAGCAACTCGTAGTTTGGTTGTTAGTTAGATATTTAACAAAGATCCGGGTTTTAAGTCCATGTTACCACCTCTAAGAAAATCGTTTTTTATCAAATTCCGCATGCCCGAAAGTACCGGGAGAGGTAGCATGGACTTACAGTGGTATCAGAGCCTAGTTAAACTCTATCTAACATGTTAGCAAAGTAGCTAGAAGATCGATCAAAGAAAAAGTCGCAAAACGAACCCCGTTTTTAAACTTTCTGTCGATTTTAAAAGTGCTGGAAAACTTTTTTGAAATACACCAAAAATCGACTCAGGGTTTTCTGAAGAGACTGCAAAAATTTTACACCCTAACTCGATCAAAGCGCCGCGGTTCCGCGGCGGGAGCTTGCTCCCGCCGCGGAACCGCGGCCGAGTTGACTCGGTCATGGGTTTTCTTTTTTGCAGTTTATTCATAGGGGTATTTTGGGATTTTTGGAATATGTATTTTCTGCCCAGATTTTCCAGAACGAAAATTTTGTGTTTAGGGCCAATAAATCCGTATTTTTGATCGAACTTCTAAAAGACTTAAGCTGACGGGTTTTTCTGTGATGTGATATTTGTATTGAACGTCTACTAATCGCTATATGTCGATTAGTGGGGGTTATAAAAATCTGTGATCTGTAATGTTATTGGAATGTGTATATGAATTCATTGGATTGTCGCGGGTGAATAGCCGGGGGTTGTGAGACGAGAGTTTTCTTTTCTTTCAATTCATGTAAATTTGTAAATTGATGTAATAATTATTTGTATGGCCGCACAACCGGATCGGGGTTGTAGCCGTCATTGTATAATTTCTTTTTACTGTTTTTGCTCCTAGGATAGACCCATGGAGGGGGTGCACAAACTACCGGGTATGCCGAAGTGCCGAGTGGCCTACTCACGGGGATGAGGGAGGTTGCTTCGCTTCGGGTACTTGGCGGGTAGTTTGCCGCACCCGTAGGGGTCTTGGGTGGGGTTTTGGCTATTCACCGCGACCGTGTATTATGCTTTTCCTTACAGGCTCGTACGAATTGCAGGTTCCTAGTATATCCAATGTGTTCATCTGTGATCTGAAATGTCTATCATTGCAATATATCTATATATGATATTATTTAGGCGTTGCTTATGTTTTACAGCCGCGCTAGCCCAGCCCCCGCGCTATCGTTAGCTAAGTAACCTAACGGGTAATGACGGGGCCCAGTGGCGAATGCGAATGGCATAAGAGTACGTCATATTTTGGTTGTTTTCTGCAATGGTAGGATTAAATGATGGGACGCATTAAAAGAACTAATGCAAGAATATCACGCATTAAAAGAACTAATGCAAGAAAATAAACCAAGTAAAAGTCGTTGGGACACTTTCGAAAAACCACTCGGTTCTTTTCAAAACAAACTTTTAAAATGCGGAGTTTGAGCCACTCCATTTAAAAGCTATCTCGTTCCATCGACTAAATCAAGTTCACTACGTTCACGGTTTTGCCAAAACAACTCGTAGCCCTCCGTCGTTTCACATGAATAGTCAATAGTATTCAAATTGTGTTTGTTGGCCAAAGTCAAGGCATAGTGATTGGTAGCTATTGGGTATTCATGTGCAGCATAGATAGATGCGTTGGTTTGGAACAGTCGTACTGCCTTGTTGGCCAAAGTCAAGGGTAGGTGCGGGTGGATTCAAATTAACCTGGAGAACGACGGGTAGAACTTGACATGTGACTTATGATTTGTTGGCCAAAGTCAAGGTCATAAGAGCATGGGGCAAAAATCCACATCGGGAGTTTCAAAAGAACTGAAACTTGCTGGTGTTGCATACCATTTGGAGTGTGATGATTCTGGTAGGATTCCTTCAGTTTCGTCACGCGATGATATTTGGATCCCGATCCTACTGTGAGTATATGCTACTCCTCGGGAAATTTCTCACTTAACGATCAATGCTATAAACCAAGTAGGTGTCTAGAAAGGTGTTAGCGGGGCTACGCTCCCAGGGAAAAGAGGTTCTTAAATTAAGGAACTTCGCGAAAGCGTTGGAAAACCTCCCTCGAAGTACCGACACTGGCCTGGCTGAACGGTTAAGCAAGTATTGTACGGTGAGATTGATCCTGACTAATTCTTCCTTTTTGGTTTTAAGGAGGGATTCGAGAAACAGTGGGAGCCTCCTGTTTAGACAAACTAAAAACCACTCTAAACTTGCAAGAGCATCATGCTAAGTGTTTCTTCTTCTCTCTCCTAATTGCAGCGACCAATCGAAATGAATGGACTTAAGTTACTTCTAGATAAAAACATACTGACAGGGCCAAACTACAAAGATTGGCTCAGGAATGTCAAGATGGCAATCACTTACGACAAGCTGGGGTATCTTCTTACCACCAAAGCTCCCCCTGTCCCTGGTCCCACTTCCAGCGTCGCGGATAAGGAAATCCGTAAGACTTGGGAGATTGATAGCGCGAAGGCCAAGTGCCTCGTACTTGCCTCTATGGACAATGAACATCAGAGGAGGCACGAGAATATGGACTTGGAATCCATATTTCTTCATACAAAAGAACTGTATGGAGAGCAATCTCGTATCGCAAGATACGAAGCGTCGAAAAAGTTATTTTCGGCAAGGATGGCCGTCGGATCATCAGTAGCAAAACACGTGCTTAAGATGATCGGCTACATTGAGGAGCTCGCGGACCTAGGGACCACATTGGAGAGTGAGCTCTATACAGACTTAGTTCTCCAGTCCCTTCCTTCCACTTACGCCCAGTTTATACTGAACTTCAACTTACAAGAAAAAGAAGTTGAACTTTCAGAGCTCCTCAACATGCTGAGGAGCGCAGAGGGCACCCTACAGAAAGGTAGGGAAACATCCACTTTGTTTGTAGGAGGATCATCTTCTTCTAGGTCCAAGGCGAAAGCCAAGGGAAAGAAGAAGAAAGCCCCCGCTAAACCAAGAGGCGGTGTCAGTAAAGTGGATACGAAGGGAAAAGCTAAAGCAACAAAGATAGCGGGGAAGCTTGTGGATAAGGAAGAATGCTTCTATTGTCATAAGAAAGGACACTGGAAGAATGATTGCAGGGCTTGGAAAGCCAGGACACAGGAATTGAAGCAGGTTGCGGCTTCAGCTTCAGGTGTGTATGTTATTGAAAACTGTCTTTCAATAAACTCTACTTCCTGGGTATTGGATACCGGATCAGGATCTCATATCTATAATTCTTTGTAGGCGTTGAGAAACCGTAGGGTTTTGAAGGCAGGTGACATGACCCTCAGAGTTGCAAACGGAGCTAGCATGGATGCTAAGGCCGTGGGGGACTATCACCTGGGAATGTCAGATTGACATGTTTTGGTTTTGCGTAATTGCTTTTTTGTACCCAACGCAACTTGTAATATCATTTCTGTATCTTTAGTTTCTAAAAGAAGGTTATGAATTTGCGTTTGTAAGTAATGTTGTAAACATTCACCTTAATCAAGTTTTGATTGGGTCAGGTACATTGAGCAATGGTATATACGTATTAAACCAACCACAGATTTTCAATGTCCAGAATACACACAAAAGAAAGTCTCCGGAAATAAATCAGACTTTCTTATGGCATTGTAGACTGGGTCACATCAATGAGAGAAGGTTGACGAAGTTACATACAGAAGGATATTTGAATCCGTTCGAATATCAGTCGTATGCCACTTGTCAATCCTGTCTCAAAGGAAAGATGACAAAGACTCCGTTCACTGGACACGGAGTAAGAGCGAGCGAGCTCTTGGGACTCGTACACAGCGCGTGTGCGGTCAATGTCTATACATGCGCGAAGCGGTTATTCTTACTTCATTACTTTTACGGATGACTTCTCGAGGTACGGTTATGTCTTCTTAAAGAAACATAAGTCCGAAGCCTTTGGAAAATTCCAGGAATATAAGAATGAAGTAGAAAAACAAACCGGCAAAAGTATCAAGATTCTAAGATCGGATCGAGGTGGAGAATACTTATGTGCCGAGTTCCTGGATTATTTAAAAGAGAACGGAATTCTCTCTCAGCTTACTCCTCCATACACTCCGCAACATAACGGTGTATCGGAGAGACGGAACCGAACCCTATTGGATATGGTTCGGTCCATGATGAGTAACACTGAGTTACCGCGATCATTCTGGGGGTATGCGCTAGAATCAGCTGCATACCTTTTGAACCGAGTTCCGACTAAGACTGTGCCTACCACACCATATGAAGTTTGGAGTGGGAAGAAACCCTATCTTCAATATCTGAAGATCTGGGGATGTCCGGCTTTTGTCAAAAAGCAGCATGCGGACAAGCTCGAGGCACGCTCAGTACTGTGCAAGTTTGTGGGATACCCAAAGAACACCAGGGGGTATCTTTTCTACCATGCAGAGGAACAAAAAGTCCTTGTTTCTCGTAATGCCCACTTTCTAGAACACCAGTTCTTAGAAAAGGAAATAAGTGGGAACGCAGTAGAACTAGAAGAAATTCCAGAACCACAGACTATTACTGAAAGCTTAGTGGAACCAGAGGGTTGAAAAGAACAGGACATTCCTACGCCGCTCCGCAGGAGTAGTAGGCAGTCTCATCCGCCCGAGAGATACTACGGTTTTCTCATAGACGGGGATAGAGAGGATTGCATCATAGATTATGATGAGCCTACTAGCTTCCAGCAAGCCGTTCAAAGCGTCGATTCGGTAAAATGGCTGGATGCAGTGCGGACCGAAATTGAGTCCATGTACACCAACAAAGTATGGACGTTGGACATTGCTCCAGACGGGGTAAAACCCGTAGGATGCAAGTGGATCTTCAAAAGGAAGATTGGTGTAGATGGACAGGTTGAGATCTATAAAGCTAGACTGGTTGCAAAGGGTTTTCGTCAAAGACCTGGTTTGGACTATGACGAGACCTTTTCTCCAGTAGCTATGCTAAAATCCATTCGGATCCTTCTTGCTATTGCTGCCTTCCACGATTATGAGATCTGGCAGATGGACGTAAAGACCGCTTTTCTAAATGGAAATTTAGAGGAGTGTGTCTATATGGACCAACCAGAGGGTTTCATTCAGAGTGGGAGCAGCGGAAAGGTGTGCAAGTTGCTTAAGTCCATTTACGGACTAAAGCAGGCATCGCGGAGTTGGAACATCTGTTTTGATGAGACGGTCAAGGAATTTGGCTTTATCAAAAATCCAGATGAACCATGCATCTATAGTAGATTTGTAGCGAGAACTGTAGTATTCCTCGTTTTATACGTGGATGACATTCTCTTAATAGGAAATGACATTCCTATGCTACAATCTGTCAAGGGGTTCTTGTCACATAGGTTCTCCATGAAAGACCTGGGTGATGCCTCATACATCCTGGGGATCCGGATCCATCGTGATAGATCCAAGAGGATTTTAGGACTTTCACAGTCCATGTACATCGACACCATACTGAAAAGATTCAGTATGGAAGATTCCAAGCGCGGTAACCTACCAGCTTGTCACGGGATCACCCTCTCTAAAGAGATGTCTCCCAAGACTGATTTGGAGAGGGATCGCATGTCTATTATACCCTATGCTTCTGCGGTAGGCTCTATAATGTATGCGATGTTGTGTACCAGACCGGATGTAGCTTATGCACTGAGTGTGGTACGCCGGTATCAGTCAAACCCTGGGGAGAAACACTGGATAGCGGTAAAGAACATTCTCAAGTACCTGAGAAGGAATAAGGAGATGTTCTTGGTGTATGGCGGAAAAGACCTCCAGATCGAGGCCTTTGCTGACTCCAGCTTCCAAAGTGACAAGGATGATTCCAAGTCCATGTCGGGTTTTGTCTTTACCCTCAATGGAGGGGCGGTGTGTTGGAAGAGTTCCAAACAGGAAACCGTTGCAGACTCGACGATGGAAGCGGAATACATCGCTGCATCTGATTCCGCAAAAGAAGCTGTTTGGATAAGGAAGTTCTTGAAAGAACTTCAGGTGGTTCCGTCCATTGTTGATCCAATACCTCTGTATTGCAACAACAACGGGGCTATAGCTTTAGCGAAGGAACCCAGGTCCCATCAGAGATCCAGACACATCTTGAGGCGGTATCACCTGATCAGGGAGATCGTAGATCGCCAGGAGATCGAGGTTCGGAGAGTCGCTTCAGAAGATAACACTGCAGATCCATTCACCAAGGCCATGCCCCAGACTCAGTTCGAGCGGCTGATCGAGATGATAGGTCTTCGATACGCCAGTACATGGCCTTAGTGCAAGTGGGAGATTGTTAGAGTATATGCCCTAGAGGCCATTACTGTATCATACTAGTTTGTATATTACTTAATGAAAGCTTGGGATATTCACCTTGTATATACAATCTTGCTCAAAATAGTAGTTTGCTACTTGGTTTGTTTCTACTTCAATATGTACATGTGTTTATTTTAGTATATCGCCTATACACATTAGTGGAGCTCTTAGGATCTTTACTTGATTACCAGCGTTGTGATGGCAGTCACACTAGTGGGGCTGGGTAATCTATAAGCACATCCTTATGCAGGTCCCTGGTCGCAGGACTATCGAGACAGGGCATCGATACTCCGGAGTAGACTAGCGTGTGTGCTTCTCATCCCAGTGTGGGAGATGGTCTGTCCCACAGCCATCAGTACGTCGTACTTGAGAGAGTATGCGGGTGCTCGTTGGGTTACGAGTACACTGGACAGGACTCGTCAGGAACTGACTAGTTGGTATTATACCAATCGTCAGTTATCAGTTCCAAGGTGACATGAGTACAGCTTAGTCCGCTGACTTGACACTGTCACTTCGCCTCGAGTGTGTTCCCACTGTACTTTGATTACTACCCTACCACGGCTCAAAGGAGTCGTGCAAACAGGTGGTAGTTGGGTGCAGTCTCGAAGCACTCGGAGGCAGTGACGGTTAGACAGGATTCGTCTCTCCCGGTATTGGGGGTTGACATCGCGCTGTGTCTAGGAGAGCCATTACACGAGTAGTCCCTGGCCAGAGCAAACGAGATATACTGTTAGGCTTCCAGTGTTATCTCAGGGTGTTTTGGGCTTCACTCCGACACGACTTGTACCGCTATTGGGGGACTGACGTTTACCGCCCCCTAGGCCCGCCATGCGATGTATCAGACGAACAGACCGGACTGTACCGAGATTGTCACATTCAGGCTCAGTAGGAGTTCAGATGGGTTTCACCTCGTCAGTCTTCTTGTCGGCATTTACCTGGGGACCGTTACGCACAGCTAGTGCCGCTTGCGGTCTGTGGTTAAACCCACTGCCAGCGTAGTGTCGAGTCTTTAGAGTCCCACACAGAAAGTTATTCGCCTTTAGGCAAAAGAGTAGAGGTCGCATGGTTTTGCGACAGGTCGCATGGTTTTGCGACAGGGTTCGGTCACATCCGTGTACTTGTGCACGTACAGTGTCCGGACAGTTTACACTAGCGGGCTTTGGTTTAAGCCAGATCCTAGTGTACCTTTTGGGATTGGATTTATCCAGTTTGTATTCGTGTTCCTCGGAACGCGGATGCGGGTGTGTATGCACAGTTGACGGAGAGACAGAGGCGGAGGATTCTCATTAGGGTTGTTGACCGTTGACAGTTGACTATTGACTTTTTGCTCAACCCTAATGAGAATATGATATGTGATTAACAATTATATTAATTAGGTATTATGGTGACATGGTTGTTGAGTTGTTGACTCTGTTGACTTGTTAACTTTTGTTGACTTGTTGACTTTTTTGACCGGTTGACTAGGCTTGACCGGTTGACTAGGCTTGACTAGTTGACCATCATGATAACTATAGCTATCATTTCATGGCAAAGACTTTTGCTTGCTTGCTCTTTTGTGCAAGATGAGTGCATGAAATGATATGGCTATGGTTGCTTAAACCATCACATAATACTTGATTGATATGATGTGTTATGATTGTTTTGGATTATGAGAGCCAAATGAGAAAAGTCTTCTCTCATTCTTTCATGCTCATTCTCTCTCTTGTTCTTGAGCTCTCATCTCCTCCTCTTGCTCTCCCTCTCTTGACTCTATGGTTCACTTGTCTCATGAGTTGAGAACCAAGAACCATAGATAAAATCCCATACAAACTCTTCTCTACTCACTCTAGTTCACAAGGTTTAGCAAACCGAGTGAACTAGTTTCTTCAAAGTTCGAAGAAGGAGCCAAAGGTTGAGGCTTTCAGGTGGATCTATCTTCGGCGCAAGGAGACGACGGGGAGAAGCCGATTCGGACGACCATCGAAGCTTGATGACGAAGTAGTTCGAGAAAAAGAAAGGTATAACTCCCTAACCGAGTAGTTAGCAACTCGTAGTTAGGTTGTTAGTTAGATGTTTAACAAAGATCCGGGTTTTAAGTCCATGTTACCACCTCTAAGAAAATCGTTTTTTATCAAATTCCGCATGCCCGAAAGTACCGGGAGAGGTAGCATAGACTTACAATGTATTCACCAGGTATGATTCTCACATCTGTATGGTTTTACAGATGATGAGTAGGAGTAAGTTATTGGGAATTCGGTGATCATCCTCATTATATCGGGATTCGTTGTAATCGGTGATATTTGAGGAAGTCAACTGGGTTGTTTGCCGGTCGGCAAATATTTGGTTTTGAATATCCGCTGTTATGCACCAATTTCAAATCGATACATTTGTACGTCTATTTTTATAGAGCGAGATATATCTTTTTGAAATTATGTCTGTGACATTTACCTATATTAGTGGATGGTTAGGTAAGGAGCATTAAACAGCGGTGTAATTCTTCTTAACCATAAGTACAGTTTTCAACCTACGACACACAGTGAATGAGTTATCAGACTCAAGGGACTTATACAGAGTATTGTATGTTGTCCAGGGTCCATCAGGACAGAGGGGTTGGTCCTCGTACTATATTCGGTTTACTTATGACTTCTCTGGTTTTTAGACAGGTGTTTCGTGGAAACACAGGGTCCGAATTTTGAGAAGTTATAGGTATTTGAATAAAGTAGAGAACCAAGTATTGCAAGTATCGGGGTTCTTCAAAGTGATCGGAGATGTAGATACTTGAGTATGGTATTCAGTTGATAGTAGTGATTAAGAGAACTTGCTTCTCTTTTAGGTTACTCATAATTGGAAGCATTCCTAAGTTGAGTGACGCTGATAGGCCTCCTTCCATTTAGTTGACATGCACTGGAGACAGCTGCATGATTTGAATTTGGTTCAATTAAATCAGTGCCTCTGGTTCTATATTGGATATAGAATAGTTCGTATCTTAACGTTGTTAGGGTACGGGGAATTGTCCGGCTTATGATTAAAACCAGACTCTGGATAACTCAAGGCACGTTTTTGTAATGGCTGTTTGTGGGTTGACCCAGGCTATGACGAGGGTTGACTTTCTACTATCTGGAAGATCAATAGTGATATTGTTCTAAACTCGCCACAGTTTTAATAAAAATGGATTTTTTTCAGAAAACAGCAGTGGGAGTATGGTAGAACTGGAAGTGATTCTAGAACCGCAAACGATTACTGAAGATTTGATAAGGAACCTAAAGATTCAATCTGGATTGACATTCCATTGGCCACTCCGCAGATAAGGTGGGTAACCTCAGGCATCCGAGAGGTACTCCGGTAGCCTCAAGGACGGTGACAGGGAGGTTCTTGTTTACCCACACTTACCATTGCTGTTGTTCCAGACTGTGAGACCCGGCAGGAGGATGAGTATGGTGTCGTTCTAAACTAGCTTTAGAAGTATACGTGTATATGACTCTGCCAGAGGGTTGCCGTAGTCAGTGGGAGCAGCGGAAGCATTGGTGGACAGGTAGCTTATGTCTATTTATAGACTAAAGCAGATATAGCGGAGATAGATCATCAATTTCTGATGTGACAGTCATAGGTTTGACTTCATCAGAATAGGGGATGGATCTGTTGAGAAGGTAGTAGGGTGTGATGTCATGGTATTTGTATGACATACACAAAGTAGGAAGTAATATTCCTATACTACGATCGGTTATACTTTGGTCGTCACACAGTGGTTTCTCCACATGGGACTTGGACATTATATCAGACATACTGGTTACTAGATCTATGGTTTTAGATCTAGATTTGGGTGGTTTCCCAATTAAGGGTACTTAGACAGCATTCTAAGGGTATTTAGAATGGACGACTCCTGGCACGGTAGTGTACCTGCAGGTGATGGAGTCACCCTCTCTAAAGGTGTCTTACAGACTAAAGGGGAGAGGGATGTGCATGATTGGCAGATCACTTGCTCAGGCAATTGAGTCAATCATGAGATGTCAAGTACTACCCCAGATGTTGTTCTTGCACTAGATGCAATAAGTTGACATTGATCCAATCCTGGAGAAACAGTCGGGAGCAGTTTTAGAACATAAGTGGATGTTCTAGGGATATGATAACGACAACCTCATTTGGGAGACAGTTATCATTCCAGGCTTCCAAGGTGACATGGACAACAAGGAGGTCGTCAGAGTTATAGTTTTTCCTTCTGACGAGGGGCAGTATTTTGGACAGGTGGTCCAAGACAATACTGAGGGAGGCATGGCGCAGGATACTGATTAAGTTCAGTTGACGATAAAGTCTAAGAAGTTTGGATTTGGAGTTCATTTATGAGCTAGGTCCCATCAGACAACCAGACATATTCTAAGACAGGTGTTGCTCATTTCGGGAGATGGGTTTCTCCGCGAACTTGAGATTTAGAGAGACATAGAAAGAAACATCCAGGCGGATCCACTCACCGAGGCTATTCCTCGAACGCAATAGTTTCGCAAACGAGCTTTGTGAGACTGACTAGTAGAGGAGTTTGGTGTTCGGTTTCACACGGGCTGTGAGTATGCGACATCGCAATAATTAGCCTTGAGTGCAAGTGGGAGATTGTTGGAGATAGTGCCCTGAGAGTCAATTATTGGATCACAGCCACGTGATTGCAATGATTGAGGGAGGACCTGTCTCAGTAGAACAGTCTTACTCAAGATGATAGTATGCTATCTGGTTTATCTTTATCATCGTGTACTGCTCTAGGCGACCTGACAGGTCGCTATTACACGTTGATAGAGCCCCTAGGATTCTTGCTTGACCACCAGCAGTATGAGGGCGATCATATAAGTGTGACCTGGGGTCTATAAGCACATCCTTAAAAGGTCCCTAGTCGTGGGAGTTTCGAGACAGGGCATCGATACTCCAGAGTAGACTAGTGTATACAGTCGAGACCCCGACGAGGGCCGGTGGCCAGTCTCACAAGCCACTGGTGTCAGTTGGTTCACCTAAGATGTATACAGGTGCTCATTGGGTTATGAGTACACCGGACAGGACTCGCCGGGAACATGCTAGTTGGTCTTATACCTGACGTCAGATAGCAGTTCCCTGGTGACATGTGTACAGGTTAGTTCATCGACCTGGGGATCGTCATTTGTCTCGTGTGAGTTCCCACTGTACTTTGATTACTACCCTACCACGCTCAAAGGAGACGTGCAAACAGGTTTTAGTTGGGTGCAGTCCCGAGCCACATGGAGGCAGTGAGCGGATCTTCAGGGGTTCGTCTCTCCCGGTATTGGGGGTGAGGTCACGCTGTGTCTAGGAGAGCCATTACACGAAGCCCTCGGCCGAGGCACGAGATTTACTGGTAGGTATTCCAGTAGTATCTCAGGGTGTTCTGGGCTACACTCCGACACGACTTGTACCGCTTTTGGGGGTCTGACTTTTACCAACCCCCTAGGCCCGCCATGCGATGCTCATAGACGAACGGACCGGACTGTATGGATATTGTCACTGACAGGCTCAGTAGGGTGTCAGGATGAGTTCGCTCATCGACGTCCCTTTTGGTCAATACCTGGTAGCCCGGTACGTATTGGCTAATACCTCTAACGTGCTAGTGGTTAAATCCACAGCCGTAGTATTGACGAGTCTTTAGAGTCCACCACACATTCAGTTACTCAAGTTTCGGGCGAAACGCTGTAGAGGCCCTATGGAGATATGGCAGGATCCGATCAGATACGTGCGGTACTGCACGGATCAAGATCGGACGGTTGGTACTAGAGGCTGTATGGAGATATGGCAGGGTCCGATCAGATACGTGCGGTACTGCACGGATCAGGATCGGACGGTTAGTACTAGAGGCCGTATGGATATATGGTTGGGTTCGATCAGATACGTGCGGTATTGCACGGATCAGGATCGAACGGATATTACTAGCCGGCTTTGGTTTAAGCCGGATCCTAGTATAGTACAGTGTAGATTTTGTCTCATTGCTTTTGTATTCGGTTGGAATACAGATGCGGGTGTGTATACACAGTATCGGGGTTTTCCTGTAATTTATTACGGGACCAGTTTTCTGGAGTTGCCAGTTTGCTTTCCGTTTCGGCCAATTTCCTTTGTATCGTTCATTGGCCGAAGATTGGTGCAGTAGGGCTTATTTGCATTTGTGCAAATAAGCAATTTGAAAGGGGGTCTTTGCATATTATTGTATCATGATACTTGCACCATCATTGCTTGACTTTCTTTAGTCATCATGGCTAGTCTTGTAGTATCATGATGGCATGACTTTTTGGTGATGGGAGTTGATTTGGTTTGGAGTGTGGGTTTGTTTGTGATCATTTCCCTTCATGATTATCTTTATTCCCTTGCATTATGGTTGGGGTTCTATCATCCATTCACCTCACTCTCATTTCTCTCCACTCCATCATGGATGGCCGGCCAAGCTTCTTTGGGGCTGTCCAAAATTCTAGAGGTGGGGTTTTTGTGCTTTTGCTTTGATAAAAATCCCACAAGATCAATTTCCTTTGTATCATCCCTCCACCAAAAGGCAACCTCCATGAACCCCAAAATGAGACATGAGCACTACACGCATTCTACAGCAAACCTTGGGCACGTCGGCGCGCCAACTTCGTGCCCGAGTTGCCTCGGTATAGAGGTGGGAGCCCGTAAAAGATGCAGGCGACGTGGTGCCCTTCCGGCGAGGAGGTGGAGACTGGACTTTCCGCGAGAGATCGGGACGACGGCGAGAAGACCGGAGGACACGGATCGCTCGGTATATCTCTCTTCCCCTTCTTGTAGTCAGCTAGGACTAGTTAATGGCACGATCCGGGTTTATAGTGCGCGGTGGTGCCGGTTTAAGAAAAATTTAAAATTAACCATTGCTTCCGCATTTTGGCCTCGGGATGGAGGCCGGGGCGCCGCCGTGCACTTACAGTGTATGCACAGTTGACAGAGGCAGAGGCAGATGATTCTCATTAGGGTTGTTGACCGTTGACTTTTTCCAAACCCTAATGAGAATGAGAAATAAGATTAATAATACTAATTAAAGATAATTGTGCCATGGTTGTGTTGAACTTTTGACTTTTGTTGACTTGTTGACTTTGTTGACCGGTGTTAGGTTTACCTAGCACCTCATGAAGAGTTTGGTAGCATCACATGTGCTAAAATCAAATTTTTATGGTGCTAAGTGAACATACAAAGAATCATCACTAGAAATTTAGGGTTTCATTACAATAGCATCATCACAAGTAGAGAAAGCTAGGGTTTTGAGAGTACAACCTTTGTATCTCCCTACGCTAGACTCCTTGGCTACTTGATGGTTGGAAAAAGGTTGGCTTGAGATCTTCTAGGTCCACGACGATCCACCCGAAGCTCCTTTGCCCAAAGCTCCTTGCTTTACTCGATATGTGATTGAAGTAGAGCAAACACCCTACACAAATGGGCTAGATGTGTGTAGTATGATGATGTTGTTTGTTTTCTATAATCAAAATTCTTTCTTTTAATCAACCTCACTCAAAGAAATTATCAAGAGAGGAAGATGAAGATGGTGGCTACGCTTTCTCACATAATGAAAATGATATGAGAGTGAATAATGAAATGAGAAAAGAATAATCTATATTAATCTTTCTCACTTCAACCATGGTTAGAATTATCCAGATCTTTTTCAAAATGAGTTAAAAGGTAAAAATATAATTAACTCAAGGTTAAGATGTGGTTGAAGCATGGTCAAAGATGATAAGTATAAACCTTGTGTGAATTATCCTTTCTCTTTTTCTTAATGATAAATAAATAGATAATTCTACAATGTAAGTCTTGCATTGCTACCAAACATGTATCAACAACCATGATACGATGTATATATGTATGTATCCATGCACATCATCATGTGCATACATGTATGTATACAAAAATAGAAAAAGAGTTTAACTAAAGAATTGATCTAAAAGTCATTTGTTAAATCAACACTTGATTTTGCAAACTGGTCATATCACATACGACCCGACCAATAGAAAATGCCCGATTAATATACGGTATCATATATCCGTATTTAATCAGGTCCTCGCGCATATCTCATATGCACACCACATCTTTTCGCCTGAGCCAGGAAACTTCATTGTGGGACTCTAAGACTCGTCAATACGTCGGCAGTAGGTAATGATCATATCAAATACCTACAAGCCGCAAGCGGTCAGCTAAACGTAACGGCCACCCGGCTATTGAGCGATCGGAAGAAAACAAGCGAACCTGTCACAACTCACGTCGAGCCAACCAGCAACACAACCGTACAGTCCGGTCTCTTCGTCAGATATGCTGCATATCGAGTCTAGGGATGGTAACGTCGACCCCAATAACTCAATAAGTCATGCCGATGAATAGTCTATAACAGATCGAGAAACTACTGATAACACTTATCAGTAAATCTCAACAGCCCTGGCCAAGGACTTACTGATATAGCCAATCGAGCACAACACAGCATCAACTCCCAATAACGGGAGAGACGAAACCCCTCCTATCACTCATTGCCTTCGTGTGTCTCGGGACTGTACCCAATAGCCACCTATTTGCACGACTCGGTAGAGCCGTGGTAGGGTGGTAATCAAAGTACAGTAGGAGAACACACAAGACTCTATGACGATCTCGGGTCTACAGACTAACCTGCACCAGTGTCACCTGAGAACTGCTATCCGACGATAGATATAATTCCATATAGGAGTTCTCGGTGAGTCCGTCCAGTGTACCCAGTCATCACTGATCACCCGTATACGATCTCGATGTCAAACATCGATGAATGTGGGAACATCCATCGCCCATCATATGGGTCTAGTATCATATACGCTAGTCTACTCTGGTATATCGATGCCCCGTCTCGATACACCTGCGACTAGGGACATTTCAGGATATGCTTATAAACTACAGATGTCCCACCAGTATGATCTCCATCATAATCACAGTAGTCAAGCCTATATCCTCAGGGCTTTATCAACATGCATGAATGAATAAAAGCATGATCAAATCAACATGCCAGATAAAGAAGAACCAGATAGCATACTATCATGTCGAGCAAGAATGTACACTGAATATATATATATATATATATATATATATATATATATATATATATATATATACATGTATAAATACATCCACTATCACATAATGGCCTCTAGGGCATACATATATCCAACAACCGGTTGACTATTGTTGACTTGTTGAGCATCATCATTTCATTTCAAAGATGCTTCTTGTTTCTTGCAAATGCATTAAATGATGAAATGATAATGGTCATTAATAAACTAACCATCACAATTTCTTAATCATTATTATTATTATCATTATTCTTATTTTCTGAGCATGGTTGCAAAAAGAGAGTTCATTCTATCATATTCTTTCTCTCTCTTGAAAGAAAGCTCTCCCTCTTCCTCTCTCAAAGTTTAAGTGTTCCATGAGTTGGAAATCATAAACTTTTGAGACAAAACCACCATAACTCCTCTTTACTCATTCTAGGGTTCTAGGTTTGGCAAACCAATCACCTTAGTTACCTCTAGGTTGAGGTAGGAGCTCAAGTTCGAGGCCCTCGGGTGGATCTATCTTCGGCAAAGAGGAGACGACGAGGAGGAGCCGTTCAAACCACTACAAGGAGCAAGCAAAGAGGAGAACCACAAAAAGAAGAGAAGGAGTTCAAGACCTAGGTATAACCATTCTACATAGTAGCTAAAACTTGTAGTTTATTTGTTAGTTTTTTGTTTAGCAATGATCCCTCATGGATGGTCCATGTTACCTTGATAGAAAAATTTTATATTTACCTATTCTGCCTCCCCGAAAGAACCGGGGTGGGTAACGTGGACCTAACAATATAGTGCTCCCAACATGCGCAAAATCCAAATCAAGTGCATCGATCATGCAGAAATGAAATCTAAATCAAGTGCATCCAACATGCACGAATAAAAATCTAAATCATATGCATCCATCATGCACGAATAAAATCGCATCCAACATGCACGAATAAAATTGCAGCCAACATGCACGAATAAAAATCTAAATCAAGTGCATCCAACATGCACGAATGAAATCTAACTCATGTGCATCTGATGCGCACGAAATCCAATACCAAGCGCCTATTATGCGCAAAAATCCAACCAAAGCGTGTCAGGTCCGTAAAAAGCGTCTAGTGCAGTAGCATGCACGAAAACGAACATCAAGTGCAAACGCGCACAAAAACATAAATCTGGTAAAACGAATGCTCAAAGACACAAATCGGGTGCAACCGATGTACGGGGTATAAATCCGGTGCATCCAATGCACGCAATACAAGTCCGGTGTATCCAGTGCACGAAATACAAATCCGGTGTATCCAGTGCACGAAATACAAATCCGGTGTATCCAGTGCACGAAATACAAATCCAGTGCAACAAATGAACAAAATACAAATTGGGTGCAACAAGTGCATGGAAATGCATTAATAACTCAAATGCGTATTAAAACAACACCGAGTGTGCTAAGGTGTATAAAAATCAATAACGTGTGCAACTATGTGCTCAAAATCCGTATCAATGCACTGTAAGCACATGTGAGCTATACCGAGTGCAAAAATCAAATCGAGTGCGTACCACATGCACAAAATCATATCAACTGCATGAAATCCACGAAATCATGAAAACGTGCTACCAAGGTACAAAATCGACATCAAGTGCAATAGATATGCACAAATCATAAACCAACACAACGGTGTGTAAAACGTATATCAAGTGCAATAACTATGCACAAAAATGTAAATACCCAATAGGTGCAGCCATGGTGCACGAAAACAATATCATGAAACTCAATCATCAAAACCCAAATCCAAGCGATATAAGCGTGATACTCGAATCATAAATGCAAATCGCAACAAATGACATTGAGGTACACCTCCTACAATGTCGAAAAATGTTGGTGCGCCCAAAACTGGCAGAGCAAGAACATCCGCTTGCATCCTGCTCACGGTCTGGCACCCTCTGTCTCTGGGTCCTTATTTCTCTGTGGATTACCAATCTCGCAATCAATCGGCTCCTCGGCTCGGTCAGGTGTGCTAACGGGAACGATTCCGCTCTGGCACTCCTCTGGTCCTCTCTCGGCCAATTAGCATGACCACTCGTAAAGCAGCACATCACTGGCGTCGGCCTCTGGCCCTCTAAATACACGTGACATAACTGATCCATGGTACAAATCTTAGTGCAGCAGTGTCCTGGAAGGAACCTGCTCAAGGTCTCTTCCGATCTTGCCTATGCCGAACTATACGGAGGCTGGTACTCTTACAAAATCTTTTCTCGTTTTCTGGACATCTGTGTTCTAAGCACAACATTTCCTGTGGAACTGGCTGTATCCAAACGCCTCTATATACATATCCGATCTCTAATCTCAATGAAGAGTAACAACAGCTTGTCAGCATCTCGTACGACGTCTGTCGGCGTATTGACGAGGCTTGTAGGTGTTTGATATGATCAGCACCTAATGATTTCCTATAGCAAATTCCAGTCTATGACGACGTCTATCCGCATAAGATTTCTGCCTGCTCTTGGCTGCTCTCATCCTTTCTCGAATCAACTGGATTTTCTCTGTCATCTCCTGCACAAGCTGAGATCCCAAAACACTGCTCTCACTGAGCTCTGTCTAACAAACTGGTGATCGACATCTCCTCCCATACAATGCCTCGAAGGGTGCTATCTGAATCGTCTCCTGAAAGCTGTTATTGTAGGAGAACTCTATCAAGGGCAAGTGACGATCCCAACTGCCACCAAAATCCAGAACGCAAGCCCAGAGCATATCCTCGAGAGTCTGTATGTTATGCTCTGAATGACCGTCGGTCTGCGGATGAAAAGATGTACTAAAACTCAATCGGATGCCCAAAACCTCCTGAAGTTTCTGCCATAGTCGGCCGACGAACTGGGTGCCTCTGTCCGACACAATGCAAGTTGGAACGCCGTGTAGTTGCACAATCTTATCAACATATATCTGAGCATACCGAGCGAATCTGAAAGTGGTCTTAACTGGCAGAAAGTGAGTCGCTTTCGTCAGTCGGTCTATGATCACTCAAATAGATTCATACCCTTGACTGGGCCTAGGTAGACACACAATAGAATCCATAGAGATATGCTCCCACTTCCACTCTGGAATGGGCAAAGGTTGTAATTCTCCTGCTGGCTTCTGATGCTCGGCCTTGACTTTGTAAGTCTATGTCGCTCACCCCGCAAGCAAGCGAGGAGGCGGAACAGGTAAAAATCAAAACTTTCTTACATAGAAAGATAGACTAACGCTTAAGGATCTTTGCAAAACCATTACTAATGAACTACAAGAGGTTTAATCTACTGTGATATGAAGATTATACCTCACGAAAATGGTCCTTCGGTTCTTCCCTCCGCTGTCCTCCTCGTCCATGTGAGCTCCGAGGATTGATTCGGATCTTGGTCACCTCCGCGGCCTCCAAGAGTCGAAGACGATCCACCCGAGAGTCTATAGTCCGAGCTCCACCTCAAGCCGAGGTAATCGGGGTAACAAGTTTGCTAGATATCCTAGGTGATGTAGATGAAGAAGATCGATTTGTTTGTCTATTTAGATTCTATTTTTCTAAACACATGAGAGCTGTAGAAAAATCTAGAGAGGAAGAAGAAGGAGGAACCATGGGAACTTTCTTTTGGATGAAAGAGAAAGCACAAAAGATAATGATCCATATAAAATATATTTAGTAATCTTTTATCATGATAATTTTGATGGCTACCCTTGATTTGACCATTATCATCTCAAAGATAAATCCAAATGAATAAGAAGAGTCTAGTGCTTGCAAAATATCTAAGTCAACAATGGTCAACTAGGTCAAATGGTCAAGCAAGGTCAAATGGTCAAACCAATTAGCCATAACACAATTATCATTAAAAAGATTAGTAAATATTTTCCTCACCTCATAATGGTTTTTACCAAATCAATGGTCAAAACACAAATGAGGCACCTCCTTCTTCGCTCCTCACAACCGTGCATACACACCCGCATCCGCATTCCATAGAATACGAATGCACAGAAGACAAAACTAATCCATCTATACAATACTAGGATCCGGCTTAAACCAAAGCCACTAGTACTTTCCGCCCGAACATCATACGCGCACAAGTGCACTTAAGTGATCGTAGCCCTGCCGTAAAACCATACGACCTCTATACCTTTTGCTCAGTGTAGGGAAACTCTCTGTGTGGGACTCTAAAGACTCTACACTATGCTGGCAGTGGGTTTAACCACGGACCGCAAGCGGTACTAGCTGTACGTAACGGTCCCCAGGTAGATGTCGATAAGAAGGCCGATGAGGTATACCCATCCGAACTCCTACTGAGCCTGAATGTGACAATCTCCGTACAGTCCGGTCTATTCGTCTAAGAGTATCGCATGTCGGGCCTAGGGGCGGTAAACATCAGACCCTTAATAGCGGTACAATTCATGCCGGAGTGTAGCCCAGAACACCCTGAGAAACTACTGGAAACACTACCAGTAATTCTCGCTTTCCCTGGCCAGGGATTTTGTGTAATGGAACTCCTAGACAAAGCGTGATATCAACCCCCAATACCGGGAGAGACGAATCCTATTTAACCGCTACTGCCTCCAAGTGCTTCAGGACTGCACCCAACTACTACCTGTTTGCACGACTCCTTTGAGCCGTGGTAGGGTAGTAATCAAAGTACAATGGGAACGCACTCGAGGCGAAGTAGCAGTGTCAAGTCGACGGATTAAGCTGTACTCCTGTCACCTGGGAACTATTATCTGACGATAGGTATAGTACCAACCAAGAGTTCCCGATGAGTCCTGTCCAGTGTACTCGTAACCTAACGAGCACCCATATACTATTTCCAGTACAACGTACTAATGGCTGTGGGACAGACCATCTCCCCTACTGGGATGAGAAAAGTATACGCTAGTCTACTCCGGAGTATCGATGCCCCATCTCGATAATCCTATGGCTAGGGACCTGTATAAGGATGTGCTTGTAGATTACCCAGCCCCCACTAGTGTGACTGCCATCACAACGCTGGTAATCAAGCAAAGATCCTAAGGGCTCCACTAATATGTATAAGCGATATGCTAAAAGAAACACATGCACATATTGAAGTAGAAACAAACCAAGTAGCATACTACCATTTTGACCAAGACTGTCTATACAACTGTGAATATCCAAAGCTTCCATTAAGTAATATACAAACTAGTATGATACAGTAACGGCCTCTAGGGCATATACACTAACAATCTCCTACTTGCACTAGGGCCATGTACAGGCGTATCGAAGACCTATCATCTCGATCAGCCGCTCGAACTGAGTCTGGGGTATGTCCTTCGTGAGTGGATCTGCAGTGTTATTCTCCGAATCTACTCTCCTCACCTCGATCTCCTGGAGATCTATGATCTCCCTGATCAGGTGGTACCGCCTCAAAATGTGTCTGGACTTCTGATGGGACCTGGGTTCCTTCGCTAAAGCTATAGCGCCGTTGTTGTCACAATACAGCGGTATTGGATCAACAATGGTAGGAACCACCTGAAGCTCCGTGAGGAACTTCTTCATCCAGACAGTTTCCTTTACGGCATCGCAAGCAGCTATGTACTCGGCTTCCATCGTTGAGTCAGCAACGGTTTCCTGCTTGGAGCTCTTCCAGCAAACCGCCCCTCCATTGAGGGTAAAGACATAACCCGACATGGACTTGGAGTCATCCTTGTCACTCTGGAAGCTGGAGTCAGCAAATTCCTCAATCTGGATGTCTTTTCCGCCATACACCAAGAACATCTCTTTAGTCCTTCTCAAGTACTTGAGAATGTTCTTTACTGCTATCCAGTGTTTCTCCCCTGGGTCAGACTGATACTGGCTTACAACGCTCAATGCGTATGCTACATCTGGTCTGGTACATAACATCGCATACATTATAGAGCCTACCTCAGATGCGTAGGGTATAGATGACATCGAGCCCTTTCTAAATCAGTCTTGGGAGACATCTCTTTGGAGAGGGTGATTCTATGACAAGCCGGTAGATTACCGCGCTTTGAATCTTCCATACTGAATCGTTTCAGTATGGTGTCGATGTACCAGGACTGTGAAAGTCCCAATATCCTCTTAGATCTATCACGATAGATCTGGATCCCCAGAATATAGGAGGCATTACCCAGGTCCATCATGGAGAACCTATGTGACAAGAATCCTTTGACTGACTGTAGGGTAGGAATGTCATTTCCTATCAAGAGAATGTCATCCACGTACAAGACGAAGAATACAACAGTTCTTCCTACAATCTTACTATATATGCATGGTTCATTTGGATTTTTGATAAAGTCGAATTCTTAGACGGTATCATCAAAGCAGATGTTCTAACTCCACGATGACTGCTTTAGTCCATAAATGGACTTAAGCAACTTGCACACTTTACCGCTGCTCCCACTCTGAATGAAACCCTCCGGCTGATCCATATAGACGCACTCTTCCAAATTTCCATTTAGAAAAGCCGTCTTTACGCCCATCTGCCAGATCTCATAATCGTGGAAGGCAACAATAGCAAGAAGGATCCGAATGTATTTGAGCATAGCCATTGGAGAAAAGGTTTCGTCATTGTCCAAACCAGGTCTTTGACGAAAACCCTTTGCAACAAGTCTAGCTTTATAGGTTTCAACCTGCCCATCTACACCAATCTTCTTTCTGAAGATCGATTTGCAGCCTACGGGTTTTACCCCTTTTGGAGCAATTTCTAAAGCCCAAACTTTGTTGGTGTACATGGACTCCATTTCGGTCCGCATTGCATCCAGCCATTTTACTCTCTGAGATATACGGTTTATGCCGGAAAGGTACGAAGTTGGACTAATTTGGAAACATTAGGCAATTTACTTTATACCTACTATTCCGTCTAGTTTTTGGTTCCTAGTCTGATTTTATTAGTAGCCATGATTGGGGCTATAGTACTGACTATGCATAGGACTACAAAGGTGAAAAGACAGGATGTATTTCGACGAAATGCTATTGATTCTAGGAGGACTATAATGAGGAGGACGGCAGACCAAATCGACATCTCGCTCACGCCTCCCGGTCGGCCCTGTTTGCGACCAGGGGGAAAAAGGTACAAACCGGGTGTCATCAGTGGTCCATCCAGTCTTCCTTTTTTTCTTAGCCACATCGCCGCCATCAGTTCCAGGCCGAGTATGTAAACCCACCATTTACAACGTCTTCTTTTTTTTACCAGAACTCCCTCTCCTGATCCTTCAAACGGATTTCACCACTAAACAAGTTCTTCCCAACATATGACTTTGACTCTGAGTCCTGCTTCAGTCTCTTCTGTACATGATCATCCAATGTATCAGCTGACCTTCTCTTCTTCTCCGAACTGGATAGAGCAGAGTTATACCGGTGCTGTTCTGAGTCACCGCTCTGAATGGCTTGCTGGAAGCTAGTAGGCTAATCATTTTCAATGATGGAATCCTCTCGATCCCCATCTACGAGAAAACCGTAGTATCTCTCAGGCGGATGAGACTGCCTATTGCTCCTGCGTAGTGGCGCTGTATTGTCCGGTTCTCCTGAAACTTCTGAATCTACCAAGCTTTCAGCAATAGGTTGTGCTTCTGGAATTTCTTCCAGTTCTATTGCGCTCCCACTTATCTGATTTTCTAAAAATTCAGTTTCCAAGAAGTGGGGATGCTGAGAAACAAAAACCTTTTGTTCCTCTGCGGAATAGAAAAGATATCCCCTGGAGTTTTTGGGGTATCCTACAAACTTACACAGTACTGAGCGTGCCTCGAGCTTGTCCGCATGCTGCTTCTTTACAAAAGCTGGACATCCCCATGTCTTAAGATACTTAAGACAGGGTTTCTTCCCACTCCACATCTGATATGTTGTGGTAGGCACAGTCTTGGTTGGAACCTTGTTCAAAAGATATGCAGCTGTTTCTAGTGCATAACCCCAGAAAGATCGCGGTAACTCAGCCTTACTCATCATGGAACGAACCATATCTAATAGGGTTCGATTCCACCTTTCCGATATACCATTGTGTTGTGGTGTGTATGGAGCAGTAAGCAAAGAGAGAATTCCATTCTCTTTTAAGTAGCCCAGAAACTCAGCACTCAAGTATTCACCACCTTGATCAGATCTCTGTGTCTTGATACTTTTGCCTATTTGTTTTTCCACTTCATTCTTGTATTCCCGGAATTTCTCAAAAGCCTCGGATTTATGCTTCATCAGGAAGACATGTCCATACCTAGAGAAATCATCCGTAAAAGTAATGAAGTATGAATAACCACTTCGCGAATGTGTAGACATTGGACCACACACGTCACTGTGTATGAGTCCTAAGAGCTCTCTCGCTCTTACTCCGTGTCCAGTGAACGGAGTCTTTGCCATCTATCCCATGAGACAAGATTCATAAGTAGCATAAGGCTGATACTCAAACGGATTCAAATATCCCTCTTTATGTAACTTCGTTAACCATGTCTCATTGATGTGACCCAGTATACAATGCCATAAGAAAGCCTGATTTGTTTCCGGAGACTTTCTTTTAAGTGTGTTCTGGACACTGAAAACCTGAGCTTGATTTAATACGTATATTCCATTTTCTAATGCGCCTGACCCAATCAGAACTTGATTTAGGTGGATGTGGACCACATCGCTTACAAAAGTAAAATCAAATCCTTCCTTAGAAAGCAAGGATACAGATATGATATTACAAGCTAGCCTAGGTACATATAAACAGCTACGTAGAATCAATATCTGCCCACTTGTCAATCCAATGTGATATTCCCCTACGGATTCAGTGTCCACGCTCATTCCGTTAGCAACCCTGAGAGTTATATCACCTAACCTGATAACTGTACGGTTTCTCAAAGCCTGTAATGATTACAGATATGAGATCCTGATCCGATATCTAGTATCCAGGAAGTAGAGTTAATTGACATACAGTTTTCTATTACAAACACACCCGAAGTCGAAACCACAACATGCTTCGAATCCTGGATACTGGCTTTCAAAGCCCTGCAATCCTTCTGCCAATGTCCTTTCCCGTAACAATAGGAACATCCCTCCTTCACTACATCTAGTCCCGAAACTTTTACCCTTCCCTTTCCTTCTACTTCCCTGGTTTCCTTCAGGGTGTTAGTAGAGGGCAGAGACTGTAGAATCAAGTCAGTATTTGACCCGTTCTTCGACGTCGTCTTTGTAGGGTTCCTAGGCACTCTAATGAGGTTCCACAACAGATCAACCATGGCAAAATCAAATTTTTCCGGTGCCGAGAAACCCTAATGCTATCGTTGACTAGAGTTTAAGGCGAAACATGCAACTAGTTAACAACTTAACTAAGAGTGAATGGAAAATACAACCTTTGTAGATCCGGTCCTCCACCTCCATAGCTCCGTGACGATGTTCCTTCGCTGCGATCATCGGATCTCGGACTCTAGTGTTGATTCCATCGGAGAAATGATCGGGCTAGGTCGTCGACTTCGATGCCGAAGATGATCTACGTCGAGGCAACTCAAGATCAAGCTCCAACTCCACCAAGTCATGAAACTTGTGAAGAAAACACCCTATACTACATGGCAAGTGGTAGAGGATGAAGAAATAGGAAGTGGGTTCACTTTGGATTTGGATTTCTCACTTGGAATCATCACTTAGAATTTTCTAGCCATGGTTTCTTCTTTTCATGAAGAAGATGAAGAAGAAGAAAGAAAAAGAATTATAAATAATAGAAAAACAAGTGATGGTTATCATAATGCAACCATGGTTAAGTGTAGAGAATAAACTAGGGTTAGGTGAATGGTTAGGGTTAAGGAAAGAAACAAAATGGTCATGCTTTCAAAGCTTCATGAAGCTTCAACAAAAAAACGAAAGTAGCAACCATTTCATTTCATGTCCAAATATAAATGAAAAGAAATAAATAAATAAGTAAATCAAACCCTAACCATTAACTTAATCATGGTTTAATCATACACACCCAAGTTTGCATGAATCATCAAACATGATACAAACTAGTGCACAAAACTATATCATATATACAATGTGCACATTCAAGTGCGAAAGTAATCTTAAGTGAACCAATATTAGTTAATGTAAAGTAATATATCAAATATATAATTATACATTAAATAATTAAATCAACACTTGATTTAACGATCCGGTCACATCGCATATGACCGACTAATATCCAATGTATCGACTTATCGAATCAATCCTCGATTCGATAACCAGGTTATATCGCATACAACCAATCGATACATTCATCGCGAGAATAGAATACAGTATCGCATACACGAATTATTCTCGGTCCCGCACATATCTCATATGCGCTCCTATTTCGTTTCGCTTGAGCCAGGAAACCTCTGTGTAAGACTCTAAAGACTCGTCAATACGCCGGCAGCAGGTGATGATCATATCAAACACCCACAAGCCGCAAGCGGTCTGCTAAACGTAACGGCCACCCGGGTATTGAGCGATCAGAAGATCGACGAGCAAGCCCGCTCACACTCCTGTGAATCCAACCAGTAACACTTACCGTACAGTCCGGTCTGTTCGTCTGATATGTCGCATATCTCGCCTAGGGGTGGTAAACGTCAGACCCCAGTAGCTCGATAAGTCGTGTCGATATGAGGTCTATTACAGTTCGAGAAACTACTGGTAACACTTACCAGCAAATCTCAGCAACCCTGGCCAGGGATTTCCGGTTATAGCCAATCGAACACAGTGCAACATCAACTCCCTATACCGGGAGAGACGAATCCCCTCCTATCGCTCATTGCCTCCATGTGATTCGGGACTGTACCCAAAAACCACCATTTTGCACACCCTCTTGGACGTGGTAAGGTAGAAATCAAAGCACAGTGGGAATCACACAAGACTCTATGACGATCTCGGGTCTACGGACTAACCTGTAGCAGTGTCACCAGAGAACTGCCATCTGACACAAGGTATAATACCATCTGGGAGTTCTCGGCGAGTCTGTCCAGTGTACCCAGTCTCCCCTGAGCACCCGTATATCATCTCTGATGTCAATCACCAATGGATATGGGATCTTCCATCGCCCATCTGTATGGGTCGAGAAGGTATACGCTAGTCTACTCTGGTATATCGATGCCCCGTCTCGATACACCCACGACTAGGGACCTTGAAGGATGTACTTATGGACTACCATGTCCCCACTAGTATGATCTGCATCATAGTCCAGGTAGTCAAGTACACATCCTAAGGGCTTTACCAACATGTAACAGAGAGACAATCAGTATACACGTTAAGGTAAAGAGTAACCAGATAGCATACTATCATGTCGAGCAAGAAAGTCCTCCCTATATATGTCCCAGCATCCACTACAATATACATTTTATGTACAGTAATGGCCTCTAGGGCATACATATAACTAACAATCTCCCACTTGCACTAGGGCTATCTGTAGCAGTGGTTGTAGTATCTCATACTCAACCATCCCATATAAGTCTCTCTCTGGGAAAAAGCCTTTGTGAGTGGATCCGCCATATTGTCCTCTGAGTCTACTCTCCTAACCTCGATCACCCTGGAGATCAACCATCTCCATGATCAGGTGACACTGCCTAAGAATTATATCTGGATCACTGATGGGACAGGCGTTCCTTGACATATGCCACAACTCCATTGTCACACAATAGGAGGAACGAAGTTCATCTCATGAACTAATATACATCCAGACTGCCTCTTTGGTAGCATCTTAAGTAGCGATGTATCCAGCCTTTATCGTCTAGTTTGCCACGGTATCTAGCTTGGAACTCTTCCAACATACCGTCCCTTTACTGAGGGTAAAGACAATGCCTGTGACTGACTTTCAGTCGTCCTTATCACCCTGGAACCTTTCCAGTGATTCTCCCTGTTGGATATATGTATGCCCTAGAGGCCATTATGAGATAGTGTATGTACTGATGTGTATATATATATATATATTCGGGTGACAGTCTTGCTCAAAATGATAGTATGCTATCTGGTTTTACTTTATCATATGTTCACTTGATCATGTTTATATTCATTTGGTACATGTTGATAAAGCCCTAAGGATATTGGCTTAACTACTAAAATTATGATGCGGATCATACTAGTGGGACATCTGTAGTTTATAAGCATATCCTTGAAATGTTCCTAGTCGTAGGTATATCGAGACAGGGCATCGATATTCCAGCTTAGACTAGCGTATACCATTCTTGTTCCATATGATGGGCGATGGATGATCCCATATCCGTCTGGTGTGTTGACACCGAAGATAGTATACGGGTGCTCAGTGAGACTGGGTACACTGAACGGACTCACCGAGAACTCCTATATGGTATTATATCATACGTCGGATAGCAGTTCTCAGGTGACACTGGTACAGGTTAGTCTGTAGACCCGAGATCGTCATAGAGTCATGTGTGTCCTCCCACTGTACTTTGATCTCCACCCTACTGCGGCTCTACTGAGTCGTACAAACAGGTGGATTTTGGGTATAGTCTCGAGGCATCTGGAGGCAGTGAGCGATAGGAGGGGTTTCGTCTCTCCCGGTATTGGGGGTTGATGCTGTGTTGTGCACGATTGTCTATAACGGGAAGTCCCTGGCCAGGGCTGCTGAGATATTACTGATAAGTGTTATCATTAAGTTTCACGATCTGTTATAGACCATATACCAGCATGACTTATTGAGTTATTGGGGTCGACGATTCCATCCCTAGACTCGATATGCAGCATATCTGACGAAGAGACCGGACTGTACGGTTAGTGTTGCCAGATGGATTGACAGGAGTTTTGACAGGTTCGCTTGTTCTTATTCTGATCGCTCAATACCCGGGTGGCCGTTACGTTTAGCTGACCGCTTGCGGCTTGTAGGTGTTTGATATGATCATCATCTACTGCTGGCGTATTGACGAGTCTTAGAGTCCCACATAGAAGTTTCTCGGCTCTGGCGAAACGAAGTGGTGCACATATGAGATATGCGCGGAGCCTCGATTAAATACTAGTATATGATACTGTATTTTAATCGGGCATTTAATATTAGTCGGGTCATATGAGATATGATGGATTTATTAAATCAAGTGTTGATTTAATATTGGCTTTTATATATTATTTATTTAAATCCTTTTCTTATTTTGGATACATGCATGTATATGTACATGATGATGTGCATACATACATACATGAAATGTATCATGGTTGATGATACAAAGAGGAAGGCAATATAAGAATCATATTGTAGATAAGATAATGTTTAGATTTTTCATTAAAGATTAAAGGCAAAAGAAATGGTTAATGAGTCATTGCTTCCACACTCATCTACACAATTCTTTAACTCAACCATAGTTTCCATTCCTTTTGCCTTTTAACCTTAGATGAAATATCTAGATTTTTATTCTACTATGGTTAAAGTTATGATAAGATCTCTCTCTCTCTCTCATTTATCTTTTACATTATCATTATCTTAGAAAAAGAAAAGAGTGAGACTTCTTCTTCTTCCTCAAACCCTAGCTCTCTTTTAATGGTTAAAAAGAGTTAGAAAAAGAAAAGAAAAGGTAATAAATAAGAACATCAACCACTTCATCATCCTACACAACCTTAGCCATCTTGTGTAGGGTGTTGTGCTTCAAGGATTTCCAAAGATCGTAGGAAGCATCAAGCTTAGGGCAAAGTGCTTCGGGTGGATCGTCGTGGACGAGGAGTTGATCAAGTGGACCTTTGCAAAGCCTAGGAGTCTTCCAAAGTGAACTACAAAGGTTGTAGTTTCAACACTTAGCATGACTTAACTCTTAATCTTGATACTATTAATTGTTACTTCATATATTCTAGTTCGATTCTTTGTATAGTTTGCTTAGCACCTCAAAATTTTTATTGTTATAGCATGCATGATGCTTCTAAACCTTTATAGAGGTGTTAAGAAAACCCTACATGGTATAAGAGCCAAGCTAGAGCTTTGTGGTAACCTAAACGACGTTGAAAACTTCGAACGGACGAAAATCGACACCCGGGAGGTGCTCTTTGGAAATTTTTTAAAAACCTGGTATTTTTCAAATTAAAAATATGTAAAAAATTAAGCACGGAACTATAAGAGCCCACCAGAAAAACGAGCCCATAATTCGACCGTACGGCCGCGGAACCGCGGCCCAAGGGGGCTTTATGCGGTGGTTCCGCGGCGGTATAGTTGACTCATGTGTCGAATTTTCTTGTGCTGGCCCGTATAATTCTCTGTTATTACTAGTATTTTTATAATCTGCCCAGGTGTTGAGATTACAGAGCAGTTTGTGGTTGTTTAATATGTTTGATCGGATGTTCCAACGTCGCTTAGTTTAATAGTATGTGTTACAATAATTGAAATCTACAAATTTGTTTGTTGCGTGTAAATCTAGCAGTTCGGTCTCGGGATTAACGGAAATCTTGTTGAATTATCCGGTTTGTTTTGAAAAGGTGTTTTCTTGAATGAGACCCAAATGCGAGCTGTACATTGTTTAGGCATGAAATCTTGTATATGTGATATTCCGGATTTGTGTTGTCTAAAGGTGGTTAAAGATTCCAATTGTTGTATTTTTCTATTTTATTTCTCTGTGTCGATGAGATTTGATATGCAGGATTGTCGCAATGAATAGCCGGGGGGTTTTCTTTTTATGTGAGATGAGAGTATTCTTTCAATTCATGTAATATTAATTTGTATGTAATATTCTTTTATTTGGGACACTTCCGGGGTGAGGTTGTTGTCACCAGTGTTGTATATTATTTACTTTTCCGCATTAGGATAGACCCAAGGTGGAGGGCACAAGTGACCGGGTTCTTGGGTTCAGTGGGAGGCCATCTCGAGGAGTCGAGACCGGGTCTCCTAAACTCCAGAATTGGTAGGGTCTCTTGCCGCTCTCGTAGGGGTCTAGGGGTGTGGGCTTGGCTATTTATTACGACCGTGGAATCCGTATTTTTATTGCTGGCTAAATATAAAATACGGACCTCCTAGATATCCTTTATATGCTTCTGCTGCTTTTATTATCTGATGTGATCTTTTAATGCATATCTAAGACGAATGAAATTTTATATATGATATATTTTAAACGTTACTTATGTTTTTCACCCGCACTGGCCCCGTCCCGGTATGCCGTTAGTTAAGTAACCTAATGGTGCATATCAGGACACTGTGACGAATGCGAGTGGCATAAGTGTACGTTATATTTTCGTTTCTTTCTGTAATGGCTTAGGATTTAAATGATGGGACTACATTAATGAGATTAATGTAAAAGATAAATGAACCTAAAAAGATGTTGTAGAATCAGATTTTAAACACACTCGGCCTTTTTGTAAGAAAAAAGCAAGTTTCAAAATGCGGAGCTTAAGCCACTCCTTTTAAACTCATTAGATTCTACAACGATATCAAGTTCAAAGCGTCAAAAGTTTTCTTAAAAACTATCCGCAACCCTCCGTCATTTTAGGAAGTAGAGTACTTAGTATTCGTGCTGCGTATTTTGACTTTAGTTAAGGCGCAGTGTACGGTAGCTGAGTGATGTCTTCCTACACTGCATATGATGCTGAATAATTAGGACATTCATAGGATTATGTTGACTTTAGTTAAGGGTCATATGAGTGGGTCTAGTTAATCACGAAATGACGGGAAGAACTTGACTAGTACTTATGATATGTTGACTTTAGTTAAGGTCATAAGTACTAGGGGTAAAAATTATATCGGGAATTTCAAGAGTTGAAAATTACAATGAGATTGTATACCTACTATATGATAATAGGATCCCGATCCCACTGCGAGCAAATGTTGCTCCCGGGAGAATTTTGCACTTTACAATTAGCTGACTCGGTAGGTTTCTAGAAAGGTGCTAAACGGGGCTACGCCTCTGGGAAGACGAGGTTTACTTTAATTAGGTCCGTGCGAAAGCACGGGGAACCTCCCTCAAGTACCGGCACTGGCCTGGCTGAGAGGTTGGCGAAGTTGTAGAATGTAATTAATCCCGGCTAGTTTTCTTTTTAAAAGGTTTTAAAGAAAATTTGATAAAAACAGTGGGAGACATCGATTAGACAAGATAATAACCAATCTGATCTTTGCAAGAGCATTCGCTAAGTGTATTCTTTTCTCTCTCTTAATGGCAGATACCCATGACAGGACTTAAGCTTCTATTAGATAAAAACAAGCTGAATGGGACCAACTATAAAGACTGGCTGAGGAATTTAAACATAGCCTTGACTTATGATAAAGTATCATATGTCCTTACAGCTCCAGCCTTGTCCCCCCTAGGTCCCAAACCTTCAGTTGCGGATATAGAAGTCCACAAGACATGGGACGCTGACTGTGCCACGGCAAAATGCCTCACGCTTGCATCGATGGATAACACACATCAGAAGCAGCACGAGAATATGGACGTACAAGCCATATTCCTCCATACAAAAGAGTTGTATGGAGAGCAATCCCGCGTATTACGATACGAAGCGTCTAAGAAATTGTTTCAGATGCGCATGACCGCTGGCACAGCAGTACAAGACCATGTTCTGAAAATGATAGCTCTCATGGAAGAGCTTGCCTTGGGTGGACAATGGACAATGAACAGTATACATACATCATTCTACAGTCTCTCCCCTCCACCTTTGCTCAGTTCATCGTTAATTTCAACATGCACAACATGGAGAAGGAACTGCCTGAACTCCTTAATATGTTAAGGAGTGCAGAGAGCACACTGAAGTCAGTGAAGACTCCCGTTATGTCTGTTGGGCAATCCTCCTCATCTTACCCAAAGGCTAAGGCCAAGGGAAAGATGAAGAAGAAACCCACCAAACCTAAGGGTGGAGTCAAAAAGGTGAAGGGAAAAGGCAAGTCCAAGGTTGGGGCATCAGAGAAAGGTGAATGTTTCCATTGCAAGAAGACGGGACACTGGAAGAGGAACTGTATTGAGTACCTAGCACTCAAGAAGAAGCATGTTGATGCTTCAACTTCAGGTGTGTTCGTAATTGAAAACTGTTTTTCTATTAATTCTGCATCCTGGGTATTGGATACCGGTTCGGGTTCTCATATTTGCAATTCTGTGCAGGCGTTGAGAAATAGCAGAGTTCTGAAGACAGGTGATCATACTCTCCAAGTTGGAAATGGTTCCAATGTAAATGCAGTTTCAGTAGGAGAGTATCACCTAGGTTTGCCTTCGGGTTGTATATTGGTTTTGAACCCGTGTTATTTTGTACCAAGTATGCTTTGTAATATTATATCAGTTTCCTTGTTAGACAATGAAGGATATCATTTTGCTGTGCAACACAATGTTATGAACATTAGACTGAATCAAGAGTTGATTGGTTGTGGTACATTAAATAACGGGATATACGTCCTTAATCAACACACAGTTTTCAACATACAACACAAAAATAAAAGGAAATTTTCAGAAATAAATGAAGCTTTTCTTTGGCATTGTAGACTTGGTCATATTAATGAAACAAGACTAAACAAGCTTCATAAAGATGGATATTTAAATTCATTTGAGTATAAATCTTATGCAACTTGTCAGTCTTGTATCAAAGGTAAAATGACCAAAACCCCGTTTACAAGACACGGAGAAAGAGCTACTGAGCTCCTAGGCCTCATACATAGTGATGTATGCGGACCAATGTCTACACATGCAAGAGGAGGTTTTTCATACTTCATAACTTTTACTGATGATTTCTCAAGATTTGGTCATGTATATTTGATAAAACATAAATCTGAAGCTTTCGAGAAATTCAAGAAGTATAAACATGAAGTAGAAAACTAAACAGGAAAGAGTATCAAGATACTTCGATCGGATCGAGGTGGAGAGTACTTAAGTACTGAGTTCTTAGACTTCCTAAAAGAGAATGGGATTCTCTCTCAGCGCACTCCACCTTACACACCACAGCACAACGGTGTGTCAGAACGAAAGAACCGTACCCTATTAGATATGGTACGATCCATGATGAGTGATGCTGAGTTACCTCTCTCGTTTTGGGGGCATGCTTTGGAAACAGCAGCTTTTCTGTTAAACAAAGTTCCAACCAAAACCGTGTCTACCACTCCATATGAGATATGGCATGGGAAGAAACCATCTCTTAAAAGAGTTAAGATTTGGGGTTGTCCGGCTTTTGTTAAAAAGCAGAATCCAGACAAACTCGAGACACGATCAGTCAAATGTATATTTGTAGGATATCCTAAACATTCGTTTGGGTATCTTTTTTACCACAAAGAGGAACAAAAAGTGTTTGTTTCTCAGTATGCCACCTTTTTAGAAGATGAGATTTTTTTCAAACAATACAAATGGCAATGTGGTAGATCTAGAAGAAGTTCTAGAAACACAAATTACAGATGACAACTTGGCTGAACCTGAAGTTATAACAGAATCTAATGAACCTCAGCCATTCCGAAGATCTGGTAGGATTTCTCGCCCACCGGAGAGATACTACGGTTTTCTCATTGATGGTGATAAAGAAGACTGCATCATGGATGATGATGATCCTTCCAGTTTTCATCAGACTATCACGAGTGGTGACTCTGTGAATTGGCTGGATGCCATGAGATCCGAAATGGAGTCCATGTACACCAACAAAGTATGGACTTTGGAAGATGTACCCTCCGGGATAAAACCTGTGGGATGCAAATGGATCTTTAAAAGAAAGATCGGTGTAGATGGACAGGTAGAGACCTATAAGGCAAGGTTGGTAGCGAAAGGTTTTCGTCAAAGACCAGGATTGGACTATGACGAGACTTTCTCTCCGGTAGCCATGCTTAAATCCATTCGGATCCTATTCGCTATTGCTGCTCACTACGACTATGAAATCTGGCAGATGGACGTTAAAACTGCATTCCTAAATGGTGATTTAGAGGAATGCGTTTATATAGATCAACCAGAGGGATTCATTGATAGTGGGAGCAGCGGTAAAGCATGTAAGTTACTTAAATCCATTTATGGATTAAAACAGGCATCACAGAGTTGGAACATCTGTTTTGATGATGTTATCAAAGAGTTTGATTTCATCAAAAATCCAGATGAACCTTGTGTTTATAAGAAGACTGTAGGAAGAAATGTCGCAATCCTCGTATTGTACGTAGATGACATACTTCTGATAGAAAATGACATTCCTATGCTACAGTCGGTCAAATCATTCTTATCACAAAGGTTCTCCATGAAGGACCTGGGAGATGCCACATACATATTGGGTATACGGATCTATAGGGATAGATCCAAACGGTTATTGGGATTGTCCCAAACCAAGTACATAAACACCATCCTAAAGAGATTTAGTATGGAAGACTCCAAGCGGGGTGCCTTACCCGCTTGCCATGGAGTCACTCTCTCAAAAGACGATTGCCCAAAGTCTGATATAGAGAGAGATCGCATGAGCATTATTCTCTATGCTTCGGCAGTAGGATCGATAATGTATGCGATGTTATGTACACGCCCTGATGTTGCTTATGCACTTAGTGTAGTAAGCAGGTATCAATCTAACCCAGGGGAGAATCACTGGATTGCTGTAAAGAACATTCTTAAGTGTTTGCGAAGGACTAAAGAATTGTTCTTGGTGTATGGTAATGGGGATCTCCAAATGGAGGCCTTTACCGATTCGAGCTTCCAGAGTGACAAGGATGACAGCAAGTCTATCTCAGGGTTTGCATTTACCCTCAATGGAGGGACGGTGAGTTGGAAGAGTTCCAAACAGGATACCGTTGCAGACTTAACGATGGAAGCTGAATATATTGCTGCAAATGATGCTGCCAAGGAAGCTGTCTGGATGAGAAAATTCATCGCGGAGCTAGGAGTAGTTCCAACCATTATTGATCCAATACCTCTGTATTGTGACAATAATGGGGCTATGGCGTTGGCCAAAGAGCCCAGGTCCCATCAGAAGTCCAAACACATCCTGAGGAGATATCATGTGATCCGGGAGATAGTTGATCGCCGCGAGATCAAGATTAAGAGAGTAGACACAAAGGACAACGCTGCGGATCCATTCACCAAGGCCCTCCCTCAGCCGCAGCATGAGCGACTTTTTGAGATGTTAGGTATGAGATATGCCAATAACCGGCCTTAGTGCAAGTGGGAGATTGTTGGATATATGTATGCCCAAGAGGCCATTATGAGATAGTGTATGTACTGATGTGTATATATATATATATTCGGGTGACAGTCTTGCTCAAAATGATAGTATGCTATCTGGTTTTACTTTATCATATGTTCACTTGATCATGTTTATATTCATTTGGTACATGTTGATAAAGCCCTAAGGATATTGGCTTAACTACTAAAATTATGATGCGGATCATACTAGTGGGACATCTGTAGTTTATAAGCATATCCTTGAAATGTTCCTAGTCGTAGATATATCGAGACAGGGCATCGATATTCCAGCTTAGACTAGCGTATACCATTCTTGTTCCATATGATGGGCGATGGATGATCCCATATCCGTCTGGTGTGTTGACACCGAAGATAGTATACGGGTGCTCAGTGAGACTAGGTACACTGAACGGACTCACCGAGAACTCCTATATGGTATTATATCATACGTCGGATAGCAGTTCTCAGGTGACACTGGTACAGGTTAGTCTGTAGACCCGAGATCGTCATAGAGTCATGTGTGTCCTCCCACTGTACTTTGATCTCCACCCTACTGCGGCTCTACTGAGTCGTACAAACAGGTGGATTTTGGGTATAGTCTCGAGGCATCTGGAGGCAGTGAGCGATAGGAGGGGTTTCGTCTCTCCCGGTATTGGGGGTTGATGCTGTGTTGTGCACGATTGTCTATAACGGGAAGTCCCTGGCCAGGGCTGCTGAGATATTACTGATAAGTGTTATCATTAAGTTTCACGATCTGTTATAGACCATATACCAGCATGACTTATTGAGTTATTGGGGTCGACGATTCCATCCCTAGACTCGATATGCAGCATATCTGACGAAGAGACCGGACTGTACGGTTAGTGTTGCCAGATGGATTGACAGGAGTTTTGACAGGTTCGCTTGTTCTTATTCTGATCGCTCAATACCCGGGTGGCCGTTACGTTTAGCTGACCGCTTGCGGCTTGTAGGTGTTTGATATGATCATCATCTACTGCTGGCGTATTGACGAGTCTTAGAGTCCCATATAGAAGTTTCTCGGCTCTAGCGAAACGAAGTGGTGCACATATGAGATATGCGCGGAGCCTCGATTAAATACTAGTATATGATACTGTATTTTAATCGGGCATTTAATATTAGTCGGGTCATATGAGATATGATGGATTTATTAAATCAAGTGTTGATTTAATATTGGCTTTTATATATTATTTATTTAAATCCTTTTCTTATTTTGGATACATGCATGTATATGTACATGATGATGTGCATACATACATACATGAAATGTATCATGGTTGATGATACAAAGAGGAAGGCAATATAAGAATCATATTGTAGATAAGATAATGTTTAGATTTTTCATTAAAGATTAAAGGCAAAAGAAATGGTTAATGAGTCATTGCTTCCACACTCATCTACACAATTCTTTAACTCAACCATAGTTTCCATTCCTTTTGCCTTTTAATCTTAGATGAAATATCTATATTTTTATTCTACTATGGTTAAAGTTATGATAAGATCTCTCTCTCTCTCTCATTTATCTTTTACATTATCATTATCTTAGAAAAAGAAAAGAGTGAGACTTCTTCTTCTTCCTCAAACCCTAGCTCTCTTTTAATGGTTAAAAAGAGTTAGAAAAGAAAAGAAAAGGTAATAAATAAGAACATCAACCACTTCATCATCCTACACAACCTTAGCCATCTTGTGTAGGGTGTTGTGCTTCAAGGATTTCCAAAGATCGTAGGAAGCATCAAGCTTAGGGCAAAGTGCTTCGGGTGGATCGTCGTGGACGAGGAGTTGATCAAGTGGACCTTTGCAAAGCCTAGGAGTCTTCCAAAGTGAACTACAAAGGTTGTAGTTTCAACACTTAGCATAACTTAACTCTTAATCTTGATACTATTAATTGTTACTTCATATATTCTAGTTCGATTCTTTGTATAGTTTGCTTAGCACCTCAAAAATTTTATTGTTATAGCATGCATGATGCTTCTAAACCTTTATAGAGGTGTTAAGAAAACCCTACACTCCCCAGGATCAACTGATACCTTCTCACTACAACTAGTGAGTATCCTAACATCCAATTAGATCTATCTCATAGATCCAAAACCCAGGATTTAGGAGGTATCACTTTGATCCTATATGGAGAATCATTGTGACAAGCGGAGATTGACCGAGCGTAGCATAGGAAACTCCTTCCCTATCAAGAGTATGTCATAAACATACTCTACGAGGATCACTACCATACTCCCTACTACCTTTTTGTTTATGCAAGGTTCATCTACCATTTTGATGATGCCAAACTCTTTGACTAACACATCAAAACAGACGTTTCGACTCCGCGATGCCTGCTTTATCCTATAAAGCATCTTGTACACGTTTCCGCTGCTCCCACTGTCTACGAAGCCCTCCGAATGTGTACTTACAAACTCTCTTTTCTAAAACATCATTTTAGAAAATCAGTCATGACACCCAACCGTCAGATATCGTAGCCATGGTATGTAGCCGTGGCAAGTAGGATCCGGATGGACTTAAGCATAGCCACTGGAAAAGGTTTCATCCTTATCCTCACCTGGTCGATGACGAAAACCTTTAACAAGTCTAGCTTTGAAAGTCTCAACTTTTCCATGTACACCAAGTTATCTTCTCAAGATATACTTGCTTCTGATGGGGATTTAACCCTTCAGATACAGCAACCAAAGTCCATACTTTGTTGGTGTATAAGGATTCCATCTCAGATCGCTAAGCATCCAGCCATTCTTACAGAGTCCCACTCTTGATGGCCTGCTCGAAACTAGTTAGGTCATCATCTCATGATGCAATCCTCGCTCCCACTGTCATCGAGAAACCGAAGTATCTCTCAGGCGGATGAGGAACCCTACCAGATCGGCGGAGAGGCTGAGGTTCGTCGGTTACTATTGAATCCTTTGGTTCTACCAAATCATCTGCTGTAGTTTGTATAGCTGGAACCTTTCCAGTTGTACATAACAGACCTTGCCTCGAGCTTGTCCGGATTTTGCTTTTTAGACATAGGTCGGACAACCCTAAATCTTAACAAACTTAAGATATGGACTCTTCCCTTTCCATATCACATATGAAGTGGTAGGCAAGTGATTTGATTTGAACCCTATTCAATAGGTATGCAACTTCATAAGTGCATAACTCCCTAAAAGGAAATAGGAACCTCAGTAGTACTCATCATAGAGCGCACCATATCAAATAGGGTGTGGTTGCTCCACCCCGATACACCATCGTGCTATGGTGTATACGGAGGAGTAATGCTGAGAGAGAATCTCATTCTCCTTCAGAATAGTCCAGGATTTCCGTGCTCAAGTATTCTCCTCCTTGATCTCATCAAAGGAGATAATACTTATACCCATATTGGTTCTCTACTTCTAACTTATATTCTGTGAATATCTCAAAAGGTTCGGACTTGTGTTTCAACAGGAACATATGGCTGAATCTTGAGAGATCATCAAAGAATGTAATGAAGTACAAAGAACCGGTCCTGGCATGTGTAGACAGGGGACCTTACATACATCAACATGTATCATCCCAAGAGTTCACTAACACTTTCTCTGCTTCCAATAAACAGAGCTGTGGTCATCTTATCTTTGTGACATGACCAGCAAGTTTTCACAAGATGTAAATTCAAACAGATTTAAATATACATCTTTGTGCAACTTAGCTAGTCGGGTTGCATTGATATGACCTAGTCTACAATACCTCAAGAAGGATCCGTTCATTTCTGAACTCTTCCTCTTGTGTGTGTTCTGTATACTAAAGAACTGTAGTTTGATTTAGAACAACAATGCTTTTAGATAACGTGCCTGAGCCGATCAACTTTTGATATAGGAAATGTTCAAAACATTATCCAACAATACAAAATTTTATCATTTCTTTACTAATAAAGAGACTGATATGATTTTGTATATCAGGTTCGGTATCTAATAACATTCGTTCAGAATCAATGTATTTGCAATACAGGGTGACAGTGACCAACAGACTTGGCTGCAACACTTGCCCCGTTTTCTGCCTCATGAAACTTATCACCCGTTCTCAGTTCTATACCTTTCTGTAGCCCTATGTAACAGATTACATATCTGGGATCCTGATCCGGTATCAAATACCCAGGACGTAGAGGATACAGAGAAACAGTTCTTTGTAATGAACACACCCGAAGGAGATGCATCACATGCACTTTCTTCGTTTGGGCGGCACGGGAATTCTGGTAATCCCTTATTTCCTGCTCTGTTTTATAAGAATTATAAGTTGGAGCGGGACCAACGTTCCCCAGCTCAGTATAACAAGCGGGTTCGGTCAATAATCCGTATTATTATCTTGATTAAGGCGTGATATGGTTGCTACCTGGAGAGAGAGAGAAGAAAACACTCAGCGTGTGCTCTTGCAAGAATAGATTGGTTATAATTTTATCTAATCAGGATAGCTCCCACTGTTTTAATCAAATCTTCCTTCAAACCCTAAAAGGAAAGACTAGCCGGGATTAATTACACACTACAAGTTCACCAATCTTTCAGCCAGGCCAGTGTCGGTACTTTGAGGGAGGTCCCCCGTGCTTTCGCACGAACCTAATTAATGTAAACCTCGTTTTCCCAGAGGCGTAACCTCGTTAACACCTTTCTAGACACCTACTTGATCGGCTAATTGTAATGTGTAAAACTCTCCCAGGAGTAACTCTTACTCGCAGTGGGTATCGGGATCCAACTATCTCACAGAAGGTATGCAATCTCATTGCAAATTTCAACACTTGAAATTCCCGATAATTTTGCCCTTAGCACCCTATGACCTTGACGGAGATTAACAAACCATAGGCTACTAGTCAAGTTCAACCCGCCATTTGTTGATTGAATTAAACCCACCCGCACGACCCTTGACGGAGGTCAAGAAGGTCGCACGACTACCCTAATCCAATCTGCATCATATGCATAAGCAGATAAATACTAATTAGATACCGCACACTACGCCTTGACGGAGGTCAACAAACGTACCACGAATACTAAGTAGGACTTATCTAAAATGACGGAGGGCTAGGACAGGTTTTTCTGAAAACCTATTGCGTAATGAACTTGATATCATTGTAGGATCGAATGAATTTTGAAATGGAGTGATTTTGAGGCTTTTCAAGTTTTGCTAAAGGGGTCACTCCCGGTGAAGGGATCGTCGGCCCTTTCCTCGTCGAAGGAGGTGCGGGATATATCATATATATCACTGTGCAAAGCAGAAACTATAGAAGCAATCAAAAGACAAACCGAGGGTTGTAGCATCTGCCAGTTATTGCTAAAGGAGTCACTCCCGGTGAAGGGATCTCGGTCCTTTCCTTATCGAATAAGGTGCAGGATGTTCTACAAGGAACACCGCGATGCAAAGCAAGAACTGTAGCTACCTGTTTTTGAAAATTCGATTCCACAACATCTTAGGTTTCTTTTATTTCATCAATCTCATTAATGAAGTCCCGTCATTTAAGTTACCTAAACATCACAGATAAATACGACGTACACTTATGCCATCCGCATTCGCCTCGATGTCCCCTCGTGCACCGTTAGGTTAGGTAACTAACGGCAGAGCGGGGCAGGGCTAGCGCGGGTGTAAAACATAAGTAACGTCTATATAATATATCACATATACTATATACTGTATCTATCACAGAACATCACATGATCAGATCACAGAAATCGCAGCAGAAGAAACATATATGAAATATTGGATATACTAGGACGTCCGTGTTTTCAATACGAGCCAGTATAAAACACGGATTCCACGGTCGCGATGAATAGCCAAACCCACACCCCTAGACCCCTACCAGAGCGGCAAGCAACCCTACCAATTCTAGAGTTAGGAGACCCGGACTCGCTCCTCGAGTTGGTCACCCACTGTACTCCAGAACCCGGTTACTTGTGCCCTCCTCTTTAGGTCTATCCTAGTGCGGAAAAGTAAATAATATACAAACGGTGACATCTTCCGCAACCTGGAAGTGCCCCAATAAAAGAATATTACATACAAGTTTTTACATGAATGAAAATGAAAAACACTCATCTCACATAAAAACCCCCGGCTATTCAAACACGACGATCCAATATAACATATCCAGCAACACATAACATCACATGTCATCAACGTAAGTAAATATGCGCATCCCAATTGTCGTTGACATATAGCAACGAAACCGGCGATATCACATATTACACTTACGGTCACAGAAAAGAAAGTGTAAAACTACAACAGTTGGAATCCGCAAACCCTTTAGACATCGCATGCCTAATCAAATGAATTCCTTAGACATCACATGCCTAACAATTATAAACCCCGCATTTTAGTCTCTATATCGAAAAATCTTTTCAATATCTAGTCGGGCAATTCAACAAGATTCCCGAAAAACTGATTGAATGCTCGTCGCAAACTTTAGTAGACGGCCGCACCCCCGACGCCGTCGACGAAGTGCACCAAGGCGGAACACCGCTGCCGCGAGCACCCGAACGGATGTTTTCGGCTACGCGAGCACCCGAACGGATGCTTTTGTCTATGCGGATACTCGCCGGGTAAACTTAATAGACAGCCTCACGTAGCGTACGCTGTCTATTAAGTTTACCCGGCGAGTATCCGCGTACGCTACGTGATTGCGACGGACTTTTGATCGCATCAAAATTCCGTGGCAACCGATCAAGTGAGACTAAAGTGCTATGTTTATAACATTCATATCAGTTATCTCATAACAAGTTGTGGATTCCAAGTATTGTATCACATTCCAGATAAATAGAAAATGTTAAACTTTCCGATCGAACAATCGAACACCCAAGTTTTCCCAAAACAGCTCAACACATGAAATAAGTTTAAAAACATTCATTTCGTGCCTCAGTACCAACGGTCCAGCCGTAGAAGGGTCAAGCCAACGCCTCACATGTGGCACGCCGTACTGTCCCAAAGCCTAAGGTTCAAAGGGCAGTTCAAGACGGTCACATAATCGAGTTAAGGTTTGTTGTCTTCTAGAGGGACCATCGCGTTACTTGCACTACTTAGAACGTCATTAAACTACGGAAAAATCCAACAATTGGAAATTTCCCGGCAGGGGAAAAATTGGGTATTTATATCCGGTCGAACCTTTTAACATATTCTAAAATTACCCGGAAAAACACATAGACAAAATTAGACAATCCGATCGAAACACCGAGTCCCTAATACTACCTAGAAAACTCAACTCTTGAGTGCAGATTAAAACTTCCCAGAGAACAGAGGAAACAGATCCGGGCATTAATGTATAAAAATTAATACCTAATCAGCACATACGGCCGCGGAACCGCCGCAAATAGCATGGTAAGGCCACGGTTCCGCGGCGATCTAGTGGAGTTAGGGGTTCGATTTCTACAGTAACTCTTAGAATTTCCTGCTCTATTTTCTGAGAATTTTTAATTCACAAAATTCCACAATTTTCAAAAATGTACAGAGAGTGGTGAAAACTAGGGTTTCGGGGTTCGATCGGGTTTCTAGCTTCGTTTACGCATCGCCTAAGGCTCTAGCTAGGCTCTGATACCACTGTAGGGTTCTTAGGCACTCTAATGAGGTTCCACAACAGATCAACCATGGCAAAATCAAATTTTTCCGGTGCCGAGAAACCCTAATGCGATCGTTGACTAGAGTTTAAGGCGAAACATGCAACTAGTTAACAACTTAACTAAGAGTGAACGGAAAATACAACCTTTGTAGATCCGGTCCTGCACCTCCATAGCTCCGTGACGATGTCCCTTCGCTGCGATCATCGGATCTTGGACTCTAGTGTTGATTCCATCGGAGAAATGATCGGGCTAGGTCGTCGACTTCGATGCCGAAAATGATCTACCTCGAGGCAACTCAAGATCAAGCTCCAACTTCACCAAGTCATGAAACTTATGAAGAAAACACCCTATACTACATGGCAAGTGGTAGAGGATGAAGAAATAGGAAGTGGATTCACTTTGGATTTGGATTTCTCACTTGGAATCATCACTTAGAATTTTCTTGCCATGGTTTCTTCTCTTCATGAAGAAGATAAAGAAGAAGAAAGAAAAAGAATTATGAATAATAGAAAAACAAGTGATGGTTATCATAATGCAACCATGGTTAAGTGTAGAGAATAAACTAGGGTTAGGTGAATGGTTAGGGTTAAGGAAAGAAACAAAATGGTCAAGCTTTCAAAGCATCATGAAGCTTCAACAAAAAAAACAAAAGTAGCAACCATTTCATTTCTTGTCCAAATATAAATGAAAAGAAATAAATAAATAAGTAAATCAAACCCTAACCATTAACTTAATCATGGTTTAATCATACACACCTAAGTTTGCATGAATCATCAAACATGATACAAACTAGTGCACAAAACTATATCATATATACAATGTGCACATTCAAGTGAGAAAGTAATCTTAAGTGAACCAATATTAGTTAATGTAAAGTAATATATCAAATATATAATTATACATTAAATTATTAAATCAACACATGATTTAACGATCCGGTCACATCGCATATGACCGACTAATATCCAATGTATCGACTTATCGAATCAATCCTCGATTCGATAACCAGGTTATATCGCATACAACCAATCGATACATTCATCGCGAGAATAGAATACGGTATCACATACACGCATTATTCTCGGTCCCGCACATATCTCATATGTGCTCCTATTTCGTTTCGCTTGAGCCAGGAAACCTCTGTGTAGGACTCTAAAGACTCGTCAATACGCCGGCAGCAGGTGATGATCATATCAAACACCCACAAGCCGCAAGCGGTCTGCTAAAAGTAACGGCCACCCGGGTATTAAGCGATCAGAAGATCGACGAGCAAGCCCGCTCACACTCCTGTAAATCCAACCAGTAACACTTACCGTACAGTCCGGTCTGTTCGTCTGATATGTCGCATATCTCGCCAAGGGGTAGTAAACGTCAGACCCCAGTAGCTCGATAAGTCGTGTCGATATGAGGTCTATTACAGTTCAAGAAACTACTGGTAACACTTACCAGCAAATCTCAACAACCCTGGCCTGGGATTTCCGGTTATAGCCAATCGAACACAGTGCAACATCAACTCCCTATACCGGGAGAGACGAATCCCCTCCTATCGCTCATTGCCTCCATGTGATTCGGGACTGTACCCAAAAACCACCGTTTTGCATGCCCTCTTGGACGTGGTAAGGTGGAAATCAAAGCACAGTGGGAATCACACAAGACTCTATGACGATCTCGGGTCTACAGACTAACCTGTACCAGTGTCACCAGAGAACTGCCATCTGACGCAAGGTATAATACCATCTGGGAGTTCTCGGCGAGTCCGTGCAGTGTACCCAGTCTCCACTGAGCACCCGTATATCATCTCTGATGTCAAACACTAATGGATATGGGATCTTCCATCGCCCATCTGTATGGGTCGAGAAGGTATACGCTAATCTACTCTGGTATATCGATGCCCCGTCTCGATACACCCACGACTAGGGACCTTGATGGATGTACTTATGGACTACCATGTCCCCACTAGTATGATCTGCATCATAGTCCAGGTAGTCAAGTACACATCCTAAGGGCTTTACCAACATGTAACAGAGAGACAATCAGTATACACGTTAAGGTAAAGAGTAACCAGATAGCATACTATCATGTCGAGAAAGAAATTCCTCCCTATATATGTCCCAGCATCCACTACAATATACATCCCATGTACAGTAATGGCCTCTAGGGCATACATATAACTAACAGTCTTCAGGTCCGTGAGGTCATCAAAATAGCTAGTCTCTATAAGAAAGTTGTCCCCTATAGATGGCCCGACAGCCAACCTCACTTGAAGCAATTCATTCGAGGTCTCATATCTTGCGATACGAGATTGCTCTCCATATAAATCTTTGTTATGGAGGAAGACAGAAACTAAGTCCATCTTCTCGTGCTACCTCTGGTATGTACCATCAACTGAGGCCAACACGAGGCACTTGGCATTCGCACAGTCTTTTTCCGATGTCTTACGGATATCAGTATCCGTGACGATGGAAACTGGTCCTGTGACGGCAGGGGTTTGATTATTGAAGAGGTGTCCCAGTTTGTCATGGGTAATGGACATCTGGACAGACCTTTACCAGTCAATACAGTCAGATTCAGTCATTTTATTATCTAGATGTAACCTATGTCTGGTCACTGGGTCGCTGCAATTAAGAGAGAGAGAAGAAAACACTTAGCATGATGCTCTTGCAAATTTAGATTGGTTTTTAGTTTATCTAAACAGGATGGCTCCCACTATTTCTCGAATCCTTCTTCAAACCATAAAAGAAGAATTAGTCAGGATTAGTCTCACCGTACAATACTTGCTTAACCGTTCAGCCAGGCTAGTGTCGGTACTTCGAGGGAGATTTTACGACGCTTTCGCGAAGTTCCTTAATTAAATAACTTCTTTTCCTGGAGGCGTAGCCCCGCTAACACTGTTCTAGACATCTACTTGGTTTATAGCATTGATCGTTAAGTGACAAAATCTCCCGAGGAGTAGCGGATACTCACAGTAAGATCGGGATCCAAATATCATTATATGATAATGCTGAAAGAATCCTACCAACATTATCAAACTCCAAATGGTATGCAGCACTAGCAACTTTCAATTTCCTTAGAAACTCCCGATGTGGATTTTTGCCCCATACTCTTATGACCTTGACGAAGGTCAACAAATCATAAGTCACATGTCAAGTTCTACCCATCATTGTTCAGGTTAATTTGAACCCACCCGTATATAGCTTTGATGAAGGTCAACAAGGTAATATGACTATCTTAAACCAACGCATCTATCTATGCTACATATGAACACCCAACAGCTACCAATCACTATTCCTCGACGAAGGTCAACAAACATAGCTTGAATACTATTGAATATTCATATGAAATGATGGAGGGCTACGAATGGTTTTGGCAAAACCGTGAACATAGTGAACTTGATAAAATCGAAGGAACCTTGATAGCTTTTAAAAGGAGTGGTTTAAGCTCCGCGTTTTTTAAAAGTTTTCTATTTTGAAAAAACCGAGTGGTTTTGAATTCCAACGATTCAGCTTCGGTTCGTTTTCTTTGCATTAATTTAATGTGTCCCATCAATTACTCCTACCATTGTAGAAAACAACGAAAATATGACGTACGCTTATGCCATCCGCATTCGCCACTGGGCCCCGTCATCACCTGTTAGGTTACTTAACTAACGACAGAGCGGGGGCTAGACTAGCGCGGATGCAAAACATAAGCAACGCCTACTAGATATCATATATAGATATATATACATTCGTCAAATGCAATGATAACCATTCCAAAACACAGATGAACACATTGGATATACTAGGAATCCGAGCTTCGTTTGAGCCTGCAACGAAAAACGGATTACACGGTCGCGATGAATAGCCAAATCCCACCCTAGACCCATACGGTGTGGCAAACTACCCACCAAATACCCGAAGTGAAGCAACCTCCCTCAACACCGTGAGTAGGCCACTCAGCACTTCAAAGTACCCGGTAGTTTGTGCACCCCACCTTGGGTCTATCCTAGGAGCAAAAACAGTAAAAGAAATAATATACAATGGCGGCTACAACTTCATCCCGGATGTGCAGCCATGAAATAATATTACATCAAATTACAAATATTACATTGAATGAAAAATGAAAACCCTCATCTCATATCCCCGGTTATTCATCACGACGATCCAACAAGTTCATATCCACAAACCAATATCACAGATCACAGATATGCACAACCCCCACTAATCGACGTCTAGCGATTAGTAGACGTTCAGTACATATATCATTTCACAAACAAAGAAACATTAAACGACGTTAAAGTTACGACTTCGAAACACCCGCAGTACTACAGTGAATAACTTTCAGTAAAATCAAAATCGGCCAAAGCAAACAACTCCTGAAACCCAAGATATAAGTCAAAAAGCCAAATTCAAAAATTGAACCAATTCCACCATAGAAAAACCGGCCTCGCCGGAATTCGAGGCTATGTGGCCGGCCCCCCCAGTGTGAAATTGCTCCAATTTTGTTCTGTGGCTTTTTTACTGTAAAAATGACACTCTGTACTTGTTTAAAAAATTTTCAGAGGTCAATAAAATTTCGACAGAAACTTGAATCTTGGGGTTCGTTGTTTTTGGTTGTTTGGGTTCCGTAGTTTTAACTATCGTTTAAAATGTTAGTGATGGTTTAGCTAGGGTCTGATTGTTAGTGTATATGCCCTAGAGGCCATTACTGTATCCTACTAGTATGTATATTACTTGATGGAAGCTTGGAATATTCACAGTTGTACAGACAATCTTGCTCAATATAGTAGTATGCTATTTGGTTTGTCTTTGCTTTAATGTGTACTTGTGTGTTTTTTTTATTATATCACCTATACGCATTAGTAGAGCCCTTAGGATCTTTGCTTGATTACCGGCGTTGTGATGGCGATCACACTCGTGGGGGCTGGGTAATCTACAACCACATCCTTATACACGTCCCTAGTCGTGGGAGCATCGAGATAGTGCATCGATGCTCCGGAGTAGACTAGCGTATGCGCTTCTCATCCCAGCACGGGAGACGGTCTGTCCCACAGCCGTCGGTACGTCGTACTTGAGATAGTATGCGGGTGCTCGTTAGGTTACGAGTACACTGGACAGGACTCGTCGGGAACTGATGGTTGGTATTATACCTATCGTCAGTTATCAGTTCCCAGGTGACATGAGTACAGCTTAGTCCGCTGACTTGACACTGTCACTTCGCCTCGAGTGTGTTCCCACTGTTCTTTGATTGCTACCCTACCACGGCTCTACTGAGTCGTGCAAACAGGTAGTAGTTGGGAGCAGTCCCGAAGCACTTGGAGGCAGTGACGGTTAGACAGGATTCGTCTCTCCCGGTATTGGGGGTTGACATCGCGCTGTGTCTAGGAGAGCCATTACACAAGTAGTCTCTGGCCAGGGCAAGCGAGATGTACTGGTAGGTTCCAGTGTTATCTCAGGGTGTTCTGGGCTTCACTCCGACACGACTTGTACCGCTATTAGGGGTCTGACGCTTGCCGCCCCCTAGGCCCGACATGCGATGTATCAGACGAACAGACCGGACTGCACGGAGATTGTCACATACAGACTCAGTAGGAGTTCGGATGAGTTTACCTCATCGGCCTTCTTATCGACATCTACCTGGGGACCGTTACGTACAGCTAGTGCCGCTTGCGGTCTGTGGTTAAACCCACTGCCAGCGTAGTGTCGAGTCTTTAGAGTCCCACACAGAGAGTTTCCCTGCACTGAGCGAAACGTGTAGTGGCCGTATGGTTTTACGGCAGGGCTGCGATCACTTACGTACACTTGTGTGCGTATGGTGTTCGGGCAGGCAATACTAGTGGGCTTTGGTTTAAGCCGGATCCTAGTATTGCATGGATGGATTTTTTTTTCTTCTGCGCATCCGCATTCTACGGAATACGGATGCAGGTGTGTATGCACAGTTTTCGGAGCGATGAAGGAGGAGGTGCCTCATTAGGGTTTTGGCAGTTGGTTCGGCCAAAACCGCTATGTGGCAGGCTCATTAGGGTTTTGACAGTTGATTCGGTCAAAACCATTTTGAGGCGGACTCATTAGGGTTTCGACAGTTCGTTTGGTCAAAACCATTATGAGCCGGGGACATTATTTACTAATCCTTTCATTGATAATTTTGTTATGGCTAATTACATTGACCATTTGACTATCTTGACTTTGTTGACCATTTGACCAAAGTTGACTTGGATCTTCTTAGAAGATCTAAAGTATTCTTTGGTTTTCTTTTTCTTTTGTTATGATAATGGTCATGTCATTTGTAGCCATCACCTTTATCTTGATGGGATTAGTAATGATAATGTTTGTGCATCATTGCAACCATGGTTAGGTTTTCTCTTGGTAATGTTTTTCATTTGCTCATTCTCATTCTCTCTCTTGAAATGAGAAGCTCCATGGTTGCTAGAAAAACTCCTTCTTTTTCCTCCTCTTGATTTCTCCTTTGATCTCATGTGTTGAGAGAAAAAGGATTTCACTTGACAAACACATCCATACATCTTCTCTACACATCCTAGGGCTTCTAGATTAGCAATCTCCTTGCCCTAGTTACCTCGGCTTGAGGTGGAGCTCGGTGTACATCTCTCGGGTGGATCGTCTTTGACTCAAGGAGGCCGCGGAGGTGACCGAAGTCCGGATCAACCATTGAGCAAGCAATGAGAAGAACAACAAGAAGAGAAGAACATCAAAGAAGAACAACAACAAGAAGAGAAGGAGTTCAAGTTGAGGTATAACCCCTAACCGAGTAGATGACATCTCATGTTAGGTAGCTAGTGTATTGTTTAGCAAAGATCCGGCTTTTACGGTCCATGTTGCCAAGTCCAGAAAAAAAAATTTTTACCGTTTCCGCAACCCCGCAAGTATCGGGAGAGGTAACGTGGACCTAACAGTGGTATCAGAGCCTAACTAAACATAAACTAGCTTGGTAGTAAAGTGTATCGAAGTTCGAAACGGAAAAATCGAAAAAACCAAGTTATAAAAACCTGAGTTTCTGTTAAAATTTTTTCTGGTCAAAACAAAATTTGTTATACTCCAAAAATCATCTCAGGGTTTTTAGAAGAAAGCCACCAAAAACGAGACAGCGACTCCACCAAAGCGCCGCGTTTCAGCGGCAATAGGTTTCCGCGGCAATAGCAAGCTATTGCCGCTGAAACGCGGCCAACTTGGTGAGTTGCTGCGTCATTTTTGGTGCAGAGTGTTTCTGACTAGGTTTTAGGATTTTTAAGATATATTATATGTGCCCAGATTTTCCAGAATAGAAATTTGTTTTTGGGGGCCTATAATTCCGTAATTTTTCCGAACTTCAATATACTTTGACTATAAAGGTTATATCTGTGATGTTCTTATGTATTGAACGTCGGCTAATCGCTATATGACGATTAGTCGGGGTTATACATATCTGTGATCTGTGATTGTTGTTGATGGTTTGTGTATATGAACTCGTTGGATTGTCGCGGATGAATAGCCGGGGTGGATGTGAGATGAGAGTTTCTTTTTCTTTCATTCATGTAATAAATTTGTAAATTGATGTAATATTATTTGTTTGGCCGCACAACCGGGTCGGGGTTGTAGCCGTCATTGTATAATTCTTTTTACTGTTTTTGCTCCTATGATAGACCCATGGAGGGGGTGCACAAACTACCGGGTATCTCGAAGTGCCGAGTGGCCTACTCATGGCATTGAGGGAGGTTGCTTCGCTTCGGGTACTTGGCGGGTAGTTTGCCGCACCCGTAGGGGTCTTGGGTGGGGTATTGGCTATTCATCGCGACCGTGTAATCCACTTTTCGTTGCAGGCTTGAACGAATCGCGGGTTCCTAGTATATCCAAAGTGTTCATCTGTGATCTGGATTGACTATCGTTGCAGTATTGCTATATATAATAACTATTTAGGCGTTGCTTATGTTTTACAGCCGCGCTAGCCCAGCCCCCGCTCTGTCGTTAGTTAAGTAACCTAACGGGTGATGACGGGGCCCCGTGGCGAATGCGAATGGCATAAGCGTACGTCATATTTTGGTTGTTTTCTGCAATGGTAGGATTTAAATGATGGGACGCATTAAAAGAACTAATGCAAGAAAATAAACCTAAAAGACGTTGTTGGAACAATTTTTCAAAAAGCTGTTATTGCAAGGACGTTCATTTTTGTTTTGCATCGCGGTATTCGGTTGTGAATGCCCAGCACCTCAGTCGACGAGGCAAGGGCCGAGATCCCTTCACCGGGAGTGACCCCTTGGACAAAAGTTTGCGTCAGGGTAATAACTTCACTATAGTCGATTATTCTTGCTTTGCATCGAGGTATTCATTTTGGAATATCCTGCACCTCATTCGACGAGAAAAGAGCCGAGATCCCTTCACAGGGAGTGACCTCTTTAGCAAAAGTTTTCGCCACTATATTTTCAAATAGACTACCAGGTTCCTTCAACGATATCAAGTTCATTACGTTAACGGGTTTTTCGCCAAAAACCCAGCCGTAGCCCTCCGTCATTTCTTACAAGTAACACTTAGTATTCGTGCTGCGTTTGTTGACTCCGTCAAGACGTAGTGTACGGTAGCTAAGTGCTGCTTGTTTGTATCGGTATATAGGATTGATTAGGACAGTCGTATAACCTTGTTGACTCCGTCAAGGGTTTATGCGGGTGGGTTTAATGCAATCCAGATAATGACAAGTTGAACTTGACTAGGACTCTTTGATTTGTTGACTCCGTCAAGATCACTTGGGTCCTAGGGGCAAAAACCACATCGGGAGTTTCAAAAGAACTGAAACTTGCAGATTTAGCATACCTTCTGGAGTGTGGTAACTAGAGTGGATTCCATCTAGGTTATCACACAATGACAGCTGGATCCCGATCCCACTGATGTGTTGGTTTACTCTCGGGAGATTATTTCACTTAACGATCAATGCTATAAACCTAGTAGGTGTCTAGAAAGGTGTTAGCGGGGCTACGCCCCCAGGGAAAAGAGGTTCTTTAATTAAGGAACTTCGCGAAAGTGTTGGAAAACCTCCCTCGAAGTACCGACACTAGCCTGGCTGATAGGTTAAGCAAGTATTGTGACGTGAATTAAAACCCGGCTAGTTCTTCTTTTAAAAAATGTTTTAAGAAGAATTTGAGGAAACAGTGGGAGACATACTGGTTAGATAAATTAATAAACCAATCTAATCTTGCAAGAGCATACGCTGAGTGTTTCTTTTCTCTCTCTCCAGGCAGCAACCTTTTCACGCCCTAATCAAGATAATAAAATGTATCGCTTGACCGATCCGAATTCTTATTCGGGACTGGGGAAAGTTGGTTCAGCTCTAACTTGTGACAACAGTCATGAGTATGGGAAAGGAGATTGTATGGATTTCCAGGATACCCAGTTGAAGGAGAAGCATGGTTTTGCATCTACTTCAGGTGTTCTTGTAATTGAGAACTGTTTTACGGTCAGCCCTACCTCCTGGGTACTTGATACCGGATCAGGATCTCACATCTGTAATTTATTACAGGGACTGAGAAAAATTAGGAAAGTTGCACCGGGTGATATGTCGCTCAGAGTAGCGAACGGAGCACAAGTTAATGCGGCAGCCGTCGGTGAATATCACCTAGTATTGCCAAATGGCAAGACTATGATTTTGAACGATTGCTACTATGTACCCTCCATGGTTTGCAACATCATATCAGTTTCTTTACTCGATAAAGATGGATATAACTTTGTTCTCGAAAAGAATATCATGAACATTTGCCTTCATAAGGTACTGGTTGCAGAGGGTACACTGTGTAATGGTATCTACGTTCTAAATCAAAATACAGTTCTCAATATACAAAACACACGCAAGAGGAAGAATTCAGATACGAATGAATCCTACTTGTGGCATTGTAGGCTTGGTCATATCGGAGAGAAAAGACTGAGTAAGTTGCATAAAGATGGACTCTTGAATACGTTCGAGTTTTCATCTTATGAAACTTGTCAGTTTTGTCTCAAAGGAAAGATGACCAAATCTCCGTTCACCGGACATGGAGAAAGAGCAAGAGAGCTCTTGGGACTCATACACAGTGATGTGTGTGGTCCGATGTCTATACATGCAAGGGGTGGGTTCTCGTACTTCATCACATTCACTGACGATCTCTCTAGGTTCGGATATGTGTATCTGATGAAACACAAATCTGAAGCTTTTGAGAAATTCAAGGAATTTAGAAACGAAGTAGAGAACCAGACAGGCAAAAGTATCAAGATCCTCCGGTCTGACAGGGGAGGGGAGTACTTAAGCATGGAATTCCTAGATTACTTAAAAGAGAATGGTATTCTCTCTCAGCTTACTCCTCCTTATACACCACAGCACAACGGTGTATCGGAGCGGAGGAATCGTACCCTATTGGATATGGTTCGCTCCATGATGAGTAGTGCTGAGTTGCCTCTTTCATTTTGGGGACATGCGCTTCAGACAGCGGCATACCTATTGAACTATGTTCCATCCAAATCAGTGCCTAAGACTCCATATGAAATATGGAATGGAAGAAATCCGTATCTTAAGCGATTTAAGATATGGGGTTGTCCGGCCTATGTGAAAACACAGAAACCGGACAAGTTAGAGGCACGGTCAGTTCTCTGTAAATTTGTGGGATATCCTAAAGACTCACTAGGATATCTGTTCTACCACACTGAGAAACAGAAGGTGTTTGTATCTCGCCACGCTACCTTCTTAGAAAGGGAGTTTCTTGCAAAAGAAGCTAGTGGGAGTTCGGTAGAACTGGAAGAAATTCAGCGACCATAAAATGTAACTGAAAATTTGGAGGAACCACTAGATTCAATGACCCCAAACGAACCTCAGCCACTCCGCAGATCTGGTAGGATTTCTCATCCGCCCGAGAGATACTACGGTTTTCTCATAGACGGGGATCGAGAGGATTGCATCTTGGAAGAAGATGACCCTACCAGTTTCAGGCAGGCCATTATCAGTAGGGACTCTGATAAGTGGCAGGAAGCAATGCAATCCGAAATGGAGTCCATGTACGCCAATAAAGTGTGGACCTTGGATATTGCTCCACCTGGGGTAAAACCCGTTGGATGCAAATGGATCTACAAAAGGAAACTTGGTGTAGATGGGCAGGTGGAAACCTATAAAGCTAGACTCGTTGCAAAAGGTTTTCGTCAAAGACCTGGTTTGGACTATGACGAGACTTTTTCTCCGGTGGCTATGCTCAAATCCATTCGGATCTTACTTGCCATTGCTGCCTTCCATGACTATGAAATCTGGCAGATGGATGTTAAGACGGCTTTCCTAAACGGTTGTTTGGAAGAGTGCGTTTACATGGATCAACCAGAAGGTTTCGTAGACAGTGGGAGCAGCGGAAGGGTGTGCAAGTTGCTTAAATCCATTTATGGATTAAAGCAGGCATCGCGGAGCTGGAACATCTGTTTTGATGAGGCAATCAAGGAATTTGATTTCATCAAGAACGAAGATGAACCCTGTGTTTATAAGAAGATTGTAGGACGAACTGTCGTATTCCTAGTCTTGTACGTGGACGACATTCTTTTGATAGGAAATGATATTCCTATGCTATAATCGGTCAAGCTATTTTTGTCACAAAGGTTCTCCATGAAAGACCTGGGTGATGCCTCGTACATTCTGGGGATCAAGATCTATATAGATAGATCCAAGAAACTATTGGGACTTTCGCAGTCCAGGTACATAGAGACCGTACTAAAGAGATTTAGTATGGAGGGTTCCAAGCGCGGTAACATACCCGCATTGCACGGAATTACCCACTCCAAGAAGATGTCTCCTAAGACTGACGAGGAGAGGGTTCGCATGAGCACTATACCCTACGCTTCGGCGGTAGGATCTATAATGTATGTGATGCTATGTACAAGACCAGATGTAGCTTACGCGCTGAGCGCGGTAAGCCGGTATCAGTCAGACCCAGGGGAGGGCCACTGGACAGCAGTGAAGAACATTCTCAAGTGCCTGAGAAGGACTAAGGAGATGTTCCTGGTTTACGGTAATGGAGACCTCAGGGTCGAGTCCTTTACCGATTCAAGCTTCCAGAGTGACAAAGATGACAGCAAGTCTGTCTCGGGTTTTGTGTTTACCCTCAACGGAGGGACGGTATGTTGGAGGAGTACCAAGCAGGATACCGTCGCAGACTCGACGATGGAGGCTGAATACATTGCTGCAAGCGATGCCGCAAAAGAGGCGGTCTGGATGAAGAAGTTCATTAGTGAACTTCAGGTGGTTCCGTCCATTGTTGACCCAATACCTTTGTATTGCGATAACAATGGGGCTATAGCTTTAGCGAAGGAACCAAGGTCCCATCAGAAATCCAGGCACATCTTAAGGCGGTATCACCTGATCAGGGAGATCATTGATCGACAGGAGATCGAGGTGAGGAGAGTGGACACAAAGGACAACACTGCGGACCCATTCACGAAGGCTTTACCCCAAACTCAGATCGAGCGGCTGATCGAGATGATAGGTCTTCGATACGCCAGTACATGGCCTTAGTGCAAGTGGGAGATTGTTAGTGTATATGCCCTAGAGGCCATTACTGTATCCTACTAGTATGTATATTACTTGATGGAAGCTTGGGATATTCACAGTTGTACAGACAATCTTGCTCAATATAGTAGTATGCTACTTGGTTTGTCTCTGCTTTAATGTGTACTTGTGTGTTTTTTTATTATATCACCTATACGCATTAGTAGAGCCCTTAGGATCTTTGCTCGATTACCGGCGTTGTGATGGCGATCACACTCGTGGGGGCTGGGTAATCTACAAGCACATCCTTATACACGTCCTTAGTCGTGGGAGCATCGAGATAGGGCATCGATGCTCCGGAGTAGACTAGCGTATGCGCTTCTCATCCCAGCACGGGAGACGGTCTGTCCCACAGCCGTCGGTACGTCGTACTTGAGATAGTATGCGGATGCTCGTTAGGTTACGAGTACACTGGACAGGACTCGTCGGGAACTGATGGTTGGTATTATACCTATCGTCAGTTATCAGTTCCCAGGTGACATGAGTACAGCTTAGTCCGCTGACTTGACACTGTCACTTCGCCTCGAGTGTGTTCCCACTGTTCTTTGATTTCTACCCTACCACGGCTCTACTGAGTCGTGCAAACAGGTAGTAGTTGGGTGCAGTCCCGAAGCACTTAGAGGCAGTGACGGTTAGACAGGATTCGCCTCTCCCGGTATTGGGGGTTGACATCGCGCTGTGTCTAGGAGAGCCATTACACAAGTAGTCCCTGGCCAGGGCAAGCGAGATGTACTGGTAGGTTCCAGTGTTATCTAAGGGTGTTCTGGGCTTCACTCCGACACGACTTGTACCGTTATTAGGGGTCTGACGCTTGCCGCCCCCCTAGGCCCGACATGAGATGTATCAGACGAACAGACCGGACTGTACGGAGATTGTCACATACAGACTCAGTAGGAGTTCGGATGAGTTTACCTCATGGGCCTTCTTATCGACATCTACCTGGGGACCGTTACGTACAGCTAGTGCCGCTTGCGGTCTGTGGTTAAACCCACTGCCAGCGTAGTGTCGAGTTTTTAGAGTCCCACACAGAGAGTTTCCCAGCACTGAGCGAAACGTGTAGTGGCCGTATGGTTTTACGGCAGGGCTGCGATCTCTTACGTACACTTGTGTGCGTATGGTGTTCGGGCAGGCAATACTAGTGGGCTTTGGTTTAAGCCGGATCCTAGTATTGCATGGATGGATTTGTTTTGTCTTCTGCACATCCGCATTCTACGGAATACGGATGCAGGTGTGTATGCACAGTTTTCGGAGCGATGAAGGAGGAGGTGCCTCATTAGGGTTTTGGCAGTTGGTTCGGCCAAAACCACTATGTGGCAGGCTCATTAGGGTTTTGACAGTTGATTCGGTCAAAACCATTTTGAGGCGGACTCATTAGGGTTTCGACAGTTCGTTTGGTCAAAACCATTATGAGCCGGGGACATTATTTACTAATCCTTTCATTGATAATTTTGTTATGGCTAATTACATTGACCATTTGACTATCTTGACTTTGTTGACCATTTGACCAAAGTTGACTTGGATCTTCTTAGAAGATCTAAAGTATTCTTTGGTTTTCTTTTTCTTTTGTTATGATAATGGTCATGTCATTTGTAGCCATCACCTTTATCTTGATGGGATTAGTAATGATAATGTTTGTGCATTATTGCAACCATGGTTAGGTTTTCTCTTGGTAATGTTTTTCATTTGCTCATTCTCATTCTCTCTCTTGAAATGAGAAGCTCCATGGTTGCTAGAAAAACTCCTTCTTTTTCCTCCTCTTGATTTCTCCTTTGATCTCATGTGTTGAGAGAAAAAGGATTTCACTTGACAAACACATCCATACATCTTCTCTACACATCCTAGGGCTTCTAGATTAGCAATCTCCTTGCCCTAGTTACCTCGGCTTGAGGTGGAGCTCGGTGTACATCTCTCGGGTGGATCGTCTTTGACTCAAGGAGGCCGCGGAGGTGACCGAAGTCCGAATCAACCATTGAGCAAGCAATGAGAAGAACAACAAGAAGAGAAGAACATCAAAGAAGAACAACAACAAGAAGAGAAGGAGTTCAAGTTGAGGTATAACCCCTAACCGAGTAGATGACATCTCATGTTAGGTAGCTAGTGTATTGTTTAGCAAAGATCCGGCTTTTACGGTCCATGTTGCCAAGTCCAGAAAATTTTTGTTTTACCGTTTCCGCAACCCCGCAAGTACCGGGAGAGGTAACGTGGACCTAACACTGATACCACTGTAAGTCTATGTCGCTCACCCCGCAACCTAGCGAGGAGGCGGAACAGGTAAAAATCAAAACGTTCTTACATAGTAACATAGACTAACGCTTAAGGATCTTTGCAAAACAATTACTAACGAACTACAAGAGGTTTAATCTACTGTGATACGAAGATTATACCTCATGAAAACGGTCCTTCGGTTCTTCCTTCCGTGTCCTCCTCGTCCATGTGAGCTCCGAGGATCGATCCAGATCTTGGTCACCTCCGCGGCCTCCTAGAGTCGAAAACGATCCACCCGAGAGTCTATAGTCCGAGCTCCACCTCAAGCCGAGTTAACTAGGGCAACAAGTTTTCTACTCTTGATGTCCTAGGTGATGTAGAGGAAGAAGATGGATTTTTTTGTCTATTTAGTTTCTATTTTTCTCAACACATGAGAGCTATAGAAAAATCTAGAGAGGAAGAAGAAGGAGGAACCATGGGAGCTTTCTTTTGGATGAGAGAGAAAGCACAAAAGATAATGATCCATATAAAATATATTTAGTAATCTTTTATCATGATTATTTTGATGGCTACCCTTGATTTGACCATTATCATCTCAAAGATAAATCCAAATGAATAAGAAAAGTCTTGTGCTTGCAAAATATCTAAGTCAACAATGGTCAATTATGTCAAATTGTCAAGAAAGGTCAAATGGTCAAGCAAGGTCAAATGGTCAAACCAATTAGCCATAACACAATTATCATTAAAAAGATTAGTAAATATTTTCCTCACCTCATAATGGTTTTTACCAAATCAATGGTCAAAACCCTAATGAGGCACCTCTTTCTTCCCTTCTCACAACCGTGCATACACACCCGCATCCGCATTCCGTAGAATACGAATATAAAGAAGACAAAACTAATCCATCTATACAATGCTAGGATCCGGCTTAAACCAAAGCCACCAGTATTGTCCGCCCGAACATCATACGCACACAAGTGCACGTAAGCGATCGTAGCCTTGCCGTAAAACCATACGGCCTCTACTCCTTTTGCTCAGTGCAGGGAAACTCTCTGTGTGGGACTCTAAAAACTCGACACTACGCTGGCAGTGGGTTTAACCACAGACCGCAAGCGGCACTAGCTGTACGTAACGGTCCCCTGGTAGATGTCGATAAGAAGGTCGATGAGGTATACCCATCCGAACTCCTACTGAGCCTGAATGTGACAATCTCCATACAGTCCGGTCTGTTCGTCTAAGACTATCGCATGTCAGGCCTAGGGGGGCGGTAAACGTCTGACCCCTAATAGCGGTACAAGTCGTGCCGGAGTTTAGCCCAGAACACCCTGAGAAACTACTGGAAACACTGCTAGTAATTCTCGCTTGCCCTGGCCAGGGACTTTGTGTAATGGCTCTCCTAAACACAGCGCGATATCAACCCCCAATACCGGGAAAGACGAATCCTATCTAACCGCTACTGCCTCCAAGTGCTTCGGGACTGCACCCAATTGCTACCTGTTTGCACGACTCCTTTGAGCTGTGGTAAGGTAGTAATCAAAGTACCGTAGGAACACACTCGAGGCGAAGTAGCAGTGTCAAGTCGACGGACTAAGCTGTACTCTTGTCATCTGGGAACTGTTATCTGATGATCGGTATAGTACCAACCAATAGTTCCCGACGAGTCCTGTCTAGTGTACTCATAACCTAACGAGCACCCGCATACTATCTCCAGTACGACGTACTAATGGCTATGGGACAGATCATCTCCCCTGCTGGGATGAGAAGCGTATACGCTAGTCTACTCCGGAGTATCGATGCCCCGTCTCGATAATCCTACGACTAAGGACCTGTATAAGGATGTGCTTATAGATTACCCAGCCCCTACTAGTGTGACTGCCATCACAACGCTGGTAATCAAGCAAAGATCCTAAGGGCTCCACTAATATGTATAAGCAATATGCTAAAAGAAACACATGCACATATTGAAGTAGAAACAAACAGAGTAGCATACTACCATTTTGAGCAAGACTGTCTATACAACTGTGAATATCCCAAGCTTCCATTAAGTAATATACAAACTGGTATGATACAATAATGGCCTCTAGGGCATATACACTAACGGACTTGATAGCAAGTCAGGCATCTCGAAAAGAAATATGTGACATCTCGCTTCATCCCTTCCCACCAGTAGATATCTCTCAAGTCTTGGTACATCTTGGTGGAACCCGGATGAACACTATATGCTGACTGATGTGCCTCCTCTAAGATCTCGCGTTTCGGTCCATCTGAATCTGGCACAAATAGTCAAGTTACAAATCGTAGCACTCCCTGGTCATCAATCACAAACTTAGAATCTCTACCCTGTCGAACCTGCTCCATGATCTCTGACAGACGAGCATCGCCGGACTATGTTTTATGAATACGATCAAGTAACTGTGGATGGGCGCGGACAAGGGCAAGCTGTCCTCCGGTCGAAGTAAACTTAAACTGTACTCGGTTATCACATAAGATCTGCCAATCTGCGGAAGACTGTCTCTGAACTGCGCTCAAACAAGACAAGCTACCTCCGGGCCTCGGACTCAAAGCATTTGCCACAACATTCGCCTTGCCCGGATGATAAAGAATCTCGTAGTCATAGTCCTTCACTTGCTCCATTCAACGACGCTTTCTCAAATTTAGATCTCGCTGCTGAAAAATGTACTTTAAGCTCTTGTGGTCCATAAATATCTGGCACGACTCGCCGTATAAGTAATGCCTCCAAATCTTGAGTGCAAAGAACACCGCGGCCATCTCTAAGTCTTGAGTGGGATAGATCTGCTGTTGCTTCATCATCTTCCAAGAAGTATAAGCAACGACCCTGCCGCGCTGCATCAACACACAGCCAAGCCCCACTCAAAAAGCATCGCAATAAACAACAAAACGGCCCAATCCTAAAGGCAAAGATAATACTAGCGCAGTAGTCAAACGAGTCTTCAACTGCTGAAAGCTCTGCTCGCATGCCTCGATCCAAAGAAAAGGAACTCCCTTCCGGGTCAACCCGGTCAGCGGTGCAGCTATACGAGAAAAATCCTGAACAAAGAGTCGGTAGTAACCGGCCAAACCCAAAAAGTTGTGAACCACCTTCATTGAAACAGTTCTGGGCCAGTGCTGAACGACCTCGATCTTCCTCGGGTCCACACGTATGCCATCTCTCTTAACCACGTGACTCAAGAAGTCGACACCATCAAGCCAAAAGGCACACTTAAAGAATTTAACGAACAGCTGATGTTCCCTCAAAGTCTGCAATGTGATCTTCAAATGCTGCTCATGCTCCTCTCGACTCCGGCAGTATACTAGAATATCAACGATGAACACGATGAAGAACTGGTCAAGAAACGGCCTGAAGATGTGCGGTTCATCAAATCCATGAATGCTGCTGGAGCATTGGTGAGCCCGAATGACATCACCAAGAACTCATAATGCCCATAGCGCGTACGAAATGCAGTCTTCGGAATGTCATCGTTCTGAACCCGCAACTGGTGAAAGCCCGACCGCAAGTCAATTTTCGAGAAATGTCCCGCACCCAGGAGCTGATCAAAAAAATCGTCAATGCGAGGTAGGGGATATCTTTTCCGCACAGTAACTTGATTCAACTGACGATAATCGATGCATAATCGCATACTACCGTTTTTCTTCTTGACGAACATGACAGGAGCTCCCCAAGGTGACACACTCGGACGAATAAGCCCTTTATCCAGTAAATCTTGCAACCGATCCTTCAGCTCTATAAGCTCCGTCGGGTCTATCTGATATGGCGGTATAGAAATAGGCCCCATGCCAGAAATCAAGTCAATGCAGAACTCAACATCGTGCTCTGGAGGCAATCTAGGCAACTCGTCAGGAAATACATCGGAAAAACTCGCTCACAATCTGAACCTGGTCCAACGGGACCTCCGCGGCTCCCGCATCACGTATATACGCTAATAAATCCCTGACATCCTTTCCTCAAGAGACGACTAGCGCGAAGGGAAGAAATCAAACTGGGAAAGGTGACGCTACGGTCTCCCTGAACAATAAGAACTGGCTCACCCGGAAAACTAATTCTGACTGCCTTCTCATGGCAGTCCACGGACGCATAACAAGTAGCTAACCAGTCCATGCCCAGAAGAACATCGAAGTCTAACATGTCGAGGAGAATCAGATCAACAGAAGAATCCCTATCTCTGATACGAACAAAACAAACACGAAAGAAAAACATGTCGAGCGACAAAAGACTCGCCTACGGGAGAAATCACAATAAGCGGCTGATTTAGAAAAGACCACTCTTGGCTAAACCTAGGTACAAAAAGTGTGGATGCAAAAGAATGAGTAGATGCCGGGTAAAACAAAAGCGCGCAACAAAAGGAAACACCGAGAGAATACCTGTCACTACTACGTTCGACGCCTGTGCGTCCCGACGAGTCAACACAAAAGTTAGGGCCTGCCCTCTACCAACAACCAGCTGTAGTCTGCCTCTACCACCTCGTCCTCTCGGAATACGACCGCCACGACCACGGCTTATATGGGCATCGATCTGGCATGGAGCAACAACAGGTGTAGGGGTTAGTGCGCTCGGAGGAAGGGGTGAAGGTGGTAAAGTCGCATGTGGAACTATCGCTGTGCCCTGGCGCCTCACAGTACAGTCTCTGATGCGGTGATGCAGGCTCCCACACCAAAAACATCCCCAAGACGGTCGCTGACCCTATGGGTAAGTGCTATATAACTGTCCTGGTCTCGAGTCTCCTCTATCACCACGGCCTGGAGGGGGTTTGCCGCGGAGTCTACCTGTCTGCCTCTGGGCTGATATATCAGTACGAATCCGCCTTGGTCTCGGAACAACCATAGGTGGAGCAATGTTCGATCTCCATGCTCGACTGATCTCTATCAAGGATCTGATCATTTGGCGCAAATCCTAAATACTCGCCTCCAGCCTAGCTATATGATCAATAGAAGGTGGATCAATCTGTCCATGAGAGATAGGCGTACTGCCCTGGTCGGTTCTCGTCTCAAACGAGCCCGCTCTAATCTCATCTCTGAAGGCAGCCCTCTAGGCCCTCATAGTCTTCGGCGGCATAGTGGCTGGAACAAGAAACAGGATTGCTACGAATATTGCAATCGAATCAAGAGGATATATGGAATCAAGGAAGAAGTACAAGCAAATATATATCCTAAGGTCACTTAGGCGGAGTACCGTATCGTAAGTATGTTGTGCCATGGCAGCGCCCCGGCCTTCTACTCGAGGCCAAAATGCGGAATCAAAAATTTTCTTAACTGTAAACCGGCGCTACTGCGGACAATAAACCCGGATCGTAACCATTAACCTAATCCTAGCTATCAAGAGAATGGGTAGAGAGTTATACCAGGCGATACGTGTCCTTCGGTCTTCGTCTCAACTTCAGTCTCCCGCGGAATCTCCGTCCGTCACCTCCTCGTCGGAAAGGGCACCACGTAGCCGGATTCTTTTACGGGCTCCCACCTCTGGACCGAGGCAACTCGGGCGCGAAGTTGGCTAGCCGACGCATCCAAGGAATGCTGTAGGCAAGTGTAGAAACCATGTCTCTTGGGGTTATATGAAGTTGCCTTTGGTGATGGAGGAATGAAGAACTTTGGAGAGGGTTTTTCCTTTTGTTGCATGAATGGAATAATGAGATAGCAAAAAAATGAGAACAACAATAATCTCCCTCTCTCACTCCAGTGGCCGCCCCCCTATGAATGGTGGAGGAAAGAAAAGAAAAAACACAAGGGAGGTGAGTGTAGGAAATCAAAAGAGATGACCACTTCAAAAGGTTATGATAAAAATATCATATCAAGTTCAAATCCTTTCTAATCTTATTAACCATCACAATAAATGCAAGTGATAAGAAGGAAAAAGAATCTCATAATGAATAACTATCATGATGCCACCAATATGCAAGAAACCCCTCCACAATAAGTTATTTGCAAAACTGCAAATAACCCCCTCCATAAGAAAGTCCGGCCGCGAAGGAACAAAGGAAAACCGGCCGGAACGGAATGCAAACTGGCAACTTCAGAAAACTGATCCTGTAATAAATTACAGGAAAGCCCCGCGACTGCATATACATGCCCGCATTTGTATTCCCACTGAATACAAATGCAACGAGACAAAATCTACACTGTCTAATACTAGGATCCGGCTTAAGCCAAAGCCGGCTAGTAAAAACCGTCCGATCACGATCCGTGCAATACGGCACGTATCTGATCGAACCCTGCCATATCTCCATACGGCCTCTACAGCGTTTCGCTCGAAACTTGAGTAACTGTGTGTGTGGTGGACTCTAAAGACTCGTCAATACTATGGCTGTGGATTTAACCACTAGCACGTCAGAGGTATTAGCCATACGTGACGGGCTACCAGCTATTGACCAAAAAGGGACGTCAATGAGCGAACTCATCCTGACACCCTACTGAGCCTGTCAGTGACAATATCCGTACAATCCGGTCCGTTCGTCTATGAGTATCGCATGGCGGGCCTAGGGGGTTGGTAAAAGTCAGACCCCCAAAGCGGTACAAGTCGTGTCGGAGTGAAGCCCAGAACACCCTGAGATACTACTGGAATACCTACCAGTAAATCTCCTGCCTCGGCCGAGGGCTTTGTGTAATGGCTCTCCTAGACACAGTGCGACCTCACCCCCAATACCGGGAGAGACGAACCCCTGCAGATCCGCTCACTGCCTCCATGTGGCTCGGGACTGTACCCAACTAAAACCTGTTTGCACGACTCCTTTGAGCCGTGGTAGGGTAGTAATCAAAGCACAGTGGGAACTCACACGAGACAAATGACGATCTCAGGTCGATGAACTAACCTGTACACATGTCACCAGGGAACTGCTATCTGACGTCTGGTATAATCCCAACTAGCAGGTTCCCGGCGAGTCCTGTCCGGTGTACTCATAACCCAATGAGCACATGTATACATCTTAGGTGACCAACTGACACCAGTGGCTTGTGAGACAGGCCACCGCCCCTCGTCGGAGTCTCGACTGTATACACTAGTCTACTAATGGAGTATCGATGCCCAGTCTCGAAACTCCCACGATTAGGGACCATTTAACGATGTGCTTATAGACTACCAGCTCCCACATATATGATCGCCCTCATACTGCTGGCAGTCAAGCAAGAATCCTAGGGGCTCTATCAACGTGTAATAGCGACCTGTCAGGTCACCTTAAGCAGTACACGATGATAGAGATAAACCAGATAGCATACTATCATCTTGAGCAAGACTGTCTTACTGGGATAGGTCCTCCCTCAATCATTGCAATCATGTGCCTGTGATCCAATAATTGACTCTGAGGGCACTACCTCCAACAATCTCCCACTTGCACTCAAGGCTAATTATTGCGATGCCGCATACTCACAGCCCGTGTGATACTGAACACCCAACTCCTCTACTAGTCAGTCTCACAAATCTTGTTTTTGAAACTATTGCGTTCGAGGAATAGCCTCAGTGAGTGGATCAGCTTTGATGTTTCTTTCTATTTCTCTCTATATCTCAAGTTCGTGGAGAAAGCCATCTCCCGAAATGAGCAATACATGTCTTAGAGTGTCTGGATGTATGATCGGACCTAGTTCATAAATGAACTCCAAATCCAAACTTCTCAGACTGTATCGTCAACTGAACTTAATCAGTATCCTGCGCCATGCCTCCCTCAGTATCTGATTGGATCACCTGTCCAAAATACTGCCCCTCGTCAGAGGGAAAACAATGACTCTGACGACCACCCTGTCGTCCATGTCACCTTGGAAGCCTTGAATGATAACCGTCTCCTAAAGGAGGCTGCCGTTATCAAATCCCTAGAACATTCACTTATGTTCTAAAGCTGCTTCCGATTGTTTCTCCGGGATTGGATTAATATCAACTTATTGCATCTACTGCAAGAACAACATCTGGTGTGGTACTTGACATCTCATGATTGACTCAATTGCCTAAGCAAGTGATCTGCCAATCATGCACATCCCTCTCCCCTTTAGTCTGTAAGACACCTTTAGAGAGGGTGACTCCATCACCTGCAGGTACACTACCATGCCAGAAGTCGTCCATTCTAAATACTCATAGAATGCTGTCTAAGTACCCAGATTGGGAAACTACCCAAATCTAGATCTAAAACCATAGATCTAGTAACCAGAATGTCTGGAATAAAATCCATGTCCTTTGTGGAGAAACCACTGTGTGACAACCAAAGTTTAACCGATCGTGGTATAGGAATTTCACTTCCTACTCTGTGTATGTCATCCAAATACCAGGATATTACACCCTACTACCTTCTTAACAGATCCATCCCCTATTCTGATGAAGTCAAACCTATGACTGTCACATCAGAAATAGATGATCTATCTCCGCTATATCTGCTTTAGTTTATAAATAGACATAAGCTACTTGTCCACCATGCTTCCACTGCTCCCACTGACTACGACAACCCTCTGGCAGAGTCATATACACGTACCCTTCTGAAGGCAGTTCAGAACGACGCTATACTCATCCTCCTGCTGGGTCTCACAGTCTGGAATCAACAGCAATGGCAAGTCTGGGTAAACAAGAACCTCCCTGTCACCGTCCTTGAGCATACCGAAGTACCTCTCGGGTGCCTGAGGTTACTCACTTTATCTACGGAGTGGCCAATGGATTGTCAAACCAGATTGAATCTTTAGGTACTTATCAAATTTTCAGTAATCGTTTGCGGTTCTCGAATTACTTCTAGTTCTACCATACTCCCACTACTGTTTTCTGAAAAAATCCATTTTTATTTAAAACTGTGACGAGTTAAGAACAATATCACTATTGATCTTCCAGATAGTAGAAAGTCAACCCTCGTCATAGCCTGGGTCAACCCACAAACAGCCATTACAGAAACATGCCTTGAGTTATCCAGAGTCTGGTTTTAAGCATAAGCCGGACAACTCCCCGTACCTTAACATCGATAAGATATGAACTGTTCTATATCCAATAAAGAAACATAGGCACTGATTTAATTGAACCAGATTCAAATCATGCAGCTGTCTCCAGTGCATGTCAACTAAATGCAAGGAGGCCGATCAGCGTTACTCAACTTAGGAATGCTTCCAATTATGAGTAACCTAAAAGAGAAGCAAGTTCTCTTAATCATTACTATCAACTGAATACCATACACAAGTATCTACATCTTCGATCACCTTGAAGAATCCCGATACTTGCAACACCTGGTTCTCTACTCTATTCTTCTACCTATAACTTCTCAAAACTTAGACTCTGTGTTTCTACGAAACACTTGTCTAAGAACCAGAGAAGTCTTAAGTAAACAGAATATAGTACGAGGACCAACCCCTCTGTCCTGATGGACACTGGACAATATACAATACTCTGTATAAGTCCGCTGAGTCTAGTGACTCATTCACTGTGTGTCGTAGGTTGAAAACTGTACTTATGGTTAAGAAGAATTACACCGTTGTTCAATACTCCTTACCTAACCATCCACTGATACAGGTAAATGTCATAGACATAATTACAAAAAGGTACATCTCACTCTATAAAAATAGATGTACAGATATATCAATTTGAAATTGGTGCATAACAGCGGATATTCAAAACCAAATATTTGTCGTCCGGCAAACAACCCAGGTGACTTCCTCAAATATCGCCAATTACAACGAATTCCGATATAATGAAGACGATCACCTAATTCCCAATAACTTACTCCCACTCATCATCTGTAAAACCATACAGATGTGAGAATCATACCTGGTAAATACATACCCTGGAGCAAGTGTCCAATTGGGAAATCAGTTTTCTATTAACAGTACACGGTAAAACTGAAACATTGAAATGTTTCGATGGGGTAGCCTGGTATTCCTAGTAATGCCTCTTCCATTATCCAGATTCGCAACTGTAACCGTATAATTCTTTGCCATCTGTCCAAATCCCTTTATATGTCTTTAGTCATTACCTTCTGTACACCCCTTTAGGCCAAATGGTTTTCTTCCTTCCCTACCGTTCGGCACCATCCTATGGTTTGGAAGAAGACTATCCAATAAGCATAATGGGTGTACTGTCCTAATCCTAGGAGCACTCGCAATGCGAGAGAAGGTGAAGATAAAAGACAACCGAATAAAACCTTATTCCTATTTCTCCTGAACCAAAATCCATCCCCGAACTGGAACAAGTTCCTTTCGAGTTCGTATATAACCATACGATGGAGTATCCAATAAACTGTGGATCTTCGTAGTGATACGGAGTGTCCTGGAGAAATACAAAGGTGATTTAGGATTGGCGAAGAAGTACTTGGTTTGGTCGTGAATAGCAGTCGCAATTTACTTTGCCCTCTTACTAATCCCTTTCTTTGTCTTAACTTAATACCTTCTGCACACCATCGTTATGCTAATTGGTTTTCTTCATTCCCCACCGTTCGGCACCAGCCTAAGGTTTGGAAGAAGACTATCCAATTTGCATAATAGGTGTACTATCTCCTAAACCAAGGAGTACTCGCAACCTGAGAGAAGGTAAAAGGAAAAGACAACTGAATTTTCCTATTCGTTTTCTCCAGAACCGGAAACCATCCTCGAATTCCTTCGAGTTCGTATATAACCATACGATGGTTTTGTCCAATGGAAGTGGACGTTCGTAGTAATACGGGGTGTCCTGGAGAAAAGGGTAAAAGTAGGAGTGACAATGAGGTCTGCAACTCTGCAATCTAAAAGCCAGTCTTATAAGAAGGTTCGGTTAATTTTGGTCACTGATTCATAGTCTAGGGTCGGGTCCATGGTCGCTGCCAAAGACAGAGAGAAAAGAAACACTCAGCGTGCATTCTAACCTAGATCAGAATGGTTATCACTTTATCTAATCTGGAAACCTCCCACTGTAACGTCAAATTCTTCCCCAAACCTGAAAGAAGAATTAGTCGAGATCACCCGAGGAGTAAGCCAACTCATCAGTGGGAATCGGGATCCAACTATCATTGCATGATAACGTGACGGAATCCACTCACGTCACCACACTCCAGAAGGTATGCGCATGTCTGGCAAGTTTCAGTTTCTTTAGAAACTCCCGATATGATTTTTTTACCCCCGGGACCCAAGTGACCTTGACACAGTCAACAAATCAAAGAGTCCTAGTCAAGTTCAACCCGTCATTATCCTGTATTGCATTAAACCCACTCGTACGAGGCCTTGACACAGTCAACAAGGCCGCACGACTGTCCTAACCAATCTCATTAATATGCTACAAACAAACACTACTTAGCTACCGCACACTACGCCTTGACACAGTCAACAAATGCAGCATGAATACGAAGTAATACTTGTAAGAAATGACGGAGGGCTACGTCTAGTTTTTGGCGAAAAACTTTTAACGTAATGAACTTGATATCGTTGAAGGAACTGCATAGCCTTTTATAAAAAATATAGTAACAAAAACCTTTGCTAAAGAGGTCACTCCCGGTGAAGGGATCTCGGCTCTTTCCCCGTAGAATGAGGTGCAGGATATTCCAACTGAATACCACGATGCAAAGCAAAAGTAATCGGCTATAGTGAAGTTATTGCCCTGACGCAAACTTCTGTCCAATGGGTCACTCCCGGTGAAGGGATCTCGGCCCTTGCCTCGTCGACCGAGGAGCAGGATATTCCAACTGAATACCACTGTGCAAAACAAAAAGTTAACGTCCTTGCAATAACAGCTTTTTGAAAAATGTTCCAACAACATCAGAATAGGTTTGTTTAGCTTGCATTGATCCGAATCAACGTAGTCCCATCAATTGATCACACCAATAAAGAACGAAAATAATGATGTACGTATATGCGATCCGCATTCGCCACTGGGTCCCGTCATCACCCGTTAGGTTACTTAACTAACGACAGAGCGGGGACTGGACTAGCGCGGATGCAAAACATATACATCTACTAGTATATATATCAATATATAATATTTCGCTCAAGGCGTGATAAAATGCAACATCACAGAAATGTAACCAGCATCACAGAACAATACAGATATCTGGGATCACCGGGTTTCATAGAGCCGCTGCTGAAACCCGACGTTCTCCTGGTCGTGTGGATAGCCTGTGCAATGAAAATCCTAGACCCCTACGGGCGCGGCAAGTCACCCGCCAAATCCTGAAGTGAGGCAGCCCCCTTCAGCAACGTGAATGGACCACCCAGCACTTCACAGAATCCGGTTACTTGGGCACCCCTCCTAGGTCAACCTGTACCCCCTACGAGTGCGGCGAATAGCCCGCCAATTCTAGAGTAAAGCCCCCTCCGTCTTAACGCCATGAGATGCGGGCCCGTTGCCCTATAGAACCCGGCTATCCGTGCACCCCTCCGCGGGGTAATCCTAGTACAGAAAGTAAAATATACATACAACGGGTACATCGACCTCGACCTGGTCGTGCCCCAAAAGAATAATACAAACAGGCAGTTACGGCAGTCCACATGTCGGACGTTCGCCCCGCAATATCAAATGTACATATAAAACAAAACTGTACTAACATTGCATCCAGGCTATCCCCCACGACCGATCCGCAACATCACAGCACAACACAGAACATCAACGTGAATGTCACGTTCACAAATCCGTCTAGCCGGGCTATAGCAGTTAGACAGGATTTACCGATCAAATGACATTCACGGTCGCAGATATAAAGTAAATACTATGAACTAACATGTTTAAAATTTTCGATCGATCAAATATACCCAAGTGGGCCCCAAGCACTACTGTAGCACTCACAGAAAATCTGGGCCCAAAAAGAATGTTCCAAAAACCCAATTTCCAACCCAAAAGCTCACTGAAAAAATTTGGTCCAATGAACAGTTAAAATGGCCGCGGAACCGCGGCAAATACGTGGGTTTGGCCGCGGTTCCGTGGTGGAATAGTGACATCACGCGACCAAATTTTCACAGAATGCTTAGAATTCCCTGCACATGTCTCTGCAATGTACTGAAAAAATTTTAGAGCCCAGAAAATTTCGACAGAAACCTGATGCACACGAAATACGGTTTTTGGAATTTTTGTTCGATCGAACTTGTAAACATGTTATAGCAAGCTAGTCTAGGTTAATGGCGTGGCTCTGATACCATGTTGTGCCACGGCAGCGCCCCGACCTTCTACTCGAGGCCAAAATGCGGAATCAAAAATTTTCTTAACTGTAAACCGGCGCTACTGCGGACAATAAACCCGGATCGTAACCATTAACCTAATCCTAGCTATCAAGAGAATGGGTAGAGAGTTATACCAGGCGATCCGTGTCCTTCGTTCTTCGTCTCCACTCCAATCTCCCGCAGAATCTCCGTCCGTCACCTCCTCGTCGGAAAGGGCACCACGTAGCCGGATTCTTTTACGGGCTCCCACCTCTGGAACGAGGCAACTCGGGCGCGAAGTTGGCTAGCCGACGCGTCCAAGGAATGCTGTAGGCAAGTGTAGAAACCATGTCTCTTGGGATTATATGAAGTTGCCTTTGGTGATGGTGGAATGAAGAACTTTGGAGAGGGTTTTTCCTTTTGTTGCATGAATGGAATAATGAGATAGCAAAAAATTGAGAACAACAATAATCTCCCTCTCTCACTGTAGTTGCCGGCCCCCCCTTATGAATGGTGGAGGAGAGAAAAGAAAAAACACAAGGGAGGTGAGTGTAGGAAATCAATAGAGGTGACCACATCAATAGGTTATGATAACAATATCATATCAAGTTCAAATCCTTTCTAATCTCATTAACCATCACAATAAATGCAAGTGATAAGAAGGAAAAAGAATCTCATGATGAATAACTATCATGATGCCACCAATATGCAAGAAACCCCTCCACAATAAGTTATTTGCAAAACTGCAAATAACCCCCGTCCATCAGAAAGTCCAGCCGCGAAGGAACAAAGGAAAACCGGCCGGAACGGAATGCAAACTGGCAACTTCAGAAAACTGATCCTGTAATAAATTACAGGAAAACCCCGCGACTGCATATACATGCCCGCATTTGTATTCCCACTGAATACAAATGCAACGAGACAAAATCTACACTGTCTAATACTAGGATCCGGCTTAAGCCAAAGCCGGCTAGTAAAAACCGTCCGATCACGATCCGTGCAATACAGCACGTATCTGATCGAACCCTGCCATATCTCCATACGGCCTCTACAGCGTTTCGCCCGAAACTTGAGTAACTGTGTGTGTGGTGGACTCTAAAGACTCGTCAATACTATGGCTGTGGATTTAACCACTAGCACGTCAGAGGTATTAGCCATACGTGACGGGCTACCGGCTATTGACCAAAAAGGGACGTCAATGAGCGAACTCATCCTGACACCCTACTGAGCCTGTCAGTGACAATATCCGTACAATCCGGTCCGTTCGTCTATGAGTATCGCATGGCGGGCCTAGAGGGTTGGTAAAAGTCAGACCCCCAAAAGCGGTATAAGTCGTGTCGGAGTGAAGCCCAGAACATCCTGAGATACTACTGGAATACCTACCAGTAAATCTCCTGCCTCAGCCGAGGGCTTTGTGTAATGGCTCTCCTAGACACAGCGCGACCTCACCCCCAATACCGGGAGAGACGAACCCCTGCAGATCCGCTCACTGCCTCCATGTGGCTCGGGACTGTACCCAACTAAAACCTGTTTGCACGACTCCTTTGAGCCGTGGTAGGGTAGTAATCAAAGCACAGTGGGAACTCACACGAGACAAATGACGATCTCAGGTCGATGAACTAATCTGTACACATGTCACCAGGGAACTGCTATCTGACGTCTGGTATAATCCCAACTAGCGGGTTCCCGGCGAGTCCTGTCCGGTATACTCATAACCCAATGAGCACCTGTATACATCTTAGGTGAACCAACTGACACCAGTGGCTTGTGAGACCGGCCACCGCCCCTCGTCGGGGTCTCGACTGTATACACTAGTCTACTAATGGAGTATCGATGCCCAGTCTTGAAACTCCCACGACAAGGGACTATTTAAGGATGTGCTTATAGACTACCAGCTCCCACAAATATGATCGCCCTCATACTGCTGGCAGTCAAGCAAGAATCATAGGGGCTCTATCAACGTGTAATAGCGACCTGTCAGGTCACCTTAAGCAGTACACGATGATAGAGATAAACCAGATAGCTTATTATCATCTTGAGTAAGACTGTCCTACTGGGATAGGTCCTCCCTCAATCATTGCAATCACGTGCCTGTGATCCAATAATTGACTCTGAGGGCACTACCTCCAACAAAGTATGCCGCGGAATATACACACTCTACGTCACTCTGCTTAAGACATCTACTCCATCTACCAAAGGCCATCCTACTCTCAAAAAGGTAAAACCTATCGCTCTGATACAAACTTTGTCATGACCCGAATGTGCGAAACATGACTGGCACTTAAATCATGCAACGTCCTGAGGCGTAGCGTAATCTAAGTAAGCCAATGTCCAGAAATCTAAACCATTTAAAAAAATAGAGTGAATAAATACTTATTTTTAAAAGGTGATTTTAACAAAATAAAGTCACATTAAACACTTTAAAAACATTAAGTTTTCCCGAAAATTTCGACAGAGTTTCCTTTGTAAAAACTGACGCCAAATGGGTATAACATATGAAAATACATAACCAATGAATAAAGGCATCCCCAAGCGGGAGCAATCTCTTCGTAGAACTGCGGAACACAACCACATGCAAGATATATCATCATAATATGAAATCAACATTTAAAAACAAGAAAACAGAAATCAAGTATAAAGTCGGCTCACATAAGCTCGACACCAATAAATGGAAATATATATATATATATACAAATCTCACAAGATCACGGTCTAAGTCCAATATACAAAAAAATGGAAATGGTAGATAAGGTGATGGAGTGTACTAGATACAACAGTAAATACACGAGGTGGGAAAAAAGAATATCCTCATAAAACCCACCTACAAGCAAGCCGCAAGCCGATGCAAAGGAAACAGAAGAGGAAGTACGCCCGCCGCTACTATGCTGACGGGTCGGACCTGCAAGATACCGTGGCACAACGGGGATGAGTTGCCAACTCGTGAGTAGTAAGCAATATCTAATAAGGCTGTCATAAGTTTGCACGCAAATGCGTCACAACCTACATATACAATTATGATGCGATGCACTAGTATGAATGCAACATGAATGAATAATCAACGCGAAATATGGATGTATCTGGTATGAGAAAATCTGTATCCTTATCTTAGTAAAACTTTTGTATAACAAAAACTAGAGTATCGTCGGTGAAATCGACAGAAAATCCGTGTCCAGCATCGACACAAAATATGTATCTCAATATCTCAATTGCCGTCTCTCAGATCAGCCCTCAAATCTGTCACATCCCAAAACTCCGGTCGGTATCCTCCGGATAACCGCCGAGCCAATAATAATCGGTAGGTAGTGCTCCCTTGCCAGGCTCATCTTCTACAACTCGAGCTTATTGCCCCGTGGTACCTTACCGGGTCCACCATGTACCCGAGACGGTTCATACGACTCCTCGAATCGGGTCTCGAAAACCAACTCAAATCAGGAAAACTCATGGTGGACACCATACACATCATATCACGAGAGAACCGCAACTTGCATTCTTTTAAAATGATAATAGGTTTATAAATTTTTTTCAGTTTTCCCTAAAATCCAGAAATCTCATAAATACTGAAATCTCGAAGAAAAATCACAAAATATGAACATGTCGGTAAAGATGGATGTCTATGATACGATAATATACAATGCGATGCAAGACTAGCAGCTATGTATGAATGAGATGCGATGAGGTATATAGATAACAAACCTATATATATCCATCTAAAGAAAATGAGAATACAACTAAAAGTCTACACATAATACATGATGCAAATGCACAAATACCAATTGTAGCAAGTTCTATAGTGTTCGTGACATAGCAAATACCAATGGCGTGTGTGTTCGCATAAAATAGTGCACGTGCGGCATGAACCAATGGTAATGGTGCAAGTATCCTAACTAATAATATCTTATGTAAGAAGATTCAATGCCATGATATGAATGATTCAGACACTACGCATATGGATACAAGAACTGTAAGTCCATGTCACGCACCCCATGAACTTGCGGGGAGGCGGAATATATGAAAAATGATTGTCAAAGCTTCGTAACACGGACTTAAGCACATGAATCGTTATCTAAACCATTGCTAACTACAACTAGAGGTTTAACTACTAGGTTTCGATGTTATACCTCACGTTACATGTCCTTCGGGTCTTCATCGCTGTCCTCCACTCCTTGTAGGCTCCTTGGAACATCGGCACCTCAATGGCCTCATCGAATCAAAGACGATCCACCCGAAAGCTCCTACGCCAATCTTAATCTCAAACTTGAGATAACTAGGTTGCTTAAAGTGCTAATCTAAGCTACCTAGGGGATATAGCGTGAGGTTATGGATGTATTAGTCTAGCTAACCCTTGATCTCAACACATGAGAGGTTAGGGTTAGGGTTTGAAGAGAGAGTGAGCTTGAGGAGAGAGAAGGTGAAGATGAGAATGAGAATAGAAAAGCTTCTCACTTGAATATATGAAACATATTGAATTATCAAATGAATGAATTTAAATGATTATTCACCATGCTTCATTTATTCAACAAGAGTGATTCATCATGTGAGTCATTAAGAAATTAATGATGCATTTAAAGATATGATGAATCACACAAATGAGTCATAAAAGCAATTAATGAAAATGCCACCTCAACCCCTCATGTCACCATCCTTCTAGAAGCTTCTCGGAAAATTACGAGAACGCCCCTTGCATCCGTGAAAACACGGAAAAACTTTAGACTGTATAAATCCAATAACCTGATACTAGAATCTGGCTTAAACCAAAGCCGGCTAGTAAAAACTGTCCGAAAAGTCGTACGTGCATAAACACACGTATGCATCCGAACCCTTGTCGTAAAACCATACGACCTCTATATCGTTTTGCCTGGAGCTGGGAAACTCTCTGTGTGGGACTCTAAAGACTCGACACTACGCTGGCAGTGGGTTTAACCACAGACCGCAAGCGGCACTAGCTGTACGTAACGGTCCCCAGGTAGATGTCGATAAGAAGGCCGATGAGGAAACTCATCCGTACTCCCACTGAGCCTGATGTGACAATCCCCGTACAGTCCGGTCTGTTCATCTAGGACTATCGCATATCTATCCTAGGGGGCGGCAAGCATCAGTCCCCTTATAGCAGTATAAGTCGTGTCGGAGCGAAGCCCGTTATACCCTGAGAAGCTACTGGAACATACCAGTATATCTCGCTTGCCCTGGCCAGGGACTTTGCATAATGGCTCTCTGACACAGCGCGATATCATCTCCCAATACCGAGAGAGACGAATCCTGTCTAACCACTACTGCCTCCAAGTGCTCGGGACTGCACCCAACTGCTACCTGTTTGCACGACTCGTTTGAGCCGTGGTAGGGTAGCAATCTAAGAACAGTGGGACACACTCGAGGCGAAGTAGCAGTGTCAAGACTGCGGACTATGCTGTACTCATGTCACCTGGGAACTGTTAACTGACGATCGGTATAATACCAACCAATCAGTTCCCCTGCGAGTCCTGTCCGGTGCACCCGTAACCTAACGAGCACCTGTATACTTTCTCTAGTAAGACGTACCGATGGCTGTGGGACAGACCATCTCCCCAACTGGGATGAGAAGCGTACACACTTAGTCTACTCCGGAATATCGATGCCCTATCTCGATAATCCAACGACCAGGGACCTGTATAGGATGTTGCTTACAGACTACCTAGCCCCCACTAGTGTGACTGCCATCACAACGCTGGTAATCAAGCAAAGATCCTATGGGCTCTACTAATATGTATAAGTGATACGTTACAAGAAACATATGCACATATTAAAGTAGACACAAACCAAGTAGCATACTGCCATTTTTAGCAAGACTGTATATACAACTGTGAATATCCCAAGCTTCCATTAAGTAATATACCTACAAGTATGATACAATAATGGCCCCTAGGGCATATACACTAACAATCTCCCACTTGCACTAGGGCCATAAGCTGGCATATCGTAGACCTATCATCTCGAATAGCCTCTCGAACTGCGTCTGAGGAAGGGCCTTTCTGAATGGATCAGCAATGTTATTCTCCGTCTCTACTCTCTTCACCTCGATCTTGTAGGGTGTTTTTCGTCACCCCAGTGAGATGGGAATACGCGCGCGCTTGTCAGGCGTACTACAGATTCCCCCGGCCTAGGGTAGGCCGGGGTTTAATGATTGTGGGGATCCGAATCTCCGGCAGCCGCGGACTAAGCTGCCGTTAATTACCCATCGCCTTTGGGGCGAGGGAACCTCCGATTAACGGGTTAAACTGGTCATGCGAACTCAATATGCAGTATACGTGTGTTTTGGAAGGGGGTTTTGGATATATCGGGAGCCACGCAGAGTTTTTACGGGGGTCCCGCTACCCGGATAGCGGGCTGGGGGTCAAGGGGGCTAGCAGCCCCCTTGCGGGGTGCGGGGCAGCGCCCCGTTAGAAATTTTTTTCTAACAGGGACAGTGTCGTGGAGTACGTGTATGTATAAATTTGTATGCATATGTATATATGTACACAAAAAGAGGGGGAAAAGACATCCAAGGGATGCGCAGGTGCGCAAGCGCGCGCGCCACGTGTCGGCACGCGGGCGACTTGCGCACTTGCGCAGTTGCGCAAGCGCGCGCGCCACGTGTCGGCACGCGGGCGACTTGCGCACTTGCGCAGTTGCGCAAGCGCGTGCCACGTGTCGGCACGCGTGCGACTTGCGCACTTGCGCAGTTGCGCAAGCGCGCGCCACGTGTCGGCACGCGGGCGACTTGCGCACTTGCGCAAGCGCGCAGGTGAGGCACAACAGGCTTTTAGCCTAAAAAAATTTCTCAGAAGAGAAATCAGAGAGGAGTTGGACTCCTGAATGTGTTTTTCTTTTTTTTTTTGAGGGTTTAGTGAAAGATGTTCTTCTTCTTCCTCCTCTGTTAGCTGGATCTTGAAGATCAAGAGATGTGGGATTTCAAAATCTTTTCTTTTTGAGATCTGATGGAAGATCTGAGTTCCCCTTGATGGGTTTTGTGGTGAAAAACTAATTTGTTTTGAAAAAGGAAGAGTAAAACTCTTGATTTAATTCAAAAGAAAGAAGAAGGTTTTGGAACCTTGGAGAAGGAAGAAAGAGCTCAGCTCTGAAACTTTTTTTGGAGAGAGAAAAAGTTATGAGATATTTTCATTATCTTTTGCCTTTATAGGCTATACACTTTACACATAGCCCCTTGGGCTTCTCAAAATGGCATTTTGCCTATCCCATGGCTCATGTGCCATTTCTTTTTGCACATAAGCCATGGGCTTTACAAAAATTTGGCTTTATGCCTATTTTTCTTACATTTATCCGAAAATAAAATAAAAGAAAATGCAACAAAATTATTTATTACAAAATTTTTATCTTGGCATGGGGGGAGGCCGGCCGCTTCATGTTCGGGCTCGACCCGGGCATGGGCCCACTGGGTCTGGGCTTGGGCCCACTTGGCTTGGGGTTGACTTGGATTTTGACTTGGTCAACCGGGGTGTAAATTTTTACCCCAACAAATTGCCCCCCATCAATAAATGCACACCACATATGTGGGTCGTGTGCATGAAATTGATGGATCTTCTTTCACGTGGAGGCGACTTGATTTGGTCCCCGCTTTTTGGGAAGCTGGCACTGCCCTTTTTACGACATGGACGGTCGTTGCTTGACATGTATCCGAGACAGAGTGTTTGTGATAGACGTTTTCCCTGGCCGGAGTGATCTGGTTCCCGCTTTGTAGGAATCCTGCGCTGCCCTTTTTGCGACTTGGACGGTCGGTGCTGCCCTTTTAGCGACTTGGACGGTCGGTGCTGCCCTTTTTGCGACTTGGACGGTCGGTGCTGCCCTTTTTGCGACTTGGACTGTCGGTGCTGCCCTTTTAGCGACGTGGACGGTCGGTGTTGCCCTTTTTGCGACTTGGACGGTCGGTGCTGCCCTTTTAGCGACGTGGAGGTCGTTGCTGCCATTTTAGCAACTTGGACGGTCTATTCTGCCCTTTTTGCGACTTGGACGGTCGGTGCTGCCCTTTTAGCGACGTGGACGGTCGTTGCTGCCATTTTAGCGACTTGGACGGTCGGTTCTGCCCTTTTTGCGACTTGGACGGTCGGTGCTGCCCTTTTAGCGACGTGGACGGTCGTTGCTGCCATTTTAGCGACTTGGACGGTCGGTTCTGCCCTTTTTGCGACTTGGACGGTCGGTGCTGCCCTTTTAGCGACGTGGACGGTCGTTGCTGCCATTTTAGCGACTTGGACGGTCGGTTCTGCCCTTTTTGCGACTTGGACGGTCGGTGCTGCCCTTTTAGCGACGTGGACGGTCGTTGCTGCCATTTTAGCGACTTGGACGGTCGGTTCTGCCCTTTTTGCGACTTGGACGGTCGGTGCTGCCCTTTTAGCGACGTGGACGGTCGTTGCTGCCATTTTAGCGACTTGGACGGTCGGTGCTTGGTTTGACTTGCCCTTCTTCTTGCACTGTCAGGGGTAGACTTGACTTGCTCCGCTTCTTGCGGTGTCGGAGTGGAAGTTGACTTGTTAATTTTGATTTGGGTTGACATCAGCATCGCTATACTGGAATATGGTACCAGGAGCGAATCATCATCTGTCATGGAGAGGATTTTGGGATTTTGGTTTTTGTTTGGCATCTGCATTGCTGCACCGGAATAATGCCAGGAGCAACTCATCATTTGCCCTGGGAGGATTTGGGAGAAATTGGAATTGTTTTACGCCCGTGGATTGTATACGGTTTTGCAGGATGTATGATCCAGACCGTAGGGCCGGAAAAATTTCGGGACTTTGTCGGCGTCTGCATCGCAGCACTGGAACATGGTACCAGGAGCGACTCATCATTCGCCGTTGGGGTATGGGATTTGGAATTTGGTTGGCGTCTGCATCGCTGCACTGGAATATGGTACCAGGAGCGACTCATCATTCGCCATTTGGGGATTGGGGAGCGATGGCTTAGGAGACAGGTTTAGATCCCTATAGCCTAAGACTTTTCAATTTTATGGGCCGTGAGGGTCCCATAAAAGCATTTTCTCCCTACGGGTCGTAAGGATCCCGCAGGTGTATTTTCTCCTTAGGAGTCGTGAGGACTCCTAAGTGTGTTTTTCCTTTATGAGTCGTAAGGATCCCACAAAGGTTTGTTCTCCTCATATATCGTGAGGACACATGAGTGGGTCTTATCAATGGAGCATCATTCCCAAAGCGGAGACCGGCCGCGTAACTGGTGATTACGGTGGGGCATGGGTATGATGAGAATTATTTGAGCCCGTGGATTGTATACGATGGTCAATTTGGGGACCCACCGCGGGGCCGGGAGAATTTTGAGAAATTGGATTTTGGTTGGCGTCTGCATCGCTGCGCTGGAATATGGTACCAGGAACGACTCATCATTCGCCGTTTGGGGACTTGGAATTTAGATCTTGTTTGGCATCAGCATTGCTGCACTGGAATAATGCCAGGAGCAACTCATCATTTGCCTTGGGAGGACTTGGGATTTGGGTTTTTGGTCGGCATCAGCACCGCTAACACTGAAGCGAAATGCCAGGAGCGAATCATCATTTGCCGTTGCCCGTTGGGGAACGATGGCTTAGGAGATAGGTTTGGGTCCCTACCACCTAAGGCTTTTCAATTTTATGGGCCGTGAGGGTCCCATAAAAGCATTTTCTCCCTACGAGTCGTAAGGATCCCGCAGGTGTATTTTCTCCTTAGGAATCGTGAGGATTCCTAAGTGTGTCGCTCCTTTGTGAGTCGTAAGGATCTCACGCAGGGGTTTTCTCCTCACAAGGTCGAGAGGACTTTGTGAGTGTGTTTCATCTCTTTTCACGAGTTTGCGCCCTTTCGGATTTTCACAGACTCGCCGGTAGTCCTGCTGTTTTTACTCACGGAGCCCTTTCGGGTTTTCATCCGTGCCCATTTTGCTTGCGGACATACCGTTTATTTCTTTATTTCTTTTATTATTTCTTTCTTTTTTTTTTGCCGCTGGTGGGACTTTAAAAGTAGTCTCACCGGCAGGATTTGGGAGAAATAGGGGTCATTTACGCCCGTGGATTGTATACGGTTTTGCAGGATGTCTGATCCAGACCGTAGGGCTGATGTGCTCAATTCGCCTGTGACTTGGAGCATTCATGTGTAGTATTTCTTGAGATATCGGCCATTGATGGGTGGCATGGGCCTTTCTCCCTCGGCACTTATTAGTTGGTAGGATCCTCCGTCAAACACTTTCTCGATGACGTATGGTCCTTCCCAGTTTGGCTCGAATTTTCCCTTGGCATGTCGATTGGGGATAATCGGTCTTTTGAGGACCAACACCAATTCACCTTTCTTGAAGGCGCGGAGACGGGTTATCTTGTCATAAGCCCGTGACATTTGGGCTCGGTATAGCTCCAGATTTTGTTGCACCGCGAGCCTCTTTTCTTCGAGGGCATCGAGTTCTTCAAGTCGAAGGAGCACGTTTTCTTCCTCCGTCAACTCATGTTGGACGGCCATTCTTAAGCTCGGAACTTCAACTTCGAGGGGGAGGACCGCCTCCACTCCGAAGAGCAATGAGTATGGAGTGGACTGAGTTGGAGTACGGTGCGTGGTACGATATGCCCACAATGCCTCGTGAAGCTTGAGATTCCAGTCTCTCTTGTTGGCTGACGCATTTTTCCTCAGGAGCTTGCATAGAGTCTTATTGAAGGCTTCGGCTAGCCCATTGGCTCTTGGATTATAGATGGAGGAATACCTCCAGTCTATCTTGTGATGAGTAGCGAATCTTGATACATTGAAGCTCTTGAAAGAAGGCCCGTTGTCAGAAATGATTCTTCTTGGTGTACCGAAGCGGTATAGAATATTATGCTGGAAGAATGTCAGAATATCCTTTGTCTTGACTTCTTTTAGCGGGACAGCTTCAGCCCACCTGGAGAAGTAGTCTGTCGCGGCCAGTATGAACCGGTGGCCTTTAGATGACGGAGGATCAATTGGGCCAACAATGTCGGTGCCCCAAACTTCGAAGGGCCACGACGCCACTGTAGGATGCAATGGGTTGGGATGCTTGTGAATAAAATCACCGTGAATTTGGCAGATATAACATTTCTTTACATGCTCTCCGCAATCCCGTATCATGGTGGGCCAGTAATACCCAAGCCGTTTGATTTGAAGTCGCATCTTGGGGCCAGATTGGTGAGCACCGCAAACGCCTGAGTGGACATCTTTCATGACCTTTTGGGCTTCGGCCAATGACAGACACCTGAGCCAGAGTTGGTCATATGACCTGCGGTATAACGTGTCATTTACAAACACGTATCGGAGAGCTCTTTTCTTCAGCTGAATCCTCACAGATTTTTCTTCGGGCAGCTTGTCGTATCGGAGGTACTCTATGAAGGGTTCTCTCCAATCGGGCTCGTCTTGGATGATCAAAGCTTCTTCTGCAGGACTGCTCTTCTGTTCCGCGCTCTCCTCTTCTCGTAGAGAGACTGGGGGTAGAATTTGCCGGCTCCTGACTGTGATCAGAATTTTGTCCATTTCAGGATCAGCCAGTTCCTTTGCCAAGCGAGCGAGTACATCAGCCTTTCCGTTCAACGCTCTAGGGACTCTCGTTAGTTCAATATGAGTGAACCGTTTCATGAGTTCCACCACTCGACCTCTATACCGAGCTAACTCGGGTTTGTATATCTTATAGTCGCCGCTTACTTGGTTGACGACGAGCTGGGAGTCACCGTAAACTCGTAGCCGACGGATTTCCATTTCTATGGCGAGCTCCAAACCAGCTATCAGAGCTTCATACTCAGCTTCATTGTTTGTCCGAGGCTCGGTGAGAGCAAAAGAACGCCGTAGGGTTCCCATTGATGGTGTGATGAACACCAATCCTATCCCTGCTTTTATCTCCGGGACGCTTGATTTACTGGAGGTTCTTATCGATAAGGCCCCATCGAAGTAGAGCTCCCAACATGGCTCGTCATTCTCGAGATGCAGCACTTGTTCGTCGGGTAACTCACAATTTAGTGGCGACCCTTCTGGTATGGGATGAGCAGCGAGAAAGTCTGCAAGAGCTTGCCCTTTTACTGCTTTCTGAGGAGTGTAAACTATGTCAAACTCAAGTAGCATGACAGCCCATCTTGCCATTCTGCCGGCTAGGCTTGCTTTGGTCATCAAGTGTTTGAGCGGGTCGACCTTGGAGATCAGCATAACCCGATGAGCGAGCAGATAGTGCCTCAGCTTCTTCACAGCAAATATCAGAGCTAGGCATTGCTTTTCGATTGGGGAGTAGTTGTGTTCCGCCCCGACTAGAGTTCGACTGAGGTAGTAGAGGGCATTTTCTTTTCCTTCCTCATTATTCTGGGCAAGGAGCGCACCGAGTGACTCGTCCAGCGCGGCAGTGTAGAGAATCAGCGGTTTATTTGGAATGGGAGCGGCCAGCACTGGAGGGTGCAACAAGTATTGCTTGATGCTTTCAAACGCTGCTTGACATTCAACATCCCAGATAAAAGGAGCTCCTTTCTTCATGAGCTTTGAGAAGGGCCTACATCTCCCTGATAAATTTGAGATAAACCTCCGTATATAAGCAAGCTTGCCTTGAAAAGATCTTAGCTGCGTCAGACTCTTCGGAGGGGGCATCTCCATGATGGCCTTTATCTTTGACGGGTCAACTTCGATCCCTCGATGTCGGACTATGAAGCCCAGGAATTTTCCCGATGACACGCCAAAAGCGCACTTCAGAGGATTCATCTTCAGATCGTATTCCCTCAGTCTGGTGAGAACAGTCCTGAGATCTTGGATATGATCGGCCTTGGCTTTAGTCTTGACGACCAGATCATCAACATAGCATTCGACGACTTTATGGATTAGATCATCAAAGATATAAGTCATTGCCCTTTGATATGTAGCACCTGCGTTCTTCAGTCCGAATGGCATTACCTTGTAGCAATATATTCCGATCGGGGTTCGAAATGCTGTGTGCTTCTCATCCTCAGGCGACATCTTGATCTGATTGTATCCAGATGAGCCGTCCATAAAGGTGAACAGTTCGTAATTTGAGGTGTCATCGACCATCATTTCCATGACCGGTAGCGGGAAGTCGTCTTTAGGACATGCCTTATTGAGGTCCCTGAAATCGACACAAACTCGGATCTGCCCATTTTTCTTCTTCACTGGGACTATGCATGCGATCCAGTCTGCATATTTCTCTTCCCTGATGAAGCCGGCATCGATGAGCTTCTTGGTTTCCTCGATGACCTTTTCTTCCAACTCCCTTCTCATTCTTCGAGGAGCTTGTTTGACTGGCTTAGCATCAGGAGATATAGCCAGCTTATGCACGGCTACCTCAGGGGAAAGGCCAGGCATTTCTTTGTACGTCCACGCGAAGCAGTCGACGAACTCACGCAGCAGGGCAATTATCTGCTCTTTCATTTCCTCCGACAAGAGTGAGCTGATGTAGGTCGGCCTTGGATTATCGGGCGTTCCTAAGTCAATCTCGGTTAGCTCATCAAAGGTTGCTTGTCCGCCATCTTCGAGCTCTTGAGGAGCTTCTTCTGGCTCGGCTATCTCGTCATCATCACTTGATCTTTCGCTGGCCTCACCAACATGGATCATGTAGCACGCTTTGGAATCAGGTTGAATGTAGCCTATGCCCCGTCTATCTGGAATCCGTCCATCGATGAGTGCTCGGACCTGGGGAGGATACCATAGCCCTTCGTAAAACTTTGCTTCGGACTCCGTTTGATATAACCGGCATCCGCACTTCTTAAAGTATTCCCGCATCTCGGGCGCATAGTATCTGGGATTGAGGACGGCTCTTATGCCCCTCTCATAAGGAAGGCACGCGACAGAAAGGTCGTCCGGGTGCACAACGGGGTTTGACCCATAAAACAAGATGCTCTTCTGTCCACTTTTCCTCCCGGGAATGTAGAAAGTTTTCAGCTGGTCCACGGTGGAGATTGATAATGCATCGAGCTCTTTGCACATTTGCTCTGGTACCCTTGTAACGGCTAGGGACCCTTCTGCAACTTCGAAGGTCTCTCGAAGTTTCGCTTGTTGCGTGGGGGTCCAATCTGCACCGCTGTTGCACGACAGGTCCTCCTCCTCTGACTCTTCAGTGTCACTGCCAAGATGAGGGCGGACTTTGCTGCTAGATGGGCCTTCAGTAACAGATTCGTCCGTATCGCTGCCGAAATGAGGGCGAGTTTTGCGGAAGGACGGGCTTCCAGCGTTGGACTCATCAGAGTCGCTGCCGAAATGCGGGCGCACTTGGGTATTTTTGCTTTTGAAAGTGATAGCCGGCGCAGATTTGCTTTTGAGTCTTGGGGCCGTTCTATCCTCAGTCAGTTGTGGCTTAGCATTTTGGTGGTTCGTAAAGTACCGAGAATCTTCATATCGGACTTCATGCACACCGAACGGCTGGATGTCTCCGTCAATGCGTCTTTCTTCGCCATTTTTTGTGTACTTCATGCATTGATGGAGAGTTGACGGAATGATGCCGTAATCGTGGAGCCACGGCCGCCCCAAGAGAATCTTATAAGACGTGTCGGCGTCGATCACGTATATCTTAGCTTCAGTTTGCAGATCCCCAAATTTGATTGGCAGAGCTATAGACCCCAGAACTTGCTGGCAATTTTGGTTGAAGCCTTGAATGACAATCCTTTCCCTTGACAGGTGTCGGACATCCATTGATAAACTCTTCAGAGTTCGCAAGTTCATGATGTTCACTGAGGACCCCGGATCAATCAATATGCGATTAATTCGATCTCCATCGCTGTACCCGGTCACGTAAAGCGGCCGATTATGCTCTGCCGTTCCCAGTAGCAAGTCTTCATCCTTAAATGTGACTGCGGCGGCATGCAAAGCGTGCTGGGCTTCTTTCATATTAATTTCCGCAAAGTGGGCCTGATACCGCTCGGGGTTTTGTAGAGCGTGGATGAGAACATCTCTAAGCTCCTTAGATAGGACCAAGGCGTCGTAGATGCTCAGGAGAGACGGAAGCTTCCGGAGATGCGCCAAGACATTATAGTCCACCGAGGAAGGACTTATGTTTTCATCAGCCGGTTCTCTGCCATCTTCTTCATTAGTGACTTGTTTTTCCTTCCCTCTTGGGGCGTTGCCCTGATTTGGCGGTAGAGCCCTGCCGCTTCTGAGCTGGATTTGATTGGTCGTTGTGGTGAGCTCCTCGTCCTCTTCCGGAAAACAGAGATCATCCTCGGAGTCGCTGCCAAGACGGATGGCGTAGCAGGTCACTACTGGGATCTCTTCATTGGAGTCTTCTTCTAACTCCTCCAGAATTTCAGCCGCTTGTACAGGGAAGAACTCTTTCAATTGAATCAATGTTCTTTCCTTTTGCTCATATTCTTCGAGGGAATCGATATACTTTTGAATGGTCGATCTCCCTGCAGACTCTTTTTCGCGCCGAGCTGCACTTTTCTTCTTCTTGAGCTTCTTGGATTTTGAGCCTGATGGAGCCACATTGGCAGCTGGGCTGGTAGGATTCTTCTGTCCTTCCCATTCCATCCTGGGTTCTTTCCGAAGTAGCTTTATCATCTTCTTCGTCTTATTAGATATGTGCGTACTCCACGGAGGCCGCGATGAGTCAGTTTCGTTTATCAGGGCAGCGGGTTCGGCTGTCTGCTCCCAGAAGGCTTCAGCTTCCGTCTGTATAAAGTTGGCGGTTGCAACTTGATTGTTCACCAACACGCTTTTGGACAGCTCGATCTCTCCAGCCTTGTACTGCTTCTCGACCCAATCCTTGAAGATATAGCAATCCTCGATCGCATGGCTCACTACTCGGTGGTACGGGCAATACAGGGGATTGTCGGTCATTTTTGCTTCTTGGGGTCTTTTCGACTCCGGCAGTTGTAGGCCGTTGTTCAAGGCATCTTTAAATATCTTGCGGACCTTGTCCCTTCTGAAAGAGTAAACCTTGTTCTTTTTCTCTTCTAGGGAAGGCCCATCTCCTCCCAGCAATGGCTTTCGAGACCGGTTGGTTTTGGATTCGCCCGCCCTTCGCTTTTCTTCATTGTCGGACGCATTGAAGACATTGGTATTGCTGGAACTCCCACTTCTACGGTTGTCGTCCCGCTTGCTTTTCCAGGTTTTGTCTCTCTGAGAGTCCGGCGGGGACTCTTGCTTCGAGCGTTCTAGCATTTGGACTTTCTTGGTTAGCTCCTGAAACGTCTTGAGGCCCGCTGTACACAAGAAGGGGACCATCCAATTGCTGAGGTTCCCAATGAGAAGGCTGACGGACTGGTCCTGCTCCAGCGGTGGTTCGCACTTAACTGTGAGATTACGCCATCGGGCGATAAAGTCAGTGTTGCTTTCATTCTTCCCCGGTTTGGTCCTCACAAGGTCGGCAATTGAGATTTTATCACTGACGCTCATGAATCTTTGCCGGAACAGGGACTCCATTTGGGCAAAGGTAATGACGGACCCATCCGGTATACTCGCATACCAGTCGAAGGCGACGCCGGTCAGGCTGTTGACGAACTGACGAAGAAGGAGCGCGTCATTGCCCCCTGTATTTCCGCACGATGCTTTGAAGTGGGCGACGTGCTGGTTTGCATTCCCCGTTCCATCAAATCTTCCGAACTTAGGAATGACGTAGCCGCTTGGGAACTCAATCAGATCGTACTGCGCGGGATATGGCCGCCCACTACTGCCGATTTCTTTCTGAGCTTCGGCTTCGGCCACCAATGTTTTAACCTTGCTGGTGACCAAATCCATTATCCGATCCTGTGTTAGCGGGATAGTGCTATCTGGGGCCAAGGCGTCCCCAGAAGCGGAATGTAGCCGGCTTTCATTCGGCTCGACCAGTCTTGGTCCCAAAGGAACAGGCATTGGCTGCCTCGGATTGTCATCCCCCGGCTGATTAGTAGCGGCTTGTGCTTGATTAGGAGGCGCTCGAGCAATTCGAGCCGTAAGCTGCATCACCACGATCGTTAAGTCATCAATCTTCGAATAGAGCTTGGCCATCTCTTTATCTTTGCTCCTGAGCTGTTTTCGAAGCTCTTGAAGAAGCTCCTGCTCCGCAGTCCTAGGGCGGAAAGTCGGCTCTTCCTCGCTGTCCGAGCTTGACTCTACATGGACCGAGGGGTCTATCTGCCTATCATCCTCATCGAGAGGGTCTTCTTCATCCAGCAGGGGCGGCTGTTCTTGGGCGGCGGCAACCACATTCAGGCTAGATTGGGCTTGGGATGTGGTGGCTCCGTCCTTGCTTTTGCTGCGAAGGTTGTCGCTGGGGCGCCCGCCCGCCATATAGACCGTATGGATGATATATCCATCCGTCTTTCTATCATTGGCAGCTGATTTCACGGATCGCTGTCTTGACCCGCTTGCTTCGGTAGCCGGTAGTCGATTGAAGGCGGCCGGCCTAACCAGGTTCTTGAATGGTGCTGGCGCTTCTTTTCTGGGTTCGCCCCGCTGCTTTCGCGCGGCACAGAGTGCTTGATAGACTCTTGAAGAGACAGTGTCATACTTTTTCTGTTGGGGCCGGGACACGTCTCTTTGTGGCACTGTTCGGACCGCTATCTTCTTGATTCTGGCGATCATGGCGTTTTTCTGAACCCACTTTAGAGGCTCGAAGGAATTGCTGATTCTTACGTCCGACTCGGCCGTCGTCGCCGGGCAACCCTGCACTTGGAACTTCACACGATTCCATTTGGCCGAAGCCTTGGCCCTCTTGTTGGCTCGATACCTGAGCCGCTTCTGCCTTAACTTTTCTGTTCTAAGCACCTGGCAGACTTCGGCTTTTGGGGAAGATGCCGCAGACCGGTTAATGGAGGGCCTTGGAGATACGCCCGATTGTGCATTTGTTAGAGTCATCGCCTGAGCTCGTCCGCGACATTTGATGTTGCCCTTCGCATCGGAAGTCTTGCCCCCAGCTAGAGCGCCAGGGAGTCGTTCAGATAGCGTCTTGAGTTTCGGTTGTGGTGCCTTGGCGATCACGACATTCGGCCTCTTTCCCCTTGAGACCGGCTTGGCCACCTGTTCCGCCGGGATCTCCGCCAGATGAGCGCTTCCGGCAGGGTAGATGATGACGGAGCCGAACTGGCGGGGCGGCTCCTCCCATTGTCGACTGAGGCTTGCGGGGAGAACCACACGAGCGTTGATCTTGACCACGTACGGAATCGGGGTCACGTTGGAAGCTGAATTCGTCTGGGGAGACATTGTCGTCGAAGGTTGATTGCTGCATGGAAAAAAAACATCATTTCAGTATAGGCAATCGATATGTATATTGATTGAGTTCGTATGAACGTTTAACCCGAAATATGGGAGGAGAGATTGGTCCCACCGGGCGTGCCAGATTCTGTAGGGTGTTTTTCGTCACCCCAGTGAGATGGGAATACGCGCGCGCTTGTCAGGCGTACTACAGATTCCCCCGGCCTAGGGTAGGCCGGGGTTTAATGATTGTGGGGATCCGAATCTCCGGCAGCCGCGGACTAAGCTGCCGTTAATTACCCATCGCCTTTGGGGCGAGGGAACCTCCGATTAACGGGTTAAACTGGTCATGCGAACTCAATGTGCAGTATACGTGTGTTTTGGAAGGGGGTTTTGGATATATCGGGAGCCACGCAGAGTTTTTACGGGGGTCCCGCTACCCGGATAGCGGGCTGGGGGTCAAGGGGGCTAGCAGCCCCCTTGCGGGGTGCGGGGCAGCGCCCCGTTAGAAATTTTTTTCTAACAGGGATAGTGTCGTGGAGTACGTGTATGTATAAATTTGTATGCATATGTATATATGTCCACAAAAAGAGGGGGAAAAGACATCCAAGGGATGCGCAGGTGCGCAAGCGCGCGCGCCACGTGTCGGCACGCGGGCGACTTGCGCACTTGCGCAGTTGCGCAAGCGCGCGCCACGTGTCGGCACGCGGGCGACTTGCGCACTTGCGCAAGCGCGCAGGTGAGGCACAACAGGCTTTTAGCCTAAAAAAATTTCTCAGAAGAGAAATCAGAGAGGAGTTGGACTCCTGAATGTGTTTTTCTTCTTTTTTTTTGAGGGTTTAGTGAAAGATGTTCTTCTTCTTCCTCCTCTGTTAGCTGGATCTTGAAGATCAAGAGATGTGGGATTTCAAAATCTTTTCTTTTTGAGATCTGATGGAAGATCTGAGTTCCCCTTGATGGGTTTTGTGGTGAAAAACTAATTTGTTTTGAAAAAGGAAGAGTAAAACTCTTGATTTAATTCAAAAGAAAGAAGAAGGTTTTGGAACCTTGGAGAAGGAAGAAAGAGCTCAGCTCTGAAACTTTTTTTGGAGAGAGAAAAAGTTATGAGATATTTTCATTATCTTTTGCCTTTATAGGCTATACACTTTACACATAGCCCCTTGGGCTTCTCAAAATGGCATTTTGCCTATCCCATGGCTCATGTGCCATTTCTTTTTGCACATAAGCCATGGGCTTTACAAAAATTTGGCTTTATGCCTATTTTTCTTACATTTATCCGAAAATAAAATAAAAGAAAATGCAACAAAATTATTTATTTCAAAATTTTTATCTTGGCATGAGGGGAGGCCGGCCGCTTCATGTTCGGGCTCGACCCGGGCATGGGCCCACTGGGTCTGGGCTTGGGCCCACTTGGCTTGGGGTTGACTTGGATTTTGACTTGGTCAACCGGGGTGTAAATTTTTACCCCAACAGATCTCCCGGCGATCGACGATCTCCCTGATCAGGTGATACCGCCTTAAGATGTGTCTGGACTTCTGATGGGACCTGGGTTCCTTCGCTAAAGCTATAGCGCCGTTTTGTCATAATACAGAGGTATTGGACTAACACTAGAAGGAACCACCTGAAGTTCTGTGAGGAACTTCTTCATCCAGACAGCTTCTTTTGCGGCATCGCAAGCAGCTATTTACTCTGCTTCCATTGTTGAGTCAGCAACGGTCTCCTGTTTGGAACTCTTCCAACAGACCGCCCCTCCATTGAGGGTAAAGACATAACCCGACATGGACTTGGAGTCATCTTTGTCACTCTGGAAGCCGGAGTCGGCAAAGGCCTCCATCTGGAGGGCTTTTCCGCCATACACTTAGAACATCTCCTTAGTCCTCCTCAGGTACTTGAGAATGTTCTTTACTGCTATCCAGTGCTTCTCCCCTGGGTTTGCTTGATACCGGCTTACTACGCTCAATGCGTATGCTACATCTGGTCTGGTACATAACATCTCATACATTATAGAGCCTACCGCAGAAGCGTAGGGTATAATCGATATGCGATCCCTTTCCAAATCAGTCTTGGGAGACATCTCTTTGGAGAGGGTGATTCTGTGACAAGCCGGTAGGTTACCGTGCTTAGAATCATCCATACTGAATCTCTTCACTATGGTGTCTATATACCTGGACTGCAAAAGTCCCAACATCCTCTTTGATCTATCACGATAGATCTGGATCCCCAGAATGTTGGTGGCATCACCCAGGTCTTTCATGGAGAATTTATGTGACAAGAATCTTTTGACTGACTGTAATATAAGAATATCATTTCCTATTAGGAGAATGTCACCCACGTACAAGATGAGGAATACTACAGCTCTCCCTACAATCTTACTGTATATGCATGGTTCATCTGGATTTTTGATAAAGTCAAATTCCTTGACAGTATCATCAAAACAGATGTTCCAACTCCGCGATGCCTGCTTCAGTCCATAAATGGACTTAAGTAGCTTGCATACTTTACTGCTGCTCCCACTCTTAATGAATCCCTCTGGCTGATCCATATAGACACTTTCTTCCAAATTTCCATTTAGAAAGGCCGTCTTTACGTCCATCTGCCAGATCTCATAATCGTGGAAGGCAGCAATAGTAAGAAGGACCCGAATGGATTTCAGCATAGCTACTGGAGAAAAGGTTTCTTCATAGTCCAAACCAGGTCTTTGACGGAAACCCTTTGCAACAAGTCTAGCTTTATAGGTTTCAACCTGTCCATCTACACCAATCTTCTTTCTGAAGATCCATTTGCATCCTACGGGTTTTACCCCATCTGGAGCAATGTCCAAAGTCTATACTTTGTTAGTGTACATGGACTCCATTTCGGTCCGCATTGCATCCAGCCATTTTACTGAGTCACCGCTCTGAATGGCTTGCTGGAAGCTAGTAGGCTCATCATAGTCAATAGTGCAATCCTCTCTATCCCCGTCTATGAGAAAACCATAGTATCTCTCGAGCGGATGAGATTGCCTACTACTCCTGCGGAGTGGCGTCGGGATGTCCTGTTCTCTTGAACCATCTTGTTCTACCAAACTTTCAGTAGTAGTTTGTGCTTCTGGAATTTCTTCCAGTTCTATTTCGCTCCCACTAGTTTCCTTTTCTAAAAACTGATATTCTAGAAAATGGGTATTACGAGAAACAAAAACCTTTTGTTCCTCTGCGTAATAGAATAGATATCCCATGGAGTTCTTTGGATATCCCACAAACTTACATAGTACTGATCGTGCCTCGAGTTTGTCCGCATGCTGCTTTTTAACATAAGCCGGACATCCCCAAATCTTTAGATACTGAAGATAGGGTTTCTTCCCACTCCACATCTGATATGGTGTGGTAGGCACAGTCTTAGTGGGAACCTGGTTCAAAAGATATGCAGCTGATTCTAGTGCATATCCCCAGAATGATCGCGGTAACTCAGCGTTACTCATCATGGAACGAACCATATCCAATAGGGTTCGATTCCTCCTTTCCGATACACCGTTATGTTGTAGTGTGTATGGAGGAGTAAGCTGAGAGAGAATTCCATTCTCTTTTAAGTAACCCAGGAACTCGGCACTTAAGTATTCACCACCTCGATCAGATCTTAGTGTCTTTATACTCTTGCCTGTTTGTTTTTCCACTTCATTCTTATATTCTTGGAATTTCTCAAAAGCCTCGGATTTATGCTTCATTAAGAAGACATATCCATACCTAGAGAAATCATCCATAAAAGTAATGAAGTAGGAATAACCACTTCACACATGTGTAGACATTGGACCGCACACGTCACTGTGTACGAGTCCTAAGAGCTCACTTGCTCTTACTCCGTGTCCAGTGAACGGAGTCTTTGTCATCTTTCCTTTGAGACAAGATCCATAAGTAGCATAAGATTGATATTCGAACGGATTCAAATATCCTTCTCTATGTAACTTAGTCAACCTTCTCTCATTGATATGACCTAGTCTACAATACCATAAGAAAGCCTGATTTATCTTTGGAGACTTTCTTTTAAGTGTGTTCAGGACATTGAAAACCTGAGCTTGACTTAATACGTATATACCGTTATCTAATGTACCTTACCCAATCAGAACTTGATTTAGGTGGATGTTAACTACATCGCTTTCGAATGTAAAATCATATCCCTCTCTTGAAAGTGAGGACACTGATATGATATTACAAGTCATACTAGGTATATATAAACAGTTACGTAAAATCAATATATGCCCACTTGTCAAACCTAGGCAATATTCTCCCACGGATTCAGCGTTCACTGTCATTCCGTTTGCAACTCTGAGAGACCAATCACCTACCTTTATAACTCTACTGTTTCTCAAAGCATGTAATGAATTACAGATATGAGATCCTGCTCCGGTATCTAGTACCCAGAAAGTAGAGTTTATTGACATACAATCTTCAATTACAAACACATTTAAGGCTGAAGCCACAACATGCTTTGTATCCTGGCTACTGGCTTCAAAAGCCTTGCAATCTTTCTGCCTATGCCCAATCCCATAACAATAGGAACGTCCATCTTTTACTATATCTAGTCCCGAAACTTTTGCCCGTCTCTTTCCTTCTTCTTCCCTGGTTTCCTTCAGGGTAGAAGGTAGAGACTGTAGAATTAAGTCAGTATCTGACCCGGTTCCCAACGTGGTCTGCAGGTCCTGGAGCTCGTCAATATAGCTAGTCATTGTAAGGACGTTGTCCCTTACAGATGACCCGTCAGCCAACCTCGCTTGAATTAATTCGTTCGAGGATTCATATCTAGTGATATGAGATTGCTCTCCATATAAATCTTTGTTATGGAGAAAGATGGAAACTAAGTCCATCTTCTCGTGCTGCTTCTGGTATACACCATAAACTGAAGCTAACACGAGGCACTTAGATTTCGCTTTATCTTTTTCCCTTGTCTGACGGATATCCATATCCGCAACAGTGGAAACTGGACCTGGGACGGCGGGATCTTGAGTAGTAATAGGGTGGTCCAGCTTGTCATAGGCAATGGACATCTGGACAGACCTTTGCCAGTCATATAAGTCAGATTCAGTCAAATTGTTATCTAGATGTAACCTATATGTGGTCACAAGGTCGCTGCAATTAGGAGAGAGAGAAGAAAACATTTTAGCATGATGCTGTTGCAAGTTTAGATTGGTTTTTAATTTATCTAAACAGGTTGGCTCCCACTGTTTCTCGAATCCTTCCTCAAACCATAAAAGAAGAATTAGCCAGGATAATTCTCACCGTACAATACTTGCTTAACCGTTCAGCCAGGCCAGTGTCGATATTTCGAGGGAGGTTTTCCAACACTTTCGCGAAGTTCCTTAATTAAATAACCTCTTTTCTCTGGGGGCGTAACCCCGCTGACACCTTTCTAGGCACTTACTTGGTTTATAGCATTGATCGTTAAGTGACGAATCTCCTGATAAGTAGTATATACTCACAGTAGGATCGGGATCCAAAATATCATCGTATGATAATGTTGAAGGAATCCTACCAACATTCATCAAACTCCAAAATGGTATGCAACACTAGCAAATTTCAGTTTCTTTAGAAACTTCCGATATGAATTTTTGCCCCATGCTCTTATGACTTTGACTAAGGGCCAAATATGTCTTAAGTCACATGTCAAGTTCTACCCGTCATTATCCAGGTTAATTTGAACCCACCTGTATATACTCTTGACTAAGGGCCAAGAAAAGTAATACGACTGTCCCAAACCAACGCATCAATTTATGCAACAAATGAATACCCCAGCAGCTACCAAACACTATGTTTTGACTAAGGGCCAAATATACATAGCTTGAATACTACTGAATACCCAAATGAAATGACGGAGGGCTACGAATGGTTTTGGCAAAACCGTGAACGTAGTGAACTTGATATAATCGAAGGAACCTGATACTTTTTAAAAGGAGTGGTTAAAGCTCCGTAATTAAAAATTCTGCTCTTTTTTAAAATAACCGAGTGATTTCTTTTAAATTTGTTCCAACGATTAAACTTTGGTTTATTTTCTTTGCATTATGATAATGCATCCCATCATTTATCCTATCATTGCAGAAAACAACGAAAATACCACGTCCACTTATGCCATCCGCATTCGCCACGGGGTCCCGTCATCACCCGTTAGGTTACTTAACTAACGACAGAGCGGGGGCTGGGCTAGCGCGGGTGTAAAACATAAGTGACGTCTAATAGCTATCATATATAGATATTGTACATTCGTCAGACGCAATAATAAGCATTCCAGATCACAGATGAACTTTATTGGATTTATTAGCAATCCGCATTTGCTTTGAGCCTGCAATAAAAGATGGATTACACAGTTGTGATGAATAGCCATTACCCCACCTTAGACCCCTACGGGTACGGTAAACTACCCGCCAAGTTCCCGAAGTGAAGCGGTCTCCCTCAACAACGTGAGTAGGCCACTAAACACTTTGACGTACCCGATAGTTTGTTCACCCCACCTTGGGTCTGTCCTAGGAGCAAAAACAGTAAAAAGAAATAATACAACGGTGGCTACAACCGCAACCTGGATGTGCCCCGCAAAAGAATATTACATCATATTACATTTACATTGAATGAGTGAATATTAAACACATCTCAAACCCCGGCTAATTATCATAACAGTCCAACACAGTTCATATACACAAACAGTAAACATTAGAGAAATGTGCAACCCCCTGCCAACCGACATACTAGCAGTTAGGGGAGGTTTACGAACACATTAAACATTACAGATAAAAACACAATTAGCAAATATCTTAGAATATCGATCGATTACCATATTCCGTATCTACCCCAAAAGCAAACCTGTACTGAAGTAAACTGGGTAGAAACAGAACATACAGGAAGACTGTCACGACCCGAAAGTACGGAACATGACCGGCACTTAAACTACGAACGTCTCGAGGCGTACGTAATCTAAGTAAACTGAAAACCCAGAAATCCAAACCAAGAAAAGTAGTAGAGTGTAGGAAAAACCAACTCAAAGCAAGTAATTTCAATAGCATAAGCCGAATTACGCGGTTTTTAAAACATCAAAAATTTACTGAAAATTTCGGCAGAGTCTCCTTTGTAAATACTGGCCCCCAAACGGGATACAACATGAATAGTATACGAAATCAAGAAAAGGGCATCCCCAAGCGGGAGCTAGCTCTTCGTCAATCGACGGTCACAACCACACAAACAATATAATATACAACGCCAACGGCGAGGATCAAAACTCAAAAGGAAACTCAAAACCACCAGAAATATAACGAGCGACTCTAAGGTCGAAAGAATAAACAACACTGGTCTCTATCTCAAAAAATACATGTTTGGTTGATGGAATTTACTAGATACAACGGAATAATATTATACAAGGTAATATGATGGGTACGATACAATAAAAACCCACCTACTAGCAAGTCACCCGAATGAAACTGAGCCCGCAAAGCCGTAATGAAACCTGTACGGCAAACCTGCAAGAAACTAGGGCACAACGGGGGTGAGTTGCCAACTCGTGAATAGAAAATATCTACGCACAGAAATCGCATAAATAACGCAACCTAGGTCAATGATCATAATATGTCCTCAAAAATATGAATAACACGTAGCCTATAACAAGGCTAGGGTAAATATCTAACCCGCGTATAATCTCATGTGCCCGTATCAGTGCCTCAGGTAGCAATATATCATATGAATGAGGTATGAATGCATGAAAACAGAATACATGTAAATGAAGAACTGTTTTCATAAATTAGTGAGATTTCCTTTGTATTTTTAAACTGAGGTATCATAAATGAAATCAGTATCAACAGTGTCTAGCATCGACACAAAACATAAATATCAATGTCTCGAAATATCAATGTCTCAATCTCAATATCTAGGGCGCCGTCAGTCCAGACCGGCCCCTACCATCCATCTCAAGACCACGACGGTATCCTCCGGATATCCGACGCGTCGGGTAATATCACCGGTAGGTAGTGCTCCCCAGCCAGGCTCAATGTCAACACCACATTCCTCTTGCCCCGGGGTACCATACCGGGTCCACCATGTACCCGAAACGGTTCCTCCACTCCTCGAATCGGGTCTCGAAATCCATCAACAAACTCATGGTGGACGATTCATACATCATAGGAAAACCACACTTTTTATTTTAAAAGAGAGAAAAGGTTTATTTATGTTTTTGCGGTTTTCCTCCAAATCCAGAAAATCTCATGGAAATCCGAATCCAAAACCTCAATAACACGTAAAATAGTGAATATATGCATGAGAATCCATGAATGCGGCATAACGATGAATAACAGTATGCATGAAATGACAAGTAATAACTACAATATCTAAGCTGGCATATAAGGTAAGTACACTAATATTATGTCAAACTACTAGCTATCTAGCTAAGTTAAGCAATAATATTTTCTAAGGTGTACGTGACATGGCAATTACCGATGAAGATGTGTGTGAGCCGGCAATTAAGTGTACGTGGTACATACGCATCATCGGTAATGGTGTTGGTGTCCTAACAGCATGATATCACTAATGGAGTATGAAACATAAAAATAAGCATGCGATGCGAAGCGGACCACAAAATGAGCGGGAGCTGAAAACTAGACGCAACTATAACTAATCTGCATTAATCTAATATAAGTCCTACAAATGGTGCCTTTTGAAATAACACGAATCATGGTTTTTGAAAATAGGGGCTATGGTGTTTTTATGAAAAGATACGTCTTTTGAAATATCCGTAGGATCCCTTGGGCTGTCTTTTAAAATACCCACGATTCGTTAGTTTTTGAAATAGGTAAGAATCGAATCTAATCTAACAACTAAACTAAACTAAAGGGCTAAGCTAACCAGCTGGACTACAGGTAAGGAAACCGCCTAACATCTGAGTCGATATATATACATACCTGTATATATATTAGTCGGTGACCCCGCCTCAATAATATCATATCCGATACCATATCTATAATCAGACATCCCAAGTCAAGAGTGCGGATCAATCATCAATATATAGCTCGTACGTAAATCCGTCGTACGGCATCCCCAAATCTGGGTACGGGTCAAAGTCACATCAATCACACTATTCATTTGGTATCTTCTTTATCAAATATCATGATCCGGAATAATGTCCTACGTCTAGTACAATATTGATGCCATCTATGTATGCATGCGGGTGTAAGAATTACTACGTCAGAAGACCCGCTAAAACATCATGTCGTATCTCAATACGAACCAAATCACGTCACCGATCTCCTGGCCTCAAGCCCAATCTCATCGACTCGTCACAAATTCCAAATACTATCCTCAAATCCAGTATATGAACACACAGTCCCATACCCATGTGAACACATAAATATGTATTCCCATACACGCACATATGAAATAAGGAATGTATGCAAGTATGTATATGTGTGTATGTGTAAGTGTAGTGCACCCACTACCTAAGGTTTCGTAACCATGCACCAATCCAACACCAATATCCATCTAAAATCATCAATAATAAATCCTAACAACATATCATAAATTGTTGGTGTGTATACGCATCCGTATACATCACCACGGACTGCGGGGGTGCTATACGCCATCCACCCGACTTCTCCCCGTAGATATAAATCTACTCACCTGGTCCTCGCTCGCCGGTGCCGACGTCGCCATGCGCTTGCTTGTCGTCTCGAAGTCCACATGGGGTACCTACATATCATAACGCACCGTATCGCATTAAAACTAAATTCAAAATCGAAACGGCATACGAAAATCACATCGGCACGCGTATCACGCGTAGGTCCAAACCTATCGCCTACGCATGCAAGAATAGTCAAACCAACCCTCGATGTCGATGTAAAAACGTCAAACCATCGAGAAAAATCCAATCACACTCATTTGCACAATTACAAGCACTAATTATAATATAAAATAGCTTAAAATTCCCAAAAACCCCAATTTCACTTAAAAAGTCGTTTTTCCGAAAATCTAGCAAGCACAATTCGCCGTTTTTGTACAAAACATGATGTTTAAATGAATGTAGCGGCCAATATACTTATTAAATATCTTAAATAAGTCATAGAAATAATTTCCGGAATTTAATCTCATTAAATTCCAAAAACCCTAATATTCTAGTTTACAAAATACCCTTTTTACAATTTCATAGCAAAAATGCACAAACTACAATTTAGGTTGGATTTCCATGAACTAAAGTGTTAAACTACACTTAATAAAGTTAATAATATGATAAAAACCCTAACCATATTTTAATTCTCAATTTAACACAATATTTACAAAAACTAGTTTGCAATATATATACTTATCACAAATTTAAATTAACAAAAATGCAACTAGCAACTAGATTTGATTTTTGCAAGCAATTATATGATAATCTACCCATCACAACCCTAATCAAATGCTCAAACCCTAATCTTCATTCAAAACCATACACTTGAAATCTCAAACTTCAATTCAAAACCTTTTTCTTTCTTAAACACCTAATTAAACACTTAATTAACTTAGCTTTAAGAAATTAGTAACAAATTAAGCAAAAATGTTTAGAATTATACCCAACAACATTTGAAGATCTAAAAGCATCCATGGCCTCCCAAAATGCTCTCTTTTCACAAAGATCCGTGCTATACGGGCTAAGCTAAAATGGGTAGGAGTCGGATTTTGATTTGGATTTTTGCTTGATTTTTAGTGGATTTTTCTTTGGATTTTCTTTGATGGAACAAAGGGAGGAGAAGAGGAAAAAGGGGCTGTTGGGGGGCTTGCTGGTTTCGGCCAGAATTGTGGGGGGTTGGGTGAGGGAGGTGAGAGAGTGAGGTGGAGAAAGTTAGTTCAAGTCAAAGTCAACTCAAATTATATCATTTTCTACTCTTTTCTTTTCTTTACTTTCATTTCTTTTCCTTTGAAAATCAAGTGGGGAAAGAGAATGGTGGCTGCTGAATTCAGCCATGGGGAGAAGTGAATGGGGGTGTGTGGGTGTGGGTACGGGTGCGGGGTGATGAAAAATGATAAATACAATACCCCAAACCTCCATTTACACTAAAAAAAAGCCTTTTTTCTTCAATAATTTCTAAACCGTTTAGGCAAATGATTTCGTTCCAAAAACCACGTGATAAAATTTTATTTAATGTTTTATGATGCATAAAATTTGTTTCAACTCATTCCAATTTGTAATTTTCCCTAATTAAATGTATTAGTGACGGCTTAAAATAATAATAAAATAATATATTTTTTCAGAAAATTTGAAATTTCACCAGCGGCTCAATAAACACCAAATAATAGCAATTACATAGCTAGAATATGTATATTTAATTTTTATAATAAGATATTTGTATTTTGGCTTTTTACAGAAAACCCTTTTTATTTTACCGATTTTTTTCGAAATTTCACCGAAACGATTTTCAAAACGTTACAAAGACAAAAACCCAAAAATTATGAATTACTGTGAAACTCCGTGTCAACTCGGCGTTGACTCGGCGGCGGATCCGCGGTAGACGCACTCTATTGCCGCGGATCCGCGGCCGTTTTGCCGATTCACTGGCTTGTATTTTCCCAGTATTCATTAATTTCCCTGCTGTGAATTTTAAGGTATGTCAAATATTTTTTTCAGACACTCTTAAAATTAACAGAAACTTAGGGTTTCGTATTTTTGTTTTCGTGTTTTTCTGTCGATCGAACTTCTAATCTGTTGCTAACAAGATAGTAATGGTTTAGTTGGCTCTGATACCACTGTAAGTCCATGTCACGCACCCCACGAACTTGCGGGGAGGCGGAATATATGAAAAACGATTATCAAAGCTTCGTAACACGGACTTGAGCGCATGAATCGTTATCTAAACCATTACTAACTACAACTAGAGGTTTAACTACTCGGTTCCGATGTTATACCTCATGTTACATGTCCTTCGGGTCTTCATCACTTTCCTCCACTCCTCGTAGGCTCCTTGGAATATCGGCACCTCAACGGCCTCCTCGAATCAAAGACGATCCACCCGAAAGCTCCTATGCCAATCTTAATCTCAAACTTGAGATAACTAGGTTGCTTAAAGTGCTAATCTAAGCTACCTAGGGGATATAGCGTGAGGTTATGGATGTATTAGTCAAGCTAACCCTTGATCTCAACACATGAGAGGTTAGGGTTAGGGTTTGAAGAGAGAGTGAGCTTGAGGAGAGAGAAGGTGAAGATGAGAATGAGAATAGAAAAGCTTCTCACTTGAATATATGAAACATATTGAATTATCAAATAAATGAATTTAAATGATTATTCACCATGCTTCATTTATTCAACAAGAGTGATTCATCATGTGAGTCATTAAGCAATTAATGATGCATTTAAAGATATGATGAATCACACAAATGAGTCACAAAAGCAATTAATGAAAATGCCACCTCAACCCCTCATGTCACCATCCTTCTAGAAGCTTCTCGGAAAATTACGAGAACGCCCCTCGCATCCGTGAAAACACGGAAAAACTTTAGACTGTATAAATCCAATAACCTGATACTAGAATCTGGCTTAAACCAAAGCCGGCAAGTAAAAATTGTCCGAAAAGTCGTACGTGCGTAAACACACATATGCGTCCGAACCCTTGTCGTAAAACCATATGACCTCTATATCGTTTCGCCTGGAGCAGGGAAACTCTCTGTGTGGGACTCTAAAGACTCGACACTACGCTGGCAGTGGGTTTAACCATGACCGCAAGCGGTACTAGCTGTACGTAACGGTCCCCAGGTAGATGTCGATAAGAAGGCCGATGAGGAAACTCATCCGTACTCCCACTGAGCCTGATGTGACAATCCCCGTACAGTCCAGTCTGTTCGTCTGAGACTATCGCATATCAAGCCTAGGCGGCGACAAGCGTCAGTCCCCTAATAGCTGTATAAGTCATGTCGGAGCGAAGCCCATTACACCCTGAGAAGCTACTGGAACCTACCAGTATATCTCGCTTGCCCTGGCCAGGGACTTTGCGTAATGGCTCTCTGACACAGCGCGATATCATCTCCCAATACCGGGAGAGACGAATCCTGTCTAACCACTACTGCCTCTAAGTGCTCGGGACTGCACCCAACTGCTACCTGTTTGCACGACTCCTTTGAGTCGTGGTAGGGTAGCAGTCTAAGAACAGTGGGACACACTCGAGGCGAAGTAGCAGTGTCAAGTCTGCGGACTATGCTGTACTCATGTCACCTGGGAACTGTTAACTGACGATGGGTATAATACCAACCAATCAGTTCCCCTGCGAGTCCTGTCCGGTGTACCCGTAACCTAACGAGCACCTGTATACTATCTCCAGTACGACGTACGGATGGCTGTGGGATAGACCATCTCCCCAACTGGGATGAGAAGTGTACACACTTAGTTTACTCCGGAATATCGATGCCCTATCTCGATAATCCAACGACCAGGGACCTGTATAGGATGTTGCTTACAGACTACCCAGCCCCCACTAGCGTGACTGCCATCACAACGCTGGTAATCAAGCAAAGATCCTATGGGCTCTACTAATATGTATAAGTGATACGTTACAAGAAACATATGCACATATTAAAGTAGACACAAACCAAGTAGCATACTACCATTTTTAGCAAGACTGTATACACAACTGTGAATATCCCAAGCTTCCATTAAGTAATATACATACAAGTATGATACAATAATGGCCCCTAGGGCATATACACTAACAAGAACTACTAATAATCCTAACTATCGGGCACCTTGCTCTATCCAGACGATCCCCTCATAGATGTGTACATCTACTCATCGGGACGCCTCGACTAGTCGAATCCGATCACTGCCTTACCTTTCCTTTCCATGTCCGATGTCTCCACTACCGGTCCTATAATCGCACAAATAATATATATAAGGCTAGACAATTAAATAGACGCGAACACATAACAATACAAAGCAACCAACGCGCACTAGCTAATCGTGCATGCACTTGGTGCACAAAACGCGCGCGCGATATCGCCACAAAACACAACTAGGGGTTGCTATGCGAAGCAAATACCAAACCGAGAATCTAATCGTACTAATCGCGCATTCACATCACACAAAAATTTAGGAAAAATAGGTCGTAGATCATCACAACCTCAAACTTAACTAAAACCTATTTCTATTAAAAACCTAGTAAGCAACATTAAGCCATTTTAGTGCAAAACTAGATGGATTAGCAAGCCTAGTAGCCATTAATCACAAATGATATCCTAACAAGCCATGCAACACTTAATTAAATCAAATCTCATATAAACACACACTAATCATGAAATTAATTGCACGAACTCTTAATTAAGATAATTAAAAGCCATATTAGAAAAGTAATCAACAAGATTATATTTGATGAAGCCATTAGATGTTAACTACATTTTGCTAACTTAATTAAGTGATAAAAACCTTAACTTTAACCCAAACCCCTCTCTTTAAAACTATATTTTGCAATTAAAACTAAATTAACACCTAATTAAAATTAGATTAAACCAAATAATTAACAAAGTAACAGCTGGATTAAGTTATATACCCCAAAGATTTTGGAAGATCTAACTTGCTAGCTTTGGCCACCCAAAATGCAAACTTTCTTCAAGATCCAAGCTTAGTTTAGGCAAAGGAAATCTTATGATTATTTATCTAGAAATTAGAGTTGAATTTGTGGATTTTTCAGTGAGTTTTTGTGGGGTTTTACAATGAAAGAAGAAGAGGAAATGGAGGAGGGGCTGCTGCCTTCATCTGGCCGAGCCATGGAATGAGGTGTGTATGAAGGTGAGTGGGTACAAGTCAAAGCACACACCATACCTCATATAGTATACACCATGCCTCTTTATTCTATTCTTTTCATTTTCTTTTCTTTTATATTTAAGTTTTATATAAACCTAGAACCATAGTCAAACATTGTTAAAGCAACATGATACATTTTGTTTAGTTGTGTCATGGTGCACAAAAATGTATTAACCCATATTAATTTGTAATTAACACTAATTTAGTGTGTAAGTGCAAGATTAAAATAATAATAAAAAATAATTAATTAAGGAAAAAATATTTAAGTAAACTAGCAATTAAATAAGTAACCAGTTAAACACTCACGCGAGCAATTACATAACTAAAATATGTATAATTGTGTTTATGTGGAAAAATAATTATAACTAGGTTTTACGGAAAATACGTGTTGTATTACTAATTATCGAACAATTAACCTAAACGATTTTTTTAAAACGTTACAAGGGATCTCGGCTCTTTCCTCATCGAATGAGGTGCTGGATATTCATCATGGAATATCATTATGCAAAGCAAGAACTAGAGCTACCCTTTTCGAAAATTTGATTCTACAACATTTTTAGTTTCTTTCCTTTTCATTAATCTCATTAATGAACTCCCATCATTTATGCTTCCTAAGCATCACAGATAATAAAACGAAAATACATCGTACGCTTATGCCATCCGCATTCGCCACGGAGTCGCGTCATGCACCGTTAGGTTACTTAACTATCGGCAGAGCGGGGCAGGACTAGCACGGATGCAAAACATAAGCAACGTTTATTATATATCATATATATAATATAAAGCATTCGTCTCACGCAGTTATATGATCTCATCATAGAACATTGCAGCAGAAGTCAACATATGAAATATTGGATATACTAGGTGGTCCGTGTTTTAAATAAAGCAAGTAAAAAACACGGAATCCACGGTCGTGATGAATAGCCAAACCCACATCCTTAAACCCCTACGAGAGCGGCAAGCAACCCTACCAATTCTAGAGTTAGGAGACCCGGACTCAACTCCTCGAGATGGTCTTCCACTGGACTGTAGAACCCTGTTACTTGTGCTCCCCGCCTTGGGTCTATCCTAATGCGGAAAAGTAAATAATCTACATCAATGGTGACATCATGCACAACCCGGACTACCCCAATAAAAGAATATTACATACAAGTTTTTACATGAATAAAAATGAAAAACTCTCATCTCACGGAAAAACCCATGGCTATTCAAACACGACGATATAACATACCACAGCAACATATAACATCACATGTCATCAACATATGTAAATATGCGTATCCTAATTTTCGTTGACGTATAGCAACGAAACCGGCGATACACCACAAATTAAACTTACGGTTGCAGAAAAGAAAGTGAAAACTACAATAATTGGAATCCGCAACGCCCTTAGACATCAAAAACTCGAAATATCACATATTTCGGATTTCATGCCTAACCATATGAATTCCTTAGACATCATAAACCCGGAATATCTCATATTCCGAATTTCATGCCTAACCTTATAAACCGCGCATTTTAGTCTTAATATTGAAAACACTTTTCAATAACCAGTCGGGTAATTCAACAAGATTCCCGACAACCTGATCGAATGCTCATCGGAAACTTTAGTAGACTGTCGTACCCCCGATGCCGTCGACGAAGTGCACTTAGGCGGAACACAGCGGCAACGAGCACCCGGAGGGGGTGCTTTTGGCAACGGGGTTCTCCTACAGTCAATTGGCCGGGGCTATGGGGCGCGGCTATCTATTAATGTTACCTGGCGAGTATCCGCGTACACTACGTGATTGCGACAGAGTTTTGATCCATATGAAAACCCCGTGGCAACCGATCAAATGAGGCTAAATTACTAGATTTATAAAATTCAAACTATTTTTCATAAAACTAATTATTGTGGATTCCAAATATTGTATCACATATCACAGATAACTAGACGATATTAAATATTTCGATCGAATCAACAAACATCCATATTTCCCAGAGAGCTCAACACTTGAGCATCAGAAAACATACCCAGAACATGCCACTGGCACCTACGGACCTACACTAGAAGGGTCGTTCCTGGACTCACCAACGGCGCCGCGGAACCGTTGCGAACCCTAGGGTTTGGCCGCGGTTCCACGGTCGTATAGTCGAGATAGGAGTTCGTTCTTCTTGGGGATCCAAAGAAAACCCTGTATGATTTTTTGAATATTTTTAACTTGGAAAAATGCAGCATTTGGAAAAATTTCCAGAAAGCATAGAAAATCGGGTTTTTGGAGTTCGATCGAACACTTTAACGTCGTCTAGAGCACTTCTAATACTCTAGCTTGGCTCTGATACCACTGCTGGTTTCGCTTAGCACCCTCACTAGGTTTTGGCATGCATCAAGTATGCAATTAAAAAAATCTAGAGTGCCGAGCGAGCCCGAATCAAGGATCTAACTAGAGAATTAGGGTATAACTAAGCAAGTAAACAACTTTACTCTAAGTGAACAAGGAATACAACCTTTGTAGACCGGTCCTTCACTTCTAAAGCTCCGTATAGTAGTCCCTTAGCTCCAAGTAGTGGTCTCCCGGACTCTCGTTAGGCTCCACTAGGTGAAAGGAACAAGCTTGCTCAAGGATCTTCGAGGCCGAAGATGATCTACGTCGAAGAATCTCTAACTCAAGCTTCCTCTTCACTAATTGAGAATTAGTGAAGTAAACAACCTATACTAAATGGCTAGTTTGGTATAGATTTATGAAGTATGAATTTTGCTCGCATTAAAATAATTTTTCTCTCTTTGTTTTTCACCTCACTCAAAGCTAGAGAGCATGAAGGTGATGAAGAAGAAGCTCAAAAAATGATCAAGTCATGAACCATGGGTGAGAAAATATCTTATATAACTCATGTAGAGACTAAATCAAGGTTATACATAGTGTTTAGGTTAATAAATATCTAGAGTTAAAAAAAATTAGTGGACTAAAGTCAAAGTGTAACATTTCAGAAAAATAAAATATTATTTTTTGGAATTTAAATAATTAAAATAATAAATATTATGAATATTTTAGTGTGAGGAGATTAGTTTTAAATGTTATGGTATAATTAAATACCGATAAATTGGGAAATATTGGAAAATTAAATTGAATGGTGATTTTGGAGGGATTTATGTGATTTAGGAAAATTATAAATTTTTATAATTAATTATATACAAGTTTATTTCTAAAATTGATTAATTTTCACTAATCGTGCATTAATCTTGGTTTTTGCATGTGGCAAGCACCTTGTCATATTGCTAACACTTGTTACATTTCTTTTTCTTGTTTGAAAACCATGCACCATTCCTTTTCTTATTTGGTTTTATTTATTTTGTTGGAGTTAAAAAGAAAAGAAAAGAAAAAGAAAAGAATAAAGAAAGAAGTATGGGCATGAGAGAGAAGAGAGAGAGGTGAGGGGTCATTTGACCATGGCCATTTCTTTTCCCTCCATTATCTTCATCATTTTTCTCCCCACCCTCATCCATGGCTGCCTTCTCCTTCCACCTCCTCCTACACCTCACAACAACCTATAATCCACACCAAAACATCATAATCCCTTCATTAAAATTGTACACAACCTTGCTACAAAGACCTTGGTGATTTTGGGTTGCCAAATGAGGTAACATCTACACCATTAATTTAGTAATTGAGTTTCTTTAGTTACTATGTTTAGTTTAGAATCGATTAAGTGTAGTTTAGTGAGCTTGGAAAATTCCAAGTTGAGGTTAGGGCTTGATTTGGATTGATATGGTGCAAGTGAGCTTTAATAGTGACCTTAAACCCCTGTAGCTTTAGTATTATGGGCAAAACCAGAGGCTAGACCCTGAACCATGAAATTTAGATATGCCGATATCGGGTTTTTGTGGGAATTGTGACGATATTTAGAGATCTGCTACGAGCCGGGGCATATGAAAAATATTTAGCGATTACAGTGAAGTGTGAAGGTGATTTGGAGTATACCCTATAGACCATAGGCCTCATCTTCCATTCATGGCCGCAAATAAATTCCTCATGGCCATAATTTGCGGCCTGGGTACTTCCAATTAGGTTCGTGCTTAGTCCATAGCCCCATTTTCAGTAAATTAGACCTACCCCATATGCAAAATTAGCTAATTTCACCTAGGGTAAAATCTAGAAGTGTTTTTCATCGTTTCTGATTTCAGTTTTGTGAATTCTGTTACTTGAACTTGGGTATTTATGTGTTGTCTCGACCGATTGGCATTTGTACGACGATGTCGAGGGTTATTGATTCTTCTTGCATACATAGACCGTAGGTTTTAACCTATGTGTGATTCGTGTGCCGTTTTGGATTTCGTGCACGATTTCTGTTTACGATGCTATGTGTGAATATATGTAGGTACCCTTGCGTGGACTTCGGATGACAAGGAGGAGTATGGCGACATCGACTTCGGCAAGCAAGGGTCAAGGTGAGTAGATATATATCTACGGGGGAAGTCAGGTGGATGGCGTATAGCACCCCCGTAGTTTCGTAGTGTACCATGCAAATATGTTATTCATATAATTATATGTATTGTGAGACGTATATATTTAGCAAGGAAAGATTTTAGGAGAGCTTGGGTTAGTTTTAGGGTAATTGGAAGAAACATTTTTAGTTAGTCCTTAGTCACGAACCTTAGAATAAGGTATACACCCACCCACATGCACACGGGATATGTTTTGGTGTATATGATATATGTATATATATATATATATATATATATGTATATGGATGTGTTGATATATATATATATATATATATATATATGTATGTATGTATGTATTTATGTATGTATGTATATGATATATGCATGTATATATATATATGTATATGTATATGGATGTGTTTATACATACGTACATACATATATATACACACACACACACACACACGTATACACATATGATGAGGATAGTATATGATACTCAGAGGAGAGTCGATATGATCGGGCATGCTGCCGTGAGATCGGATATGTGACTTGGGTTGTATTATGAGATACGACATGATATTATAGCGGTTCGTTGGGCGATGTGTTTTCATACACACGCGATATATGTTGATGGTATCAGAATGTAGTAGACTTTAGATCAGTACTCCTAGTTCATGATATGATGATAATGATACCAGTTGAATAATGAGGTATATGTGATATTGACCCGTACCCTGATTTTGGGATGCCGTACGATGGATTTTACCGTACGATGTATAAATATGATGATTGATCCGCACTCTCGACTCGAGGATGTTGTATAATATATTTTATCGTACGTGACGCTATTGAGGCGGGATCACCAACTACTAGATATATCGACTCATACTTAGCTGGATTTCCTTACCCTTTCGATTTAGTCTCTTAGTTTAGTCCTGTAGTTATCAGGTAGATGTTAGATCGGGCTCGAGTCATACTTATTTTCAAAATTAACTAATCGTGAGTATTTTAAAGATAGGACAAGGGATACTACGAATATTTCAAAGGACGTACCTTTTCTTAAAACACCGTAGCCCCTACTTTCTAAACACCACAATTCGTGCTATTTCAAATGCCAAAACTGTATGACTCATATATATAATGTACATTCTTTATTGTTGAGTTTACTATTAATTTTCCGCATATTCTTGCTATTCGTATCGCATTACATGCTTAAATGTATTTTCGCAAGTTATTCTCAAACCCTGCTGTCAGGACACCAGCACCATTACCGATGATGCGTATGCTCTACGTACACTCCCTTGCCGGCTCACACACATCATCATCGGTAATTTTCATGTCACGTACACTTTAGAAAACACAATTCATTGGTATAAATTGCTAGCTGATTGTTTCTATATAGTACTAGTGCGCTTGCTTTCATATGCTAGATTAGACATTGCATCTATTACTGTGATATTTGATGCATGTGTATATTCATTTGTCGTGCAATATTATGGGGCTTTATGCCGGTAATGCACTGTTTATTTACTCTCGAGATTTGGGATTTAGGATTTCCATGAGATTTCTGGATTTGGAGAAACCGCAAAGATTTTATAAACTTATTATCATTTTAAAGATAGAAAATTGCGGTTTTCGGGTGATATGATTTGAGAGGTGTCCACCATGAGTTTTCTTGGCTCTTGAGCGATATCATATACTCGATTCGAGGAGGAGGAGGAACCTTCTGCGGGTGCTAGGTGGACCCGGTGCGGTACCCCGGGGCAAGATGGTCGCAGATGATGGCGTTGAGCCCGGCAAGGGAGTACTAGCGACCGGTTATTTAGGACGCGGCTGATATCTGGAGAATACCGACGTAGTCATGAGAGATTATGATTTGGGCCAGTCCGGATTGCCGAAGCCTGAGATATTGAAACATTGAGATTTTATGATATGGGCCAGTCCGGATTGCCGGAGCCCGAGATATCAAGATATTGGGATATATATATTTTGTGTCGATGCTTGACACGGATTCTCTGTTATTTCATTGATGATACTTTGAGTTTTCATACAGAAATCTCACTGAGATAAGAAAACATTTTTATCATTCAGATGCATTCATACATCATATATGTGATATGTTGCTACCTGAGGCACTGACACGGGCACTTGGTATTACACATATGTTTAGATGTTTACCCTTGACATCACTAGTTGCTTCAGGTTATTTATATTGTGGATATTATTGTATGACCTAGGATAAAGTCATACATGCGATTTTTGCTCGGTGATGTTTTCTACTCACGAGTTGGCAACTCACCCCCGTTGTGCCACAGTTTCTTGCAGGTTTTGCCGTACAGGTTTCCTTGGCGGCTTTGCTGGCACACTACTTCATTCCGGGTGATTGCTTTGGTAGGTGGGTTCACTTGCATCGTGACCACCATTGTACTTTATTTACATTCAGTTGAATCTAATAAACTCCATCAACCAGACTTGTATTAAATTATAGACTTAGAAGACGAGTGTATATTTTTTCGACCTTAGAGTCGCGCTTGTATTTTTTGGGTTTTTCCTGGTTTTCTTGAGTATATTGGTTTTCTTTCTGAGTTTTGGATTCTCGCCCTTCGGCGTTGTATATTATATGTCCTGCGTGGTTGCATCCGCCTATTGGTAAAGAGCTAGTTCCCGCTTGGGGATGCCTTTATTCATTATATATATTATTCCTGTTTGTGCCCGTTTGGGGCCAGTATTTACAAAGGAAACTCTGCCGAAATTTTCGGAAAAGATTTGACGTTTTAAAAATGCTTACTACGACTTTCAAAGTAAATTTATCTGTTAACTTTTAACTGAATTTCCTTCACTCTCTTTTAAATGGTTTAGATTTCTGGGCTTTTGGCTTACTTGAATTAGATGGGGTTCTATAGACTTCATGTGATTCAAGTGCCAGTCACGTGCCATTTCGGGTCGTGACACAAAACTTCTCCATGCTTCCACAAGCATCTTAGCCATGCTTATTTCCACCTAATTTTGATTTTTCCCTTAATAATTAAATCCCCACATTATCTTAAGTATGGTATAAGTCACACACACCAAAGTCCAATGTATCATCTAGCATGACACAAATTAAATACATTAATATATATCACATATATATTTGTACGAATTTAGAGAAAACAATTTCTTAAGTGAGCTAATATTAGTTAATGTATATTAATATATCAAATATATAAGCATACATTAAATTATTAAATCAACACTTGATTAATAATCCGGCTATATCACATACAACCGACTAATATCATTTATATGTATGTCACACATACATATAACATATCATTGAATCAACACTTGATTCAACAATCCAGTTATATCACATATAACCTGTATCGCGAGATTAGAATACGGCATCTCATACACGTATTAATCTCGGTCCCGCACATATCACATATGTGCTCTACTTCGTTTCGTATGAGCTAGGAAACCTCTATGTAGGACTCGAAAGACTTGTCAATACGCCAGCAGTAGGTGATGATCATATCAGTCACCCACAAGCCGTCAGCGGTACTAGCTGGACGTAATGGCTACCCGTGTATTGAGCGATCAGAAGATAAACAAGCAAGCTTGTTCATACTCCCGTGAATCCAATAAGTAACATTACCGTACAGTCCGGTCTCTTTGTCTGATATGTCGCATATCTAGTCTGGGGATGGTATACGTAAGACCCCAATAACATAATAAGTCATGCCGATGTGAGGCTCATAACGGGTCGAGAAACTACTGATAACACTTACCAGTAAATCTCAGTATCAGCCCTGGTCAGGGACTTCCTGTTATATCCAATTGAGCACAGCGCAACATTAACCCCCAATATTGGGAGAGACGAAACCCCTCCTATCACTCATTGCTTCCATGTGACTCAGGACTGTACCCAAAAACCACCGTTTTGCACGCTCTCTTGAACGTGGTAAGGTGGAAATCAAAGCACAGTGGGAATCACACAAGACTCTATGACGATCTTGGGTCTACAGACTAACATGTACCAGTGTTACCAGAGAACTGCTATCTGATGATAGGTATAATGCCATCTAGGAGTTCTCGGTGAGTCCTATTCAGTGTACGTAGTCTCCACTGAGCACCCATATACAATCTTTGATGTCAAACACCAATGGATGTTGGATCATCCATCGTCCATCAAATGGGTCAAGAAATGTATACGCTAGTCTACTCTGGAATATCGATGCCCTGTCTCGATACTCCCAAGACTAGGAACAATTAAAGGATGGACTTATGGACTACCCTGTCCCCACTAGTATAATCTCCATCATAGTCCTGGTAGTCAAGTACACATCCTAAGGGCTTTACCAACATGTAAGAGAGAGACAGTATAAAGATACAAATATACATGTTAAGATAAAGAGCAACCAGATAGCATACTATCATGTCGAGCAAGAAAGTCCTCTCTATATATGTCCAAGCATCCACTATAATATTCAATCATGTACAATAATTGCCTCTAGGATATACATACAACTAACAAAGGTGATACGGTAACATAGAGAGTTCTAAAGTGTACGTGGCATGGCAATTACCGATGATGTGTGTGTGAGCCGGCAAGTATGTGTACGTGCAATATGTGCATCATCGGTAATGGTGCGTATGTCCTAGAAAACAAAGTCATATAAGATAAGGGTATGAAACGCAGTATATATAGTGTAAATGAAGGAAATGCGAGCGTATGCTGAAATAAGAAATCGTAACGCGAGCGTAAACAGAATAAAAAATTCGTAAACACTGTCACGTCCCGAAAGTACGGAATATGACCGGCACTTAAACTACGAACGTCTCGAGGCGTACGTAACCTAAGTAAGCCGAAAACCCAGAAACCCAAACTAAGAAAAGTAGTAGAGTGAAGGAAAACCAATTTAAAACAAGTAGTTTTAATAGCATAAGCCGAATTATGCGGTTCCTTTTTATAAAAAAACATCAAATATTTCCCGAAAATTTCGGCAGAGTCTCCTTTGTAAATACTGGCCCCCAAACGGGATACAACATGAATAGTATACGAAATCAATAAAAAGGCATCCCCAAACGGGAGCTAGCTCTTCGTCAATCGACGGTCACAACCACACAAGCAATATAATATACAACGCCAACGGCGAGGATCAAAAATCAAAAGGAAACTCAAAACCACAAGAAAACCACAGAAATATAACGCGCGACTCTAAGGTCGAAGGAATAACATCACTGGTCTCTATCTCAAATAAATACATGTTTGGTTGATGGAACTTCTAGATACAACAGAATAATGATATACAAGATATAATGATGGGTGCGATACAAATAAACCCACCTACTAGCAAGTCACCCGGAAATGGAAAGAGTGCCAACAAGCCGTAATGAAACCTGTACGGCGAAACCTGCAAGAACTGTGGCACAACGGAGGTGAGTTGCCAACTCGTGAGTAGAAAAATATCTACGCACAGAAATCGCATAAATAACGCAATCCTAGGTCAATGATCATAATATATCCTTAAATATGTATATAACATGCACCCTATAACAATGGCTTGGGTAAATATCTAACCTGAGTGTAATCTTATGTGCCTGTGTCAGTGCCTCAGGTAGCAATATATCATATGAATGAGTTATGAATGCATGAAAACAGAAAACATGTAAATGAAGAAACTGTTTTCATAATTTAGTAAGATTTCCTTGTATTTTTAAAATGAGGTATCATAATGAAATCAGCATAAAACAGTGCCTAGCATCGGCACAAAACGTAATCCCAAAATCTTGATATCTCTGTATCACAGTCTCTGTACCTCAATATCTCGAAATCTCAATGTCTCAATCACAATATCTAGGGCGCCGTCAGTCCAGACCGGCCCCTACCATCCATCTCAAGACCACGACGGTATCCTCCGGATATCCGACGCGTCGGGTAAAATCACCGGTAGGTAGTGCTCCCCTGTCAGGCTCACATCGTCATCATCACGCGCTTCTTGCCCCGGGGTACCTTATCGGGTCCACCATGTACCCGAAACGGTTCATCCGCCTCCTCGAATCGGGTCTCGAAATCCATCAGCAAACTCATGGTGGACGACTCATACATCATGGGAAAAAACCGCACTTTTTATTTAAAAAGATCGAAATCAGTTTATATAAGTTTTGCGGTTTTCCCCCCAAATCCAGAAAATTTCATGGAAATCCGAATCCAAATCATCAATAGCATGTAAAACCATGAATATAGGCATAACAATGAATAACAGTATGCATGAAGTGACAAGTAATAACTACAATGTTAAGCTGGCATATAAGGCAGGTACACTAATATCATGTCAAATTACTAACTAACAAGCTAAGTCAAGCAATAATATTTTCTAAGGTGTACGTGACAGGGCAATTACCGATGAAGATGTGTGTGAGCCGGCAAGTAAGTGTACGTGGTACATACGCATCATCGGTAATGGTGCTGGTGTCCTAACAATATGATATCAACATTGCAATAAGAAATTATAACATAAGTATGCGATGCGAAGCGAACCACAATAATAAGCGGGAGATGAATACTAGACGCAACTGTAACTAACCTGCATTAATCTAATATAAGTCCTACAAATGGTGCCTTTTTAAATAACACGAATCATAGGGTTTTGAAAATAGGGGCTACGGTATTTTTATGAAAAGATACGTCTTTTGAAATATCCGTAGGATCCCTTGGGCAGTCTTTTAAAATACCCACGATTCGTTAGTTTTTGAAATAGGTAAGAAGTCTAATCTAATCTAACAACTACACTAAACTATACGGCTGAACTAACAAGATGAACTACAGGTAAGGAAACCGCCTAACATCTGAGTCGATACATATATATACCTGTATATGTATAGTCGGTGATCCCGCCTCAATAATATCATATCCGATACCACATCTATAATCAAACATCCCAAGTCAAGAGTGCGGATCAATCATCAATATATAGCTCGTACGTAAATCCGTCGTACGGCATCCTAAATCTGGGTACGGGTCAATATCACATTCATCATACTATTCATCTGGTATCCTCTTTATCAAATATCATGATCGGGGTACTGATCTACGTCTAGTACAATACTGATACCGCCTAAGTATGCATGCAGGTGTAAGAATCACTACGCCAAAAACCCGCGAAAACATCATGTCGTATCTCAATATGAACCAAATCACATCACCGATCTCCTGGCCTCAAGCCCAATCTCATCGACTCATCTCAAATCCCAAATACCATCCTCAAATCAAGTATATGAACACATAGTCCCATACCCATGTGAACACATAAATATATATTCCCATATACGCACATATGAAAGAAGGAATGTATGCAAGTATGTGAGTGCGTGCGTGTGTGAGTGCGATCACTACTCTAGGGTTTCGCAACTACACTAAACCAATCCAAAAATACCAAATATCCATCTTTATCATCAATAATCTCAACAACATACAATCAATATATGTGTGTATACGTATTCATATACATCACCACGAACTGCGGGGGTGCTATACGCCATCCACCCGACTTCTTCCCGTAGATATAAATCTACTCACCTGTATCCTGCGTGTCGGTGTCGATAACGCCATGCTCCATCGCCTCGGAATCCACGTGAAGGTACCTACAATGGTCAACCATAGTAATGCGTATGAAAATCAAGGCAGAAAACCGATACAGCGCACAGTGTGCTCATAGGTTGGAACCTATGGCCCAAACATGCAAATCCAACAAACAACCCCTGTTGTCGATGTACGAACACCCGACAACCAAATACAAATCCAAATATCAAGAAAGTGCATTTAAAAATACGGAAAACATCGCCTAAAACACACCAAAATGCTCCCAGATTTTCCCCAGATGACAATTAGCCAAAACTGCATATAGGAGGGGTCTAATTTAGTGCAAAATGAGCCTTGGAACAAAAATGGACCGATTCTCTTCTACCCTGGCCGCAATTTGCGGCCAGAATGATTAAATCTTTGGCCGTAGGTTTGAGTTAGGGGCTCGGGTCTTGGTGGTAGCTTCCCAGGTGCCTGCACGACTCACTGTCAGCTCAATTTTATTTTTGGTGCCCCCGGGTTGCTCCAGATTTCAGAACACCTTCACAGATCATATAAACCGACATGTAAAGTTCCGTAATTCCGTATTTTTGGGTTTCAGGTTGTGCTAGGCCAGTGTTTTGGTCAATATAGGGTCTAAGGTCACCATTTAAGTCCAATTGCAAAGCAACATCTCAACTTTAATCCTCTCTAAGTTGGTCCAAAATACACCAAATTACACGATATCGATATGAAACTTGAATTAAAGCTTAAGCACAAGCAATAACACTCTAATTGTGAAGAAATTATCTCATAAGACCCTCATGAATCCTCAAAAACGCAAAAATGAAGACTTTCTTGGTCCAATGTGTAGCTAGTGAGCTTGAGAACAATTTTTGTGAAGTGGGGATAGGGTTTTGAGGTGTTTTTGGATGTGTTTTGAGGAGTTGAAGAGGGGAAGGAGGTGAAGAGCAGGAGCAGCAGCAGCAATGAAGGAAGAGGGAGAGAAATGAAGGGAAATGGCCAAGTCAACACCCTCACCTACTCTTTCTCATCCATACCTCAATATAATATCCTTTTTCCCTTTCTTTTCTTTTCTTTTCCAATTTCATTAATCCAAATCCTTCTCACACCAATAGTAAACCCAAAGTAACATGGTAGAAATGCACAAGTGTAAAACAAAAAAAATGATATGTGCATGTTTTGCACAAAAATGCTAAAAAACCGATTAGCGATTTTTAATCGCGATTAGCACTAAATTAGCATATAATTAATCATAAAAACTTAAAAATGACATAATTACATAAAATACCATATTTTAGAATTTTCCATAATTTTTTCCCATTTAACTGTATTTAATTATACCGAAATATTAAAATATTCATTAAAATAATATTAAATTATAAAAATTCTCAAAAATAATATTTTATTTTTTTTGAAATGTTAGTATAAAAATAATACACAACTACATATGTACCATACAATTATAATTTAAAATAGTCATTTTTTAGGAAAATATGGGGCTACGATATTTATTTGAAAAAGATATCATTGGAAAAGTCGTAGCGTCCCTTGAAGTTATCATTTAAAAGTGCATAACGATTCGTTAGTTTTGAAAATAGGTATGGCCCTAAACATATAATAATATCTACTATGTGAATTTAAAAAAAGCTTTTCTCGAGTCAATAAATAAGTCGTTGATCTATCATCATCATATCACGTACGGAATATCCATCGTATGATATCATCAAATCAAAAGTACGGATGTATAATCTGTTAGTTATATGTATGCTCTAGAGGCCATTATTGTATATATGATGTATATTATAGTGGATGCTTGAACATATATAGGGATGTAACATTTCAGAAAAATAAAATATTATTTTGGGAATTTTTATAATTAAATATTAAATATAATGAATATTTTAATATTTAGGTATAATTAAATACCAATAAATGGGGAAAAATTTGAAAATTTTTGGAAATTACTGAAATGAGGGTGCTTTATGAGATTCATGCAAATTATGAAAGTTTATAATTTAGTTGACACTATTTTAGTGTTAATCGCGATTAAAAATCGCTAATCGAGCATTAAGCGTATTTTGTGCAAAACATACACAATATAATTTTTACACTTGTGTTACATTTTCCTACATGCTTTCTTCTTTATCATACATGGTTTGGGTTTATCTCGAGAGAAGAAAAGAAAAGAAAAGGAAAAAGTAAAGAATAGAAAATGTTGCATAGTGAAAGGTATGGGCAAGAGAGAGAAGGAGAGGATGAAGGGGTCAACCTTGGTCTTAGTCTTTGTTTCATTCACCATCTTCATCATTATCCTTTCCCTCTTCAGCCCCATGGCAGCACCCTCCTCCTCCTCCACTACAACCCCAAAACTACATTAAAAACTACTCCAAAGTCCCTCTCCACTTCACAAAATTTGTGCCCAAGCCCTCTAGCTACACTTTGGACCAAGAAAGCTTGCATTTTGGGGACTTGGGCAACTCAAGAAAATTCTTGAGTTGCCAAATGAGGTAATCCTTTCACAAATAGTATTGTATTTCATTTACTTTAGCGCCCATATTTGTTTAGAACCGATATAGTGATGAATTGTGAACTTTGAAAATTTAAAATTAAGCTTAAGGTTTTGATTTGATTCCAAAGGTGCAATTGAGGTGTAATTAGGGACTACAACCCCTGTTGTGATGATATAATGGACTGAACCATAGATTAAAACCCCGAATGTGAACTTTGGTAATCTGCCGATGTTGAAAAGTGTGGAATTCTGTAGGGAATTTGAAATCTTCTAACACTCGGGGACCTGAAAAATTAATTAGCAAACATAGGGATACAAGCAGGCAACCTAGACCCTATACCCAAAACCCTAGCCCCTAATTCTTCAACCTAGCCGCACATATATTCTTTCTGGACTTAATTTGCGGCCAGAGCAGGGGTTCTGGGATCCGTGTTGGTTCTGTAGCTTTATCTCCAGTAAACTAGACCCTTGGCATATGCAAAATTGGCTAATTTCACCTAGGGTAAAATCTGGGACCATTTTCAAGAGTTGTTGTTTTGATTCGGGGTTTTGTTTCTCATATTTTGAATTTTGGATTTCTAGTATTGTGTTTTACCTCGATCACTTGACGTTTATACGACGATATCGAGGGTTGTTTGGTGGTTTTGAAGGCGTGGTCCATAGGTTCTAACATATAAACCTTTAGCGTGTCGTTTTAGTTTCTGATGTGATTTTTAATACGCAATTGCGATTGTGGATATGTGTAGGTACCCCCACGATGATTCGAAACGATGAAGAAGATGATGGCGACATTGACTTCGGCAAGCAAGATCAGGTGAGTAGATCTATATCTACGGGGGAAGTCGGGTGGATGGCGTATAGCACCCCCGCACACTTTGATGGAAACCGATTTATATATAGATTATGGTTAATGAAAACTTTAATAGAAAACTATAGATAGAGTTAAAAGGTAGTTAGAGAACCATAATTGAAACTAAAGGATAGTTAGAAGTGATATGATACGGCTAATTTGTGATGACGGAATTTGAGGATGATATTTGACGATTTTGCCGTTTAGGGTAATATAGGACTAGATAGCCGACGTAATTGTGTCATCCGAACCATACCTATTTCCAAACTGAAGAATCGTATGCATCTTTTAAACAGATACCTGGAGGGACGTTACGGATTTTCAAACGATATCTTTTCCTTAAAAACACCGTAACCCCTACATTCAAAAGTACGATTCGCATCTTTTAAAAAACTGATCGTATGGTTCGAGTGTTAATCTTAGATTAGATGCATATGCGTTGTAATACTAGATTGTAATGGTATATTGACCTTTTGGGAGATAAATGCGATGAAAAGAGAATACGATTGACACGTGTTATGATGATATGTTGGTATATGGATGTGAGTCTATTGAAATGATTGATACCTTGCCGGTCCCCTGATATGAGATTGTGGTGGATGTGACCTGGGACGTAGGTATACAGATATATATTTATATGTGGTGAATCATGTGTGATTGCCGTACGAGACGTTAGGTCCGTACCCCTCATTGTCATATAGGATGATATGATCCCTATTGGTTTAATGCCGCCGTACGATGATTTTCCGTACGAGATGAGTTTGACTTGATGATTGATCCATACCCTTGACTAGAGGATGCCGTACGATGGATTATACCGTACGTGATGCTGTGAGGCTAGATGCCGATTGATAGATTCACCGACTCAGACATATGATAGTTACGTATACCTTATAGCTTTTAGCTGATGGTTTACCTTATGTTGCATTCATGATATTATCATTGCATTGCATATACCTGTGTTAGTACACTTACACCATTATCGATGATGCGTGTGCTACACGTACACTGATTTGCCGGATCACACACTTCATCATCGATAATTGCCATGTCACTACACAGTAGAACCGCTGCATCAGGATATGACTCCTTGCATGATATACTTGCTATAGCTACATATTGTACATCCATACTTGCGTACATACCCATATGCACCTCTCTACGATATTGCATTCGATTTTGGAGATTTGGGAACCACATGATATATTTTAAAACTGGATTCTCTTAAAAAGAGCGGTTTTCCTTCGATACGTGCATATTACTGTTCCATGTTGCATGATATACGGATATGCTTACATTTCTGTTATACGTCGCATACATCATGCTTTACGCTTTTACGCATTGAGATATGCTATTTTCATGAGATTTCTGCATATGAGAACCATGGCTATTTCAAAAGAAAACATGTACTGTTTTAAAAACCCGGTTTCTCTTGATATGATATTTCAGTGTGTCCACCATGCGTTTTCTCGGTTCTGAGACGTGTGACATGTGAAACCCGATCGAGGAGCTGGATGAGGCCGATTGCGGGTACATGGTAGACCCGGTATGGTACCCCGGGGCGAGAACGAATTGTTGTGCTATAGACGGTGAGCCTGGTAGAGGGACTACTACCTACCGGTGATAGTATTTGGGCTCGGCGGATATCCGGAGGATACCGACTGAAGTCGAGAGACGTTATGGGCCGATCCGGACTGACGGAGCCTGTAGGCCGATCCAGACTGACGAAGCCCGAGATATGAGGATTTACGTGTCGATGCTGGACACGGGTTTCATGATGTTTTCGGGTGTCGATGTTCGACACCCAGGTTCCATGATTTTGATGTGTCGCGAGGGACACCGTTGATTTATATCCTCATACTTTCATGCACACTCGTTTATGATATTTACGTGCATACAGACTTTGATCATATGGTTGGACGGGATCCACATGCATACATACATTGAGTATATGGTTGGATGATATCCGTATACACATAGGTGTTTATTACATTGTTGGCACATATACGACCCGGTCACCCTAGATATCATAGTATTACCTTAATGATATAGTTGACCTAGGAGTCGTTGTTTATTCGATTTCTACTTGTAGATGTTTTTCTACTCACGAGTTGGCAACTCACCCCCGTTGTGCCACAGTTCTTGCTGGTTGACCGCATGGATCAGTAGCGGCTTCGCTGGCACATAGTTGCATTCGGGTGTTTTGCATTAGTAGGTGGGATATTTGTATCGTACCCACTCTTATACTTATTATTCATATTGTGTTTAGTTAACTCCATCAATCAAAGTTAGTATTTGTATAAGTAATGAGACCTTGTGAGACTTGTGGTTGAGATACTTAGAGCGAGGGGTTTTCCGCTACTTGTGATTTTGATGTCCTGCTTTACTTTATCTTTGTGGTGATCTTCGCCGTTAGACGTCATATAATTATATACTGTTTTGCGTGGTTGTGATCCGCCGTTTGGCAAAGAGCTAGCTCTCGTTTGGGGATGCCTTTTATTATTATCTTGTATTTGTGGTTTTGGATCAAAATATACAAAGGAGGTGCTGCCCAAATTTTTAAAGGGCAAACATGTTTTCAAACTAATAATTTCCACTTGCATTCTCATGTTTCTTACTTATGCATTTATTGAAAACATAGATTTCATTGTACATTTATTTCAAAACTTCACCTCCTTTATTTTCAAAAGGTTTAGATTTTCTGGGTTTCGGCTTACTTGAATTACGTTACGCCTTTAGACGTTGCGTTATTTAAGTGCCGGTCACGAGCTATTATTTCGGGTCATGACAAAGTTGGTATCAGAGTGCTAGGTTAACTTTTGTTCGAGTCTAGGTTTGACTATGCGGAGCCTAGGGCGTTTGTATATATACAGAATCTAGGCTTGACCATACGGAACTTAGACTTAGTCGAGGGGTTATTAAATCCGAACTTTCGTCACATAGGTTGACCTTGGTTGATGGAGTAGGTGACTTAAGGAGAGTGACATACCGTGTGTATGTTCTACGGCATACTTACGATACGCTACTTCGCTTAAGAAGACTTAGGATGCACATTTCCTTGCACAGTATTTTATTCATTCCTATGATCTATCCTCATCGATTTTGGTTATGATTTTGCTGCCACGATTACACGGGCAGAGAGAGCTACGGCTAAAGTTGCGGTCAGCACGAGCTTGTCACGGATGAGGACAGACCAGGGCTTGATTCCAGGGACATACGATTGCATAGTGAGGCATCGTTTTATTGTGTTTTTGCGCCATGAGCGTTTGATGGATCGCTGTTATGAGATTTCTCGGACGTGCAGCTCAGCACCAGAGGATTGAGCCACTGATAGAGGCTAGCCAGAATGTGATGACCATTGATGTATCGCTTATTCATGATGATCGAGGCATTGTATAGCGTGCAGATGAATGAGCCAGTTGCTGCTGCTAATGACGAGATATCGCCCCAGATGTTGGAGCTACTGCAGCACGAGTTTATACTCAGAGATATGATAGAAGGTCGCTAGTCGTCCGAGGATGAATGAATAGGACATGTGGTTTATTCGCTTACCCAAGGCGAGGTCATCAGATTGATTGATTCCAGCTTGAGAAGACTCACACGGATACGTTGGGAGTCGATAGAGACGATCGAATGTTAGAAACCCATTTTCCAAGTTTAAAGTATTTGAAGAAAACATGCAAGTTACTCTACGGACCCTCTAGAAGAATGAAACCCTAACTCGACATAATGACCATATGAAAGCCTTTGAACCTTCGGGTTTACGGCAGTTCCGCGGTGCCATTAATGAGGCTTGGGTTTTCCCTTCTACGGTAGGTCCATAGGTGCTGTAGCATGTACTCGATATTATTAAACTGTACTCAAGATGTTGATATCTTGGGGAATTATGAGGTTTTGACGAGTCGATCGGATGGTTCTACATCATTCGGATATCATGTGATGGGATGCATTGCTCGGGAGACTCCAGATACGAGTATAGCCGTTGGAGCACGGTCCATGCAGCCATGATGAGACGAGGTTGAAGCAGTCGACATTAGAGAAAAGGGGAGTAATATGTTCGTACGAGATCTTGACGAGATGACGTTCCACTCCGCCGACATCAGAGATGTGACACGCATGCAGAGGCGTTACATATGGATATATCTTGTAGAAGGAGTCGCGATGAGTATGCAGCCGTTCCGGAACAAGAAACAGTTATAGTAAAAGATGATAACTTCCGGGCAGTTCGACAGAAATAAGATTTAGGAGAGACCTCGACAGGACCTTTCTGGAATAATTTACGAGAAGACTTGGACACATGAGTGGTCATATTGTGCACACCCAGCAGGCCAGAGTTCGGCATCGTCGACGAGACATGTTATGAGTGACTATGGCAGTTGGCCAGAGATTCTTAGAGGATGTGTTTGAGCGGGACTATTCCGCCATACTTGATTTCTGTATTTTGGGCGATCTATTCCCATGATTGAGTTTGATGACTGAGATTCATGATGTTCGTTTTCGTGCACCATGGTTGCACCTACTGGGTATTTATATTTTGTGCATAGTTATTGCACTTAAGTTATTCTTTATACACTGTTGTGTTGATTTATGATTGTTGCACAGTTATTTCTCCTGATATCGTTTTTGTGCCTTGGCTGCACATGTTTATGATTTCATGGATTTCATACAGTTGAGTTGATTTTGTGCTTATGGTACGCACACGATTTGGTTTTTGCACTCAGTATAGTTCACATATGCTTGCAGTGCATTGATACGTATTTTGTTCACTACAGTTGCACAGGACTTCGATTTGATGTTATTTGAGATATTGATTTTGATTTCATGCCTAGGGCATGCATATGAATTGACTTATGCTTACGGTATAGTTTTCATGAAATTTTAGTGTTTGATTAGATTTTGTACACGCTGATGCACATGGTTGTGAGATTTGATACCATGGTATACCTGATTTCGATTTGAGATGTGTTGTATACCGTCGATTTCGATTGTGATACTCGATATTTGTTTTGTGCACCTTGTGCAACCTGATTGGATTCTTGCACATATTTTATGCGCTGGGATGGGATTTTGCGCATGTTCGGCGCTTGATATTGGATTTCGTGATTTTTTGCATGTTGGATGCACATGATTTAGATTTTATTCGTGCATGATGGATGCACCTGATTTGGATTTCCGCGCATGTTTGACGCATGATTTGAGATGCGATTTAGGTGCACACCAGATGCACTAAATCGAGATTCTTCGTGCATATCAAATGCACCTGATATTGCTGTCAGGCACATTTGTTGCCCTTGACAGTTGTTTCATGCACACCCGATGCACTTAGATTTGTTTCTGTGCACATGTATGGCACATTCATGGATTTTTATTTCCGTGCGCACCAGATGCACGCGGCATCCTTATGCACATTTTGGGATTGATTTTTGGAGGAGTACGTTTTTATGATATCTACTATTTGGTTTTGTACTGGGCAGGACTAATCAGAGGACAGTACCTGGATATATTTTGCATGCATTGATGGTTATCGAAGGGATTTCCAAAGAAAGAGCTATAGTCTCAGTATTTAACTATGTGTCTGAGATGACATGAAACTTTTACGAAAAGGAAACCCTTCTAAATTGTTTTCAAAACGGCGGGACGTGCATATTAAACAAAGGATATAAATAGATACAGCTATTTTTTTACTATAGACGTCCTCTACTGTGCAGTGTTATGCGCATCGCACAACGACTTAAAAAGGTTTGGCATGCATTTCCTTCATGTATTTACATGTATAGATTTGATGTTTACACGTATAGTTTGAAGCATATCATGTTGATTTCGTTTTGGATTTGACATTGGTGTCTTCACCATGACTCCGATGATTGCGGGATGCTTGACGGAGTTTTGTTTTTGTGCCATCTGCTCATTGTTCATGCGCACGCATTGCGCTACTGTGCCTTATGTATTTATGATCTCGGGACCCCGACGACTTGATCTTTTACTGAAATATTTTAGAAATTGGGGGAGATTAAATTTAAATTCGGGGACCGAATTTCTTTAAGTGGGGAAGATTGTAACATTTCAGAAAAATAAAATATTATTTTGGGAATTTTTATAATTAAATATTAAATATAATGAATATTTCAATATTGAGGTATAATTAAATACCGATAAATGGGGAAAAATTCGACATTTTTTTGGAAATTACTGAAATGAGGGTGCTTTATGAGATTCATGAAAATTATTAAAGTTTATGATTTATTTGACACTATTTTAGTGTTAATCGCGATTAAAAATCGCTAATCGGGCTTTAAGCGTGTTTTGTGCGAAACATGCACCATATCATTTTTACACTTATGTTACATTTTCCTACATACTTTCTCTTTTATCATACATGGTTTGGGTTTATCTTGAGAGAAGAAAAAAAAAGAAAAGGAAAAAGAAAAGAATAGAAAAATTTGCATAGTGAAAGGTATGGGCCAGAGAGAGAAGGAGAGGGTGAGGGGGTCAACCTTGGTCTTGGACTTTGTTTCATTCACCATCTTCATCATTATCCTCTCCCTCTTCAGGCCCATGGCAGCACCCTCCTCCTCCTCCACTACAACCCCCAAAACTACATTAAAAACTACTCCAAAGTCCCTCCCCACTTCACAAAATTTGTGCCCAAGCCCTCTAGCTACACTTTGGACCATGAAAGCTTGCATTTTGGACACTTGGACAACTCAAGAAAATTCTTGAGTTGCCAAATGAGGTAATCCTTTCACAAATAGTATTGTATTTCATTTACTTTAGCACCCATATTTGTTTAGAACCGATTTAGTGATGAATTGTGAACTTTGAAAACTTAAAGTTATGCTTAAGGTTTTGATTTGATTCCAAATGTGCAATTGAGGTGTAATTAGGAACTACAACCTCTGTTGTGATGATATAGTGGACTTAACCATAGATTAAAACACCGAATGCGAACTTTTGTAATCTGTCGATATTGAAAAGTGTGGAATTCTGTAGGTAATTTTAAATCTGCTAACACTTGGGGACCTGAAAAATTAATTATCAAACACAGGGATACATGCAGGCAACCTAGACCCTATACCCAAAACCCTGGCCCCTAATTCTTCAACCTGGATGAATATATATTCTTTCTGGCCGCAATTTACCGCTAGAGCAGGGGTTCTGGGATCCGTGTTGGTTCTTTAGCTTTATCTCCAGTAAACTAGACCCTTAGCATATTCAAATTGGCTAATTTCACCTAGGGTAAAATCTGGGACCATTTTCAAGAGTTGCTGTTTTGATTCGGGATTTCGTTTCTCGTATTTTGAATTCTGGATTTCTAGTATTGTGTTTTACCTCGATCACTTGATGTTTGTACGACGATATCGAGGGTTGTTTGGTGGTTTTGAAGGCGTGGTCCATAGGTTCTAACCTATAAGTCTTTAGCGTGTCGTTTTGGTTTCTGATGTGATTTTTAATACGCAATTGTGATTGTAGATATGTGTAGGTACCCCCATGATGATTTGAGACGATGAAGAAGATAATGGCGACATCGACATCGGAAAGCAAGATCAGGTGAGTAGATCTATATCTACGGGAGAAGTCGGGTGGATGGCGTATAGCACCTCCACATACTTTGATGGAAACCGATTTATATATAGATTATGGTTAATGAAACCTTTAATAGAAAACTATAGATAGAGTTAAAAGGTAGTTAGAGAATCATAATTGAAACTAAAGGATGGTTAGAAGTGATATGATACGGCTAATATGTGATGACGGAATTTGAGGATGATATTTGACGATTTTTCCATTTAGGGTAATATAGGACTAGATAGCCGACGTAATTGTGTCATCCTAACCATACCTATTTCCAAACCGAAGAATCGTATGCATCTTTTAAATTGATACCTGGAGGGACGTTACGGATTTTTAAACGATATCTTTTCCTTAAAAACACCGTAACCCCTATTTTCAAAACTACGATTCGCATCTTTTAAAAAACTGATCGTATGGTTCGGGTGTGTATGTTAGATTAGATACGTATGCTTAGTAATACTAGATTGTAATGGTATTGACCTTTTGGGAGATAAATACGATGAAAAGAGAATACGATTGACATGTGTTATGATGATATGTTGGTATACGGATGTGAGTCGATTGAAATGATTGATATCTTGCCGGTCCCCTGATATGAGATTGTGGTGGATATGACCAAGGACATAGGTATATAGATATATATTTATATATGGTGAATTATGTGTGATTGCCGTACGAGACGTTAGGTCCGTACCCCTCATTGTCATATAGGATGATAGGATCCCTATTGGTTTAATGCCTCCGTACGATGATTTTCCGTACGAGATGAGTTTGACTTGATGATTGATCCATACCCTTGACTAGAGAATGCCGTACGATGGATTATACCGTACGTGATGCTGTGAGGCTAGATGCCGATTGATAGATTCACCGACTCAGACATATGATAGTTACATATACCTTATAGCTTTTAGCTGATGATTTAACTTATGCTGCATTCATGATATTATCATTGCATTGCATATACCTGTATTAGTACACTTACACCAATATCGATGATGCGTATGTTACACGTACACGGATTTGCCGGCTCACAACTTCATCATCGATAATTGCCATGTCACAACACAGTAGAACCGCTGCATCAGGATATGACTCCTTGCATGATATACTTGCTATAGCTACATATTGTACATCCATACTTACGTACATACATATATGCACCTCTCTACGATATTGCATTCGATTTTGGAGATTTAGGAACCACACGATATATTTTAAAACTGGATTCTTTTAAAAAGAGTGGTTTTCCCTCGATATGTGGATATTACTGTTCCATGTTGCATGATATACGGACATGCTTACATTTCTGTTATACGTCGAATACATCATGCTTTACGCTTTTTCGTATTGAGATATGTTGTTTTCATGAGATTTCTGGATTTGAGAACCGTGGCTATTTTAAAAGAAAACATGTACTGTTTTAAAAACCCGGTTTCTCTTGATATGATATTTCAGTGCGTCCACCATGCGTTTTCTCGGTTCTGAGACGTGTGACATGTGAATCCCGATCGAAGAGCTGGATGAGGACGTTTGCGGGTATATGGTGGACCCGGTAAGGTACCCCGGGGCGAGAACGGATTGCTGTGCTCTAGACGATAAGCCTGGCAGAGGGACTACTACCTACCGGTGATAGTATTTGGGCTCGGTGGATATTCGGAGGATACCGACCGGTGTCGAGAGATGTTATGGGCCAATCCGGACTAACAGAGCCTGTGTGCCGATCCGGACTGACAGAGCCTGAGATATGTGGATTTACGTGTCGATGCTGGACACGGGTTTCATGATTTTTTCGGGTGTCGATGTTGGACACCCAGGTTCCATGATTTTGTTGTGTCGAGAGGGACACCGTTGACTTATATTCTCATACTTTCATGCACACTCGTTTATGTTATTTACGTGCATAAAGACTTTGATCATATGGTTGGACGGGATCCACATGCATACATACATTGAGTATATGGTTGGATGATATCCGCAGACACATAGGTGTTTATTAAATTGTTGGCACATATACGACCCGGTCACCCTAGATATCATAGTATTACCTTCATGATATAGTTGACCAAGGAGTCGTTGTTTATTCGATTTCTACTTGTAGATGTTTTTCTACTCACGAGTTGGCAACTCACCCCCGTTGTGCCACAGTTCTTGCAGGTTGACCGCATGGATGAGTAGCGGCTTCGCTGGCACACAGTTGCATTCGGGTGTTTTACATTGGTAGGTGGGAAATTTGTATCGTACCCACTCTTGTACTTATTATTCATATTGTATCTAGTTAACTCCATCAATCAAAGTTAGTATTTGTATAAGTAATGAGACTCAGTGATACTTATGGTTGCGAGACTTAGAGCGAGAGGTTTTCCGCTACTTGTGATTTTGATGTACTGCTTTACTTTATCTTTGTGGTGATCTTCGCCGTTGGGCTTTGTATACTGTTCATCACAGAAAACTGCATTTTATACCGCCCATTCTTAAGCTCGTTTGTTTATAGATAGGTGCTTTTAATCCGTGTTTGCTACATATTTACAGGTTACAGGTTCCCAGTCTAAAATAATACAAATCAGATAAAATCTACAGTTCTGCCAATATCCAGAACATCTGTCACAGACAGATAAAAGCCGGGTTCCAGTCATCCGTATCTGTCCAGTGCCGCGTACCAGCACGAGACAAGCACAAAGCACGAGACAATCACAAACCACGAGAGGGACAAGCACAAAGCACGAGAGGGACAAGCACAAAGCACGAGTGGGTATGGTGCATTCAATGCATAAAGTGTTCATGTTATTAAAAATTTCGAAGATTCAAACTTCCCTCTAAACTTTGGGTGCATTCAAATTCAAATTAAAGGAAAGGTCTTGTTTTGCCTATAAAAAGAAACCATTGGGTAAGTGAGAAGAAGTCCAATTTTGCCATACATTGTATCATTCTTTTGCTTAGCTTCCCCTTGAGATCCTTGCCTTCTCTTGATCTTTCAACCTCTTCATTGAGCTTGAAGGTTTAAGGGTTGGTTATTGATCTCTAGGTTTGTATCATCTTGGAATCAATAAAGTCTTCTCTTTTGTGCTTCATTCACCATGAGTTCTTTGCCTCTTTTTGATCTTGCAACCTCTTAATTGAGCTTGCAAGTTTAAGATTTGGTTATTGAACCCATGTCTTGTATTTGGTTCTATGGTTCTTATTGTTATTTTATTACTTCTTTCTTTCTTGCTTTTTATTTCCTTGCACTACTTTCTTGCACTTTAAATTCCATGCACTTACTTACTTGTAATCTTTTCTTTTCTCTGTTTGTCTTTTCTTTTGCTCTTTTTGGTTTGTTTTGTGAATGGTTGTTAATATGGTGTTGTTAGGAATAAATACGATATTGTAAGTTAATGTTTCGTTCCTCATTTCCTTTTGCCATTATTTTCCTTTGAACTCCGCCCAAACGTTACGCAAGCACTCCGTTAGGCACCCAACCCTACCAAGGTAACGATGATTTCTAACCGCGACCGGTTGCGTTCGGTTTGGCCGGAGGCAAAATCAAGAGACAAGAACGGAAGGACAAGGGTCAATAAGCCGAATTCCACTAATACCGTGCTTAAATCCCTTAATCCATGTTGTTGCCGATTGCTCTAGCTTCAATTGGTCAAGACTCGGCTCAAAGGTTTTGAATACGGATTTCCTTAGCTTACACTTTCGTATCTTTTCCTAACAACTTTACTTGTGCATATAACACATAGGGTAGATAAGAACAATTCCACCTACGCGCATTAACTCATAATGACAAGAACGTAGAACGCTCCGTCTCCCTGTAGATCGACCCGTGCTCAACCGGCTAGCTGCAAAGCGACATCGTCTTGATTGCGGTTAACTAAAACTTTAACAATCAAATGGCGCCGTTGCCGGGGAGACGGTAACGTTTTTAGTTTTTGTAATTTCGGGTTAATCTCTGTACATTTCATCTATAAATCTAACCCTATTTTCAAAAACAACATAAAAATTTCAAAAAAACCAAAACCAAAAAATAAAAAAACTACCATTCTTAACCCATTTTGCTCTCTGGATTTTGTACCTGCAAGCACTCTGGATTTGAACGGAAAAGGTAAACAATATCAGTGAGATACTAGTAGAACAGTGTATTCACAAAAGAAAGTTGGAGCCCATCCACCACAAGAAATCCGGCGACACAACAGTAAAATCCGGCGTCGCCGGCCGATCCTCCTCCTTCTGCTTCCAATTTTTCTTCTATGCTCCAGTGTTCTGTTTCTGTCCCATTTTTATTGTTTATTTTTTATAATTTTTAGTGTGCAGGTATTTGGGCATTCGTATCGATTTTCCGCACTAATATCCATTTTTTCTGACATTTGTAGATTTTGCGGAATTGCAAACGGCGAACATGGGGAGCAAAGTGTACATTCAACGTTAAGGTGATTACGAAGTACAGTGCCAAAGATCCGGGTAGTAAGACCCGCGCAAGCAAACTTTTCAAGCCTACCGGATTTGATTCAACGGGGGTTCCTTAACCCAAAAACTTATCGGTACGTATTTCTAACACCTTCTTTCTCAAAATCCGACGCATCCAATATACTATTCTTTGCATAATTCTTTGCAAGTTCGCTACCAAACGCCAAAATTGACTAACCCGTATTTGTTGCAGTGCCGAGCTTAAACAAAAAAACGATTGTTTGATTCTTTATAGAATTTTTATTGAATTGTGCATTGCATACATTAATACGGACTTTAGGGCAAGCGAACCCCACAACATACGGTAAAGGATTTCATCACCTTTTCCGTGGCCCACAAATCACGAACTGTGCATAAACGTTTTCCCACACAAATTTTAAAAGGAACTAGACTTTAAGCCTTAAGGACTTCGCGCTCACTAGGAGAGGTTAATTGTGTTTAGAACACCGCTTAACGGTATATTGTTTACGGGGTGTCTAGGAAAGTATTAACGGCGAAACTGCCAAAAGAGAAAGGGTTATTTAATTAAGGACCTTCGCGAAAGCGTCGGAAAACCTCCCCTTAACTCTGCACTTACCTGGCCTTGTGATCAGTATATCTTGAGCTCGTTTCTCGACACAGTTTTACTTCACCAATCAAGTTCTTGAGTTGGTCTAGTTGACCTAGGTGAACCCTAGAACGATTAGGTGTGTGGTATTTTTGTGTCGTGAATGTTTTTGTCCAGATTCTTTTTGTGTATATTTCATTCTTTTGTTGATAACTAACTAAAAAAAACACATTCTTTCCCCCTCCTTTTCTCTTCTTCTTCTTCTTCTCCTCATATCATAGGTACTCCACCTCGCAAAACTCTTGCCGAACTTTGGTACCCACAGCCAGACATAACTTCCTACGGTTCTTGCTTTGGTCGAACCTCGAACGATCCCTCCATTCCAAAAATCTCTTTGAAAGATCGTATAGATGCGTTTAGGATGAACAACTGGACCCCGCAATCCACTTTGTATCAACCGTTTCAACCTCCACCACCTTCCTACGTTGATTGCCCTTTCTCGAGTCCTGTTGTAACTCCAAGACCCATGTCTATTGCTGAACGTATTGAACAATCTCGTAGACGATCATTCACTCCTTTCACCACTTCAAATTCTTGGGATCAACAATTCCTTTCACCTTCTTATCCAAATGTTGATCCTACTCCTGTCCAACCATTCAATTCCTACCAATCCTACCCGACTTTTGCATCTTCCCTAGACATTGCTTCTACACAGCCATTTGGGAGTTTCCGGTATGAAAACAACTTTGAATCTTTTACTGAAACCCCTTCACAACCCATGTCTAGTCTGGAACAATCGTTGGAAGACTTTAGGGTAGCGTCATGCCAACAGATGATGGATTTGAATACGTCCATGGCCTCCCTCATACAACCTAGTGACCCGGTAGCTAGTTTTCAACTAGCTCCACATTTTCCAATGTATGAAGAGGCGGTAGGACAGGCTGAGTATTTGAGTGGAGAAAGTGAGCTGTACCCCCTTCCAAATCAAACCTACCCGTACCAAATTGAATCCCAAAACTCCTATTTTGAAAGTCCATCAAGTGTCCCAATTGATTTATCAATTGAAGATAGAATGATTAATGAGTTGTGCGACTTTGTAGTGTTTGATTTACCCGATTGTGAAGGGTCCCTTTTGAGTGAAACCATACCCAATCCTTTTGACCTCTACACCTCCATCTTAGAACCAGAATCGATTGAAATCCATACTTTTGATGAAGTGTCTGAGAAAATTGATTTTCACTTGATTGAGGATATCGACGCTGGGGATATTTCGGATGATGAACCCGCAGTTTTGGATGAGTTTGTCTCTCCAATTCATCATCCCGAGTCATTAAACGTTTTTCCCGAACTTCATATGCGTCTTGATATTGATGAAATATGCATGGATGAGCTTAACTTTGAGGATATTTTTGAGGATGAAACAGTTCTACATGATGAGTCGGATTGTCCAATTCATCCTGTTCCTTTCACTGACTGTGTACACCCTCCCGAACCCTTAACCAATACCCTTCCTCAATCACTTCCCTCCATCCTTTCCATCGTTCCGACCTTGCAAGACACCGTATCATTTTCACTTCCTGTGTCTGGTTTACCAAGTTCGGCGTACCCATGGTTTCTCACGAATCTTGAGGGATTTAACCCCATTTATGGACGGGTTAATAAATTAGCACAAACTCTTCTTACCCATCGGTCATCACAAATTGTGCTAATCTATTCACTCTATTTTCACCCTCAAGTTCGTGCTCCGTTTCTTTTTCCCTTCCGCCATTCTTCTTCTTATATACCGAGACCGTATACCGCTTCTATCTCCATACGGTCTCGTATAATCTCCATTTCTTTCCTCACCGTATTCTTTCACCAACCTGCACATTATAACGATAAGATCTTTGAATGGTTGGTGCTCACCTTTGGCCTGTGTAAGGTCTTGTATAGATTGATACTGTTCTCTTTCCCCCCTAATCCTGAACTTCAACGCTTAACAGTGGAAACACGGTTTCACTTAAGTTTGGGGAGACCCTTTTTGTGTATATATTTTTGTTTTGCCTTTTGTTTTGTATATAATTTGTTTTTGGGGAGCGTCGATAATTTTGACCCTCTTGGTGTAGCCTGACAGTGAGGGCACTGTCAAGTTTAAGTTTGGGGGTATGCTCGGTAAGCTTTCTTCCTTCGCATTCATTTGTATATTCTGCATTTGCATACCTTATTGAAAACCCACAAAAATCGAAAATTTTACAAAAATATAAAAACTTTGTCGTCAAGTTAGCTAATAGGGTAACTTAGATTTTTATTCTGAAAGTTTAGTTGATATGTTAGAAATAACTAAATTCTAGGCTTAGGAATTGAAAACCCTAAAAATAACCCTCTTTCTGTTTAACCTTGGTAATTATACGTCCTTACAGTTTTTTTATAGAAGTAGGTAATCTTGAGTTCAGTTCTTGAGTTAAGTCAAGATGAAGGGAAAGTATTGAAGCTTTACTGAAGGATAAGTCTGAAAAATAGTTTCTATTCATAAGTTCAAATTTAGAAAGTATATACCCTACATACTGCACATACACGCACCTTGAAACTTGGGATAGTAGAGGAACCTAGAAGTACTCTTGCCTGAAAACCTAGTATGAAAGAAAAAAACGGTATTTAAAGCTAAACACCAAAAAGAGCATATTGAAAAATATATCCGGTCTTGAAAAAGAAGAAAAAGAAAGAAAAATAAAAAAATAAATAAAGTCAAGACCTGGAAACTGCTATTTACGCTTTATGCTCACGCATTCAGTAATCGGCCGTTAGTGCCTCAAGAAGCATTAATAGTCGCATGAAAGGTGTGTGAGCAACACCGTCCATCATTTAATGAATGGAAGTAGTATTGGGTATTAGGGCAAGGGTACTATAGCTTGAATTGAATTCTTAAGTATAGGGGTGCAAATTTACACACACGTAGGGGTATATAATCGATATTTGGAGGAAAAATAGAAATAAAGAATAAGACTTATGTTTTCTGTAAGTTGATAAAAATGCCTAATTTGAGACCGCACTTTAGAAGGAAAACTCAGGAGATACCGAGATCTTTCTAAACTTTTTTTTTGAACGTATATAATCTAGGGTTAAATAGAAAGGAGGTGTGAAGCATTAGGGTTGGATATTTCTAAGTTAGGATGATAGAATTTTTAACCTAGATACTAAACTGTAGGAGTAAAATCGATCTTAACTTATGAAACTAACTTGACGAGATTTTGTGGGTAGTATCCGCTGAAAACCCTTAGGAGACAACACTCCTCCTACTAGGGACACCTAGAGGTTTAACGTCTGTTGCACACGCTCAGTGCAATCGCGTTCCCTGCGAAAGTGCGGTTAGGATTCTCTTTTGTGAATAAATGGTTTTGCTCGGGACGAGCAAAAGATAAGTTTGGGGGTAATTGTTCATCACAGAAAACTGCATTTTATACCGCTCATTCTTATGCTCGTTTGTTTATAGATAGGTGCTTTTAATCCGTGTTTGCTACATATTTACAGGTTACAGGTTCCGAGTCTAAAATAATACAAATCAGATAAAATCTCTACAGTTTTGCCAATATCCAGAACATCTATCACAGACAGATAAAAGCCGGGTTCCAGTCATCCTTATCTGTCCAGTGCCGCGTACCAGCACGAGACAAGCACAAAGCACTAGACAAGCACAAAGCACGAGAGGGACAAGCACAAAGCACGAGTGGGTATGGTGCATTCAATGCATAAAGTGTTGATGTGATTCAAAAATTCAAAGATTCAAACTTCCCTGCAAACTTTGGGTGCATTCATATTCAAATTAAAGGAAAGGTCTTGTTTTGCCTATAAAAGGAAACCATTGGATAAGTGAGAAGAAGTCCAATTTTGCCATACATTGTATCATTCTTTTGCTTAGCTTCCCCTTGAGATCCTTGCCTTCTCTTGATCTTTCAACCTCTTCATTGAGCTTGAAGGTTTAAGGGTTGGTTATTGATCTCAAGGGTTGTATCATCTTGGAATCAATAAAGTCTTCTCTTTTGTGCTTCATTCACCATGAGTTCTTTGCCTCTTTTTGATCTTGCAACCTCTTAATTGAGCTTGCAAGTTTAAGATTTGGTTATTGAACCCATGTCTTGTATTTGGTTCTATGGTTCTTAATGTTATTTTATTGCTTATTTCTTTCTTGCTTTTTATTACCTTGCTCTACTTTCTTGCACTTTAAATTCCATGAACTTACTTACTTGTAATCTTTTCTTTTCTCTGTTTGTCTTTTCTTTTGCTTTTTTTGGTTTGTTTTGTGAATGGTTGTTAATATGGTGTTGTTAGGAATAAATATGATATTGTAAGTTAACGTTTCGTTCCTCATTTCCTTTTCCCGTTATTTTCCTTTGAACTCCGCCCAAACGTTACGCAAGCGCTCCGTTTAGGCACCATACCCTACCAAGGTAACGGTGATTCCTAACCGTGACCGGTTGCGTTCGGTTTGGCCGGAGGCGAAATCAAGAGACAAGAACGGAAGGACAAGGGTCAATAAGCCGGATTCCACTAATACCGTGCTTAAATCCCCTAATCCACGTTGTTGCCGATTGCTCTAGCTTCAATTAGTTAAGACTCGACTCAAAGGTTTTGAATACGGATTTCCTTAGCTTACACTTTCCTATCTTTTCCTAACAACTTTACTTGTGCATATAACACATAGGGTAGATAAGAACAATTCCACCCACGCGCATTAACTCATAACAACAAGAACGTAGAACGCTCCGTCTCCCTGTGGATCGACCCGTGCTCAACCGGCTAGCTGCAAAGAGACACCGTCTTGATTGCGGTTAACTAAAACTCTAACAATCATATACTTATATACTGTTTTGCGTGGTTGTGATCCGCCGTTTGGCTAAGAGCTAGCTCCCGTTTGGGGATGCCTTTTATTATTATCTTGTCTTTGTGGTTTTGGATCAAAATATACAAAAAAGCTGCTGCCCAAATTTTTAAAGGACATACATGTTTTCAAACTAATAATTTCCACATGCATTGTCATGTTTCTTACTTATGCATTTATTGAAAACATCGATTTCATTGTACATTTATTTCAAAACTTCGCCTCCTTTATTTTCAAAAGGTTTAGATTTTCTGGGTTTCGGCTTACTTGAATTACGTTACGCCTTTAGACGTTGCGTGATTTAATTGCCGGGCACGAGCAATTATTTCGGGTCGTTACAAGGGAGGACTTTCTTGCTCGACATGATAGTATGCTATCTGGTTGCTCTTTATCTTAACACGTACACTTATTGTCTCTCTGTTACATGTTGATAAAGCCCTTAGGATGAGTACTTGACTACCAGGATTATGATGCAGATCATACTTGTGGGGAAAAGGTAGTCGGTAAGTACATCCTTCAATTGTTCCTAGTCGTGGGAGTATCGAGACGGGGCATCGATATTCCGGAGTAGACTAGTGTATGCGCTTCTTGACCCATATGATGGGCGATGGATGATCCCACATCCATTGGTGTTTGACATCAGAGAAGGTATACGGGTGCTGAGTGGAGACTGGGTACACTGGACGGACTCGCTGAGAACTCCTAGATGGTATTATATGTTAGTGTATATGCCCTAGGGGCCATTATTGTATCATACTTGTATGTATATTACTTACTGGAAGCTTGGGATATTCACAGTTGTATATACAGTCTTGTTAAAAATAGTAGTATGCTACTTGGTTTGTGTCTACTTTAATATGTGCATATGTTTTTTGTAACGTATCACATATACATATTAGTAGAGCCCATAGGATCTTTGCTTGATTACCAGCGTTGTGATGGCAGTCACACTAGTGGGGGCTGGGTAGTCTATAAGCAACATCCTATACTTGTCCCTAGTCGCAGGATTATCGAGACAGGGCATCGATATTCCGGAGTAGACTAAGTGTGTACGCTTCTCATCCTAGTTGGGGAGATGGTCTATCCCACTGCCATCTGTACGTCATACTGGAGATAGTATACAGGTTCTCGTTAGGTTACGGGTACACCGGACAGGACTCGCAGGGGAACTGATTGGTTGGTATTATACCCGTCGTCAGTTAACAGTTCCCAGGTGACATGAGTACAGCATAGTCCGCAGACTTGACACTGCTACTTCACCTCAAGTGTGTCCCACTGTTCTTAGATTGCTATCCTACCACGGCTCAATGGAGTCGTGCAAACAGGTAGCAGTTGGGTGCAGTCCCGAGCACTTGGAGACAGTGGCAGTTAGATAGGATTCGTCTCTCCCGGTATTGGAAGTCGATATCGCGTTGTGTCAGAGAGCCATTATGCAAAGTCCCTGGCCAGGGCAAGCGAGATTTACTGGTAGGTTCCAGTAGTTTCTCAGGGTGTAATGGGCTACGCTCCGACACGACTTATACCGCTATTAGGGGACTGACGATTGCCGCCCCCTAGGCTAGATATGCGTTAGTCTTAGACGAATAGACCGGACTGTACGGAGATTGTCACATCAGGCTTAGTAGGAGTTCGAATGGGTTTCCTCATCGGCCTTCTTATCGACATCTACCTGGGTACCGTTATATAGAACTAGTGCCGCTTGCGGTCTGTGGTTAAACCCACTGCCACCGTAGTGTCGAGTCTTTAGAATCTCACACAGAGAGTTTCCCTGCTCCAGGCGAAACGATATAGAGGTCGAATGGTTTTACGACAAGGGTTCGGACGCGTACGTGTATTTACACACGTACGACGTTCGGACAGTTTTTGTTAGCCGGCTTTCGTTTAAGCCAGATTCTAGTATCGGGTTATTGGATTTATACAGTCTAAAGTTTTTCCGTGTTTTCACGGATAAGAGGGGCGTTCTCGTAATTTGTCGGGAAGCTTCTAGAAACATGGTGACTTGGGGGGGTAAGGTGGCATTGCATTAAATGAGATTAGTGACTCATTTGTGTGATTCATTCATGTCATTAATGCATCATAAATGCTTAATGACTCATGGGGATGAATCACTCAAATGTATTTATGAAGCATGGTTGATTAATCATTTATTTATTTATTTGATAAATAATAATGCTTCATATATATTATGATAGATCATTATCTCATTCTCATTCTCATCTTCACCTTCTCTCTCCTCAAGCTCACTCTCTCTTCAAACCCTAACCCTAACCTCTCATGAGTTGAGATCAAGGGTTAGCTAGACTAATACATCCATAACCTCACTCTATATCCCCTAGGTAGCTTAGATTAGCACTTTAAGCAACCTAGTTATCTCAATTTAGAGATTAAACTTAGCGTAGGAGCTTTCGGGTGGATCGTCTTTGATTCGAGGAGGCCGTTGAGGTGCCGATGTTCCAAGGAGCCTACGAGGAGTGGAGGACAGCGATGAAGACCCGAAGGACATGTAACGTGAGGTATAATTTTGAATCCGAGTAGTTAAACCTCCAGTAGATAGTTAGCAATGGTTTAGATACAATTCATGCGCTCAAGTCCGTGTTACGAAGCTTTGATAATCGTATTTCATATATTTCGCCTCCCCGCAAGTTCGTGGGGTGCGTGACATGGACTTACAGTGGTATCAGAGCCAACTAAACCATTACTAGCTTGTTAGCAACTAATTAGAAGTTCGATTGACAGAAAACACGAAAACAAAACCCTTGATATTCCTAGTTTCTGTCAATTTTAAACTTGTCTGAAAAAATATTTGATATGCCATAAAATTCACAGCAGGGAAATATAAGAATACTGAGAAAATACGAGCACTCAATTCGACTTGACGACCGTGGATCCGCGGCCAAATGGTGCTTTTGGCCGCGGATCCGCCGCCGAGTCAACTCCGAGTTGACTCGGATTTATTCAGTTATTCATGCTTTTTGGTGTTTTGTTTTCTAGTATAGTCTGTTTCTGCCCAGGTTACTTCAGTGCAGGTTTTCTTTTGGGGTAGACACGGAATATTGTATTCGATCGATGTTCTAAGATATTTGCTAATTGGGTTTTTATCTGTAATTTTTAATGTGTTCGTAAAACTCCCCTAACTGCTAGTATGTCGGTTGGCAGGGGGTTGCACATTTCTGAAATGTTTACTGTTTGTGTATATGAACTGTATTGGACTGTTGTGATGATTAGCAGGGGTTTGAGATGGGTTTAATATTCATTCATTCGATGTAAATGTAATATGATGTAATATTCTTTTGCGGGGCACATCCAGGTTGCGGTTGTGGCCACCGTTGTATTATTTCTTTTTACTGTTTTTGCTCCTAGGATAGACCCAAGGTGGGGTACACAAACTACCGGGTACGTTGAAGTGTTTAGTGGCCTACTCACGTCGTTGAGGGAGACCGCTTCATTTCGGGTACTTGGCGGGTAGTTTGCCGTACCTGTAGGGGTCTAGGGTGGGGTTATGGCTATTCATCACAACTGTGTAATCCGTCTTTTATTGCAGGCTCAAAGTAAATGTGGATTGCTGGTATATCCAATAAAGTTCATCTGTGATCTGGAATGTTTATTATTGCGTCTGACGAATGTACAATATCTATATATGATAGCTATTAGACATCACTTAAGTTTTACACCCGCGCTAGCCCAGCTCCCGCTCTGTCGTTAGTTAAGTAACCTAACGGGTGATGACGGGACCCAGTGGCGAATGCGGATGGCATAAGAGGACGTAGTATTTTCGTTGTTTTCTGCAATGATAGGATAAATGATGGGACACATTATTATAATGCAAAGAAAATAAACCAAAGTTCAATCGTTGGAACAAATTTAAAAGAAACCACTCGGTTATTTTAAAAGAGCAGAATTTTTAATTTCAGAGCTTTAATCACTTCTTTTAAAAAGCTATCAGGTTCCTTCGATTATATCAAGTTCACTACGTTCACGGTTTTTGCCAAAACCATTCGTAGCCCTCCGTCATTTCATTTGGGTATTCAGTAGTATTCAAGCTATGTATTTTGGCCAAAGTCAAGGCATAGTGTTTGGTAGCTGCTGGGTATTCATTTATTGCATAGTTAGATGAGTTAGTTTGGGACAGTCGTATTATCATTTGACCAAAGTCAGGGGTATGTACGGATGGATTCAAATTAACCTGGATAATGATGGGTAGAACTTGACATGTGACTTATGACATTTTGACCAAAGCCAAGGTCATAAGAGCATGGGGCAAAAATTTATATCGGGAATTTCTAAAGAAACTGAAATTTGCAGAGAGAGCATACCATTTTGGAGTTTGATGAATGTTGGTAGAATGCCTTCAACATTATCATACGATGATATTTTGGATCCCGATCCTACTGTGAGTACATGCTACTTATCAGGAGATTCGTCACTTAACGATCAATGCTATAAACCAAGTAGGTGTCGAGAAAGGTGTCAGCGGGGCTACGCCCCAAGAGAAAAGAGGTTTTTTAATTAAGGAACTTCGCGAAAGTGTTGGAAAACCTCCCTCGAAGTATCGACACTGGCCTGGCTAAATGGTTAAGCAAGTATTGTACGGTGATAATTGTCCTGACTAATTCTTCTTTTATGGTTTGAGGAAGGATTCGAGAAACAGTGCGAGCCATCCTGTTTAGATAAACATAAAACCAATCTAAACTTACAACAACATCATGCTAAAATGTTTTCTTCTCTCTCTCTTAATTGCAGCGACCTTGTGACCACACATAGGTTACATCTAGATAACAAATTGACTGAATCTGACTTATATGACTGGAAAAGGTTTGTCCAGATGTCCATTGCCTATGACAAGCTAGACCACCCTATTACTACTCAAGATCCCGCCGTCCCAGGTCCAGTTTCCACCGTCACGGATATGGATATCGGCCAGACAAGGGAAAAGGATAAAGCAAAAGCCAAGTGACTCGTGTTAGCTTCAGTTGATGGTGTATACCAGAAACAGCACGAAAAGATGGACTCAGTTTCCATCTTTCTCCATAACAAAGATTTATATGGAGAGCAATCTCATATCGCAAGATATGAGACCTCGAACGAATTAATTCAAGCGAGGATGGCTGCCGGGTCATCTGTAGGGGACAACGTCCTTACAATGACTAGCTATATTGATGAGGTCCAGGACCTGGAAACCACGTCGGGAAACAGGTCGGATACTGACTTGATTCTACAGTCTCTGCCTTCTACCCTGAAGGAAACCAAGGAAGTAGAAGGAAAGAGAAGGGCAAAATTTTCGGGGCTGAATGTAGTAAAAGAGGGACATTCCTTTTTTTATGGGATTAGGCAGTGGCAGAATGATTGCAGGGCTTTGGAAGCCTGTAGCCAGGATATGAAGCATGTTGTGGCTTCAGCCTCAAGTGTATTTGTAATTGAGAACTGTTTGTCAATTAACTCTACTTCCTGGGTACTAGATACCGGAGCAGGATCTCATATCTGTAATTCATTACATGCTTTGAGAAACCGTAGAGTTATGATGGTAGGTGATTTGTCTGTCAGAGTTGCAAACGGAATGAGCGTGGACGCTGAATCCGTGGGAGAATATCGCCTAGGTTTGACAAGAGGGCAGATATTGATTCTACGTAACTGTCTGTATGTACCTAGTATGACTTGCAATATCATATCAGTGTCCTCACTTTCAAGAGAGGGATATGATTTTACATTCGCAAGTGATGTAGTTCACATCCACCTAAATCAAGTTTTGATTCGGTCCAGTACATTAGATGACGGCATATACGTATTGAGTCAAGCTCAGGTTTTCAATGTCCAGAACACACTTAAAAGAAAGCCTCCGGAATTAAATCAGGCTTTCTTATAGCATTGTAGACTTGGTCACATCAATGAGAGAAGGTTGACTAAGTTACATAAAGAAGATATTTGGATCCGTTCGAATATCAAACATATGCAACTTGTCAATCCTGTCTCAAAGGAAAGATGACAAAGACTCTGTTCACTGGACACGGAGTAAGAGCAATCGAGCTCTTGGGACTCGTACACAGTGATGTGTGCGGTCCAGTGTCTATACATACGAGAGGTGGTTATTCCTACTTCATTACCTTTACGGATGATTTCTCTAGGTATGGATATGTCTTCTTAATGAAGCATAAATCCGAGGCCTTTGAGAAATTCCAAGAATACAAGAATGAAGTGGAAAAACAAACAGGCAAGAGTATAAAGACACTGAGATCTGATCGAGGTGGTGAATACTTAAGTGCGGATTTCCTACGTTACTTAAAAGAGAATGGAATTCTCTCTCATCTTACTCCTCCATACACGCCACAACATAACGGTGTATCGGAAAGGAGGAATCGAACCCTATTGGATATGGTTCGTTCCATGATGAGTAACGCTGAGTTACCGCGATCATTCTGGGGTTATGTGCTAGAATCAGCGGCATATCTTCTAAACAGGGCTCCTACCAAGACTGTGCCTACCACGCCATATCAGATATGGAGTGGAAAGAAACCCCATCTTCAGCATCTGAAGATATGGGGATGTCCAGCTTCTGTTAAAAAGCAGCATGTGGACAAGCTCGAGGCACGATCAGTACAGTGTAAGTTTGTGGGATATCCGAAGAATTCCAAAGGATATTATTTCTATTACGCAGAGGAACAAAAGGTTTTTGTTTCTCGTAATGCCCATTTTCTAGAACATCAGTTTTTAGAAAAGGAAACAAGTGGGAGCGAAATAGAACTGGAAGAAATTCCTGAAACACAAACTACTACTGAAAGTATGGTAGAACCAGAAGTTTCAGAAGAAAGGGACATCCCGACGCCACTCCGCAGGAGTAGTAGGCAGTCTCATCCGCCCGAGAGATACTACGGTTTTCTCATAGACGGGGATAGAGAGGATTGCACTATTGACTATGATGAGCCTACTAGCTTCCAGCAAGCCATTCAGAGCGGTGACTCAGTAAAATGGCTGGATGCAATGCGGACCGAAATGGAGTCCATGTACACTAACAAAGTATGGACTTTAGACATTGCTCCAGATGGGGTAAAACCCGTAGGATGCAAATGGATCTTCAGAAAGAAGATTGGTGTAGATTGACAAGTTGAAACCTATAAGGCTAGACTTGTTGCAAAAGATTTCCGTCAAAGACCTGGTTTGGACTATGACAAAACCTTTTCTCCAGTGGCTATGCTGAAATGCATTCGGGTCCTTCTTGCTATTGCTGCCTTCCACGATTATAAGATCTGGCAGATGAACGTAAAGACGGCTTTTCTAAATGGAAATTTGGAAGAGAGCGTCTATATGGATAAGCCAGAAGGATTCATTCAGAATGGGAGCAGCGGTAAAGTATGCAAGCTGCTTAAGTCCATTTATAGACTAAAGCAGGAATCGCGGAGTTGGAACATCTGTTTTGATGTTACTGTCAAGGAATTTGACTTTATCAAAATTCCAGATGAACCATGCATATACAGTAAGATTGTAGGGAGAGCTGTAGTATTCCTCGTCTTGTACGTGGATGACATTCTCCTAATATGAAATGATATTCCTATGTTATAGTCAGTCAAAAGTTTTTTGTCACAGAAGTTCTCCATGAAAGACCTAGGTGATTCCACCTACATTCTGGGGATCCAGATCTATCATGATAGATCAAAGAGGATGTTGGGACTTTCGCAGTCCAGGTACATAGACACCATATTGAAAAGATTCAGTATGGAAGATTCTATGCGCGGTAACCTACCGGCTTGTCACGGAATCACCCTCTCCAAAGATATGTCTCCCAAGACTGATTTGGAAAGGGATCGCATGTCGATTATACCCTACGCTTCAGCGGTAGGCTCTATAATGTATGCGATGTTATGTACCAGACCAGATGTAGCATACGCATTGAGCGTATTAAGCCGGTATCAAGCAAACTTAGGGGAGAATCACTGGATAGCAGTAAAGAACATACTCAAGTACCTGAGGAGGACTAAAGATATGTTCTTGATGTATGGCGGAAAAAACCTCCAGATTGAGGCCTTTGCCGACTCCGGCATCCAGAGTGACAAAGATGACTCCAAGTCCATGTCGGCTTATGTCTTTATCCTCAATGGAGGGGCGGTCTATTGGAAGAGTTCCAAACAGGAGACCGTTGCTGACTCAACGATGGAAGCAGAGAACATAGCTGCTTGCGATGCCGCAAAAGAAGCTGTTTTGATGAAGTAGTTCCTCACAGAACTTCAGGTTGTTCCTACCAGTGTTGATCCAATACCTCTGTATTGTGACAACAACGACGCTATAGCTTTAGCGAAGGAACCCAGGTCCCATCAGAAGTCGAGACACATCTTAAGGCGGTATCACCTGATCAAGGAGATCGTCGATCGCCGGGAGATCGAGGTGAAGAGAGTAGAGACGGAGAATAACATTGCTGATCCATTCACAAAGGCCCTTCCTCAGACGCAGTTCGAGAGGCTATTCGAGATGATAGGTCTACGATATGCCAGCTCATGTCCTAAGTGCAAGTGGGAGATTGTTAGTGTATATGCCCTAGGGGCCATTATTGTATCATACATGTATGTATATTACTTAATGGAAGTTTGGGATATTCACGGTTGTATATACAGTCTTGCTAAAAATAGTAGTATGCTACTTGGTTTGTGTCTACTTTAATATGTGCATATGTCTCTTGTAACGTATCACTTATACATATTAGTAGAGCCCATAGGATCTTTGCTTGATTACCAGCGTTGTGATGACAGTCACACTAGTGGAGGCTGGGTAGTCTATAAGCAACATCCTATACTTGTCCCTAGTCGTAGGATTATCGAGACAGGGCATCGATATTCCGGAGTAGACTAAGTGTGTACGCTTCTCATCCCAGTTGGGGAGATGATCTGTGTAAGTCCACGGTAGCGCCCCGGCCGTCTAAGAGACGCCAAATGCGGAACAAAAACTTTTAACGAAACTGGCGCTATCGTGTACCGTAACCCGGATCTGCCATTAAAGCTAAACTAACAAATTGCAAAGGGGGTAGAAATGTTATACAGAATGATCCGAGTCCTTCGGTCTTCAACCATCATCCCACGCTTGTTGCGGCTGCTCCGATCTCCTCGATCTCAAGTCTTGTCGTCCAGGTGGCACCACGTCGATGGATCTTTAAAAGGCCTCCCGCCTCTGAACCGAACCAACTCGATCGTCAATTATGCAAAAAGAGACGACCAAGATAAAGTAGAGAATGAGTAGAACACTTTGTCTCGTTACGTCCAAGGCTATGGACGAACGGTTAATGAAGTTGCCTTTCGGATCGATACGAAATGAGAAATGAAGTATATCAATTTCTATGAACCAAAATCTTTAATCATTTCAAACAACAACCATCTTCATCAAGTGTGTGTGAGAGAGGGGAGGGGTCGGCCAACATATAGGAGTGGGGGGTGAGTGTAGGAGAGGGGAAGGTAACCATAAGAAAAATATCTAGTGTGAACACAAAGTATGAAAGCATTTAAAGCAAACCAATCACAATTAACCTAGTCACCTTGTCATTAATTGCACCATTAATGACCTAATGACTCACTAGCTTAGTCACCCTCTCTAGAACCTTCTAGAACACTGACTCACCTTATCAAGAAAAGATAAATCCGTATTTAAACGAATGTCAAAATACGACTGATAGAAAACTGGAAACTGGCAACTTCTAAAAGTGATCCTGAAACGAATTTCAGGATAACCCCGTATCAGTATAAACATACCCGCATTTGTATTACGATCGAATACAAATGCAACTGAGACAAAGATATTATATCTACACAGTATAATACTGGGTTCCGGCTTAAACCAAAACCTACCAGTATTATCTGACCGAAAAACGACACGTGCGAAAACGCACGTACTTTTTCCGAACCATGCCATATTACCATACGGCCTCTACAACGTTTCGCCCGAACTTGGGAAAGTGTCTGTGGGTGACTCTAATGACTCATCAACACACTGGCACTGGGTATAACCCCTAGCACGTCAGAGGTACAAGCTGCACGTAACGTTTTGCCTATGTATTGATTGGAAGGGAAGCTGACGAGCGAACTCATCTATAAACCCTACTGAGCCTGACAGTGACAATGTATATACAGTCTGGTCCGTTCGTCTAAAGAGTGTCGCATATCGAGTCTAGGGCGGTGGATAAAGTCAGACCCCCTAACAACGCGATAAATCGTCCCGGCATGAAGCCCATCACCACCTGAGAAACTACTGATCCAAATCAGTAATTCTCCACTACCTCGGCCGAGGGTTTCTAGTGATGGCCACCCGTGCACTGTGCGACATCAACCCCCAATACCGGGAGAGACGAATCCCCGACGATCCGCTCATTTGTCTCCAATGTGGCTCGGGACTGTACCCAACTAAAACCTGTTTGCACAACTCCTTTCAGCGTGGTAGTGTAGTAATCTAAGCACAGTGAGAACTCACACGAGACAAATGACGATCTCAGGTCGATGAACTAACCTGTACACATGTCACCATGGAATTGCTATCTGACGATATGTATAATACCAACTAGCAGATTCCCGGCGAGTCCTGTCCGGTGTACTCATAACTCAATGAGCACCTGTATACATCTTAGGTGATCCAACTGACACCAGTGGCTTGTGAGGCCGGCCACCGCCCCTCGTCGGGGTCTCGACTGTATACACTATTCTACTCTGGAGTATCGATGCCCTGTCTCGAAACTCCCACGACTAGGGACACTTTAAGGATGTGCCTACAGACCCCAGCTCCCACGTATATGATCGCCATCATACTGCTGGTAGTCAAGCAAGAATCCTATGGGCTCTATCATCATGCAATAGTGAACTAAAGCATATATACGATGATAAAGTCAAACCAGATAGCATACTATCATCTCGAGCAAGACTGTCATATCGGTATAGGTCCTACCTCAATCGTTGCAATCACGTACCTGCGATCCAATAATTGACTTTGAGGGCACTATCTGCAACAATCTCCCACTTGCACTCAAGGCTAATTATTGCGATGTCGCATACTCACAGCCCGTGTGATACCGAACATCCAACTCCTTTACTAATCAGTTTCACAAAGCTAGTTTGTAAAACTCTTGTGTTCGAGAAATAGCCTCAGTGAGTGGATCCGCCCTGATGTTTCTTTCTATGTCTCTCTTAATCTTAAGTTCGCGGAGAAAGCCATCTCCCGAATCGAGTAATACCTATCTTAGAATATGTCTGGATATCTGATGAGACCTAGTTCATAAATGAACATCAAATCTAAACTTCTTAGACTGTATCGGTAACTGAACCTAATCAGTATCCAACACCATGCCTCCCACAGTATCCTCTTGGACCACCTGTCCATAATACTGTCCCTCGTCAGAGGAAAAACTATAACTTTGACAATCACTCTGTCATCCATGTCACCTTGGAAGCCTCGAATGATAACCGTTTTCCGAAGGAGGCTGTTGTCATCAAATCCGTAGAACATGCACTTATGTTCTAAAACTGCTTCTTTATGTTTCTCCGGGATTGGATTAATATAAACTTATTGTATCTAGTGCAAAAAACAACATCTGGTGTGGTACTTGACATCTCATGATTGACTCAATTGCCTAGCAAGTGATCTGCCAATCATGCACAGCCCTCTCTGCTTTAGTCTATAAGACACCTTTAGAAAGGATGACTCCATCACCTGCAGGTACACCACCTTGCCAGGAGTCATCTATTCTAAAATACTATTAGAATACTGTCAAAGTACCCACATTGGGAAACTACCCAAATCTAGATCTAAAACCATAGATCTAGTAACTAGAATGTCTAATATTAAATCCATATCCTTTATGGAGAAACAACTGTGTGACGACCAAAGTACAACCGATCGTAGTATAGCAATTTTACTTCCTACTCTGTGTATGTCATCCAAATACTAGGACATCACACCTTACTACCTCCTTAACAGATCCATCCCCTATTCTGATGAAGTCAAACCCATGACTTTCACATAAAAAATAGATGATATATCTCCGCTATATTTGCTCAAGTCTATAAATAGACATAAGCTGCTTGCCCACTATGCTTCCGCTGCTCCCACTGACTACGACAACCCTCTGGCAGAATAATATATACGTACACTTCTAAAGCTAGTTTAGAACGACGCTATACTTATCCTCCTGCCGGGTTTCATAGCCTGGAACAACCGTAGTGTCAAGTCTGGGTAAAAAAGAACCTCCCTGTTATCGTCCTTGAGGCTACCGGAGTACCTCTCGGGTGTCTGAGGTTACCCACCATATCTGCGGAGTGGCTAATGGAATGTCAAAACTGATTGAATATATAGGTCCTTTTAAATTTTCCGTAATCGTTTGCGGTTCTGGAATCATTTCCAGTTCTACCATACTCCTACTACTGTTTTTTCTGAAAAAACTCATTTTAATAAAACTGTGGCGAGTCTAGAACAATATCACTATTAATCTTCCAAATGGTAGAAATGTCAACCCTCGTCAAAGCCAGGATCAACCCACAAACAGCCATTACAGAAACGTACATTGAGTTATCCAGTGTTTGGTTTTAAGCATAAGCTGGACAACTCCCCTTACCTTAACATCGTTAAGATATGAACCATTCTATATCCAATATAGAAATAGAGGCGCTAATTTAATTTGAACCAGATTCAAATCATGCTGCTGTCTCCAGTGCATAACAACTTAATGGAAAAAGGCTAATCAGCATTACTCAACTTAGGAATCCATCCAATTATGAGTAACCTGAAAGAGAAACAAGTTTCTCAAAACCATTACTTTCAACTGAATACCAATCACAAGAATCTACATCTTCAATCTCTTTAAAGAATCCCGATACTTGTGATACCTGGTTCTCTACTTTATTCTTATACCCACAACTTCTCAAAACTTAGACATTGTATTTCTACGAAACATTTGTCTAAAAACTAGAGAAGTTATAAGTAAACAGAACATAGTACGAGGACCTACCCCTTTGTCCTGATAGACACTGGACAATATACAGTACTCTGTATAAGTCCCCTGAGTTGAATAACTCCTAACCTATGCATCGTAGGTTGAAAACTGTACCCAGGCGATTTCCTCAAATATCACCAATTTCAACGAATTCCGATATAATGAGGATGATCACCTAATTCCCAATAACTTACTCCCACTCATTATCTGTAAACCGTACAGATATGAGAATGAAATCTGGTAAATACATACCTTGGAGTAAGTATCTAATCGGGAAATCAGTTTATAATTAACAATGCACAGTGAAACTGAAACATGAAAATGTTTCATAGGGGTATTCTGGTATTCTTAGTAATGCTTCTTCCATAATCCAATGCATGACTTTAACCATATATCTCTTTGCCATCTCTCCAAATCCCTTTATTTGTCTTTAGTCGTTACCTTCTGTACACCTCTTTAGGCTAAGTGGTTTTCTTCCTTTCCTACCGTTCGGCACCAGCCTATGGTTTGGAAGAAGACTATCCAGTAAGCATAATAGGTGTACCCTCCTAATCCTAGGAGTACTTTCTTGAGAGAAGGTGATGATAAAAGACAATCTAAAAAATACCTTATTCTTTTTAAAGGTGAAATAGGAGTGGCGATGAAGTACGTGGTTTGGTCGTGAATGATTACAGTCGCAATTTACTTTGCCCTCTTTCTAATCCCTGTATCTTTACATATTACCTTCTGCACACCTTTCTTAGGCTAATTGGTTTTCTTCATTCCCTACCTTTGGGCACCAGCCTATGGTTTGGAATAGGACTATCCAATAAGCGTAATAGGTGTACTCTCCTAAACTAAGGAGCTCTTGCAACCTGAGAGAAGGTGATAATAAAAGACGACTGAATAAACCAATTCTATTTCTCCTGAACCTGAATCCATCCTCGAAGAAATCCCTTCGAGTTCGTATATAACCATACGATGGATCTATCCAATGGAAGTGGATATCCGTAGTAATACGGGGTGTTCTGAGAAATGTAAAGGGTAAAAGAAGGAGCGGCAATGACTTATGCAACTTAGACAATCCAAAAGTCAGTATTTTAAGAAGGTTCGGTCAACTTGGTCACTGAGTCATAGTTTAGGGTCGGTCAAAGGTCGCTGCCAAAGAGAGAGAGAGAAAAGAAACACTCTGCGTGCACTCTAACCTAGATCAGAATGGTTATCACTTTATCTAATCAGGAAACCTCCCACTGTAATCTCAAATTCTCCTCCAAACCTGAAAGAAGAATTAGTCGGGATCACCCGAAGAGTAAACCAACTCATCAGTAAGAATCGGGATCCAACTATCATTGTATGATAACTTGATGTAAGCCACTCAAGTTATCACACTCCAGAAGGTATGCGCATGCTTGGCATGTTTGCTTTATGTTTGAAACACCCGATGTTATTTTTGCCTCATGCTCTTATGACCTTGACTTTGGCCAACAAATCATAAGTCACATGTCAAGTTCTACCCGTCATTATCCAGGTTAATTTGAACCCACCCGCACATGCGCTTAACTTTGGCCAACAAGGCAGAACGACTGTCCCAAACCAACACATCTATCTATGCAACAGATGAATACCCAGCAGCTACCAAGCACTATGCCTTGACTTTGGCCAAACAAACATAGCTTGAATACTACTGTCCATCCATAAGAAATGACGGAGGGCTACGGCTGGTTTTTGGTGAAAAACCTTTAACGTAATGAACTTGATATCGCTGAAGGAACCTGATAGCTTTTTATAAAATATAGTGACGAAAACGTTTTGCTAAAGAGGTCACTCCCAGTGAAAGGATCTCGGCTCTTTCCTCGTGGAATGAGGTGCAGGATATTCCAACTGAATACCGCGATGCAAAGCAACTTGTAATCGACTATATTAAAGTTACTACCCTGACGTAAACTTCTGCCCATGGGGTTTTTCCCGGTGAAGGGATCTCGGCCCTTGCCTCGTGGAATGAGGTGCGGGATATTCCAACTGAATATCACTTGCAAAACAAAAGGAAATGTCTTCGTAATAACAATTTTTAAAATTTGTTCCAACAACATCAAATATAGGTTTGTTTTATCCTTGCATTGATAAGAATCAATGCAGTCCCATCAATCAATCACACCAGAAAAGAACGAAAATATAATGTACGTATATGCCATCCGCATTCGCCACTGGGTCCCGTCATCACCCGTTAGGTTACTTAACAAACGACAGAGCGGGGGCTGGACTAGCGCGGGTGTAAAACATATACAACATCTAATAGTATATATACCAATATACAATAATCGCTCCAGGCGTGATATTATGCAACATTACAGAAAAGTAATAAGCATCACAGAACAATACAGATAATCTGGGATCCCCGGGTTTCACAGAGCCGCTGCTGAAACCTGACGTTCCCCTGGTCGTGTGGATAGCCTGTATAATGAAACCTAGACCCCTACGGGTGCGGCAAGTTACCCGCCAAAACCTAAAACGAGGTGGTCCCCACAGCATAGTGAATGGAATACCTGGCACTTCACGGAATCCGGTAAATTGAGCACCCCTCTTTGGGTCAACCTGTACCCCCTACGAGTGCGGCGAATAGTCTGCCAATTCTAGAGTGAGGCCCCTCTGCCTCTCAAAGCCATGAGATACGGACCTGTTGCCCTCCAGAACCCGGCTATTCGTGCACTCCTTCACGGGATAAACCTAGTACATAAATAAAAAAAATACAACGGGTACATCGACCTCGACCCGGTCGTGCCCCAAACGAATATTATACAAACAGGCAGTAACGGCAGTCCACATGTTGGACGCTCTCCCCGCAATATCAAATGTACAAATAAATCCAAACGGCACTATCATTGCACCCTGCTATCCACCATGACATATCCGCAACATCACAACACAACACAGAACATCAACGCGAATGTCACGTTTGCAAACCCGTCTAAAAGAACTATAGCAATTAGACGCGGTTTACCGATCAAATGACATTCCCGGTCGGAGATATAATGTAAATACTCATACTAACATGTTTAAAATTTCGATCGACTAAATTTCCCGAAATGGGCCCCACGAATAACTGGTGTACAGTAATAAAAAACTGGGCCTAAGAGATTATACCAAAATCCACAATTTCCCTAAATTAAGTTCTCTGGAAAATTTGGAGCACTGCTCCCACAGAACGGCCGTGATTCCGCGGTCAAACCCTAGGTTTAACCGCGGTTCCGTGGTCGTAATGAGGGATCAGTTGCCCAAATTTTCTCAGAGTGCTTAAAAATACCTGCTCAGTCTTCTGTGATATGAAAAATAATTTTAGGACATCATTTAAAATCGACAGAAACTGTGAACTTTGAAAATTGCGCTTTTTGAAAATCCGTTCGATCGATGTTTTAAACGCGTTAGCACAAATTAGTATAACTTAATGGTGAGGCTCTGATACCACTGTAAGTCCACGGTAGCGCCCCGGCCTTCTAACAGAGCTGGGGTCTCGACTGTATACACTAGTCTACTCTGGAGTATCGATGCCATGTCTCGAAACTCCCACGACTAGGGACACTTTAAGGATGCGCCTACAGACCCCAGCTCCCACGTATATGATCGCCATCATACTGCTGGTAGTCAAGCAAGAATCCTATGGGCACTATCATCATGCAATAGTGAACTAAAGCATATATATGATGATAAAGACAAAACAGATAGCATACTATCATCTCGAGCAAGACTGTCATATCGGTATAGGTCCTGCCTCAATCATTGCAATCACGTACCTGCGATCCAATAATTGACTTTGAGGGCACTATCTCCAACAGTCTGTCCCACAGCCATCAATACGTCGTACTAGAGATAGTATACAGGTGCTCGTTAGGTTACGGGTACACCGGACAGGACTCACAGGGGAACTTATTTGTTAGTATTATACCCGTCGTCAGTTAACAGTTCCCAGGTGACTTGAGTACAACATAGTCCGCAGACTTGACACTGCTATTTCGCCTCGAGTGTGTCCCACTGTTCTTAGATTGCTACCCTACCATGGCTCAAAGGAGTCGTGCAAACAGGTAGCAGTTGGGTGCAGTCCCGAGCACTTGGAGGCAATGGCGGTTAGACAGGATTCGTCTCTCCCGGTATTGGGAGTCGATATCGCGCTGTGTCAGAGAGCCATTATGCAAAGTCCCTGGCCAGGGCAAGCAAGATTTATTGGTAGGTTCCAGTAGTTTCTCAGGGTGTAATGGGCTACGCTCCGATATGACTTGTACCGCTATTAGGGGACTGACGCTTGTCGCCCCCTAGGCTAGATATGCGATAGTCATAGAAGAACAGATCGGACTGTACGGAGATTGTCACATCAGGCTCAGTAGGAGTTCGGATGGGTTTCCTCATCGGCCTTCTTATCGACATCTACCTAGGGACCGTTAGGTACAGCTAGTGCCGCTTGCGGTCTGTGGTTAAACCCACTGCTAGCGTAGTGTCGAGTCTTTAGAGTCCCACACAGAGCGTTTCCCTGCTCCAGGCGAAACGATATAGAGGTTGTATGGTTTTACGACAAGGGTTCGGACGCGTACGTGTATTTACGCACGTACGACGTTCGGACAGTTTTTGCTAGTCGGCTTTGGTTTAAGCCAGATTCTAGTATCGGGTTATTGGATTTATACAGTCTAAAGTTTTTCCGTGTTTTCACGGATAGGAGGGGCGTTCTTGTAATTTGTCGGGAAGCTTCTAGAAGCATGGTGACTTGGGGGGTAAGGTGGCATTGCATTAAATAAGATTAGTGACTCATTTGTGTGATTCATCCATGTCATTAATGCATCATAAATGCTTAATGACTCATGGAGATGAATCACTCAAATTTATTTATGAAGCATGGTTGATTAATCATTTATTTATTTATTTGATAAATAATAATGCTTCATATATATTATGATAGATCATTATCTCATTCTCATTCTCATCTTCACCTTCTCTCTCCTCAAGCTCACTCTCTCTTCAAACCCTAACCCTAACCTCTCATGAGTTGAGATCAAGGGTTAGCTAGACTAATACATCCATAACCTCACTCTATATCCCCTAGGTAGCTTAGATTAGCACTTTAAGCAACCTAGTTATCTCAATTTAGAGATTAAGCTTGGAGTAGGAGCTTTCGGGTGGATCGTCTTTGACTCGAGGAGTCCGTTGAGGTGCCGATGTTCCAAGAAGCCTACGAGGAGTGGAGGACAGCGATGAAGACCCGAAGGACATGTAACGTGAGGTATAACTTCGAATCCGAGTAGTTAAACCTCTAGTAGATAGTTAGCAATGGTTTAGATACGATTCATGCGCTCAAGTCCGTGTTACGAAGCTTTGATAATCGTTTTTTATATATTCCGCCTCCCCGCAAGTTCGTGGGGTGTGTGACATGGACTTACATTATATCTATCGTCAGATAGCAGTTTTCTGGTGACACTGGTACTGGTTAGTCTGTCGACCCGAGATCGTCATAGAGTCTTGTGTGATTCCCACTGTGCTTTGATTTCCACCTTACCACGTTTAAGAGATCGTGCAAAACGGTGGTTTTTGGGTACAGTCCCGAGTCACATAGAGGAAATGAGCGATAAGAGCGGATTTCGTCTCTCCCGGTATTGTGGGTTGATGTTGCACTATGCTCGATTGGCCATAACAGGAAATCCCTGGTCAGGGTTGCTGAGATTTACTGGTAAGTGTCATCATTAGTTTCACGAACCGTTATGGGCCTCATATCGGCATGACTTATCATGGCTATTGGGGTCTGACGTTTACCACCCCCAGGCTAAGATATGCGACATATCAGACGAAAAGTCCGGACTGTAACGTAGTGTTACTGATTGGATTCGCAGGAGTATGAGCAGGCTTGCTTGTTGATCTTCTGATCGCTCAATACCCGGGTGGCCGTTATGTTTGGCAGACCGCTTGCGGCTTGTGGGTGACTGATATGATCACCACCTACTGCCGGCGTTTTGACGAGTCTTTAGAGTCCTACACGGAGGTTTCCTGGCTCAGGCGAAATGAAGTAGGAGCACATATGTGATATGTGCGGGACCGAGATTAATGCGCGTATGTGATACCGCATTCTATTCTCGCGATTTGTGTTATCGGTCGGTTATATGTGATATGGCCGGGTTATCGGATCAAGTGTTGATTCGATATGTTGATACATATTATATTAGTCGGTTATATGTGATATAACCGGATTATTAAATCAAGTGTTGATTTAATAATTGAATGTATAATTGTATATTTGATATGTTGATTTAAATTAACTAATATTAGCTCACTTAAGCATTTCTTTTTCTCACTTGTGTGTACAATTAATATATATGTGATATACATTATTGTGTCATGCTTGCTACCACATGCTACATGGGTGTATAAGACTCACACCATGCTTAACATAATGAAGGGTTTTATTTATTTAAATAAAATCAAAATTAGTTGGAAATTAGTCTAATGGTTAAAGCTTGTGGAAGCTTGTGGAACCATTGACTTAGTCCACTAATTTTGTTTTACTTAAGATATTTATTAACCCAACTATTATGATTAGCCATGGTTTAGTCTTTACATGAGTTAGTATATGATATTAACTCACCCATGGTTCCCATTCCACACTTGACTTTTTCCATGGTTGCTTTTCTTCATTTCCTTCCTTTAGTTCTTTTACAATTAGGGAAGTGAAGAAAATGAGTGAGAAAATAATTTCTAAAGTGAGCAAAATTCCTACTTCATCAATCTCTTCTAGACTAGCCATTTAGATTGGGTTGTTTCTTCACTAGTTCATCACTTAGTGAAGAGGTAGCTTGGGTTAGTGTCTCCTCGACGTAGATCATCTTCAGCCTCGAAGACTTCAAGCTAGCTTGTTCATTTCACCTTGTGGAGCCTTTCTAGAGTCCGGGAGTTCACTACTTGGATCGAAGGGACTACTACACGGAGCTATTGAAGTGAAGGACCGGTCTACAAAAGTTGTATTCCTTGTTCACTTAGATGTAAAGATGTTTACATTCTAGTTTCTTCTAATTCTCTAGTTAAGATTCAAGGTTAGGGTTCTTTAGTGCCCCAATTTTTAAAAAACGGCATGGTCAATACCTCCCGAAACCCCGTAGCGGTGCTGCGGAACCCTGCATAGTCACGTACATCATCTCATCTCATATCATCATATATCACCTCATGTCATCATATATCATATCATATAACATCGCCTCATATCGTCATATCCAATCATATAGACTCGTGTCATCATATCAGATCATATCCTCATCTCATTATATCATATCGTAATTATCCTAATACACACACACACACACACACACACACATAGCTCATGGTTAAGAAAAACTAGAACTAGGGATATACCTTCTTACAAGTATACTTCTATGGCATATAGTGTTTTAAAACCCTATTAGCTAGGTATACATATCTAATATCAACGTAAATATACATATAAATACATATCCTAATTCTATAGTTGCGGGAGAGCTATACACCATCCACTCGATCACCCCCATAGATATCCATCTACTCACCTAACTTCGCATCGTCCTATCCGAGGATCCCTTGCCCTCCTTCGTCTTCCCGGAAATCCACGCGCTTGTACCAACAAATCAAAGCATATCGCATCGCATAAAAATCCAATTCGAAAGTCGATACGACGAGCGTAGCGCACATAACCTAGAACCTATGGTCAACGCGTGCTAAAACGACAAAATACTCTCCGATGTTGACGTACGAACGTCGAATGACCAAGTCACACCAAGAAAACTCAGAAACCAAGTTTCAAATTTCGGAAAACATTGATAGAAATCATGTAAAACTACTCCAGATTTTTTTTAAGGTGAATTTAGACTTTTTAGCGTATAAGGCATTCTTAGTTATCTAATGAATGAGCTACAGAACAAAAATCAAACCCTAACTCCAAAAACCACCCGCAATTTGCGGCTAATTCCAATATATTTGCGGCCAAGGTAATGAGTTTGTGGCTCGGGATTCTATGGTGGCTTCCTATTGGTCTGCACATCTTACTATATCCTCTATTTAATTTTTAGATATTCCTAATAGCTCCAGATTCTAATTGATCAACACAAGTTCACCAAAACCGATATCAGAAAATTCTTAACTCATATTTGAAACTTCTAAACCCATATTTGAAACTTCTAAACTCATCTAGACTATGGATTCTATCACTAATAAACACTCACTATACCCTCTACTACACTTCTACTACAGTTTTATCTCCCATAACTCACACTAGAATTTTCCAAGTTCACAAAGCGTAACTTTTGAGCACTAAACTAATATATGAGGTTAGAAAACTTAATGACTTTTCTAAAAGTGAAAGTATTACCTCAAAAAAAAGCAATTCAAGAAAATTCTAAGATGGCCAAATGAGCTCAAAACTAAAACTTGATCACTTCATGAGATGTAGGATGAGATGAGAAACAATTTTAGTGGAGGCTATATGGGATTTTGAGGTGGTTTAAAGGTGTTTTTGGTGGTGGTAGAGAGGGTGGAGGAGGTGGAGAAGAAGAGGAAGAAGGAGGTGAAGAAAATAATGAGAGATGAAAATGAAGAAGGTAACAAAAGAAATGGCCAAGTCTTTGGCAACCATAACCTCACTCTCTCTCTAACTCTCTCATGCCCATACCTACATGTTTTCTTGTCTCCCCATTTCTTTTTCTTTTCTCTTTTGTAAAAAAAAAATAAACCATCATAAAACAAAACAAAAATATTAACCCTGATGTAAATATGTGTCATGGCACTTAAACATGCTTAACAAAATAAGTTTGGTTTAATACATAATTAATAAAATACTAATCAAGTTTAACATTAAACTTGTATGTAAATAATTATATATTAATTTATAAAAAGCCCAAATCAAATGAATGCTCTTATAAATAATAATTTATTTTAAATTCCAATTATTTTCCAAAATATAGTTATATAATTATACCATTCTACTAAAACACATTTCCATACTTGTATAATATTCATAAATTTTTTTTATTTTATTATTTAAATTTCAAAAATAATATTTTCTATTTTCTGAAATGTTACAGTCTTCCCCCTTAAATAAATTCGGTCATCGAATTTAAATTTAAACTCCCCAAATATTAAAACATTTCAGTAAATAAATCAAATCAACGGGGCTCCGAAGTCATGAATAAGCTAAAAATATCATAGCGCAACACGTGCGTATGAAAACAAGCGCAAAACTCACTAATCGAAACTCCATCAAGCGTCATGCAAATCATACGAGTTATGATGAAAATGCAAGTTGCAAAATCTACTGTTTAAATCAAGTATAATATAATCAAGACCACAATATATTCATAGTACGCATCCTTGCCAAATCATTTAAATAACTGAAAAATATATGTAAAACCCTTTTCAAATCATCGTGTTATGCATATATCATGGCACAAGTAGCGGACGTTCATTTTATAAAAATATATATATGTATATACGTTTTTCTTAAGATATACGTCCCGCCTTTTTGAAATTTACTTAGAAGAGTTTTCCTTTTTGTATGGTTTCGTGTCGCTCATAGACACGTGGGAGAATAGTGAGACTATAGCTCCTTTTGAAAACCCCTTCAGTAAATATCGATGCATGCAAAAAACACTCAGGTAATATCTTCAGAGCAGTATTTCTCTGCTACTATATAACACAGCTTATATATATATCATAAAACCACGATACTCGAAAGAATAAATCAACCCCAATAAGTGTGTATGAAAATAAATCCACGTGCGTCTAGTGTGAATGAAAATCGAAGTCAATCCAAGTGCCATGAATGTGCACGGAAACGAAAACCGAGTGCAACAGGTGTGCACGAAAGCATCTGTCAAGTGCATCGGTTGTGCACGACAACAACGTCAAGTGCATCTAAAGTGCACGATAACCTCAATCAAGTGCATCAAATGTGCACAAAACCACATTAAGTGTGCCAAGTGTATGCGGAAATCTAAATCAAGTGAATAAGGTCTGCACAAAAGCATTTAATGCAATAAGGTGCATGAAAATCAATATCGAGTGCATAAGTCGAAATCAGTTGCATGCAACATGCATGAAATCAAAATTGAGTGTATCGGGATACACGAAATCATAAATATATGCAACAAGTGCAAAAAAATAGATATCAAGTGCAATGGATATGCAAAAAAACCCAAATCAAGTATAACTGATGTATAAAAATATAAATCAAGTGCAATCGCTGTGCACAAGAAAATACCTATCAAGTGCAGCTACGGTGCACAAAAATATCAATCGTGAAACCAAATCATCAAAATAAAAAAGTCAAAAATGATAAAAGCGTGATACTCGGATCACCAAATCGTAAATCAAAAATAAATGATATTGAGATACACCTCCTTCAATGTCGAAAGGTGCCTGTGCACCCGGAGCTGGCAGAGCAAGAATTTCTACTTGCTTTCTGCCCACGGTCTGGCGTCCTCTATCTCTAGGTCCTTGTTCTCTCTGTGGATCACCAATTCCACGATCTGTTGGCTCGATGGCCTGGTTAGGAGTAGCGACGGAAACAATCCCACTATGACGCCTCTCTTAATATCTCCTGACCAATTAACATGGCCACGGGTAATGTAGCATGTCAATGTCGGCGGCCTCTGGCCCTCTGAGTACATGCCAAACAACTGATATTGGGTTTAAATCTTTATGACTGAAGTATTCCGAAAAGAACCTGCCACGGTCTCTTCCGATATCATCTCTGTCGAACTGCTCGGAAGTTGGCACTCCTTAATTAATTCGTTTTTTGTTCCGAGACAGCTGCAATCTCATCCATACTTTCCTCTGAAAAGGTGTCTGTATCCAACGCCCTGCATACGTATCAAATCTCTGGCATCAACAGAGAGGAACAATTGCTAATCGAGATCTCGCACGAACCTCTTAATCCACTTTGCTTCTGTTTTGACCAAATCGGAATTCCATCTTAATATTTGCATAACTGCAATTCATCCTCCTTTACGGTCATATCCAGTATCTCTCATAGAGACTCGAAGCTACGAACTCAGTGTCTCCAGCACTTGGTGGAAGAAATCTGGCAAAATGCGTCCTCGAGAATTTGTGCAAAGTCATCGGAGGAATACGCACTGTTCGTCCTCTCTCAATCGATTCACTCCAGGTCTGTGCAAGACCCTTCAACAGAAGCTATCCAACTCACTGATCTCGCATCGTAGCATCCAAACGAACGAAATACCCTAGTCACTTATCCAAGATTGACTAGGGATCCTCTGTCATATTCCTGCCTATAGCTTATGTGGCTTCAGCTTCGTGAACTCTGGAAGTGATATCTCGTCAAGCTCAGCAACAACTGGTTCATTTGTCTACACGGTAGAGAACACCACGATCTCTGGAGTAGGCTATGCGTAAACAGTCCTCTCAATCTGACAGGCCTCACGCAATGGACCGATCATCTGGTGTAGATATTGAATGCTCGTTTCAAACAAGAAATCCTAGCATAAATGATAAATCAACCGAAATAACATCATGGTCAGTCCTCGTTCCTGACGAGCTCACTTTAACAACATCTCTAGCCGCAGCTCTCTCAGCTCGCATAGCCAAGGTGACAGAAACCACAACAAGTATCGATGAGAATAGATCACAAGAACGAATAGAATAACGATCTCAAATATGTACATCCTAAAGTTACTTAAGCGGGGTATCGTATCGTAAGTATGCCACGGAACATACACACGGTACGTTACTCTACTTGAGTTAGCTACTCCATCAACCAAGGTCAACATATGTAACGAAAGTTTGGGTCTAATACCCCCTCAGTAAAGTCTAAGTTCCGTAAGATCAAGCCTAGGTTCCAAAATATAAGCCCTAGACTCCGCAGAGTCAAACCTAGACTCGAACAAAAGTTAAACCTAACGCTCTGATACCAACTTTGTCACGACCCGGAAATGGCACGCGACCGGCACTTGGATCACGTGAATTCTATAGGACCCCACTGTAACCCAATTGAGCCGAAAACCCAGAAATCTAAACCTTTTTAAGAAAATAGTGGAGGTGAAATTTTGAAAGAAAGGTATAAATGAAACCAGGTTCTCTTTATAAAATAGAAATAAGTTTATAGAAAATACAAGTATGTAGTATAACAATGTTTGAAAACGTTTTCATCATTTGAAATTTGGTCAGCACCTCTTTTGTAAATTTTGATCCAAAACCAGTACATATCAAGAATAGTATAGGCATCCCCAAGAGGAAGCTAGCTCTTCGCCAATCGGCGGAAACACAACCACGCAAGTAGAATATACGACACCCAAGGAGAAGATCAATCACATAAAAGAATAAAGAAAACTAAATAAAACATCATCCAATCCAATATAAAGAATATATAAAAGTCTCGATTCTAAATCCAAAGAATATACAACTGGTCTCTTAGTCTACCAAATATACATAATCTGTTTGATAGAGCTTTTAACTAGATACAAGGAATATAAAGGTATGCAATGGTGGTTATGCTCTGTACTGTAACCCATCTACCAATGCAAATCACTCAAAAGAAGCAGTGTGCCACCAAGCTGCTACTGGTCTGAACGGTCGATCCTGCAAGAAAACTATGGCACAACAGGGGTGAGTTGCCAACTCGTGAGTAGAAGACATCATCGGGTAGAAATCAAATGTATGACAATCTCCTAGATCATACAGTAATATAATAATATCATACCGTGTGATATCAAGGTGATCGTGTATACATAAGTATAATAATATAATACAGTGCATGTGTCAATATGTGATACTAAGTCATCCATATCGTGTGTGTATATACTTATCATCCAAGGAGTATCCATCAACGACACTCGAAATCATCATAAAATCCTTAGTGTCCAGCATCGACACTCAAAATCATCATAAAACCCGTGTCCAGCATCGACACATAAATCCTCATATCTCAGACGTTGTCTCATCAGATCAATCATCATATCCATCTGTCTCATATCACTCTGGTCGGTATCCTTCAGATATCCACTGAGTCCAGTACTATCACCTATAGGTAGTGTCCCCCTGCCAGGCTCAACGCCTTTCTATACGATCTTCTTTCCCCGAGGTACCATACCGGGTCCACCATATATCCGCAATCAGTTCCTCCCCCTGCCTCAATTCGGATAATCATCATAGCTCAGCACCGAGAAATCTCATGGTGGACGTCGAAATATCATATCAAGAAAAACTGCGTTTTAAACAATCACAAGTTTTTAAATAATATCTTCAGTTTCTCAAATCCAAAAATCTCATGAAAACAGAATCTTGTAAAGTATGGCAGTAATGAAATAATATGTACAGGAACAGAACAATATTATAATGCACAGCAAGAGTGTTCATATGAGTGTGTCTTGTAGCAAGATAAAGAAAGTGCAATATCTGAAATAATATGTGGTATTAGATACTAAATAGTAGCTATACTGCTAACTGTTTATAAGGTGATACAGTAACATGGAGAGTTCTAATGTGTACGTGGTATGGCAATTACCGATGATGTGTGTATGAGCCGACAAGTATGTGTACGTACAACATGTGCATCATCGCTAATGGTGCATGTGTCCTAACAAACGAAGTCACGTAAGATAAGGGTATGAAACGCAGTATATATATAGTAAATGAAGGAAATGCAAGCGTACGCAGAAATAAGAAATCATAACGCGAGCATAAACAGAATAAAGAAATCGTAAACGCGAACGGTATAAAAATAATACGCAACTACATATGAGTCATACAGTTATAGTTTAAAATAGTACGAATCGTTGTTTAGGAAAATAGGGGCTACGATGTTTTTTTGGAAAAGATATCATTTGAAAAGTCGTAGCGTCCCTTGAAATTATCATTTAAAAGTATATAACGATTCGTTAGTTTTGAAAATAGGTATGGCCCTAAAGATATCATAATATCTACTATGTGAATTTAAAGAAACTTTTCTCGAGTCGATATATAAGTTGGCGATCCATCCTCATCATATCACATACGGAATATCCATCATACGATATCATCAAATCAATAGTACGGATGTATATTCACATACATCATCTCATATCATATCATCATATATCATCTCATGTCATCATATATCATATCATAAAACATCTCCTCATATCATCATATCCAATCATATCGACTCGTGTCATCATTTCAGATCATATCCTCGTCTCATTATATCATATCGTAACTATCCTCATATATATATATATATATCATATAGCTTAAGGCTAAGAAAAACTAGAACTAGGGATATACCTTCCTACAAGTATACTTCTAGACATATAGTATTCTAGAGCCCTATTTGTTGAATATGTATGCCCTAGAGGCCTTCATTGTATAGGATGCCAGGAATATGTATGTACATGACAATCTTTCTCGATATGATAGTATACTATTTGGTGTGTTTTTATCTTAACATGTGATGTGTTTTACCTTGTATTTCATATCTTGTATACATGTTGATATAGCCCATAGGATCTTTTCCTGACTACCAGCGTTGTGATGGCAATCGTACTTGTGGGAGCTGGGTAGTCGATAGGCACATCCTTAAAAGTGTCCCTAGTCGTAGGAGTATCGAGACTGGGCATCGATACTCCAGAGTAGACTAGTGTATACATATCTAGACCCTGACAATAGGCGATGGATTGGTCCTGCATCTATTGGTGAGATGCACCTAAGATTGTATACAAGTGCTCACTGGGTGTGAGTACACCGGACAGGACTCGCCGAGGACGGCTAGATGGTACTATACCTAGCGTCAGATAGCATTTTTCTGGTGACATGAGTGTAGATAGTCTGTCGATCTGAGGTCGTCATTTGTCTCATGTGAGTTCCTACTGTGCTTTGATTACTACCCTACCACGGCTCTATTATGTTGTGCAAACATGTTTTAGTTGAGTACAGTCCCGAGTCACATGGAGGCAGTGAGCGACTGTTGGGGATTCGTCTCTCCCGGTATACGGATTCGATGTCGCACAGTGATCGGTTGGTCAACACCATAAGTCCCTATCCAGGGCGGATTGAGAATTACTGGTAGTTGGACCAGTAGATTCTCGGATGGTCTTGAGCCACACCGACACGACTTGTCTGGTTATTAGGGGTTTGACGTTTTCTACCCCACTAGACCTTGCATGCGATACTCTCCGACGAACAGACCGGACTGCACGGAGATTGTCACGGACAGGCTCAATATGGGTTCGGATGAGTTCGCTCGTCAGCCTTCTTTTTCGACAGATATCTGGGTAGCCATTACGTACAGCTAGTGCTGCTGACGGAATTGTGGTTAAGCCCACTGCCAGCGTAATGTTAAATCTTTAGAGTCCCACACAGAGGGTTTCCCTGGTACGGGAGAAACGATGTAGAGGCTGTATGGTCATACGGCAGGGTTTCGATCATGTATGTATACTGGCTACACGGATGATGTTCGGATGGATAATACTAGTGTGCATTGGTTAAAGCCGGATCCTAGTATTATATTATTGGATTATTATTATCTCATTGTATTTGTATTTTTCGGAATACGAATACGGGTATGTATATACGGTGAGGGCATTCTTGTAATTTTATAAGACATGCTTCTAGAAGGAGACACCTCATTATTAGATTTATCTATTTATGCAAATAGATTAATGAGGTGGATATTGGAGATATTTTTGGCATGGATGAAAGCATGGCTAAGTCATTTGTTTATTCAATTGACTTTACTATTCAAGCATGGTTGCTTATTTTCTATGGAAAATAATCCATGCTTGATTATTTGCAAAGACTTAGCCATTCTCTTTTCCAACACAACACTAGCTCATTTGCACTTGCTTATTCTCTTTCCAATTTTTCCTCTCCTTCATCCTCAAGCCATAACCCTCACATGAGTTGTGAATCCTAGGGTTCTTGAGATAAAATACTCCATTCATCTTTCTCTACATCTTCTAAGTTGTCTAGTCTAGCAAACTAGATATCTTAGTTAACTCATACTTGAGGTTGAAGCTTGAACCATAGGCTCTCGAGTGGATCATCTTCGACACAGAGGTGACCGACGATCGAGTTCCATTCAAGCTTTCTAGGAGCCAAGAAGAGGAGAAGAAGATTCAAGCTTGTACCATGGAGCAAAGAAGGAAAGAGAAGACCCGAAGGACTTAATCGAGAAGGTATCACTCTCACCGAGTAGTTAGAAACCTTATTGTAGTTAGTCGTAGCTAGTTGTAGTTTAATTAAGATCCTGGATTTTTTTTGTTGATGTTGCGAAGCCACACTTTTGAAACAGAAGAAAAATGTTTTTTGTGTATTCCACCTCCCCGCAGACCCGCGGGGTGCGCGACATCGACTTACAATGGTATCAGAGCCACTTAAATCTTAACTAGCTAGTTAGTAAGTAGATAAAAGTTCGATCATCGTAAAAATCCCGAAATTACATTTTCAAAGTCATGCTTGCTGTCGATTTTTAAAACTATTCAAAAAATTATTTCAGAGGGCTTAAAAATACATGCAGGCTTTCGTAATTACACAGAAGAAAAACGAACTCGTAATCGCCCAAGACCACTGCAGAACCACGGCCAAACTCACTGTTTAACCGCAGATCCGCGGCCGAGTCAAGGCCGATCTGCTCCGATTTTTCCCAGTGGGTCTTTATATTGGAAATATGATTTCTTGCATATTTGGTTTCTACCTAGTATTTGAAAGGTCTATGTTACCCAACCCGGTTCTTTTGGGGAGTCGGAATAGGTAAAAATCAAAATTTTCTCACAAGGAAATATAGACCAACCATGAAGGATCTTTGCTAAACAAAAACTAACAAACGAACTACAAGTTCTAGCTACTAGGTTAGATGGTTATACATAGTTCTTGAACTCCTTCTTTTCTTGTTTTGGTCCTCCTTCTTGCTTGCTCTTTGAAGTGGTGTAGACGGCTCCTCCACTTCGTCTTCTCTTTGCCGAAGAAAGATCCACCCGAAGGCCTCTACCTTGAGCTCCTACCTCAACCAAGAGGTAACTAGAGTGCTTGGCTTGCTAGATTAAGAACCCTAGAATGAGTAGAGAGTTGTCTTGATGGTTTTATATCACAAAGCTCATGTTTTTCAATACATGAAAGAAGAGAGCTTTGAGAGAGGAAGAGGGAGAGGTTTGCATGAGAGAGAAAGAGCAAGAGAGAATCAGAGGATAAATCCCAACCTTATTCTCATATGAGAATAATAATAATAATAACTAAAGAAAATTGTGATGGTTAGTTGAAATGACCATTATCATTTCACATTTAATGCAATTTGCAAGAATCAAGAAGCATCTTGCAAAAGAAATGATCATGGTCAAATGGTCAACAAAAGTCAAATGGTCAACCTAACCATGGCACAATTGTAATTGTACGGCGGCGCCCCAGCCGTCAATCCGACGCCGGAATGCGGAAGCGATGATTTACTTTAATTTTTCAAACCAGCACCACCGCTCACTATAAACCCGGATCGTGCCATTAATCTAGTCCTAGCTATCTAGAGAAAGGATAGAGAGATATAACGAGTGATCCGTATCCTCCGGTCTTCTCGTCTTCGTCCCGATCTCCCCACGGAATCTCCGGTCTCCACCTCCTCGCCGGAAGGGCACCACATCGCCGGCTTCTTTTACGGGCTCCCGCCACTGGACCGAGGCAACTCGGGCACGAAGTTGGCGAGCCGACGTGCCCAAGGTTTGCTGTAGAATGCGTGTAGTGAGCTATGTCTCATTTGGGGTAGTGGATGTTGCCATATGGTGGAGGTAATGAAGTAGTGGAAGTTTGTGATGAACTTGGGGATTTTTGCAAGCATGAGAGAGCCCAAAAATCCCCACCAAAATCTGGACAGCCCCCTCTCTCTACAAGGCCGACCATGCCAAGGTGAGGGAGAGAGAGAGTGGAGAGAAGAGAATGAGGGAGGATCTCACAAGAATAATGCAAAAGAGAGATCAAAATGTTATCATGAAAAGAAATGATCACACACTCAAAACCACACTCAACCAACCACCATCATTACTCCAAAGTCAAGCAATGATCAACAACCTAATCATCAACAACCATGATGAAAAGAAGAAGAAGTCAAATGGTGGAGGAATTATCATGACACTAGAATATGGAAAGACCACCCTCCACAAATGCTTATTTGCACAAATGCAAATAAGCCCTCCTCCACCAATCTTCGGCCAATGAAAGATACAAAGAAATATGGCCGAAACGGAAAGCAAACTGGCAACTCCAAAAAACTGATCCCGTAATAAATTACAGGAAAAACCCCGCTACTGTATATACATACCCGCATTTGTATTCCGACCGAAATACAAATGCAATGAGACAAAATCTACACTATACAATACTAGGATCCGGATTAAACCAAAGCCCGCTAGTATAAACCCGTCCGATCATGATCCGTGCAATACCGCACGTATCTGATCGAACCCTGCCATATCTCCATACGGCCTCTACAGCGTTTCGCCCGAAAATTTGAGCAACTGTCTGTGGGGGACTCTAAAGACTCATCAATACTATGGCTGTGGATTTAACCACTAGCATGTCAGAGGTATTAGCCAAACGTGACGGGCTACTAGCTATTGACCGAAAGGGACGTCGATGAGCGAACTCATCCTGACACCCTACTGAGCCTGTCAGTGACAATATCCGTACAGTCCGGTCCGTTCGTCTATGAGCATCCCATGGCGGGCCTAGGGGGTTGGTAAAAGTCAGACCCCCAAAAGCGGTACAAGTCGTGTCGGAGTGTAGCCCAGAACACCCTGGGATACTACTACAATACTTACCAGTAAATCTCCTGCCTTGGCCAAGGACTTTTCATGTACTGGCTCTCCTAGACACAGCGCGACCTCACCCCCAATACCGGGAGAGACGAACCCCTGAAGATCCGCTCACTGCCTCCATGTGGCTCGGGACTGTACCCAACTAAAACCTGTTTGCATGACTCCTTTGAGCGTGGTAGGGTAGTAATCAAAGTACAGTGGGAACTCACACGAGACAAATGACGATCCTCAGGTCGATGAACTAACCTGTACACATGTCACCAGGGAACTGCTATCTGACGTCGGGTATAAGACCAACTAGCATGTTCCCGACGAGTCCTGTCCGGTGTACTCATAACCCAATGAGCACCTGTATACATCTTAGGTGAACCACTGACACCAGTGGCTTGTGAGACCGGCCACCACCCCTCGTCGGGGTCTCGACTGTATACACTAGTCTACTCTGGAGTATCGATGCCCTATCTCGAAACTCCCACGACTAGGGACCTTTTAAGAATGTGCTTATAGACTACCAGCTCCTACGTATATGATCGCCCTCATACTGCTGGCAGTCAAGCAAGAATCCTAGGACCTCTATCAACGTGCAATAGTAACCCGTAAGGTCACTTAAAGCAGTACACGATGATAAAGGTGAACCAGATAGCATACTATCATCTTGAGTAAGACTGTCCTACCGGGATAGGTCCTCTCTCAATCATTGCAATCACGTGCCTGTGATCCAATAATTAACTCTGAGGGCACTATCTCCAACAATCGCCCACTTGCACTCAAGGCAAATTATTGCGATGTCGCATACTCACGGCCCGTGTGATACCGAACACCCAACTCCTCTACTAGTCAGTCTCACAAAACTCGTTTGCGAAACTATTGCGTTCGAGGAATAGCCTCAGTGAGTGGATCCGCCTTGATGTTTCTTTCTATGTCTCTCTATATCTCATGTTCGCGGAGAAAGCCATCTCCCAAAATGAGCAATACCTGTCTTAGAATGTGTCTTGATGTCTAATGGGACCTAGCTCATAAATGAACTCCAAATCCAAACTTCTTAGACTGTATCGTCAACTGAACTTAATCAGTATCCTGCGCCATGCCTTCCTCAGTATTTCCTTGGACCACCTGTCCAAAATACTGCCCCTCGTCAGAAGGAAAACTATAACTCTGACAACCTCCGTGTCGTCCAGGTCACCTTGGAAGCCTGGAATGATAACTGTCTCCAAAAAGAGGCTGTTGTTATCATATCCCTAGAACATCCACTTATGTTCTCAACTGCTTCCGACTGTTTCTCCAGAATTGGATCAATGTCAACTTATTGCATCTACTGCAAAAACAACATCTGGTGTGGTACTTGACATTTCATGATTGACTCAATTGCCTAAGCAAGTGATCTGCCAATCATGCACATCCCTCTCCCCTTTAGTCTGTAAGACACCTTTAGAGAGGGTGACTCCATCACCTGCAGGTACACTACCGTGCCAGGAGTCGTCCATTCTAAATACTCTTAGAATGCTGTCTAAGTACCCTTAATTGGGAAACCACCCAAATCTAGATCTAAAACCATAGATATAGTAACCAGTATGTCTGATATAATGTCCAAGTCCCTTTGTGGAGAAACCACTGTGTGACGACCAAAGTATAACCGATCGTAGTATAGGAGTTTCCTTTCCTACTCTGTGTATGTCATCCAAATACCATGACAACACACCCTACTACCTTCTTAACAGTTCCATCCTCTATTCTGATGAAGTCAAACCTATGACTGCCACATCAGAAATTGATGATCTATTTCTGCTATATCTGCTTTAGTCTATAAATAGACATAAGCCACTTGTCCACCATGCTTCCGCTGCTCCCACTGACCACGACAACCCTCTGGCAGAGTCATATAGACGTACACTTCTAAAGCCAGTTTAGAACGACGCTATACTCATCCTCCTGCCGGGTCTCACAGTCTGGAACAACAACAAATGGCAAGTCAGGGTAAACAAGAACTTCCCTGTCACCGTCCTTGAGGCTACCGGAGTACCTCTCGGGTGCCTGAAGTTACCCACCTTATCTGCGGAGTGGCCAATGGAATGTCAAACCAGATTGAATTTTTAGGTTCCTATCAAATCTTCGGTAATCGTTTATGGTTCTGGAATCACTTCCAGTTCTACCATACTCCCACTACTGTTTTCTGAAAAAATCCATTTTTATTAAAACTGTGGCGAGTTTAGAACAATATCACTATTGATCTTCCAGATGGTAGAAAGTCAACCCTCGTCATAGCCTGGGTCAACCCAGTAAAAAACTATTACAGAAACGTGCCTAGAGTAGTCCGGAGTCTGGTTTTAAGCATAAGCTGGACAACTCCCCGTACCTTAACTTCGTTAAGATATGAACTATTCTATATCCAATATAGAAACAGAGGCACTGATTTAATTGAACCAGATTCAAATCATGCAGCTGTCCCCAGTGCATGATAACTAAATGGAATGAGGCCGATCAGCGTTACTCAACTTAGGAATGCTTCCAACTATGAGTAACCTGAAAGAGAAGCAAGTTCTCTTAATCATTACTATCAACTGAATACCATACACAAGTATCTACATCTTCGATCACTTTCAAGAATCCCGATACTTGCAATACCTGGTTCTCTACTTTATTCAAATACCTATAACTTCTCAAAATTCGGACCCTGTGTTTCCACGAAACACCTGTCTAAAAACTAGAGAAGTCATAAGTAAACCGAATATAGTACGAGGACCAACCCCACTGTCCTGATGGACCCTGGACAACATACAATACTCTGTATAAGTCCCTTGAGTCTGATAACTCATTCACTGTGTGTCGTAGGTTGAAAACTGTACTTATGGTTAAGAAGAATTACACCGCTGTTTAATGCTCCTTACCTAACCATCCACTGATATAGGTAAATGTCATAGACATAATTTCAAAAAGGTATATCTCACTCTATGAAAATAGACGTACAGATATATCAATTTGAAATTGGTGCACAACAGCGGATATTCAAAACCAAATATTTGCCGTCCGGCAAACAACCCAGGTGACTTCCTCAAATATCACCGATTAAAACGAATCCCGATATAATGAGGATGACCACCTAATTCCCAATAACCTACTCCCACTCATCATCTGTAAAACCATACAGATGTGAGACTCATACCTGGTAAATACATACCCTGGAGTAAGTATCTAATCGGGAAATCAGTTTTCCTTTAACTGTACACAGTGAAACTGAAACATTGAAATGTTTCGATGGGGTATCCCGGTATTCCTAGTAATGCCTCTTCCATTATCCAGATTCACAACTGTAACCATGTAATTCTTTGCCATCTTTCCAAATCCCTTTATATGTCTTTAGTCATTACCTTCTGTACATCCCTTTAGGCCAAATGGTTTTCTTCCTTCCCTACCGTTCGGCATCAGCCTATGGTTTGGAAGAAGACTATCCAATAAGCATAATGGGTGTACTGTCCTAATCCTACGAGCACTCGCAATGCGAGAGAAGGTGAAGATAAAAGACAACCGAATAAACCTTATTCCTATTTCTCCTGACCATCCCCGAACTGGAACGATTTCCTTTCGAGTTCGTATATAACCATACGATGGAGTATCCAATAAACTGTGGATCTTCGTAGTGATACAGAGTGTCCTGGAGAAATACAAAGGTGATTTAGGATTGGCGAATAAATACTTGGTCTGGTCGTGAATAGCATTCGTAATTTACTTTGCCCTCTTACTAATCCCTCTCTTTCTCTTAACCCAATACCTTATGTACACCATTTAGGCTAACCGGTTTTCTTCATTCCCTACCGGTCGGCACCAGCCTAAGGTTTGGAAGAAGACTATCCAATTTGCGTAATAGGTGTACTATATCCTAAACCAAGGAGTACTCGCAACCTGAGAGAAGGTAAAAGGAAAAGACAACTGAATAGTCCTATCCGTTTCCTCCAGAACCGGAAACCATCCTCGAATTCCTTCGAGTTCGTATATAACCATACGATGGTTTTGTCCAATGGAAGTGGACGTTCGTAATAATACGGGGTGTCCTGGAGAAAAGGGTAAAAGTAGGAGTGGCAATGAGGTTTGCAACTCTAACAATCCAAAAGCCAGTGTTTGAGAAGGTTCGGTTAATTTTGGTCACTGAGTCATAGTCTAGGGTCGGGTCAATGGTCGCTGCCGAAGAGAGAGAGAGAAAAGAAACACTCAGCGTGCACTATAACCTAGATTAGAATGGTTACCAATTTATCTAATCTGGAAACCTCCCACTGTACCGTCAAATTCTCCTCCAAACCTGAAAGAAGAATTAATCGGGATCACCGGAGGAGTAAACCAACTCATCAGTGGGAATCGGGATCCAACTATCATCGCATGATAACGTGACGGAATCCGCTCACGTCATCATGTAAGTCTACGCTAGCGCCCTGGCAGTCTACAGACGCCAAATGCGGAACAAAAAACTTTTAACTGGCGCTATCGTATACTTTAACCCGGATCTGCCATTATTGCTAAACTAACAAACTGTAAAGAGTGTAGGAATGTTATACCGAACGATCCGAGTCCTTCGTTCTTCAACCATCATCCCACGCTCCGTTGCGGCTGCTCCGATCTCGTCGATCTCCGATATCCTCGTCGAGGTGGCACCACATCACCGATTCTTTAAACGGGCTCCCGTCTCTGACTCGAGGCAACTCAATCGTCAAGTTTGCTAAAAGAGACGACCAAGAATGATGTAGAGAATGAGTAGATGACTTTGTCTCACTTCGTCCAAATCCGTGGACGATCGGTTAATGAAGTTGCCGTAGGAATTGGGTGATGGAATGAAATGAACTGTAAAATTCCATACACCGATAAAACCTATCATAATCTTTTCTAGCAAATGAAAACTCAAGTGAGAGAGAGTATGAGGAGAGAGAGGGGACCGGCCTCTTATAGCAAAGAGGGAGGTGACCGTAGGAGAGGGGGGTGACCATAGGATAAATATCATATGTGAACACAAACTAAATATCTTGCATAAAGATCTTTAAGCAAAACAAGAATGTAATGAAATCAAAGCATGAGTCACTTAGCCTTGTCACAAAATCTAGAACCTTCTAGAACCTTCTAGAAGCTTGACTCACTCTCATCCAAGAAAAGATAAATCCGTCTTTAACCGAATATTAAAAGACGGCTGATAGAAAACTGGAAACTGGCAACTTCCAAAAGTGATCCTGAAAAAACTTTCAGGATAACCCCGAAACTGTATAAATATACCCGAATTTGTATTACGACCGAATACAAATGCAACTGAGACAAGGATATTATACCTACTCAATATAATACTCGGATCCGGATAAACCAAAGCCGACCAGTATTATCTGCCCGAAAAATAACACGTGCGTAAACGCACGTGCATTTTCCGAACCCTGCCATAAAACCATACGGCCTCTACAACGTTTCGCCCGAACTTGGGAAACTGTCTGTGGGGGACTCTAATGACTCGTCAGTACCCTGGCAGTGGGTTTAACCACAAACCGTCAGCGGCACTAGCAATGCGTAACGGCTGCCCATGGACTGACCTCAAGGGATGCCGATGAGCGCACTCATCCGGAAAACCCTACTGAGCCTAACAGTGACAATGTATATACAGTCCGGTCCGTTCGTCAATGAGTATCGCATATCTGCCTAGGGGGCTAGTAACGTCAGACCCCCAATAGCAGTATAAGTCGTGTCGGAGTGAAGCCTCAATACACCCTGAGATACTACTGGAGTACCTACCAGTAAATCTCCTACCATGGCCATGGATTTGTGTAATGGCTCTCCTAGACACAGCACGACCTCGCCCCAAATACCGGGAGAGACGAATCCCCTGCCGATCCGCTCACGTGCCTCCATATGGCTCGGGACTGTACCCAATAGCTACCTGTTTGCACGACTCCTTTGAGCCGTGGTAGGGTAGAAATCAAAGCACAGTGGGAACTCACACGAGACAAATGACGACCTCAGGTCGATGAACTAACCTGTACACATGTCACCAGGGAACTGCTATCTGACGGTAGATATAATACTAACTAGCAGATTCCCGGCGAGTCCTGTCCGTTGTACTCATAACCCAATGAGCACCTGTATACATCTTAGGTGATCCAACTGACACCAATTGCTTGTGAGACCGGCCACCGCCCCTCGTCGGGGTCTCGACTGTACACACTAGTCTACTCCGGAGTATCGATGCCCTGTCTCGAAACTCCCACGACTAGGGACCACAATTAAGGATATGCATATAAACTACCCAACTCTCACGTATATGATCGCCATCATATTGTTGGTAGTAAAGCAAGATCCTAAGGGCTCTATCAAAGTGTAACATGCAATCAGTCACCTGAACATGTACACGATTGATAAAGGCAAACCAGATAGCATACTATCATCTTGAGTAAGACTGTCCTTCCGGGATAGGTCCTCCGCAATCATTGCAATCACGTACCTGCGATCCAATAATTGACTATGAGGGCACTATCTCCAACAATCTCCCACTTGCACTCAAGGCTAATATTGCGATGTCGACTACTCACAGCCCGTGTGAAACCGAACATCTAACTCCTCTACTAATCAATTTCACAAAGCCCGTTTGAGAAACTATTGTGTTCGAGAAATAGCCTTAGTGAGTGGATCCGCCTAGAAGTTTCTTCCTATATCTCTCTTAATCTCAAGTTCGCGGAGAAAGCCATCTCCCGAATTGAGTAATACATGTCTTAGAATATGTCTGGATATCTGATGGGACCTTGTTCATAAATGAACTCCAAATCCAAACATCTTAGACTGTATCGATCACTGAACCTAATCAGTATCGGGCACCAAGCCACCCACAATATCCTCTTGAACCACCTGTCCATAATACTGTCCCTCTTCGTCAGAGGGAAAAACTATAACTCTGACAATCACTCTATCAACCATGTCACCTTTGAAGCCTGGAATGATAACCGTCTCCCGAAGGAGGCTGCCGTCATCAAATCCGTAGAACATGCACTTATGTTCTAAAACCGCTTCCTTATGTTTCTCCAGGATTGGATTAATACAAACTTATTGCATCTAGTGCAAAACCAACATTTGGTGTGGTACTTGACATCTCATGATTGACTCAATTGCCTAAGCAAGTGATCTGCCAATCATGCACATCCCTCTCCCCTTTAGTCTATAAGACACCTTTAGAGAGGGTGACTCCATCACCTGCAGGCACACCACCATGCTAGGAGTCAACTATTCCAAAAACCATTAGAATATCTGTCAAAGTACCAACATTGGGAAACTACCCAAATCCAGATCTAAAACCATAGATCCAGAAACCAGAATGTCAAATATTATATCCATATCCTGTCTGGAGAAACAACTGTGTGACGACCACAGTTCAACCGATCGTAGTATAGGAATTTTACTTCCTACTCTGTGTATGTCATCCAGATGCCATGACATCACACCCTACTACCTTCTTAACAGATCCATCCCTTATTCTGATTGAAGTCAAACCCATGACTGTCACATCAAAATTAGATGATCTATCTCCGCTATAACTGCTCAAGTCTATAAATAGATATAAGCATCTTGCCCACTATGCTTCCGCTGCTCCCACTGACTACGACAACCCTCCTACCAGGCCTCATATCCTGGAACAACAGTAGTGTCAAGTCTTGGTAGATAAGAACCTCCTTGTCACCGTCTCTGAGGCTACCGAAGTACCTCTCGGGCGTCTGAGGTTACCTACCATACCTGCGGAGTGGCTATTGGAATGTCAAACCTGATTGAATGTATAGGTCCTATTAAATTTTCCGTAATCGTTCGTGGTTCTGGAATCACTTCCAGTTCTACCATACTCCCACTACTGTTTTCTGAAAAAGTTCCATTTTTACTAAAACTGTGGCGAGTCAAGAACAATATCACTATTGATCTTCCAAATGGTAGAATATCAACCCTCGTCATAGCCAGGGTCAACCCACAAAACAGCCATTACAGAAACGTGCCCTGAGTTATCCAGAGTCTGGTTTTAAGCATAAGCTGGACAACTCCCCGTATCTTAATATCTTTTAAGGTACGAACTATTCTATATCCAATATAGAAACTTTGGCACTTATTTAATTGGAACCAGATTCAATCCATGCAGCTGTCTCCAGTGCATATCAACTTAATGGAAAGAGGCTAATCAGCATTACTCAACTTAGGAATCCATCCAATTATGAGTAACCAGAAAGAGAAATACGTTTCTCAAAACCATCACTATAATCTGAATACCAATCACAAGAATCTACATCTTCGATCTCTTTGAAGAATCCCGATACTTGTGATACCTGGTTCTCTACTTTATTCTTATACCCACAACTTCTCAAAACTTAGACCATGTATTTCTACGAAACAATCGTCTAAATACTAGAGAAGTTATAAGTAAACAGAACATAGTACGAGGACCTACCCCATTGTCCTGATGGACACTGGACAACATACAATACTCTGTATAAGTCCGCTGAGTTAAACAACTCAAAACCTGTGCGTTGTAGGTGGAAAACTGTACCCTGGCGATTTCCTCAAATAATACCAATTACAACGAATTCCGATATAATGAGGATAATCACCTAATTCCCAATATCTTACTCCCACTCATCATCTGTAAAACCATACAGATATGAGAATGAAACCTGGTAAATACATACCCTTGGAGTAAGTGTCTAATCGGGAAAAACAGTTTTTCTTTAACAATGCACTGAAACATGAAAATGTTTCGTAGGGGTATCCTGGTATTCATAGCAATGCCTCTTCCATAATCCAATTCATGACTTCAACCGTATATCTCTTTGCCATCTCTCCAAATCCCCTTTATTTGTCTTTAGTCGTTACCTTCTGTACACCATCGTTAGGCTAACTGGTTTTCTTCCTTCCCTACCGTTCGGCACCAGCCTATGGTTTGGAAGAAGACTATCCAGTAAGCATAATAGGTGTACCCTCCTAAACCAAGGAGTACTCGCATCTCGAGAGAAGGTGATGATAAAAGACAACTGAATAATACCTTATTCTTTTAAAGGTGAAATAGGAGTGGCGATGAAGCACGCGGTTTTGGTCGTGAATGATATCAGTCGCAATTTACTTTGCCCTCTTTCTAATCCCTTTATTTTGTCTTTACATATTACCTTCTGCACACCCTACTTAGGCTAATTGGTTTTCTTCATTCCCTACCTTTCGGCACCAGCCTATGGTTTGGAATAAGACTATCCAATAGGCGTAATAGGTGTACTCTCCTAAACCAAGGAGCTCTCGCAACCTGAGAGAAGGTGATAATAAAAGACAACTGAATAAACCAATTCTTTTTCTCCTGAACCTAGATCCATCCTCGAAGAAGTCCCTTCGAGTTCGTATATAACCATACGATGGCTCTATCCAATGGAAGTGGATACCCGTAGTAATACGGGTGTTCTGAGAAATTCAAAGGGTAAAAGAAGGAGTGGCAATGACTTATGCAACTCAGACAATCCAAAAGCCAGTATTTTAAGAAGGTTCGGTCAACCTGGTCACTGAGTCATAGTCTAGGGTCGGTCAAAGGTCGCTGCCAAAGAGAGAGAGAAAAGAAACACTCTGCGTGCACTCTAACCTAGATCAGAATGGTCATCATTTTATCTGATCCGGAAACCTCCCACTGTCCTGTCAAATTCTCCTCCAAACCTAAAGAAGAATCAATCGGGATCACCCGAAGAGTAAACCAACTCATCAGTGGGAATCAGGATCCAACTCTCATCGCATGATAACGTGATGGAATGCATCCACGTTACTCATACTCCAGAAGGTATGCGCATACTCGGCAAGTTTCAGTTTCTTTAGAAACTCCTGATATTATTTTTTGCCCCATGCTCTTATAACCTTGGCGTTGGTCAAAATGTCATAAGTCACATGCCAAGTTCTACCCGTCACTATCTTGCCAATTTGAACCCACCCGCACATGCCCCTGACGTTGGTCAATCGGCAGAACGACTGTCCCAAACTAACTCATCTATCTATGCAACAATTGAATACCCAGCAGCTACCAAACACTATGCCTTAACTTTGGCTAAAATGCATAGCTTGAATACTACAAAATACCCAAAAGAAGTGACGAAGGGCTACGACTGGTTTTTGGCGAAAAACCTTTAGCATAGTGAACTTGATATCGCTGAAGGAACCTGATAGCTTTTTAAAATATAGTGGCGAAAACCTTTTGCTAAAGAGGTCACTCCCGGTAAAGGGATCTCGGCTCTTTCCTCGTGGAATGAGGTGCAGGATATTCCACTGAATACCGCTATGCAAAGCAACTTGTAATCGACTATAGTGAAGTTATTACTCTGACGCAAACTTCTGCCCAAGGGGTCAGTCCCGGTGAAGGGATATCGGCCCTTGCCCCGTCGAATGAGGTGCAGGATATTCCACTGAATACCACTATGCATAACAAAAGGAAACGTCTTTGCAATAACACTTTTTAAATTGTTCCAACAACTGTATACAGGTTTGTATTACTTTGCATTGATCAGAATCAACACAGTCCCATCATTTAATTACACCAGAAAAGAACGAAAATAAAATGTACGTATATGCCATCCGCATTCGTCACTAGGTCCCGTCATCACTCGTTAGGTTACTTAACTAACGACAGAGCGGGGACTGGACTAGCGCGGGTGCAAAACATATACAACATCTAATAGTATATAAACCAATATACAATAATCGCTCCAGGCGTGATAATATGCAACATTACAGAAAAGTAATAAGCATCACAGAACAATACAGAAAATCTGGGATCCCCGGGTTTCACAGAGCCGCTGCTGAAACCCGACGTTCCCCTGTCGTGTGGATAGCCTGTGCAATGAAACCTAGACCCCTACGGGTGCGGCAAGTTACCCGCCAAAACCTGAAGCGAGGCAGTCCCCACAGCATAGTGAATGGAACACCCGGCACTTCACGGAATCCGGTAATCTTGGGCACCCCTCCTTGGGTCAACCTGTACCCCCTACGAGTGCGGCGAATAGTCTGCCAATTCTAGAGTGGGGCCCCTCTGCCTCTCAAAACCATGAGATGCGGACCCGTTGCCCCCCAGAACCCGGCTATCCGTGCACTCCGTCTCGGGGCAAAACCTAGTACAGTAATGAAAAATAGTACAATAGGTACATCGACCGCAACCTGGTCGTGCCCCAAAAAGAATATTATACAACAGGCAGTGACGGCAGTCCACAAGTTGGACGCTCGCCCCGCAATATCAAATGTACAAATAAACTCAAACTGTACTACCATTGCACACAGCTATCCACCACGACAAATCCGCAACATCACAGCACAAAACAGAACATCAACGCGAATGTCACGTTCGCAAACCCGTCTAAAAGAACTATAGCAATTAAACGCGGTTTACCGATCAAATGACATTCCCGGTCGGAGATATAATGTAAGCACTGTAAACTAACGTGTTTAAACTTCGATCGACCAAAGACCAAATATCAAAAAGTGGGCCCCACTGCTTACTGGTGAACAGTAACAAAACCTGGGCCAAAACGATATTTATCAAAAACCCCAAAATCAAACCAAGAACCCACTGTGAAAATTTGGGGCCACGAGCTCACTGTGTGGCCGCGGATGCGCGGTCAAAACATAGGTTTGACCGCGTTTCCGCGGCTGTCCCATCGAATCACGCGCCCAAATTTCTACGTCGTTCTAATAAAAGCCTGCACAGTATTCTGAGATGTGTAGAATAATTTTATCAGACCGTTTAAAAACAACAGAAACTGTCAAGTGGTAATTTTGTGATTTTTGATTTCCGGTCGGATCGATGTTTTAAACGCGTTAGCACAAGTTAGTATAGCAAAATGGTGAGGCTCTGATACCACTGTAAGTCTACGCTAGCGCCCTGGCAGTCTACAGACGCCAAATGCGGAACAAAAAACTTTTAACTGGCGCTATCGTATACTTTAACCCAGATCTGCCATTATTGCTAAACTAACAAACTGTAAAGAGTGTAGGAATGTTATACCGAACGATCCGAGTCCTTCGTTCTTCAACCATCATCCCACGCTCCGTTGCGGCTGCTCCGATCTCGTCGATCTCCGATATCCTCGTCAAGGTGGCACCACATCACCGATTCTTTAAACGGGCTCCCGCCACTGACTCGAGGCAACTCGATCGTCAAGTTTGCTAAAAGAGACGACCAAGAATGATGTAGAGAATGAGTAGATGACTTTGTCTCACTTCGTCCAAATCCGTGGACGATCGGTTAATGAAGTTGCCGTAGGAATTGGGTGATGGAATGAAATGAACTGTAAAATTCCATACACCGATAAAACCTATCATAATCTTTTCTAGCAAATGAAAACTCAAGTGAGAGAGAGTATGAGGAGAGAGAGGGGGCCGGCCTCTTATAGCAAAGAGGGAGGTGACCGTAGGAGAGGGGGGTGACCATAGGATAAATATCATATGTGAACACAAACTAAATATCTTGCATAAAGATCTTTAAGCAAAACAAGAATGTAATGAAATCAAAGCATGAGTCACTTAGCCTTGTCACAAAATCTAGAACCTTCTAGAACCTTCTAGAAGCTTGACTCACTCTCAACCAAGAAAAGATAAATCCGTCTTTAACCGAATGTTAAAAGACGGCTGATAGAAAACTGGAAACTGGCAACTTCAAAAAGTGATCCTGAAACAACTTTCAGGATAACCCCGAAACTGTATAAATATACCCGCATTTGTATTACGACCGAATACAAATGCAACTGAGACAAAGATATTATACCTACTCAATATAATACTCGGATCCGGCTTAAACCAAAGCCGACCAATATTATCTGTCCGAAAAATAACACGTGCGTAAACGTACGTGCATTTTCCGAACCCTGCCATAAAACCATACGGCCTCTACAACGTTTCGCCCGAACTTGGGAAACTGTCTGTGGGGGACTCTAATGACTCGTCAGTACCCTGGCAGTGGGTTTAACCACAAACCGTCAGCGGCACTAGCAATGCGTAACGGCTGCCCATGGACTGACCTCAAGGGATGCCGATGAGCGCACTCATCCGGAAAACCCTACTGAGCCTAACAGTGACAATGTATATACAGTCCGGTCCGTTCGTCAATGAGTATCGCATATCTGCCTAGGGGGCTAGTAACGTCAGACCCCCAATAGCAGTATAAGTCGTGTCGGAGTGAAGCCTCAATACACCCTGAGATACTACTGGAGTACCTACCAGTAAATCTCCTACCATGGCCATGGATTTGTGTAATGGCTCTCCTAGACACAGCACGACCTCGCCCCAATACCGGGAGAGACGAATCCCCTGCCGATCCGCTCACGTGCCTCCATATGGCTCGGGACTGTACCCAAAAGCTACCTGTTTGCACGACTCCTTTGAGCCGTGGTAGGGTAGAAATCAAAGCACAGTGGGAACTCACACGAGACAAATGACGACCTCAGGTCGATGAACTAACCTGTACACATGTCACCAGGGAACTGCTATCTGACGGTAGATATAATACTAACTAGCAGATTCCCGGCGAGTCCTGTCCGGTGTACTCATAACCCAATGAGCACCTGTATACATCTTAGGTGATCCAACTGACACCAGTGGCTTGTGAGACCGGCCATCGCCCCTCGTCGGGGTCTCGACTGTACACACTAGTCTACTCCGGAGTATCGATGCCCTGTCTCGAAACTCCCACGACTAGGGACCACAATTAAGGATATGCATATAAACTACCCAACTCTCACGTATATGATCGCCATCATACTGTTGGTAGTAAAGCAAGATCCTAAGGGCTCTATCAAAGTGTAACATGCAATCAGTCACCTGAACATGTACACGACTGATAAAGGCAAACCAGATAGCATACTATCATCTTGAGTAAGACTGTCCTTCCGGGATAGGTCCTCCGCAATCATTGCAATCACGTACCTGCGATCCAATAATTGACTATGAGGGCACTATCTCCAACACATCACACTCCAGAAGGTATGCGCATATCTGGCAAGTTTCAGTTTCTTTAGAAACTCCCGATGTGGATTTTTTCCCCATGCTCTTATGACCATGACTAAGGCCAACAAATCATAAGTCACATGTCAAGTTCTACCCGTCATTGTCTAGGTTGATTTGAACCCACCCGTACAAGCCCTTGACTAGGGCCAACAAGGCTATACGACTGTCCCAAACCAACGCATCTATCTATGCTACATATGAACACCCAACAGCTACCAAACACTGTGCCTTGACTATGGCCAACAAACACAGCTTGAATACTATTGACTATCCATATGAAACGACGGAGGGCTACGAATGGTTTCTGGCGAAAACCTTTAACGTAATGAACATGATATCGTTGAAGGAACCGGATAGCTTTTAAAAATATAGTGACGAAAACCTTTGCTAAAGAGGTCACTCCCGCTGAAGGGATCTCGGCTCTTCCCCCGTAGAATGAGGTGCAGGATATTCCAACTGAATACCACGGTGGAAAGCAAAAATAATCGTCTATAGTGAAGTTATTGCCCTGACGCAAACTTTTTGTCCAAGGGGTCACTCCTGGTGAAGGGATCTCGGCCCTTTCCTCTTCGACTGAGGAGCAGGATATTCCAACTGAATACCACGATGCAAAACAAAAGAGAACGTCCTTGCAATAACAACTTTTTGAAAAGTGTTCCAACAACATAAGAATAGGTTTGTTTTTAACTTGCATTGATCCGAATCAACGCAGTCCCATCAATTGATCACACCACAAAGAACGAAATATAATGATGTACGTATATGCCATCCGCATTCGCCACTGGGTCCCGTCATTACCCGTCAGGTTAGCTAACTAACGACAGAGCGGGGACTGGACTAGCGCGGATGCAAAACATATACAACATGTACTAATATATATATAATATATAATATTTCGCTCAAGGCGTGATAAAATGCAACATCACAGAAATGTACAGCATCACAGAACAATACAGATATCTGGGATCCCCGGGTTTCACAGAGCCGCTACTGAAACCCGACGTTCCCCTGGTCGTGTGGATAGCCTGTGCAATGAAATCCTAGACCCCTACGGGCGCGGTAAGTAACCAGCCAAAACCTGAAGCGAGGCATCCCCCTTCAGCAACGTGAATGGACCACCCAGCACTTCACGGAATCCGGTAAATTGCGCTCCCCTCCTGTGTCAACCTGTACCCCCTACGAGTGCGGCGAATAGCCCGCCAATTCTAGAGTGAAGCCCCCTCTGTCTCAATGCCATAAGATGCGGGCCCGTTGCCTTCTAGAACCCGGCTATCCGTGCACCCCTCCGCGGGGTAATCCTAGTACAGAAATTAAAATATACATACAACGGGTACATCGATCGCAACCTGGTCGTGCCCCAAAATAATAATACAAACAGGCAGTGATGGCAGTCCACATGTCGGACGCTCGCCCCGCAATATCAAATGTACATAATACAACAAAACTGTATTACCACTGCAACCAGGCTATCCCCCACGAGCAAGCCGCAACATCACAGCAATACACAGAACATCAACGTGAAGGTCACGTTCGCAAATCCGTCTAACCGGGCTATAGCAGTTAGACAGGATTTACCGATCAAGTGACATTCACGGTCGTAGATATAATGTAAAAACTATGAACTAACATGTTTAAAATATCCGATCGATCAAATTTTACCAAGTGGGCCCCAAGCATTACTGTAGCAGTTAAAGAAATCCTAGGCCCAAAAATAATATTCCAAAACCCCAATTTTCAGCCCAGAGACCCTCTGTAAAAAAATTATCCACTGAACTGCAAATACTGCGGCGGAACCGCGGCCCAAGTATGGGTTTGGCCGCGGTTTCACGGTCGTATAGAGCGTTCACGTGATCAAATTTCTACAGAATTCTTAAAATTCCCTGCACATCATTCTGCAACACACTGAAAAAATTTTCGAGCTAAAAATATTTCGACAGAAAACTAATGTTTTGAAAAACGCGGTTTTGGAACATTTGTTCGATCGGAAGTGTAAACACATTAGACCAAGCTAGACTAGGTTAATGGCAAGGCTCTAATACCACTGTAAGTGCACGGCGGCGCCCCGGCCGTCAATCCGACGCCGTAAAGCGGAAGCGATGATTTACTTTAACTTTTCAAGCCGGCACCACCGCGCACTATAAACCCGGATCGTGCCATTAATCTAGTCCTAGCAATCTAGAGAAGGGGTAGAGAGATATACCTAGTGATCCGTGTCCTACGGTCTTCTCGTCGTCGTCCCGATCTCCCCGCGGAATCTCCGGTCTCCACCACCTCGCCGGAAGGGCACCACGTCGCCGGCTTCTTTTACGGGCTCCCGCCTCTGGACCGAGGAAACTCGGGCACGAAGTTGGCGAGCCGACGTGCCCAAGGTTTGATGTAGAATGCGTGTAGTGAGCTATGTCTCATTTGGGGTAGTGGATGTTGCCATATGGTGGAGGTAATGAAGTAGTGGAAGTTTGTGATGAACTTGGGGATTTTTGAAAGCATGAGAGAGCCCAAAAATCCCCACCAAAATCTGGACAGCCCCCTCTCTCTATAAGGCCGGCCATGGCAAGGTGAAGGAGAGAGAGTGTGGAGAGAAGAGAATGAGGGAGGATCTCACAAGAATAATGCAAAAGAGAGATCAAAATGTTATCATGAAAAGAAATGATCACACACTCAAAACCACACTCAACCAACCACCATCATTACTCCAAAGTCAAGCAATGATCAACAACCTAATCATCAACAACCATAATGAAAAGAAGAAGAAGTCAAATGGTGGAGGAATTATCATGACACTAGAATATGCAAAGACCACCCTCCACAAATGCTTATTTGCACAAATGCAAATAAGCCCTCCTCCACCAATCTTCGGCCAATGAAAAATACAAAGAAATATGGCCGAAACGGAAAGCAAACTGGCAACTCCAAAAAAATGATCCCGTAATAAATTACAGGAAAAACCCCGCTACTGTATATACATACCCGCATTTGTATTCCGACCGAAATACAAATGCAATGAGACAAAATCTACACTATACAATACTAGGATCCGGCTTAAACCAAAGCCCGCTAGTATAAACCCGTCCGATCATGATCCGTGCAATACCGCACGTATCTGATCGAACCCTGCCATATCTCCATACGGCCTCTACAGCGTTTCGCCCGAAAACTTGAGCAATTGTCTGTGGGGGACTCTAAAGACTCGTCAATACTATGGCTGTGGATTTAACCACTAGCACATCAGAGGTATTAGCCATACGTGACGGGCTACCAGCTATTGACCGAAAGGGACGTCGATGAGCGAACTCATCCTGACACCCTACTGAGCCTGTTAGTGACAATATCCGTACAGTCCGGTCCGTTCGTCTATGAGCATCGCATGGCGGGCCTAGGGGGTTGGTAAAAGTCAGACCGCAAAAGCGGTACAAGTCGTGTCGGAGTGTAGCCCAGAACACCCTGAGATACCACTGGAATATCTACCAGTAAATCTCCTGCCTTGGCCAAGGACTTTTCATGTACTGGCTCTCCTAGACACAGCGCGACCTCACCCCCAATACCGGGAGAGACGAACCCATGAAGATCCGCTCAGTGCCTCCATATGGCTCGGGATTGTACCCAACTAAAACCTGTTTGCACGACTCCTTTGAGCGTGGTAGGGTAGTAATCAAAGTATAGTGGGAACTCGCACGAGACAAATGACGATCCTCAGGTCGATGAATACACATGTCACCAGGGAACTGCTATCTGACGTCAGGTATAAGACCAACTAGCATGTTCCCGGCGAGTCCTGTCCGGTGTACTCATAACCCAATGAGCACCTGTATACATCTTAGGTGAACCAACTGACACCAGTGGCTTGTGAGATCGGCCACCGCCCCTCGTCGGGGTCTCGACTGTATACACTAGTCTACACTGGAGTATCGATACCCTGTCTCGAAACTCCCACGACTAGGGACCTTTTAAGGATGTGCTTATAGACTACCAGCTCCCACGTATAGGATCGCCCTCATACCGCTGGCAGTCAAGCAAGAATCCTAGGGGCTCTATCAACGTGCAATAGTGACCCGTAAGGTCACCTAAAGCAGTACACGATGATACAGGTGAACCAGATAGCATACTATCATCTTGAGTAAGACTGTCCTACCGGGATAGGTCCTCCCTCAATCATTGCAATCACGTGCCTGTGATCCAATAATTGACTCTGAGGGCACTATCTCCAACAACAATTATCCTTAATTTATATTATTAACCATATTTCTCATTCTTATCAGGGTTTAGAAAAAGTCAACTGTCAAAAACCCTAATGAGATTCCTCTGCCTCTATCAACTGTGCATACACACCCGCATCCGTGTTCCGAGGAACACGAATTGTAAGTGCACGGCAGCGCCCCGGCCGTCTGAACGAGGCCAAAATGCGGAATCAAAAACTTTTTTATAAACTAGAACCGGCGCGACCGCGGACTTTAAAACCCGGATCGGGCCATTGACATGATCCTAGCTAACTAGAGAAGGGGTAGAGAGATATACCGAGCGATCCGTGTCCTTCGGTCTTCTCGTCGTCGTCCCAATCTCCCCGCGGAATCTCCGGTCTACATCTCCTCGTCGGAAGGGCACCACATCGCCGGGTTCTTTTACGGGCTCCCACCTCTGGACCGAGGCAAGTCGGCCACGAAGTTGGCGAGTCGACGTGTCCAAGAATGCTGTAGGCTAAGTGTAGAATAGTTTTGCCTCATGGGGTTATAAGAAGTTGCCCTTTGGAACTGGAGGTGAAGTGATCAGCTTTTTAGATGATCAAAGGGATTTTTGTGCAAAGCAAAAGGATCAAAAATCCCTCACCCAACATTGGGACAGCCCCCCAAGTATGGCCGACCAAGCAACTAAAAAAATGAGAGAGGGGAGGAAGTGGATCAATCATGCAAAGAAAAGGAATGATGATAATCATGAAGAAAGTCACCTCAATAATTATGTCAACCCACTCCATCAACCATCATATCTTCAAAAGTCAAGCAATCATGAATATAGAAGTCAAATGATGGTTGAACCATCATGAAGCAACAATTTACAAAGACCACCCACCACAATGCTAATTTGCACATTTGCAAATAAGCCCTCCACCAAAATTCAGCCAAAGAAAGAAACAAAGGAAAATGGCCGAAACCGGAAAGCAAACTAGCAACTTCAGAAAATTGATCCCGTAATAAATTACAGGATAACCCCGCGACTGTATATATATACCCGCATTTGTATTCCTACCGAATACAAATGCAATGAGACAAAATCTACAATGTACAATACTAGGATCTGGATTAAACCAATGCCCGCTAGTATTATCTGTTCGATCACGATCCGTGCAATACCGCACGTATATGATCGAACCCTGCAATATCTCCATACGGCCTCTACAACGTTTTGCCCGAAACTTGAGAAAACGGTCTGTGGGGGACTCTAAAGACTCGTCAATCCCTTGGCTGTGGATTTAACCATAAGCACGTCAGAGGTATTAGCCATACGTAACGGGCTACCAGGTATTGACCAAAAGGGACGTCGATGAGCGAACTCATCCTGACACCCTACTGAGCCTGTCAGTGACAATATTCGTACAGTCCGATCCATTCGTCTATGAGCATCGCATGGCGGGCCTAGGGGGTTGGTAAAAGTCAGACCCCCAAAAGCGGTACAAGTCGTGTCGGAGTGTAGCCCAGAACACCCTGAGATACTACTGGAATACCTACCAGTAAATCTCATGCCTTGGCCAAGGACTTCGTGCAATGGCTCTCCTAGACACAGCGCGACCTCACCCCCAATACCGGGAGAGACGAACCCCTGCAGATCCGCTCACTGCCTCTATCTAGCTCGGGACTGTACCCAACTAAAACCTGTTTGCCCGTCTCCTTTGAGCGTGGTAGAGTAGTAATCAAAGTACAGTGGGAACTCACACGAGACAAATGACGATCTCAGGTCGATGAACTAACCTGTACACATGTCACCAGGGAACTGCTATCTGACGTCTTGTATATGATCAACTTGCATGTTCCCGACGAGTCTTGGCCGGTGTACTCATAACCCAATGAGCACCTGTATACATCTTAGGTGAACCAACTGACACCAGTGGCTTGTGAGACCGGCCACTGCCCCTCGTCGGGGTCTCGACTGTATACACTAGTCTACTCTGGAGTATCGATTCCCAGTCTCGAAACACCCACGACTAGGGACCTTTTAAGGTTGTTCTTATAGACAACCAGCTCCCACGTATATGATCGCCATCATACTGCTGGCTGTCAAGCAAGAATCCTAAGGGCTCTATCAACGCGCAATAGTGACCTGTAAGGACACCTAAAGCAGTACACGATGATAAAGATAAACCAGATAGCATATTATCATCTTGAGTAAGACTGTTCTAACGGTACAGGTCCTCTCTCAATCATTGCAATCACGTGCCTGTGATCCAATAATTGACTCTGAGGGCGCTATCTCCAACAATCTCCCACTTGCACTCAAGGCTAACTATTGAGATGTCGCATACTCATAGCTCGTGTGATACCGAACACCCAACACCTCTACTAATCAGTCTCACAAAACCCGTTTGCGAAACTAATGCGTTCGAGGAATAACCTCAGTGAGTGGATCCGCTTTGATGTTTCTTTCTATGTCTCTCTTTATCTCAAGTTCGCGGAGAAAACCATCTCCCGAAATGAGCAATACCTGTCTTAGAGTATGTCTGGATGTCTGATGGGACCTAGCTCACAAATGAACTCCAAATCCAAACTTCTTAGACTGTATCGTCAACTGAACTTAATAAGTATCCTGCGCCATGCCTTCCTCAGTATCCAACTGGACCACCTATCCAAAATACTGCCCCTCATCAGAGGGAAAACTATAACTCTGACAGTCACTCTGTCATCCAGGTCACCTTGGAAGCCTGGAATGATAACTGTCTCCCGAATGGGGCTGTCGTTATCATATCCCTGGAACATTCACTTATGTTCTAAAACTGCTTCCGAATGTTCCTCCAGGATTGGATCAATATCAACTTATTGCATCTACTGCAAAAAAAACATCTGGTGTGGTACTCGACATCTCATGATCAACTCAATTGCCTAAGCAAGTGATATGCCGATCATGCACATCCCTCTCCCCTTTAGTCTATAAGACACGTTTAGAGAGGGTGACTCCATCACCTGCAGGTACACCACCATGCCAGGAGATGTCCATCCTAAATCACCTTTAGAATGCTGTCTAAGTACCCTGATTGGGATACTACCCAAATCTAGATCTCTAGTAACCAGAATGTCTGACATAATATCCATTTCCTATGTGGAGAAACCACTGTGTGACAACCAAAGTATAACCGACCGTAGTATAGGAATTTCACTTCCTACTCTGTGTATGTCATCCAAACACCAGGACATCACACCCTACTACCTTCTTAATAGATCCATCCCCTATTCTAATGAAGTCAAACCTATGACTGTTACATCAGAAATAGATGATCTATCTCCGCTATATCTGCTTTAGTCTATAAATAGACATAAGCCATTTGTCCACCATGTTTCCGCTTCTCCCACTGACTACGACAACCCTCTGGCAGAGTCATATACACGTACACATCTAAAGCTAGTTTAGAACAACGCTATACTGATCCTCCTACCGGGTCTCACAGTCTGGAACAACAGCAATGGAAAGTCTGGGTAAACAAGAACCTCCCTGCCACCGTCCTTGAGGCTACCGGAGTACCTCTCGGGTGCCTGAGGTTACCCACCAAATCTGCGGAGTGGCCAATGGAATGTCAATCATATCGAATCTTTAGGTTCTTATCAAATTTTCAGTAATCGTCTGCGGTTCTGGAATCACTTCCAGTTCTACCATACTCCCACTAATGTTTTCTGAAGAAAAAAATCCATTTTACTTAAAACTGTGGCGAGTCAAGAACAATATCACTATTGATCTTCCAGATGGTAGAAAGTCAACCCACGTCATAGCCTGGGTCAACCCACAAACAGCCATTAAAGAAACGTGCCTTGAGTTATCCAGAGTCTGGTTTTAAGCATAAGCCAGACAACACCCTGTACCTTAACAATGTCAAGATATGAACTGTTCTATATCCAATACAGAAGCAGAGGCACCGATTTAATTGAACCAGATTCAAATCATGCAGCTGTCTCCAGTGCATGTCAAGTAAATGGAAAGAGGCCGATCAGCGTTACTCAACTTAGGAATGCTTCCAATTATGAGTAACCTGAAAGATAAGCAAGTTCTCTTAATCATTATTATCAACTGAATGCTATACACAAGTATCTATATCTTCGATCACCCTGAAGAATCCCGATACTTGCAACACCTGTTTCTCTACTTTATCCACATACCTATAACTTCTCAAAACTTGGACCCTGTGTTTCTACGAAACACCTGTCTAAAAACTAGAGAAGTCATAAGTAAACCGAATATAGTACGAGAACCAACCCCTCTGTCCTCATGGACGCTGGACAACATACAATACTCTGTGTATGTCCCTTGAGTCTAATAACTTATTCCCTGTGTGTCGTTGGTTGAAAACTGTACCTATGGTTAAGAAGAATTACACCGCTGTTTAATGCTCCTTACCTAACCATCCACTGATATTGGTAAATGTCATGGACATAATTTCAAAAGGGTATATCTCACCCTATAAAAATAGACGTACAGATATATCAATCTGAAATTGGTGCATAACAGCGGATATTCAAAACCAAATATTTGCCGTCCGGAAAACAACCGAGGTGACTTCCTCAAATATCACCAATTACAACGAATTCCGATTAATGAGGATGATCACCTAATTCCCAACAACTTACTCCCACTCATCATCTGTAAAACCATACAGATGTGAGAATCATACCTGGTAAATACATACCCTGGAGCAAGGGCTAATTGGGAAATCAGTTTTCTTTTAACAGTACACAGTGAAACTGAAACATTGAAATGTCTCGATGGGGTATCCTGGTATTCCTAGTAATGCCTCTTCCATTATTCAGATTCACAACTGTAACCCTATATTTCTTTGCCATCTCTCCAAATCCCTTCATATGTCTTTAGTCATTACCTTCTGTACACCCTCTTAGGCTAAATGGTTTTCTTCCTTCCCTACCGTTCGGCACCAGCCTATGGTTTGGAAGAAGACTATCCAATAAGCGTAATGGATGTACTGTCCTAATCCTAGGAGCATTCGCAATGCGAGAGAAGGTGAAGATAAAAGACAACCGAATAAAACCTTATTCCTATTTCTCCTGAACCAGAATCCATCCCCGAACTGGAACAAGCTCCTTTCGAGTTCGTATATAACTATACGATGGAATATCCAATAAACTGTGGATCTTCGTGGTGATACGGAGTGTTCTGGAGAAATCCAAAGGTGAAGTGGGAGGGTAATGAAATACTTGGTTTGGTCGTGAATAGCAGTCGCAGTTTACTTTGCCCTCCTTCTAATCCCTTTATTTGTCTTTACTTAATAACTTCTGTACACCACACTTAGGCTAATCGGCTTTCTTCATTCCCTACCGCTTGGCACCAGCCTAAGGTTTAGAAGAAGACTATCCAATAGGCGTAACGGGTGTACTATCTCCTAAACCAAGGAGTACACGCAACCTGAGAGAAGGTAAAAGGAAAAGACAACTGAATAGTCCTATTCGTTTCATCCAGAACCGGAAACCATCCTCGAATAAATTCCTTTGAGTTCCATATAACCATACGATGGTTTTGTCCAATGAAAGTGGACGTTCGTAGTAATACGGGTGTCCTGGAGAAAAGGGTAAAAGTACGAGTGGCAATGAGGTATGCAACTCTGACAATCCAAAAGCCAGTGTTTAAGAAGGTTCGGTTAATCTTGGTCACTGAGTCATAGTATAGGATCGGGTCATGGTCGCTGCCAAAGAGAGAGAGAAAAGAAACACTCAACGTGTACTTTAACCTAGATCAGAATGGTTACCAATTTATCTAATCAGGAAACCTTCCACTGTAACGTCAAATTCTCCTCCAAACCTGAAAGAAGAATTAGTCGGGATCACCCGAGGAGTAAACCAACTCATCAGTGGGAATCGGGATCGAACTATCATCGCATGATAACGTGATGGAATCAACTCACGTTATCACACTCTAGAAGGTATGCGCATATCTGGCAAGTTTCAGTTTCTTTAGAAACTTCCGATGTGATTTTTGCCCCATGCTCTTATGACCTTGACGAAGGTCAACAAATCATAAGTCACATGTCAAGTTCTACCCGTCATTGTCCAGGTTAATTTGAACCCACCCGTACAAGCCCTTGACAAAGGTTAACAAGGCTATATGACTGTCCCAAACCAACACATCTATCTATGCAGCAGAAAGGTAACAAGCAGCTACCATTCATTATGCCTTGATGAAGGTCAACAAACATAGCATGAATACTACATGCTACCCGTCTGAAATGACGGAGGGCTACGAATGGTTTTTGGTGAAAAACCTTTAACGTAATGAATTTGATATCGTTGAAGGAACCGGATAGCTTTTTATAAAAATATAGTGACGAAAACCATTGCTAAAGAGGTCACTCCCGGTGAAGGGATCTCGGCTCTTTCCCCGTAGAATGAGGTGCAGGATATTCCAACTGAATACCATGATGCAAAGCAAAAGTAAACGACTATAGTGAAGCTATTGCCCTGACGCAAACTTCTGTCCAAGGGGTCACTCCCGGTGAAGGGATCTCGGCCCTTGCCTCGTCGACTGAGGTGCTGGATATTCATAACCGAATACCACTGTGCAAAACAAAAGAGAACGTCCATGCAATAACAGCTTTTTGAAAATTTGTTCCAACAACATCAGAATAGGTTTGTTTAGCTTGCATTGATCCGAATCAACGCAGTCCCATCAATTGATCACACCAATAAAGAACGAAAATAATGATGTACGTATATGCCACCCGCATTCGCCACTAGGTTCCGTCATCACCCGTTAGGTTAATTAACTAACGACAGAGCGGGGACTGGACTGGCGCAGGTGCAAAACATATACAACATCTACTAGTATATATATCAATATATAATATTCGCTCAAAGCGTGATAAAATGCAAAATCACAGAAATGTAATAAGCATCACAGAACAATACAGATATCTGAGATCCCCGGGTTTCATAGAGCCGCTACTGAAACCCGACGTTCCCCTGGTCATGTGGATAGCCTGTGCAATGAAATCCTAGACTCCTACGGGCGCGGCAAGTTACCCGCCAAAACCTGAAGCGAGGAAGCCCCCTTCAACAACGTGAATGGACCACCCAGCACTTCACGGAATCCGATAACTTAGGCACCCCTCCTGGGTCAACCCATACCCCCTACGAGTACGGCGAATAGCCCACCAATTCTAGAGTGAAGCCCCCTCCGTCTCAACACCATGAGATGCGGGCCCTTTGCCCTCTATAGCCTGGCTACCCGTGCACCCCTCCGCGGGGTAATCCTAGTACAGAAAGTAAAAATATACATACAACGGGTACATCGACCTCAGCCCGGTCGTGCCCCAAAAGAATAATATACAAACAGGCAGTGACGGCAGTCCACATGTCGGACGCTCGCCCCGCAATATCAAATGTACATAATAACAAAACTGTACTACCATTTCATCCAGGCTATCCACCACGACAATCCGCAACATCACAGCACAACACAGAACATCAACGTGAATGTTACGTTCGCAAATCCGTCTAAATGGGCTATAGCAGTTAGACAGGATTTACCGATCAAATGACATTCACGGACGCAGATATAATGTAAATACTGTGAACTAACATGTTTAAAATTTTCGATCGACTAAATTTCCCGAAGTGGGCCCCAAGCAGAACTGTAGCACTCAAAGAAAATCTGGGCCCAAATAGAATATACGAAAAACCCCAATTCCAAATTTTAAGAGCTCTATAGAAAATTGGTATGGTGATTACACTTCACTGCGGCGGAACCGCGGCCAGAACAGGGGTTTGGCCGCGGTTCCGCAGCCTTGCAACAGTATCACAGTACCATTTTTCACAGAATTCTTAAAAATCCCTGCATGTATTTCTCAACACTCCAAATAATTTTTCGAGCCAAAAAAAATTCGACAGAAACTGATACAATTGAAAACGCGGTTTTGGAAAATTCGTCCGATCGAAGTTCTAAACACGTTAGAGCAAGCTAGACTAGTTTAATGGCATGGCTCTGATACCAGTGTAAGTGTACGGCATCGTCCCGGCCGTTTGAACGAGGCCAAAATGCGGAATCAAAATCTTTTCTATAAACTAGAACCGGCGCGACCGCGGACTTTATAACCCGGATCGGGCCATTGACCTGATCCTAGCTAACTAGAAAAGGGGTAGAGAGATATACCGAGCGATCCGTGTCCTTCGATCTTCTCATCGTCGTCCCGATCTCCCCGTGGAATCTCCGGTCTTCATCTCCTCGTCGGAAGGGCACCACATCGCCGGGTTCTTTTACGGGCTCCTACCTCTGGACCGAGGCAACTCGGGCACGAAGTTGGTGAGTCGACGTGTCCAAGAATGCTGTAGGCTAAGTGTAGAATAGTTTTGTCTCATGGGGTTATAAGAAGTTGCGCATTGGAAGTGGAGGTGAAGTGATAAGCTTTTTAGATGATCAAAGGGATTTTGGTGCAAAGCAAAAGGATCAAAAATCTCTCACCCAACATTGGGACAGCCCCCCAAGTGTGGCCGGCCAAGCAACTAAAAAAATGAGAGAGAGGAGGAAGTGGATCAATCATGCAAAGAAAAGAAATGATGATAATCATGAAGAAAGTCACCTCAATAATTATGTCAACCCACTCCATCAACCATCATATCTTCAAAAGTCAAGCAATCATGAATATAGAAGTCAAATGATGGTTGAACTATCATGAACCAACAATTTACAAAGACCACCCACCACAATGCTAATTTGCACATTTGCAAATAAGCCCTCCACCAAAATTCGGTCAAAGAAAGAAACAAAGGAAAATGGCCAAAACCGGAAAGCAAACTGGCAATTTCAGAAAACTGATCCCGTAATAAATTACAGGAAAACCCCGCGACTGTATATATATACCCGCATTTGTATTCCGACCGAATACAAAAGCAATGAGACAAAATCTACACTGTACAATACTAGGACCCGGCTTAAACCAAAGCCCGCTAGTATTATCCGTCCGATCATGATCCGTGCAATACCGCATGTATATGATCGAACCCTGCCATATCTCCATACGGCCTCTACAGCGTTTTGCCCGAAACTTGAGAAAACGGTCTGTGGGGGACTCTAAAGACTCGTCAATCCCTTGGCTGTGGATTTAACCACAAGCACGTCAGAGGTATTAGCCATATGTAACGGGCTACCAGGTATTGACCAAAAGGGACATCGATGAGCGAACTCATCCTGACACCCTACTGAGCCTGTCAGTGACAATATCCGTACAGTCCGGTCCGTTCGTCTATGAGCATCGCATGGCGGGCCTAGGGGGTGGGTAAAAGTCAGACCCCCAAAAGCGGTACAAGTCGTGTCGGAGTGTAGCCCAGAACACCCTGAGATACTACTGGAATACCAACCAGTATGTCTCCTGCCATGGCCAAGGACTTCGTGTAATGGCTCTCCTAGACACAGCGCGACCTCACCCGCAATACCGGGAGTGACGAACCCCTGCAGATCCGCTCACTGCCTCCATGTGGCTCGGGACTGTACCCAACTAAAACCTGTTTGCACGTCTCCTTTGAGCGTGGTAGGATAGTAATCAAAGTACAGTGGGAACTCACAGGAGACAAATGAAGATTTCAGGTTGATGAACTAACCTGTACACATGTCACCAGGGAACTGCTATCTGAGGTTTGGAATAAGACCAACTAGCATGTTCCCCGCGAGTCCTGTCCGGTGTACTCATAACCCAATGAGCACCTGTATATATCTTAGGTGAACCAACTGACACTAGTGGCTTGTGAGACCGGCCACCGCCCCTCGTCGGGGTCTCGACTGTATACACTAGTCTACTCTGGAGTATCGATGCCCTGTCTCGAAACTCCCACGACTAGGGACCTTTTAAGGATGTGCTTATAGACTACCAGCTCCCACGTATATGATCGCCATCATACTGCTGACTGTCAAGCAAGAATCCTATGGGCTCTATCAACGCACAATAGTGACCTGAAAGGTCACCTAAAGCAGTACACGATGATAAAGATAAACCAGATAGCATACCATCATCTTGAGTAAGACTGTTCTAACGGTATAGGTCCTCTCTCAATCATTGCAATCACGTGCCTGTGATCCAATAATTGACTCTGAGGGTACTATTTCCAACACGAATACAATGAGACAAAACCAATCCTCAAAACAAATACTAGGATCTGGCTTAAACCAAAGCCCGCTAGTAATAACTTCCCGGACACCAAACGTGCACAAGTGTGCATATGTGAACGAACACTGTCGCAAAACCATGCGACCTCTACTCTGTTTTGCCCAAAGGCTAACAACCCTCTGTATGGGACTCTAAAGGCTCGACACTACGCTGGCAGTGGGTTTAACCACAGGCCGCAAGCGGTACTAGCTGTACGTAACGGTCCCCAGGTAGATGCCGATAAGAAGACCGATGAGGTGAACCCATCCGAACTCCTATTGAGCCTGAATGTGACAATCACCGTACAGTCCGGTCTGTTCGTCTAAGAGTATCGCATGTCGGGCCTAGGGGGCGGTAAACGTCAGACCCCTAATAGCGGTACAAGTCTGTTAGTTATATGTATGCCCTAGAGGCCATTACTGTACATTGGATGTATATTGTAGTGGATGCTGGGACATATATAGGTAGGACTTTCTTGCTCGACATGATAGTACGCTATCTGGTTGCTCTTTATCTTAACATGTATACTTTCTGTCTCTCTGATTACATGTTGATAAAGCCCTTAGGATGTGTACTCGACTTCCAGGACTATGATGCAGATCATACTAGTGGGGTCTGGGTAGTCAATGAGTACATCCTTCAATGTTCCTAGTCGTGGGATTATCGAGACGGGGCATCGATATTCCAGAGTAGATTAGCGTATATCTTCTCGACCTATGTGATGGGCGATGGATGATCCCATATCCATTGGTGTTTGACATCGGAGATGGTATGCGGGTGCTCAGTGGAGACTGGGTACACTGAACGGACTCGCCGAGAACTCCCAGATCGTATTATACCTCATGTCAGATGGCAGTTCTCTGGTGACACTGGTGCAGCTTAGTCTGTAGACCCGAGATCGTCATAGAGTCTTATGTGTCTCCCACTGTGCTTTGATTTCCACCCTACCACGCTCTACTGAGTCGTGTAAACAGGTGGTTTTTGGGTATAGTCCCGATTCACATGGAGGCAATGAGCGATAGGAGGGGATTCGTCTCTCCCGGTATTGGGGGTTGATGTTGCGATATGCTCGACTGGCCATAACAGGAAATCCCTGGCCAGGGTTGCAGTGATCTACTGGTAAGTGTTATCAGTAGTTTCACACATGTTATGGACCTCACGTCGGCATGACTTATCAAGCTATTGGGGTCTGACGTTTACCACCCCTAGGTGAGATATGCGGCATATCAGACGAACAGACCGGACTGTACGGTAAGTGTTACTGGTTGGATTTAGTGTGAGCGGGCTTGCTCGTCGATCTTCTGATCGCTCAATACCCGGGTGGCCGTTACGTTTACCAGACCGCTTGCGGCTTGTGGGTGTTTGATATGATCATCACCTGCTGCCGGCGTATTGACGAGTCTTTAGAGTCCTACACAGAGGTTTCCTGGCTCAAGCAAAACGAAATAGGAGCGCATATGAGATATGTGCGGGACCGAGAATAATGCGTGTATGTGATACCGTATTCCATTCTCGCGATGAATGTATCGATTGGTTGTATGCGATATAACCTAGTTATCGAATCAAGGATTGATTCGATAAGCCGATGCATTGGATATTAGTCGGTTATATACGATATGACCGGATCATTAAATCAAGTATTGATTTTATGATTTAATGTATAATTATATATTTGATATATTAGTTTGCATTAACTAGTATTGGTTCACTTTAAAAGGATTTTCTCACTTGATGTGCACATTGTATATGTGATATATTTTTGTGTACACTTGATTGTATCATGTTTGATGATACAAGCTAACTTGAGTTTGTGTAAAGATTAAACCATGGTTGTGTAATGGTTAGGGTTTTCTTTTTCTTATCTATTTAATTATTTATTATTCTTTTTGAAAAGATAAAGAGAAAATGGTGGCTTTCTTTGTTTGTTGTTGAAGCTTCATTAAGTTTTGACTAAGTGACCATTTTGTCTTCATGCTTAACCCTAACCATTCAAACTAACCATAGTTTATTCTCTACACCTAACCATGGTTGCTATATGATAAGTATTCATTTTATTTTTCTATTTTGATAATACTTATCATATTCTTTCTTCTTCTTCTTCTTCATCTTCAACAAGAAGAAAACCTTGCCTTCATCAATGGCAACTTGAGAAAAAGAGCGAGAAATCCAATTCTAAAGTGAACCCACCTCCTATTTCTTCATCCTCTACCACATGCCAAGTAGTATAGGGTGTTTTCTTCACAAGTTTCATGACTTGGTGAAGTTGGAGTTTGATCTTGAGTTGCCTCGACGTAGATCATCTTCGGCATCGAAGTCGACAACCTAGCCCGCCCTTTTCTCCGATGAAGCCGATGCTAGAGTCCGGGATTCGATTTGGACAGCGGAGGGACGTCATCACGGAGCCTAGGAGGTGGAGGACCGGATCTACAAAGGTTGTAGCCTCTTTCCTTTTAGTTAAAGTTGTTTACTTGCATCGCATCACCTATAAATCTAGTTAACGATCCGTATTAGGGTTTGTAGGCACATGGAAAATTTTGAATTAGCCATGTTTGATCACTTGTGAGACCTCATTAGTGTGCCTAGGAACCCTACAGTGGTATCAGAGCCTAGCTAGAGCCTTAGGCGATGCGTAGACGGAGTTAGAAGTCCGATCGAACCGAAACCCTAACTCTAAAATGCTCTCTGGACTTTTTTCAAAAACTGGGTTTTTTCCAGATTAAAAATATGCATAAAAATGAGCAGGAGATTTAAGAGTTACTGTCGAATTCGAGTGCCTAACTCCATCAAACCGCCGCGGTTCCGCTGCACGAGCATGGCTCGTGCGGCGGTTCCGCGGCCGTACGGTCTCTATGTTCAATGAATTTTACACAGTAATTCCTATTTTGTAGTGCTGGTTTTTCTGGGAATTTTTAATTTGAACTCATGAGTTGAGTTTTCTGGGTAGTATTGGGGACTCGGTGTTTCGATCGGATTGTCTAATTTTGTCTGTGTGCTTTTCCGGGTAATTTTAGAATATGTTAAAAAGTTCGACCGGATATAAATACCCACTTTTTCCCCTGCCGGGAAATTTCCAATTGTTGGACTTTTCCGTAGTTTAACGACGTTCTAAGTAGTGCAAGTAACGCGATGGTCCCTCTAGAAGACAACAAACCTTAACTCGATTATGTGACCGTCTTGAACTGCCCTTTGAACCTTAGGGTTTGGGGCAGTACGGCGTGCCACATATGAGGCGTTGGCTTGACCCTTCTACGGCTGGACCGTTGGTACTGAGGCACGAAGTGAATGTTTTAAAACTTATTTCATGTGTTGAGCTGTTTCGGGAAAACTTGGGTGTTCGATTGTTCGATCGGAAAGTTTAACATTTTTCTATTTGTCCGGAATGTGATACAATATTTGGAATTCACAAGTAGTTATGAGATAACTGAATGAATGTTATAAATCTAGCGGATTAGTCTCACTTGATCGGTTGCCACGGAATTTTGATGTGATCAAAAGTCCGTCGCAATCATGTAGCGTACACGGATACTCGCCGGGTAAACTTAATAGACAGCCTCACTCCATAGCCCCGACCAAGTGACTGTAGGAGAACCACGTCGCCGAAAGCATCCGTTCGGGTGCTCACGGCAGCGGTATTCCGCCTTGGTGCACTTCGTCGACAGCATTGGGTGTGCGGCCGCCTACTAAAGTTTGCGACGAGCGTTCGATCAGGATGTCGGGAATCCTGTTGAATTGCCCGACATGATATTGAAAAGTGTTTTCGATAATGAGACTAAAATGCGGTGTTTATAATTGTTAGGCATGCGATGTATAAGTATTTCATTTGATTAGGCATGCGATGTCTAAAGAGGTTGCGGATTCCAACTATTGTAATTTTACACTTTCTTTTCTGTGACCGTAAGTGTAATATGTGATATCGCCGGTTTCGTTGCTATATGTCAAAGACAATTGGGATGCGCATATTTACTTACGTTGATGACATGTGATGTTCTGTGTTGCTGGATATGTTATATTGGATCGTCGTGTTTGAATAGCCGGGGGTTTTTATGTGAGATGAGTGTTTTTTCATTTTCATTCATCTAAAAACTTGTATGTAATATTCTTTTATTGGGGCACTTCCAGGTTGCGGATGATGTCACCATTTGTATATTATTTACTTTTCCGCATTAGGGTAGACCTAAGGAGGTGAGCACAAGTAACCGGGTTCTGGGGTCCAGTGGGAGACCAACTCGAGGAGTCGAGTCCGGGTCTCCTAACCCTGAATTGGTAGGGTTGCTTGCCGCTCTCGTAGTGGTCTAGGGGTGTGGGATTGGCTATTCATCACGACCGTGGAATCCGTGTTTTATACTGGCTCGTATTGAAAACACGGACGTCCTAGCATATCCAATATTTCATATGATATTTTCTGCTGCGTTATCTGTGATGTGATCATGTGATATGTTCAGATAGATATTATATATAGTATATATGATATATTATATAAACGTTGCTTATGTTTTACACCCGCGCTAGCCCTGCCTCGTTCTGGCGTTAGTTACCTAACCTAACGATGCAGACGGGACATCGAGGCGAATGCGGATGGCATAAGCGTACGTTATGTTTATCTGTGATGTTTAGGTGGACTTAAATGATGGGATATTCATTAATGAGATTAATGAAAGAAAATAAACCTAATTGATGTTGTGGAATCGAATTTCAAAATAAAACAGGTAGCTACAGTTCTTGCTTTGCATCGCGGTGTTCATTGTAGAACATCCTGCACCTTATTCGATGAGGAAAGGACCGAGATCCCTTCATAGGGAGTGACTCCTTTAGCAATAACTGGCAGATGCTACAACCCTCGGTTTGTCTTTTGATCGCTTCAATAGTTTCCGCTTTGCACAGTGATATATATGATATATCCCGCACCTCATTCGACGAGGAAAGGGCCGACGATCCCTTCACCGGGTGTGACCCCTTTAGCAAAACTAGAAAAGCTTCAAAAACATTCCATTTAAAAAACATTTGATTCCGCAACGAGATCAAGTTCAAAGCGTTAAAGGTTTTCATAAAAACCATTCGCAACCCTCCGTCATTTTAGGAAGTAGAGTACTTAGTATTCGTGCTGTGTTTGTTGACCATTGTCATGGCACAGTGTACGGTAGCTAAGTGATGTCTTCCTACACCGCATATGATGCGATTAGTTAGGACAGTCGCGTGACTTTGTTGACCTTAGTTAAGGGTCATGTGGGTGGGTCTAATTAATCACGAAATGACGGGTAGAACTTGACTAGTGCTTATGATTTGTTGACCATAGTTAAGGTCATAAGTGCTAGGGGTAAAAACCTTTATCGGGAGTTTCAAGTGTTGAAATTTGCAATGAGATTGCATACCTTCTATATGATAGTTGGATCCCGATACCCACTGCGAGTAATTGTTACTCCTGGGAGAGTTTTGCACTTTGCAATTAGCCGATCAAGTAGGTGTCTAGAAAGGTGTCAATGGGGTTACGCCTCTGGGAAAACGAGGTTTACTGTAATTAGGTCCGTGCGAAAGCACGGGGAACCTCTCTCAAAGTACCGACACTGGCCTGGCTGAAAGATTGGCGAATTTGTAGAGTGTAATTAATCCCGGCTAGTCTTTCCTTTTAAGGTTTGAAGGAAGATTTGATAAAAACAGTGGGAGCCATCCTAATTAGATAAAATATATAACCAGTCTAATCTTGCAAGAGCGCACGCAGAGTGTTTTCTTCTCTCTCTCTCCAGGTAGCGACCATATCACGCCTTAATCAAGATAATAATATGGATGTTTTGACCGAACCCGCTTGCTATACTGAGCTGAGGAACGTTGGTCCCGCTCCAACTTATAATTGTTATAAGAAAGAGCAGGAAATAGGAGAATACCAGAATTCCTATGCCGCCCAAACGAAGAAAGTGCATATGATGCATCTTCTTCGGGTGTGTTCATTACAAAGAACTGTTTCTCAGTATCCTCTGCATCCTGGGTATTTGATACCGGATCAGGATCCCAGATATGTAATCTGTTACATAGGGCTACAAAAAGGTAGAAAAACTGAGAACGGGTGATAAGTTTCATGAGACAGAAAACGGGGCAAGTGTTGCAGCCAAGTCTGTTGGTCACTGTCACCCTGTATTACCAATACATTGATTCTGAACAAATGTTGTTAGATACCGAACCTGATATACAAAATCATATCAGTCTCTTTATTAGTAAAGAAATGATAAAATTTTGTATTGATGGATAATGTTTTGAACATTTCCTATATCAAAAGTTGATCGGTTCAGGCACGTTATCTAAAAGATTGACGTTCTAAATCAAACTACAGTTCCTAGTATACAGAACACACACAAGAAGAGGAGTTCAGAAATGAACGAATCCTTCTTGAGGCATTGTAGACTAGGTCACATCAATGCGACCCGACTGGCTAAAGTTACATTTTAGATGCATACTTAAATTAGTTTGAATTTACATCTTGTGAAACTTGCCAGTCATGTCACAAAGATAAGATGACCATAGCTCTGTTTATTGGAAACAGAGAAAGAGTTTGTAAACCCTTGGGATTGATACATGATGATGTATGTAAGATGCCCTGTCTACACATGCCAAGACCGATTCTTTGTATTTCATTACATTCTCTGATAATCTCTCAAGATTCAGACATATGTTCCTGTTGTAACACAAGTCCGAACCTTTTGAGATATTCACAGAATATAAGTTAGAAATAGAGAACCAAAAACCGGGTATAAGTATTATGTCCTATGATAAGATCAGGGAGGAGAATACTTGTGCATAGAATTCCTGGATTATTCTAAAGGAGAATGAGATTCTCTCTCAGTATTACTCCTCTGAATACACCACAGCACAACGGTGTATCAGGGTGGAGCAATCACACCCTATATGATAAGGTGTGCTCTATGATGAGTACTACTGAGTTACCTATTTCCTTTTGGGAGTTATGCGCTTGAGAAGCTGCATACCTATTGAATAGGGTTCGAATCAAATCAGTGCCTACTACTCCATATAAGATATGGTATGGGAAGAGCCTATCTCTTAAGTAAGTTAAGATTTGGGATTATCTGGCCTATGTCAAAAGCAAAATCCGGACAAGATCGAGGCAAGGTCAGTTCTGTAGAACTGGAAAGGTTCCAGCTATACAAAACTGCAGCTGATGATTTAACAGAACCAAAGGATTCAATAGTTCCCGACGAACCTCAGCCTCTCCGCCAATCTGGTTGGGTTTCTCATCCGCCTGAGAGATACTTCGGTTTCTCGATGACAGTGGGAGCGAGGAATGCATCATGAGATGATGACCCAACTAGTTTCGAGCAGGCCATCGAGAGTAGGGACTCTGCAAGAATGGCTGGATGCTTAGCGAACTTAGATGGAATCCATGTACACCAACAAAGTATGGACTTTGGCTGCTATATCTGAAGGGTTAAATCCCCATCAGGAGCAAGTATATCTTGAGAAGATTACTTGGTGTAGATGGAAAGGTTGAGACTTTCAAAGCTAGACTTGTTAAAGGTTTTCGTCATCAACCAGGCCTGGACAATGATGAAACCTTTTTCCAGTGGCTATGCTTAAGTCCATCCAGATCCTACTTACCATGGCTACATTCCATGACTGCGATATCTGGTAGTTGGGTGCCATGACTGCTTTTCTAAAATTATGATTTAGAAGAGAACGTCTATAAGAACACAGGCAGAGAGCTTCGTAAACAGTGGGAGCAGCGAAAACGTGTGCAAGTTGCTTTACATGATAAAGCAGGCATCGCGGAGTTGGAACGTCTGTTTTGATGTGGTAGTCGAAGTGTTTGACTTCATCAAAATGGTAGATGAACCTTGTATATACAAAACGGTAGTAGAGAGTAAGGTGGTTATCCTCGTATTGTACGTGGACAACATACTCTTGATAGGAAAGGAGTTTCCTATACTACGCTCGGTCAATCTCCGCTTATCACAAAGATTCTCCAAAAGGATAAAAGTGATACCTCCTAAATCCTGAGTTTTCTTCTATGTGATAGATGTAACTGGATGCTAGGATTCTCACTAGATGTAGTGAGATGGTATCAATCGATCCTGGGGAGAATCACTGGAAGGGTTCCAGGGTGATAAAGATGACTGAATGTCAGTTACAGGCATTGTCTTTATCCTCAGTGAAGGGACGGTATGTTGGAAGAGTTCCAAGCTAGATACCGTGGCAAACTAGACGATAAAGGCTGGTAACATCGCTATTAAAGATACTACCAAAGAGGAAGTTTGGGTGTATATTGGTTCATAAAATGAACTAGGTTCCTGCCATTGTATGACAATGGAAATGTGGCTTTGGCCCTGGAACCCTGGTCCCATCAGTGACCCAGACATATTCTGAGGCAGCATCACCTGATCATGGAGATAGTTGATCTCCAGGTTGATCGAGGTTAGGAGAGTAGACTCAGAGGACAACACGGCGGATCCACTCACGAAGGCCTTTTCCCAAAGAGAGACTTTTAGGGGATGGTTGAGTATTAGATACTACAACTACTACTACAGATGGCCCTAGTGCAAGTGGGAGATTGTTAGTTATATGTATGCCCTAGAGGCCATTACTATACATTGGATGTATATTGTAGTGGATGCTGGGACATATATAAGTAGGACTTTCTTGCTCGACATGATAGTACGCTATCTGGTTGCTCTTTATCTTAACATGTATACTTTCTGTCTCTCTGATTACATGTTGATAAAGCCCTTAGGATGTGTACTCGACTTCCAGGACTATGATGCAGATCATACTAGTGGGGTCTGGTAGTCAATGAGTACATCCTTCAATGTTCCTAGTCGTGGGAATATCGAGACGGGGCATCGATATTCCAGAGTAGACTAGCGTATATCTTCTCGACCCATATGATGGGCGATGGATGATCCCATATCCATTGGTGTTTGACATCGGAGATAGTATGCGGGTGCTCAGTGGAGACTGGGTACACTGAACGGACTCGCCGAGAACTTCCAGATGGTATTATACCTCACGTCAGATGGCAGTTCTCTGGTGACACTGGTGCAGCTTAGTCTGTAGACCCGAGTTCGTCATAGAGTCTTGTGTGTCTCCCACTGTGCTTTGATTTCCACCCTACCACAGCTCTACTGAGTCGTGCAAACAGGTGGTTTTTGGGTACAGTCCCGATTCATATGGAGGCAATGAGCGATAGGAAGGGATTCGTCTCTCCCGGTATTGGGGGTTGATGTTGCGCTATGCTCGACTGGCCATAACAGGAAATCCCTGGCCAGGGTTGCAGTGATCTACTGGTAAGTGTTATCAGTAGTTTCACACATGTTATGGACCTCACGTCGGCATGACTTATCAAGCTATTGGGGTCTGACGTTTACCACCCCTAGGTGAGATATGCGACATATCAGACGAACAGACCGGACTGTACGGTAAGTGTTACTGGTTGGATTCACAGGAGTGTGAGCGGGCTTGCTCGTCGATCTTCTGATCGCTCAATACCCGGGTGGCCGTTACGTTTACCAGACCGCTTGCGGCTTGTGGGTGTTTGATATGATCATCACCTGCTGCCGGCGTATTGATGAGTCTTTAGAGTCCTACACAGAGGTTTCCTGGCTCAAGCGAAACGAAATAGGAGCGCATATAAGATATGTGCGCGACCGAGAATAATGCGTGTATGTGATACCGTACTCCATTCTCGCGATGAATGTATCGATTGGTTGTATGCGATATAACCTAGTTATCGTATCAAGGATTGATTCGATAAGCCGATGCATTGGATATTAGTCGGTTATATGCGATATGACCGGATCGTTAAATCAAGTATTGATTTAATGATTTAATGTATAATTATATATTTGATATATTACTTTGCATTAACTAGTATTGGTTCACTTTAAAAGGATTTTCTCACTTGATGTGCACATTGTATATGTGATATATTTTTGTGTGCACTTGATTGTATCATGTTTGATGATACAAGCTAACTTGAGTTTGTGTAAAGATTAAACCATGGTTGTGTAATGGTTAGGGTTTTCATTTTCTTATCTATTTATTTATTTATTATTCTTTTTGAAAAGATAAAGAGAAAATGGTGGCTTTCTTTGTTTGTTGTTGAAGCTTCATGAAGTTTTGACTAAGTGACCATTTTGTCTTCATGCTTAACCCTAACCATTCAAACTAACCATAGTTTATTCTCTACACCTAACCATGGTTGCTATATGATAAGTATTCATTTTATTTTTCTATTTTGATAATACTTATCATATTCTTTCTTCTTCTTCTTCATCTTCAACAAGAAGAAAACCTTGCCTTCATCAAAGGCAACTTGAGAAAAAGAGTGAGAAATCCAATTCTAAAGTGAACCCACCTCCTATTTCTTCATCCTCTACCACTTGCCAAGTAGTATAGGGTGTTTTCTTCACAAGTTTCATGACTTGGTGAAGTTGGAGTTTGATCTTGAGTTGCCTCGACGTAGATCATCTTCGGCATCGAAGTCGACGACCTAGCCCGCCCTTTTCTCCGATGAAGCCGATGCTAGAGTCCGGGATTCGATTTGGACAGCGGAGGGACGTCATCACGGAGCCTAGGAGGTGGAGGACCGGATCTACAAAGGTTGTAGCCTCTTTCCATTTAGTTAAAGTTGTTTACTTGCATCGCATCACCTATAAATCTAGTTAACGATCCGTATTAGGGTTTGTAGGCACATGGAGAATTTTGAATTAGCCATGTTTGATCACTTGTGAGACCTCATTAGTATGCCTAGGAACCCTACAAAGTCGTGTCGGAGTGTAGCCCAGAACACCCTGAGAAACTACTGGAAACACTAACAGTTAATCTCGCTTGCCCTGGCCAGGGACGACAATGTGTAATGGCTCTCCTAGATACAGCGCGATATCAACTCCCAATACCGGGAGAGACGAATCCTGTCTAACCGCCACTGCCTCCAAGTGCTTCGGGACTACACCCAACTACTACCTGTTTGCACGACTCAATAGAGCCGTCGTAGGGTAGTAATCTAATAATAGTGGGAACACACTCGAGGCGAAGTGACAGTGTCAAGTCAACGGACTAAGCTGTACTCATGTCACCTGAGAACTGCTACCTGACGATAGGTATAATACCAACCAACAGTTCCCGACGAGTCCTGTCCAGTGTACTCGTAACCTAATGAGCACCTACAAACTATCTCCAGTACGACGTACTGATGGCTGTGGGATAGACCATCTCCCCTGCTGGGATGAGAAGCATATGCACCAGTCTACTCTGGAGTATCGATGCCCTGTCTCGATAATCCTACGACTAGGGACCTGTATAAGGATGTTCTTATAGACTACCCAGCCCCCACTAGTGTGATCGCCATCACAACGCCGGTAGTCAAGCAAAAATCCTAAGGGCTCAATCAATATGTATTAGCGATATGTTAAAAGAAACATATACACATATTAAGATAGATACAAACCAAGTAGCAAACTACTATATCGAGCAAGACTGTCGTAAATCCGATTATATATCCCAAGCTTCCAAAATGTATTATACAAACTAGTACTATACAATAATGGCCTCTAGGGCATACATATCCAACAATCTCACACTTGCACTAAAGGCCAGTAATTGGTGTACCGCATACCCAACGTCTGTACTAAGGCCAGCTGCTGGCGTACCGCATACCCAATATGTCAGAAAGTCGTTTGAACTGTATTTGAGGGAGGGCCTTTGTGAATGGATCCGCCGTGTTGTCTTTAGTGTCCACTCTCCGTACCTCGATCTCCTGGCGATCGATGATCTCCCTGATCAGGTGATACGGCCTAAAGAAGTGTCTGGACTTCTGATGGGACCTTGGTTCCTTTGCTATAGCTATAGCCCCATTGTTATCGCAATACAAAGGTATTGGGTCAACAATGAAAGGAACCACCTGAAGTTCACTAATGAACTTCTTCATCCAGACCGCCTCTTTTGCGGCATCGCTTGCAGCAATGTATTCAGCCTCCATCGTCGAGTCTGCGACGGTATCCTGTTTGGAACTTTTCCAACACACGGCCCTTCCATTGAGGGTAAACACAAAACCCGAGACAGACTTGCTGTCGTCCTTGTCACTTTGGAAGCTTGAATCGGTATAGGACTTGACCCTGAGGTCTCCATTACCGTAAACCAGGAACATCTCCTTAGTCCTTCTCAGGTACTTGAGAATGTTCTCCACTGCCGTCCAGTGGTTCTCACCTGGGTCTGACTAATACCGGCTTACCACGCTTAGTGCGTAAGCTACATCTGGCCTTGTATATAGCATCACAAACATTATAGATCCTACCGCCGAAGCGTAGGGTATAATACTCATGCGAACCCTCTCCTCGTCAGTTTTAGGAGACATCTTCTTAGAGAGGGTGATTCCGTGCAATGTTGGTATATTACCGCGTTTGGAATCTTCCATACTAAATCTCTTTAGTATGGTCTCTATGTACCAGGACTGCGAAAGTCCTATAAATCTCTTGGATCTATCTATGTAGATCCTGATCCCCAGTATGCATGTGGCATCACCCAGGTTCTTCATGGAGAACCGTTGTGACAAGAAAAGCTTGACCGATTGTAGCATAGGAATGCCATTTCCCATCAAAAGAATGTCGTCCACGTACAAGACTAGGAATACGACAGTTCTTCCTACAATCTTCTTATAAATACAAGGCTCATCCTCGTTCTTGATGAAATCAAATTCCTTGATTGCTTCATCAAAACAGATGTTCCAGCTCCGCGATGCCTGCTTTAATCCATAAATGGATTTAAGCAACTTGCACACCTTCCCGCTGCTCCCACTGTCTACAAAACATTCTGGCTGATCCATATAAACGCATTCTTCCAAACTGCCGTTTAGAAAAGCCGTTTTTACGTCCATCTGCCAAATTTCATAGTCATGGAAGACAACAATGGCAGGTAGGATCCGGATGGATTTGAGCATAGCCACTGGAGAAAAAGTTTCGTCATAGTCCACACCAGGTCTTTAACGAAAACCTTTTACAACGAGTCTAGCCTTATAGGTTTCCACCTGCCCATCTACACCAAGTTTCCTTTTGTAGATCCATTTGCATCCAACGGGTTTTACCCCAGGTGGAGCAATATCCAATGTCCATACTTTATTGGTGTACATGGACTCCATTACGGATTGCATAGCATCCAACCACTTATCAGAGTCCCTACTGATAATGGTGTAGGGTTGCTAAGCACGCGCACAAGGGTCTACGAGGCATCAACCATGCCCGATTAAAAAATTAGCCGTGCCAAACAACCCGAACCCGGATTTTTAAACTAGGGTTTAGGCGAAAACAAACATGCTAAACATTTTAACACTAAGTGAGAAGGATTACAACCTTTGTAGATCCGGTCCTTCACTTCTTAAGCTCCGTGTTGAGGTCCTTTCGCTGCGATCATCGTGTTCCGGACTCTCGAGAGGTTCCACGAAGAGAAAGATGCAGTCTTGCTTCCGATCTTCGATACAAAGTTGATCTACCTTGAAGTTTCGTTAACACAAGCTAACTCTCATTAAAAGAAGTGAACACCCTCATCTAAATGGCAAGGATAGATGAGAATGATGAAGTAGGATTTTTTCTCTCATTTGTTTTCTTATTCTCACTCAAGTTTCATCACAAAATCAAATCAAGAAAGCTTTTTCATGAAAAGAAGAAGGAAGAAGAAGAAGAAGAAGAATTCATAAAACTTTTGTGATAAATAATGAAAGGATTAATATGATGAATAATGCAACCATGGTTGACTAAACCATTATAGAAAATTAACCAAGGGCTAGGGTTTGGGTTGGGTTAAGTATTAGTCATAGATAAATATCAACACAAATATCTTTATCATGACAAAATGAAACCTTCTAGAATCTGCTAGAAGTCTTAACCTTAATCCAAACCCTAATCATGTTTAAACTCCACTAAACATGTTGCATTAGTTATCATATCATGTTACAATATTATATATCACATATACAATATTTATCGTAACAAAATAAAATAATACAATTAACATATATCGCATATATATATCAATGTATTACCCGAGTGAGAAAAAGAATCTTTTATTGAGCTAATATTAGTTAATGTAATTTAATATATCATATATATTATTATACATTAAATTATCGAATCAACACTTGATCCGACAATCCGGCTATATCGCATATAACCGACTAATATTTATCCGTACCGATTCATCGAATCAGCACTTGATCCGATGACCCGGCTGATATCAAATATCTCGAGAATAGAATACGGCATCTCATATCGCATTATCCTCGGTCTCGCACATATCACATACGTGCCCCTACTCCGTTTTTCCTGAGTCAAGAAACCTCTGTGTAGGACTCTAAAGAATCGTCAATACGCCGGCAGTAGGTGATGATCATATCAAACACCCATAAGATGCAAGCGGTCAGCTAAACATAACAGCTACCAAGGTATTGAGAGCTTAGAAGATCAACAAGCAAGCCTGTACATTCTCCTGTGAATCCAAACAGTAACTCTCCCGTACAGTCCGGTCTCGTTGTCTAATATGTTGCATATCTCGCATAGGGGTGGTAAACGTCAGACCCCAGTAGCTTGATAAGTCGTGTCGATTTGAGGTCTATAACAGTTTGAGAAACTACTGATAACACTTACCAGTAAATCTCAGCAACCCTGGCCTGGGATTTCTGGTTATAGCCAATCGAACACAGCACAACATCAACTCCCTATACCGGGAGAGACGAATCCCCTCCTATCGCTCATTGCCTCCATGTGATTCGGGACTGTACCCAAAAGCCACCTTTTTGCACGCCCTCTTGGACGTGGTATGATGGAAATCAAAGCACAGTGGGAATCACACAAGACTCTATGACAATCTCGGGTCAACAGACTACTCTGTACCAGTGTCACCGGAGAACTGCCATTTGACGTGAGGTATAATACCATCTGGGAGTTCTCGCCGTGTCCGTCCAGTGTACCCAGTCTCCACTGAGCACCCGTACACCATCCTTGATGTCAAACACCGATGGATATGGGATTATCCATCGCCCATCATATGGATCAAGATGTGTATACGCTAGTCTGCTCTGGTGTATCGATGCCCTGTCTCGATACACCCTCGACTAGGAACAGTTATAGGATGTACTCGTCGACTACCGTGGCCCCTCTAGTATGATCTCATCATAGTCCCAGTAGTCGAGTACATATCCTAAGGGCTTTATCAATATGTATAATATAGAGACAATCAGAGTACATGTTAAGATAAAGTACAACCAGATAGCATACTATCATGTCGAGCAAGAAAGTCCTCCCTATATATGTCCAAGCCTCCATTACAATATACATCGTATGTACAGTAATGGCCTCTACGGCATACATATAACTAACAATCTCCCACTTGCACTAGGGCCATCTGTTATGGTATCACATACCAAACAATTAGCTGTGGTTGAAGTATCTCATACTCAACCATCCCATAAAAGTCTCTACTGGAAAAAAGGCCTTTGTGAGTGGATCCGCGCTGTTGTCCTCTGCGTCTGCTCTCCAAATATCGATCTTCCTGGAGATCAACCATCTTGATGATTAGGTGATACCGCCTAAGAATTATATCTGGATTTCTGATGGGACGGGGGTTCCTTGGCTAAAGCCACAACTCCATTGTCACACAATGGTAGGAACGAAGTTCATCTCATGAACTTATATATATCCAGACTGCCTCTTTGGTAGCATCCTTGGTAATGATGGATCGTGCCTTTAATCGTCTAGTATGTCATGGTATCCAGCTAGAAACTCTTCCAACATACCGTCCCTCCGCTAAGGGTAAAGACAATGCCTGCGACTGACATTCAGTCGTCCTTATCACCGTGGAACCTTTCCAGTGATTCTCCCCAGGATCGATTGATACCTACTCACTACAACTAGTGAGTATCCTAACATCCAATTAGATCTATCTCATAGATCCAAAAACCCAGGATTTAGGAGGTATCACATTGATCCTATATGGAGAATCCTTGTGATAAGCGGAGATTGACCGAGCGTAGCATAGGAAACTCCCCTATCAAGAGGAAGTCATCCACGTACTCTACGAGGATCTCCACCATACTCTCTACTACCTTTTTGTATATACAAGGTTCATCTACCATTTTGATGAAGTCAAACTCTTTGACTACCACATCAAAACAGATGTTCCAATTCCGCGATGCCTGTTTTATCACATAAAACATCTTGCACACGATTCCGCTGCTCCCACTGTCTACGAAGCGCTCTGGCTGTGTACTTATAGACGCTCTTTTCTAAAACATCATTTAGAAAAGCACTCATGACACCCAACCGCCAGATATCATAGTCATGGTATGTAGCCGTGGCAAGTAGGATCTGGATGGACTTAAGCATAGCTTTGAAAGTATCAACTTTTCCATGTATACCTAGTAATCTTCTCTAGATATACATGCTCCTGATGGGGATTTTACCCTTCAGATAGAGCAACCAAAGTCCATACTTTGTTGGTGTATAAGGATTCCATCTCAGATCGATAAGCATCCAGCCATTCTTACAGAGTCTCACTCCTGATGGCTAGCTCGAAACTGTTGGGTCATCATCTCATGATGCAATCCTCGCTCCCACTGTCATAGAGAAACCGGAGTATCTCTCAGGTGGGTGAGGAACCCTGCTAGATCGGCGGAGAGGCTGAGGTTCGTTAGAAACTATTGAATCCTTTGGTTCTACCAAATCATCAGCTGCAGTTTGTATAACTGGAACATTTCCAGTTCTACATAATAGACCTTGCTTCGAGCTTTTCCGGATTTTGCTTTTAGACATAGGCCGGACAACCCCAAATCTTAACAAACTTAAGATATGGGCTCTTCCCTTTCCATATCATATATGCACTGGTAGGCAACTGATTTGATTAGAACCCTATTCAATAGGTATGCAGCTTCTCAAGTGCATAACTCCCAAAAGGAAATAGGAAACTCAGTAGTACTCATCATAGAGTGCACCATATCAAATAAGGAGTGATTGCTCCGCCCCGATACACCGACGTGTTGTGGTGTATACGGAGGTGTAATGCTGAGAGAGAATCTCATTCTCCTTTAGAATAGTCCAGAAATTCCGTGCTCAAGTATTCTCCTCCTTGATCTCATCAAAGGACATAATACTTATACCCGTATTTTGGTTCTCTACTTCTAACTTATATTCTGTGAATATCTCAAAAGGTTCGGACTTGTGTTTCAACAGGAACATATGTCTGAATCTTGAGAGATCATCAGAGAATGTAATGAAGTACAAAGAACCGGTCTTGGCATGTGTAGACAGGGGACCTTCATACATCAGCATGTATCAATCCCAAGAGTTCACTAACTCTTTTTCTGTTTCCAATAAACAGAGCTTTTGTCTTCTTATCTTTGTGACATGACCGGCAAGTTTCACAAGATGTAAATTCAAACTAATTTAAATATGCATCTATATGTAACTTTAGCCAGTCGGGTCGCATTGATATGACCTAATCTACAACACTTCAAGAAGGATTCATTCATTTCTGAACTCTTCCTCTTGTGTGTGTTCTGTATACTAAGAACTGTAGTTTGATTTAGAACGTCTATGCTTTTAGATAACGTGCCTGATCCGATCAATACTTGATATAGGAAATGTTCAAAACATTATCCAACAATACAAAATTATATACTTTCTTTACTAATAAAGAGATTGATATGATGTTGTATATCAGGTTCGGTATCTAATAACATTCGTTCAGAATCAATGTATTCTGGTAATAAAGGGTGATAGTGACCAACAGACTTGGCTGCAACTCTTGCACCGTTTCTATCTCATGAAACTTATCACCCGTTCTCAGTTCTCTACCTATCTGTAGCCCATGTAACATAGTACATATGCTGGATCCTGATCTGGTATCTCATACCTAGGACGTAAAGGATATTGAGAAACTGTTCTATGTAATGAACACACCCGAAGATGATGCATCAGCATGCACTTTCTTCATTTGGGCGGCACGGGAAATCTGGTATTCCCCAATTTCCTGCTCTGTCTTATAACAATTATAAGTTGGAGCGGGACCAACGTTCCCCAGCTCAGTATAACAAGCTGGTTCGGTCAATACATCCGTATTATCTTGATTAAAGCGTGATATGGTCGCTACCTGGAGAGCGAGAGAAGAAAACACTCGGCGTATGCTCTTGCAAGATTAGATTGGTTATCTAATATATCTAATCAGGATGTCTCCCACTGTTTTAATCAAATCTTCCTTCAAACCCTAAAAGGAAAGACTAGCCGTGATTAATTATACGCTACAAGTTTGCCAATCTTTCAGCCAGGCCAGTGTCGGTACTTTGAAGTAGGTCCCCCGTGCTTTCGCACGAACCTAATTAAAGTAAACCTCGTTTTCCCAGGGGCGTAACCCCGTTAACACCTTTCTAGACACCTACTTGATCGGCTAATTGTAATGTGTAAAACTCTCTCAGGAGTAACTCTTACTCGCAGCGGGTATCGGGATCCAACTATCTCATAGAAGGTATGCAATCTCATTGCAAATTTCAACACTTGAAATTCCTAATAATATTTTACCCCTAGCCTCCTATGACCTTGAAAAAGGCCAACAAACCATAGGCTGTTAGTCAAGTTCAACCCGTCATTTCTTGATTGAATTAAACCCACCCGCACGACCCTTGACAAAGGACAACAAGGTCGCACGACTACCCTAATCCAATCTGCATCATATGCATAAGCAGATAAGTACTATTCAGCTACCGCACACTACTCCTTGACAAAGGCCAACAAACGTAGCACGAATACTAAACAGTCCTTATCTGAAATGACGGAGGGCTACGACAGGTTTTTAAGAAAACCCTTTGCGTAATGAACTTGATATCGTTGTAGAATCGAGTAATTTTAAATGGAGTGTTTTTTAGGCTTTTCTAGTTTTTCTAAAGGGGTCACTCCCGGTAAAGGGATCGTCGGCCCTTTCCTCATCGAATAAGTTAAAGGATATTTCACAAATATCACTATGCAAAGCAAGAACTATAGAAGCAATCAAAAGACAAACCGAGTTTGTAGCATCTGCTAGTTTCACTAAAAAGGTCACTCCCGGTGAAAGGATCTCGGCTCTTTCATTATCGAATAAGGTGCTGGATGTTCTACAAGGAACACCGCTATGCAAAGCAAGAACTAGAGCTACCAGTTTTTAAACAAGTTTCTACAACATCTTTAGGTTTCTTTTATTTCATTAATCTCATTAATGAAGTCCCATTTTATTATGCTTCACAAGTATCACATTTGAAACGAAATCTGCAATATAACATATATCTCATATATATAATATAAACATTCGTCTCAGGCAGTAATATGATCTCATCATAGAACATTGCAGCAGAAGAACATATATGAAATATTGGATATACTAGGACGTCCGTGTTTTCAATACGAGCCTGTATAAAACACGGATTCCACGGTCGCGATGAATAGCCAAACCCACATCCCTAGACCCCTACGAGAGAGGCAAGTAACTCTGCCAATTCCAGGGTTAGGAGACCCGGTCTCGACTCCTCGAGATGGTCTCCCACTGGACCTTAGAACCCGGTTACTTGTGCTCCCCGCCTTGGGTCTGCCTAATGCGGAAAAGTAAATAATATACAATGGTGACATCATCCTCAGCCCGGAAGTGCCCCAATAAAAGAATATTACATACAAATGAATTTTACAAGAATGAAAAAGAAAAACTCTCATCTCAAATAAAACCCCCGTCTATTCAAACGCGACGATCCAATACAACATATCACAGCAACACATAATATCTCATGTTATAAACGTAAGCAAGTATGCGTATCCCGATTGTCATTGATGTTGTAAGTCCACGTTGCCCACCCCGGTGCTTGCGGGGAGGCCGAAAAAGGAATAAAAATCAAATTTTTATCACTTTAGGCAACATGGACTAGACAAAGAAGGATCTTTGCTAAACAAAAACAAGCTAAAGCTAACTAGAAACTAGCTAAAGGGTAGAATGGTTATACCTTGGGCTTTATGTCCTTCTCTCCTTGCTCCTTGGAGTAGTAGAAAGGGATCGCCTTTGTCGTCTTCTCACGTCGAAGAAGGATCCACCCGAAAGCCTCAACCTTTGGCTTCAACTCCAAGCTAGAAGTAACTAGGGTGCTAGAAGTGCTAATCCTAGAACCCTAGATGAGAGTCGAGATTATCAAGAAGTGGTTTTTCTCAAGCTCAAGTGTTTCTCAACACATGAGAGGGGAGAGCTTGAGGAAGAGGAAGAACAAGAGAGAGAAAGTAAATGATAGAATGAGAGAATAAACAACCATTCTCACATATATGTGTGAATTATCATAAATTGATAATTAGCTAGATAATTGTCATGGTTAATCAAGACATGACCATTATCATTTCATATTTAATGCTAATTGCAAGGATCAAAGAGCATCTTTTATATGGAATAATGATGGTCAACATGTCAACTAAGGTCAACAAGTCAAGATAGTCAAATGGTCAACAACCATAACCATGCACAATTATATTAAACTAATATCAATTAACCATAATACACACATAAGCATTAGGGTTAATAAAATGACAATGGTCATTAACCCTAATCAAAGTCCTCTCCCTCTGTCTCAAGCAACTGTGCACACGCTCCCGTATTCGTGATCCGAGGAACACGAATACAAAGAGATAAAATCAATCCCAAATCATATACTAGGATCCGGCTTAAACCAAAGCCCGCTAGTATAAGCTGTCCGGACAACAAACGTGCACAAGTGCGCGGATGTGAACGAACCCTGTCGCAAAACCATGCGACCTCTACTCATTTTGCCTAAAGGCGAATAGCTCTCTGTGTGGGACTCTAAAGACTCGACACTACGCTGGCAGTGAGTTTAACTACAGACCGCAAGCAGCATTAGCTGTACGTAACGGTCCCCAGGTAGATGCCGATAAGAAGACTGACGAGGTAACCCCATCTGAACTCCTACTAGGCCTGTATGTGACAGTCTCCGTACAGTCCGGTTTGTTCGTCTGATACATCGCATGGCGGACCTAGGGGGGCGGTGAACGTCAGTCCCCTAATAGCGGTACAAGTCGTGTCGGAGTGTAGCCCAGAACACCCAGAGATAACACTGGAAACCAACCAGTATATCTCGCTTGCCCTGGCCAGGGACTACTTGTGTAATAGCTCTCCTGGACACAGCGCGATGTCAACCCCCAATACCGGGAGAGACGAATCCTGTCTAACCGTCACTGCCTCCAAGTGCTTCAGGACTGCACCCAAAAACTACCTGTTTGCACGACTCCTTTGAGCCGTAGTAGGTAGTAATCAAAGTGCAGTGGGAACACACTCGAGGCGAAGTGACAGTGTCAAGTCAGCGGACTAAGCTGTACTCATGTCACCTGGGAACTGATAACTGACGATAGGTATAATACCAACCAACAGTTCCCGACGAGTCCTGTCCAGTGTACTCGTAACCTAACGAGCACCCGTATACTATCTGAAGTACGATGTACTGACGGCTGTGGGACAGACCGTCTCCCACACTGGGATGAGAAGCGCATACGCTAGTCTACTCCGGAGTATCGATGCCCTGTCTCGATAGTCCAACGACTAGGGACCTGTATAAGGATGTGCTTATGGATTACCCAGCTCCCACAAGTGTGAGCGCCATCACAACGCTGGTAATCAAGCAAAGATCCTAAGGGCTCTACTAATATGTATATCAGCGATATGCTAAAAGAAACACATGCACATATTAAAGCAGAGACAAACCAAGTAGCATACTACCATTTCGAGCAAGATTGTATATACAACTATGAATATCCCAAGCTTCCATCAAGTAATATATAAACTAGTATGATACAGTAATGGCCTCTAGGGCATATACACTAACAATCTCCCACTTGCACTAAGGCCATGTACTGGCGTATCGAAGACCTATCATCTCGATCAGCCGCTCGAACTGAGTCTGGGGTAGGGCCTTCGTGAGTGGATCTGCAGTGTTATTCTTCGTATTTACTCTCTTCACCTCGATCTCCTGGCGATCTATGATCTCCCTGATCAGGTGGTACCGCCTCAAAATGTGCCTGGACTTCTGATGGGACCTGGGTTCCTTCGCTAAAGCTATAGCATCGTTGTTGTCGCAATACAGCGGTATTGGATCAACAATGGTAGGAACCACCTGAAGCTCCGTGAGGAACTTCTTCATCCAGACAGCTTCCTTTGCGGCATCGCAAGCAGCTATGTACTCCGCTTCCACAGTTGAGTCAGCAACGGTCTCCTGCTTGGAACTCTTCCAGCAAACCGCCCCACCATTGAGGGTAAAGACATAACCCGACATGGACTTGGAGTCATCCTTGTCAGTCTGGAAGCTGGAGTCAGCAAAGGCCTCAAGCTGGAGGTCTTTTCCGCCATACACCAAGAACATCTCCTTAGTCCTTCTCAGGTACTTGAGAATGTTCTTTACCGCTATCCAGTGTTTCTCCCCTGGGTTCGACTGATACCGGCTTACAACGCTCAATGCGTATGCTACATCTGGTCTGGTACATAACATCGCATACATTATAGAGCCTACCGCAGAAGCGTAGGGTATAATAGACATGCGATCCCTTTCCAAATCAGTCTTGGGAGACATCACCTTAGAGAGGGTGATCCCGTGACAAGCCGGTAGATTACCGCGCTTGGAATCTTCCATACTGAATCTTTTCAGTATGGTGTCGATGTACCTTGACTGTGAAAGTCCTAACATCCTCTTAGATCTATCACGATAGATCTGGATCCCCAGAATGTAGTTGGCATCGCCCAGGTCCTTCATGGAGAACCTCTGCGACAAGAATCCTTTGACTGACTGTAGCATAGGAATATCATTTCCTATTAGGAGAATGTCATCCACGTACAAGACGAGGAATACCACAGTTCTCCCTACAATCTTACTGTAAATGCATGGTTCATCTGGGTTTTTGATAAAGTCGAATTCTTTGACAGTATCATCAAAGCAGATGTTCCAACTCCGCGATGCCTGCTTAAGTCCATAGATGGACTTTAGCAACTTAAACACTTTACCGCTGCTCCCACTCTGAATGAATCCCTCCGGCTGATCCATATAGACGCACTCTTCCAAATTTCCATTTAGGAAAGCCGTCTTTACGTCCATCTGCCAGATTTCATAATCGTGGAAGGCAGCAATGGAAAGAAGGATCCGAATGGATTTCAGCATAGCCACTGGAGAAAAGGTCTCGTCATAGTCCAAACCAGGTCTTTGACGAAAACCCTTTGCAACAACTCTAGCTTTATAGGTCTCAACCTGCCCATCTACACCAATCTTCTTTCTGAAGATCCATTTGCTGCCTACGGGTTTTACCCCTTCTGGAGCAAAGTCCAAAGTCCAAACTTTGTTGGTGTACATGGACTCCATCTCGGCCCGCATTGCATCCAGCCATTTTACCGAGTCGCCGCTCTGAATGGCTTGCTGGAAGCTTGTAGGCTCACCATAATCCATGGTGCAATCCTCTCTATCCCCGTCAATGAGAAAACCGTAGTATCTCTCGGGCGGATGAGACTGCCTACTACTTCTGCGGAGTGGCGCTGGGATGTCCGGTTCTCTTGAAACTTCTGGTTCCTCCAAGCTTTCAGTAATAGCTTGTCGTTCTGGAATTTCTTCCAGTTCTATTGCGCTACCACTTATCTGATTTTGTAAAAATTCAGTTTCCAAGAAGTGGGCATGCTGAGAAACAAAAATCTTTTGTTCCTCTGCGGAATAGATGTTAGTGTATATGCCCTAGAGGCCATTACTGTATCATACTGGTTTGTATATTACTTATTGGAAGCTTGGGATATTCACCTTGTATATACAATCTTGCTCAAAATGGTAGTATGCTACTTGGTTTTTTTCTACTTCAATGTGTACGTGTTTATTGTAGTATATCACCTATACACATTAGTGGAGCCCTTAGGATCTTTGCTTGATTACCAGCGTTGTGATGGCAATCACACTAGTGGGGGCTGGGTAATCTATAAGCACATCCTTATACAGGTCCCTAGTCGCAGGATTATCGAGACAGGGCATCGATACTCAGGAGTAGACTAGCGTATGCGCTTCTCATCCCAGTGTGGGAGATGGTCTGTCCCACAGCCATCAGTACGTCGTACTGGAGATAGTATACGGGTGCTCGTTAGGTTACGAGTACACTGGACAGGACTCGTCGGGAACTGACAGGTTGGTATTATACCTATCGTCAGTTATCAGTTCCCAGGTTACATGAGTACAGCTTAGTCCGCTGACTTGACACTGTCACTTCGCCTCGAGTGTGTTCCCACTATACTTTGATTACTACCCTACCACGGCTCAAAGGAGTCATGCAAACAGGTAGTAGTTGGGTACAGTCCCGAAGCACTTGGAGGCAGTGACGGTTAGACAGGATTCGTCTCTCCCGGTATTGGGGGTTGACATCGCGCTGTGTCTAGGAGAGCCATTACACGAGTAGTCCCTGGCCAGGGCAAACGAGATATATTGGTAGGCTTCTAGTGTTATCTCAGGGTGTTTTGGGCTTCACTCTGACACGACTTGTACCGCTATTAGGGGACTGACGTTTACCGCCCCCTAGGCCCGCCATGCGATGTATCAGACGAACAGACCGGACTGTACGGAGACCGTCACATTCAGACTCAGTAGGAGTTCAGATGGGGTTCACCTCGTCAGTCTTCTTATCGGCATCTACCTGGGGACCGTTACGTACAGCTAGTGCCGCTTGCGGTCTGTGGTTAAACCCACTGCCAGCGTAGTGTCGAGTCTTTAGAGTCCCACACAGAGGGCTATTCGCTTTTGGGCAAAACAGAGTAGAGGTCGCATAGTTTTGCGACAGGGTTCGTTCTCATCCGCGCACTTGTGCACGTTTGGAGTCCGGACGGATATTACTAGCGGGCTCTGGTTTGAGCCAGATACTAGTATATGTTTTGGGGTTAGTTTTATCTCATTGTGTTCATGTTCCTCGGAACAAGAATGCGGGTGTGTATGCACAGTTGGTTGAGGCGGAGGAAGAGGATTTTCATTAGGGTTTCGGAACGGGTGTGTATGCACAGTTGACAGTCGTCTTTTTCCAAACTCTAATGAATTTATGATATATCAATTAATAATATTAATTAAATGAAATTGTGTCATGGTTGGGTTTGTTGACTTCTTGACCAAGGTTCACTTGTTGACCATGGTTGAAACTTTGACTATAATCATTACATATCAAAGATGCTCTTTGATTCTAGCAAAACCATTTAATGTGTGCAATGATAATTGTCATTCCAAACCATCCATCAACTATTTCATTTAGATTATTATTATTAATTTGATAATTCATTTCATATTATGTTATGGTTGTAAAAAGTTATTCATTCTATGATAACACTTCTCTCTCCTCTCTTCTTCTTCCTCCTCCTCTAGTTAAAGGAGACTCACTCTCATGTGTTGAGAAACCCTCTCCTTGAGATAAGAACACCCCAAAACCACTCTCTACTCACTCTAGGGTTAGAGGTCTAGCAAGCCAAAGATCCTAGTTCTCTCAAAGTTCGAGAAAGGAGCCCGAAGGTTGAACCCTCAGGTGGATCCATCTTTGACGGAAGAAGGCGACGAGGAAAGCACCATCCAAGCTACTCGGAAAAGATGTTATACCTAACTTGAACTCCTTCTTCTTGAAACTTACAGTGGTATCAGAGCCAGGTTAAACCTAAACTAGCTAAGTAGTAAAGTGTATGGAAGTTCGATCGGAAAAATCACAAAAACCTAAACATCAAAAACCCTAACTTTCTGTTGAAATTTTTTGTGCTCAAAAGATAAAAAGTTTTACTCCTAAAATCGGCTCAGGGTTTTGTGAAGACACCCACCAAAAACAGTCGCTTGAATCCATCAAACCGCCGCGGTTCCGCGGCAATGAGTATACATTTGCCGCGGAACCGCCGCCGTTTTGGCTCCTCTCACGACCGGGTTTGGTGCAGTGTTCTTCTTGTAGGGTTTTGGGATTTTTCAGATGGTTTATTTGCGCCCTGGTTTTCCAGAAAAGAGATTTGTTTTTGGGGGCCTATAAATCCGTATTTTTTATCGAACTTCACTATACTTTGACTAATCTGTTATACCTGTGATGTTTATATGTATTGAACGTCGGCTAATCGCTATATGTCGATTAGTCGGGGTTATACATATCTGTGATCTGTGTTTGATGATGGTATGTGTATATGAATGCGTTGGACTGCCGCGGGTGAATAGCCGGGGTGGATGTAAGATGAGTGTTTTCTTTTTCTTTCATTCATGTAATATATAAATTGATGTAATATTATTTGTATGGCAGCACAACCGGGTCGGGGTTGTAGCTGTCATTGTATAATTCTTTTTACTGTTTTTGCTCCTCGGATAGACCCATGGAGGGGGTGCATAAACTACCGGGTATCTCGAAGTGCCGAGTGGCCTACTCACGGCGTTGAGGGAGGTTGCTCCACTTCGGGTACTTGGCGGGTAGTTTGCCACACCCGTAGGGGTCTTGGGTGGGGTTTTGGCTATTCACCGCGACCGTGTAATCCGCTTTTCGTTGCAGGCTCGAACGGATTGCGGATTCCTAGTATATCCAATGTATTCATCTGTGATCTGTAATGTCTATCATTGCTATATATTTATAACTATTTAGGCGTTGCTTATGTTTTACAGCCGCGCTAGCCCAGCCCCCGCTCTGTCGTTAGTTAAGTAACCTAACGGGTAATGACGGGGCCCCGTGGCGAATGCGAATGGCATAAGCGTACGTCATATTTTGGTTGTTTTCTGCAATGGTAGGATTAAATGATGGGACGCATTAAAATAACTAATGCAAGAATATCACGTATTAAAAGAACTAATGCAAGATAATAAACCAAGCAAAAGTCGTTGGAACACTTTCGAAAAACCACTCGGTTCTTTTCAAAACTAACTTTTAAATAGGGAGCTTGAGCCACTCCTTTTAAAAGCTATCTCGTTCCATCGATTATATCAAGTTCACTACGTTCACGGTTTTACCAAAACCATTCGTAGCCCTCTGTCGTTTCGCATGAATAGGCAATAGTATTCAAGCTATGTATGTTGGCCAAAGTCAAGGCATAGTGATTGGTAGCTATTAGGTATTCATGTGTAGCATAGATAGATGCGTTGGTTTGGGACAGTCGTACTGCCATTTTGGCCAAAGTCAAGGGTAGGTACGGGTGGATCCAAATTAACCTGGATAGTGACGGGTAGAATTTGACATGTGACTTATGATATTTTGGCCAAAGTCAAGGTCATAAGAGCATGGGGCAAAAATCCACATCGGGAGTTTCATAAGTACTGAAACTTGCTAGATTTGCATACCATTTGGAGTGTGATGATTCTGGCAGGATTCCTTCAGTTTCGTCACGCGATGATATTTGGATCCCGATCCTACTGTGAGTATATGCTACTCCTCGGGAAATTTCTCACTAAACGATCAATGCTATAAACCTAGTAGGTATCTAGAAAAGTGTTAGCGGGGCTACGCCCCCAGGGAAAAGAGGTTCTTAAATTAAGGAATTTCGCGAAAGCGTTGGAAAACCTCCCTCGAAGTACCGACACTGGCCTGGCTGAACGGTTAAGCAAGTATTGTGCGGTGGGATTGATCCCGACTAATTCTTCCTTTATGGTTTGAGGAGGGATTCGAGAGACAGTGGGAGCCATCCTGTTTAGACAAACTAAAAACTATTCTAAACTTGCAAGAGCATCATGCTGAGTGTTTCTTCTTCTCTCTCCTAATTGCAGCGACCAATCGACATGACTGGACTTAAGTTACTTCTAGATAAAAACATACTGACAGGGCCAAACTACAAAGATTGGCTCAGGAATGTCAAGATGGCAATCACTTACGACAAGCTGGGGTATCTTCTTACCACCAAAGCTCCCCCCGTCCCAGGTCCCACCTCCAGCGTCGATGATAAGGAAATCCGTAAGACTTGGGAGATTGATTGCGCGAAGGCCAAGTGCCTCGTGCTTGCCTCTATGGACAACGAACATCAGAGGAGGCACGAGAATATGGACCTGGAATCCATATTTCTTCATACAAAAGAACTGTATGGAGAGCAGTCTCGTATCGCAAGATACGAAGTGTCGAAGAAGTTATTTTCGGCAAAATTGGCCGTCGGATCATCGGTAGCGGAACACGTGCTTAAGATGATTGGCTACATTGAGTAGCTCGCGGAACTTGGGACTACGTTGGAGAGTGAGCTCTATATGGACTTAATTCTCCAGTCCCTTCCTTCCACTTACGACCAGTTTATACTGAACTTCAACTTACAAGAAAAAGAAGTTGAACTTTCAGAACTCCTCAACATGCTGAGGAGCGCAGAGGGCACCCTACAGAAAAGTAGGGAAACATCCACTTTGTTTATAGGAGGATCTTCTTCTTCTAGGTTCAAGGCGAAAGACAAGGGAAAGAAGAGGAAAGCCCCCGCCAAACCAAGGGGCGGTGTTAGTAAAGTGGATACAAAGGGAAAGGAAAAGGCAACAAATATAGCGGGGAAGCTTGTGGGTAAAGAAGAATGCTTCTATTGTCATAAGAGTGGACACTGGAAGAAAGATTGCAAGGCTTGGAAGGCCAGGACACAGGAACTGAAGCAGGTTGCGGCTTCAGCTTCAGGTGTGTATGTTATTGAAAACTGTCTTTCAATAAACTCTACTTCCTGGGTATTGGATACCGGATCAGGATCTCATATCTGTAATTCTTTGCAGGCGTTGAGAAACCGTAGGGTTTTGAAGGCAGGTGACATGACCCTCAGAGTTGCGAACGGAGCTAGCATGGATGCTAAAGCCGTGGGGGACTATCACCTGGGAATGTCAGATGGACATGTTTTGGTTTTACGCAATTGCTTTTTTGTACCCAACGCAACTTGTAATATCATTTCTGTATCTTTGGTTTCTAAAGAAGGTTATGAATTTGCGTTTGTAAGTAATGTTGTGAACATTCACCTTAATCAAGTTTTGATTGGGTCAGGTACATTGAGCAATGGTATATACGTATTAAACCAACCACAGATTTTCAATGTCCAGAATACACACAAAAGAAAGTCTTCGGAAATAAATCAGACTTTCTTATGGCATTGTAGACTAGGTCACATCAATGAGAGAAGGTTGACGAAGTTACATACAGAAGGATATTTGAATCCGTTCGAATATCAATCGTATGCCACTTGTCAATCCTGTCTCAAAGGAAAGATGACAAAGACTCCGTTCACTGGACACGGAGTAAGAGCGAGCGAGCTCTTGGGACTCGTACACAGCGACATGTGCGGTCCAATGTCTACACATGCGCAAAGCGGTTATTCTTACTTCATTACTTTTATGGATGATTTTTCAAGGTACGGTTATGTCTTCTTAATGAAACATAAGTCCGAATCCTTTGAAAAGTTCCAGGAATATAAGAATGAAGTAGAAAAACAAACTGGCAAAAGTATCAAGATTCTAAGATCGGATCGAGGTGGAGAATACTTAAGTGCCGAGTTCCTGAATTACTTAAAAGAGAATGGAATTCTCTCTCTCAGCTTACTCCTCCGTACACTCCGCAACATAACGGTGTATCGGAGAGACGGAACCGGACCCTATTGGATATGGTACGGTCCATGATGAGTAACGCTGAGTTACCGCGATCATTCTGGGGGTATGCACTAGAATCAGCTGCATACCTTTTGAACCGAGTTCCCACTAAGACTGTGCCTACCACACCATATGAAATGTGGTGTGGGAAGAGGCCCCATCTCAGTCAGATTAAGACTTGGGGAAGTCCAGCTTTTGTCAAAAAGCAGCATGCGGACAAGCTCGAGGCACGCTCAGTACAGTGCAAGTTTGTGGGATATCCAAAGAACTCCAAGGGATATTTCTTCTACTGCGAAGAGGAACAAAAGGTTTTTGTTTCTCGTCACGCCCATTTTCTAGAACACCAGTTCTTAGAAAAGGAAATTAGTGGTATCGCAGTAGAACTGGAAGAAATTCCAGAACCACAGACTATTACTGAAAGCTTAGTGGAACCAGAGGGTTCAAAAGAATAGGACATTCCTACGCCGCTCCGCAGGAGTAGTAGGCAGTCTCATCCGCCCGAGAGATACTACTATTTTCTCATAGACGGGGATAGAGAGGATTGCATCATAGATTATGATGAGCCTACTAGCTTCCAGCAGGCCGTTCAGAGCGTTGACTCGGTAAAATGGCTGGATGCAATGCGGACCGAAATGGAGTCCATGTACACCAACAAAGTATGGACGTTGGACATTGCTCCAGACAGGGTAAAACCCGTAGGATTCAAGTGGATCTTCAAAAGGAAGATTGGTGTAGATGGACAGGTTGAGACCTATAAAGCTAGACTTGTTGCAAAGGGTTTTCGTCAAAGACCTGGTTTGGACTATGACGAAACCTTTTCTCCAGTGGCTATGCTGAAATCCATTCGGATCCTTCTTGCCATTGCTGCCTTCCACGATTATGAGATTTGGCAGATGGACGTAAAAACCGCTTTTCTAAATGGAAATTTAGAGGAGTGTGTCTATATGGACCAGCCAGAGGGTTTCATTCAGAGTGGGAGCGGCGGAAAAGTGTGCAAGTTGCTTAAGTCCATCTATGGACTAAAGCAGGCATCGCGGAGTTGGAACATCTGCTTTGATGAGACGGTCAAAGAATTTGGCTTTATCAAAAATCCAGATGAACCATGCATCTATAGTAGATTTGTAGCGAGAACTGTAGTATTCCTCGTTTTATACGTGGATGACATTCTCTTAATAGGAAATGACATTCCTATGCTACAATCTGTCAAGGGGTTCTTGTCACACAGGTTCTCCATGAAAGACCTGGGTGATGCCTCATACATCCTGGGGATCCGGATCCATCGTGATAGATCCAAGAGGATATTGGGACTTTCACAGTCCAGGTACATCGACACCATACTAAAAAGATTCAGTATGGAAGATTCCAAGCGCGGTAACCTACCGGCTTGTCACGGGATCACCCTCTCTAAAGAGATGTCTCCCAAGACTGATTTGGAGAGGGATCGCATGTCTATTATACCCTACGCTTCTGCGGTAGGCTCTATAATGTATGCGATGTTGTGTACCAGACCGGATGTAGCTTATGCACTGAGTGTAGTAAGCCGGTATCAGTCAAACCCTGGGGAGAAACACTGGATAGCGGTAAAGAACATTCTCAAGTACCTGAGAAGGACTAAGGAGATGTTCTTGGTGTATGGCGGGAAAGACCTCCAGATCGAGGCCTTTGCTGACTCCAGCTTCCAGAGTGACAAGGATGATTCCAAGTCCATGTCGGGCTTTGTCTTTACCCTCAATGGAGGGGCGGTGTGTTGGAAGAGTTCCAAACAGTAAACCGTTGCAGACTCGACTATGGAAGCGGAATACATCGCTGCATCTGATGCCGCAAAAGAAGCCGTCTGGATGAGGAAGTTCTTGAAAGAACTTCAGGTGGTTCCGTCCATTGTTGATCCAATACCTCTGTATTGCGACAACAACGGGGCTATAGCTTTAGCGAAGGAACCCAGGTCCCATCAGAAATCCAGACACATCTTAAGGCGGTATCACCTGATCAGGAAAATCGTGAATCGCCAGGAGATCGAGGTTCGGAGGGTTGCTTCAGAAGAAAACACTGCAGATCTATTCACCAAGGCCTTGCCCCAGACTCAGTTCGAGCGGCTGATCGAGATGATAGGTCTTCGTTACGCCAGTACATGGCCTTAGTGCAAGTGGGAGATTGTTAGTGTATATGCCCTAGGGGCCATTACTGTATCATACTGGTTTGTATATTACTTAATGGAAGCTTGGGATATTCACCTTGTATATACAATCTTGCTCAAAATGGTAGTATGCTACTTGGTTTATTTCTACTTCAATGTGTACATGTGTTTATTTTAGTATATCACCTATACACATTAGTGGAGCCCTTAGGATCTTTGCTTGATTACCAGCGTTGTGATGGCAGTCACACTAGTGGGGGCTGGGTAATCTATAAGCACATCCTTATACAGGTCCCTAGTCGCAGGACTATCGAGACAGGGCATCGATACTCCGGAGTAGACTAGCGTATGCGCTTCTCATCGCAGTATGGGAGATGGTCTGTCCCACAGCCATCAGTACGTCGTACTGGAGATAGTATACGGGTGCTCGTTAGGTTACGAGTACACTGGACAGGACTCGTCGGGAACTGACAGGTTGGTATTATACCTATCGTCAGTTATCAGTTCCCAGGTGACATGAGTACAGCTTAGTCCGCTGACTTGACACTGTCACTTCGCCTCGAGTGTGTTCCCACTATACTTTGATTACTACCCTACCACGGCTCAAAGGAGTTGTGCAAACAGGTAGTAGTTGGGTACAGTCCCAAAGCACTTGGAGGCAGTGACGGTTAGACAGGATTCGTCTCTCCCGGTATTGGGGGTTGACATCGCGCTGTGTCTAGGAGAGCCATTACACGAGTAGTCCCTGGCCAGGGCAATCGAGATATACTGGTAGGCTTCCAGTGTTATCTCAGGGTGTTTTGGGTTTCACTCCGACACGACTTGTACCGCTATTAAGGGACTGACGTTTACCGCCCTCCTAGGCCCGCCATGCGATGTATCAGACGAACATACCGGACTGTACGTAGACTGTCACATTCAGACTCAGTAGGAGTTCAGATGGGGTTCACCTCGTCAGTCTTCTTATCGGCATCTACCTGGGGACCGTTACGCACAGCTAGTGCCGCTTGCGGTCTGTGGTTAAACCCACTGCCAGCGTAGTGTCGAGTCTTTAGAGTCCCACACAGAGGGATATTCTCTTTTGGGCAAAACAGAGTAGAGGTCGCATGGTTTTGCGACAGGGTTCGTTCTCATCCGCGCACTTGTGCACGTTTGGAGTCCGGACGGATATTACTAGCGGGCTCTGGTTTGAGCCAGATACTAGTATATGTTTTGGGGTTAGTTTTATCTCATTGTGTTCATGTTCCTCGGAACAAGAATGCGGGTGTGTATGCACAATTAGTTGAGGCGGAGGAAGAGGATTTTCATTAAGGTTTCGGAACGGGTGTGTATGCACAGTTGACAGTCGTCTTTTTCCAAACCCTAATGAATTTATGATATATCAATTAATAATATTAATTAAATGAAATTGTGTTATGGTTGGGTTTGTTGACTTCTTGACCAAGGTTGACTTGTTGACCATGGTTGAAACTTTGACTATAATCATTACATATCAAAGATGCTCTTTGATTCTAGCAAAACCATTTAATGTGTGCAATGATAATTGTCATTCCAAACCATCCATCAACAATTTCATTTAGATTATTATTATTAATTTGATAATTCATTTCATATTATGTTATGGTTGTAAAAAGTTATTCATTCTATGATAACACTTCTCTCTCCTCTCTTCTTCTTCCTCCTCCTCTAGTTAAAGGAGACTCACTCTCATGTGTTGAGAAACCCTCTCCTTGAGATAAGAACACCCCAAAACCACTCTCTACTCACTCTAGGGTTAGAGGTCTAGCAAGCCAAAGATCCTAGTTCTCTCAAAGTTCGAGAAAGGAGCCCGAAGGTTGAACCCTCAGGTGGATCCATCTTTGACGGAAGAAGGCGACGAGGAAAGCACCATCCAAGCTCTACAAAGGTTTTAAGAAGAAGGAGTTCAAGTTAGGTATAATATCTTTTCCGAGTAGCTAACTCTCTTTAGCTTGGTAGCTAGTTTAGTTTAGAAAAGATCCCGACTTTTGTTAGTCCATGTTGCCTAATGCGCTAAAAATTTGTTTTTTATACCGTTTCCGCTTCCCCGCAAGAACCGGGGTTGGCAACGTGGACTTACAATAGAAAAGATACCCCCTGGAGTTCTTTGGGTATCCCACAAACTTACACAGTACTGAGCGTGCCTCGAGCTTTTCCGCATGCTGCTTTTTTACAAAAGCTGGACATCCCAATTTCTTAAGGTACTTGAGACAGGGTTTCTTCCCACTCCATATCTGATATGGGGTGGTAGGCACAGTCTTGGTTGGAGCTTTGTTCAAGAGATATGCAGCCGTTTCTAGCGCATAACCCCAGAAGGATCGCGGTAACTCAGCCTTACTCATCATGGAATGAACCATATCCAATAGGGTTCGATTCCACCTTTCCGATACACCGTTGTGTTGTGGTGTGTATGGAGGAGTAAGATGAGAGAGAATTCCATTCTCTTTTAAGTAGCCCAGAAACTCGGCACTCAAGTATTCACCACCTCGATCAGATCTCAGTGTCTTGATACTTTTGCCTGTTTGTTTTTCAACTTCATTCTTGTATTCATGAAATTTCTCAAAGGCCTCGGATTTGTGCTTCATCAAGAAGACATGCCCATACCTAGAGAAATCATCTGTGAAAGTAATGAAGTATGAATAACCACTTCGCGCATGTGTAGACATTGGACCACACACATCACTGTGTATGAGTCCTAAGAGCTCGCTTGCTCTTTCTCCGTGTCCAGTGAACGGAGTCTTTGTCATCTTTCCCATGAGACAGGATTCACAAGTGGCATAAGACTGATACTCAAACGGATTCAAGTATCCCTCTTTATGTAACTTTATCAACCGTGTCTCATTAATGTGACCCAGTCTACAATGCCATAAGAAAGCCTGATTTGTTTCCGGAGACTTTCTTTTAAGTGTGTTCTGGACACTGAAGATCTGAGCTTGATTCAATACGTATATCCCGTTTTGTAATGTACCTGACCCAATCAGAACTTGATTTAGGTGGATTTTAACTACATCGCTCACAAAAGATATTACAAGTCACACCTGTTACATAAAAACAGTTACGCAGAAACAATATCTGCCCAGTTGTCAGTCCTAGATGATATTCCCCTACGGATTCAGCATACATGCTCATTCCGTTAGCAACCCTGAGAGTCATATCACCTTTCGTGATAACCCTACGGTTTCTCAGAGCCTGTAACGAGTTACAGATATGAGCTCCTGATCCGGTATCCAATACCCAGGAAGTAGGGTTAACTGACATACAGTTCTCTATTACAAACACACCCGAAGCCGAAGCCACAACATGCTTCGAATTCTGGCTACTGGCTTTGCCAGCCCTGCAATCCTTCTGCCCATGTTCATTCCCGTAACAATAGGAACATCCCTCTTTTACTGCATCCATTCCTGAAACTTTTGCCTTTCTCTTACTTTCTACTTCCCTGGTTTCCTTCAGGGTAGTAGGTAGAGACTGTTGAACTAAGTCAGCATTTGACCCGTTCTTCAACGTGGTCTTCAGGTCTGAGAGCTCGAAAGAGCTGGTCTCTGTAAGGACGTTGCCCCCTACAGATGACCCGATAGCCAACCTCGCTGGAAGCAATTCGTTCGATGTCTCATATCTTGTGATACGAGATTTCTCTCCATATAAAACTTTGTTATGGAGGAAGATAGAAGCTGAGTCCATCTTCTCGTGCTGCCTCTGGTATATACCATAAACTGAGGCTAACACGAGGCACTTGGCTTTCGCACAGTCTTCTTCCGATGTCCTACGGATATCAATATCCATGACAGGGGAAACTGAACCTGAGACGGCAGGGGTTGGATCAGTCAAGAGGTGTCCCAGCTTGTCCTGGGCAATGGACATCTGGACAGACCTTTGCCAGTCAAAACAGTCAGATTCAGTCATTTTATTATCTAGATGTAACCTAGGTGCGGTCATTTGGTCGCTGCAATTAAGAGAGAGAGAAGAAAACACTTAGCATGATGCTCTTGCAAGTTTAGATTGGTTTTTAATTTATCTAAACAGGATGGCTCCCACTGTCTCTCGAATCCCTCCTCAAACCACAAAGGAAGAATTAGTCGGGATCTTTCTCACCGTACAATACTTGCTTAACCGTTCAGCCAGGCCAATGTCGGTACTTCGAGGGAGGTTTTCCAACGCTTTCGCGAAGTTCCTTAATTTAAGAACCGCTTTTCCCTTGGGGCGCAGCCCCCCTAACACCTTTCTAGACACATACTAGGTTTATAGCATTGATCGTTAAGTGAGAGTTTTCCCGAGGAGTAGCATATACTCACAGTAGGATCGAGATCCAAATATCATCGCGTGATAAAACCGAAGGAATCCTACCAGAATCATCACACTCCAAATGGTATGCAACGCTAGCAAGTTTCAGTACATATGAAACTCCCAATGTGGATTTTTGCCCCATGCTCTTATGACCTTGACGAAGGTCAACAAATCATAAGTCACATGTCAAGTTCTACCCGTCTTTATCCAGGTTAATTTGAACCCACCCGTACATACCCTTGAGGAAGGTCAACAAGGTAGCATGACTGTCCCAGACCAACGCATCTATCTATGCTACATATGAACACCCAACAGCTACCAATTACTATGCCTTGACGAAGGTCAACAAGCATAGCTTGAATACTATTGAATATCCATACGAAATGACGGAGGGCTACGAATGGTTTTGGCGAAACCGTGAACGTAGTGAACTTGATATAATCGATGGAACGAGATAGCTTTTAAAAAGAGTGGTTCAAGCTCCGCGTTTAAAAGTTTAGTTTTGAAAAGAACCGAGTGGTTTTCAAAGTGTTCCAATCGACTTTTACTTGGTTTATTTTCTTGCATTAGTTCTTTTAATGCGTCCCATCATTTAATCCTACCATTGCAGAAAACAACCAAAATATGACGTACGCTTATGCCATTCGCATTCGCCACGGGGCCCCGTCATCACCCGTAAGGTTACTTAACTAACGACAGAGCGGGGGCTGGGCTAGCGCGGCTGTAAAACATAAGCAACGCCTAAATAGTTATCATATATATAAATATATAGCAATGATAGACATTACAGATCACAGATGAATACATTGGATATACTAGGAATCCGCAATCCGTTCGAGCCTGCAACGAAAAAAGGATTACACGGTCACGGTGAATAGCCAATACCCCACCCAAGACCCCTACGGGTGCGGCAAACTACCTGCCAAGTACCCGAAGCGAAGCAACCTCCCTCAACATCGTGAGTAGGCCACTCGGCACTTCGAGATACCCGGTAGTTTGTGCACCCCCTCCATGGGTCAATCCTAGGAGAAAAAACAGTAAAAAGAATTATACAATGACGGCTACAACCCCGACCCGGTTGTGCGGCCAAACAAATAATAATATTACATCAATTTACATATTACAATGAATGAAAGAAAAAGAAACACTCATCTCACATCCACCCCGGCTATTCACCCGCGACAATCCAACGCATTCACATACACATACCATCATCAAACACAGATCACAGATATGTATATCCCGACTAATCGACATATAGCGATTAGCCGACGTTCAATACATATAAACATCACCAATATAACCTTTTAGTCAAAGTGTAGTGAAGTTCGATAAAAAATACGGATTTATAGGCTACCAAAAACAAATTTCTTCTCTGGAAAACCTGGGCACATATAAACCATCTTAAAAATCCCAAAACCAAGCCAGAAGAACACTGCACCAAACTCGACTCAGAACCGAGTCAACTCGGCCGCGGTTGCGCGGCAATAGCTTGCTATTGCTGTGGAACCGCGGCGCTTTGATCGATTCACTGGACCAGGTTTGCTGGCGTTCTTCACAAAACCCTGAGATGATTTTTGGAGTATGATATATTTTATTTTGAACAGGAAAAATTTTAACAGAAAGTTAGGGTTTTGATATTTTGGTTTTTCGATTTTTCCGATCAAACTTCCATACACTTTCACTACCTAGCTAGTTTATGTTTAGTTAGGCTCTGATACCACTGTAAGTCCACTTGCCCACCCCGGTGCTTGCGGGGAGGCCGAAAACGGAATAAAAATCAATTTTTTATCACTTTAGGCAACATGGACTAGACAAAGAAGGATCTTTGCTAAACAAAAACAAGCTAAAGCTAACTAGAAACTAGCTAAAGGGTAGAATGGTTATACCTAGGGCTTTATGTCCTTCTCTCCTTGCTCCTTGGAGTAGTAGAAAGGGATCGCCTTTGTCGTCTTCTCACGTCGAAGAAGGATCCACCCGAAAGCCTCAACCTCTGGCTTCAACTCCAAGCTAGAAGTAACTAGGGTGCTAGAAGTGCTAATCCTAGAACCCTAGATGAGAGTAGAGATTATCAAGAAGTGGTTTTTCTCAAGCTCAAGTGTTTCTCAACACATGAGAGGGGAGAGCTTGAGGAAGAGGAAGAACAAGAGAGAGAAAGTAAATGATAGAATGAGAGAATAAACAACCATTCTCACATATATGTGTGAATTATCATAAATTGATAATTAGCTAGATAATTGTCATGATTAATCAAGACATGACCATTATCATTTCATATTTAATGCTAATTGCAAGGATCAAAGCGCATCTTTTATATGGAATGATGATGGTCAACATGTCAACTAAGGTCAACAAGTCAAGATAGTCAAATGGTCAACAACCATAACAATGCACAATTATATTAAACTAATATCAATTAACCATAATACACACATAAGAATTAGGGTTAATAAAATGACAATGGTCATTAACCCTAATCAAAGTCCTCTCCCTCTGTCTCAAGCAACTGTGCATACGCACCCGTATTCGTGATCCGAGGAACACGAATACAAAGAGATAAAACCAATCCCAAATCATATACTAGGATCCGGCTTAAACCAAAACCCGCTAGTATAAGCTGTCCGGACAACAAACGTGCACAAGTGCGCGGATATGAACGAACCCTGTCGCAAAACCATGCGACCTCTACTCATTTTGCCTAAAGGCGAATAGCTCTCTGTGTGGGACTCTAAAGACTCAACACTACGCTGGCAGTGGGTTTAACCACAGACCGCAAGCGGCACTAGCTGTACGTAACGGTCCCCAGGTAGATGCCGATAAGAAAACTAACGAGGTAACCCCATCTGAACTCCTACTGAGCCTGTATGTGACAGTCTCCGTACAGTCCGGTCTGTTCGTCTGATACATCGCATGGCGGGCCAAGGGGGGCGGTGAACGTCAGTCCCCTAATAGAGGTACAAGTCATGTCGGAGTGTAGACCAGAACACCCTGAGATAACACTGGAAACCTACCAGTATATCTCGCTTGCCCTGGCCAGGGACTACTTGTGTAATGGCTCTCCTGGACACAGCGCGATGTCAACCCCCAATACCGGGAGAAACGAATCCTGTCTAACCGTCACTGCCTCCAAGTGCTTCGGGACTGCACCCAAAAACTACCTATTTGCACGACTCCTTTGAGCCGTGGTAGGGTAGTAATCAAAGTGCAGTGGGAACACACTCGAGGCGAAGTGACAGTGTCAAGTCAGTGGACTAAGCTGTACTCATGTCACCTGGGAACTGATAGCTGACGATAGGTATAATACCAACCAACAGTTCCCGACGAGTCCTGTCCAGTGTACTCGTAACCTAACGAGCACCCGTATACTATCTGAAGTACGACGTACTGACGGCTGTGGGACAGACCGTCTCCCACACTGGGATGAGAAGCGCATACGCTAGTCTACTCCGGAGTATCGATGCCCTGTCTCGATAGTCCAACGACTAGGGACCCGTATAAGGATGTGCTTATGGATTACGCAGCTCCCACGAGTGTGAGCGCCATCACAACGCTGGTAATCAAGCAAAGATCCTAAGGGCTCTACTAATATGTATATCAGCGATATGCTAAAAGAAACACATGCACATATTAAAGAAGAGACAAACCAAGTAGCATACTACCATTTCGAGCAAGATTGTATATACAACTGTGAATATCCCAAGCTTCCATCAAGTAATATACAAACTAGTATGATACAGTAATGGCCTCTAGGGCATATACACTAACAGATGTATAGCAACGAAGTCAGTGATACACCACATTCTACGCTTACGGTCACAGAAAAGAAAGTGTAAAACTACAACAGTTGGAATCCGCAACCTCCTTAGACATCGCATGCCTAACCAAATGAATTCCTTCGACATCGCATGCCTAACAATTATAAACCCCGCATTTTAGTCTCATTATCGAAAACTCTTTTCAATATCAAGTCAGGCAATTCAACAAGATTCCCGACATCCGGATCGAATGCTCGCGCAAACTTTAGTAGACGGCCGTACCCCTGATGCCGTCGACGAAGTGCACTATGGCGGAACACCGCTGCCGCGATCACCTGAACGGATTCTTTTGGCGACGGGGTTCTCCTACTGTCACTTGGTCGGGGCTTTGGGGTGTGGCTGTCTGTTAAGTTTACCCGGCGAGTATCCGCGTACGCTCCGTGATTGCGACGGACTTTTGATCACATCAAAATTCCGTGGCAATCGATCATTTGAGACAAACTGCTATGTTTATAACATTCAAATTAGTTATCTCATAACTACCTGTGGATTCCAAATATTGTATCACATTCCAGATAAATAGACAATGTTAAACTTTCCGATCGAATAATCAAACACCCAAGATTTCTCCAATATATCTCAACACTTGAAATCAGTTTAAAAACATCCATCACATGCCACAGTACCAATGGTCCAGCCGTAGAAGGGTCAAGCCAACGCCTCACATGTGGCATGCCGTACTGCCCCAAACCCTAAGGTTTAGAGGTAGTTCAAGACTGTCACATAATCGAGATAAGGTTTGTTGTCTTCTAGAGGGTCCACCGCGTTACTAGCACGACTTAGAACGTTCTTAAACTCGAGAAAAAATCCAACTTTTGAAAAAATTTCCGACAGGGGAAAAAGTGAGTTATTGATATCCGTTCGATCTTTTTAACAGTTTCGAAAAAATATTCGGACAAAGCTAAACAAAGTTAAATTATCTGATCGAATCAACGATTCCCTAATATAACCCAAGAAAACTCAACACTTGAGTGGAATTAAAAAATTCCCAGAAAAAATTAACAAGAATGGACCTAAGAATAATTACATGAAATTTCAGGGACTAAGTCAAATTTGGGCCGCGGGACCGCAGCCAAACCCTTGGTTTGGCCTTGCTTCCTCGGTCAAATATTTGACTCAGTGGACCGTATTTCACAGTAATTCTTAGTTTTTCCTGCTTGTTTTTCTGAGTATTTTTAATTCATAAAAAACCACATTTTTGAAAAATGTACAGAGAAGGGTAAACATCGGGGTTTCCGGGTTCGATCGGACTTTAAACTTCGTCTAGACTTCGCCTAAAGCTCTAGCTTGGCTCTGATACCACTGTAAGGTTGCTAGGCACACGCACAAGGGTCTACGAGGCATCAACCATACCCGATTAAAAAATTAGCCGTGCCGAACAACCCGAAGCCGGATCTTTAAACTAGGGTTTAGGCGAAAACAAACATGTTAAACATTTTAACACTAAGTGAGAGGGATTACAACCATTGTAGATCCGGTCCTTCACTTCTTAAGCTCCGTGTTGAGGTCCCTTCGCTGCGATCATCGTGTTCCGGACTCTCGAGAGGTTCCACGAAGAGAAAGATGCAGTCTTGCTTCCGATCTTCGATACAAAGATGATCTACCATGAAGTTTCGTTAACACAAGCTGTCACGACCCGAAAGAGCACGTGACTGGCCCTCGAACCATATGAAATCTATAGGACTCCATCTGATCCAAGTAAGCCAAAGCCCAGAAATCTAAAACCATTTTAAGAGTAAGTGAAGAAAACTGGTTTAAAGAAGTGAAGGAAAATATGTTTGAAGTCGAGGTTTTTAAATAACTAAGCCGAAGGTGCATTTTTAAAAGGTAAAGTTTTTTCTAAAAATTTCGGCAGAGTTTCTTTTGTAAATACTGGCCCCGAACGGGATACAACAAGCATAACATATATACAATGATAAAAGGCATCCCCAAGCGGGAGCTAGCTCTTCGTCAATTGACGGTCACAACCACACATGCAATATAATATACAAAGCCGAAAGGCGAGGATCGATCCAAAAGAAACACAGTAAGCATGAAAACCGCAATACTACTAAGCGCGACTCTAAGGCCAAATAAAACATCACTAAAGTCTGAGTCTGAAACAATAAACAAATTTGGTTGATGGAAATTCTAGATATAAAGAATAATATAAGTACAATGGTGGTTTTGATGCAAAAGGAACCACCTACCAAATGCAATTCACCCGCAAGGAAGCAATGTGCCAGAAATACCGCAAAGGAACCTGTACGGCAAAACCTGCAAGAACTGTGGCACAACGGGGGTGAGTTGCCAACTCGTGAATAGAGAATAACTACAAGCAGAAACCGAACGCAAGACATAATCCTAGGTCAAAACGATCAGTACAAAATCCCCAATATAAAACATGCAGCCTATAACAAGGCTAGGGTAAATATCTAACCCGAGTGTAATCTCCTGTGCCTGTGTCAGTGCCTCAGGTAGCAATATAACATAAGAATGAGGTATGAATGCATGAGAACATAATACATGTAAATGAAGAAACTGTTTTCATACTTTAGTGAGATTTCCTTTGTATTTTTAAAATGAGGTATCATAATGAAATCAGCATAAAACAGTGCCTAACATCGGCACAAAACGTAATCCAAATATCCCGATATCTCTGTATCCCAATCACAAAATCTAGGGAGCCGTCAGTCCAGACCGGCCCCTACCATCAATCTCAAGACCACGACGGTATCCTCCGGATATCCGACGCGTCAGGTAAAATCACCGGTCGGTAGTGCTCCCCTGCCAGGCTCAACGTCATCACCACATTCATCTTGCCCCGGGGTACCGCACCGGGTCCACCATGTACTCGAAACGGTTCATCCGTCTCCTCGAATCGGGTTTCCAAATCCATCAGCAAACTCATGGTGGACGACTCATACATCATGGGAAAACCGCACTTTTTATTTTAAAAGAGAGAAAATGTTTATCTGTATTTTTGCGGTTTTCCTCCAAATCCAGAAAATCTCACGGAAATCCAAATCCAAAACCTCAGTAACACGTAAAATAGTGAATATATGCATGAGAATCCATGAATGCGGCATAACAATGAATATCAGTATGCATGAAGTAGCAGGTAATAACTACAATGTCTAAACTATTAGCTAATAGGTTATGTCAAGCAATAGTATTTTCTAAGGTGTACGTGACATGGCAATTACCGATGAAGATGTGTGTGAGCCGGCAAGTAAGTGTACGTGGTACATACGCAACATCGGTAATGGTGCTGGTGTCCTAACAGCATGATATCAATAATGGAGTATGAAACATAATATAAGAATGCGATGCAAAGCGAACCACAAAAAAAGTGGGAGCTGAATCTAGACGCAACTATAACTAATCTGCATTAATCTAATATAAGTCCTACAAATGGTGCCTTTTGAAATATCACGAATCATGGGGTTTTGAAAATAGGGGCTACGGTGTTTTTATGAAAAGATACGCCTTTTGAAATGTCCGTAGATCCCTTGACCTGTCTTTTAAAATACCCACGACCCGCTGGTTTTGAAATAGGTAGGAGTCTAATCTAATCTAACAACTACACTAAACTATACAGCTGAACTAACAAGCTGAGCTACAGGTAAGGAAACCGCCTAACATCTAAGTCGATATATATATAGATATAATAGTCGGTGATTCCGCCTCAATAGTATCGCGTACGATACAGTATATCATATGACATCCTCAAGTCATGAGTGCGGATCTATCATCAATGTAAAGCTCATACGGTAAATCGTCGTACGGCATCACAATAGCTGGGTACGGGTCAATATCACACTATCTCATCACACTTCAGGTATCGCTATCAACATATCATATAATCTGGGGTACTATTCTATGTCTAGTATAAATCGATACCATCAATAAAGTATGCATGCGGGGGTAAACACACATCCCAAGCCCGCAAGAATCATATTTCGTATCCCAAATACGAATCATATCACATCACCGATCTCGCGGCACAAAGCCCAATATCATTGACTCATCTCCAAAGTCATCCAATATCATCAACACAGTGCCAGTATAAGTAATATGCAAGGGTGTGCGTGTAGGTGTAATTCTATTCTAGGGTTCGCGACTATGAACTACACTAGTCACTTCTAACCCTACACTATCCATAATACACCTAACTATCATATATAATAACAACTACGGACTGCGGGGGTGCTATACGCCATCCACCCGACTTCCCCCAGTAGATATAATCTACCCACCTAGCGTCTTCATTTGTGGACGTCGCCACGCGCTTGCTTGTCGTCCCGAAGTCTTCATGGGGTACCTACACATCAAAATATCGTATATGCGCATTAAAACCAAATCAAAGCTAAAACGGCACATGAAATCCAAAATGATACGATAAGAGGCCTATAGGTTAAAACCCATGGCACGCCTTCAAAACCATCAACACATCCTCTATAGCGTCGTATAAACGCCAAATAGTCGAGGCAAAACACAATCCACAATTGCAGAATTAAAAATACGGAATACGGAAACATGAATCTAAAACAGCAACTTAGGAAATATGTCCCAGATTTTACCCTAGGTCACTTTATACAAATCTATATATACCAGGGGTCTAACATGAACATGTAGGAGCTACAGAACCAATACGAGCCAAAATGGTGGAACCCAGGCCGCAATTTGCGGCCAATGGGGATAAATTGGCGGCCGGGAAGAAGAAGTGGGAGCTGGGGTCTTGGGGTTAGCTTCCTGGGTGCCTGCACGTGTCACTGTCCAATCAATTTTAATTTAGGGTGTCTCGGATGATAGCAGATTCAATATACCCTTCACAGATTTCATAAATTCCCCGATATCGGTTTCTAAAATCCGTATTATGGTTTAAGCTTCAGGTTTTGGGTTTCCAATTCATACACTAGGGTGATGGTATAACCTCTACTGACCTCAATTCCATATTACAACCCATAAATCATCACAACCCTAACTAGGTTATCCACAAATCCACAATATCACACAATATCGATTCGATCTTAATATGAGGGTAAAGGAAATGCATAAACTAAGTTTAAGGTCCAGAAAATACCTCATTTGGCAACTCAAGAATTTTCTTGAGTTGCCCCTAGTGGCCAAAATCCTTGCTTCTTTAACACCAAGTGTAGATCTAGGGATTGTGCACACATTTAATGAAATGGAGATTGGGTTTTGGGGTTGTTTTAGAGGTGTTTTGGAGCTTGAAGAGGGGAGGGAAAGGAGGTGCAGGAGCAGCAGCAGGAGAAGGGAGAAGAGGGAGGGAAATGAGGGGAGAAATGGTTAAGTCCTTAGTCAATGAAGCCCATACCTCTCTCTCTCACCAACTACCCATTTCTTTATTCTTTTCCTTTTCTTTTTCCTTTTAAAACCCTTCTCACTCAAATAGTAAACCCAAATGAAAAGCATGGCAAGAAAATGCACAAGTGTGAAAAAGTGATATGTGCATGTGTTGCACAAAAAGCTAAAAACCGATTAGCGATTTTTAATCGCGATTAGCACTAAATTAGTGTCAAATTAATCACAAAAACTTTAAAATGTCATAATTCTCTAATTTACCCTATTTTAGAATTTTCCAAAATTTTTCCCCATTTATTTGTATTTAATAATTCCAAAATATTAAAATATTCAATAAAATAATATTAAATTATAAAAATTCCCAAAATTAACATTTTATCTTTTTTGAAATGTTACACAAGCTAACTCTCATTAAAAGAAGTGAACACCCACATCTAAATGGCAAGGATAGATGAGGATGATGAAGTAGGATTTTTGCTCTCATTTGTTTTCTTATTCTCACTCAATTTTCATCACAAAATCAAATCAAGAAAGCTTTTTCATGAAAAGATGAAGGAAGAAGAAGAAGAATAATTCATAAACCTTTTGTGATGAATAATGAAAGGATTAATATGATGAATAATGCAACCATGGTTGACTAAACCATTGTAGAGAATTAACCAAGGGCTAGGGTTTGGGTTGGGTTAAGTATGAGTCATAGATAAATATCAACACAAATATCTTTATCATGACAAAAAGAAACCTTCTAGAATCTACTAGAAGTCTTAACCCTAATCCAATCCCTAATCATGTTTAAACTCCACTAAACATGTTGCATTAGTTATCATATCATGTTACAATATTATATATCACATATACAATATTTATCGTAACAAAATAAAATAATACAATTAACATATATCGCATATATATCAATGTATTACCCGAGTGAGAAAAAGAATCTTTTAGTGAGCTAATATTAGTTAATGTAATTTAATATATCATATATATTATTATACATTAAATTATCGAATCAACACTTGATCCGACAATCCGGCTATATCGCATATAACCGACTAATATTTATCCGTACCGATTCATCGAATCAACACTTGATCCGATGACCCGGCTGATATCAAATATCGTGAGAATAGAATACGGTATCTCATATAGCATTATCCTCGGTCCCGCACATATCACATACGTGCCCCTGCTCCATTTTGCCTGAGTCAAGAAACCTCTGTGTAGGACTCTAAAGAATCGTCAATACGCGGGCAGTAGGTGATGATCATATCAAACACCCATAAGCTGCAAGCGGTCAGCTAAACGTAACAGCTACCCAGGTATTAAGCGCTCAGAAGATCAACAAGCAAGCCTGTACATTCTCCTGTGAATCCAAATAGTAACACCCCCGTACAGTCCGGTCTCGTTGTCTGATATGTTGCATATCTCGCCTACGGGTGGTAAACGTCAGACCCCAGTAGCTTGATAAGTCGTGTCGATTTGAGGTCTATAACAGTTCGAGAAACTACTGATAACACTTACCAGTAAATCTCAGCAACGCTGGACAAGGATTTCCGGTTATAGCCAATCGAACACAGCACAACATCAACTCTCTATACCGGGAGAGACGAATCCCCTCCTATCGCTCATTTCCTCCATGTGATTCGGGACTGTACCCAAAAGCCACCTTTTTGCACGCCCTCTTGGACGTGGTATGATGGAAATCAAAGCACAGTGGGAATCACACAAGTCTCTATGACAATCTCGGGTCAACAGACTACTCTGTACCAGTGTCACCGGAGAACTGCCATCTGACGTGAGGTATAATACCATCTGGGAGTTCTCGGCGAGTCCGTCCACTGTACCCAGTCTCCACTGAGCACCCATACACCATCCTTGATGTCATACACCAATGGATATTGGATCATCCATCGCCCATCATATGGGGTCAAGATGCGTATACGCTAGTCTACTCTGGTGTATCGATGCCCTGTCTCGATACACCCTCGACTAGGAACAGTTATAGGATGTACTCGTCGACTACCGTGGCCCTACTAGTATGATCTCATCATAGTCCCAGTAGTCGAGTACATATCCTAAGGGCTTTATCAACATGTATAATATAGAGACAATCAGAGTACATGTTAAGATAAAGTACAACCAGATAGCATACTATCATGTTGAGCAAGAAAGTCCTTCCTATATATGTCCAAGCATCCACTACAATATACATCGTATGTACAGTAATGGCCTCTAGGGCATACATATAACTAACAAATGGCCTGCCTGAAACTGGTAGGATCATCTTCTTCCAAGATGCAATCCTCTCGATCCCCGTCTATGAGAAAACCGTAGTATCTCTCGGGCGGATGAGAAATCCAACCAGATCTGCGGAGTGGCTGAGGTTTGTCTGGGGTTATTGAATCCAGTGGTTCCTCCAAATCTTCAGTTACATTTTGTGGTTCGTGGATTTCTCCAAGTTTACCGAGCTCCCACTAGTTTCTTTTGCAAGAAACTCCCTTTCTAAAAAGGTAGCATGGCGAGATACAAACACTTTCTGTTCTTCAGTGTGGTAGAACAGATATCTTAGTGAATCTTTAGGATATCCCACAAATTTACATAGAACTGACCGTGCCTCTAGCTTGTCAGGTTTCTGTGTTTTCACATAGGCCGGACAACCCCATATCTTAAATCGCTTAAGATATGGATTTCGTCCACTCTATACTTCATATGGAGTCTTAGGCACAGACCTGGATGGAATGTAGTTCAATAGGTATGCCGCTGTCTGAAGTGCATGTCCCCAGAATGTAAGAGGCAACTCAACACTACTCATCATGGAGCGAACCATATCCAATAGGGTACGATTCCTCCGCTCTGATACACCGTTGTGCTGTAGTGTATAAGGAGGAGTAAGCTGAGGAAGAATTCCATTCTCTTTTAAGTAATCTAGGAATTCCTTACTTAAGTATTCCCCTCCCCTATCCGATCGAAGGATCTTGATACTTTTGCCAGTCTGGTTCTCTACTTCGTTTCTGAATTCCTTGAATTTCTCAAAAGCTTCAGATTTGTGTTTCATAAGATACACATATCCGAATCTAGAGAGATCATCAGTGAATGTGATGAAGTACGAGAACCCACCCCTTGCATGTACAGACATCGGACCACACACATTACTGTGTATGAATCCTAAGAGCTCTGCTGCTCTTTCTCCATGTCCGGTGAACGGAGATTTGGTCATCTTTCCTTTGAGACGAGACTGACAAGTTTCATAAGATGAAAATTCGAACGTATTCAAGAGTCCATCTTTATGCAACTTACTTAGTCTTTTCTCTCCGATATGACCAAGTCTACAATGCCACAAGGAGGATTCGTTCGTATCTGAACTCTTCCTCTTGCGTGTGTTTTGTACATTGAGAACTGTATTATGATTTAGAACATAGATACCATTACACAGTGTACCTTCTGCAACTAGTACCTTATCAAGGTAAATGTTCATGATATTTCTATCAAGAACAAAGTTATATCCATCTTTATCAAGTAAAGACACTGATATTATGTTGCAAACCATGGAAGGTACATAGTAGCAATTGTTCAAAATCATAGTATTTCCATTTGGCAATACTAGGTGATATTCACCGACGGCTGCAGCATTAACTTGTGCTTCGTTCCCTACCCTGAGGGAGATATCACCAGGTGCAACTTTCCTACTTTTTCTTAGTCCCTGCAATAAATTACAGATATGAGATCCTGATCCGGTATCAAGTACCCAGGAGGTAGGGCTGACCGAAAAGCAGTTCTCAATTACAAGAACACCTGAAGTAGATGCAATACTATGCTTCTTCTTCAACTGGGTATCCTTGGAATCCATACAATCATCTTTCCCTTACTCATACTTATGACTATTGTCGTAAGTTAGAGCCGAACCGACGTTCCCCATCCCCGAATAAGAATTCGGATCGGTCAAGCGATACATTTTATTATCTGGATTAGGGCGTGAAATGGTTGCTACCTGGAGAGAGAGAAAAGAAACACTCAGCGTGCGCTCTTGCAAGATTAGATTGGTTATTAATTTATCTAACCAGGATGGCTCCCACTGTTTTCTTAAATTCTTCTTCAAACCCTAAAAGAAGAACTTGTTAGGATTAATCGCACGTCACAATACTTGCATAACCTTTCAGCCAGGCTAGTGTTGGTACTTCGAGGGAGGTTTTCCAACACTTTCGCGAAGTTCCTTAATTACATAACCTCTTCTCCCTGGAGGCGTAGCCCCGCTAACACCGTTCTAGACATCTACTTGGTTTATAGCATTGATTGTTAAGTGAAATAATCTGCCGAGAGTAATCCAACTCATCAGTGGGATCGGGATCCAACTATCATTGTGTGATGACCTAGATGGAATCCACTCTAGTCACCACACTGCAGAAGGTATGCTAAATCTGCAAGTTTCCTGTATATTTGAAACTGCCGATTTGGTTTTTGCCCCTAGGACCCTAGTGACCTTGACGGAGTCAACAAATCAAAGAGACCTAGTCATGTTCAACCCGTCATTATCTGGATTGCATTAAACCCACCCGCATAACCTTTGACGGAGTCAACAAGATTATACGACTGTCCTAACCAGTCCTATATAGTGTTACAACAAGCACCACTCAGCTACCGTACACTACGACTTGACGGGGTCAACAAATGCAGCACGAATACTAAGTGTTACTTGTAAGAAATGATGGAGGGCTACGGCTGGGTTATTAGCGAAAAACCCGTTAACGTAATGAACTTGATATCGTTAAAGGAACCTGAGTGGTTTTACAAATATATAGTGGCGAAAACTATTGCTAAAGAGGTCACTCCGTGTGAAGGGATCTCGGCTCTTTCCTCGTCGAATGAGGTGCAGGATATTCCAAACTAAATACCTCGATGCAAAGAAAGAATAATCGACTATAGTGAAGTTATTACCCTGACGCAAACTTCTGTCCAAGGGGTCACTCCCGATGAAGGGATTTCGGCCCTTGCCTCGTCGAATGAGGTGCTGGGTATTCATAACCGAATACCTCTATGCAAAACAAAAGAGAACGTCCTTGCAATAACAGCTTTTTGAAAATTGTTCCAACAACATCTTTTAGGTTTATTTTCTTTGCATTAATATAATGCGTCCCATCAATTAATCCTACCATTGCAGAAAACAACGAAAATATGACGTACGCTTATGCCATCCGCATTTGCCACGGGGCCCCATCATCACCCTTAGGTTACTTAACTAACGACAGAGTGGGGGCTGGACTAGCGCGGATGCAAAACATAAGCAACGCCTACTAGATATCATATATAGATATATACATTCGTCAGATGCAATGATAGCCATTCCAGATCACAGATGAACACATTGGATATGCTAGGAATCCGCGTTTCGCTCGAGCCTGCTACGAAAAACGGATTACACGGTCGCGATGAATAGCCACACCCCACCCTAGACCCCTACGGGTGCGGCAAACTACGCGCCAAGTACCCGAAGTGAAGCAACCTCCCTCAACAACGTGAGTAGGCCACTCGGCACTTCAAACTACCCTGTAGTTTGTGCACCCCTCCTTGGGTCTATCCTAGGAGCAAAAATAGTAAAAGAAATAATATACAATGGAGGCTACAACCTCAACTCGGATGTGCGGCCATAAAAATAATATTACATCAATTTATAATTTACATCAAAGGAAAGATAAATAAACTCTCATCTCACAAACCCCGGCTATTTATCCGCAACAATCCAACAAGTTCATATACACAATCCAACATCACAGATCACAGAAATGTACAGCCCCCACTAATCGACATATAGCGATTAGTCGACGTTCAGTACATATATCAGATTACAGATATAATCAATTAGCTAAAGTTTATAGAACTTCGATCAAAATTTCAATTTGAAACTACCCCAAACACAACACTGTTTTCAGAAGAATCTGGGCAGAAATAAATCATCTTAAAAATCACAAAACATCAGCCCGAACACACTGCAGGAAAAACGAGTCGCGACCGAGTCGACGCGGCTGCGGATCCGCGGCGAAACTCTTGGTTTCGCTGCGCTTCCGCGGCAGTATGATCGAGTCATGGACTCGATTTTCTTGGGTGTTCCTAAAAAACCCTGCACGTATTTTTCAGGTGTGTGGAAATATTTTTAGACCTGTTTTTATAAACGGCAGAAAACACTAAAATTTGATGTATTTTGCGATTTTTTCCAGATCAAAGTTCTAAACACTTTGCCAACATGTTAGTTGTTGTTTAGCTAGGCTCTGATACCACTGAAAGGTCTATGTTACCCACCCCGGTTCTTTCGGGTAGGCGGAATAGGTAAAAATCAAATTTTTCTCACAAGGAAATATAGACCAACTATGAAGGATCTTTGCTAAACAAAAACTAACAAACGAAATACAAGTTCTAGCTACTAGGTTAGATGGTTATACCTAGTTCTTGAACTCCTTCTCTTCTTGTTGTGGTCCTCCTTCTTGCTTGCTCCTTGGAGTGGTGTAGACGGCTCCTCCTCTTCGTATTCTCTTTGCCGAAGAAAGATCCACCCGAAGGCCTCTACTTTGAGCTCCTACCTCAATAAAGAGGTAACTAGAGTGCTTGGCTTGCTAGACTAAGAACCCTAGAATGAGTATAGAGTTGTCTTGATGGTTTTATAAGCTCATGTTTTTCAACACATGAAAGAAGAGAGCTTTGAGAGAGGAAGAGGGAGAGCTTTGCATGAGAGAGAAAGAGCAAGAGAGAATAAGAGGATAAATCCCAACCTTGCTCTCATATGAGAATAATAATAATAATAACTAAAGAAAATTGTGATGGTTAGTTGAAATGACCATTATCATTTCACATCTAATGCAATTTGCAAGAATCAAGAAGCATCTTGCAAAAGAAATGATCATGGTCAAATGGTCAACAAAAGTCAAATGGTCAACCGAAGTCAAATGGTCACACTAACCATGGCACAATTATCCTTAATTAATATTATTAATCATATTTCTCATTCTCATCAGGGTTTAGAAAAAGTCAACTGTCAAAAACCATAATGAGATTCCTCTGCCTCTGTCAACTGTGCATACACACCCGTATCTGTGTTCCGAGAAACACGAATACAATGAGACAAAACCAATCCTCAAAACAAATACTAGGATCTGGCCTAAACCAAAGCCCGCTAGTAATAACTGCCCGGACACCAAACGTGCACAAGTGTGCGTATGTGAACGAACCCTGTCGCAAAACCATGCGACCTCTACTCTGTTTTGCCCAAAGGCGAACAACCCTCTGTATGGGACTCTAAAGACTCGACACTACGCTGGCAGCGGGTTTAACCACAGGCCGCAAGCGGTACTAGCTGTATCTAACGGTCCCCAGGTAGATGCCGATAAGAAGACCGATGAGGTGAACCCATCCGAACTCCTACTGAGCCTGAATGTGAAAATCTCCGTACAGTCTGGTCTGTTCGTCTAAAAGTATCGCATGTCAGGCCTAGGGGGCAGTAAACGTCAGACCCCTAATAGTGGTACAAGTCGTGTCGGAGTGTGGCCCAGAACACCCTGAGAAACTACTTGAAACACTACCAGTAATCTTGTAGGGTTACTAGGCACTCTCACAAGAGTCTATAAGGCATCAACCATGCTCGATTTAAAATTTAGACGTGCCGAACAACCCTAACCAAGATCTATAAACTAGAGATTAGGCGAAACAAAGTATGTTAAACACTTTAACATCTAAGAGTTTGGAATTACAACCTTTGTAGTTCGGTCCTTCATTTCATAAGCTCCGTGTTCAGGTCCCTTCGCTGCGATCATCAAGAATCCGGACTCTAGAGAGGCTCCACAAAAGAAAGATGCAAGCTTGCTTCCGATCTTCGATAACAAAGATGATCTACCTTGAAGTTTCATTAACACAAGCTCTCACTTATAAATGAAGTGAACACCCTAATCTAAATGGCTAGGATAGATTAGGATGATGAAGTAGGATTTTAGCTCTCATTTGTTTTCTTAAACTCACTCATTTTCATCACTAATGAAAAGCTTGAAAGCTTTTCCATCAAGAACTCAAGGAAGAAGAAGAAGAATCCTTTTGTGATGAATAATGAAACTCTAGTGTGGTTAGAATTGCAACCATGGGTTAAGTATGAAGACTTAACCCATGTAGAGATTTAACTAGGGTAAAGGGTTGGGTTGGGTTAAGAAAATATCTATGCAAAATATCCAAGTCAAAGTCAAAGCTTCAAGAAGCTTCTTGAAAGCTTCAGGAAGATTTAATCCTAATCCAAACCCTAACCTCAATTAAACTCCACAAAACATGTTGCATTTATAACCATAACATCTTACAATATTATATATCACATATGTAATATTTTTTGTAACAAAATAAAATAATACTATTAACATATATCACATATATATCAATGTATTACCCGAGTGAGAAAAAGAATTTTTAAGTGAGCTTATATTAGTTAATGTAATTTAATATATCAAATATATAATTATACATTAAATTATCGAATCAACACTTGATCCGATAATCCGGCTATTTTGCAAATAACCGACTAATATAATCTGTATCAGTTCATCGAATCAACACTTGATCCGATGACCCGGCTATATCGCATATACCCGGTCGATATCTCATATCGTGAGAATCTAATACGGTATCACATACACGTATTGTTCTCGATCCCGCACATATCACATATGTGCTCCTACTCCGTTTTGCCTGAGTCAAGAAAACTCTGTGTAGGACTCTAAAGAATCGTCAATACGCCGGCAGTAGGTGATGATCATATCAAACACCCACAAGCTGCAAACGGTCAGCTAAACGTAACAACCACCCAGGATTGAGCGCTCAGAAGATCAACAAGCAAGCCTATACATTCTCCTGTGAATCCAATCAGTAACACTCGCATACAGTCCGGTCTCTTCGTCTGATATGTCGTTTATCTCGCCTAGGGGTGGTAAACGTCAGACCCCAGTAGCTTGATAAGTCGTGTCGATATGAGGTCTATAACAGTTCGAGAAACTACTGATAACACTTACCAGTAAATCTCAGCAACCATGGCCAGATATTTCCAGTTATAGCCAATCGAACAGAGCACAACATCAACTCCCTATACCGGGAGAGACGAGTCCCCTCCTATCGCTCATTGCCTCCATGTGATTCGGGACTGTATCCAAAAGACACCTTTTTGCACGCCTTCTTGGACATGGTATGATGGAAATCAAAGCACAGTGGGAATCACACAAGACTCTATGACGATCTCGGGTCTACAGACTAAACTGTACCAGTGTCACCAGAGAACTGCCATCTGACGTGAGGTATAATACCATCTGGGAGTTCTCGGCGAGTCCGTCCAGTGTACCCAGTCTCCACTGAGCACCCGTAGACCATCCTTGATGTCAAACACCGATGGATATGGGATCATCCATCGCCCATCATATGGGTGAAGATTCGTATACGCTAGTCTACCCTGGAGTATCGATGCCCTGTCTTGATACTCCCACGACTAGGAACTTTTGAAGGATGTACTTGACGACTACACTGTCCCCACCAGTATGATCCACATCATAGTCCTGGTAGTCAAGTATTCATCCTAAGGGCTTTATCAACATGTAACATAGAGACAATCAGAGTACATGTTAAGATAAAGTACAACCAGATAGAATACTATCATGTCGAGCAAGAAAGTTCTCCCTATATATATCCAAGCATCCATTACAATATACATCATATGTACAGTAATGGCCTCTAGGGCATACATATAACTAACAATCTCCCACTTGCACTAGGGCCATCTGTTGTGGTATCACATACCCAACAATTAGCTATGGTTGAAGTATCTCATACTCAACCATCCCATAAAAGTCTCTATTGGGAAAAAGGCCTTTGTGTGTGGATCCTTGCTGTTGTCCTCTGTGTCTGCTCTCTTAGCCTCGATCTCCCTGGAGATCAACCATCTCCATGATCAGGTGATACTGTCTAAGAATTATATCTGGATTTCTGATGGGACGGGGGTTCCTTGGCCAAAGCCATAACTCTATTGTCACACAATGGTTGGAACGAAGTTCATCTCATGAACTTATATATCCAGAATGCCTCTTTGGTAGCATCCTTGGTAACGATGTATCTTGCCTTTAATCGCCTAGTAAGTCACGGTATCTAGCTTGGAACTCTTCCAACATACCGTCCCTCCACTGAGGGTAAAGACAATGCCTGCGACTGACATTCAGTCGTCCTTATCACCCTGGAACCTTTCCAGTGATTCTCCTAAGGATCGTTTGATACCATCTCACTACAACTAGTGAGATTCCTAACATCCAGTTAGATCTATCCCATATATCCATAACCCAGGATTTAGGAGGTATCACCTTGATCCTATATAGAGAATCATTGTGATAATAGGAGATTGACTGAGCGTAGCATAGGAAACTCCTTCCCTATCAAGAGTATGTCATCCACGTACTCTACGAGGATCACCACCATACTCTCTACTACCTTTTTGTATATACAAGATTCATCTACCATTTTGATGAAGTCAAACTCTTTGACTACCACATCAAAACAGATGTTCCAACTCCGCGATGCCTGATTTATCACATAAAACATCTTGCTTACGTTTCCGCTACTCCCACTGTCTACGAAGCCCTCTGGTTGTGTACTTATAGACGCTCTCTTCCAAATCAACATTTAGAAAAGCAGTCATGACACCTAACCGCCAGATATCGTAGTCATGGTATGTAGCCGTGGCAAGTAGGATCTGGATGGACTTAAGCATAGCTTTGAAAGTCTCAACTTTTCCATGTACACCATGTAATCTTCTTAAGATATACTTGCTCCTGATGGGGATTTAACCTTCAGATAAAGCAACCAAAGTCCATACTTTGTTGGTGTATAAGGATTCCATCTCAGATCGCTAAGCATCCAGCCATTCTTATAGAGTCCCACTCCTGATGGCCAGCTCGAAACTAGTTGGGTCATTATATCATGATGCAATCCTCTCTCCCACTGTCATAGAGAAACCGAAGTATCTCTCAGGTGGGTGAGGAACCCTACCAGATCGGCGGAGAGGCTGAGGTTCGTTGGAAACTATTGAATACTCCGGTTCTACTAAATCATCAGCAGCCGTTTGTATAGCTGGAACTCCTTCCAGTTCTACCTCGTGACCACTAATTTCTTCACAAAGGTGGCATGTTGAGAAACAAAACATCTTTTGTTCCTCAGTTTGGAAGAAGATATTCCTTTGCGAAAGCTTGGGATATCCAACAAACTTCCACAGAACTGATATTGCCTCGAGCTTGTCCGGATTATGCTTTTAGACATAGGTTGGACAACCCCAAATCTTATCATACTTAAGATATGGGTTCTTCCCATTCCATATCACATATGAAGTGGTAGGCAACTGATTTGATTGGAACCCTATTCAGTAGGTATGCAGCTTCTCAAGTGCATAACTCCCAAAAGGAAATAGGAAACTCAGTAGTACTCATCATAGAGCGCACCATATCAAATAGGGTGTATTTGCTCCGCCCCGATACATGTTCACACCATAATATTGTATTATTATATTCCCCATTCTTATTCTTTTTACAAATAAACAGGTGCTTTTGACGCATGTCTGCTACATATTACAGGTTACATGTTCTTGGATCTAAAACAGTGAAAAAGATAAAAGACGACACAAAAAAGGGACTTTGACCACCAAACAAGAAGACTCTTGATCAAGCCTACATCAAAGATAAAATTCACAAAGTACAAGGCAATGCAAGGTCCAAGATTACAAAACAAACGGTTAAAAGTCCACCGCAATTATTCACTGGAGATCTGGAAGAAACATAGAACCCATTTTAATAAAAGAACCAAATAATAAGGAAGCCCAAAGATTCAAGACCCAATACTTCCCTTTAAAGAAACAGAGACATAAAATTTTGCCAAAGCTTGAAGTCTACTTTGACTAGGTCTTCCTAAGGATATTTTGGTAAATGTAGACATGCGAATCAATTGTAACCTAGAGTTTCTATGTCTTATAAATAGAAACCAAAACCATTGTATTCTTTTCATGCCTCCCTTTAATGAATAAAATTTAGAAATCTTTTGGAGAGCATCGGTGTTTCTTCTCCATTCAGAAATTCAGATCTGACAACCCTGCATGGATGATTGGAGGGATGCATCTGTAAGTAATTTAATTTCTTGCCTTAGTGTAGATTTAAATTCCTTGCCCTAGGTAGATTTAATTTCTTGCCCTAGGAATTTGTTTAGAGTTAGCTTTGGGGAAGGATTTTGAGAGATGAGATCTCTCATCCCTTTCTTACCCACCAAATATTTACAATAGGACTCCATGCATACATGCACATACCGCTCCCTACGGCACTCTATCCCTCGAGGTAGCGGTGATACCGTAGTATAAAGGCCCGGGTGTGATGTTTTCCATGGAGGTTAGGGTAAGGATCTCTAAAGGAAGGACAAGAACCTAGAGGAAGGATCACCTTCACGAACGGATCTAATCCACTTTATTGATAATTACCATAACTCCTCACAGATCTTCATTCGGGTATTGAAAGCGTTGAGGTTTACTTGCATTTCCAAACCATCCCTAAATCTAGCCCTAGCAAGAATAGATTTAGATAATTGCCCTAGGTTAATTAGGTTTTTAGATTTAATAATCAATCCGAACACCCTTCGGAATTAACTCGTAAGCGCGAATCGGAAATTCACAAAATCCCTGTGGACCGACCCGTACTCACTGGCTAGCTTCATGTGACGCCGTTCTTGATTGCGGTTAAAAATATTTTTGATCTATCTTTTAGAAAGCGCAAGCACGCTAAACACTCTCAATCAAATGGCGCCGTTGCCGGGGATGGCGTAGAACTTTCCTTTTCGCAATTTCGGGTTAATCATAAAATTTAAAAAATCATAAAAATCTGAAATATCCAAAAAAAAAATATAAAAATATATCATCTGTTATTTTTGGAAAGGGTATCTTTGTGTGAATTTTGCAGGATCTACGCACAAATTCGGATTTGGAAATCTACAGAAAGCGAAACAACAAATAAACGATCCTATCAATAGAAGATTGCAACAACAGAGGAACATAAAAAAATTTAGAGGACCGTGTCAACAAGTCAACCGCGCGATCTGGTGCAAAAAAAAAAAGAAGCGCCGTCGGCTCTTTCCGGCCGCGGAACCGCCGCGGGACATCCCTTCAGGCCGCAGAACCGCCGCGGCCTGGTCGACAGCTGGAGCAAAAAAAAAAAAGCAGCAGACGCGCAATTAAAAATAAAAAAAAACTGTAAGTCTTCGAATCTCCTCCTCTGCAAATCTTTGATTTATCTTCTGCAAAATCTCGTGCAGGATTTTTTTTGCGCTTAAAAAAATCTTTCCCCTTCCAAATAACAAATTTTGTGCAGGATTCGTTGCGCTATGCTTAAAATAATAATTGATTGCAAGTGATCTTTTCTGATTTGCATATCCTTAATCTTTTTGCTAAAAATATCTTTCCAAATAAAGAGCAAACGGAAAAAGGAAAATTTTAATTAGAAAACTTGCAAACCTTGAAATTCACAAAAAATATTTGATTGCAAGTGATTTTTCTGTTTTGCATATCTTTAAAACTGATTTTAAGTGGCTTTTGACCAATTCAAATTGGGTGGGGATTTCATCACCCTTCCCAGGACCCCAGAAATCACATAAAGTATTTGCATTGACCCCTCTTAATTAAAAAAATATTAGACTCAGCCCTAAGGACGTCGCGCTCAATAGGACAGAGGACTAGTATAAGCATCGGACGTTTATCCTAACTTGTCTTTGCGGTGACTAGGCAAGTGTGTCAAAGGCTAGTGGTTTTTAATTAGGCCCACAGTGTGGTTCCTTCCCACTTACTTGGCCGCAATTGGCGGTGAAGAGACGGTTTGAGGTCCTATTTCTAGACCTTTGGAACAGTTAGGAGCTGTCTAGCTGACCTAGGTGACCCTAGATGTAGGTCTGATTGATTACATTTGTGTCTAAGCCCTTTATCGAATTTTTTTTTCTGCAAACAGTCTCAAATAAAGAGAAAAAAGAAAAAGGAAATTTTTTTTAAAAAAAGACTTGCAACTTTTGTCGCTCGGAAATCCTTGCACCAACAAACTTTCTTTCTTTCTCCCTTTCTTCTAACATGGGTACCCCACATAACAAATCACTTGCCGAACTTTGGTATCCCGAACCTAATTTTGCGTCGTTCGGCAATTTGTTCGATCAATTTAAAGACGATACTTCCTTGCCTAAAATATCTTTGAAAGATCAAATAGAGGCGTCTAGGGGAAACAGTTTGACTTTTAAACCCACTTTGTGTCAACCAAGTCAACCTTTACCACCTCCATATGTTGATACCACTTTTTCAAGTCCTACCGTCTCTCCTAAGTCGATGTCCATTGCTGAGCATATTGCTCAATCTCGCAGCCGATCTTTCACCCCTCTCCACTCATCTAGTTCTAGGGATCCACAAGACTATTCACCTTTTTATCCATATGTTGACCCTACCCCTGTCCAATCACCCACTTCCTACCAGTCCTACCCGACCTTCCCACCTTCACTAGACACTGCTTCTACACAGCCTTTTGGGAGTTTCATATATCCAAACAATTTCGAATCTTTTGCCGAAACCCCTTTACCACCAAAGTTTAGTTTGGAAGAGGCGGTGGAGGCGTATATCACAGCAACAAACAAAATGGTTAGGAATGTGGAAGCATCCGTGGCCGCCCTTATGCAACCTGCTGAACCGGTAGCTAGTTTCCCGCTAGCCCCAAATTTTTCAATGTATGAGGAGGCGGTTGGACAGAATGAGAATGTGAGAGGATTTCCAAATCAAACCTACCCTTACCCAATTGAAGCCCACAACTCCAGTTTTCCATCGAATGTCCTAAATGATTCACAAGTTCAAAATAAAAACGAGTTGTGCGACTTTGTAGTGTTTGATTTGCCAAATTTTGAGGAACCCCCTTCGAGTGAAACAACACCTAATCCGTTTGACCTTTACACTTCCACTCTAGAACCTACATTGATAAACATCCATGCTTTTGAGGAGGTGTCTAAAGAAATTGACTTTCACTTGATTGAGGATATAGACGCCGGGAATATTTCGGATGATGAACCTGTCGATTTAATTGAAATTTTATGTTCAAATCATCATCCCGAGTTATTAAATGTTTCTCCCGAATCTCATATGCGTCTTGATTTTGATGATAATGGCATGGATGAGTTGAATATTGAGGAGAATTATGAGGATAATATTGAGGAGAGTGGTGAGGATCATATTGAGGTTGAACCATTTTTCTTTGATGTGTCGGATTTTCAAATTCATCCTCTTGAACCTTTACCTAAATCACCCTCCTTCTTTTCCATCGTTCCGACCACGCCTCATTTCACGCTTGACGACTGTGAGCTTGAAAACTTTTCCTTTGAATCTGACACAGTTCCCACAGCCGATGACACTTACGAGTGTTTCACTTTTTCGGACGATGTTGAAGCCTCACCGCCCGAATTTGAGTCGTTTGCATTTTCAGATGAGTTAGTTAATCCATCAGACTCGGTTGCTTACATTCGTTTCGAACCATTGATGGAATCTTTCCAGTTCGACACAGTTTACTACGGTGAGAATGAGACCATCCCTAAGTCACTCCCTTTCGTCCTTCCTATTGTTCCGACCGTGCAAGTGACCGTTACGCTTTCATCTCCTATACCAAGTTCGGCGTACCCATGTTTTCTTGCGAATCTTGAGGGATTTGATCCCATTTCTCGACGGGTTGATAGGTTAGCGCAATCGCTTTTAACACATCGGTCATCACAAATTGCGCTAATTTATTCACTCGCTTTACACCCTCAAGTTCGTACTCCACTTCTTTCTTCTTTCCGCCATTCTTCTCCCCCACCGAGACCATATTCTCTTCTTCCCACACGGTCTCGCGTGTTTCTCATTTCTTTCTTCTACAACCCATTCTTTCACCAACTTGACCATTACCACGATAAGATTTTTGAATGGTTGGTGCTAACCTTTGGCTTGTGTAAGGCCAAGCTTAAGTTTGGGGGGGAACCTTGTTGTATATATGTATATATATTTTTGTTTTCTTTTTCTATAAAAATAAAAAAAATAAAAAATTCAAAAAATAAAAAAAATATATAAATAAATAAACAGGGGAGTGCCGGCATTTTCGACCCTCTTGGTTTAGCATGACAGTGAGGACACTGTCAAGTTCAAGTTTGGGGGTATGCTCGGTACGTTTTCTTCCCTCGCATTCATATGTATATTTTTGCATTTGCATACTTATTTTAAAACCCATAAAAATTTGAAAATTTCAAAAATTATAAAAATTATTGTATTCAATTTTTGTCTAATTGACTTGAGTTTCACAAATAGGTTAACTGGCTAGGAACAACTAAATCTTAGACTTAGTGAATTAAAAACCCTAAAAATAACCTTCCTTAAACTTTAACGGTAGAAAGTATATGTCTTTGTAGTTTATTTAGAAATAGGCAAATTTAGGGTTCACTTCTTGGGCTAAGTCAAAACAAAGGAAAAGTATTGATGTTCTTATTAGAGTATAAGTTTGAAAAATAGTTCCTAGCTTAAGTCTAGATTCTGAAAATGTATACCCTACAATCTGCACAATCACGCACCTTAAAACTTGGAATAGTAGAGGAGACCTTGAAATGCTCTTGTCTAAAGTCCTTAGTACGAAGAAAAAAAATACAAGTGTGAATAAAGAAAAAAATGAACACTGGTTTTTGTGATAACTTAAGGCTGTAAAAAATAGAAAAATATTTAGCGAGGGTGCTTCATCACCTAGTGCCTTAGACCAACTGGTTTGGGAGTCACTGCTAAAGCCTTGAGTGTTGCAAGACTAGGAATTACGCTTTAAAGTGCAAACGCATTTTGTAATCGGTGTTGGTACCTCAAGAAGTATTAACGGTCGCATGAAGGATGTGTAAGAAAAATTCATTTAAAAATTCACCAATTAATAAGTACTTTGGACAATGGACGAGAGTATGATTGCTTGATTTGAATTTCCAAGTGTATGGGTGATTTAAACACACACGTGGGGATTTGTGATTGGAGTTTAGATGAGAGAAAGGAGTGAAGAATAGAACTTGTATCTTTAGTAGAGTTGATAAATATTCCTAAGTGGAGATGGAACCCTAGAAGGAAAACTTAAGAGATGCCGAAAGCTAAGTAGGTCTGCAGAACATATATAATCTTAAGTTAGATGATGAAGAAGTGCGAAGAATATGGGTGGATAATTTACGAGTCGACGATAATAGAATTCCTTGTTAGAAACCCTAATTGGAGAATTAAAGTCGAAAAAGCCAAATTGATAGGATTTTGTGGGTAGTATCCGCTGAAAACCCTCAGGAGACAACACTCCTCCTACCAGGGACACCTAGAGGTTTAACGGCTTGTTGCACGTGCTCAGTGCAATCGCGTTTCCCTGCGAAAGTGCGGTTAGGTTTTATCGAGAATAAAAAAATAAGTTTGCTCGTGGACGAGGAAAAGATAAGTTTGGGGGTATTTGTTCACACCATAATATTGTATTATTATATTCCCCATTCTTATTCTTTTTACAAATAAACAGGTGCTTTTGACGCATGTCAGCTATATATTACAGGTTACAGGTTCTTGGATCTAAAACAGTGAAAAAGATAAAAGACGACACAAAAAAGGGACTTTGACCACCAAACAAGAAGACTCTTGATCAAGCCTACATCAAAGATAAAATTCACAAAGTACAAGGCAATGCAAGGTCCAAGATTACAAAGCAAACGGTTAAAAGTCCACCGCAATTATTCACTGGAGATCTGGAAGAAACATAGAACCCATTTTAATAAAAGAACCAAATAATAAGGAAGCCCAAAGATTCAAGACCCAATACTTCCCTTTAAAGAAACAGAGACATAAAATTTTGCCAAAGCTTGAAGTCTACTTTGACTAGGTCTTCCTAAGGATATTTTGGTAAATGTAGACATGCGAATCAATTGTAACCTAGGGTTTCTATGTCTTATAAATAGAAACCCAAATCATTGTATTCTTTTCATGCCTCCATTTAATGAATAAAATTTAGAAATCTTTTGGAGAGCATCGATGTTTCTTCTCCATTCAGAAATTCAGATCTGACAACCCTGCATGGATGATTGGAGAGATACATCTGTAAGTAATTTAATTTCTTGCCTTAGTGTAGATTTAAATTCCTTGCCCTAGGTAGATTTAATTTCATGCCCTAGGAATTTGTTTAGAGTTAGATTTGGGGAAGGATTTTGAGAGATGAGATCTCTCATCCCTTTCTTACCCACCAAATATTTACAATAGGACTCCATGCATACATGCACATACCGCTCCCTACGGCACTCTATCCCTCGAGGTAGCGGTGATACCGTAGTATAAAGGCCCGGGTGTGATGTTTTCCATGGAGGTTAGGGTAAGGATCTCTAAAGGAAGGACAAGAACCTAGAGGAAGGATCACCTTCCCGAACGGATCTAATCCACTTTATTGATAATTACCATAACTCCTCACAGATCTTCATTCGGGTATTGAAAGCGTTGAGGTTTACTTGCATTTCCAAACCATCCCTAAACCTAGACCTAGCAAGAATAGATTTAGATAATTGCCCTGGGTTAATTAGGTTTTTAGATTTAATAATCAATCCGAACACCCTTCGGAATTAACTCGTAAGCGCGAATCGGAAATTCAGAAAATCCCTATGGACCGACCCGTACTCACCGGCTAGCTTCATGCGACGCCGTTCTTGATTGCGGTTACAAATATTTTTGATCTATCTTTTAGAAAGCGCAAGCACGCTAAACACTCTCAATCAATACACCGACGTGTTGTGGTGTATACGGAGGAATAATGCTAAGAGAGAATCTCATTCTCGTTTAGAATAGTCCAGGAATTCCGTGCTCAAGTATTCTCATTCTCTGTAATGAACACACCCGAAGAAGATGCATCAGCATGCACATTCTTCGTTTGGGTGGCACGGGAATTCAGGTAATCCTCTATTTCGTACTCTGTCTTATAAGATTTATAAGTTGGAGCGGGACCAACGTTCCCTAGCGCAGTATAACAAGTGGGTTCGGTCAATACATCCGTATTATTATCTTGATTAAGGCGTGACATAGTCGCAACCAGGAGAGAGAGAAGAAAACACTCAGCGTGCGCCTTTACAAGATTACATTGGTTATCAATTTATCTAATCAGGATAGCTCCCACTGTTTTAGTCAAATCTTCCTTCAAACCCTAAAAGGAAAGATTAGACGGGATTAATTACACTCTACAAGTTCGCCAATCTTTTAGCCAGGCCAGTGTCGGTACTTTGAGGGAGGTTCCCCGTGCTTTCGTACGGTCCTAATTAAAATAAATCTCGTTTTCCCAAGGGCGTAACCCCGTAAACACCTTTCTAGACACCTACTTGATTGGCTAATTTTAATGTGTAAAACTCTCCCAGGAGTAACTCTTACTCGCAGTGGGTATCGGGATCCAACTATCTCATAGAAGGTATGCAATCTCATTGCAAATTTCAACACTTGAAATTCCCAATAATATTTTACCCCTAGCATCCTATGACCTTGACGAAAGCCAACAAACCATAGGCTACTAATCAAGTTCAACTCGTCATTTCCCGATTGAATTAAACACACCCGCACGACCCTTGACGAAAGCCAACAAAGCCGCACGACTACCCTAAATCAATCGCATCATATGTTTATATAGATAAGCATAAATAGCTACCGCACACTACGTCTTGACGAAAGCCAACAAATATAGTATGAATACTAAATACTACTTATCTGAAATGACGGAGGGCTACAACTGGTTTTTAAGAAAACCCTTTGCTTAATGAACTTGATATCGTTGTAGAATCGAGTGAATTTTGAATGGAGTGTTTTTGAGGCTTTTACTAGTTTTGCCAAAGAGGTCACTCCCGGTGAAAAGATCTCGGCTCTTTCCTTATCGAATAAGGTGCAGGATATTTCACAAATACCACGGTGCAAAGCAAGAACTATAAAAAAAATCAAAAGACAAACCGAGTGTGTAGCATCTGCTAGTTTTGCTAAAGAGGACACTCCCGGTGAAGGGATCTCGGCTCTTTCCTTATCGAATAAGGTGCTGGATATTCTACAAGGAATACCGCTATGCAAAGCAATAACTAGAGCTACCAGTTTTTAAACAAGTTTCTACAACATCTTTAGGTTTCATTTAGTTTCATTAATCTCATTAATGAAGTCCCATTTTCTTATGCTTCACAAGCATCACATTTGAAACGAAATCTGCAATATAACATATATCTCCTATATATAATATAAACATTCGTCTCAGGCAGTAATATGATCTCATCACAAAACATTGCAGCAGAAGAACATATATGAAATATTGGATATACTAGGAGGTCCGTGTTTTAATACGAGCCTGTATAAAACGCGGATTCCATGGTTGCAATGAATAGCCAAACCCACATCCCTAGACCCCTACGAGAGTGGCAAGCAACACTGCCAATTCTAGGGTTAGGAGACCCGGTCTCGACTCCTCGAGATGGTCTCCCACTGGACCCTAGAACCCGGTTACTTGTGCTCCCCGCCTTGGGTCTACCTAATGCGGAAAAGTAAATAATATACAATGGTGACATCATCCTCAGCCCGGAAGTGCCCCAATAAAAGAATATTACATACAAATGAATTTTACAGGAATGAAAATAAAAACCCTCATCTCACATAAAACACCCGGCTATTCAGAACACGACGATCTAATATAACATATCAAAGCAACACATAATATCTCATATCATCAACGTAAGCAAGTATGCGTATCCTGATTGTCGTTGATGTATAGCAACGAAGCCGGTGATACACCACATACTACGCTTACGGTCACAGAAAAGAAAGTGTAAAACTACAACAGTTGGAATCCGCAACCTCCTTAGACATCGCATGCCTAACCAAATGAATTCCTTAGACATCTCATGCCTAACAATTATAAACCCCGAATTTTAGTCTCAGTATCGAAAACTCTTTTCAATATCAAGTCGGGCAATTCAACAAGATTCCCGACATCCTGATCGAATGCTCGTCGCAAACTTTAGTAGACGGCTGCACCCTCGGATGCCATCGACGAAATGCACTAAGGCGGAACACCGATGCCGCGAGCTCCCGAACGGATGCTTTTGGCGACGGTGTTCTCCTACAGTCACGTTATCGGGGCTATAGGGCATGGCTGTCTATTAAGTTTACCCGGCGAGTATCCACGTACTCTACGTGATTGCAACGGACTTTTGATCGCATCAAAATCCCGTGGCAACCGATCATCTGAGACTAAACCGCTAGATTTATAATATTCAAATTAGTTATCTCATAACTACTTGTGGATTCCAAATATTGTATCATATTCCAGATAAATAGACAATGTTAAACTTTCCGATCGAATAATCAAACACCCAAGATTTCCCAAATAGTTCTCAACACTTGAAATTAGTTAAAAAACATCCATCACATGCCATAGTACCAATGGTCCAGCCGTAGAAAGGTCAAGCCAACGCCTCACATGTGGCAACGCCGTACTGCCCCAAACCCTAAGGTTTAGAGGAAGTTCAAGGCGGTCACATAATCGAGTTAAGGTTTGTGTTCTTCTAGAGGGTCCACCGCGTTACTTGCACGGCTTAGATCGTTCTTCAACTACGAAAAAATCCAACACTTGGAAATTTTCCGGCAGGGGAAAAAGTGAGTTATTGATATCCGTTCGAACTTTTTAACACGTTCTAAAATTATCCGGACAAACTAAACGAAGTTATACTTTCCGATCGAATCAACAAGCTCCCAATACAACCCAGAAAACTCAACACTTCAGTAAGATTAAAAATACCCAGATGCATGGACAAATACCTACGGATCAACCCTGCCAGTACGAGCCCATAACTCCCAAGTACGGCCGCAGAACCGCCGCAGGAAGCATGCTCCTACCGCAATTCCACGGCGACTTCAGCGAGTTAGGGTGTCGTATTTTAGGGTAATCCTTAGAATTTCCTGCTGATTTTTTTGAGTATTTTTAATGCAGAAAAAATCACATTTTTACAAAATTTCCAGAGAAGGGTATAAATCGGTGTTTCCGGGTTCGATCGGAATTTAAACTTCGTCTAGACTTTGCCTAAAGCTCTAGCTTGGCTCTGATACCACTGTAGAGTTACTAGGCACTCTCCCAAAAGTCTATAAGGCATCAACCATGCCCGATTTAAAATTTAGACGTGCCGAACAACCCTATCCAAGATCTTTAAACTAGAGATTAGGCGAAACAAAGCATGTTAAACACTTTAACATCTAAGAGTTTGGGATTACAACCTTTGTAGTCCGGTCCTTCACTTCATAAGCTCCGTGTTGAGGTCCTTTCGCTGCGATCATCAAGAATCCGGACTCTAGAGAGGCTCCACAAAAGAAAGATGCAAGCTTGCTTCCGATCTTCGATAACAAAGATGATCTACCTTGAAGTTTCATTAACACAAGCTCTCACTTATAAATGAAGTGAACACCCTAATCTAAATGACTAGGATAGATTAGGATGATGAAGTAGGATTTTAGCTCTCAATTGTTTTCTTAAACTCATTCATCTTCATCACTAATGAAAAAGCTAGAATGCTTTTCCATCAAGAACTCAAGGAAGAAGAAGAAGAATCCTTTTGTGATGAATAATGAAACTCTAGTGTGGTTAGAATTGCAACCATGGGTTAAGTATGAAGACTTAACCCATGTAGAGATTTAACTAGGGTAAAGGGTTCGGTTGGTTTAAGGAAATATCTATGCAAAATATCCAAGTCAAAGTCAAAGCTTCAAGAAACTTCTTGAAAGCTTCATGAAGACTTAACCCTAATCCAAACCCTAACCACAATTAAACTCCACAAAACATGTTGTATTCATAACCATAACATGTTACAATATTATATATCACATATATAATATTTATTGTAACAAAATAAAATAATAATATTAACATATATCACATATATATCAATGTATTACCCGAGTGAGAAAAAGAATCTTTAAGTGAGCTTATATTAGTTAATGTAATTTAATATATCAAATATATAATTATACATTAAATTATCGAATCAACACTTGATCTGATAATCCGGCTATTTCACAAATAACCGACTAATATAATCTGTATCAGTTCATCGAATTAATACTTGATCCGATGACCCGCGGCCGATATCTCATATCGTGAGAATCTAATACGGTATCACATACACGTATTGTTCTCGGTCCCGCACATATCACATATGTGCTCCTACTCCGTTTTTCCTGAGTCAAGAAACCTCTGTGTGGGACTCTAAAGAATCGTCAATACGCCGGCAGTAGGTGATGATCATATCAAACACCGACAAGCTGCAAGCGGTCAGCTAAACGTAACAGCCATCCAGGTATTGAGCACTCAGAAGATCAACAAGCAAGCCTGTACATTCTTCTGTGATTCCAATCAGTAACACTCCCGTACAGTCCGGTCTCTTCGTCTGATATGTCGCATAACTCGGCTAGGGGTGGTAAACGTCAGACCCCAGTAGCTTGATAAGTCGTGTCGATATGAGGTCTATAACAGTTCGAGAAACTACTGATAACACTTACCAGTAAATCTCGGCAACCTTGGCCAGTGATTTCCAGATATTGCCAATCGAACACAGCACAATATCAACTCCCTATATCGGGAGAGACGAATCCCCTCCTATCGCTCATTGCCTCCATGTGATTCGGGACTGTACCCAAAAGCCGCCTTTTTGCACGCCCTCTTGGACGTGGTATGATGGAAATCAAAGCACAGTGGGAATCACACAAGACTCTATGACGATCTCGGGTCTACAGACTAACCTGTAACCAGTGTCACCAGAGAACTGCCATCTGACGTGAGGTATAATACCATCTGGGAGTTCTCGGCGAGTCCGTCCAGTGTACCCAGTCTCCACTGAGCACCCGTACACCATCCTTGATGTCAAACACCGATGGATATGGGATCATCCATCACCCATCATATAGGTCAAGATGCGTATACGCTAGTCTACCCTGGAGTATCGATGCCCTGTCTCGGTACTCCCATGACTAGGAACTTTTGAAGGATGTACTTGACGACTACCCTGTCCCCACTAGTATGATCCGCATCATAGTCCTGGTAGTCAAGTATTCATCCTAAGGGATTTATCAACATGTAACATAGAGACAATCAGAGTACATGTTAAGATAAAGTACAATCAGATAGCATACTATCAAGTCGAGCAAGAAAGTCCTCCCTATATATGTCCAAGCATCCATTACAATATACATCATATGTACAGTAATGGCCTCTAGGGCATACATATAACTAACAAATCTCGCTTGCCCTGGCCAGGGACGACTATATGTAATGGCTCTCCTAGACACAACGCGATATCAACTCCCAATACCGGGAGAGACGAATCTGTCTAGCCGCCACTGCCTCCAAGTGCTTCGGGACTGCACCCGACTACTACCTGTTTGCACGACTCAATAGAGCCATGGTAGGGTAGTAATCTAAGAACAGAGGGAACACACTCGAGGCGAAGTGACAGTGTCAAGTCAACGGACTAAGCTGTACTCATGTCACCTAGGAACTGCTACCCGACGATAGGTATAATACCAACCAACAGTTCCCGACGAGTCCTGTCCAGTGTACTCGTAACCCAACGAGCACCTGCATACTATCTCTAGTACGACGTACTGATGGCTGTGGGACAGTCCATCTCCCCTGCTGGATGAGAAGCATATGCACCAGTCTACTCTGGAGAATCGTTGCCCTGTCTCGATAATCCTATGACTAGGGACTTGTATAAGGATGTGCTTATAGACTACCAAGTCCCCACTAGTGTGATCGCCATCACAACGCCGGTAGCCAAGTAAAAATCCTAGGGGCTCCATCAATATGTATTAGCGATATGTTAAAAGAAACATATACACATATTAAGATAGATACAAACCAAGTAACATACTACTATATCGGGCAAGACTGTTGTAAATCCGTGTATATATCCCAAGCTTCCAAAATGTATTATACAAACTAGTACTATACAATAATGGTCTCTAGGGAATACATATCCAACAGTATTGTTTGTGTACTGGTTTGTACATGGGGTAGACACGGAAAATATTTTTGATCAAAATTCTAAGTTACTTGGCTAATCCGGGCATTCTGTGTTTGTATATATATCGCTAAACGTCTGCTAATTGCTATACGTCGATTAGTGGGGGTTGCACATATCTGTGATTTGGTGATGGTTTGTGTATATGGAATATTGGATCGTCGTGAATGAATAGCCGGGGGGATGTGAGAAGAGTTTTCTTTTCTTTCATTCATGTAAATTTGTAAATTGATGTAATATTATTTTTGCGGGGCACATCCGAGTTGAGGTTGTAGCAACTGTTGTATTATTTCATTTACTTTTTCATGAATCTAGGATAGACCCAAGGTGGGGTGCACAAACTACCAGATTCTTAAAGTGCCGAGTGGCCTACTCATTTTATTGAGGGAGGCTGCTTCACTTCGGGAATTTGGCGGGTAGTTTGCCGCACCCGTAGGGGTCTAGGGTAGGTTTTGGCTATTCATCACGACCGTGGAATCCGTGTTTCTTTATAGGCTAAAACGAAACACGGAAATCCTAGTATATTCAATATATTCATCTGTGATCAGGAATGCTTATTATTGCGTGAAACAAATGGATATATATATATATATATATATATATATATATATATATATATATATATATATATATATATATGTTATATATAATAAACGATGCTTATGTTTTGCACCCATGCTAGTCCAGCCCCCGCTCTGCCATTAGTTAGGCAACCTAACGGTGTATGACGGGGCCCTGTGGCGAATGCGGATGGCATAAGCGTACGTTCTATTTTCGTTTCTTTCTGCAATGATAAGGTTAATTGATGGGAACACATTAATTTTGATTAATGCAAAGGAAATAAACCTAAAATCTGATGTGGTTGGAACAATTGTAAAACCACTTGGTTTTCTTCAAAAAGCATTTTTAAAAGCGGAGCTTAAACCACTCCTTTTTCAAAAGCTATCCGATCCCTTCGACTATATCAAGTTCAATACGTTAACAGTTTTTGCCGAAAACCAACTATAGCCCTCCGTCATTTCAGATAGGTATCTACTAGTATTCATGCTATGTGTTTTGACCTTCGCCAAGGCATAGTGTTTGGTAGCTAGTGGGTGCTTATCTGTAGCATAAATAGATGAATTAGTCTAGGACAGGCGTATAGCTGTTTTGGCCTTTGTTAAGGGCTTGTACGAATGGGTCTGGATTAATCTGGATAATGATGGGTTGAACTTGAATTGCGACTTATGATGTTTTGACCTTCGTCAAGGTTATAAGCGCTCGGGCAAAAAATCACATCGGGAGTTTCAAACATAAAGGAAACTTGCTAGTGTTGCATACCTTCTTGAGTGTGGTGTTTTTGGTAGGCTTCCTTCAAATTCATCACAGAATGATAGTTAGGTCCTGATCCTACTGTGCGCACAAGATTTTCAAGCAATTCAATTTACATCCTCCTGTCATAGAACACACAGTTGGTGGTGGAGCTCCTATTCCATTCTTAGGTTGGTCATAGGGAGATTTTTTCACTTAATAATCAATGCTATAAAACAAGTATGTGTCTAGAACGGTGTTAGCGGGGCTACGCTTCTAGGAAAAAGAGGTTATGTAATTAAGGAACTTCGCGAAAGCGTTGGAAAATCTCCCTCGAAGTACCGACACTAGCCTGGCCGAAAGGTTAAGCAAGTATTATGACATGCGATTAATCCTGAATAATTCTTCTTTTAGGGTTTGAAGAAGAATTCGAGAAAACAGTGGGAGCCATCATCTTTAGATAAACTAATAACCAATCTAAACTTGCAAGAGAATATAGTTAGTGTTTCTTTTCTCTCTCTCCTAATTGCAGCGAGCATGACGGGTCTTAAGCTAATACTAGATAAAAATAAACTTGCTGGACCAAACTATAAAGACTGGCTGAGGAATGTCCATATGGCCCTTACATATGATAAGGTCGCATATGTCATCACGGCGAAAGCTCCCCCTGTTCCCGGTCAAGAACCTTCTATCGCCGACATTGAGGCCCGTAAGACCTGGGATCTTGATTGCATGAAAGCTAAGTGCCTCGTGCTGGCCTCCTTGGATAATGAACATCAGAGGCGGCATGAGAAGATAGACCTTGGTTCAATCTTCCTCCATTCCGAAGATTTATATGGAGAGCAATCTCGTATCGCAAGATATGAGACCTCGAAAAAACTGTTTCAAGCGAGGTTGGCTATCGGATCATCTGTTGGGGGTCACGTCCTAAAGATGATTTCTCTCGTCGAAGAGCTCGCGGACCTCAGAACTATGTTGGAGAGCGAGTTGTACATCGACTTGATTCTACAGTCCCTTCCCTCCACCTATGCCCAGTTCATATTGAATTTCAATATGCAAAGTATGGAAGTTTCACTTCCTGAGCTCCTCAACATATTGAGGATGGCAAATGGCACCTTGAAGAAATCCAAGAAAACACACGCTCTTTTTATTGGGGAATCTTTTTCTGCTAGATCCAAGGCTAAGCTCAAGGGGAAGAAGAAGAAGGCCCCCACCAAACCGAGAGGAGGTGTGAAGAAGGTGCAAGGAAAGGGAAAGGAAAAGATAGGTGTAGCCACAAAGAAAGAATGCTTCTATTGTCAGCAAAAAGGGATATTGGAAGAAGGACTGCGGGGCCCTAAAGGCCAGAAGGCAGGACACGAAGAAAGTTGTGGCTTCGGTTTCAGGTGTGTTCGTGATTGAAAACTGCTTCTCTATAAACTCTACTTCCTGTGTATTGGATACCGGATCAGGATCTCACATCTGTAATTCTTTGCAGGCGCTGAGAAACCGTAGAGTTTTGAGGAAATGTGATATAACCCTCAGGGTTGGCAACGGAGCTAGTGTGGACGCTGTTGCAGTAGGAGAATATCACATAGGATTGGCGAGTGGACATATATTATTATTGCGTAACTTCTTTTGTTTACCCAGTATGGTGTGCAATATTATATCAGTATCTTTATTATCAAATGAAAGATATAATTTTGCACTTATAAGCAATGTTATCAACATTCACCTAAATCATGAAATGGTTGGGTCGGGTACACTTAGTAACGGAATATACATTCTCAATCAACATCAAGTTTTCAACGTTCAAAACTCACTAAAAAGAAAGGCTTCAGAATCAAACCAAGCTTTCTTATGGCATTGTAGACTAGATAATATCAATGAAACACGACTGACTAAGTTACATAAAGAAGGATACTTAGATCCGTTTGAGTATCAATTATATGCAACTTGTCAATCATGTATCAGAGGAAAGATGACGAAAACTCCGTTCACTAGACACGGAGAAATAGCAACTGAGCTCCCGAGACTCATACACAGCGACGTGTATGGGCAAATGTCTACACATGCAAGATGTGGCTATTCCTACTTCATTTCTTTCACAGATGATTTCTTAAGGTATGGACATGTATTCTTAATGAAACATAAATATGAGGCCTTTGAGAAATTCCAAGAGTATAAGAATGAAGAGGAAAAGCAAACCAGCAAAAGTATCAAGATGCTCCGATCCGATCAGGGCGGTGAATACATAAGTGCCGAGTTCCTGGAATATTTAAAAGAGAATGGAATTCTCTTTCAGCTTACTCCTCCATACACACCACAACACAACAGTGTATCAGAAAGACGGAATCACAGTTTACTTGATATAGTGCATTCCATGATGAGTAATGCTGAGTGGCCGCCTTTCTTCTAAGGTTATACACTGGAAGCTGCTGCATACCTATTGAACAAGTTTCCAACTATGTATGTGCCTACCAGTCCATATGAAATGTGGAGTGCGAAGAAACCACGTCTTAAGTATCTAAAGATATGGGGCTGTCCTGCTTTTGTCAGAAAGGTTCATCCGGAAAAACTCGAGGCACGTTCAGTACTGTGTATGTTTGTAGGATACCCTAGGAATTCAAGGGAGTATTATTTCTGTCACGATGAGGAATAAAAGTTCTTTGTTACTCATCATTCTCGCTTCATGGAAACTCAATTTCTCGAAAAAGAGATAAGTGGGAGCGCAATAGAACTGGAAGAAATTCCGGAACCACAAACTATTACTGAAAACTTAGTAGAACCTGAGATTTCAATGGAACAGGACGTACCCACGCCACTCCGCAGATCTAGTAGGCAGACTCATCTACCCGAGAGATACTACGCTTTTCTCATAAACGGGGATCGAGAGGATTGCTGTAACGCTTTGAAAATCGTTTCGGTAAAATAAGGGGTTTTTTTGTAAAAAGTCAAAATACAAATATCTTATTATAAAAATTAAATATACATATTCTAGCTATGTAATTGCTATTATTTGGTGTTTATTGAGCCGCTGGTGAAATTTCAAATTTTCTGAAAAAAATATTATTTTATTATTATTTTAAGCCGTCACTGATACATTTAATTAGGGAAAACTACAAATTGGAATGAGTTGAAACAAATTTTATGCATCATAACACATTAAATAAAATTTTAACATGTGGTTTTTGAAATGAAAGAAATTGTCAAGGTGGTTCTTGAAATTTAAAGAAAAAGGTTAAATGGAAAAAGGTATATAATAAAGAATTTGAAACATGGGCTTATTGTTTATGTTTTGGGCTTTCTTTACATGGAAATTCTCCACTATTACATACACACCCATTAATCCTTCTATGGCTGAACCCTTAACAGCCCAAAATTCTTGGCCCCCTCTTTTCACCTCATTCGTAAAAGAATAAAGAAAGTAAATGAAGCATGGGATAAATAAAAGAAGTATGGAGTGGGCTTTGACTTAAAACCCATTCTCTCTCCCCTTTCCCACACCAAATCAGCCCCATCCCACCCAAAATGCTCGGCCCCTCCCTGCTGCAGGAAATATCAACCTTCATCACTTCTTTTCTTTTCAAAAAACCTTGCAAAATTGACCAAAATCCCATCAAAACTCACACAAACTCAAAATCCAAGCTCTACCCATTATTTCTTTGCCCAAGCTAGTTTGGATCTTGGGGGAAATTTGGCATTTTGGAGGCTAGATCTTAAGTTTGTTCTCAAACATGTGAGGTATAATCTCTTGTTTTTGTTAAATTTGTTGTCTAGTTGCTTTAATCAAACTTATTTAGTGAGTATTATGGTTCAAATTTCAAGTTTAGAAATTCAAGAGAAGGATTTGGATCATGTTAGGGTTGTGATAATTTGATGATGGTTGTGATATGTATTTTAGCATCTTGTGTTATGCAAATCTAGTCTAGTAGTTGATTTGTATATTGTCACTTAAAATTGTTAAAATTGGAGTTTTAACAAACTAGGTTTTGGTAATTAATTGAAAATTTAGAATTTAAAATATAGTAAGGGTTCCATTATATCATTAACATTATAATTAGTGGTTTAATACCTTAGGTTATGCTAAAACCAAGCTTAATTGTAAAATTGTGAATTTTACTTTAAAAAGAGTTTAAATCGGTATTTTTGCAAACTAGTTTTTTTTTAGCGTATATGGTTTGGTGAAATTAAATCGTGGAAATGGTTTGTATGGCTTATTTAAGTTATTTAATATGTATTATGGCCATTATAATTGTTAAAACATCAAACGTTGCATTAAAACGGTAAATTTTGCTTGGTAGGTTTTCGGAAAAATAGCTTTTAAAGTGAATTTGGGGTTTTTGTGAATTCTAACCTATTTCATTTTATAATTAGTGTTTGTGAGTGCGCAATTGAGTGTGTTTGGGTTTTTCTCGATGGTTTGGCATTTGTACTCCGACATCGAGGGTTTTTGGTTTGATTTGTGAAAGCAATCATAGGTTTTGACCTATGTGGGATTCATGTGTTGTTTTGGTCATTAGTCGAATTTTAATGCGATACGGTGCGTTATGATATGTAGGTACCCCATGTGGACTTCGAGATGACAAGAAAGCGCGTGGCGACGTCGGCACCGGCGAGCGAGGACCAGGTGAGTAGATTTATATCTACGGGGAGAAGTCGGGTGGATGGCGTATAGCACCCCCGCAGTCCGTAGTGTAGATCATATATATATGTTTATATATGTGTTTTATGATACGAGAATGTTCATTCATGTTATGTTTATGTGTTTATGGTTTACCTTTAGGTTAGTTGCGAAACCCTAGAGTAGTTGTTATACCCACATACGCACACACAGACTTGCATACTTTACTTTCTTGTGTGTAGATTGGGATGTGTATATATGTATATATGCGTGGGTATGGGACTATGCATATGTACATTCATATACGCATGCATGGGTAATGAGGATAGTACTTGGGATTTAAGATGAGTCGATGGGATTTGATTTGAGGCCGTGAGATCGGTGATATAGCAGGGTTCGTATTTGAGATACGACAAGACGTTGTAGCGGGTCCTTGACGTAGTGTTTCACACACGTCCATGCATACTTAGGCGGTATCAGTATGGTACTAGACGTAGATCAGTACCCCGATCATGATATTTGATAAAGAGGATACCAGGTAAATAGTATGATGAATGTGATATTGACCCGTATCCAGATTTGGGATGCCGTACGACGGATTTACGTACGAGCTATATCTTGATGATTGATTCGCACTCTTGACTTGGGATGTCTGATTTTAGATATGGTATCGGATATGATATTATTGAGGCGGGATCACCGACTAATATATATACAGGTATGTATATGTATCGACTCAGATGTTAGGCGGTTTCCTTACCTGTAGTTCAGCTTGTTAGCTTAGCCCTTTAGTTTAGTTTAGTTGTTAGATTAGATTCGATTCTTACCTATTTCAAAAACTAACGAATCGTGGGTATTTTAAAAGACAGCCCAAGGGATCCTATGGATATTTCAAAAGACGTATCTTTTCATAAAAACACCGTAGCCCCTATTTTCAAAACCCATGATTCGTGTTATTTCAAAAGGCACCATTTGTAGGACTTATATTAGATTAATGCAGATTGTTATAGTTGCGTCTAGTTTTCAGCTCCCGCTCATTTTTGTGGTCCGCTTCGCATCGCATGCTTATTTTATGTTTCATACTCCATTAGTGATATCATGCTGTTAGGACACCAGCACCATTACCGATGATGCGTAGGTACCACGTACACTTAATTGCCGGCTCACACACATCTCCATCGGTAATTGCCATGCCACGTACACTTTAGAAAACATTATTGCTTAACTTAGCTAGATAGCTAGTAGTTTGACATAATATTAGTGTACTTACCTTATATGCCAGCTTAGATATTTTAGTTATTACTTGTCACTTCAAGCATACTGTTATTCATCGTTATGCCGCATTCATGGATTCTCATGCATATATTCACTATTTTACGTGTTATTGAGGTTTTGGATTCGGATTTTCATGAGATTTTCTGGATTTGGAGGAAAACCGCAAAAACATAAATAAACCTTTTCTCTCTTTTAAAATAAAAAGTGCGGTTTTCCTATGATGTATGAGTCGTCCACCATGAGTTTGCTGATGGATTTCGAGACCCGATTCGAGGAGTGGAGGAACCGTTTCGGGTACATGGTGGGCCCGGTATGGTACCCCGGGGCAAGATGAATGTGGTGTTGACGTTGAGCCAGGCAGGGGACAGATTACCTACCGGTGATATTACCCGACGCGTCGGATATCCGGAGGATACCGTCGTGGTCTTGAGATGGATGGTTGGGGCCGGTCTGGACTGACGGCGCCCTAGATATTGAGATTGAGACATTGATATTTTGAGACAGTGAGATTTATGTTTTGTGTCGATGCTAGACACTGTTGATACTGATTTCAGTATGATACCTCGGTTTAAAAATACGAAGGAAATCTCACTAATTTATGAAAACAGTTTCTTCATTTACATGTATTCTGTTTTCATGCATTCATACCTCATTCATATGATATATTGCTACCTGAGGCACAGACACGGCCACATGAGATTACCCTCAGGTTAGATATTTACCCTAGCCTTGTTATAGGCTGCATGTTATATACATTTTTGAGGATATATTGTGATCATTGACCTAGGATTGCGTTATTTATGCGATTTCTGTACGTAGATGTTTTTCTATTCACGAGTTGGCAACTCACCCCTGTTGTGCCCCAGTTTCTTGCAGGTTTGCCGTACAGGTTTCATTACGGCTTTGCGGGCTCAGTTTCATTCGGGTGACTTGCTAGTAGGTGGGTTTTTCTTGTATCGTACCCATCATATTACCTTGTATAATATTATTCCATTGTATCTAGTAAATTCCATCAACCAAACATGTATTTTTTTGAGATAGAGACCAGTGATGTTATTTTTTCGACCTTAGAGTTGCGCGTTATATTTCTGTGGTTTTCTTGTGGTTTTGAGATTCCTTTTGAATTTTGATCCTCGCCGTTGGCGTTGTATATTATTTTACTTGTGTGGTTGTGACCGTCGATTGACGAAGAGCTAGCTCCCGCTTGGGGATGCCTTTTTATTGACTTCGTATACTATTCATGTTGTATCCCGTTTGGTGGCCAGTATTTTCAAAGGAGACTCTGCCGAAATTTTCAGTAAATTTTTGATGTTTTTAAAAACCGCATAATTCGGCTTATGCTATTCAAACTACATGCTTTAAGTTGGTTTTCCTGCACTCTACTACTTTTCTTGGTTTGGATTTCTGGGTTTTCGGTTTACTTAGATTACGTACGCCTCGAGACGTTCGTAGTTTAAGTGCCGGTCATGTTCCGTACTTTCGGGTCGTGACAAAGTTGGTATCAGAGCGTTAGGTTTTAACCTTCGGAGCGTAGGATGACCCTTGGTTGATGGAATAGGTGACTAAAGTAGAGTGACGTACCGTTGGTATGTTCCGCGGCATATTTACGACACGCCACTCCACTTATGAAGCCTTAGGATGTACATTTCCTTGTTCAGTATTATATTCATTCCGATCTAGCCTCTCGGTACCAGTTTGGTTTTGCTGCTACGGTTACGGCAGGGAGAGCTACGGCTAGAGTTGCGGTCAGCACAAGCTCGTCCCGAACGAGGACTGACCAGGGTGAAATTCCGGCGACACACGATTGCAGAGATGTGTCTTCTTACTGTGTTTCCGCGCCATGAGCGTTTGGCGTATCACCTTTATGAGGGTACTCGGAGGTGCTGATCGACACTAGAGAATTGAGCCATTGATGGAGGCCAGCCAGATTATGATGACCGTTGGTGTGTTGCTTACTCCTGATGATCGAGGCACTGTTCAGCGTGCAGACGAGCGAGCCAGTTATTGCCACGAACGACGAGGTATTGCCCCAGATGCTGGAGTTAGTGCAGAACGAGTTGTACTAAGAGATGATAAAAGGTCGCTAGTCATCGTGGATGAATGACTAGGTCATGTGGATCGTTCGCCTAACCCGATGAGAGGTCATCAGATAGATTGATTCCAGCAAGAGACGACTTCACGCGGAGACGTTGAGAGTCGACAGAGACGATCGAATGTCAGAAACCTATTATTCCAAGTTTAAAGTAGTCGGAAAGACATGCAGGCAATTCTATGGTCCCTCTAGAAGAATGAAACCCTAACTCGACTTAATGACCGTGTGAAAGCCTTTGAACCTTCGGGTTTGCGGCAGTTCTACGGAGCCATTAGTGAGGCTTGGGTTGGCCCTTCTACGGCTGGACCACCGATGCTGTGGTATGTACTCGATACTATTAAACTGTGCCCAAGATGTTGAGCTTTTGGGGGATTATGAGGTTTTGACGACTCGATCGGATGTCTTGACTTAATTCGGATGCTAGGTGGTGAGATGCATTTCTTAGGAGACTCCCGATACGAGGATAGCCGTTGGAGCTCTGTCCATGCAGCCACGACGAGACGAGGTCAAAGCAGACAACATTAGAGAAAAGTGAAGTAAGAGGTTCGTACCAGATCTAGATGAGATGCCGTTCCACTCCGCCGACATCAGGGATGCGATGCGCATGCCGAGGCATGGTACTTGGATTTACCTTCCAGAAGGAGTCGCGATGAGTATGCAGTCGTTCCAGAGCAAGATGCAGATATAGGAAAGGACGATGACTTCCGGACAGTTGGCAGAGACGAGACATGGAAGAGACCGTGAGCAGGATTCCTTCCAGGACACTGCTGCAATGATACTTGCACCCAGGATCAGATGTGTCACGTACTTTCAGAGAGCCAGAGGCCGACGCCAGCGATATGCTGTCTTACGAGTGGTCGCAATGATTGACCGAGAGATGACCAGAGAAGTGCCAGAACGGAATCATCCCCGTTAGCACATCTGACAGGGCCGATGAGCCGATGGACCGAGAGATTGGTAATTCACAGTGAAGACCTTGACCCAGGAGTGGTCATTGTTACGCACACCAGCAGGCCAGAGTTCATGATCATTGACGAGACGTCCCACTAGTGACCGCGACAGTTGGCCGAGATTCTGAGAGGATGCGCTTGAGCGGTACTATTCCGCCATTATTGATTACGATGTTTTGGGTGATTTATTCGCATGATTTGATTTTGATGATTGTGGATTACGATCTTTGCACAGTGTTGCACTTGATATCGTTTTCGTGCTTCAGTTTCACATGTTTGTGATTTTACGATTTTAAACAGTTGAGTTGGTTTTGTGCGTATTCATGCACACGATTTCGTTCCTGCACTCGGTATAGTTTATATATGCTTGCAGTGCAGTGATATGCCTTTTGTGCACTTAGATGCACTGGACTTCGATTTCGATTGTGATACCCGATATTTGTTTTGTGCACCTTATGCACCTGATTGATTTTGCACACGTTCGGCGCTTGATATTGGATTTCATGATTTCGTGCACGATAGATGCACCTGATTTTGCTGTCAGGCACACATGTTGCCTACGACAGATGTTTCGTGCACACCCGAGGCACTTAGATCTTGTTTCTGTGCACTTGTATGGCACGTATATGGATTTTGATTTCCGTACGCACCAGACGCACGTAGTATTCATACGTGTATTTTGCGATTGATTTTTCTTATAGATCAGTACGTTTTTATGATATTGCTATGTGTTTTCGTACTGAGCAGGACTAGTCAGAGGACAGTACCTGAATCTATTTTTGCATGCATTGATAGTTATTGAAGGGATTTCCAAAAAGCGAGCTATAGCCTCAGTATTTACCTACGTGTCTGATATGACACGAAATGTTTAAGACAAGGAGACCCTTCTAAATTGTTTCCAAAACGGCGGAACGTACATTTCAAACAAAGGTATATATGTATATAGTTATTTTCTTATGATAGACGTCCGCCACTGTGCAGTGTTACACGCGTTGCACATCGACTTAAAGAGATTGGCATGCATTTCCTTCAGACACTTACAGATATAGATTCGATATTTATATGTATAGTTTCGAGTTATGTTATATCGGTTTTGATTTGGATTTGGCATTGATGTCTTCTCCATGACTCCGATAATTGCGGGATGCTTGACGGAGTTTTGATTTGGGTTATATGCTCATTTTCCAAGCGCATGCGCTGCGCTACGATTTGTTTTAAGTATTTACAATTTCGGAGCCCCGACGACTTGATGATTTTTCTTAGATGTTTTAGTATTTAGGGGAGTTTGAATTTAAATTCGGGGACCGAATTTCTTTAAGGGGGGAAGATTGTAACGCTTTGAAAATCGTTTCGGTAAAATAAGGGTTTTTTTTGTAAAAAATCAAAATACAAATATCTTATTATAAAAATTAAATATACATATTCTAGCTATGTAATTGCTATTATTTGGTGTTTATTGAGCCGCTGGTGAAATTTCAAATTTTCTGAAAAAAATATTATTTTATTATTATTTTAAGTCGTCACTGATACATTTAATTAGGGAAAACTACAAATTGGAATGAGTTGAAACAAATTTTATGCATCATAACACATTAAATAAAATTTTAACATGTGGTTTTTGAAATGAAATAAATTGTTAAGGTGGTTCTTGAAATTTAAAGAAAAAGGTTAAATGGAAAAAGGTATATAATAAAGAATTTGAAACATGAGCTTATTGTTTATGTTTTGGGCTTTCTTTACATGGAAATTCTCCACTATTACATACACACCCATTAATCCTTCTATGGCCGAACCCTTAACAGCCCAAAATTCTTGGCCCCCTCTTTTCACCTCATTTGTAAAAGAATAAAGAAAGTAAATGAAGCATGGGATTAATAAAAGAAGTATGGAGTGGGCTTTGACTTAAAACCCATTCACTCTCCCCTTTCCAACACCAAATCAGCCCCATCCCACCCAAAATGCTCGGCCCCTCCCTGCTGCAGGAAATCTCCACCTTCATCACTTCTTTTCTTTTCAAAAAACCTTGCAAAATTGACCAAAATCCCATCAAAACTCACACAAACTCAAAATCCAAGCTCTACCCATTATTTCTTTGCCCAAGCTAGCTTGGATCTTGGGGGAAATTTAGCATTTTGGAGGCTAGATCTTAAGTTTGTTCTCAAACATGTGAGGTATAATCTCTTGCTTTTGTTAAATTTGTTGTCTAGTTGCTTTAATCAAACTTATTTAGTGAGTATTATGGTTCAAATTTCAAGTTTAGAAATTCAAGAGAAGGATTTGGATCATGTTAGGGTTGTGATAATTTGATGATGGTTGTGATATGTATTTTAGCATCTTGTGTTATGCAAATCTAGTCTAGTAGTTGATTTGTATATTGTCACTTAAAATTGTTAAAATTGGAGTTTTAACAAACTAGGTTTTGGTAATTAATTGAAAATTTAGAATTTAAAATATAGCAAGGATTCCATCATATCATTAACATTATAATTAGTAGTTTAATACCTTAGGTTATGCTAAAACCAAGCTTAATTGTAAAATTGTGAATTTTACTTTAAAAAGAGTTTAAATCGGTATTTTTGCAAACTAGTTTTTTTTTAGCGTATATGGTTTGGTGAAATTAAATCGTGGAAATGGTTTGTATGGCTTATTTAAGTTATTTAATATGTATTATGGCCATTATAATTGTTAAAACATCAAACGTTGCATTAAAACGGTAAATTTTGCTTGGTAGGTTTTCGGAAAAATAGCTTTTAAAGTGAATTTGGGGTTTTTGTGAATTCTAACCTATTTCATTTTATAATTAGTGTTTGTGAGTGCGCAATTGAGTGTGTTTGGGTTTTTCTCGATGGTTTGGAATTTGTACGCCGACGTCGAGGGTTTTTGGTTTGATTTGTGAAAGCAATCATAGGTTTTGACCTATGTGGGATTCATGTGTTGTTTTGGTCATTAGTCGAATTTTAATGCGATACGGTGCGTTATGATGTGTAGGTACCCCATGTGGACTTCGAGATGACAAGAAAGCGCATGGCGACGTCGGCACCGGCGAGCGAGGACCAGGTGAGTAGATTTATATCTACGGGGAGAAGTCGGGTGGATGGTGTATAGCACCCCCGCAGTCCGTAGTGTAGATCATATATATATGTTTATATATGTGTTTTATGATACGAGAATGTTCATTCATGTTATGTTTATGTGTTTATGGTTTACCTTTAGATTAGTTGTGAAACCCTAGAGTAGTTGTTATACCCACATACGCACACACAGACTTGCATACTTTACTTTCTTATGTGTAGATTGGGATGTGTATATATGTATATATGCGTGGGTATGGGACTATGCATATGTACATTCATATACGCATGCATGGGTAATGAGGATAGTACTTGGGATTTAAGATGAGTCGATGGGATTTGATTTGAGGCCGTGAGATCGGTGATATAGCAGGGTTCGTATTTGAGATACGACAAGACGTTGTAGCGGGTCCTTGACGTAGTGTTTCACACACGTCCATGCATACTTAGGCGGTATCAGTATGGTACTAGACGTAGATCAGTACCCCGATCATGATATTTGATAAAGAGTATACCAGGTGAATAGTATGATGAATGTGATATTGACCCGTACCCAGATTTGGGATGCCGTACGACGGATTTACGTACGAGCTATATCTTGATGATTGATTCGCACTCTTGACTTGGGATGTCTGATTTTAGATATGGTATCGGATATGATATTATTGAGGCGGGATCACCGACTAATATATATACAGGTATGTATATGTATCGACTCAGATGTTAGGCGGTTTCCTTACCTGTAGTTCAGCTTGTTAGCTTAGCCCTTTAGTTTAGTTTAGTTGTTAGATTAGATTCGATTCTTACCTATTTCAAAAACTAACGAATCGTGGGTATTTTAAAAGACAGCCTAAGGGATCCTACGGATATTTCAAAAGACGTATCTTTTCATAAAAACACCGTAGCCCCTATTTTCAAAACCCATGATTCGTGTAAGTTCAAAAGGCACCATTTGTAGGACTTATATTAGATTAATGCAGATTGTTATAGTTGCGTCTAGTTTTCAGCTCCCGCTCATTTTTGTGGTCCGCTTCGCATCGCATGCTTATTTTATGTTTCATACTCCATTAGTGATATCATGCTGTTAGGACACCAGCACCCGTAGGTACCACGTACACTTAATTGCCGGCTCACACACATCTTCATCGGTAATTGCCATGTCACGTACACTTTAGAAAACATTATTGCTTAACCTAGCTAGATAGCTAGTAGTTTGACATAATATTAGTGTACTTACCTTATATACCAGCTTAGATATTGTAGTTATTACTTGTCACTTCATGCATACTATTATTCATCGTTATGCCACATTCATGGATTCTCATGCATATATTCACTATTTTACGTGTTATTGAGGTTTTGGATTCGGATTTTCATGAGATTTTCTGGGTTTGGAGGAAAACCGCAAAAACATAAATAAATCTTTTCTCTCTTTTAAAATAAAAAGTGCGGTTTTCCTATGATGTATGAGTCGTCCACCATGAGTTTGCTGATGGATTTCGAGACCCGATTCGAGGAGTGGAGGAACCGTTTCGGGTACATGGTGGGCCCGGTATGGTACCCCGGGGCAAGATGAATGTGGTGTTGACGTTGAGCCTGGTAGGGGACAGATTACCTACCGGTGATATTACCCGACGCGTCGGATATCCGGAGGATACCGTCGTGGTCTTGAGATGGATGGTAGGGGCCGGTCTGGACTGACGGTGCCCTAGATATTGAGATTGAGACATTGATATTTTGAGACAGTGAGATTTATGTTTTGTGTCGATGCTAGACACTGTTGATACTGATTTCAGTATGATACCTCGGTTTAAAAATACGAAGGAAATCTCACTAATTTATGAAAACAGTTTCTTCATTTACATGTATTCTGTTTTCATGCATTCATACCTCATTCATATGATATATTGCTACCTGAGGCACAGACACGGCCACATGAGATTACCCTCGGGTTAGATATTTACCCTAGCCTTGTTATAGGCTGCATGTTATATACATTTTTGAGGATATATTGTGATCATTGACCTAGGATTGCGTTATTTATGCGATTTCTGTGCGTAGATGTTTTTCTATTCACGAGTTGGCAACTCACCCCCGTTGTACCCCAGTTTCTTGCAGGTTTGCCGTACAGGTTTCATTACGGCTTTGCGGGCTCAGTTTCATTCGGGTGACTTGCTAGTAGGTGGGTTTTTCTTGTATCGTACCCATCATATTACCTTGTATAATATTATTCCATTGTATCTAGTAAATTCCATCAACCAAACATGTATTTTTTTGAGATAGAGACCAGTGATGTTATTCTTTCGACCTTAGAGTCGCGCGTTATATTTCTGTGGTTTTCTTGTGGTTTTGAGATTCCTTTTGAATTTTGATCCTCGCCGTTGGCGTTGTATATTATTTTACTTGTATGGTTGTGACCGTCGATTGACGAAGAGCTAGCTCCCGCTTGGGGATGCCTTTTTATTGACTTCGTATACTATTCATGTTGTATCCCGTTTGGGGGCCAGTATTTTCAAAGGAGACTCTGCCGAAATTTTCTGTAAATTTTTGATGTTTTTAAAAACCGCATAATTCGGCTTATGCTATTGAAACTACATGCTTTAAGTTGGTTTTCCTGCACTCTACTACTTTTCTTGGTTTGGATTTCTGGGTTTTCGGTTTACTTAGATTACGTACGCCTCGAGACGTTCGTAGTTTAAGTGCCGGTCATGTTCCGTACTTTCGGGTCGTGACAATTGCATCATCGACGATGATGAGCCGACTATTTTTCACCAAGCCATCATAAGTAAAGACTCGGTGAAGTGGCTGGATGCTATGAGATCCAAGATAGAATCCATGTACACAAACTAAGTTTGGATTTTAGATTTTGCTCCTACTGGGGTAAAACCCGTAGGATGCAAATGGAACTTCAAAAAGAAGATTGGTGTAGATGGTCAGGTAGAAAGCTACAAACCTAGACTTGTTGCTAAAGGTTTTCGTCAAAGACCAGGATTGGACTATGACGAAACTTATTCACCAGTGCCTATGCTTAAATCCATTTGGATCCTAGTTGCCATTGTTGTCTTCCATAACTGTGACATCTGGCAGATGGATGTTAAAACCGCTTTTCTAAATGGAAGTTTAGAAGAGTTTGTTTTCATGGATCGACCAGAGGGTTTCGAAGACAGAGGGATTAGCGGAAAAGTGTGCAAGTTACTTAAATCCATTTATGGATTAAAACAGGCATCGCAGAGTTGTAACATCAGCTTTGATGAGATGGTCAGGGAATTTGACTTTATTAAAAATGCAGATGAACCTTGTATTTTGTAATGTTTCAGAAATCGTTTTGCGAATTTTTCCGTTTCAGGGCAAAATTGTCGGTATTTTCCGTTTTAAACCGATTTCGATCAAACGTACGTAGAATATTGACGGCACCTATTTTAGTTAAAATAAAGCTTGTACATGATCTTTAGGGGTATTTAGGAGGTTTTGGTTCAGATAGAATTTTCCCCAAATAAAATATTATTTTAAGCGGTATTTTGTGCACGTAAATCGGGAAATTTCTTCTCTTAAGAATAAATTAATTTTTGTCACTAGAATATTTTGGAAACTTCTTTTTAAATATCTAGATATTTTTGGAGTGCAAAAGGATTTATTTTTAAAAAGAAAAGAAAATGTGTAATTGTGCCATATAGAATTTATTACTCTTTTTCCTAGCAATTTTTTCACAAAAAATTCACAAAAATATCCCATCACCTCCTTGGCCGAGCCCTCTCCCCAAATTTCTGGCCTCATTATTTTCAAAGCTCATTCTTCTTCTCTTTCACTCAAAAATGCTTCAAAATTTCCAAACTAAATCCACAAAAATCCAAAATAATTAAACCATCAAATTCCTTCACTAATCCTTCTTGGATCTTCAACAAAGCATGCTTTTTTTGTTGCTATGATGAGAGATTAAGTTTCATTTTGGTGGTCTTGGGGAGGTATAATTTCTTACCTTAATCCATAATTAGTTGTTTTTATCTTAATCTAGCTATTTAAGTTAGCTAATTATGTGTTTTATATAGCTTTTAAATCATGATTAATTCATTTATATTTGTTTTAAGAATTTCATGTTAGGGTTAAAGTTTGTTTAAGTGATTAATGATTTATTGAAGTGTTAATTTGTGATTTGGAAAAACTTAGCCTAGTAGAAAATGATAATTATTGTTAATGAATATTTTGTTTATTTATGCAATTTTGCTTACTAGGTTTTTGCTAAAATTTATTTAGCAAGTGTTAAAAATTTAGAAATGATTTAGATAGCTTAGTTAAGCTATTATAAGGTGATTGTAATCGCTAGATATGCGTTAGCTTGAAACTAGTGCGATATATTGTGATAAGTTGTTTTCTAGGTTTCGGGGTTTTTCCGATGTGGGTTCGATTGGTCGTTACGAGGTTATATCTATTTTATTCCTCGTAATTGTTTGTGTTTTGTTGCGCGATCGGGACGATCGGGTTCTAGACATGGTGTTTTGTAGTTTAGCGACCCCAGTTAGGGTTTTTGGCCGATGTCGTGCGCGATAGATGCGCTAAGCGCGCAGTGTAATTTTCCGGGCGTTTTCATCGCGTTTCGTTGTCTCTTCTTCATTGTAGGATGTTTTGCTTATGCGTTGTGTTTGTGAAATTTTAGGTTCGCAGGAAGGGGCTACGGACACTGCTACAAAGGAAAAACAGGTGGTAGGATTCACCTAGCTTGGAGCGTTGGTGAGTAGATTTAACATCTACTGGGGAATCGCCCGCATGGCGTTATGCGTTTGGGCTAGAGATGTTATTTCTGTCGCATATTCTAAGTCATATTTAGAATTGCGCATTTACTCTATTACTTAGATATTGTTGTGCTTGGACTAGTATCCTTATGACACTATACATATTATTGACGATTTATGTTGCACGAGTACTGATTGTATGCTACACACACCGTCAATAATTGCCATGTCACGCACAACCCACTTATAGATATGATATTGCTTGGTTAGGGACATTGAGACTTTGATTCATATTTCTTTACGCATTGACTTATAGCATACTTGTATACCTACATGCTTACACATATGCTCTGATATACTTACATGCTAGTTACCCGTATACTTATAGAGTATTGTACCATTAGTGATAGGTGCATGCACACTTTATGACATAACTACAGGTATACCTTGCACACCAATTTCACTTATACCCAGGAGGTATACTACATCATTATTTATAGGTAGATACATATATCTTGCTATACCTTTATGTTTTCACATACATTTGGTTATAGCTACATGTTTACCTTTACCTGATGTTATTTTAGAATTGGAGAAAATTAGGAACCGCATGATATTTATATTAACTTGTTGCAGTTAATTAGCGGCTTTTCCTTTATATGCTTACATTTTCGTTTATGTTGCATATATTATATTCATGGATTTTCGCATTGTGATATGGATTTTTCATGATGTTTTCTGGATTTGGGGACCGTGGGAGTTCATGAAATTATGCATTATTTGAAAAACCCGGTTTCCCTTGATATGATATTTCAGCAGCCACCATGAGATTTATCGGTTTGGATACATATATACCCCATGCGAGGAACGGAGGGGTCCGTGTGCGGGTACATGGTGGGGCCCGGAGGTATCCCGAGGCAAGAATGAGGTCATGGTGCTAGACGATGAGTTACAGGGGAACCATACTATCCGGTGACATTACCAATGACTCAGCGGTTATCATGGGGATACCGACGGGAGTCATGTACGTATGGATACGTCGAGAGGCGAGGGTCAGAGCTAGGCACTCGAGCTTTCGGGATAGCGTATGATACGTACCTATCAGGGTGCCAGTCGTGGTGACAGCACCTGATAGACCTGCATTTCTGTGTCGATACTTGATACGTTGGTTTCATGATATTTCATTTTACTCCTTTGTATATATAACAGGGGTTTAGGCCGCTGTTATATATGCCCTTACACCAATATTAGTAGAATGGGACGCTAATATATGTGTATTAACATTAAATTATATACACCATCATATTTATTCATGCAAATATATTTAGGATGTTAGATTTTTACTTGATAATTTTATTTGGGATATAGGTGATTCATTTGATATTGGATACATGATATTTATGAGATTGCTGATTTGTACAATCTGGATATATGAGATTTATTCGATATTGTACATTCAGGATTTGTGAGACTTATATGATATGAGAGCCAATTTAGGGGCTGATTTGAGGAATTAGGATTTGGATTTGTCTTGATGGATTGTGATCCTACCACGATATCAGGATTCCGTGGAAATGACATATTTCATTCCGTACTCTACATTTATTGTTTATGCATTGCTTCATGTATTAGTAGTACCTGTTAGAGTACCTTTCAAGACTGTTGCATTCACATACCTTGATTATTTATGCACTGCTTCATGTATTAGTTGTACCTGCTAGTGTACCTTTCATGATTCTTGCATTCATATGACTTTCTATTGCTATTAATTGCACATGTTAGGTTCACGTTGTACGTGCATACTTGCGATTAACTGCATATGTTATTTACTATTCACGAGTTGGCAACTCACCCCCGTTGTGCCACAGTTTGTTTTGCAGGGTGTTCCCCAGAGTAGTCGAGGCAGGCTATTCTTCTATCATCTTTTGCTACGGATACCGCATCATCTCATAGTGTGTAGTTTGCATGGGTGGGTTTTGTGGTTATTCGTTTGTTGTATTGTATATTCGTTGTATCCTTGTACTCTCCATCTACTATATTTTCTTGTTGACTTAGAGACTTGGTGAGGACGATATTGTATATTATTTGTGACTTGTTGTCTTTTATACAGTTTCCTTTCTATCGTCTTTATTTCTTCGCTACGGCGTCGTATATTTGTTGTGGTGGTTGTTTTCCGTATTTGGGCGTGTATTTGCTCCCGTTTGGGGATGCTTTACTTTATATTTATTTTGTACCCATTTTTTGGGCTAGCTTTTAAAAAGGAGTTGCTACCAAAATTTTATAGGAAATAAAGTTGGACTTTTAAAGAATTTGGGTTGTGATTTCAAATACTTTTATAAAATGTTTCTTATCTTTTCTTGTCTTTTAATGGTTTAGATTTCTGGGTTTTGGCTTTCTTTAGCCGCGTTACGCATGTAGACGTTGCGTAGTATTAGGGCCGTCATGTGCCAATTTCGGGTCGTGACAAAGTTGGTATTAGAGCGCTAGGTTTTTACCTTTCGGAGAGTAGGATAACCTTGGTGTGATGGAGTACGTAGCTTAAACAGAGTAACGTAGTGTGTGTATGTCTGCAGCATACTCACGATGCGGTACTCCGCCAAAAGTGACCTAAGTACAAATTGCTTGAAATTCCTTCTTTGATGATTCATATCTTGTGATTCGATTTCCATATTCTTATTGAATCCTTTTTCTATTTATAGCCTTGCCGCCGATGACTGTGGGGACTCAGAGTGATGCAGCGAGGGCCGAGGTCAGGATTGACTCGGGTGAGACAAGGACTGACCCGGATGGCTTGCTCGTTGCACAGGAGCAGACAGATTCTACTTCGATGGATAGCATCGCTAGGCTTGTGGCAGAGATGCAGGACATGCGCCAGACGATGAGTTCTTTGGTTCAGATCATTCGAGCACAGCGACAGGAGGTTGTCACCCCCGTTACTCAGTTGTTCCTTGCGATCAGCATGCAGCAATCCGTCACCTACATAGCACCAGTGGATGCAGCCCCAGTTTACGAGACACGTCTTCCAGAGACTTTGAGAGTTACGGAACCGTGGAGGACTCGTACCAGTGTACCGGCCCAGAGATAGAGGCCTAGTCGTTGAGACAGATTTCGTGACCGTCGCGGGAGTAGCAGAGGCTTAGGACGTAGGCAGTCGTTCAGCTCTCATCCCAGAAGGGTCAGCAGTCGTCGTGTGGATGTTTCTGGTATGGGAGCCTTCATCACCTCATTAGGGATCGTTCCTTAGCACTGCGTCAGGGTCGTATTCAGAGAGGTCATAGACATGGAAGGTTCGCTCAGAGGGGTCATTCTAGCCGAGGAGGAGTTCAGCCAGTTCCAGGTAGAAGGCAGACACGAGAGTCTTCTTCTACTCATCGGGACGCGCGGGCGTCCAATGCAGGGTTTTCAGGTATTCTTCATTCGTATGTTCTTTTGATGTATTTGTTTGTTTTTCACACTTGTGCCATGGTGGGGACGAGAGTCGTGTTAGGTAGATCAGCCGTTTGTTGTGTTAATTTTTGTCAGCGATTTTTTTGTTGCGCAACACGTATTTCAGTTGTTTGCCAATCGGGTAGGAGATTCATTCATCACTTGATCCTTCTAGAGATGTTGGATTTGACGTTCTCCTGAGCACGGACTGGTTAGCTATGTGCTAGGCGTCTGTAGACTACCATGGGAAAACAGTCAGGTGTTGTTTTCCCCGGCGAGTCAGTTCTTATTGTGCAGGTGGATAGTTGTGCCACCTCTCACAGCTCGAATTTAGCCTTTTTTGCTAGTCGGGTTTTGAGGAGAGGATGTCGTGGATTCTTGGCGTTCATTCGTGGTATCGGAGCTACAGTTGGTTTGTTGGACCGGGTCCCTTTCATGCGAGAGTTATCCAACGTTGTTCCAGATGAGCCGGCAAAGCTTAGGGAGCTTAAGGATCAGCTGCAGAGTTGTTTGTTGGGGGGCTTGTGCGTCTGAGTGTTTCGCATTAGGAAGCTCCTATTTCTGTTCGTCAAGGAGGAAGACGGCAGTTTAGGTTGTGTATTGATGGATCACCAATTGAACCGGCTTACGGTACGGATAGGTATCCTTTACCTCGCATTGATGATTTCTTCGATCAGCTCCAGAGTGCGAGACATTTTCTAAGTTTGATCGGGATCAGGTCATCATTCTTGCTGGTTCGGAGTGATGACATTCCGAAGACTGCCTTGTGTGTGCTACGGGCTTTGTGTGTTTTGGTGGTGTCGTCGGACTCACCAATGCCCTAGCGGCATTCGTAGACATGATGAAACAGATTTCTTCAGGCCGTTCCTCGACTAGTTATTGTTGTGTTATTGACGACATTCTGGTCTATTTAATGTGTTTTGAGGAACAGGAGAAACACTTGAGGATTTGTTTTGCAGATACTGGGAGAGTCCCTGCGGTTGTTAGGTTCTCAGAGTGTTTCTTCAGGCTTGTTTGTGTTGACTCCTAGGTCTTGTGGTTACGGGAGACGGTTTTCGTAAGGTTCTGAGGAAGATCGAGGCCATGCAGCTTAGGCCCAGACTTGTATGCTGGACGGAAGTTCGCAGATTTTAGGGCTTAGCGGGTTTTTACCGCCGTTTCATGCAGTATTACTAGTGTAGTGCTGTACCGTGGACTGGACTGACCGGAAAGGAGGTATCTTTTCTTTGGATTGAGGCATGTATGCGGAGTTTCAGCAGTTGAGGACTCGGTTAACAACTGCATCAGTTCTTTCTTTGCTTTCTGGTTCGGGCGACTTTGTTGTTTAACTGTGATGTTTCGTGAGTGGGGCTCGAGTGTGTACAGAGGTGACATTATAAAGTTATCGCTTTTGCTTCCCCACACTTGGAGGAAGTACTATCATGATATCCCACTCATGATCTGGAGAAGGCCGCAGTGGTTTTGCATTGGAGATTTGGAGACACTACTTGTTCGAGAGTTGTGTCAGATTTTCACGGACCACCAGAGCTTAATATACATCTTCCTACAGCGGGTGTAGATTGTAGAGACAGTCTTCTGCAGATTTACAGTTATTGTGCGATCATTGAGTATAGCTTAAGTTCGCCTCTACTGAGGGGACAAGTTGCTCATGTCCGCGCCCGACCACTATTCCTTAATCTCTTTCGCATGGCACTACCCGCCAATGCTCGTTCGTCAAAGGTTCTTGAGCATACTTGGCTGGGTAATGATTCAGAGTCCTTGATTTGTGAAAAGGGTGTGCTAAGTTTAGGGACGCGTTTGTGTACCTGATACTATTGGGTAGAGACGTGAAATCCGAGAGCAGGCACATCTGTCAACTCTCTGTACTCATTCAAGTTCCACCAGCATTTGAAGTGACTTGTCAAATAGTTACGGGTGGGCAGGGATGTAAAGAGATGTTTCGGATTTCGTTTCGAGGTGTCTATCTTGTTGTGTGTTAAGGTTGAGCATCTGAGACCGGCTGGAGAGTTGCAACCTTTAACCGTTCCGGAGTGGTAATGGGAGCAGGTCTCCAGGAATATTCGTTGTGGCGTCTACCCAGGTGTAGTCTGGGTGTGACACCATTTGGATGCTAGTTGTCCGGTTATACTCAGATTGCTTAGTTGTCCTTGGTTAAGTTTGTGCGTTGCACGGAGTTCCTTCAAGGGTCGTATCCAAATAGGGCACCCTATTCGCTTGCCGTCTTGGGCAGGAACTTCAGGAAGCCTTGGGTACTGGTTGAGCTTTAGCTCCGTTTTTCCATCCGCAGGATGATGGTTTTATGAGAGTGGGCTATACCGACTTTGAAGGATATGCTTGTGCGTATGTATTAATTGTTGTCGGCAGTTGGGATCGTCACTTGCCATTGTTCGGATTCTCCTTCGATAGTTGTAATCAGGAGGCACTCCAATTGGCAACCTTTAAGTTTTGTTTGTTAGGTGGTGTCGATCTCCAGTCTGTTTTTCTGACTCTGCGTAAGTAGGATTTTTGGACCCCAGCTAGTTTAGAGATTTCGGAGATAATCCAGTTGGTTCAGGTCAGGATGAGAGTGGCCTAGTGCAGACAGAGATCTTATACTGACCGTTGTGGTCGCAGGCTTGAGTTCGCAGTGGGAGCTCATGTATTCCTGCGGATTTTTCCGATGAATGGCGTGTTGAGTTTTAGGAAGTATCCCAGGATTGTAGGTCCTTGTAAGATACTCATGCGAGTTTGTTCCGTTGCCTATAATTTGGCACTTCCGCCCAGATTTTTGAGTATTCACCCCGTATTCCTTGCATCGATACTTTGCAATTATCTTCATGACCTTTTTCACATTATTCAACATCAGACCAATTAGCTTGGACGCGATCTTTCGTGCACCAGCAGCCGCTAGTTATAGTGGATCAGCGGGTGGAGGAACTTCGTGTTGGAGATAGTGCCATCAGAGTCAATTATTGGATCACAGGCACGTGATTACAATGATTGATGGAGGACCTATCCCGCTAGGACAGTCTTACTCAAGATGATAGTTTGCTATCTGGTTTATCTTTATCATCGTGTACTGCTTTAGGTAACCTGACAGGTCACTATTGCACGTTGATAGAGCCCCTAGGATTCTTGCTTGACCACCAGCAGTATGAGGGCGATCATATACGTGGGAGCTGGTAGTCTATAAGCACATCCTTAAATGGTCCCTAGTCGTGGGAGTTTCGAGATAGGGCATCGATACTCCAGAGTAGACTAGTGTGTACATTCGAGACCCCGACGAGGGGCGGTGGCCGGTCTCACAAGCCACTGGTGTCAGTTCGTTCACCTAAGATGTATACAGGTGCTCATTGGGTTATTAGTACACCGGACAGGACTCGCCGGGAACATGCTAGTTGGTCATATACCAGACGTCAGATGGCAGTTCCCTGGTGACATGTGTACAGGTTAGTTCATCGACCTGAGATCGTCATTTGTCTCGTGTGAGTTCCCACTGTACTTTGATTACTTCCCTACCACGGCTCAAAGGAGTCGTGCAAACAGGTTTTAGTTGGGTACAGTCCCGAGCCACATGGAGGCAGTGAGTGCATCTTCAGGGGTTCGTCTCTCCCGGTATTGGGGGTGAGGTCGCGCTGTGTCTAGGAGAGCCATTACACGAAGCCCTCGGCCGAGGCAAGGAGATTTACTGGTAGGTATTCCAGTAGTATCTCAGGGTGTTCTGGGCTACACTCCGACACGACTTGTACCGCTTTTGGGGGTCTGACTTTTACCAACCCCCTAGGCCCGCCATGCGATGCTCATAGACGAACGGACCGGACTGTACGTATATTGTCACTGACAGGCTCAGTAGGGTTGTCAGGCTGAGTTCGCTCACAGAGGTCCCTTTTAGTCAATACCTAGTAGCCCGTTACGTATTGGCTTATACCTCTGACGTGCTTGTGGTTAAATCCACAACCAAGGTGTTGACGAGTCTTTAGAGTCCCCCACATTCAGTTACTCAGCTTTCGGGCGAAAAGTTGTAGAGGTCGTATGGAGATATGGCAAGGTCCGATCAGATACGTGCGGTATTGCACGGATCAGGATCGGACAGTTTGTACTATAGGCCGTATGGATATATGGTAGGGTTCGATCAGATACGTGCGGTATTGCATGGATCAGGATCGAACGGATATTACTAGCCGGCTTTGGTTTAAGCCGGATCCTAGTATAGTACAGTGTAGATTTTGTCTCATTGCATTTGTATTTCGGTCGGAATACAAATGCGGGTGTGTATGCACAGTATCGTGGTTTTCCTGTAATTTATTACTGGACCAGTTTTCTGGAGTTGCCAGTTTGCTTTCCGTTTCGGCCAATTTCCTTTGTATCGTTCATTGGCCGAAGATTGGTGGAGGAGGGCTTATTTGCATTTGTGCAAATAAGCTTTTGTGGAGGGGGTCTTTGCATATTCTTGACTTCATGATGGTTCATGATGGGTGGACCATACCTTGACTTTGTTTTCATGATGGCTTGACTTTGTTGAGATGATGAGGTTGGTGGAGTGTGGGTTTGGGTTAGTAATCATCTCTTGATATCATGACCTTTCTCTCTCTCCCTTGCATTATGGTTGTGGCTATCCTCTTTCATTTTTCCTCTCACTCTCCCCTCACAATGAGCTTGGCCGGCCACTCCCCTTAGTGGGCTGTCCAAAATTTGAGAGAAGAAAATTGTGTCTCATTCCCATGCCAAAAATCCCTTTGTTCATCCAAAGATATATATGGTTCATTTCCTCCACCCATGGCAATTCCTACAACCCCAAATGAGACTTGAGCACTATAGATTCTACAGCAAATCTTGGGCACGTCGACTAGCCAGCTTCGTGCCCGAGTCGCCTCGGCATTGAGGTGGGAGCCCGTAAAAGATGTAGGCGATGTGGTGCACTTCCAGTGACGAGGTGGAGACCGGAGCTTCCGCAGGAGATCGGGACGACGACGAGAAGACCGGAGGACACGGATCAGTCGGTATATCTCTCTTCCCCATCTTGTAGTTAGCTAGGACTAGTTAATGGTTCGATCCGGGTATTAGTGCGCGGCGGTGCCAGTTCAAGAAAAATTTAAGTATATCACCGCTTCCGCATTTTGGCCTCGGGATGGAGGCCGGGGCGCCGCCGTGCACTTACAATGGTATCAGAGCCTCACCATTAACTTAGTCTAGCTTTGTTTAATGTATTTACATTTCCGATCAACTAAAATTCCAAAATCCACATTTTTGTTTGCATCAGTTTTCTGTTGAAATTTTTTTGAGTCGAAAATTTTTTCAGGTTACAGAAAAGTGATGTACTAGAAAATATAAGGCTACTGTAGAAATTCGACAGAGTAATTCCATAGTGGGAGCGCGGAACCGCGGCCAAACCCCCTTTGGGCCGCGGTTCCGCCGCACTATGATCAGATCACTGTGTCATTTTTCTTCAGTTGCTTTGTGGGCTGATTTTACGGTTTTTGGAATATTAATTTTGGGCCCAGAATTTCTTGATGTGCTACAGTAGTACTTGGGGGCCCACTTGGTAAATTTGATCGATCGGATATTTTAAACACATTAGTTCACAGTATTTACATTATATCTGCGACCGTGAATGTCACTTGATCGGTAAATCCAGTCTAACTGCTATAGCCCGGTTAGACGGATTTGCGAACGTGATTTTCACGTTGATGTTCTGTGTTATGCTGTGATGTTGCGGATTGGTCGTACGGGATAGCCTGCATGCAATGCTAGTACAGTTGTGGTTGTATTATGTACATTTGATATTGCGGGGCGAGCGTCCGACATGTGGACTGCCGTCACTGCCTGATTGTATTATTTTTTTGGGGCACGACCTGGTTGCGGTCGATGTACCCGTTGTATGTATATTTTACTTTCTGTACTAGGATTACCCCGCGGAGGGGTGCACGGATGGCCGGGTTCTAGAGGGCAACAAGCCCGCATCTCATGGCATTGAGACGGAGGGGGCTTCACTCTAGGATTAGCGGGCTATTCGCCGCACTCGTAGGGGGTACAGGTTGACCCAGGAGGGGTGCCCAAGTTACCGGATTCCGTGAAGTGCTGGGTGGTCCATTCACGTAGCTGAAGGGGGCTGCCTCGCTTCAGGTTTTGGCGGGTAACTTGCCGCGCCCGTAGGGGTCTAGGATTTCATTGCACAGGCTATCCGCACGACAAGGGGAACGTCGGGTTTCAGTAGTGGCTCTGTGAAACCCGGGGATCCCAAATATCTGTATTGTTCTGTGATGCTGTACATTTCTGTGATGTTGCATTTTATCACGCCTTGAGAGAAATATAATATATTGGTATATATATTAGTAGATGTTGTATATGTTTTACATCCGCGCTAGTCCAGTCCCCGCTCTGTCGTTAGTTAGCTAACCTAACGGGTAATGACGGGACCCAGTGGCGAATGCGGATGGCATATACGTACATCAGTATATTTTCGTTCTTTGTGGTGTGATCAATTGATGGGACTGCGTTGATTCAGATCAATGCAAGTTAAAAACAAACCTAATCTGATGTTGTTGGAACATTTTTCAAAAAGCTGTTATTGCAAGGACGTTCACTTTTGTTTTGCATCGTGGTATTCAGTTGGAATATCCTGCTCCTCAGTCGACGAGGCAAGGGCCGAGATCACTTCACCGGGAGTGACCCCTTGGACAGAATTTTGCGTCAGGGCAATGACTTCACTATAGCCGATTACTTTTGCTTTGCACCGTGGTATTCAGTTGGAATATCCTGCACCTCATTCTACGGGGAAAGAGCCGAGATCCCTTCATCGGGAGTGACCTCTTTAGCAACGGTTTTCGTCACTATATTTTTAAAAGCTATCCGTTCCTTCAACGATATCAAGTTCATTACGTTAAAGGTTTTCGCCAGAAACCATTCGTAGCCCTCCATCATTTCAGTTAAATATTCGGTAGTATTCAAGCTATGTATTTTGACCTCACGCCAAGGCATAGTGATTGGTAGCTGCCGGGTATTTATCTGTTGCATAAATAGATGCGTTGGTTTGGGACAGTCGTACTACTATTTTGGCCTACGTTAAGGGTATGTACGGGTGGATTCAAATTAACCTGGATAATGATGGGTAGAACTTGACATGTGACTTATGATATTTTGACCTCACGCCAAGGTCATAAGAGCATGGGGTAAAAATCACATCGGGAGTTTCTAAAGAAACTGAAACTTGCCAGATATGCGCATACCTTCTGGAGTGTGATGACGTGAGCGGATTCCGTCATGTTATCATGCGATGATAGTTGGATCCCGATTCCCACTGATGAGTTGGTATACTCCTCGGGTGATCCGACTAATTCTTCTTTTAGGTTTGGAGGAGAATTTGACGGTACAGTGGGAGGTTTCCAGATTAGATAAATTGGTAACCATTCTGATCTAGGTTAGAGTGCACGCTGAGTGTTTCTTTTCTCTCTCTCTTTGGCAGCGACCATTGACCCGACCCTAAGACAATGACTCAGAGACCAAGTTGACCGAACCTTCTTAACACTGGCTTTTTGGATTGTCAGAGTTGCAAACCTCATTGCCACTCCTACTTTTGCCCTTTTCTCCAGGACACCCCGTATTACTACGAACGTCCACTTCCATTGGACAAAACCATCGTATGGTTAGATACGAACTCGAAGGAATTTATTCGAGGATGGTTTCCGGTTCTGGAGAAAACGGATAGGACTATTCAGTTGTCTTTTCATTTTACCTTCTCTCAGGTTGCGAGTACTCCTTGGTTTAGGAGTAGTACACCTATTACGCAAATTGGATAGTCTTCTTCCAAACCTTAGGCTGGTGCAGACCGGTAGGGAATGAAGAAAACCAATTAGCCTAACGATGGTGTACAGAAGGTATTGAGTTAAGACAAAGCAAGGGATTAGTAAGAGGGCAAAGTAAATTGCGACTGCTATTCACGACCAAACCAAATATTTCATTACCACTCCTAAATCACCTTTGTATTTCTCCAGGACACTCCGTATCACTACGAAGATCCACGGTTTATTGGATACTCCATCGTATGGTTATATACGAACTCGAAAGGAACTTGTTCCAGTTCGGGGATGGATTCTGGTTCAGGAGAAATCTGAATAAGATTTATTCGGTTGTCTTTTATCCTCACCTCCTCTCGCATTGCGAGTGTTCCTAGGATTAGGACAGTACACTCATTATGCTTATTGGATAGTCTTCTTCCAAACCATAGGCTGGTGCCGAACGGTAGGGAAGGAAGAAAACCATTTGGCCTAAGGGGTGTGCAGAAGGTAATGACTAAAGACATATGAAGGGATTTGGAGAGGTGGCAAAAAATTATACGGTTACAGTCGTGAATCTGGAAGAGGCATTACTAGGAATACCGGGATACCCCATCGAAACATTTCAATATTTCAGTTTCACTGTGTACTGTTAAAGGAAAATGGATTTCCCAGTTAGACACTTGCTCCAGGGTATGTATTTACCAAGTATGATTGTCACATCTGTATAGTTTTACAGATGATGAGTGGGAGTAAGTTATTGGGAATTAGGTGATCATCCTCATTATATCGGGATTCGTTGTAATCGGTGATATTTGAGGAAATCACCTGGGCTGTTTGCCGGTCGACAAATATTTGGTTTTGAATATCCGTTGTTATGCACCAATTTCAAATTGATATATCTGTACGACTATTTTCACAGAGTGAGATATACTTTTTGAAATTATGTCGATGACATTTACCTATATCAGTGGATGGTTAGGTAAGGAGCATTAAACAGCGGTGTAATTCTTCTTAACCATAAGTACAGTTTTCAACTCACGACACACAGTAAATGAGTTATCAAACTCAAGGGACTTATACAGAGTATTGTATGTTGTCCAGGGTCCATCAGGACAGAGGGGTTGGTCCTCGTACTATATTTGGTTTACTTATGACTTCTCTAGTTTTTAGACAAGTGTTTCGTGGAAACACAGGGTCTGAATTTTGAGAAGTTATAGGTATTTGAATAAAGTAGAGAACCAGATATTGCAAGTATCGAGATTCTTCAAAGTGATAGAAGATGTAGATACTTTTGTATGGTATTCAGTTGATAGTAATGATTAAGAGATCTTGCTTCTCTTTCAGGTTATTCATAATTGGAAGCATTCCTAAGTTGAGTAACGTTGATCGGCCTCCTTCCATTTAGTTAACATGCACTGGAGACAGCTGCATGATTTGAATCTGGTTCAAATAAATCAGTGCCTCTGGTTCTATATTAGATATAGAACAGTTCATATCTTAACGATGTTAAGGTACGGGGAGTTGTCCGGCCTATGCTTAAAACCAGACTCTGGATAACTCAAGGCACGTTTCTGTAATGGCTGTTTGTGGGTTGACCCAGGCTATGACGAGGGTTGATTTTCTACCATCTGGAAGATCAATAGCGATATTGTTCTAGACTCGCCACAGTTTTAATAAAAATGGATTTTTCAGAAAACAGTAGTGAGAGTATGGTAGAACTGGAAGTGATTCCAGAACCACAAATGATTACTGAAGATTTGATAGGAACCTAAAGATTCAATCTGGTTTGACATTCCATTGGCCACTCCGCGGATAAGGTGGGTAACCTCAGGCACCCGAGAGGTACTCTGGTAGCCTCAAGGACGGTGACAGGGAGGTTCTTGTTTACCCACACTTGCCATTGCTGCTGTTCCAGGCTGCGAGACCCGGCAGGAGGATGAGTATAGCGTCGCTCTGAACTGGCTTCAGAAGTGTACGTGTATATGACTCTGCCAAAGGGTTGTCGTAGTCAGTGGGAGCAGCGGAAGCATTGGTGGTCAGGCAGCTTATGTCTATTTATAGACTAAAGCAGATATAGCGGAGATAGATCATCAATTTCTGATGTGACAGTCATAGGTTTGACTTCATCAGAATAGGGGATGGATCTGTTGAGAAGGTAGTAGGGTGTGATGTCATGGTATTTGGATGACATACACAGAGTAGGAAGTGATATTCCTACACTACAATCGGTTATACTTTGGTCGTCACATAGTGGTTTCTCCACACAGGACTTGGATATTATATCAGACATACTGGTTACTAGATCTATGGTTTTAGATCTAGATTTGGGTGGTTTCCCAATTAAGGGTACTTAGACAGCATTCTAAGAGTATTTAGAATGGACGACTCCTGGCACGGTAGTGTACCTGCAGGTGATAGAGTCACTCTCTCTAAAGGTGTCTTACAGACTAAAGTAGAGAGGGATGTGCATGATTGACAGATCACTTGCTTAGGCAATTAAGTCAATCATGAGATGTCAAGTACCACACCAGATGTTGTTCTTGCACTAGATGCAATAAGTTGACATTGATCCAATCCTGGAGAAACAGTCGGAAGCAGTTTTAGAACATAAGTGGATGTTCTAGGGATATGATAACGACAACCTCATTCGGGAGACAGTTATCATTTCAGGCTTCCAAGGTGACATGGACGACAAGGAGATTGTCAGAGTTATAGTTTTCCTTCTGACGAGGGGCAGTATTTTGGACAGGTGGTCCAAGGCAATACTGAGGGAGGTATGGTGCCGGATACTGATTAAGTTCAGTTGACGATACAGTCTAAGAAGTTTGGATTTGGAGTTCATTTATGAGCTATGTCCCATCAGACATCCAGACACATTCTAAGACAGGTATTACTCATTTCGGGAGATGGGTTTCTCCGCGAACTTGAGATATAGAGAGACATAGAAAGAGACATCAAGGCGGATCCACTCACTAAGGCTATTCCTCGAACGCAATAGTTTCGCAAGCGAGCTTTGTGAGACTGACTAGTAGAGGAGTTGGGTGTTCGGTATCACACGTGCTGTGAGTATGCGACATCGCAATAATTAGCCTTGAGTGCAAGTGGGAGATTGTTGGAGATAGTGCCCTCAGAGTCAATTATTGGATCACAGGCACGTGATTACAATGATTGATGGAGGACCTATCCCGCTAGGACAGTCTTACTCAAGATGATAGTATGCTATCTGGTTTATCTTTATCATCATGTACTGCTTTAGGTAACCTGACAGGTCACTATTGCACGTTGATAGAGACCCTAGGATTCTTGCTTGACCACCAGCAGTATGAGGGCGATCATATACGTGGGAGCTGGTAGTCTATAAGCACATCCTTAAATGGTCCCTAGTCGTGGGAGTTTCGAGATAGGGCATCGATACTCCGGAGTAGACTAGTGTGTATATTCGAAACCCCGACGAGGGGCGGTGGCCGGTCTCACAAGCCACTGGTGTCAGTTCGTTCACCTAAGATGTATACAGGTGCTCATTGGGTTATGAGTACACCGGACAGGACTCGCCGGGAACATGCTAGTTGGTCATATACTAGACGTCAGATGGCAGTTCCCTGGTGACATGTGTACAGGTTAGTTCATCGACCTGGGGATCGTCATTTGTCTCGTGTGAGTTCCCACTGTACTTTGATTACTTCCCTACCACGGCTCAAAGGAGTCATGCAAACAGGTTTTAGTTGGGTACAGTCCCGAGCCACATGGAGGCAGTGAGCGCATCTTCAGGGGTTCGTCTCTCCCGGTATTGGGGGTGAGGTCGCGCTGTGTCTAGGAGAGCCATTACACAAAGCCCTCGGCCGAGGCAAGGAGATTTACTGGTAGGTATTCCAGTAGTATCTCAGGGTGTTCTAGGATACACTCCGACACGACTTGTACCGCTTTTGGGGGTCTGACTTTTACCAACCCCCTAGGCCCGCCATGCGATGCTCATAGACGAACGGACCGGACTGTACGTATATTGTCACTGACAGGCTCAGTAGGGTTGTCAGGCTGAGTTCGCTCACAGACGTCCCTTTTAGTCAATACCTGGTAGCCCGTTACGTATTGGCTTATATCTCTGACGTGCTTGTGGTTAAATCCACAACCAAGGTGTTGACGAGTCTTTAGAGTCCCCCACATTCAATTACTCAGCTTTTGGGCGAAAAGTTGTAGAGGCCGTATGGAGATATGGCAAGGTCCGATCAGATACGTACGGTATTGCACGGATCAGGATCGGACAGTTTGTACTATAGGCCGTATGGATATATGGCAGGGTTCGATCAGATACGTGCGGTATTGCACGGATCAGGATCGAACGGATATTACTAGCCGGCTTTGGTTTAAGCCGGATCCTAGTATATTACAGTGTAGATTTTGTCTCATTGCATTTGTATTTCGGTCGGAATACAAATGCGGGTGTGTATGCACAGTATCGGGGTTTTCCTGTAATTTATTACGGGACCAGTTTTCTGAAGTTGCCAGTTTGCTTTCCGTTTCGGGCAATTTCCTTTGTATCGTTCATTGGCCGAAGATTGGTAGAGGAGGGCTTATTTGCATTTGTGCAAATAAGCTTTTGTGGACCATACCTTTGGGGTCTTTGCATATTCTTGACTTCATGATGGTTCATGATGGGTGGACCATACCTTGACTTTGTTTTCATGATGGCTTGACTTTGTTGAGATGATGAGGTTGGTGGAGTGTGGGTTTGGGTTAGTAATCATCTCTTGATATCATGACCTTTCTCTCTCTCCCTTACATTATGGTTGTGGCTATCCTCTTTCATTTTTCCTCTCACTCTCCCCTCACAATGAGCTTGGCCGGCCACTCCCCTTAGTGGGCTGTCCAAAATTTGAGAGAAGAAAATTGTGTCTCATTCCCATGCCAAAAATCCCTTTGTTCATCCAAAGATATATATGGTTCATTTCCTCCACCAATGGCAATTCCTACAACCCCAAATAAGACTTGAGCACTACAGATTCTACACCAAATCTTGGGCACGTCGACTAGCCAGCTTCGTGCCCGAGTTGCCTCGGCATTGAGGTGGGAGCCCGTAAAAGATGTAGGCGATGTGGTGCACTTCCAGTGACGAGGTGGAGACCGGAGCTTCCGCAGGAGATCAGGACGACGACGAGAAGACCGGAGGAAACGGATCAATCGGTATATCTCTTTTCCCCATCTTGTAGTTAGCTAGGACTAGTTAATGGTTCGATCCGGGTATTAGTGCGCGGTGGTGCCAGTTCAAGAAAAATTTAAGTATATCACCGCTTCCGCATTTTGGCCTCGGGATGGAGGCCGGGGCGCCGCCGTGCACTTACACTTCGGTCAAGGGTCTTGCCGTCTGTGAGGGTTCTTTGGCGTAGCTGTATAGTGAGGTGATCACTTGGCAAGCTGCGAGCGAGATTTGTGAGTTTTGTACCCATCTTCTAGAAGGTACGCGTAGGGGACCGAATTTCTTTAAGGGGAGAAGATTGTAACCTTTCAGAAATCGTTTTGAGAATTTTTCCGTTTTAGGGCAAAATTGTCGGTATTTTCCGTTTTAACCCGATTTCGATCAAACGTCCACAGTAACTTTCCGAAACCTATTTTAGTTAAAATAAAGCTTGTGCGCGAACTTTAGGGGTATTTGGGAGGTTTTGGTTCAGATAGAATTTTTCCCAAATAAAATATTATTTTAAGCGGTATTTTGTGCACGTAAATCGGGAAATTTCTTCTCTTGAGAATAAATTAATTTGTCACTAGAATATTTTGGAAACTTCTTTTTAAATATCTAGATATTTTTGGAGTGAAAAATGATTTATTTTTAAAAAGAAAATAAAAGGTGTAATGGTGGCATATAGCATTTATTACTCTTTTTTCTAGCAATTTCTTCACAAAAAATTCACAAAAATACCCCATCACCTCCTTGGCCGAGCCCTCTCCCCAAATTTCTTGCCTCGTTATTTTCAAAGCTAATTCTTTTTCTCTTTCACTCAAAAATGCTTCAAAATTTCCAAAATAAATCCACAAAAATCCGAAATAATTAAGCCATCAAATTCCTTCACTAATCCTTCTTGGATCTTCTACAAAGCATGGTTTTTTTGATGCTATGATGAGGGATTAAGTTTCATTTTGGAGTTCTTGGGCAGGTATAATTTCTTACCTTAATCCATAATTAGTTGTTTTTATCTTAATCTAGCTATTTAAGTTAGCTAATTATGTGTTTTATATAGCTTTTAAATCATGATTAATTCATTTATATTTGTTTTAAGAATTTCATGTCAGGGTTAAAGTTTTTTTAAGTGATTAATGTTTTATTGAAATGTTAATTTGTGATTAGGAAAAGCTTAGCCTAGTAGAAAATGTTAATTATTGTCAATGAATACTTTGTTTATTTATGCAATTTTGCTTACTAGGTGTTTGCTAAAAATTTTTTAGCAAGTGTTAAAAATTTAGAAATGGTTTAGATAACTTAGTTAAGTTATTATAAGGTGTTTGTAATCGCTAGATATGCGTTAGTTTGAAACTAGTGCGATATATTGCGATAAGTTGTTTTCTAGGTTTCGGGGTTTTTCCGACGTGGGTTCGATTGGTCGTTGCGAGGTTATATCTATTTTATTCCTCATAATTGTTTGTGTTGTGTTGCGCGATCGGGACGATCGGGGTCTAGACTTGGTGTTTTGTAGTTTAACGACCCCAGTTAGGGTTTTTGGCCGATATCGTGCGCGATAGATGCGCTAAGCGCGCAGTGTAATTTTCCGGGCGTTTTCATTGCATTTCGTTGTCTTTTCGTCATTGTAGGATGTTTTGCTTATGTGTTGTGTTTGTGAAATTTTAGGTTCGCAGGCGGAGGCTAAGGACACTGCTACAAAGGGAAAACAGGTGGTAGGATTCACCTAGCTTAGAGCGTTGGTGAGTAGATTTAACATCTACAGGAATCGCCTGCATGGCGTTATGCGTCTGGGCCAGAGATGTTATTTCTGTCGCATATTCTATGCTATATTTAGAATTGCGCATTTACCCTATTACTTAGATATTGTTGTGCTTGGACTAGTATCCTTAGGACACTACACATATTATTGACGATTCATGTTGCACGAGCACTGATTGTATGCTACACACACCGTTAATAATTGCCATGTCACACACAACCCACTTATAGATATGATATTGCTTGGTTTGGGACATTGAGACATTGATTCATATTTCTTTATGCATTGACTTATAGTATACATGTATACCTACATGCTTACACATATGCTCTGACATACTTACATGCTAGTTACCTGTATAGCTATAGAGTATTGTACCATTAGTAATAGATACATGCACACTTTATGACATAGCTACAGGTATACCTTGCTCACCTATTTCATTTATACCCAGGGGGTATACTACATCATTACATTTACTTTACCTGATGTTATTTTAGAATTGGAGAAAATTAGGAACCGCATGATATTTATATTAACTTGTTGCAGTTAATTACCGGCTTTTCTTTTATATGCTTACATTTCCGTTTTTGTTGCATATATTATATTCATGGATTTTCGCATTGTGATATGAATTTTTCATGATGTTTTCTGGATTTGGAGACCGTGGGAGTTCATGAAATTATGCATTATTTGAAAAACCCGGTTTCCCTTGATATGATATTTCAGCAGCCACCATGAGATTTATCCGTTCGGATATATATATACCCCACGCGAGGAACGGAGGGGTCCGTGTGCGGGTACATGGTAGGGCCCGGAGGTACCCCGAGGCAAGAATGAGGTCGTGGTCCTAGACGATGAGTTACAGGGGAACCATACTATCTGGTGACATTAGCAATGACTCAGCGGTTATCATAGGGTACTGACGGGAGTCTTGTACGTATGGATACGTTGCGAGGCGAGGGTCAGAGCTAGGCACTCGAGCTTTCGGGATAGTGTATGATACGTACCATCAGGGTGTCATTCGTGGTGACAGCACCAGATAGACCTGTATTTCTGTGTCGATGCTTGACACATTGGTTTCATGATATTTCTTTTTACTCCTCTGTATATATAACAGGGGTTTAGGCCGCTGTTATATATGCCCTTACACCAATATTAGTGGAATGGGAATCTAATATATGTGTATTGACATTAAATTATATACATCATCATATTTATTCATGCAAATATATTTAGGATGTTAGATTTTTACTTGATATTTTGATTTGGGATATAGGTGATTCATTTGATATTGGATACAGGATATTTATGAGATTGCTGATTTGTACATTTAGGATATATGAGATTTATTCCATATTGTACATTCAGGATTTGTGAGACTTATATGATATGAAAGCTAATTTGGGAGCTGATTTGAGGAATTTGGATTTGGATTTGTCTTGATGGATTGTGATCCTACCACGATGTCAGGATTCCGTGGAAATGACATATTTCATTCCATACTCCACATTTATTGTTTATGCACAGCTTCATATATTAGTAGTACCTGTTAGAGTACATTTCATGACTGTTGCATTTACATACCTTTATTGTTTATGCACTGCTTCATGTATTAGTTGTACCTGCTAGTGTACCTTTCATGATTATTGCATTCATATGACTTTCTATTGCTATTAATTGCACATGTTAGATTCACGCTGTACGTGCATACTTGCGATTACCTGCATATGTTATTTACTATTCACGAGTTGGCAACTCACCACCGTTGTGCCACAGTTTGTTTTGCAGGGTGTTCTACAGAGTAGTCGAGGCAGGCTATTCTTCTATCATCTTTTGCTACGGATACCGCATCACCTCACAGTGTGCAGTTTGCTTAGGTGGGTTTTGTGGTTATTCGTTTGTTGTATTGTATATTCGTTGTATCCTTGTACTCTCAATCTACTATATTTTCTTGTTGACTTAGAGACTTGGTGAGGACGATATTGTATATTATTTGTGACTTGTTGTCTTTTATACAGTTTCCTTTCTATCGTCTTTATTTCTTCGCTACGGCGTCGTATATTTGTTGTGGTGGTTGTTTTTTGCCTTTGGGCGTGTATTTGTTCCCATTTCGGGATGCTTTACTTTATATTTATGTTGTACCCATTTTTAGGGCTAGCTTTTACAAAGGAAGTGCTGCCAAAATTTTAAAGGAAATAAAGTTGGACTTTTAAAGAATTTGGGTTGTGATTTCAAAGACTTTTAAACAATGTTTGTTATCTTTTCTTGTCTTTTAATGGTTTAGATTTCTGGGTTTTGGCTTTCTTTTACTGCGCTACGCCTGTAGACGTTGCGTAGTATTAGGGCCGTCATGTGCCAATTTCGGGTCGTGACATATTTATAAAAAGATTGTAGGGAGAACTGTGATATTCCTTGTTTTATACGTTGATGATATTCTCCTGATTGGGAATGATATTCCTATGCTACAATCGGCCAAGCTGTTCTTATCATAGAAGTTCTCTATGAAAGACCTGGGTGATGCCTCATACATTCTGGGGATTAAGATCTATCGTGACCGATCTAAAATAATGTTGGGACTTTCACAGTCGAGGTACATTGACACCGTACTAAAGAGGTTTAGTATGGAAGATTCTAAGCGCGGCAATTTGCCCGCTTGTCACGGAATCACCCTCTCCAAAGAGTTATCTCCCAAGACTGATGAGGAGAGTTCTCGCATGAGCATAGCACCCTACGCTTCGGCGGTAGGGTCGATAATGTATGCGATGTTATGTACCAGACAATATGTAGCTTACGCACTTAGCGTGTTAAGCAGGTATCAGTCTAACCCAGGTGAGAAACATTGGATAGCAGTAAAGAACATTCTTAAGTACCTCAGAAGGACTAAGGAGATGTTCCTGGTGTACGGTAACGGGGACCTCCAGATCGAGGATTTTACCAACTCTGGCTTCCAAAGTGACAAGGATGACTCTAAATCAGTCTCGGGTTATGTGTTTACCCTCAACAGAGGGGCGGTCTTTTGGAAGAGATCCAAATAGGATACCGTAGCAGACTCGATGATGGATGCTAAGTACATCGCTGTTAGTGATGCCGCAAAAGAGACAGTCTGGATAATGAAGTTCATTACTGAACTTCAGGTAGTTCCATCCATTACTAATCCAATACATTTGTATTGCGATAACAATAGCGCTATGGCTTTGGCAAAGGAACCATAGTCCCATCAGAAATCCAGCCATATCTTGAGGCGGTATCACCTGATCAGGGAGATCGTGGATCGCCAGGAGATCGTGGTGAGGAGAGTAGATACAAAAGACAACATGGCAGATCCATTCACCAAGACCATCCCTCAAGTCCAGTTCGAGAGACAGTTCGAGATGTTGGGCATGCGGTACGTCGTCAATTGGCTCTAGTACAGACAGTGGGTACTTATTGTGCCAATTACAGGCCTTAGTTCAAGTGGGAGATTGTTGGATATGTATGCCCTAGAGGCCTTCATTGTATAGGATGCTAGGGATATGTATGTACATGAAAATATTGCTCGATATGATAGTACGCTATTTGGTTTGTCTTTATCTTAACATGTGATGTGTTCTATTTTTTATTCCATATCTAGTATACATGTTGATAAAGCCTATAGGATCTTTTCCTGACTACCAGCGTTGTGATGGCAATCATACTTGTGGGAGCTGGGTAGTCGATATGCACATCCTTAAAATTGTCCCTAGTCATAGAAGTATCGAGACTGGGCATCGATAATCCAGAGTAGACTAGTGTATACATATCTAGACCCTGACGATGGGAGATGGATTGGTCCCGTAGCTATTAGTGAGATGCACCTAAGATTGTATATAGGTGCTCACTGGGTGTGAGTATACCAGACAGGACTCGCCGAGGACTGGCTAGATGGTATTATAACTAGCGTTAGATAGCAGTTCTCTGGTGACATGAGTACAGATAGTCTGTCAACCTGAGATCGTCATTTGTCTCGTATGAGTTCCCACTGTACTTTGATTACTATCCTACCACGGCTCTACTGAGTGGTGCAAACAGGTTTTAGTTGGGTACAGTCCCGAGCCACATGGAGGCAGTGAGCGACTATTTAGGATTCGTCTCTCCCAGTATAGGTATTCGATGTCGCACAGTGATCGGTTGGTTAACACCATAAATTCTTAGCCATGGCAGATTGAGAATTACTGGTGGTTGGAGCAGTAGATTCTCGGATGGTCTTGAGCCACACGACGCGACTTGTCTGGTTATTAGGGGTCTGACGTTTTCCACCCTCTAGACCTTGCATGCAATACTCTCAGACGAACAGACCGGACTGCACGGAGATTGCCACGAACAAGCTCAGTAGGGGTTCGGATGAGTTCGCTCGTCGGCCTTCTTTTTCGACAGATACCTGGGTAGCCGTTACGTACAGCTAATGCCGCTGACGAACTTGTAGTTAAACTCACTACCAGCATACTGTCGAGTCTTTAGAGTCTTACACAGAGGGTTTCTCTGGTTCAGGCGAAACGATGTAGAGGCCGTATGGTCTTACGGCAGGGTTTCGATCATATACGTGTACTGGCTACATGGATGATGTTCGAACGGATAATACTAGTGGGCTTTGGTTAAAGCCAGATCCTAGTATTATATTATTAGATTATTGTTATCTCATTGTATTCGTATTTTTCTGAATACGAATATGGGTATGTATATACGGTGAGGGAATTATTGTAATTTTACAAGACATGCTTCTAGAAGGAGACACCTCATTATTAGATTTATCTATTTATGCAAATAGATTAATGAGGTGGATATTGGAGATATTTGTGGCATGGACGAAAGCATGGCTAAGTCATTTGTTTATTCATTTGACTTTACTATTCAAGCATGGTTGCTTATTTTCTATGGAAAATAATCCATGCGTGATTATTTGTAAAAACTTAGCCATTCTTTTTTCCAACACAACACTAGCTCATTTGCACTTTCTTATTATCTCTCCAAGTTTTCTTCTCCTTCTTCCTCAAGCCCTAACCCTCACATGAGTTGTGAATCCTAGGGCTCTTGTGATAAAATACTCCATTCATCTTTCTCTAAATCTTCTAAGTTGTCTAGTCTAACAAACTAGACATCGTAGTTACCTCATACTTGAGGTTGAAGCTTGAACCATAGGCTCTCGGGTGGATCATATTCGACAAAGAGGAGACCGACGATCGAGTTCCATTCAAGCTTTCTAGGAGCTAAGAAGGGGAGAAGAAGATTCAAGCTTGTACCATGGAGCAAAGAAGAAAAGAGAAAACCCAAAGCACTTGATTGAGAAGGTATAACTCTCACCTAGTAGTTAGAAACCTTCTTGCAGTTAGTCATAGCTAGTCATGGTTTAATTATGATCCTGGATTGTTTTTGTCGATGTTGTTAAGCCACTCTTTTGAAATAGAAGAAAAATGTTTTTTGTGTACTCCGCCTCCCGGCGGAACCGCGGGGTGCACGACATCGACTTACACTATTATCTAGGTATACATATCTAATATCTACGTAAATATATATATAAATACATATCTTAATTCTACGATTGCAAGGTGCTATACACCATTCACCGGACCTCCCCGATTGATATACATCTACTCACCTAATTTCTGTTAGTTATATGTATGCCCTAGAGGCCATTACTGTACATAGGATGTATATTGTAGTGGATGCTGGGACATATATAGGTAGGACTTTCTTGCTCGACATGATACTATGTTATCTGGTTGCTCTTTATCTTAACATTTATACTTTCTGTCTCTCTGTTACATGTTGATAAAGCCCTTAGGATGTGTACTCGACTTCCAGGAATATGATGTAGATCATACAAGTGGGGCCTGGGTGGTCCATGAGTACATCCTTTAATGTTCCTAGTCGTGGGAATATCGAGACGGGGCATCGATATTCCAGAGAAGACTAGCGTATATCCTCTCGACCCATGTGATGGGCGATGGATGATCCCATATCCATTGGTGTTTGACATCAGAGATGGTATGCGGGTGCTCATTAGTGACTGGGTACACTAAACGGACTCGCCGAGAACTCCCAGATGGTATTATACCTCACGTCAGATGGCAGTTCTCTGGTGACACTGGTACAGCTTAGTCTGTTGACCCGAGATCGTCATAGAGTCTTGTGTGTCTCCCACTGTGCTTTGATTTCCACCCTACCATGGCTCTACTGAGTCGTGCAAACAGGTGGTTTTTGGGTACAGTCCCGATTCACATGGAGGCAATGACCGATAGGAGTGGATTCGTCTCTCCCGGTATTGGGGGTTGATGTTGCGCTATGCTCGACTGGCCATAACTGGAAATCCCTGGCCAGGGTTGCTGTGATCTACTGGTAAGAGTTATCAGTAGTTTCACGCTATGTTATGGACCTTACATCGGCATGACTTATCGAGCTATTGGGGTCTGACGTTTACCACCCCTAGGCGAGATATGCGACATATCAGACGAACAAACCGGACTGTACGGTAAGTGTTACTGGTTGGATTCACAGGAGTGTGAGCGGGCTTGCTCGTTGATCTTCTGATCGCTCAATACCCGGGTGGCCGTTACGTTTAGCAGACCGCTTGCGGCTTGTGGGTGTTTGATATGATCATCACCTACTGCCGGCGTATTGACGAGTCTTTAGAGTCCTACACAGAGGTTTCCTGGCTCAAGCGAAACGAGATAGGAGCGCATATGAGATATTTGCGGGACCGAGAATAATACCAGTATGTGATACTGAATTCTATTCTCGCGATTTGTATCATCAGCAGGTTATATGTGATATAGCCGGGTTACCGAATCAAGTGTTGATTCGATACATTGGTACACTTGATATTAGTCGGTTATATGCGATATGACCGGATCATTAAATCAAGTGTTGATTTAATGTTTTAATGTATAATTATATATTTGATATATTACTTTACATTAACTAGTATTTGTTCACTTAAGATGGATTTTCTCACTTGATGTGCACAAATAGTATATGTGATATATTTTTGTGCACTAGATTGTATCATGTTTGATGATACATGCAAACTTGGGTGTGTATATGCTTTAAACCTTGTTTAGGTTAATGGTTAGGGTTTTGTTATCTTTTCTTAATTACTTATTCATTTTAATTCTTTTTGGGCAAGAAACAAACTGGTGGCTTCTTTTGTTTTTACCTTGAAGCTTCATGAAGCTTTGACCATTTTGTTTCTTTCCATAACCTAACCATTCACTTAAACCCTAGTTTATTCTCTACACTTGTTACACTAACCCATGGTTGAATTATGATAAGATCACTTGATTTATTATTATTCATCAATTGATTTTATTATTCTTATCATATTCTTTTTCTTCTTCTTCTTCTTTTTCTTCTTCAAGAAGAAGAAACCTTGCTACCTCCAATGGTGCCAAGATCAAAAGAGTGAGAAATCCAAATCCAAAGTGAACCCACTTCCTATTTCTTCATCCTCTACCACTTGCCATGTAGTAGAGTGTGTTATCTTCACAAGTTCTATGACCAAGTGAAGATGGAGCTGGATCTTGAGTTGCTTCGACGTAGATCATCTTCGGCATCGAAGTCGACGACCTAGCCCGATCATTTCTCCGACGAAACCATCGCCAGAGTCCAGGATCCGATGATCGCAGTGGAGGGACGTCATCACGGAGCTAAAGAGGTGGAGGTCCAGATCTATAAAGGTTGTAGTCAGTTTCACTTTCTAGTTAAGTTGTTAACTTGCATGTTTCGCCTTACCTCTAGTTACGATCTTGCTTAGGGTTACTTGGCACTTGATAAAAAATTTGATTTTGGCATGTTTGATCTATTATGGAACCTCATGTGTGTGCCTAGGAACCGTACAGTGGTATCAGAGCCTAGCTAGAGCCTTAGGCGATGCGTAGACGAAGATAGAAACCCGATCGAACCCGAAACCCTAATCCAAAATCCTTCTCTGTACATTTTTCCAAACAGTGGATTTTTCCAAATTAAAAATATGCAGAAAAATCAGCAGGCGTTTCAAAGGATTACTGTGAAGCACATGAGCATAAATCGACCACGTGGCCGCGGCACGAGCATGGCATGTGCGGCGGTTCCGCGGCCATATTGGAGCATCTTGTCACTTTTTCTGCACAGTAATTTCTTTCTTTAGTTGCTAAGTTTTCTGGGAATTTTTAAAATATACTCAAGAGTTGAGTTTTCTGGGTTGTATTGGGAGTTCGTAGATTCGATCGGATTGTCTAATTTTGTCTGTGTGTTTTTCCGGGTAATTTTAGAATATGTTAAAAAGTTCGACCGGATATAAATACCCAATTTTTCCCCTGCCGGAAAATTTCCAAGTGTTGGTTTTTTCCGTGGTTTAATGACGTTCTAAGTAGTGCAAGTAACGCGATGGTCCCTCTAGAAGACAACAAACCTTAACTTGATTATGTGACCGTCTTGAACTGCCCTTTGAACCTTAGGGTTTGGGGCAGTACGGCGTGCCACATGTGAGGCGTTGGCTTGACCCTTCTATGGCTGGACCGTTGGTACTGTGGCATGAAGTGAATGTTTTTAAACTTATTTCATGTGTTGAGCTGTTTCGGGAAAACTTGGGTGTTTGATTGTTCGATCGGAAAGTTTAACATTTTTTATTTATCTGGAATGTGATACAATATTTGGAATCCATAAGTAGTTATGAGATAACTGATTTGGATGTTAGAAACATAGCAGTTTAGCCTCACTTGATTGGTTGCCATGGGATTTTGATGTGATCAAAAGTCTGTCGTAATCACGTTGATTACACGGATACTCGCCGGTAAACTTAATAGACAGCTAAACCCCATAGCCCCGACCAAGTGACTGTAGGAGAGCCCTGTCGCCAAAAAGCATCAGTTCGGGTGCTCGCGGCAGCGGTGTTCCGCCTTAGTGCACTTCGTCGACGGTATCGGGGGTGCGGCCGTCCACTAAAGTTTGCGACGAGCATTCGTTCTGGATGCCGGGAATCTTGTTGAATTGCCTGACTTTATATTGAAAAGTGTTTTCGATATTGAGACTAAAATGCGGGGTTTATAATTGTTAGGCATGCGATGTGTAAGGGATTCATTTGATTAGGCATGCGATGTCTAAAGAGTTTGCGGATTCCAACTGTTGTAGTTTTACACTTTCTTTTCTGTGACCGTAAGTGTAATATGTGATATCGCCGGTTTCGTTTCTATATGTCAACGACAATTGGGATACGCATGTTTACTTACGTTGATGACATGTGATGTTATGTGTTGCTGGATATGTTATATTGGATCGTCGTGTTCGAATAGCCGGGGTTTTTTTATGTGAGATGAGTGTTTTTCATTTTCATTCATGTAAAAACTTGTATGTAATATTCTTTTATTGGGGCACTTCCAGGTTGCGGAAGATGTCACCGTTGATGTATATTATTTACTTTTCCGCATTAGGATAGACCCAAGGAGGGGAGCACAAGTAACCGGGTTCTACGGTCCAGTGGGAGACCATCTCGAGGAGTCGAGTTCGGGTCTCCTAACCCTAGAATTGGTAGGGTTGCTTGCCGCTCTCGTAGGGGTCTAGGGGTGTGGGTTTGGCTATTCATCGCGACCGTGGAATCCGTGTTTTATACTGGCTCGTATTGAAAACACGGACGTTCTAGTATATCCAATATTTCATATGATATTTTCTGCTGTGTTATCTGTGATGTGATTATGTGATATGTTCAGATAGATATTGTATATAGTATATATGATATATTATATAGACGTTGCTTATGTTTTACACCCGCGCTAGCCCTGCCCCGCTCTGCCGTTAGTTACCTAACCTAACGGTGCAGACGGGACAGGGCTAGCGCGGGTGGCATAAGCGTACGTTATATTTATCTGTGATGTTTAGGTGGACATAAATGATGGGATATTCATTAATGTGATTAATGAAAGAAAATAAACCTAAAAGATGTTGTGGAATCGAATTTCAAAAAATAAAACAGGTAGTTACAGTTCTTGCTTTGCATCGCGGTGTTCCTTATAGAACATCCTGCACCTTATTCGATAAGGAAAGGACCGAGATCCCTTCACCGGGAGTGACATCTTTAGCAATAACTGGCAGATGCTATAACTCTCAGTTTGTCTTTTGATTGCTTCTATAGTTTCTTCTTTGCACAGCGGTATATATGATATATACTGCACCTTATTCGATGAGGAAAGGGCCGACGATCCCTTCACCGGGAGTGACCCATTTAGCAAAACTAGAAAATCTTCAAAAACACACCATTTAAAAACCATTTGATTCCGCAACGAGATCAAGTTCAAAGCGTAAAAGGTTTTATTAAAAACCATCCGCAACCCTCCGTCATTTTAGGAAGTAGAGTACTTAGTATTCGTGCTGTGTTTGTTGACCATAGTCAAGGCACAGTGTACGGTAGCTAAGTGATGTCTTCCTACACCGCATATGATGCAATTAGTTAGGACAGTCATGTGGCTTTGTTGACCTTAGCCAAGGGTCAAGTGGGTGGGTCTAATTAATCACGAAATGACGGGTAGTACTTGACTAGTGCTTATGATTTGTTGACCTTAGCCAAGGTCATAGGTGCTAGGGATAAAATCTCTATCGGGAATTTCAAGTATTGAAATTTACAATGAGATTGCATACCTTCTATGTGATAGTTGGATCCCGATACCCACTGCGAGTAATTGTTACTCCTGGGAGAGTTTTGCACTTTACAATTAGCCGATCAAGTAGGTGTGTAGAAAGTTTTTAACGGGGTTACGCCTCTGAGAAAACGAGGTTTACTGTAATTAGGTCCGTGCGAATGCACGGGGAACCTCCCTCAAAGTACCGGCACTGGCCTGGCTGAAAGATTGGCGAACTTGTAGAGTGTAATTAATCCCGGCTAGTCTTTCCTTTAAAGGTTTGAAGGAAGATTTGATAAAAACAGTGGGAGCCATCCTGATTAGATAAAATATATAACCAATCTAATCTTGCAAGAGCGCACACAGAGTGTTTTCTTTTCTCTCTCTCCAGGTAGCGACCATATCACACCTTAATCAAGATAATAATATGGATGAATTGACCGAACCCGCTTGTTATACTGAGCTGGGGAACGTTGGTCCCGCTCCAACTTATAATTGTTATAAGACAGAGCAGGAAATAGGGGAATACCAGAATTCCTATGCCGCCCAAACGAAGAAAGTGCATATGATGCATCTTCTTCGGGTGTGTTCGTTACACAGAACTGTTTCTCAGTATCCTCTGCGTCCTGGGTATCTGATACCGCATCAGGATCCCAGATATGTAATCAGTTACATAGGGCTACAGAAAGGCAGAGAACTGAGAACTGGTGATGAGTTTCATGAGACAGAAAATGGGGCAAGTGTTGCAGCCAAGTCTGTTGGTCACTGTCACCCTGTATTACCAATACATTGATTCTAAACAAATGCTATTAGATACCGAACCTGATATACAAAATCATATCAGTCTCTTTATTAGTAAAGAAAGGATATAATTTTGTATTTTTGGATAATGTTTTGAACATTTCCTATTTCAAAATTTGATCGGTTCAGGCACGTTATCTAAAAGCATTGACATTCTAAATCAAACTACAGTTCCTAGTATACAGAACACACACAAGAGGAAGAGTTCAGAAATGAACGGATCCTTCTTGAGGTATTTTAGACTAGGTCATATCAATGTGACCCGACTAGCTTAAGTTACATTGTAGATGCATATTTAAATCAGTTTGAATTTACATCTTGTGAAACTTGCCAGTCATGTCACAGAGATAAGATGACCATAGCTCTGTTTATTGGAAACAGAGAAAGAGTTAGTGAACTCTTGGGACTGATACATGATGATGTATGTAAGGTCCCCTGTCTACACATGCCAGGACCGGTTCTTTGTACTTCATTACATTCTCTGATAATCTCTCAAGATTCAGCCATATGTTCCTGTTGAAACATAAGTCCGAAGCTTTTGAGATATTCACAAAATAGAAGTTAGAAGTAGAGAACCAAAAACCGGGTATAAGTATTATGTTCTATGATGAAATCAGGGAGGAGAATACTTGTGCATAGAATTCTTGGATTATTCTAAAGCAGAATGAGATTCTCTCTCGGTGTTACTCCTCTGTATACACCACAGCACAATGGTGTATCAGGGCGGAGCAATAGCACCCTATATGATATGGTATGCTCTATGATGAGTACTAATGAGTTACCTATTTCCTTTTAGGGGGTTATGCACTTGAGAAGTTGCATACCTATTGAATTGGGTTCGAATCAAATCAGTGCCTACCACTCCATATAAGATATGGTATGGGAAGAGCCTATCTCTTAAGTAAGTTAAGATTTGGTATTTTCCGGCCTATGTCAAAAGCAAAATCCGGACAAGATCGATGCAAGGTCAGTTCTGTAGAACTGGAAAGGTTCCAACCATACAAAACTGCAGCTGATTTGACAGAACAAGAGGATTCAATAGTCCCCGACGAACCTCAGCCTCTCCGCCGATCTAGCAGGGTTCCTCACCTGCCTGAGAGATACTTCGGTTTCTCGATGACAGTGGGAGCGAGGATTGCATCATATGATGACCCAACTAGTTTCGAGCAGGGCATCGAGAGTAGGGACTCTGTAAGAATGGCTGGATGCTTAGCGATCTGAGATGGAATCCATGTACACCAACAAAGTATGGACTTTGGATGCTATATCTGAAGGGTTAAATCCCCATCAGGAACAAGTATATCTTGAGAAGATTACTTGGTGTAGATGGAAAAGTTGAGACTTTCAAAGCTAGACTTGTTGAAGGTTTTCGTCGTCGACCAGGCGTGGATAATGATGAAACCTTTTCCAGTGGCTATGCTTAAGTCCATCCGGATCCTACTTAAAATTGCTACATACCATGACTACGATATCTGGTGGTTGGGTGTCATGACTATTTTTCTAAATACTGATTTAGAAGAGAACGTCTATAAGAACACAGCCAGAGGGCTTCGTAAACAGTGGGAGCAGCGGAAACATGTGCAAGTTGCTTTACAAGATAAAGCAGGCATCGCGGAGTTGGAACGTCTGTTTTGATGTGGTAGTCAAAGTGTTTGACTTCATCAAAATGGTAGATGAACCTTGTATATACAAAACGGTAGTAGAGAGTAAGGTGATTATCCTCGTATTGCACGTGGACAACATACTCTTGATAGGAAAAGAGTTTCCTATACTACGAACGATCAATCTCCTCTTATCACAAGGATTCTCCATATAGGATCAAAGTGATACCTCCTAAATCCTAGGTTTTGGATCTATGAGATAGATCTAAATGGATGTTAGGGTTCTCACTAGGTGTAGTAAGATGGTATCAATGGATCCTGGGGAGAATCACTGGAAAGGTTCCAGGGTGATAAAGACGACTGAATGTCAGTCGCAGGCATTGTCTTTACCCTCAGCGGAGGGACGGTATGTTGGAAGAGTTCCAAGCTATATACCGTGGAAAACTAGACGATAAAGGCTGGTAACATCGCTATTAAAGATACAACCAAAGAGGCAGTTTGGGTGTATATTAGTTCATGAGATGAACTAGGTTCCTACCATTGTGTGACAATGGAAGTGTGGCTTTGGCCAAGGAACCCCGATCCCATAAGTGACCCAGATATATTCTGAGGCAGCATCACCTGATCATGGAGATAGTAGATCTCCAGGGTGATCGAGGATAGGACAGTAGACTTAGAGGACAACACGGCGGATCCACTCACAAAGGCTTTTTCCCAAAGAGAGACTTATATGGGATAGTTGAGTATGTGATACTGCAACCATTGCTACTGATGGCCCTAGTGCCAGTGGGAGATTGTTAGTTATATGTATGCCCTAGAGGCCATTACTGTACATAGGATGTATATTATAGTGGATGCTGGGACATATATAGGTAGGACTTACTTGCTCGACTTGATAGTACGCTATATGGTTGCTCTTAATCTTAACATGTATACTTTCTGTCTCTCTGTTACATGTTGATAAAGCCCTTAGGATGTGTACTCGACTTCCAGGAATACGATGTAGATCATACTAGTGGAGCCTGGGTGGTCCATGAGTACATCCTTCAATTTTCCTAGTCGTGGGAATATCGATACGGGGCATCAATATTCCAGAGAAGACTAGCGTATATCCTCTCGACCCATGTGATAGGCGATGGATGATCCCATATCCATTGGTGTTTGACATTAGAGATGGTATGCAGGTGCTCAGTGGTGACTGGGTACACTGAACGGACTCGCCGAGAACTCCCAGATGGTATTATACCTCACGTAAGGTGGCAGTTCTCTGGTGACACTGGTACAACTTAGTCTGTTGACCCGAGATCATCATAGAGTCTTGTGTGTCTCCCACTGTGCTTTAATTTCTACCATACCACGGCTCTACTGAGTCGTGCAAACATGTGGTTTTTGGATACAATCCCGATTCACATGGAGGCAATGAGCGATAGGAGGGGATTCGTCTCTCCCGGTATTGGGGGTTGATGTTGCGCTATGCTAGACTGGCCATAACTGGAAATCCCTGGCCAGGGTTGCTGTGATCTACTGGTAAGAGTTATTAGTAGTTTCACGCTATGTTATGGACCTTACATCGGCATGACTTATCGAGCTACTGGGGTCTAACTTTTACCACCCCTAGGCGAGATATGCGACATATCAGACGAACAGACCGGACTGTACGGTAAGTGTTACCGGTTGGATTCACAGGAGTGTGAGCGGGCTTGCTCGTTGATCTTCTGATCGCTCAATTCCCAGGTGGCCGTTACGTTTAGCAGACCGCTTGCGGCTTGTGGGTGTTTGATATGATCATCACCTGCTGCCGGCGTATTGACGAGTCTTTAGAGTCCTACACAGAGGTTTCCTGGCTCAAGCGAAACGAGATAGGAGCGCATATGAGATATGTGCGGGACCGAGAATAATACCAGTATGTGATACTGAATTCTATTCTCGCGATTTGTAACATCGGCAGGTTATATGTGATATAGCCGGGTTACCGAATCAAGTGTTGATTCGATACATTGATACACTTGATATTAGTCGGTTATATGCGATATGACCGGATCATTAAATCAAGTGTTGATTTAATGATTTAATGTATAATTATATATTTGATATATTACTTTACATTAACTAGTATTTGTTCACTTAAGATGGATTTTCTCTCTTGATGTGCACAAATAGTATATGTGATATATTTTTGTGCACTAGATTGTATCATGTTTGATGATACATGCAAACTTGGGTGTGTTTATGCTTTAAACCTTGTTTAGGTTAATGGTTAGGGTTTTGTTATCTTTTCTTAATTACTTATTCATTTTAATTCTTTTTGGGCAAGAAACAAACTGGTGGCTTCTTTTGTTTTTACCTTGAAGCTTCATGAAGCTTTGACCACTTTGTTTCTTTCCTTAACCTAACCATTCACATAAACCCTAGTTTATTATTTACACTTGTTACACTAACCCATGGTTGCATTATGATAAGATCACTTGATTTATTATTATTCATCAATTGATTTTATTATTCTTATCATATTCTTTTTCTTCTTCTTCTTCTTCAAGATGAAGAAACCTTGCTACCTCCAATGGTACCATGATCAAAAGAGTGAGAAATCCAAATCCAAAGTGAACTCACTTCCTATTTCTTCATCCTCTACCACTTGCCATGTAGTAGAGTGTGTTATCTTCACAAGTTCTATGACCAAGTGAAGATGGAGCTTGATCTTGAGTTGCTTCGACGTAGATCAATTTCGGCATCGAAGTCGACTACCTAGCCCGATCATTTCTCCGACGAAACCATCGTCAGAGTCCGGGATCCGATGATCGCAGCGGAGGGACGTCATCACGGAGCTAAAGTGGTGGAGGACCGGATCTACAAAGGTTGTAGTCACTTTCACTTTCTAGTTAAGTTGTTAACTTGCATGTTTCGCCTTACTTCTAGTTACGATCTTGCTTAGGGTTACTTGGCACTTGATAAAAATTTTGATTTTGGCATGTTTGATCTGTTGTGGAACCTCATATGTGTGCCTAGGAACCCTACAATTTCGTCTTGCCCTAACCGATTCCGACGGATGCCTTATCCTCCTTCGTCATCCCAGAAGTCCACGCGCTTGTACCTACAAATCAAAGCATATTGTATCGCATAAAAATCCAATTCAAAAACCAATACGACGAGTGAAGCGCACATAGGTTAGAACCTATGGTCAACGCGTACTAAAACGACAAAATACTCTCCGACGTCGACGTACGAACCTCGAACAACCAAGTCACACCAAGAAAAATCAAAAACCAAGTTTCAAATGTCGAAAAATTTTGACAGAAATCAAGTAAAATGATTTCAGATTTTTCTTAAGGTGAAATTAGACTTTTTAGCATAAAAGGTAGTCTTAGTTATCTAAAGAGTGGGCTACAGAACAAAAACCAAACACTAACTCCAAAAAACACCCGCAATTTGCGGCTAATTACAATAAATTTGCGGCCTGGGTAAAGAGTTTGTGGCTCGGGCTTCTATGGTGGCTTCCTATTGGTCTGCACATCTCACAGTATCCGCTATTTAATTTTTAGAGATTCCTAATATCTCCAGATTCTAATTGATCACCACAAGTTCAACAAAACCGATATTGGAAATTTCTAAACTCATGTTTGAAACTTCTAAGCCCATCTAGACTATGGATTCTATCACTAAAAAGAGTAAACACTAACTACACCCTCTACTACACTTCTACTACAGGTTTTATCTCCCAAAACACACCCTAGAATTTTCTAAGTTCACAAAACGTAACTTTTGAGATCTAAATTAACATATGAAGTTAGGAAACATGAAGAATTGTCTAAAAGTGAAAGTATTACCTAAAAAAATAGCTACTCAAGAAAATTCTAAGATGGCCAAATGGGCTCAAAACAGAAACTTGATCACTTCATGAGATGTAGGATAAGGTGAGAAACAATTTTAGTGGAGGCTATATTAGGTGGTTTAAAGGTGTTTTTGGTGGTGGTGGAGAGGGTGGAGGAGGTGGAGAAGAAGAGGAAGAAGATGGTAAAGAAAATAATGAGAGATGAAAATGAAGAAGGAAACAAAAGAAATTGCTAAGTCTTTAGCAACCATAACCTCACTCTCACTCTTACTCTCTCATGTCCATACCTACATGTTTTCTTGTCCCCCCATTTCTTTTTCTTTTCACTTTTTTTTCCTCTTTTCTAAAAAAAAAGAAACCATCATAAAAACAAAACAATAATGTTAACTCTCATGTAAATATGTGTCATGGCACATAAACATGATTAACAAAATAAGTTTGGTTTAATGTATAATTCCTAAAATACTAATCAAGTTTAAAATTAAACTTGTATGTAAATAATTATATATTAATTTATAAAAAGTCCAAATCAAATGAATGCCTTCATAAATAATAATTTATTTTAAATTCCAATTATTTTCCAAAATATAGGTATATAATAATACCATTCTACTAAAACTCATTTTCATACTTGTATAATATTCATAAAATTTATTATTTGATTATTTTAATTCCAAAAATAATATTTTCCATTTTCTGAAATTTACAGCGGGTTGCTTTCCGCGCTTGTAGGGGGTATAGGAATGATTCGCGGGGAAGTTCTCGAGTCACCAGATTCAAGAAAGTGTTGGATGACCCCCTCATGTTAATGACGATGGGTTGCCTCGTTTCTCGGATTGGCGGATGACTTGCCGCACTCGTAGGGGTCTGCTTCTGGCTACGCACAGGCTATTCATGTGACCGAGGAATCCCGATTTTTGTTTGTGGCAGGAATGAAACGTAGGATTCCTAGGTAATCCGACCACTCTATTTCTGTGTTGTTCATTAAAGGCTTGTGATATGTTTACCTGTCTATGATGATTTATTTTTCTTGCTGTAATGTGATTATATGCATAAGATGATATATTAATATATAGGATATATATAATATATAAATATATAAATGTTGTATATATTTTGCATCCACGCTAGTCCTGTCCCTGCCCTGCTGTAAGTTAAGTAACCTTACGTTGAAGACCCGGGACCCTATGGAGAATGCGAATGGCATATACGTGCATTCTATTTTCTTTTCATGCTTTTATGTGATGATTATGTCAAAAGATGCTAGATAATAAGATTATCTAAATGATGGGAATGAGTTAATTGTTAGGGTTCCCTAGCACCTACTTATGAGTATGGAAGCATCACACATGCCACTTTAAAATTTCTAAAGGTGCTATGCAAACTAAGCATGGATCTTTAACTAGAATACTAGGGTAACATCACAAGTATCACATACAAAAACTATTCTATCACTAAATGAAAGGAATACAACCTCTGTTGTCCTCTTTGTAGTGACTCCTAGGATCGTTGAGAGTTGGAAAAGCTTGCAAGTGAGCTTCTTTGTCCACGATGATCTACCCGAAGTCCACTTAGTCCAAACTCCTAGCTTCAAATGATCAAACAAGATGATGAAGATAAACACTCTAAACTAATTGGCTAGATTAGAGTAGAATGATGAGGTGGTATGTTTTCCATAATAAAAACTCTTTCTTTTTAACTCTCACTCACTTTGGAAAATTCAAGAGAGCAAGGAGGAAGAAGATGATAATGGCAAAAGCTTTTGATAATGATAAAGCTTGATGAATAATAAAAAGATAAGTATATATATTTTCTACTCATCATCTCAAACCATGGTTACATAATATAGATATTATTGCACTTGAGTTAAAAGACAAAAGGAAAATGAACCCATTGTTAAAAAGTGGGTGAACAAAGGTTAGTTCCAAGAAGAGTGTAGAAGATAACCATGGATTAATCTTTTTCTTTTGTTTTGTTTTAAAACAAATACAAATATATATCCATATATTATATAACCATGTAAGTTTTATATTGCCACCAAAGTCGTATCAACAACCATGATACTTTGCATGTATGTTTCTATGTACATCAACATGTGCATACATGCACATTAACATGTGCATACATGCATGCATTCTTCCTCTTTAATAAAAATGGTTTGAATAAAGAATAAGAATAAATCTAAAAGTCAAAATGTTAAATCAACAATTGATTTAACAATCCGGTCATATCGCATATGACTCGACTAATAGAAAAACGCCCGATTAACATACAGTATCACATAGTCGTATTCAATCGGGTCCCGCGCATATCTCATATGCATACCACATCTTATCGCCTGGGCTAGGAAACTTCTGTGTGGGACTCTAAGACTCGTCAATACGCCGGCAGTGGTTGATGATCATATCAAACACCCACAAGCCGCAAGCGGTCAGCTAAACGTAACAGCTACCCGAGTATTGAGCGATCAGAAGAAAACCAGCAAAACTGTCAAAACTCCCATCGAGCCATCTGGCAACACTTACCGTACAGTCCGGTCTCCTCATAAAATATGTTGCATATCGAGTCTAGAGATGGTATCATCGACCCCAATAACTCAATAAGTCATGTTGGTGTATGGCTCATAACAGATCGAGAAACTACTGATAACACTTATCAGTAAATCTCAGCAGCCCTAGCCAGGGACTTCCTGTTATAGCCAATCGAGCATAGCACAACATCAACTCCCAATACCGGGAGAGACGAAACCCCTCCTATCGCTCATCGCCTCAATGTGCCTCGGGACTGTACCCAAAGTCCACATGTTTGCATTACTCAGTAGAGCTGTGGTAGGGTGGAGATCAAACTACAGTGGGAGGACACACAAGACTCTATGACGATCTTAGGTCTACAGACTAACCTGTACCAATGTCACCTGAGAACTGCTATCCGACGATAGATATAATACCACATAGGAGTTCTCTGTCAGTCCGTTCAGTGTACCCAGTCTCCACTGAGCACCCGCATACAATCTTTGGTGTCAGCACACCAGATGGATATAGGATCATCCATCACCCATCATATACGGAAAGAATGGTATACGCTAATCTACTCTGGAATATCGATGCCCCGTCTCGATACACCCACGACTAGAAACAGTTCAAGGATATGCTTATAAACTACACGTGCCCCACTAGTATGATCCGCATCATAGTCACAGTATTCTAGAAAATATCCTGAGGGCTTTATCAACATGTGGAAATGAATAAAACCATGATCAAATCAACATGTCAGATAAAGTAAACCAGATAGCATACTATCATGTAGAGCAAGAAAGTAATCTATATATATACATGTCCAAGCATCCACCATACATATAATGACCTCTAGGGCATACATATATCCAACAATCTCCCACTTGCACTAAGGCCAATTGTTGATGTATCTCATACCCAACATCTCAAAAAGTCGCTCATGCTGCGGCTGTGGAAGGTCCTTGGTGAGTGGATCCGCTGTGTTATTCTTTGTATCTACTCTCCAAATCTCGATCTCGTGGCGATCTACTATCTCCTGGATCAAATGATATCGACTTAAGATGTGTCTGGACTTCTGATGGGATCTGGGTTCTTTGGCTAACGCCATAGCCCTATTATTATCACAATACAATGGTATTGGATCAACGATGGTTGGAACTACTCCTAGTTCCGTGACGAACTTCTTCATCCAGACGGCTTCCATGGCAGCATCATTTGCAGCAATATACTCAGCTTCCATCGTGAAGTTTGCAACGGTATCCTGTTTGGAACTCTTCCAACTAACCGCCCCTCCATTGAGGGTAAATACAAACCCTAAGATAGATTTGCTGTCATCCTTATCACTTTGGAAGCTGGAATCGGTAAAGGCCTCCATTTAGAGATCCCCATTACCATACACCAAGAACAATTCTTTAGTCCTTCGCAAGTACTTAAGAATGTTCTTCACTGCTATCCAATGTTTTTCCCCTGGGTTGGATTGATACCTGCTTACTACAGCTAGTGCATAAGCTACATCAGGGCGTGTACATAATATCGCATACATTATAGATCATACGGCTGAAGCGTAGGGTATAATGCTCATGCGAGCTCTCTCTTCATCAGTCTTCGGACAGAAGTCTTTGGAGAGAGTGATTCCATGAAAGCGGGTAAGGCACCACGCTTGGAATCTTCCATACTAAAACTCTTTAGGATGGTGTCAATGTACTTTGATTGGACAATCCCAATAACCTTTTGGATCTATCTCTATAGATCCTTATGCCCAAAATGCATGAGGCATCACCCAGGTGCTTCATGGAGAACCTTTGTGATAAGAATAGTTTGACCGATTGTAGTATAGGAGTATCATTTCCTATCAAGAGAATGTCATCCACGTACAATACGAGGAATGTGACAGTACTCCCTACAATCTTCTTATAAATGCATAGTTCATCTATATTTTTGATAAAATCAAACTCTTTGATTGTATCATCAAAGAAGATGTTCCAGCTCTGTGAGGCCTGCTTTAATCCATAAATGGATTTAAGCAATCTACATGCTTTCCCGCTGCTCCCACTGTCAATGAAGCTCTCTAGCTGATCTATAAAAATGCGTTCTTCTAAATAACCATTCAGAAATGCAGTTTTAACGTCCATCTGCCAGATTTCATAATCATAGTGAGCAGCAATAGTGAGTAGGATCCGAATGGATTTAAGCATTGCTACCGGAGAGAAAGTTTCATCATAGTCCAGTCCTGGTCTTTGACAAAAACCTTTCGCTACAAGCCTTGCTTTAAAGGTCTTTACATGTCCATCTACACCAATCTTTCTTTTAAAGATCTATTTGCACCCAATGGGTTTTATCTCAGGAGGTGCAACGTCCAAAGTCCATACTTTGTTGGTGTACATGGACTCCATTTCGGATCTCATGGCTTCCAGCCACATCACTGAGTCACCACTCGTGATAGCTTGCTGAAAACTAGTAGGTTCATCATCATCCATGATGCAATCCTCTCTATCACTATCAATGAGAAACCCATAGTATCTCTCTGGTGGGCGAGAAGTTCTACTAGATCTCAGGAGTGGCTGAGCTTCATGAAGTTCTACAGCAACATCAGTTTCAACCAATTCGTCCTGAGTAATTTGTGTCTCTAGAACCTCTTTTAGTTCTACCGCATTGCCATCGGTACTGTCTGTAAAGACTTCATTTTCCAAAAATGTGGCATGCTGAGCAACAAACACCTTTTGTTCCTCCTTGTGGTAGAATAGTTCTCCATACGAGTGTTTTGGATACCCCACAAATTTACACATGACCGATCGTGTCTCGAGTTTGTCTGGATTCTGCTTTTTAACAAAAGCCAGACAACCCCAAATCCTAACTCTTTTAAGAGATGGTCTCTTTCCACTCCATATCACATATAGAGTGGTAGACACGGTCTTGGTTGGAACCCTGTTTAACAGATATATTGCTGTCTCCAATGCATGCCCTAAAAGGAATGCCGTAACTCAGCATCACACATCATGGACCATACCATATCTAATAGGGTACTATTGGATATAGTGCCCTCAGAGTCAATTATTGGATCACATGCACGTAATTGCAATGATTGAGGGAGGACCTATGCCGGTAGGACAGTCTTACTCGAGATGATAGTATGCTATCTGGTTTATCTTTATCATCATGTACTGCTTTAGGTGACCTTACAGGTCACTATTGCTCGTTGATAGAGCCCCTAGGATTCTTGCTTGACTGCTAGCAGTTTGAGGGCGATCATATACGTGGGAGCTGGGGTCTATAAGCACATCCTTAAAAGGTCTCTAATCGTGGGAGTTTCTGTTGGAGATAGTGCCCTTAGAGTCAATTATTGGATCACAGGCACGTGATTGCAATGATTGAGGGAGGACCTATCCCGGTAGGACAGTCTTACTCGAGATGATAGTATGCTATCTGGTTTACCTTTATCATCATATACTGCTTTAGGTGACCTGACAGGTCGCTATTGCACGTTGATAGAGCCTCTAGGATTCTTGCTTGACTGCCAGCCGTATGAGGGTGATCATATACGTAGGAGCTGGTAGTCTATAAGCACGTCTTTAAAAGGTCCCTAGTCGTAGGAGTTTCGAGACAGGGCATCGATACTCCAGAGTAGACTAGTGTATACAGTCGAGACACCGACGAGGGGCGGTGGCCGGTCTCACAAGCCACTGGTGTCAGTTGGTTCACCTAAGATGTATACAGGTGCTCATTGGGTTATGAGTACACCGGACAGGACTCGCCGGGAACATGCTAGTTGGTCTTATACCTGACGTCAGATAGCAGTTCCCTGGTGACATGTGTACAGGTTAGTTCATCGACCCGAGGATCGTCATTTATCTCGTGTGAGTTCCCTCTGTACTTTGATTACTACCCTACCACGGCTCAAAGGAGTCGTGCAAATAGGTTTTAGTTGGGTACAGTCTCGAGCCACATGGAGGCAGTGAGCGGATCTTCAGGGGTTCGTCTCTCCCGGTATTGGGGGTGAGGTCGCGCTGTGTCTAGGAGAGCCATTACACGAACTCCTTGGCCAAGGCAGGAGATTTGCTGTTAGGTATTCCAGTAGTATCTCAGGGTGTTCTGGGCTACACTCCGACACGACTTATACCTCTTTTGGGGGTCTGACTTTTACCAACCCCCTAGGCCCGCCTGAACTCCTACTGAGTCCCCAGGTAGATGCCGACAAGAAGGCTGACGAGGTGAACCCCATCTGAACTCCTACTGAGTCTGAATGTGACAGTCTCCGTACAGTCCGGTCTGTTCGTCTAATACATCGCATGTCGGGCCTAGGGGGCGGTAAAACGTCAGTCCCCTAATAGCGGTACAAGTCGTGTCGGAGTGAAGCCCAAAACACCCTGAGATAACACTGGAAGCCTACCAGTATATCTCGCTTGCCCTGGCCAGGGACTACTCGTGTAATGGCTCTCCTAGACACAGCGCGATGTCAACCCCCAATACCGGGAGAGACGAATCCTGTCTAACCGTCACTGCCTCAAAGTGCTTCGGGACTGTACCGAACTACTACCCGTTTGCACGACTCCTTTGAGCCGTGGTAGGGTAGTAATCAAAGCACAGTGGGAACACACTCGAGGCGAAGTGCCAGTGTCAAGTCAGCGGACTAAGCTGTACTCATGTCACCTGGGAACTGATAACCGACGATAGGTATAATACCAACCTGTCAGTTCCCGACGAGTCCTGTCCAGTGTACTCGTACCCCAACGAGCACCCGTATACTATCTCCAGTACGACGTACTGATGGCTGTGGGACAGACCATCTCCCACACTGGGATGAGAAGCGCATACGCTAGTCTACTCCGGAGTATCGATGCCCTGTCTCGATAGTCCTGCGACTAGAGACCTGTATAAGGATGTGCTTATAGATTACCCAGCCCCCACTAGTGTGACTGCAATCACAACACTGGTAATCAAGCAAAGATCCTAAGGGCTCCACTAATGCGTATAAGTGATATACTAAAATAAACACAAGTACACATTGAAGTAGAAACAAACCAAGTAGCATACTACTATATTGAGCAAGATTGTTTATACAAGGTAAATATCCCAAGCTTCCATTAAGTAATATACAAACTAGTATGATACAGTAATGGCCTCTAGGGCATATACACTAACAATTGCAATGATTGAGGGAGGACCTATCCCGGTAGGACAGTCTTACTCGAGATGATAGTATGCTATCTGGTTTACCTTTATCATCGTGTACTGCTTTAGGTGACCTGACAGGTCACTATTGCACGTTGATAGAGCCTCTAGGATTCTTGCTTGACTGCCAGCCGTATGAGGGCGATCATATACGTGGGAGCTGGTAGTCTATAAGCACATCCTTAAAAGGTCCCTAGTCGTAGGAGTTTCGAGACAGGGCATCGATACTCCATAGTAGACTAGTGTATACAGTCGAGACCCCGACGAGGGGCGGTGGCCAGTCTCACAAGCCACTGGTGTCAGTTGGTTCACCAAAGATGTATACAGGTGCTCATTGGGTTATGAGTACACCGGACAAGACTCGCCGGGAACATGCTAGTTGGTCTTATACCTGACGTCAGATAGCAGTTCCCTGGTGACATGTGTACAGGTTAGTTCATCGACCCGAGGATCGTCATTTGTTTCGTGTGAGTTACCGCTGTACTTTGATTACTACCCTACCACGGCTCAAAGGAGTCGTGCAAACAGGTTTTAGTTTGGTACAGTCCCGAGCCACAAGGAGGCAGTGAGCGGATCTTCAGGGGTTCGTCTCTCCCGGTATTGGGGGTGAGGTCGCGCTGTGTCTAGGAGAGCCATTACACGAAGTCCTTAGCTAAGGCAGGAGATTTGCTGGTAGGTATTCCAGTAGTATCTCAGGGTGTTCTGGGCTACACTCCGACACGACTTGTACCGCTTTGGGGGTCTGAATTTTACCAACCCCCTAGGCCCGCCATGCGATACTCATAGACGAATAGACCGGACTGTACGGATATTGTCACTGACAGGCTCAGTAGGGTGTCAGGATGAGTTCGCTCATCGACGTCCCTTTTAGTCAATAGCTGGTAGCCCGTCATGTATGGCCAATACCTCTGACGTGCTAGTGGTTAAATCCACAGCCATAGTATTGACGAGTCTTTAGAGTCCACCACACAGTCAGTTACTCAAGTTTCGAGCGAAACGCTGTAGAGGCCGTATGGAGATATGGCAGGGTTTGATCAGATACGTGCGGTATTGCACAGATCAGGATCGGACAGTTTGTACTAGAGGCCATATAGATATATGGCAGGGTTTGATCAGATACGTGCGGTATTGCACGGATCAGGATCGGACGGATATTACTAGCCGGCTTTGGTTTAAGCCGGATCCTAGTATAGTACAGTGTAGTTTTGTCTCTTTGCATTTGTGTTCAGTGGGAATACAGATGCGGGTGTGTATGCACAGTATCGAGGTTTTCCTGTAATTTATTACGGGACCAGTTTTCTGGAGTTGCCAGTTTGCATTCCGTTCCGGCCGGTTTTCCTTTGTTCTTTCCCGGCCGGACTTTTCCGATGGAGGGGGGTTATTTGCAAGTTTGCAAATAACATTTGTGGAAGGGGTATCTTGCATATTGGTGGCATCATGATAGTTTTTCATGATGAGATTCTTTTTCCTTCTTATCACTTGCTTTATGGTGATTAGAGTTGATTAGAGTTTGATGTGAGATTGTTATCATTTCTTTAGGGTTGTGGTCACCCTCTTTCTTTTACTACACTCACCTCCCTTATACATGATGCTTTCCCTCCACCATTTCCTTGCATAGGCCGGCCACTTTGAGAGAGGGAGAATGAGAGAGTTCATTTTGTTATGTGAGGAATTCTTCATCTCATATTCTTCTTGCTAGAAAATTGAAAGCACCAATTTTCCTAACCTCCTCCTCCATCCTCCATCATGGCAACTAAACCCCAAATGAGACATAGCCTCTACACTACATTCTACAGCAAATCTTGGGCACGTTGACTTGCCAGCTTCGTGCCCGAGTTGCCTCGGTATTGAGGTGGGAGCCCGTAAAAGATGCAGGCGACGTGGTGCCCTTCTGGCGAGGAGGCGACGACCGGAGTTTCCGCAAGAGATCGGGACGACGACGAGAAGACCGGAGGACACGGATCACTCGGTATATCTCTAACCCGTCTTGTAGTTAGCTAGGACTAGTTAATGGTTCGATCCGGGTGTTTAGTGCGCGGTGGTGCCGGTTTGCTAAGTTCGCAAAAAATAAAGTTTATCACCGCTTCCGCATTTGGCCGTCGGACTGACGGCCGGGGCGCCGCCGTGCACTTACATTGGTATCAGAGCCTCGCCATTAACTTAGTCTAGCTTTGTTTAATGTGTTTACATTTCCGATCGACCAAAATTCCAAAATCCGCGTTTTGTTCACATCAGTTTTCTGTTGAAATTTTTTGAAGTCCAAAATTTTTTTCAGGTTGCAGAAAAGTGATGTGCTTGAAAAAATAAGAGTTCTGTGAAAATTCGATGCACTAACTCCACTGTAGGAGCGCGGAACCGCGGCCAAACACCCCTTTGGGCCGCGGTTCCGCCGCACTATTTTGGGGTCGCTGCATCAAATTTCTGCAGTATCTTTTTGGGCTGAAAATAAGGGTTTTGGAATAATAACATTGGGCCCAGAATTTCTGTGAGTGCTACAGTATTGCTTGGGGGCCCACTTGGTAAAATTTAATCGATCGGATATTTTAAACACATTATTTCACAGTATTTACATTATATCTGCTACCGTGAATGTCACTTGATCGGTAAATCCTGTCTAACTGCTATAGCCCGGTTAGACGGATTTGCGAACGTGACATTCACGTTGATGTTCTATGTATTGCTGTGATGTTGCGGATCGGTCGTGGGGGATAGTCTGGATGCAATGCTAGTACAGTTTTTGTTGTATTATGTAAATTTGATATAGCGGGGCGAGCGTCCGACATGTGGACTGCCGCCACTGCCTGATTGTATTATTATTTTGGGGCACGACCTGATTGCGGTCGATGTACCCGTTGTATGTATATTTTACTTTCTGTACTAGGATTACCCCGCGGAGGGGTGCACGGATAGCCGGGTTCTAGAGGGCAACAGGCCCACATCTCATGGCATTGAGACGGAGGGGGCTTTACTCTAGAATTGGCGGGCTATTCGCCGCACTCGTAGGGGGTATAGGTTGACCCAGGAGGGGTGCCCAAGTTACCGGATTCCGTGAAGCGCTGGGTGGTCCATTCACGTTGCTGAAGGGGGCTGCCTCGCTTCAGGTTTTGGCGGGTGACTTGCCGAGCCCGTAGGGGTCTAGGATTTCATTGCACAGGCTATCCACACGACCAGGGGAACGTCGGGTTTCAGTAACGGCTCTATAAAACCCGGGGATCCCAGATATCTGTATTGTTCAGTGATGTTGCATTTTATCACGCCTTGAGCGAAAATTATATATTATATATATACTAGTAGATGTTGTATATGTTTTGCATCCGCGCTAGTCCAGTCCCCGCTCTGTCGTTAGTTAAGTAACCTAACGGGTGATGACCGGACCCAGTGGCGAATGCGGATGGCATATACGTACATCATTATTTTCGTTCTTTATTGGTGTGATCAATTGATGGGACTGCGGTTATTCGGATCAATGCAAGCTAAACAAACCTATTCTGATGTTGTTGGAACATTTTTCAAAAAGCTGTTATTGCAAGGACGTTCTCTTTTGTTTTGCACAGTGATATTCGGTTATGAATATCCAGCTCCTCAGTCGACGAGGCAAGGGCCGAGATCCCTTCACCGGGAGTGACCCCTTGGACAGAAGTTTGCGTCAGGGTAATAACTTCACTATAGCCGATTACTTTTGCTTTGCATCGTGGTATTCAGTTGGAATATCCTGCACCTCATTCTACGGGGAAAGAGCCGAGATCCCTTCACCGGGAGTGACCTCTTTAGCAAAGGTTTTCGTCACTATATTTTTACAAAAGGCTATGCAGTTCCTTCAACGATATCAAGTTCATTATGTTAAAAGTTTTTCGCCAAAAACTAGACGTAGCCCTCCGTCATTTCTTACGAGTATTATTTAGTATTCGTGCTGCGTTTGTTGACTCCGTCAAGGCGTAGTGTACGGTAGCTAAGTGGGGCTTGTTTGCAGCATAAATGGGATTGGTTAGGACAGTCGTGCGGCCTTGTTGACTCCGTTAAGGGCACGTACGGGTGGGTTTAACGCAATCCAGAAAATGACGGGTTGAACTTGACTAGGACTCTTTGATTTGTTGACTCCGTCAAGATCACTTGGGTCCTAGGGGTAAAAACTTACATCGGGAGTTTCTAAAGAAACTGAAACTTGCCAGGCATGCGCATACCTTCTGGAGTGTGGTGACGTGAGTGGATTCCGTCACGTTATCATGCGATGATAGTTGGATCCCGATTCCCACTGATGAGTTGGTTTACTCCTCGGGTGATCCCGACTAATTCTTCTTTCAGGTTTGGAGAAGAATTTGACGTTACAGTGGGAGGTTTCCAGATTAGATAAAGTTATAACCATTATGATCTAGGTTAGAGTGCACGCTGAGTGTTTCTTATCTCTCTCTCTTTGGCAGCGACCATTGACCCGACCCTGGACTATAACTCAGTGACCAAGTTGACCGAACCTTCTATAACACTGGCTTTTGGATTGTCAGAGTCGCTAACCTCATTGCTACTCCTACTTTTACCCTTTTCTCCAGGACACCCCGTATTACTACGAACGTCCACTTCCATTGGACAAAACCATCGTATGGTTATATACGAACTCGAAGGAATTCGAGGATGGTTTCTGGTTCTGGAGAAAACGAATAGGACTATTCAGTTGTCTTTTCCTTTTACCTTCTCTCAGGTTGCGAGTACTCCTTGGTTTAGGAGTAGTACACCTATTACGCAAATTGGATAGTCTTCTTCCAAACCTTAGGCTGGTGCCGAACGGTGGGGAATGAAGAAAACCAATTAGCATAACGATGGTGTGCAGAAGGTATTAAGTTAAGACAAAGCAAGGGATTAGAAGGAGGGCAAAGTAAATTGCGACTGATATTCACGACCAAACCAAGTATTTCTTCGCCAATCCTAAATCACCTTTGTATTTCTCCAGGAAACTCCGTATCACTACGAAGATCCACAGTTTATTGGATACTCCATCGTATGGTTATATACGAACTCGAAAGGAACTTGTTCCAGTTCGGGGATGGATTCTGGTTCAGGAGAAATAGGAATAAGGTTTATTCGGTTGTCTTTTATCTTCACCTTCTCTCGCTTTGCGAGTGCTCCTAGGATTAGGACAGTACACCCATTATGCTTATTGGATAGTCTTCTTCCAAACCATAGGCTGGTGCCGAACGGTAGGGAAGGAAGAAAACCATTTGGCCTAAAGGGGTGTACAGAAGGTAATGACTAAAGACATATAAAGGGATTTGGAGAGGTGGCAAAGAATTATACGGTTACAGTTGTGAATCTGGATAATGGAAGTGGCATTACTAGGATTACCAGGATACCCCATCGAAACATTTTTATGTTTCAGTTTCACTGTGTACTGTTAAAAGAAAACTGATTTCCCAATTAGACACTTGCTCCAGGGTATGTATTTACCAGGTTTGATTCTCACATCTGTATGGTTTTACAGATGATGAGTGGGAGTAAGTTATTAGGAATTTGGTGATCATCCTCATTATATCGGAATTCGATGTAATTGGTGATATTTGAGGAAGTCACCTGGGTTGTTTGCCGGACGGTAATTATTTGGTTTTGAATATCCGTTATTATGCACCAATTTCAAATTAATATATCTGTACGTCTATTTTTATAGAGTGAGATATACCTTTTTGAAATTATGTCTACGACATTTACCTATATCAGTGGATGGTTAGGTAAGGAGCATTAAACAGCGGTGTAATTCTTCTTAACCATAAGTACAGTTTTCAACCTACGACACACAGTGAATGAGTTATCAGACTCAAGGGACTTATACAGAGTATTGTATGTTATCCAGGGTCCATCAGGACAGAGGGGTTGGTCCTCGTACTATATTCGGTTTACTTATGACTTCTCTAATTTTTAGACAGGTGTTTCGTGGAAACACAGGGTCCGAATTTTGAGAAGTTATAGGTATTTGAATAAAGTAGAGAACCAGGTATTGCAAGTATCGGGATTTTTCAAAGTGATCAAAGATGTAGATACTTGTATATGGTATTCAGTTGATAGTAATGATTAAAAGAACTTGCTTCTCTTTCAGGTTACTCATAATTGGAAGCATTCCTAAGTTGAGTAATGCTGATCGGCATCCTTCCATTTAGTTGACATGCACTGGAGACAGCTGCATGATTTGAATCTGGTTCAATTAAATCAGTGCCTCTGGTTCTATATTGGATATAGAACAGTTCATATCTTAACGATGTTAAGGTACGGGGAGTTGTCCGGCTTATGATTAAAACCAGACACTGGACAACTCAAGGCACGTTTCTGTAATGGATGTTTGTGGGTTGACCCAGGCTATGACGAGGGTTGACTTTCTACCATCTGGAAGATCAATAGAGACATTGTTCTTGACTCGCCACAGTTTTAATAAAAATGGATTTTTTCAGAAAACAGTAGTGGGAGTATGGTAGAACTGGAAGTAATTCCAGAACCACAAACGATTACTGAAGATTTGATAAGGAACCTAAAGATTCAATCTGGATTGACATTTCATTAGCCACTCCGCAGATATGGTGGGTAACCTCAGGCACTCCAGAGGTACTTCCGTATGCTCAAGGACGGTGGCAGGGAGGTTCTTATTTACCCAGACTTGCCATTGCTGTTGTTCCAGACTGTGAGACCCGGCAGGAGGATGAGTATAGCGTCGTTCTAAACTAGCTTTAGAAGTGTACGTGTATATGACTCTGCCAGAGGGTTGTCGTAGTCAGTGGGAGCAGCGGAAGCATTGGTGGACAGGTGGCATATGTCTATTTATAGACTAAAGCAGATACAGCGGAGATAGATCATCTATTTCTGATGTGACTGTCATAGGTTTGACTTCATCAGAATAGGGGATGGATCTGTTAAGAAGGTAGTAGGGTGTGATGTCCTGGTATTTGGACGACATACACAGAGTAGGAAGTGATATTCCTATACTACGATCGGTTATACTTTGGTGGTCACACAGTAGTTTCTCCACACAGGACTTGGATATTATATCAGACATTCTGGTTACTAGATCTATGGTTTTAGATCTAGATTTGGGTAGTTTCCCAATCTAGGTACTTAGACAGCATTCTATGAGTATTTAGAATGGACGACTCCTGGCACGGTAGTGTACCTGCAGTTGATGGAGTCACCCTCTCTAAAGGTGTCTTATAGACTAAAGGGGAGAGGGATACGCATGATTGGCAGATCACTTGCTTAGGCAATTGAGTCAATCATGAGATGTCAAGTACCACACCAGATGTTGTTCTTGCAGTAGGTGCAATAAGATAATATCAATCCAATCCTGGAGAAACAATGGGGAGCAGTTTTAGAACATAAGTTGATGTTCTAGGGATATGATAACAGCAGCCTCCTTTAGGAGGCAGTTATCATTCCAGGCTTCCAAGGTGACCTGGATGGCAGAGTGGCTGTCAGAGTTATAGTTTTCCCTCTGATGAGGGGCAGTATATTGGACAGGTGGTCCATGTGGATACTGAGGGAGGCATGGCGCAGGATACTGATTAAGTTCAGTTGACGATACAGTATAAGAAATTTGGATTTGGAGTTCATTTATGAGCTAGGTCCCATCAGACATCCAGACATTCTAAGACAGGTATTGCTCATTTCGGGAGATGGCTTTCTCCGCGAACTTGAGATATAGAGAGACATAGAAAGAAACATCAAAGCGGATCCACTCACTGAGGCTATTCCTCGAATGCAATAGTTTCGTAAACGGGTTTTGTGAGACTGATTAGTAGAGGAGTTGGGTGTTCGGTATCACACGAGCTGTGAGTATGCGACATCGCAATAATTAGCCTTGAGTGCAAGTGGGAGATTGCTGGAGATAGTGCCCTCAGAGTCAATTATTGGATCACAGGCACGTGATTGCTGTAAGTCCACGTTGCGACCCCCAGTTCTTACGGGGAGGCGGAAACAATATAAAAATCAAATTTTTGGCGCATGGGGCAACATGGACTAACAAAGTCGGGATCTTTTCCTAAACTAAAACTAGCAAACAAGCTAAAGAGAGTTAGCTACTCGGAAAGATGGTTATACCTAACTTGAACTCCTTCTTCTTCAAACTTTTATAGAGGTTGATGGTGCTTTCCTCGTTGCCTTCTTCCGTCAAAGATGGATCCACCTGAGGGTTCAACCTTCGGGCTCTTTCTCGAACTTTGAGAGAACCAGAATCTTCGGCTTGCTAAACCTTTGACCCTAGAGTGAGTAGAGAGTGTCTTAGGGGTGTTTTTCTTTCAAGGAGAGGGATTCTCAACACATGAGAAGGATTCTCCTTTTGCTAGAGGAAGAAGAAGATGAAGTGAGGAGAGAGAAGCCAAATGATAGAATGAGCTCTCTTTTTCTTTCTTGCAACCATATCACAAAAGAAAAAGAATTATCAAATTAATAATAATAATGAAAATGAAATAGTTGATGGAAGGTTTAGGAATGACCATTATCATTTCAAACATTAAATGAATTTTGCAAGAATCAAAAAGCATCTTTCTTTTGTAATGATGATGGTCAAACCTTCAACCATGGTCAACAAGTCAACCATGGTCAACTAGTCAACAAAATCCAACCATGACACAATTTCATTTTATTAATATTATTAATTGATATAACATAAATCCATTAGGGTTTGGAAAAAGACGACCGTCAACTGTGCATACGCACCCGTTCCGAAACCCTAATGAAAGTCCTCTTCCTCCTCCTCAAACAACTGTGCATACACACCTGCATTCTTGTTCCAAGGAACATGAATACTGAGAGATAAAATCAACCCCAAAACATATACCAGTATCTGACTCAAACCAGAGCCAGCCAGTAAAATCCGTCCGGACTCCAAACGTGCACCAGTGCGCGAATGAGAACGAACCCTGTCGCAAAACCATGCGACCTCTACTCTGTTTTGCCCAGAGGCGAATACCCTCTGTGTGGGACTCTAAAGACTCGACACTACGCTGGCAGTGGGTTTAACCACAGACCGCAAGCGGCACTAGCTGTGCGTAACGGTCCCCAGGTAGATGCCGACAAGAAGGCTGACGAGGTGAACCCCATCTGAACTCCTACTGAGTCTGAATGTGACAGTCTCCGTACAGTCCGGTCTGTTCTTCTAATACATCGCATGTCGGGCCTAGGGGGCGGTAAAACGTCAGTCCCCTAATAGCGGTACAAGTCGTGTCGGAGTGAAGCCCAAAACACCCTGAGATAACACTGGAAGCCTACCAGTATATCTCGCTTGCCCTGGCCAGGGACTACTCGTGTAATGGCTCTCCTAGACACAGCGCGATGTCAACCCCCAATACCGGGAGAGACGAATCCTGTCTAACCGTCACTGCCTCCAAGTGCTTCGGGACTGTACCCAACTACTACCCGTTTGCACGACTCCTTTGAGCCGTGGTAGGGTAGTAATCAAAGCACAGTGGGAACACACTCGAGGCGAAGTGCCAGTGTCAAGTCAGCGGACTAAGCTGTACTCATGTCACCTGGAAACTGATAACTGACGATAGGTATAATACCAACCTGTCAGTTCCCGACGAGTCCTGTCCAATGTACTCGTAACCCAACGAGCACCCGTATACTATCTCCAGTACGACGTACTGATGGCTGTGGGACAGACCATCTCCCACACTGGGATGAGAAGCGCATACGCTAGTCTACTCCGGAGTATCGATGCCCTGTCTCGATAGTCCTGGGACTAGGGACCTGTATAAGGATGTGCTTATAGATTACCCAGCCCCCACTAGTGTGACTGCCATCACAACGCTGGTAATCAAGCAAAGATCCTAAGGGCTCCACTAATGCGTATAAGTGATATACTAAAATAAACACAAGTACACATTGAAGTAGAAACAAACCAAGTAGCATACTACTATATTGAGCAAGATTGTTTATACAAGGTGAATATCCCAAGCTTCCATTAAGTAATATACAAACTAGTATGACACAGTAATGGCCTCTAGGGAATATACACTAACAATCTCCCACTTGCACTAAGGCCATGTACTGGCGTATCGAAGACCTATCATCTCGATCAGCCGCTCGAACTGAGTCTGGGGTAAGGCCTTGGTGAATGGATCTGCAGCGTTTTCTTCTGAAGCAACCCTCCGAACCTCGATCTCCTTGCGATCCACGATCTCCCTGATCAGGTGATACCGCCTCAAGATGTGCCTGGATCTCTGATGGGACCTGGGTTCCTTCGCTAAAGCTATAGCCCCATTGTTGTCGCAATACAGAGGTATTGGGTCAACAATGGACGGAACCACCTGAAGTTCATTCAAGAACTTCCTCATCCAGACGGCTTCTTTTCCGGCATCAGATGCAGCGATATATTCCGCTTCCATCGTCGAGTTTGCAACGGTTTCCTGTTTGGAGCTCTTCCAACACACCGCCCCTCCATTGAGGGTAAAGACAAAACCCGACATGGACTTGGAATCATCCTTGTCACTCTGGAAGCTGGAGTCAGCAAAGGCCTCGATCTGGAGGTCTTTTCCGCCATACACCAAGAATATCTCCTTAGTCCTTCTCAGGTACTTGAGAATGTTCTTTACCGCTATCCAGTGTTTCTCCCCAGGGTTTGACTGATACCGGCTTACTACACTTAGTGCATAAGCTACATCCGGTCTGGTACACAACATCGCATACATTATAGAGCCTACCGCAGAAGCGTAGGGTATAATAGACATGCGATCCCTCTCCAAATCAGTCTTGGGAGACATCTCTTTAAAGAGGGTGATCCCGTGACAAGCCGGTAGGTTACCGCACTTGGAATCTTCCATACTGAATCTTTTCACTATGGTGTCGATGTACCTGGACTGAGAAAGTCCTAATATCCTCTTGGATCTATCACGATGGATCCAGATCCCCAGGATGTATGAGGCATCACCCAGGTCTTTCATGGAGAACCTGTGCGACAAGAACCTTTTGACAGATTGTAGCATAGGAATGTCATTTCCTATTAAGAGAATGTCATCCACGTATAAAACGAGGAATACTACAGTTCTCACTACAAATCTACTATAGATGCATGGTTCATCTGGATTTTTGATAAAGCCAAATTCCTTGACCGTCTCATCAAAACAGATGTTCCAACTCCGCGATGCCTGCTTTAGTCCATAGATGGACTTAAGTAACATGCACACCTTTCCGCTGCTCCCACTCTGAATGAAACCCTCTGGCTGATCCATATAGACACACTCCTCTAAATTTCCATTTAGAAAAGCAGTCTTTACGTCCATCTTCCAAATCTCATAATCGTGGAAGGCAGTAATGGAAAGAAGGATCCGAATGGATTTCAGCATAGCCACTGGAGAAAAGGTTTCGTCATAGTCCAAACCAGGTCTTTGACGGAAACCTTTTGCTACAAGTCTAGCTTTATAGGTGTCAACCTGTCCATCTACACCAATCTTCTTTTTGAAGATCCACTTGCATCCTACGGGTTTTACCCCATCTGGAGCAATGTCCAACGTCCATACTTTGTTGGTGTACATGGACTCCATTTCGGTCCGCATGGCATCCAGCCATTTTACCGAGTCAATGCTCTGAACGGCCTGCTGGAAGCTAGTAGGCTCATCATAATCTATGATGCAATCCTCTCTATCCCCGTCTATGAGAAAACCGTAGTATCTCTTGGGCGGATGAGACTGCCTACTACTCCTGCGGAGCGGCGTAGGAATGTCCTGTTCTTTTGAACCCTCTGGTTCCACTAAGCTTTCAGTAATAGCTCGTGGTTCTGGAATTTCTTCCAGTTCTACTGTGCTCCCACTTATCTGGTTTTCCAAAAACTCAGTTTCCAAGAAGTAGGCATGAAGAGAAACAAGAACTTTTTGTTCCTCTTCACAGTAGAAGAAATACCCCTTGGAGTTCTTTGGATATCCCACGAACTTACACTGTACTGAGCGTGCCTCGAGCTTGTCCGCATGCTGCTTTTTAACAAAAGCTGGACACCCCCATGTCTTAATGTGCTTAAGATAGGGTCTCTTTCCACACCACAACTCATATGGTGTAGTAGGCGCAGTCTTAGTAGGAACTCGGTTCAAAAGGTATGCAGCTGATTCTAGCGCATACCCCCAGAAAGATCGCGGTAACTCAGCGTTACTCATCATGGACCGTACAATATCCAATAGGGTCCGGTTCCGTCTCTCCGATACACCGTTGTGTTGCGGAGTGTATGGAGGAGTAAGTTGAGAGAGAATTCCGTTCTCTTTTAAATAATTCAGGAACTCGGCACTTAAGTATTCTCCACCTCGATCCGATCTTAGAATCTTGATACTTTTGCCGGTCTGTTTCTCTACTTCATTCTTATATTCCTGGAACTTTTCAAAGGCTTCGGACTTATGTTTCATTAAGAAGACATAACCGTACCTTGAAAAATCATCCGTAAAAGTAATGAAGTAAGAGTAACCGCTTCGCGCATGTGTAGACATTGGACCGCACACGTCGCTGTGTAAGAGTCCCAAGAGCTCTCTCGCTCTTTCTCCGTGTCCAGTGAACGGAGTCTTTGTCATCTTTCCCATGAGACAAGATTCACAAGTGGCATAAGACTGATACTCGAACGGATCCAAGTATCCTTCTTTATGTAACTTAGTCAACCGTGTCTCATTGATGTGACCCGGTCTACAATGCCATAAGAAAGCCTGATTAATATCTGGAGACTTTCTTTTGTGTGTATTATGGACATTGAAAATCTGTGGTTGGTTTAACACGTATATACCATTGCTCAGTGTACCTGACCCAATCAGAACTTGATTAAGGTGAATGTTTACAACATTACTTACAAACGCAAATTCATAACCTTCTTTAGAAACCAAAGATACAGAAATGATATTACAAGTTGCGTTGGGTACAAAATAGCAATTACGCAAAACCAAAACATGCCCATCTGTCATTCCCAGGTGATAGTCCCCCACGGCTTTAGCATCCATGCTAGCTCCGTTCGCAACTCTGAGGGTCATGTCACCTGCCTTCAAAAACCTACGGTTTCTCAACGCCTGCAAAGAATTACAGATCTGAGATCCTGATCCGGTATCTAATACCCAGGAAGTAGAGTTTATAGAAAGACAGTTTTCAATAACATACACACCTGAAGCTGAAGCCGCAACCTGCTTCAGTTCCTGTGTCCTGGCCTTCCAAGCCCTGCAATCTTTCTTCCAGTGTCCACTCTTATGACAATAGAAGCATTCCTCCTTTCCCACAAGCTTCCCCGCTATCATTGTTGCCTTTTCTTTTCCCTTCGTACCCACTTTACTAACACCGCCCCTTGGTTTGGCGGGGGCTTTCTTCCTCTTTCCCTTGGCTTTCGCCTTGGACCTAGAGGAAGAAGATCCTCCTACAAACAAAGCGGGTGTTTTCCTACCTTTCTGTAGGGTGCCCTCTGCGCTCCTCAGCATGTTGAGGAGTTCTGAAAGTTTAACTTCTTTCTCTTGTAAGTTGAAGTTCAGTATAAACTGGGCGTAAGTGGATGGAAGGGACTGGAGAATTAAATCCTTATAAAGTTCACTTTCCAACGTGGTCCCAAGTTCCGCGAGCTCCTCAATGTAGCCAATCATCTTAAGCACGTGGTCCGCTACCGATGATCCGACGGCCAACTTTGCCGAAAATAACTTCTTCGACACTTCGTATCTTGCGATACGAGACTGCTCTCCATACAGTTCTTTTGTATGAAGAAATATGGATTCCAAGTCCATATTCTCGTGCCTCCTCTGATGTTCATTGTCCATAGAGGCAAGCACGAGGCACCTGGCCTTCGCGCAATCAATCTCCCAAGTCTTACGGATTTCCTTATCCGCGACGCTGGAGGTGGGACCTGGGACGGGGGGAGCTTTGGTGGTAAGAAGATACCCCAGCTTGTCGTAAGTGATTGCCATTTTGACATTCCTGAGCCAATCTTTGTAGTTTGGCCCTGTTAGTATGTTTTTATCTAGAAGTAACCTAAGTCCAGTCATGTCGAATGGTCGCTGCAATTAGGAGAGAGAGAAGAAACACTTTAGCACGATGCTCTTGCAAGTTTAGAATGGTTTTTAGTTTTTCTAAACAGGATGGCTCCCACTGTCTCTCGAATCCCTCCTCAAACCATAAAGGAAGAACTAGTCGGGATCAATCCCACCGCACAATACTTGCTTAACCGTTCAGCCAGGCCAGTGTCGGTACTTCGAGGGAGGTTTTCCAACGCTTTCGCGAAGTTCCTTAATTAAATAACCTCTTTTCCCTGGGGGCGTAGCCCCGCTAACACCTTTCTAGGCACCTACTAGGTTTATAGCATTGATCGTTTAGTGAGAAATTTCCCGAGGAGTAGCATATACTCACAGTAGGATCGGGATCAAAATATCATCGCGTGACGAAACTGAAGGAATCCTACCAGAATCATCATACTCCAAATGGTATGCAAATCTAGCAAGTTTCAGTACTTATGAAACTCCCGATGTGGATTTTTGCCCCATGCTCTTATGACCTTGACTTTGGCCAACAAATCATAAGTCACATGTCAAGTTCTACCCGTCGTTCTCCAGGTTAATTTGAATCCACCCGTACCTACCCTTGACTTTGGCCAAAAAGGCAGTACGACTGTTCCAAACCAACGCATCTATCTATGCTGCACATGAATTCCCAATAGCTACCAATCACTATGCCTTGACTTTGGCCAACAAACACAGCTTGAATACTATTGACTATTCATGTGAAACGACGGAGGGCTACGAATGGTTTTGGCGAAACCGTGAACGTAGTGAACTTGATATAATCGATGGAACGAGATAGCTTTTAGAAGGAGTGGCTCAAGCTCCGCATTTAAAAGTTAGTTTTGAAAAGAACCGAGTGGTTTTTCGAAAGTGTTCCAACGATTTTAACTTGGTTTATTATCTTGCATTAGTTCTTTTAATGCGTGATATTCTTGCATTAGTTCTTTTATTGCGTCCCATCATTTAATCCTACCATTGCAGAAAACAACCAAAATATGACGTACGCTTATGCCATTCGCATTCGCCACGGGGCCCCGTCATCACCCGTTAGGTTACTTAACTAACGACAGAGCGGGGGCTGGGCTAGCGCGGCTGTAAAAAATAAGCAACGCCTAAATAGTTATAAATATAGCAATGATAGACATTACAGATCACAGATGAATACATTGGATATACTAGGAATCCGCAATCCGTTCGAGCCTGCAACGAAAAGCGGATTACACGGTCGCGGTGAATAGCCAAAACCCCACCCAAGACCCCTACGGGTGCGGAAAACTACCCGCCAAGTACCTGGTAGTTTGTGCACCCCTCCATGGGTCTATCCTAGGAGCAAAAACAGTAAAAAGAATTATACAATGACGGCTACAACCCCGACCAAGTTGTGCGGCCATACAAATAATAATATTACATCAATTTACATATTACAAATGAATGAAAGAAAAACAAAAGCTCATCTCACATCCACCCCGGCTATTCACCCGCGACAGTCCAACACATTCATATACACATTCCAATATCAAACACAGATCACAGAGATGTATAACCCCGACTAATCGACTTATAGCGATTAGCCGACGTTCAATACATACAAACATCACAGATATAACCAACATAGTCAAAGTGTAGTGAAGTTCGATAAAAATACGGATTTATAGGCCCCCAAAAGCAAATTTCTTTTCTGGAAAATCTGGGCACAGATGACATATCTTAAAAATCCCAAAACCCTACCAGAAGAACACTGCACAAAACAGGACCACAAGAAAAGACAAAACGGCGGCGGTTCCGCGGCCTAAGCCAACCAATGCCGCGGAACCGCGGTCGTTTGAAGGAATCATGCGATCGTATTTCATGGGTGTTTTCACAAAACCCTGAGCCGATTTTAGGAGTAAAACTTTTTACATTTAGAGCACAAAAAATTTCAACAGAAACTTAGGGTTTTGGTTTTTCCGGTTTTGCGATTTTTCTCGATCGAACTTCCATACACTTTACTACAAAGCTAGTTTAAGTTTAGTTAGGCTCTGATACCACTGTAAGTCCACGTTGCGACCCCCGGTTCTTACGGGGAGGCGGAAACGGTATAAAAATCAAATTTTTGGCGCATGGGGCAACATGGACTAACAAAGTCGGGATCTTTTCCTAAACTAAAACTAGCAAACAAGCTAAAGAGAGTTAGCTACTCGGAAAGATGGTTATACCTAACTTGAACTCCTTCTTCTTCAAACTTTTGTAGAGGTTGATGGTGCTTTCCTCGTTGCCTTCTTCCGTCAAAGATGGATCCACCTGAGGGTTCAACCTTCGGGCTCTTTCTCGAACTTTGAGAGAACTAGAATCTTCGGCTTGCTAAACCTTTGACCCTAGAGTGAGTAGAGAGTGTCTTAGGGGTGTTTTTCTTTCAAGGAGAGGGATTCTCAACACATGAGAAGGATTCTCCTTTTGCTAGAGGAAGAAGAAGATGAAGTGAGGAGAGAGAAGCCAAATGATAGAATGAGCTCTCTTTTTCTTTCTTGCAACCATATCACAAAAGAAAAAGAATTATCAAATTAATAATAATAATGAAAATGAAATAGTTGATGGAAGGTTTAGGAATGACCATTATCATTTCAAATATTAAATGAATTTTGCTAGAATCAAAAAGCATCTTTCTTTTGTAATGATGATGGTCAAACCTTCAACCATGGTCAACAAGTCAACAATGGTCAACTAGTGAACCATGGTCAACTAGTCAACAAAATCCAACCATGACACAATTTCATTTTATTAATATTATTAATTGATATAACATAAATCCATTAGGGTTTGGAAAAAGACGACTGTCAACTGTGCATACGCGCTCGTTCCGAAACCCTAATGAAAGTCCTCTTCCTCCTCAAACAACTGTGCATACACACCTGCATTCTTGTTCCGAGGAACATGAATACTGAGAGATAAAATCAACCCCAAAACATATACCAGTATCTGACTCAAACCAGAGCCAGCCAGTAAAATCCGTCCGGACTCCAAACGTGCACAAGTGCGCGAATGAGAACGAACCCTGTCGCAAAACCATGCGACCTCTACTCTGTTTTGCCCAGAGGCGAATACCCTCTGTGTGGAACTCTAAAGACTCGACACTACGCTGGCAGTGGGTTTAACCACAGACCGCAAGCGGCACTAGCTGTGCGTAACGGTCCCCAGGTAGATGCCGACAAGAAGGCTGACGAGGTGAACCCCATCTGAACTCCTACTGAGTCTGAATGTGACAGTTTCCGTACAGTCCGGTCTGTTCGTCTAATACATCGCATGTCGGGCCTAGGGGGCGGTAAAACGTCAGTCCCCTAATAGCGGTACAAGTCGTGTCGGAGTGAAGCCCAAAACACCCTGAGATAACACTGGAAGCCTACCAGTATATCTCGCTTGCCCTGGCCAGGGACTACTCGTGTAATGGCTCTCCTAGACACAGCGCGATGTCAACCCCCAATACCGGGAGAGACGAATCCTGTCTAACCGTCACTGCCTCCAAGTGCTTCGGGACTGTACCCAACTACTACCCGTTTGCACGACTCCTTTGAGCCGTGGTAGGGTAGTAATCAAAGCACAGTGGGAACACACTCGAGGCGAAGTGCCAGTGTCAAGTCAGCGGACTAAGCTGTACTCATGTCACCTGGGAACTGATAACTGACGATAGGTATAATACCAACCTGTCAGTTCCCGACGAGTCCTGTCCAGTGTACTCGTAACCCAACGAGCACCCGTATACTATCTCCAGTACGACGTACTGATGGCTGTGGGACAGACCATCTCCCACACTGGGATGAGAAGCGCATACGCTAGTCGACTCTGGAGTATCGATGCCCTGTCTCGATAGTCCTGCGACTAGGGACCTGTATAAGGATGTGCTTATAGATTACCCAGCCCCCACTAGTGTGACTGCCATCACAACGCTGGTAATCAAGCAAAGATCCTAAGGGCTCCACTAATGCGTATAAGTGATATACTAAAATAAACACAAGTACACATTGAAGTAGAAACAAACCAAGTAGCATACTACTATATTGAGCAAGATTGTTTATACAAGGTGAATATCCCAAGCTTCCATTAAGTAATATACAAACTAGTATGACACAGTAATGGCCTCTAGGGAATATACACTAACAATTGCAATGATTGAGGGAGGACCTATCCCGGTAGGACAGTCTTACTCGAGATGATAGTATGCTATCTGGTTTACCTTTATCATCTTGTACTGCTTTAGGTGACCTGACAGGTCGCTATTGCACGTTGATAAAGCCCCTAGGATTCTTGCTTGACTGCCAGCCGTATGAGGGCGATCATATACGTGGGAGCTGGTAGTCTATAAGCACATCCTTAAAAGGTCCCTAGTCGTAGGGGTTTCGAGACAGGGCATCGATACTCCAGAGTAGACTAGTGTATACAGTCGAGACCCCGACGAGGGGCGGTGGCCGGTCTCACAAGCCACTGGTGTCAGTTGGTTCACCTAAGATGTATACAGGTGCTCATTGGGTTATGAGTACACCGGACAGGACTCGCCGGGAACATGCTAGTTGGTCTTATACCTGACGTCCGATAGCAGTTCCCTGGTGACATGTGTACAGGTTAGTTCATCGCCCCGAGGATCGTCATTTGTCTCGTGTGAGTTCCCACTGTACTTTGATTACTACCCTACCACGGCTCAAAGGAGTCGTGCAAACAGGTTTTAGTTGGGTACAGTCCCGAGCCACATGGAGGCAGTGAGCGGATCTTCAGGGGTTCGTCTCTCCCGGTATTGGGGGTGAGGTCGCGCTGTGTCTAGGAGAGCCATTACACGAAGTCCTTGGCCAAGGCAGAAGATTTGCTGGTAGGTATTCCAGTAGTATCTCAGGGTGTTCTGGGCTACACTCCGACACGACTTGTACCGCTTTTGGGGGTCTCACTTTTACCAACCCCCTAGGCCCGCCATGTGATAGTCATAGACGAACGGGCCGGACTGTACGGATATTGTCACTGACAGGCTCAGTAGGGTGTCAGGATGAGTTCGCTCATCGACGTCCCTTTTAGTCAATAGCTGGTAGCCTGTCATGTATGGCCAATACCTCTGACGTGCTAGTGGTTAAATCCACAGCCATAGTATGGACGAGTCTTTAGAGTCCACCATACAGACAGTTACTCAAGTTTCGGGCAAAACGCTGTAGAGGCCGTATGGAGATATGGCAGGGTCCGATCAGATACGTGCGGTATTGCACGGATCAGGATCGGACAGTTTGTACTAGAGGCCGTATAGATATATGGCAGGGTTTGATCAGATACGTGCGGTATTGCACGGATCAGGATCGGACGGATATTACTAGCCGGCTTTGGTTTAAGCCGGATCCTAGTATAGTACAATGTAGTTTTGTCTCTTTGCATTTGTGTTCAGTGGGAATACAGATGCGGGTGTGTATGCACAGTATCGGGGTTTTCCTGTAATTTATTACGGGACCAGTTTTCTGGAGTTGCCAGTTTGCATTCCGTTCCGGCCGGTTTTCCTTTGTTCTTTCCTGGCCAGACTTTTCCGATGGAGGGGGGTTATTTGCAAGTTTGCAAATAACATTTGTGGAAGGGGTATCTTGCATATTGGTGGCATCATGATAGTTTTTCATGATGAGATTCTTTTTCCTTCTTATCACTTGCTTTATGGTGATTAGAGTTGATTAGAGTTTGATGTGAGATTGTTATCATTTCTTTAGGGTTGTGGTCACCCCCTTTCTTTTACTACACTCACCTCCCTTATACATGATGCTTTCCCTCCACCATTTCCTTGCATAGGCCGGCCACTTTGAGAGAGGGAGAATGAGAGAGTTCATTTTGTTATGTGAGGAATTCTTCATCTCATATTCTTCTTGCTAGAAAATTGAAAGCACCAATTTTCCTAACCTCCTCCTCCATCCTCCATCATGGCAACTAAACCCCAAATGAGACATAGCCTCTACACTACATTCTACAGCAAATCTTGGGCACGTCGACTTGCCAGCTTCGTGTCCGAGTTGCCTCGGTATTGAGGTGGGAGCCCGTAAAAGATGCAGGCGACGTGGTGCCCTTCCGGCGAGGAGGCGACGACCGGAGTTTCCGCAAGAGATCGGGACGACGACGAGAAGACCGGAGGACACGGATCACTCGGTATATCTCTAACCCGTCTTGTAATTAGCTAGGACTAGTTAATGGTTCGATCCGGGTGTTTAGTGCGCGGTGGTGCCGGTTTGCTAAGTTCGCAAAAAATAAAGTTTATCACCGCTTCCGCATTTGGCCGTCGGACTGACGGCCGGGGCGCCGCCGTGCACTTACAGTTTCGAGACAGCGCATCGATACTCCAGAGTAGACTAGTGTATACAGTCGAGAGCCCGACGAGGGGCGGTGGCCGGTCTCACAAGCCACTGGTGTCAGTTGGTTCACCTAAGATGTATACAGGTGCTCATTGGGTTATGAGTACACCGGACAAGACTCGCCGGGAACATGCTAGTTGGTATTATACCTGCCGTCAGATAGCAGTTCCCTGGTGACATCTGTACAGGTTAGTTCATCGACCCGAGATCGTCATTTGTCTCGTGTGAGTTCCCACTGTGCTTTGATTACTACCCTACCACGGCTCAAAGGAGTCGTGCAAACAGGTTTTAGTTGGGTACAGTCCCGAACCACATGGAGGCAGTGAGCGGATCTGCAGGGGTTCGTCTCTCCCAGTATTGGGGGTGAGATCGCGCTGTGTCTAGGAGAACCATTACACAAAGCCCTCGGCCGAGGCAGGAGATTTACTGGTAGGTATACCAGTAGTATCTCAGGGTGTTCTGGGCTACACTCCGACACGACTTGTACCGCTTTTGGGGGTCTGACTTTCACCAACCCCTTAGACCCGCCATGCGATACTCATAGACGAACGGACCGGACTGTACGGATATTGTCACTGACAGGCTCAGTAGGGTGTCAGGATGAGTTTGCTCATCGAATCCCTTTTGGTCAATAGCTGGTAGCTCGTTACGTATGGCTACTACCTTTGACGGGCTAGTGGTTAAATCCACAGCCAAAGTATTGACGAGTCTTTAGAGTCCCCCACAGACAGTTAATCAAGTTTCGGGAGAAACGCTGTAGAGGCCGTATGGAGATATGGCAGGGTTCGATCATATACGTGCAGTATTGCACGGATCATGTTCGGACGGATAATACTAGCGGGCTTTGGTTTAAGCCGGATCATAGTATCGTACAGTGTAGATTTTGTCTCATTGCATTTGTATCCAGTGGGAATACAAATGCGGGTATGTATATACAGTCGCGGGGTTTTCTTGTAATTATTTACGGGATCGGTTTTTTGAAGTTGCCAGTTTGCATTCCGTTTCGGCCAGTTTTCCTTTGTTCCTTCACGGCCGGATTTTAGTGGTGGAGGGGCTAATTTGCATTTTTGCAAATTTGCATTGTGGAGGGGGTTTCTTGTAAATGGAGAGATTATGAAAGCATCTTTGCTTTTTCTTTCATCATGGCTAGCATTAATGGTGAAGGATTATGAAAGGATTTGGGATTGGATTTGAGTGTGACCATTTTGTTTTTGTTATCACACATTTCCCACTTGCATTATTCTTGCAATTTTCCTCCACCATTCTATATTGGGGCCGGCCACTTCTTGATGGGAGGATGAATTTTTTTGGTGTGGGAAAAATTGCTTCAGCTCATTTCTTTGCATACACCAAAGTTCCAAAAGCTCATTTTTCCTCTTGTTCATCATTCTCCACCTCCATCATGACAACTTCACAATCCCATGAGACAAACATTACTACACTTAGCCTACAGCATCCTTGGGCACGTCGACTCGCCAACTTCGTGCTCGATTTGCCTCGGTCCAGAGGTGGGAGCCCGTAAAAGAACCCGGCGATATGGTGCCTGTTCCGACGAGGAGATGAAGACCGGAGATTCCGCGAGGAGATCGGAGTGGAGGCCGAAGACCGAAGGACACGGATCGCTCGGTATAACATTCTACCCCTTCTCTAGTTTGCTAGGATTAGGTTAATGGTTCGATCCGGGGTTTTAGGATGCGGTAGTGCCGGTTTTCAAGTCAAGAAAATTTTTGTTTCCGCATTTTGGCAAGGGAAAGACGGCCGGGGCGCTACCGTAGTCCTACATGGTATCAGAGCCACGCCATTAACCTAGTCTAGCTTGCTCTAACGTGTTTACAAGTTCGATCGAACGTATTTTCCGAAAACCCCATTTTCAAAATATCAGTTTCTGTCGAATTTTTGCAGTAGTCAAAAAATTATTTGGTACATTGTAAAAATACGTGCAATGTTTTTTAAGAGTTTTGTGAAAATTTGGTTCCCCAATGTTACTGTTACACCACGGAACCACGGCCAAACCTATGCATTGGCCGCGGTTCTGCGGCCATTATATCTCTTCTCTGCACCAAATTTCTACAGTGCCTATCTGACGTGGAAATAGGGTTTTTGGTATATTCCTTTTGGGCCCAGATTTATTTTGAGTGCTACAGTTGTGCTTGGGGCCCACTTCGGGAAATTTAGTCGATCGAAAATTTTAAACATGTTAGTTCACAGTATTTACATTATATCTGCGACCGTGAATGTCATTTGATCGGTAAATCCTGTCTAACTGCTATAGCCCTTTTAGACGGATTTGCGAACGTGACATTCATGTTGATATTCTGTGTTGTGCTGTGATGTTGCGGATCTGTCGTGGTGGATAGCCTGGATGCAATGGTAGTACAGTTTTGTTTTATATGTACATTTGATATTGCGGGGTGAGCGTCCGACATGTGGACTGCCGTTACTGCCTGTTTGTATATTATTCTCTTGGGGCACGACCGGGCTGAAGTCGATGTACCCGTTGTATATTTTACTTTCTGTACTAGGATTACCCCGCGGAGGGGTGCACGGTGTTAGGTTTACCTAGCACCCTATGTGAGGTTTGGAAGCATCACATGTCACAAAGATCAAATTTTTATGGTGTTAAGTAAGCCTACAAAGGATCTATCCTAGAAATATTAGGGTTTCATAAACATTAACTAACATCATATGTAACAAAGCTAGGGTTTTAAGAGCACAACCTTTTTAGCTCCTTTTTGTAGACTCCTTGGCCACTTGAGAGTTGGAAAACGATTAGCTTGAGGTCTTCTAACGTCCACGATGATCCACCCGAAGCTCCTTTGTCCAAGCTAGCAACTTCACTTTAACAAGAGGATGAAATGAAGCTAACACTCTAAACAAATAGGCTAGACTTGTGTAGAATGGTGTTGTGGTTCTCTTTCTCACTTCAAAATCCTATCTTTTTGAGTATTTTGCTCACTTGAAAAGTGTAGAGATCAAGGTTGAAGAAGATGATGGCTTTTTTAAGAAGAAGAGAAGATAAACTCTAATGAGAAAAATGAAAAATATAAGTATATATATTTTCCACTTCTCATTTCAAACCATGGTTAATAATAAATATATTATTGTATTTGAGTTTAAAACACCAAAGGAAAAATAACCATGGGTTATTAAGTAGGTGAGCATGGTAAGATGAAGAAGAGTGTAGAAACATTCTATGAATTAACCCTTTTTCTTTTTCCTTTTGTTTTAACACAAATGCAATAATAATCCATATAAAAACCCATGGTGTGAGTCTTATATTACCACCATTCTCAATGTATAAACAACCATGATAGAATGATGTATGTATGCATATGTGCATGCACATCCATATGTGCATGAACAAGAATGAATGCATACATGCATGCATACATCCAAAAGAAACAAGATAGGATTTCTAGTGAGAAGCTAATGGTTAAATGATAAATCAACACTTGATTTATCAACCCGGTCGTATCACATACGACCCGACCAAAAGCAAGCCGCCCAATTAATATACGGTATCTCATACGCGCATTTTAACCGGGTCCATGCGCATAACGCATACGCACACCACAACGTTTCGCCTGGACTAGGCAACTCCTTTGTAGGACTCTAAGACTCGTCAACACGCCGGCAGTGGGTGATGATCATATCAAGCACCCCCAAGCCGCAAGCGGTCAGCTAAACGTAACGGCCACCTGAGTATTGAGCGATAAGAAGAAAACAAGCGAACCTGCTACAATTTCCGTCGAGCCAACCGGCAACACTACCGTACAGTCCGGTCTCTTCGTCAGATATGCTGCATATCGAGTCTAGGGATGGTAACGTCGACCCCAATACCTCAATAAGTCATGCCAGCGAATGGTCTATAACAGATCGAGAAACTACTGATAACACTTATCAGTAAATCTCAGCAGCCCTGGCCAGGGACTTACTGATATAACCAGTCGAGCACAGCACAGCATCAACTCCCAATACCGGGAGAGACGAAACCTCTCCTATCGCTCATCACCTTCGTGTGTCTCGAGACTGTACCCTACGGCCACCTGTTTGCACAACTCAGTAGAGCCGTGGTAGGGTGGTAATCAAAGTACAGTGGGAGAGCACACAAGACTCTATGATGATCTCGGGTCTACAGACTAACCTGTACCAGTGTCACCTGAGAACTGATATCCGACGATAGATATAATTCCGTATAGAGGTTCTCGGTGAGTCCTTCCAGTGTACCCAGTCACCACTGAGCACCCGTATATGATCTTGATGTCAAACATTGATGAATGTGGGAACATCCATCGCCCATCACATGGGTCTAGTATCATATACGCTAGTCTACCCTGGTATATCGATGCCCCGTCTCGATACACCTCCGACTAGGGACATTTCAGGATATGCTTATAAACTACAGATGTCCCACTAGTATGATCTCTATCATAGTCACTGTTGTCAAGCCAATATCCTCAGGGCTTTATCAACTTGTATGAATGAGTAAAAGCATGATCAAATCAACATGTCAGATAAAGAAGAACCAGATAGCATACTATCATGTCGAGCAAGAATGTATACTGAATATATATATATATATATATATATATATATATATATATATATATATAAATATGTATAAATACATCCACTATCATATAATGGCCTCTAGGGCATACATATATCCAACAATCTCCCACTTGCACTAAGGCCGGTTATTGGCTTATCTCATACCCAACATCTCAAAAAGTCCCTCATGCCGCGGCTGAGGGAGGGCCTTGGTGCGTGGATCCGCGGCGTTATTCTTTGTGTCAACTCTCTTAATCTCGATCTCGCGGCGATCTACAATCTCCCGGATCAAATGAAAGCGCCTCAGAATGTGTCTGGACCGCTGATGGGACCTGGGCTCCTTGGCTAACGTCATAGCCCCATTATTATCACAATACAAAGGAATTGGATCAATAATGGTTGGAACTACTCCTAGCTCCAAGACGAACTTCTTCATCCAGACGGCTTCCTTGGCGGCATCATTTGCAGCAATGTACTGAGCCTCCATCGTAGAGTCTGCAATGGTATCCTGTTTGGAACTCTTCCAACTTACCGCCCCTCCATTGAAGGTAAATACAAACCCTGAGATAGATTTGTTGTCGTTCTTATCACTCTGGAAGCTCGAATCGGTAAAGGCCTCCATTTGGAGATCTGCATTATCATACACCAAGAACAATTCTTTAGTCCTTCGTAAGTACTTAAGAATGTTCATCACAGCTGTCCAGTGATTCTCCCGTGGGTTGGATTGATACCTGCTTACAAAACTTAGTGCATAAGCTACATTTGGGCGTGTACATAACATCGCATACATTATAGATCCTACTGCCGAAGCATAGGGTATAATGCTCGTGCAAGCTCTCTCTTCATCGGTCTTTGGACAAGAATCCTTGGAGAGAGTGATTCCATGGCACGCGGGTAAGGCACCCCGCTTGGAGTCTTCCATACTAAACCATTTTAGGATGGTGTTGATGTATCTGGTTTGGGACAATCCCAATAACTTTTTGGATCTATCCCTATAGATCCTTATGCCCAGGATGTATGTGGCATCACCAAGGTCCTTCATGGAGAACCTTAGTGATAAGAAAGATTTGACCGACTGTAGCATAGGAATATCATTTCCTATCAGAAGAATGTCATCAACGTACAATACGAGGAATGTGACAGCTCTTCCTACAGCCTTCTTATAAACACAAGGTTCATCTGGATTTTTGATGAAATCAAACTCTTTGATAACATCATCGAAACAGATGTTCCAACTCCGTGATGCTTGCTTTAACCCATATATGGATTTAAGCAATCTACATGCTTTCCCGCTGCTCCCACTGTCAGTGAAGCCCTCCGTCTGATCCATATAAACGCATTCTTCTAAATCGCCATTTAGAAATGTCGTTTTAACGTCCATCTGCCAGATTTCATAGTCATAGTGAGCAGCAATAGCAAGTAGGATCCGAATAGATTTAAGCATGGCTACGGGCGAAAAAGTCTCGTCATAGTCCAAACCTGGTCTTTGACGAAAACCCTTCGCCACAAGTCTTGCCTTATAGGTCTCTACCTGCCCATCTACACCAATCTTTCTTTTAAAGATCCATTTGCATCCCACAGGTTTTACCTCAGGGGGTACAACGTCCAAAGTCCATACTTTGTTGGTGTACATAGACTCCATATCGGATCTCATGGCATCTAGCCACTTCACAGAGTCACCACTCATGATAGCTTGCTGAAAACTGGTAGGATCATCATCATCCATGATGCAGTCTTCTCCGTCACCATCAATGAGGAAACCGTAGTACCTCTCCGGTGGGCGAGAAGTCCTACCAGACCTTCGGAGTGGCCGAGGTTCCTCAGTTTCTATTGCAACAGCCGGTTCAACCAAATCGTCATTTGTAGTTTGTGTCTCTAGAACCTCTTCTAGATCCATCACTTTGCCATCATCTTTATCTGTGAAAAACTCTTTTTCCAAGAATGTGGCATACTGAGAAACAAACACCTTTTGTTCCTCTTTGTGGTAGAATAGATATCCATATGAGTTCTTTGGATATCCCACAAAGTTACACATCACCGACCGTGTCTCGAGTTTGTCCGGATTCTGCTTTTTAACATAGGCCGGGCAACCCCAAATCTTAATTCTCTTAAGAGATGGTCCCTTCCCATGCCATATCTCATATGGCGTGGTAGACACGGTTTTGGTTGGAACCATGTTCAGTAGAAACGCTGCAGTCTCCAATGCATTCCCCCAAAATGAGACGGGTAACTCAGCATCACTCATCATGGATCGGACCATATCTAATAAGGTCCTATTCCGTCGTTCAGACACACCATTGTGTGTGTAAGGAGGAGTGAGCTGAGAGAGAATCCCATTCTCTTTTAGGAAGTTTGCAAATTCTGTACTGAGATACTCTCCACCTCGATCTGATCGAAGCATCTTGATACTCAAGCCGGTTTGTTTTTCTACTTCTTGTTTATATTCAATGAATTTCTCGAAAGCTTCGGACTTGTGCTTTAATAAAAATACATGACCGAATCTTGAGAAATCGTCGGTGAAAGTAATGAAGTATGAAAAACCACCTTTAGCCTGTGTAGACATTGGCCCGCATACATCACTATGTATGAGGCCTAGGAGCTCAGTAGCTCTTTCTCCGTGTCCGGTAAACGGAGTTTTTGTCATTTTACCCTTGATACAAGACCGGCAAGTCGCATAAGATTTATATTCAAAAGAGTTTAAATATCCATCTTTGTGTAACTTGTTTAGTCTTGTTTCGTTAATATGACCAAGTCTACAGTGCCAAAGAAAAGCTTCATTTAATTCTGAAAGTTTTCTTTTATTAGTGCGTTGTATACTGAAAACCGTGTGTTGATTTAGGATGTATATCCCGTTATTAAGTGTACCATACCCAACAAACATTTGATTTAGGTGAATGTTCATAACATTGTTCTGCAATATAAAGTTATATCCTTCATTGTCTAACAAAGAAATTGATATTATATTACATAGCATACTTGGTACAAAATAACATGGGTTCAAAACCAATATACACCCAGATGGCAACCCCAAGTGATACTCTCCCACTGCGACTGTATGTACATTGGAACCATTTCCAACGCGGAGAGTATGGTCACCTGTCTTCAAAACTTTGCTATTTCTCAGTCCCTGCATAGAATTGCAAATGTGAGAACCTGAACCGGTATCTAATACCCAGGAAGCAGAGTTTATTGAAAAATAGTTTTCTGTCACAAACACACCTGAAGCGGAAGCATCCCCATGCTTCTTCTTGAGGTTCAAGTACTCCGTACAGTTGCGCTTCCAATGTCCTGTCTTGTGGCAATGAAAACATTCACCTTTTCCCGAGTCTCCAGCTTTGGACTTTTCCTTTCCCTTCACCTTTTTAACTCCACTCTTAGGATTGGTAGGCTTCTTCTTTTTCTTTCCTTTGGCCTTAGCTTTTGGGCGAGAAGAAGAAGATTGCCTAATAGTCATAACGGGAGTTTTCATTGATTTCATAGTGCTCTCTGCACTCCTTAACATATTAAGGAGTTCAGGTAGCTCCTTCTCCATGCCGTGCATGTTGAAGTTAACTATGAACTGAGCAAAGGTGGAGGGGAGGGACTGCAGAATAATATCTGTATATTGTTCATTGTCCATTGTCCATCCTAGGTCCTCAAGCTCTTCTATAAGAGCTATCATCTTCAGAACATGGTCTCCTACCGGTGCGCCAGGGGCCATTCGCATCTGAAACAATTTCTTTGATGCTTCGTATCGTAATACGCGGGATTGCTCTTCATACAAATCCTTTGTATGGAGGAATATGGTTTGAATGTCCATATTCTCGTGCTGCTTTTGATGTGTATTGTCCATCGATGCAAGCGCGAGGCATTTGGCCGTGGCACAGTCAGCGTCCCATGTCTTGCGGACTTCAATGTCCGCAACTGAGGATTTTGGACATGGGGTGGGCGGGGCTGAAGCCGTGAGGACATAAGATACTTTATCATAAGTCAAGGCTATTTTCAGATTCCTCAGCCAGTCTTTATAATTGATCCCATTCAGTTTGTTTTTATCTAGTAGAAGCTTGAGTCCAGTCATTGGTATCTGCCATTAAGAGAGAGAAAAGAATACACTCAGAGAAAGCTCTTGCATAGATCAGATTGGTTATTATCCTGTCTAATCGATGTCTCCCACTGCTTTAATCAAGTTTTTCTTTCAAACCTTAAAAAGAAAACTAGACAGGATTAATTACAGTCTACAACTTCGCTAACCGTTCAGCCAGGCCAGTGTCGGTACTTGAGGGAGGTTCCCCGTGCTTTCGCACGGACCTAATTAAAGTAAAACTTGTTTTCCCAGAGGCGTAGCCCCGTTAACACCTTTCTAGACACCTAATGAGTTAGCTAATTGTAAACTGCAAAACTCTCCTAGGAGCAACTATTGCCCACAGTGGGATCGGGATCCAACCATCATATGGAAGGTATGCAATCTCATTGCAAATCTCAACACTTGAAATTCCCGATGTGATTTTTACCCCTAGTACTTATGACCTTAACTTTGGTCAACAAATCATAAGTACCAGTCAAGTTCTACCCATCATTTCTTGATCAATTAGACCCACCCATATGACCCTTAACTATAGTCAACAAAGTCGCATGAATGTCCTAATTAATTTGCATCATATGCAGTGTAGGAAGATATCACTTAGCTACCGTACACTACGCCTTAACTAAAGTCAACAAACGTAGCACGAATACTAAGTACTCTACTTCCTAAAATGACGGAGGGTTGCGGATGATTTTTAAGAAAATCTTTAACGCTTAGAACTTGATATCGTCGTAGAATCAAATGGTTTTCAAAAGGAGTGGCTTGTGCTCCGCAGTTTTGAAATATAGCTTTTTCATAAAGAGCCGAGTGGTTTTCAAATCTGATTCTACAACATCTATTTAGGTTTATTTTTTTTACATTAATCATATTAATGTAATCCCATCATTTAAGTCCTTAAGCCAATCAAAGAAAAGAAACGAAAATAACACGTACGCTTATGCCATCGGCATTCGCCGCAATTTTCCGTTATGCACCGTTAAGTTACTTAACTAACGGCATACCGGGACGGGACTAGCACGGGTGTAAAACATAAGCAACGTCTACTATATATGTCATATATAATATATCATTCGTCTTAGATATCTCAGAACGCAGGCAGCAGAAACATATATATATAATGTGGGATATACTAGGACGTCCGTATTTAGTATTTAGCCAACAATAGAAAATACGGATTCCACAGTCGCGATGAATAGCCAAGCCCACACCCCTAGACCCCTACGAGAGCGGCAAGCGACCTTACCAATCCTAGAGTTTAGGAGACCCGATCTCGACTCCTCGAGATGTCCTCCCACTGAACCCCAGAACCCGGTCACTTGTGCTCCACTCCTTGGGTATATCCTAATGCGGAAAAGTAAATACTATACAACACTGGTGACATCAACCTCAACACGGAAGTGCCCCAAATAAAAGAATATTACATTACATTTGAATTTACATGAATGAAAATATAAAACTCTCATCTCACATAAAAAAAACCCCGGCTATTCGATCGCGACAATCCTGCACATCATATCTCAGCAACAAATAATATCATATATCATCAACGTAAGTAAGTATGCGTATCCCAATTGTCGTTGATGTATAGCAACGAAACCGGCGATATCGAACATACTACACTTACGGTCACAGAAAAGAAAGTGTAAAACTACAATATTTGGAATCCACATTCTCTTTAGACATCATAAATGCGAAATATCACATACTTCGTATTTCATGCCTAAATTATATGAATTCCACCTATTGTATCACATTCCAGATAAATAGACAGTATTAAAGTTTTCGACCGAATGTTCAAATACCCAAAATTCCCTAAAGCTCAACACTTGAGCGGAGTTCAAAAAATCCGGAGTGTGACACAGTAGTAGCGGTCCAGCCGTAGAAGGGTCAAGCCAACGCCTCACATGTGGCATGCCGTACTACCCCAAACCCTAAGGTTCAAAGGGCAGTTCAAGACGGTCACATAATCGAGTTAAGGTTTGTTGTCTTCTAGAGGGTCCACCACAAAACTTGCACATATATCCGAAAGATTTAGACCCCGTGAAAAGTGAGCAATCGACACTCGTTCGAACAATTCAATACTTTCTAATTTACCCGGAAAAGACACGAAATAAAAATTCCGATCGAATCAATGAACTCAAAACCATCCCGAGAATATACAGCACAAAATTCAGATTAAACATACCTAAAACAATATACAAGCAGGTATAGGAATTACTGTGCAAATAACAAGACATGAAGCCTCTGTATGGCCGCGGAGCCGCGGCCCAAGCAAGGATTGGCCGCGGTTCCGCGGCGGCTTGAATGGCTCATGGCTTCATATTTCACAGTATTTCTTATATTCACCTGCTGTATTTTTTAAGTATTTTTAATTCTGAAAATAACCAGGTTTGAAAAAATGTCTAGAGAGGGTCCCGTAATTCCGTATTTCGGTTCGATCGGAGTTTTTACTTCGTTAAAGTATCGCCTAATGTTCTAGGTCGGCTCTGATACCAATGTTCGGTTTACCAAGCACCCTATGAGTGGTTTGAAACCATCACATGTCACAAAGATCAAATTTTTATGGTGCTAAGTAAGCATACAAAGGATCTATCCTAGAAAAATTAAGGTTTCATAAACATTAACTAACATCATATGTAACAAAGGCTAGGGTTTTAAGAGCACAACCTTTGTAGCTCCCTTTTGTAGACTCCTTGGCCACTTGAGAGTTGAAAAACGATTAGCTTGAGGTCTTCTAACGTCCACGATGATCCACCTGAAGCTCCTTTGTCCAAGCTAGCAACTGCACTTTAACAAGAGGATGAAATGAAGCTAACACTCTAAACATGTGGGCTAGACTTGTGTAGAATGGTGTTGTGGTTCTCTTTCTCACTTCAAAATCCTATCTTTTTGAGTATTTTGCTCACTTGAAAAGTCTAGAGAGCAAGAGATCAAGGTTGAAGAAGATGATGGCTTTTTTAAGAAGAAGAGAAGATAAACTCTAATGAGAAAAATGAAAAATATAAGTATATATATTTTCAACTTCTCATTTCAAACCATGGTTAATAATAAAGATATTATTGTATTTGAGTTTAAGACACCAAAGGAAAAATAACCATGGGTTAATAAGTAGGTGAGCATGGTAAGATGAAGAAGAGTGTAGAAACATTCTATGAATTAACCCTTTTTCTTTTTCCTTTGGTTTTAACACAAATGCAATAATAATCCAAATAAAAACCCATGGTGTGAGTCTTATATTGCCACCATTCTCAATGTATAAACAACCATGATAGAATGATGTATATATGCATGTGTGCATGCACATCCATATGTGCATGAACAAGAATGAATGCATACATGCATGCATACATCCAAAAGAAACATGATAGGATTTCTAGTGAGAAGCTAATGGTTAAATGATAAATCAACACTTGATTTATCAACCCGGTCATATCACATACGACCCGACCAAAAGCAAGCCGCCCAATTAATATACGGTATCTCATACACGCATTTTAACCGGGTCCATGCGCATATCGCATACGCGCAGCACAACGTTTCGCCTGGACTAGGCAACTCCTTTGTGGGACTCTAAGACTCGCCAATACGCCGGAAGTAGGTGATGATCATATCAAGCACCCCCAAGCCGCAAGCGGTCAGCTAAACGTAATGGCCACCCGGATATTGAGCGATAAGAAGAAAACAAGCGAACCTGCTATAACTCCCGTCGAGCCAACCGGCAACACTACCGTACTGTCCGGTCTCTTCGTCAGATATGCTGCATATCGAGTCTAGGGATGGTAACGTCGACCCCAATAACTCAATAACTCGTTCCATTGAATGGTCTATAACAGATCGAGAAACTACTGATAACACTTATCAGTAAATCTCAGCAGCCCTGGCCAAGGACTTACTGATATAACCAGTCAAGCACAGCACAGCATCAACTCCCAATACCGGGAGAGACAAAACCCCTCATATCGCTCATCGCCTTCGTGTGTCTCGGGACAGTACCCAACAGCCACCTGTTTGCACAACTCAGTAGAGCCGTGGTAGGGTGGTAATCAAAGTACAGTGGGAGAGCACACAAGACTCTATGACGATCTCGGGTCTACAGACTAACCTGTACCAGTGTCACCTGAGAACTGCTATCCGACGATAGATATAATTCCATATAGGAGTTCTCGGTGAGTCCGTCCAGTGTACCTAGTCACCACTGAGCACCCGTATATGATCTTGATGTCAAACATCGATGAATGTAGGAACATCCATCGCCCATCACATGGGTCTAGTATAATATACGCTAGTCTACCCTGGTATATCGATGCCCCGTCTCGATACAGCTCCGACTAGGGACATTTCAGGATATGCTTATAAACTACAGATGTCCCACTAGTATGATCTCTATCATAATCACTGTAGTCAAGCCAATATCCTCAGGGCATTATCAACATGTATGAATGAGTAAAAGCATGATCAAATCAACATGTTAGATAAAGAAGAACCAGATAGCATACTATCATGTTGAGCAAGAATGTATACTGAATATATATATATATATATATATATATATATATATATATATAAACATGTATAAATACATCCACTATCATATAATGGCCTCTAGGGCATACATATATCCAACACACGGGTTGCCAGGTTGTAGAGGGCAACGAGCCCGCATCTCATGGCTTTGAGACGGAGGGGGCTTCACTCTAGAATTGGCGGGCTATTCGCCGCAATCGTAGGGGGTACAGGTTGACCCAAGGAGGGGTGCCCAAGTTACCGGATTCCATGAAGTGCTGGGTGGTCCATTCACGTTGCTGAAGGGAGCTGCCTCGCTTCAAGTTTTGGCGGGTAACTTGCCGCGCCCGTAGGGGTCTAGGATTTCATTGCAAAGGCCATCCTCACGACCAGGGGAACGTCGGGCTTCAGTAGCGGCTCTATGAAACCCGGGGATCCCAGATATCTGTATTGTTCTGTGATGCTTATTACATTTCTGTGATGTTGCATTTTATCATGCCTTGAGCAAATATTATATATTTATATATATACTAGTTGATGTTGTATATGTTTTACATCCGCGCTAGTCCAGTCCCCGCTCTGTCGTTAGTTAAGTAACCTAACGGGTGATGACAGGACCCAGTGGCGAATGCGGATGGCATATACGTACATCATTATTTTCGTTCTTTATTGGTGTGATCAATTGATGGGACTGCGTTGATTCGGATCAATGCAAGCTAAACAAACCTATTCTGTTGGAACATTTTTCAAAAAGCTGTTATTGCAAGGGCGTTCGCTTTTGTTTTGCACAGAGGTATTCGGTTATGAATATCCAGCACCTCAGTCGATGAGGCAAGGGCCGAGATCCCTTCACCGGGAGTGACCCCTGATTGGAAGAATTTAAAGTTAACCGCAATCAAGACGGTGTCGCTATGCAGCTAGCCGGTTGAGCACGGGTTGATCCATAGGGAGATGGTTGTATGTCCTTTCTTGTCTTAGACGAGTCAATAAAGAATCTGTATGTGTTTGTTCGATCTAACCTATGTGTATTATTTGCAAGTATCAAGTTGTTAAGAAAAAGATACGAGATTGTAAGCTAAAGAAATCCGTACTCAAAACCTTTGAGCCGAGTCTTGACCAATTGAAGCTAGAGCAATCGGTAACAACGTGGATTAGGGGATTTAAGCGCGGTATTCGTGGAATACGGCTTATTTACCCTTGTCCTTCCGTTCTTGTCTCTTGCTTTCGCCTCCGGCCAAACCGAACGCAACCGGTCGCGGTTAGGAATCACCGTTACCTTGTTAGGGTAGGGTGCCTAATGGAGCGCTTGCGTATGGTTTGGGCGGAGTTCAATGGAAAATAACGGGAAAAGAAAATGAGAAAGAAGATATTAACTTACAATACCGTATTTCATCTTAACAACAATAATTACAACCATTCACAAAATGAACAAAAGGGAGCAAAAGAAAAGAACAAAGAAAAGAAAAGATTACAAGTAATTAAGTGCATGAATTAAATTGCAAGAAAGTAAAGCAAGATAATAATAAGCAAGTAATAAAAAGCGATAAAAAGAACAAGAAAGTAATTACAAGAACATAGAACTCAAGACAAGCATGTGATCAATAGCCAACCCTTAAACTTGCAAGCTCAATCAAGAGGTTGCAAGATCAAGAGAAGGGTAGAGAATGCATGTGAAATGAAGTGCTAATTCCATAAGAAAATACGACCCTTGAGATCAATAACAAACTCTTAACCTTTCAAGCTCAATGAAGAGGTTGAAAGATCAAGAGAAAGCAAGAATCTCAAGGGGAAGAAGAAACAAAAGAGAATGATACAAAAAGCCCTCATCTTCATGGATCTTCCACTCAAAAAGCTCTCACTACAATTTTCATGGAGAAAAGATGAAGAAGAAGAAGAAAAAGACTAAATCCTAACAAAAAGAAGAACAAAGAATGACCCTTGACTTAGCTCAATTCTGGAGTATTTATAGGCAGAGGGTTGACGACCTAGGGCAAGAATCTTCCTCAAAATGAAGTCCCCAAACTGCCCCCAAAAACCCATCATCTGACAAGCCTACATGGCCGCGGATCCGCAGCCTAGACCCTCTATTGGCCGCGGATCCGCCGCACTATAGTGGGTTCAGGGCATGGGCTTTTCTGTACGGCCCTGGTCTGCAGTCCCCTGTTGTCTGGTACATATATTTTCTGATAATCTTTCCAGAATATCTTCAGAATTCTTAGTCCAAGATTGCTATCTTTTCTTCACTTTTGACTTCTATCTCTCTCGAGCTCCGCGCACCCATAGATTCTTGTGCTGCCCCCCTCGTGCTCTGTGCTTGTCCCAGACACGAATGACCACTGTCATATGTCTAGTCTCAGGAACTGGTACTCGGCACTGGACGGATATGGATGACCGGAACCCGGCTTTTATCTGCTGTCAACGGATGTTCTGCTTTTGGCGTAACTGTGGAGATTTTGTCTTGATTTGCAATATTTAGACTGGAAACCTGTACTCTGTAAATATGCAACAAACATGGATTAAAAGCACCTACCTATAAACACACGAGCATAAGAATGGGCGGTATAAAATGCAGTATTCTGTTATGAACAAATATCCCCAAACTTAACTTTTGCTCGTCCCGAGCAAAACCAATTATTCACAAAAATAAAATCCTAACCGCACTTTCGCAGGGAACGCGATTGCACTGAGCACGTGCAACAAGCCGTTAAACCTCTAGGTGTCCCTAGTAGGAGGAGTGTTGTCTCCTCAGCGTTTTCAGCGGATTACACCCACAAAATTCCGTCAAGCTAGTGTCATAAGTTAACATCGATTCTACTCCTACAGTTTAGTATTTACGTTAAAAATTCTATTATCCTAAGTTAGAAATATCCCTAATGCTTCGCACCTCCTATCTATTTAACTTTAGGTCATATACGTTCCAAAAAAGTTTAGAAAGATGTTGGTATCTCCTGAGTTTTCCTTCTAAAGTGAGGCATCAAATCAGGGATTTTTATCAACTTTACAGAAAACACAAGTCTTATTCTTTATTTCTATCTTTTATTCAAACATCGATTGTATACCCCTACGTGTGTGTAAATTTGCACCCCTACACTTGAGAATTCAATTCAAGCTATAATACCCTTGCCCTAATACCTAATACTACTTCTTTTCATTAAGGATGGACGGATTTGCTCACACATCTTTCATGCGACTATTAATGCTTCTTGAGGCACTAACGACCGATTACTGAATATATGAACTTAAAGCGTAAATAGCAGTTTCCAGGTCTTGACTTTATTCTATTTTTTTCTTTTTCTTTTTCTTTTTCTTTTTCTTTTTCAAGACCGGATATATCTTTCAACATGCTCTTTTGGTGTTTAGCTTTAAATACCGTTTTTTCTTTCATACTAGGTTTTCAGGCAAGAGTATTTCTAGGTATCCTCTACTATCCCAAGTTTCAAGGTGCGTGTATGTGCAGTTCGTAGGGTATATACTTTCTAAATTTGAACTCAAGAAAAGAAACTATTTTTCAGACTTATCCTCCGGTAAAGCTTCAATACTTTCCTTTTATCTTGACTTAACTCAAGAACTGAACTCAAGATTACCTAGTTCTCAAAAAAAACTGTAAGGACGTATACTTACCAAGTTTAAACAGAATGAGGGTTATTTTTAGGGTTTTCAATTCCTAAGCCTAGAATTTAGTTATTTCTATCATATCAACTAAACTTTCGGAATAAAGATCTAAGTTACCCTATTAGCTAACTTGACGACAAAGTTTTTATATTTTTTGGAAAATTTTCAATTTTTGTGGGTTTTTAATAGGGTATGCAAATGCAAAATATACAAATGAATGCGAAGGAAGAAAGCTTACCGAGCACACCCCCAAACTTAAACTTGACAGTGCTCTCACTGTCAGGCTATACTAAGAGGGTCAAAATTGCCGGCGCTCCCTAAAAACAAATTATATACAAAACAAAAAAGGAAAACAAAAAATATATACAAAAAAGGTGTCCCCCCCAAACTTAAGTAAAACAGTGTTTCCACTGTTAAGCGTTGAAATTCAGGATTAGGGGGGAAAGAACAGTATCAAGCTATACAAGGCCTTACACAGGCCAAAAGTGAGCACCAACCATTCAAAGATTTTATCGCTATAATATACAGGTTGGTGGAAGAAGGCGTAGAGAAAAGAGAGGGAGAATACGCGAGACCGTATTGAGATAGAAGTGGTATACGATCTAGGTATATAAGAGGAAGAAGAATGGCGGAAGGGAAAAAGAAGTGGAATACGAACTTGAGGGTGTAAATGGAGTAAATAGATTAGCACAATTTGTGATGACCGATGTGTGAAAAGCGAATGTGCTAATATATTTACCCGTCGAGAAATGGGATCAAATCCCTCAAGATTCGTGAGAAACCATGGGTACGCCGAACTTGGTAAACCAGACACAGGAAGTGAAAATGATACGGGTTCTTGCAAGGTCGGAACGATGGAAATGATGGAGGAAAGTGGTTGAGGAAGGGTATCGGTTAATGGTTCTGGAGGGTGTACACAGTCAGTGAAAGGAACAGGATGAATTGGAAAATCCGACTCATCATCTAGAACTGTTTCATCCTCAAAAATATCCTCAAAATTCTCCTCAAAGTTAAGCTCATCCATGCATATTTCATCAAAGTCCAGACGCATATGGGGTTCGGGAAAAACATTTAATGACTCGGGATGATGATTTGAAGAGACAAACTCAGCCAAATCTACGGGTTCATCATCCAAAATATTCCCAGCGTCAATATCCTTAATCAAGTGAAAATCAAAATTCTCTGACACCTCAACCAAAGCATGGATATTAATCAATTCAGGTTCTAAGATGGAGGTGTAGAGGTCAAAAGGATTGGGTGTGGTTTCACTTGGCAAGGTCCCTTCACAATCGGGCAAATCAAACACTACAAAGTCGCACAACTCATTAAACATTCTATCTTCAACTGATAATTCATTTGGGACACTTGATAGACTTTCAACACAGGAGTTGTGGGATTCAATTTGAGACGGGTAGGTTTGATTTGGAAGGGGGTATATCTCACTCTCTCCACTCAAATTCACAGCCTGTCCTGCCGCCTCATCAAACATTGAAAAAGTTGGAGCTAGTTGGAAACTAGCTATCGGGTCAGTAGGTTGTATGAGAGCGGCCATGGACGCATTCAAATCCATCATCTGCTGTGAAACTACCCGAAATTCTTCCAAAGTTCGCTCAAGACTAGACATAGGTTGTGAAGGGGTTTCAGTAAAAGATTCAAAGTTGTTTGGATACTGAAAACTCCCAAAAGGCTGTGTAGAAGAAATGTCTAGGGAAGGTGTAAAAGTTGGGTAGGACTGGTAGGAATTGAATGGCTGGACAGGAGTGGGATTAACATTGGGATAAGAAGGTGAATGGAATTGTTGATCCCAAGAATTTGTAGTGGTGAAAGGAGTGAAAGATCGGCTACGAGATTGTTCAATACGGTCAGCAATAGACATTGGTCTCGGGGTTACAACTGGATTTTCAAAAGGGGTATCAACGCAAGAAGGTGTGAATGTTTGAAACGGTTGATACGAAGTGGATTGCGGGGTCCAGTTGTTAGTCCTAGATGTAAGTTGATGTACTTCACCCCAGTACTTGTGGGGAGGCGGAATTTTCAAAACTTATCAAGTTTAAACAACGAACATCGACTAACCGCTTGAATCGAAGCTAAACTATAAATAACCGTATTCTAAGAGTTTCATTTCACTTGTGATTAGGGATTATACCTAATGAAACCGGTCCTTCTTCTTTGTGTCCTCCTTTGTTCTCCTCGACCTTCTCTAGGTAGTAGACGATCCACCCGAGAGCAAAACACCAAGCTAAACCTCTAACTTGAGGTAACTAATCAACTTTGATTGCTAATCAAAGATGAAAGGATGATATAGAGTGAAGGTTATGGATTGTTTAGTCTAACTAATCCTTTGATCTCAACACATGAGGATTAAGGATTAGGGTTTGAAGATGAGAGCTTGAGAAGAGAGAATGTGAGATGAGATAATGAGAGGAGAGAGAGTGTATCATAATATATTATGAAGCATTTCTTTTTAACAATAATGAATAATGGAAATGAATAAGCATGCTTCATAAAATATCTAGTGGTGATTCATTAGCATGAGTCATTAAGCAATAAATGTGCATTAATGAAATGAATGAATCACCACCATGACTCACTTTCTTATCCAAAAGAAACCTCCTTAGTCACATCTTCTAGAAGCTTCTCGAGTAATTACGAGAATGCCCCTCCGATCCGAAAAAATACGGAAAAACTTTAGACTGTATAAATCCAATAACCGGATACCAGTAACTGGCTTAAACCAAAGCCGACTGGTAAAAACTGTCCGAAAGTCGTACGCGCGTAAACGCACGTATGCGTCCGAACCCTTTGTCGCAAAACCATGCAACCTCTATATCGTTTCGCCTGGAGTAGGAAACTCTCTGTGTGGGACTCTAGAGACTCGACTACTACGCTGGCAGTGGGTTTAACCACAGACCGCAAGCGGCACTAGCTGTACGTAACGGTCCCCAGGTAGTTGTCGATAAGAAGGCCGATGAGAAAACCCATCCGAACTCTTACTGAGTCTGATGTGACAATCTCCATACAGTCCGGTCCGTTCGTCCAAGACTATCGCATATCGGGCCTAGGGGGGCGGCAAGCGTCAGTCCCCTAATAGCGGTATAAGTCATGTCGGAGTAAAGCCCATTACACCCTGAGAAACTGCTGGAACCTACCAGCAAATCTCGCTTGCCCTGGCCAGGGACTTTGCGTAATGGCTCTCTGACACAGCACGATATCTACTCCCAATACCGGGAGGGACGAATCCTGTCTAACCGCCACTGCCTCCAAGTGCTCGGGACTGCACCCAACTGCTACCTGTTTGCACGACTCCTTTGAGCCGTGGTAGGGTAGCAATCTAAGAACAGTGGGACACACTCGAGGCGAAGTAGCAGTGTCAAGTCTGCGGACTACGCTGTACTCATGTCACCTGGGAACTGTTCACTGACGACTGGTATCAAACCAACCAACAGTTCCCTGTGAGTCCTGTCCGGTGTACCCGTAACCTAACGAGCACCTGTATACTATCTCCAGTACGACGTACTGACGGCTGTGGGACAGACCATCTCCCCAACTGGGATGAGAAGCGTACACACCAGTCTACTCCGGAGTATCGATGCTCTGTCTCGATAATCCAACGACCAGGGACCTGAATAAGGATGTGCTTGTAGACTACCCAGCCCCCACTAGTGTGACTGCCATCACAAGGCTGGTAGACAAGCAAGATCCTAAGAGCTCTATCAATACGTATACTCACATATTAAGATAGAAAAACCAAGTAGCATACTACCATGTTTAGCAAGACTGTTATATACATGTGAATATCCCAAGCTTCCATTAAGTAATATACAAGCTAGTATGATACAGTAATGGCCTTCTAGGGCATAAACACTAACACTAGACGCGTCTATCCGATCTTTCAAAGAAATTTTTGGCATGGATGGATCGTTCGAAGTTCGACCAAAACAAGAACCGTAGGAAGTAATGTCTGGTTGTGGGTACCAAAGTTCGGCAAGAGTTTTGCGTGGTGGAGTACCCATGATATGAAGAGAGAGAGAAAAAGGTAGAGAAAAGGAGGGAAAAAAGAATATGATATTTTTTTTAATTTTTTTTTTTAAATATTAACAAAAGAATGAAGTATACACAAAAAAGAATATGGACAAAAAACATTCACGACGCAAAAATACCACACACCTAATCGTTCTAGGGTTCACCTAGGTTAACTAGACCTGCTCCAGAACTTAATTGTCGAAGTAAAACCGTGTCGAGAAACAGGCTCAAGATACACTGATCACGAGGCCAGGTAAGTGTAGAGATAAGGGGAGGTTGTCCAACGCTTTCGCGAAGTTCCTTAATTAAATAACCCTTTCTCTTTTGGCGGTTGCGCCGTTAACACTTTCCTAGACACCCCGTAAACAATATACCGTTAAGCGAGGTTCTAAACACAGTTAACTTCTCCTAGTGAGCGCGAAGTCCTTAAGGCTTAAAGTATAATTTCATTTTAGAATTTGTGCGGGTAAACGTTATGCTCAAGTTCGTGATTTGTGGGCCACGGAAAAGGTGATGAAATCCTTTTCCGTATATTGTGGGGTTCGCTTGCCCTTAAGTCCGTATTAATGTATGCAATGCGCAATTCAAAAATTCTATAAAGAATCAAACAATCGTTTTTTAGTTTAAGCACGGCACTGCAACAAATACGGGTTAGTTAATTTTTTAGCGTTTGCTAGCGAACTTGCAAAGAATCCTGCAAAGAATAGTATATTGGAAGCGTCGGATTTGAGAAGAAGGTGTTAGTAAAATACGTACCGTTAAGTTTTGGGTTAGGAAACCCCCATTGAATCAAATCCGGTGAGCTTGAAAAGTTCGCTTGCGCGGGTCAAACTACCCGGATCTTTGGCATTGTACTTTGCAAACACCTTAGCCTTGAATGTACACTTTGCTCCCCACAATTGCAGTTTGCAAATACGTAAAAATCTGCACACTTGCCCACAAAAATTATCAAAAATAACAAAAAGATTTTTTTTTTTATTTTTTTTTTATATACAAAAAGAATATTAACCCGAATAACAAGAAAGAAAATACGCTACCGTCTCCCCGGCAACGGCGCCATTTGATTGGAAGAATTTAAAGTTAACCGCAATCAAGACGGTGTCGCTATGCAGCTAGCCGGTTGAGCACGGGTCGATCCACAGGGAGATGGTTGTATGTCCTTTCTTGTCTTAGACGAGTCAATAAAGAATCTGTATGTGTTTGTTCGATCTAACCTATGCGTATTATTTGCAAGTATCAAGTTGTTAAGAAAAAGATACGAGATTGTAAGCTAAAGAAATCCGTACTCAAAACCTTTGAGCCGAGTCTTGACCAATTGAAGCTAGAGCAATCGGAAACAACGTGGATTAGGGGATTTAAGCGCGGTATTCGTGGAATACGGCTTATTTACCCTTGTCCTTCCGTTCTTGTCTCTTGCTTTCGCCTCCGGCCAAACCGAACGCAACCGGTCGCGGTTAGGAATCACCGTTACCTTGTTAGGGTAGGGTGCCTAACGGAGTGCTTGCGTATGGTTTGGGCGGAGTTCAATGGAAAATAACGGGAAAAGGAAATGAGAAAGAAGATATTAACTTACAATACCGTATTTCATCTTAACAACAATAATTACAACCATTCACAAAATGAACAAAAGTGAGCAAAAGAAAAGAACAAAGAAAAGAAAAGATTACAAGTAATTAAGTGCATGAATTAAATTGCAAGAAAGTAAAGCAAGATAATAATAAGCAAGTAATAAAAAGCGATAAAAAGAACAAGAAAGTAATTACAAGAACATAGAACTCAAGACAAGCATGTGATCAATAGCCAACCCTTAAACTTGCAAGCTCAATCAAGAGGTTGCAAGATCAAGAGAAGGGTAGAGAACGCATGTGAAATGAAGTGCTAATTCCATAAGAAAATACGACCCTTGAGATCAATAACAAACTCTTAACCTTTCAAGCTCAATGAAGAGGTTGAAAGATCAAGAGAAAGCAAGAATCTCAAGGGGAAGAAGAAACAAAAGAGAATGATACAAAAAGCCCTCATCTTCATTGATCTTCCACTCAAAAAGCTCTCACTACAATTTTCATGGAGAAAAGATGAAGAAGAAGAAGAAAAAGACTAAATCCTAACAAAAAGAAGAACAAAGAATGACCCTTGACTTAGCTCAATTCTGGAGTATTTATAGGCAGAGGGTTGAAGACCTAGGGCAAGAATCTGCCTCAAAATGAAGTCCCCAAACTGCCCCCAAAAACCCATCATCTTACAAGCCTACATGGCCGCGGATCCGCGGCCTAGACCCTCTATTGGCCGCGGATCCGCCGCACTATAGTGGGTTCAGGGCATGGGCTTTTCTGTACGGCCCTGGTCTGCAGTCCCCTGTTGTCTGGTACATATATTTTCTGATAATCTTTCCAGAATATCTTCAGAATTCTTAGTCCAAGATTGCTATCTTTTCTTCACTTTTGACTTCTATCTCTCTCGAGCACCGCGCACCCATTGCTCTGTGCTTGTCCCAGACACGAATGACCACTGTCATATGTCTAGTCTCAGGAACTGGTACTCGGTACTGGACGGATATGGATGACCGGAACCCGGCTTTTATCTGCTGTCAACAGATGTTCTGCTTTTGGCGTAACTGTGGAGATTGTCTTGATTTGCAATATTTGGACTGGAAACCTGTACTCTGTAAATATGCAACAAACACGGATTAAAAGCACCTACCTATAAACACACGAGCATAAGAATGGGCGGTATAAAATGCTGTATTCTGTTATGAACAACCCCTTGGACAAAAGTTTGCGTCAGGGTAATAACTTCACTATAGCCGATTGCCATTTGCTTTGCATCGTGGTATTCAGTTGGAATATCCTGCACCTCATTCTACTGGGAAAGAGCCAAGATCCTTTCACCGGGAGTGACCTCTTTAGCAAAGGTTTTCATCACTATATTTTTTATAAGAAAACAAAACTATGCAGTTCCTTCAACGATATCAAGTTCATTACGTTAAAAGTTTTTCGCCAAAAACCAGCCGTAGCCCTCCGTCATTTCCTACGGGTATTATTTAGTATTCGTGCTGCGTTTGTTGACCTAGTCAAGACGTAGTGTTCGGTAGCTAAGTGGTACTTGTTTGTTGCATAAATGGGATTGGTTAAGACAGTTGTTCATACCAGAATACTGCATTTCATACCGCCCATTCTTACGCTCGTGTGTTTATAGGTAGGTGCTTTTAATCCGTGTTTGTTACATATTTGCAGGATACAGGTTCTTGGTTCTAGAACGGTGAAATTCATGGAAAACACGACAAAATCCGGGTTCCTGCCAACCACTGAGAAAACACGGTCTCCGCTCGTCATCCGTATGTTGCCAGATACCAGTTTAGGAAGACAAAATGTCAAATCAATATCACCTTCATGCACAAGGCTCAATGGCAACAACAAGTTCCAAGAATTCTACGCGGAGCTCGAGGCAATCATGACAAAAGCATCCACAAAAGTCCACCTTTCCTCAACAGAAATTCTGGAAGAAATGTGAAAGTATTTTCAGAAAATATATATACTACACTGAAGAGGACAACAAACCAGGGACCCAGACCAAAGCCCACAGCCCAACACCACTAAAGGGCCGCGGATCCGCGGCCAAAGGGGGGTCTTGGCCGCTGATCCGCGGCCATGTGGGGTCCTCACCTTGTCGTCTTTTGGGGGTATTTTGGGGACTTCATATAGTGTCAGAATTTGCCTCTAGGGTTTCATTTCCCTGCCTATAAATACAGCAGATCTGAGCCCAATCTTGGTATTTCTTTTGTTCATCTTTCTTTTATAGTTTTAGTTCTTTTTTCTTCTTCTTCTTCATTCTTGTTCCATGAAAATTGTAGTGAGAGCTTTTTGAGTGGGAGATTAATGAAGATGAGGGTTTTGTATCATTCTCTTTTGTTTCTTCTTCCCCTTGAGATTCTTGCTTTCTCTTGATCATTCAACCTCTTCATTGAGCTTGAATGGTTAAGGGTTGGTTATTGATCTCAAGGGTCGTATTTTCTCACGGGACTAGCACTTCATTTCACATGCGTTCTCTACCCTTCCCTTGATCTTGCAACCTCTTGATTGAGCTTGCAAGTTTAAGGGTTGGCTATTGATCACATGCTTTTCTTGAGTCCTAGAACCTTGTTCTTTTTACTCTCTTTTTATTACTCGCTTTTTATTACTTGCAATTTCTTTCTTGCAATTTAATTCCATGCACTTTAATTACTTGTAATCTTTTCTTTTCTTTGTTCTTTTCTTTTGCTCTCTTTTGTTCATTTTGTGAATGAATGTAATTATTATTGTTAAGAAGAAATACGATATTATAAGTTAAAGATTTTCTTTTCTCTTTTCCTTTTCCCGTTATTTTCCATTGAACTCCGCCCAAACCATATGCAAGCGCTCCGTTAGGTACCGTACCCTGACAAGGTAACGGTGATTCCTAACCGTGACCGGTTGCGTTCGGTTTGGCCGGAGGCGAAAGCAAGAGACAAGAACGGAAGGACAAGGGTAAATAAGCCGTATTCCACGAATACCGCGCTTAAATCCCCTAATCCACGTTGTTGCCGATTGCTCTAGCTTCAATTGGTCAAGACTCGGCTCAAAGGTTTTGAGTACGGATTTCTTTAGCTTACAATTTCGTATCTTTTCTTAACAACTTTATACTTGCAAATAAACACATAGGTTAGATCAAACAAACATACATATTCTTTATTGACTCGTCTAAAACAAGAACGGAAATACAACCATCTCCCTGTGGATCGACCCGTGCTCAACCGGCTAGCTGCATAGCGACACCGTCCTGATCGCGGTAAACTTTAGAACTCTTAAAACTCAACACGCCAAAAGCGTGCGATCAAATGGCGCCGTTGCCGGGGAGACGGTAACGTATTTCTTTTCTTATTATTCGGGTTAATATTCTTTTTGTATATATATAAAAAAATAAAAATAAATAAAAATAAAAAAATCATTTTGTTATTTTTGATCATTTTTGTGGGCAAGAGTGCAGATTTTTGCGGATTTGCAAACTGCGATTATGGGAGCAAAGTGTACATTCAAAGCTAAGGTGATTGCAAAATACAGTGCCAAAGATCCGGGTAGTTTGACCAGCGCAAGCGAACTTTTCAAGCTTACCGGATTTGATTCAACGGGGGTTTCCTAACCCAAAACTTAACGGTATGTACTTTACTAACACCTTCTTCTCAAATCCGACGCTTCCAATATACTATTTTTTTGCAGGATTCTTTGCAAGTTCGCTAGCAAACGCTAAAAATTGACTAACCCGTATTTGTTGCAGCGCCGCGCTTAAACTAAAAAACGATTGTTTGATTCTTTATAGAATTTTTTGAATTGCGCATTGCATACATTAATACGGACTTAAGGGCAAGCGAACCCCATAATATACGGTAAAGGATTTCATCACCTTTTCCGTGGCCCACAAATCACGAACTTGAGCATAACGTTTACCCGCACAAAATTTAAAAGAAACTAGACTTTAAGCCTTAAGGACTTCGCGCTCATTAGGAGAAGTTAACTGTGTTTAGAACCTTGCTTAACGGTATATTGTTTACGGGGTGTCTAGGAAAGTGTTAACGGCGAAACCGCCAAAAGAGAAAGGGTTATTTAATTAAGGAACTTCGCGAAAGCGTTGGAAAACCTCCCCTTATCTCTGCACTTACCTGGCCTCGTGATCAGTGTATCTTGAGCCTGTTTCTCGACATAGTTTTACTTCGACAATCAAGTTCTGGAGCAGGTCTAGTTGACCTAGGTGAACCCTAGAACGATTAGGTGTGTGGTATTTTCGTGTCGTGATTTTTTTTGTCAATATTCTTTTTGTGTGTATATTTCATTCTTTTGTTAATATATTTCTATAAAAAAAATATAAAAAAAAAATCACATTCTTTTTCCCTCCTTTTCTCTTCCTTTCTTTCCTTTTCTCATCATATCATGGGTACCCCACCTCGCAAAACTCTTGTCGAACTTTGGTACCCACAACCAAACATTACATCTTACGGTTCTTGCTTTGGCCGAACATCGAACGACCCCTCCATGCCAAAAATTTCGTTGAAAGATCGGATAGACGCGTCTAGGACGAACAACTGGACCCCGCAATCCACTTCATATCAACCGTTTCAAACATTCACACCTTCTTGCGTTGATACCCCTTTTGAAAATCCAGTTGTAACCCCGAGACCTATGTCTATTGCTGAACGTATTGAACAATCTCGTAGCCGATCTTTCACTCCTTTCACCACTACAAATTCTTGGGATCAACAAGTCCATTCACCTTCTTATCCCAATGTTGATCCCACTCCTGTCCAGCCATTCAATTCCTACCAATCCTACCCTAATTTTGCACCTTCCCAAGACATTGCTTTAGAACAGCCTTTTGGGAGTTTTCAGTATCCAAACAACTTTGAATCTTTTAGTGAAACCCCTTCACAACCAATGTCTAGTCTAGAACAGTCGTTGGAAGACTTTAGGGTAGCGTCAAGCCAACAGATGATGGATTTGAATGCATCCATGGCCGCCCTCATGCAACCTAGTGACCCGGTAGCTAGTTTTCAACTAGCTCCAACTTTTTCAATGTATGATGAGGCGGCAGGACAGGATATGAATTTGAGTGGAGAGAGTGAGATGTACCCCCTTCCAAATCAAACCTACCCGTCCCAAATTGAGTCCCACAACTCCTGTTTTGAAAGTCTATCGAGTATCCCACATGATTTATCAATTGAAGATAAAATGATGAATGAGTTGTGCGACTTCGTAGTGTTTGATTTGCCCGATTGTGAAGGGTCCCTTCCAAGTGAAACCATACCTAATCCTTTTGACCTCTACACCTATATCTTAGAACCAGAATCGATTAATATCCATGCTTTTGATGAGGTGTCAGAGAATTTTGATTTTCACTTGATTGAGGATATTGACGCTGGGGATATTTTGGATGATGAACCCGTAGATTTGGCTGAGTTTGTCTCTTCAAATCATCATCCCGAGTCATTAAATGTTTTTCCCAAACCCCATATGCGTCCGGAAGTTGAAGAGAAGTGCATGGATGTGCTAAATTTTGAGGAGAATATTGAGGATAGTTTTGAGGATGAACCAGTTTTAATTGATGAGTCGGATTTTCCAATTCATCCTGTTCCTTTCACTAACTGTGTACACCCTCCAGAACCTTTAACCGATACCCTTCCTCAACCACTTCCCTCCATCCTTTCCATCGTTCCGACCTTGCAAGAACCCATCTCACTTTCATTTACTATGTCTGGTTTACCATGTTCGGCGTACCCATGGTTTCTCACGAACCTTGAGGGATTTGACCCCATTTCTCGACGGGTAAATATATTAGCACAATCGCTTTTCACACATCGGTCATCACAAATTGTGCTAATCTATTTACTCCATTTGCACCCTCAAGTTCGTATTCCACTTCTTTTTCCCTTCCGCCATTCTTCTTCCTCTCATATACCGAGACCGCATCCCGCTTCTCTTCGCATACGGTCTCACGTATTGTCCTTCTCTTTTCTCTACGCCTTCTTCCACCAACCTGTACATTATAGCGATAAAATCTTTGAATGGTTGGTGCTCACTTTTGGCCTGTGTAAGGCCTTGTATAGCTTGATACTGTTCTTTCCCCCCTAAATCCTGAATTTCAACGCTTAACAGTGGAAACACTGTTTTACTTAAGTTTGGGGGGGACACTTTTTTGTATATATTTTTGTTTTCCTTATTGTTTTGTATATAATTTGTTTCTAGGAAGCGCCGGCAATTTTAACCCTCTTGGTATAGCCTGACAGTGAGGGCACTGTCAAGTTTAAGTTTGGGGGTGTGCTCGGTAAGCTTTCTTCCTTCGCATTCATATGTATATTTTGCATCTGCATATTAAATCCATAAAATCCATAAAAATCTGAAAATTTTCTAAAAATATAAAAACTTTTTTGTCAAGTTAGATTGTGGAAGAACTCTGATTCAACATTCGACGGTTTTTTTTTTGAAAAAATAGGAATAACTAAATCTTATGTTTAGATTTTGAAAACCTGAAAGATAACTTTCCTTTGAAGTTAACTATAGCTGATATACGTCTTTACATCACACTACACGTGTCGTAAGATTTTGGGAATTAGATGACAAGTTTTTCATGTTTAAACTTTTAAACAGATAAATGATTTTCTGAGGATCAAATAGGTTTGTTCTGAAATAAGTAATGTCAAGAATAGTATATGAAGTAAAGCGAATATGAAGGAATGTTATTGATGCCGTAATTGGAGCTAAGTCTGAAAAATAACCCATCTAAAACTTGATTGGAATGATTACACACCAAACCCACTAAACACGTCTTTGATCCAAAAAAATATTTGAACTGCCGGTTATACCTCCGTTCGTATTAAATCATCTGATTTTCACGACAAAACTGTCTTTTGTTTTTGGACCTAGGTAACTTGAGTAATTAAGTCCGCTGGGGTGTTTCTACACCTAATTCCCTAAAACCAACTGGTTTGGGTGCATTAGCCCAAAGCTCGCTATGAAGCCTAGAAAGTCCAGTTTTAAAACAAAGTCAAGCAAGTGTTCTCTCCGAGTTAAAATTCCTAACGGTTCTTTGTGTGAGAATAATCTTGATAAAAGACAGGCTTTTATAAAAATTTTAGCGGAGATATGAAGGTTTTATTCTATGATAAAGACTATTGCACGTTCATAGAGGTGTGTATGAAATGAAAACAAGAAAAATGTGGAGTGAAATATACGACTTAGTTTCCTGTTAAGGAAGATAGAAATTCTGTAGTTGAAACCTTACTGGAAAACGAAACTTGAAAAATGCTTAACTCTTTATAAAACTTATGTGATCCTTTTAAAATTGTTATCTGGGCTTTATCGTGCGACATGATGACTTTAATCGATCCTTCTGGAACTTAACAACACTAATTGCACTGCACGTAAAGACATATAAAATCTGTAGTTAAATAAGAAGCGAGGTGTGAAAAAATAAAGGTTCGATAGTCTAGACTTAGGATTATAGAATTGTTATTTTCTGAAACAAAAACTTTAGGGTTTGATTCTTAGTTATTGTACAAAACCAACTTGACCGGATTTTGTGGGTGTAATCCGCTGAAAACCCTCTGGAGACAACACTCCTCCTACTAGGGACACCTAGAGGTTTAACGGCTTGTTGCACGCGCTCAGTGCAATCGCGTTCCCTGCGAAAGTGCGGTTAGGATTTTATTTTTGTGAATAATTGGTTTTGCTCGGGACGAGCAAAAGTTAAGTTTGGGGGTATTTGTTCATACCAGAATACTGCATTTCATACCGCCCATTCTTACGCTCGTATGTTTATAGGTAGGTGCTTTTAATCCGTGTTTGTTACATATTTGCAGGATACAGGTTCTCGGTTCTAGAACGGTGAAATTCATGGAAAACACGACAAAATCCGGGTTCCTGCCAACCACTGAGAAAACATGGTTTCCGCTCGTCATCCGTATGTTGCCAGATACCAGTTTAGGAAGACAAAATGTCAAATCAATGTCACCTTCATGCACAAGGCTCAATGGCAACAACAAGTTCCAAGAAATCTACGCGGAGCTCGAGGCAATCATGACAAAAGCATCCACAAAAGTCCATCTTTCCTCAACAGAAATTCTGGAAGAAGTGTGAAAGTATTTTCAGAAAATATATATACCACACTGAAGAGGACAACATACCAGGGACCCAAACCAAAGCCCACAGCCCAACACCACTAAAGGGCCGCGGATCCGCTGCCAAAGGGGGGTCTTGGCCGCTGATCCGCGGCCATGTGGGGTCCTCACCTTGTCGTCTTTTGGGGGTATTTTGGGGACTTCATATAGTGTCAGAATTTGCCTCTAGGGTTTCATTTCCCTGCCTATAAATACAGCAGATCTGAGCCCAACCTTGGTATTTCTTTTGTTCATCTTTCTTTTGTAGTTTTAGTTCTTTTTTCTTCTTCTTCTTCATTCTTGTTCCATGAAAATTGTAGTGAGAGCTTTTTGAGTGGGAGAATAATGAAGATGAGGGTTTTGTATCATTCTCTTTTGTTTCTTCTTCCCCTTGAGATTCTTGCTTTCTCTTGATCATTCAACCTCTTCATTGAGCTTGAATGGTTAAGGGTTAGTTATTGATCTCAAGGGTCGTATTTTCTCACGGGACTAGCACTTCATTTCACATGCGTTCTCTACCCTTCCCTTGATCTTGCAACCTCTTGATTGAGCTTGCAAGTTTAAGGGTTGGCTATTGATCACATGCTTGTCTTGAGTCCTAGTTCCTTGTTCTTTTTACTCGCTTTTTATTACTCGCTTTTTATTACTTGCAATTTCTTTCTTGCAATTTAATTCCATGCACTTTAATTACTTGTAATCTTTTCTTTTCTTTGTTCTTTTCTTTTGCTCTCTTTTGTTCATTTTGTGAATGAATGTAATTATTATTGTTAAGAAGAAATACGATATTATAAGTTAAAGATTTTCTTTTCTCTTTTCCTTTTCCCATTATTTTCCATTGAACTCCGCCCAAACCATACGCAAGCGCTCCGTTAGGCACCATACCCTGACAAGGTAACGGTGATTCCTAACCGTGACCGGTTGCGTTCGGTTTGGCCGGAGGCGAAAGCAAGAGACAAGAACGGAAGGACAAGGGTAAATAAGCCGTATTCCACGAATACCGCGCTTAAATCCCCTAATCCACGTTGTTGCCGATTGCTCTAGCTTCAATTGGTCAAGACTCGGCTCAAAGGTTTTGAGTACGGATTTCTTTAGCTTACAATTTCGTATCTTTTCTTAACAACTTTATACTTGCAAATAAACACATAGGTTAGATCAAACAAACATACAGATTCTTTATTGACTCGTCTAAAACAAGAACGGAAATACAACCTTCTCCCTGTGGATCAACCCGTGCTCAACCGGCTAGCTGCATAGCGACACCGTCCTGATCGCGGTAAACTTTAGAACTCTTAAAACTTGACACGCCAAAAGCGTGCGATCAACAGTCGTGCGGCCTTGTTGACCAAGTCAAGGGCACATACGGGTGGGTTTAATGCAGTCTAGAACAATGACGGGTTGAACTTGACTTGTGGTTTATGGTTTGTTGACCTAGTCAAGGTCATAAACCGCTTGGGGTAAAAACACACATCGGGAGTTTCTAAAAAAACTGAAACTTTCCAGGCATGCGCATACCTTCTAGAGTGTGGTGACGTGAGTGGATTCCGTCACGTTATCATGCGATGATAGCTGGATCCCAATTCCCACCGATGAGTTGGTTTACTCCTCGGGTAATCCCGACTAATTCTTCTTTGAGGTTTGGAGAAGAATTTGACGTTACAGTGGGAGGTTTCCTGATTAGATAAATTGATAAACATTCTGATCTAGTTTAGAGTGCACGCCGAGTGTTTCTTTTCTCTCTCTCTTTGGCAGTGACCATGACCCGATCCTTGACTATGACTCAGTGACCAAAATTAACCGAAGCTTCTTAAACACTGGCTTTTGGATTGTCAGAGTTGCATACCTCATTGCCACTCCTCCTTTTACCCTTTTCTCCAAGACACCGCGTATTACTACGAATGTCCATTTCCATTGGACAAAACCATCGTATGGTTATATACGAACTCGAAGGAATTTATTTGAGGATGGTTTCTGGTTCTGGAGAAAACGAATAGGACTATTTAGTTGTTTTTTCCTTTTACCTTCTCTCTGGTTGCGAGTACTCCTTGGTTTAGGAGATAGTACACCTATTATGCAAATTGGATAGTCTTCTTCCAAACCTTAGGCTGGTGCCGAACGGTGGGGAATGAAGAAAACCAATTAGCATAACGATGGTGTACAGAAGGTATTAAGTAAAGACATATCAAGGGATTAGTAAGAGGGCAAAGTAAATTGCGACTGCTATTCACGACCAAACCAAGTATTTCTTCGCCAATCCTAAATCACCTTTGTATTTCTCCAGGACACTCCATATCACTATGAAGATCCACAGTTTATTGGATACTCCATCGTATGGTTATATACGAACTCGAAAGGAACTTGTTCCAGTTCGGGGATGGACTCTGGTTCAGGAGAAATAGGAATAAGGTTTATTCGGTTATCTTTTTTCTTCACCTTCTCTCGCATTGCGAGTGCTCCTAGGATTAGGACAGTACACCCATTATGCTTATTAGATAGTCTTCTTCCAAACCATAGGCTGGTGCCGAACGGTAGAGAAGCAAGAAAACCATTTAGCCTAAAGGGGTGTACAGAAGGTAATGACTAAAGACATATAAAGGGATTTGGAGAGATGACAAAGAGATATACGGTTACAGTTGTCAATCTGGATAATGGAAGAGGCATTACTAGGAATACCCGGATACCCCTACGAAACATTTACATGTTTCAGTTTCACTGTGTACTGTTAAAAGAAAACTGATTTCCCAATTAGTCCTTACTTCAGGGTATGTATTTACCAGGTATGATTCTCACATCTGTATGGTATTATAGATGACGAGTGGGAGTAAGTCATTGGGAATTAGGTGGTCATCCTCATTATATCGGAATTCGTTGTAATTGGTGATATTTGAGGAAATCACCTGGGCTGTTTGTCGGACGGCAAATATTTGGTTTTGAATATCCGTTGTTATGCACGAATTTCAAATTGATATATCTGTACGTCTATTTTTATAGAGTGAGATATACCTTCTTGAAATTATGTCCGTGACATTTACCTATATCAGTGGATGGTTAGGTATGGAGCATTTAACAGCGGTGTAATTCTTCTTAACCATAAGTACAGTTTTCAACCTACGACACATAGGGAATGAGTTATTAAACTCAAGGGAGTTATATAGAGCATTGTATGTTGTCCAATGTCCATTAGGACAGAGGGGTTGGTCCTCGTACTATATTCTGTTTACTTATGACTTCTCTAGTTCTTAGACATGTGTTTCGTAGAAATGCAAGGTCCAAGTTTTGAGAAGTTATAGGTATATGAATAAAGTAGAGAATCAGGTATTGCAAGTATCTGTTAGTTGTATGTATGCCCTAGAGGCCAGTATTGTACAGATGATGTATATTATATTCGATGCTTGGACATATATAGAGATCACTTTCTTGCTCGATATGATAGTATGCTATCTGGTTGCTCTTTATCTTAACATGTACACTTGTCTCTTTAAACTGTCTTATAGTTACCTGGACTATGATGCAGATCATACTGGTGGGGACATGGTAGTCCATAGGTACATCCTTCAAGGTCCCTAGTCGTGGGTGTATCGAGACGGGGCATCGATATACCAGTGTAGACTAGCGTATACGCTTCTCGACCCATGAGATGGGCGATGGATGATCCCATATCAATTGGTGTTTGACATCAGAGATGGTATACGGGTGCTCAGTGGAGACTGGGTACACTGGACGGACTCGCCGAGAACTCCCAGATGGTATTATACCTCACGTCAGATGGCAGTTCTCAGGTGACACTTGTGCAGGTTAGTCTGTAGACCCGAGATCGTCATAGAGTCTTGTGTGATTCCTACTGTGCTTTGATCTCCACCTTACCATATCCATGAGGGCGTGCAAAATGGTGGTCTTTGGGTACAGTCCCGATTCACATGGAGGCAATGAGCGATAGGAGGGGTTTCGTCTCTCCCGGTATTGGGGGTTGATGTTGCGCTGTGCTCGATTGGCCGTAACAGGGAAGTCCCTGGCCAGGGCTGATCAGAGATTTGCTGGTAAGTGTTACCAGTAGTTTCTCGACCGGTTATGAGCCTCATATCGGCACGACTTATCGGTTATTGGGGTCTGACGTTTACCACCCCTAGACCTGATATGCGACATATCAGACGAACAGACCAGACTGTACGGTAAATGTTACTGGTTGGATTCACAGGAGTGTGAGCGGGCTAGCTCGTCGATCTTCTGATCGCTCAATACCTGTATGGCCGTTACGTTTAGCAGACCGCTTGCGGCTTGTGGGTGCTTGATATGATCATCATCTGCTACCGGCATATTGACGAGTCTTTAGAGTCCTACACAGAGGTTTCCTGGCTCAAGCGAAACGAAATAGGAGCGCATATGAGATATGTGCGGGACCGAGAATAATGCGTGTATGTGATACCGTATTTCATTCTCGCGATGAATGTTTCGATTGGTTGTATGCGATATAACCTAGTTATCGAATCATTGATTCGATAAATCGATACATTGTATACTAGTCGGTTATGTGCGACATGACCGGATCATTGAATCAAGTGTTGATTTAATGATTTAATGTATAATTATATATTTGATATATTAATTTACATTAACTAGTATTGGTTCATTTTAAAAGGATTTTCTCACTTGAAGTGCACATTGTATATGTGATATGCTTTTGTGTGCACTTGATTGTATCATGTTTGATGATACATATTTACTTGGGTTTGTGTAAAGAATTAAACCATGGTTATGATAATGGTTAGGGTTTTGAGTTATTCATCTATTTATTTTATCCATTCTTTATTTATTTAAATAGATAAAAGAAAAGAAAATGGTTTCTTTTTATCATGAAGCTTGTTGAAGCTTCATGAAGGTTTGACTAATGTGATCATTTTGTCTTCATACTTAACCCTAACCATTCTCACTTGACCATGGTCTATTCTCTACACTTAACCAAGGATAGAAGATGATAAGTATTCATTTTTATTATTCTTTTAACAATACTTATCATATTCTATCTACTTCTACTTCTTCAGCTTCAAGAAAGAAAGCTTGATGCCATCAATGGCAACTTGAGTTCTAAAGTGAGAAATCCAATTCTAAAGTGAACCCACCTCCTATTTCTTCACCCTCTACCTCTTGCCAAGTTGTTTTGGGTGTTTTCTTCACAAGTTTCACAAATTTGTGAAGTCGGAGCTTGAACTTGTGATGCCTCGACGTAGATCATCTTCGGCACGAAGCCGACGACCTAGTCCGCCTATTTCTCCGATCAAGCCGACGATTGAGTCCGGGATTCGAGATGGACAGCGAGAGGACGCCTACGTGGAGCTAAGGAAGTGGAGAACCGGATCTACAAAGGTTGTAGCCTCTCTCCTTTAGTTAAGTTGTTAACTAGATTCGTATTTCGCCTAAACTTCTAGTCAACGATCCGTATTAGGGTTTCTCGGCACCCGTAAAATTTGAAATTGGCATGGTTGATGCCTTGTGAGACTTCATTAGCGTGCCTAGGAACCCTACAGTGGTATCAGAGCCTAGCTAGAGCCTTAGGCGAAGTCTAGACGACGTTTGAAACCCGATCGAACCGAAACCCTAAAATCCATGATGCTCTCTGGAAATTTTCTAAAAACTGGGTTTTTCTCCAAATTAAAAATATGCAGAAAATTCAGCAGGACTTTCTAAGAATTACTGTGAAATACGATCACCCAATTCCTCCAAAGTGCGGCGGAACCGCGGCAGAAGCCTTGCTTCTGTGGCGGTTCCGCGGCTGTATGATGACGTCACCCACCCAATTTTGCACAGTAACTTCTTTTATTCAGTGCTGAGTTCTCTGGGAATTTTTAATATTTATTACAGAGTTGAGTATTCTGGGTTGTATTGGGGACTCGGTATTTCGATCGGATTATCAAACTTTGTTTAAGTGTTTTCCGGATAATTTTTGAATATGTTAAAAAGTTCGACCGGATGTAAATACCCAATCTTTCCCCTGCCGGGAAATTTCCAATTGTTGGACTTTTCCGTAGTTTAAAGACGTTCGAAGTAGTGCAAGTAACGCGATGGTCCCTCTAGAAGACAACAAACCTTAACTCGATTATGTGACCGTCTTGAACTGCCCTTTGAACCTTCGGGTTTGGGGCAGTACGGCGTGCCACATGTGAGGCGTTGGCTTGACCCTTCTACGGCTGGACCGTTGGTACTGAGGCATGAAGTGAATGTCTTTGAACTTATTTCATGTGTTGATCGGTTTCGGGAAAACTTGGGTGTTTGAATGTTCGATCGGAAATTTTAATATTTTCTATTTATCCGGAATGGGATACAATAATTGGAATTCACAAACAGTTATGAGATAACTGAATGAATGTTATAAATCTAGCAGTTTAGTCCCACATGATATTGAAAAGAGTTTTCGATAATGAGACTAAAATGCGGGATTTATAATTGTTAGGCATGTGATGTCTAAGTATTTCATTTGATTAGGCATGGGATGTCTAAAGAGGTTGTGGATTCCAACTGTTGTAGTTTTACACTTTCTTTTCTGTGACCGTAAGTGTAATATGTGATATCGCCGGTTTCGTTGTTATATGTCAACGACAATTGGGATGCGCATATTTACTTACGTTGATGACATGTGATGTTATATGTTGCTCGATATGTTATATTGGATTGTCGTGATTGAACAGTCGGGGTTTTTTTTTATGTGAGATGAGTGTTTTTCATTTTCATTCATGTAAAAACTTGTATGTAATATTCTTTTATTTGGGGCACTTCCAGGTTGCGGAAGTTGTCACCTTTTGTATATTATTTACTTTTCCGCATTAGGATAAACCCAAGGAGGGGAGCATAAGTAACCGGGTTCTGGGGTCCAGTGGGAGACCAACTCGAGGAGTCGAGTCCGGGTCTCCTAACCCAAGAATTGGCAGGGTTGCTTGCCGCTCTCGTAGGGGTCTAGGGGTCTGGGATTGGATATTCATCACGACCGTGGAATCCGTGTTTTATACTGGCTCGTATTGAAAACACGGACGTCCTAGTATATCCAATGTTTCATATGTTTCTTCTGCTGCTTTATCTGTGATGTGATCATGTGATGTTCTGTGATAGATACAATATATAGTATATATGATATATTATATAGACGTTACTTATGTTTTGCACCCGCACTAGCCCTGCCCTGCTCTGTCGTTAGTTACCTAACCTAACGGTGCACGAGGGGACATCGAGGCGAATGCGGATGGCATAAGTGCACGTCGTATTTATCTGTGATGTTTAGGTATTTAAATGATGGGACTTCATTAATGTGATTAATGAATGGAAAGAAACCTAAGATGTTGTAGAATCAAATTTTAAATAAAAAAGGTAGCTACAGTTCTTGCTTTGCACAGCGATATATATGATATATCCCGCACCTTATTCGATGAGGAAAGGACCGAGATCCCTTCACCGGGAGTGACTCCTTTAGCAATAACTGGCTGATGCTACAAACTTGGTTTGTTTTTGGATTGCTTTTAAGAGTTTTTGCTTTGCATAGCGATATATATGATATATCCCGCACCTCATTCGACGAGGAAAGGACCGACGATCCCTTCACCGGGAGTGACTCTTTTAGCAAAACTAGAAAAGCCTCAAAATCACTCCATTTCAAAACTTCATTTAATTCTACAACGATATCAAGTTCATTACGCAATAGGTTTTCAGAAAAACCTGTCGTAGCCCTCCGTCATTTCAGATAAATCCTACTTAGTATTCGTGCTACGTTTGTTGACCTCCGTCAAGGCGTAGTGTGCGGCAGCTAACTAGTATTTACCTGTTTATGCATATGATGCAGATTGGATTAGGGTAGTCGTACGACCTTGTTGACCTCCGTCAAGGGTCGTGCGGGTGGGTTTGATTCAATCAAGAAATGACGGGTTGAACTTGACTTGCACCCTGTGGTTTGTTGACCTCCGTCAAGGTCATAGGATGCTTGGGGCAAAATATTATCGGGAATTTCAAGTGTTTAAATTTGCAATGAGATTGCATACCTTCTATGAGATAGTTGGATCCCGATACCCACTGCGAGTAAGAGTTACTCCTGGGAGAGTTTTACACATTACAATTAGCCGATCAAGTAGGTGTCTAGAAAGGTGTTAACGAGGTTACGCCTCTGGGAAAACGAGGTTTACATTAATTTGGTTCGTGCGAAAGCACGGGGGACCTCCCTCAAAGTACCGACACTGGCCTGGCTGAAAGATTGGCGAACTTGTAGTGTGTAATTAATCCCGGCTAGTCTTTCCTTTAAGGGTTTGAAGGAAGATTTGATAAAAACCAGTGGGAGCCATCCTGATTAGATAAGATATTAACCAATCTAATCTAGCACGAGCATACGCTAAAGTGTTTTCTTCTCTCTCTCTCCAGGTAGCGACCATTTCATGCCCTAATGAAGATAATAATATGGATGTATTGACCGAACCCGCATGTTACACTGTGCTGGGGAACGTTGGTTCCGTTCTTTCTTATAAGAGTTATAGGAATGAACAGGATATAGGGGAATACCAGGATTCCCATGCCACCCGAATGAAGAAAGTACATGTTAATGCATTTTCTTCGGGTGTGTTCGTTACAGAGAACTGTTTCTCCATTTGCTCTACGTCCTGGGTATTACATACCGGGTCAGGATCCCATATATGTAATCAGTTACATGGGCTTAGAAAAGGTAAAGAACTTGGAGAAGGTGATAAAGACATTAGAGTTGGAAATGGTGCAATTGTTGCAGCTAAGACTGTAGGGGAATATCACCTTGTATTACCGACAGGTAATACATTGGTTCTGAACGAATGCTATTACATGCCGAACCTGATATGCAACATTATATCGGTTTCTTTATTGAGTAAAGAAGGATATAATTTTGTATGACAGGACAATGTTATAAACATTTTCCGTAACCAAAAGTTTGTTGGATCAGGCACGTTGTGCAATGGCATTTATGTTCTAAATCAATCAACAGTTCTGAGCATAACAAACACACACAAGAGGAAGAGTTCTGAACTGAACGAATCCTTCTTGTGGCATTGTAGACTGGGTCACATCAATGCGACACGACTGGCTAAGTTGCATAAGGATGGATATTTAAATCCGTTTGAATTTTCATCTTATGACACTTGCCAGTCATGTCTCAAAGGCAAGATGACCAAAACTCCGTTTACGGGACACGGAGAAAGAATTACCGAACTCTTGGGACGTATACATAGTGATGTATGCGGTCCCATGTCTACACATGCCAGGGATGGTTCTTCGTACTTCATTACATTCACTGACGATCTCTCTAGGTTCGGGTATGTGTTCCTGATGAAACACAAATCAGAAGCTTTTGAGAAATTTAGAGAATATAAACAAGAAGTTGAGAACCAAACCGGAAAAAGTATTAAAATCCTACGATCTGATCGAGGAGGAGAATACTTGAGCATTGAATTCCTGGACTTCCTAAAAGAGAATGGGATTCTCTCTCAGCTAACTCCTCCATATACACCACAGCACAACGGTGTATCGGAGCGGAGAAACCGCACCCTATTAGATATGGTGCGCTCTATGATGAGTGTAGCTGAGTTACCTGTTTCCTTCTAGGGATATGCACTGGAAACAGCAGCATACCTACTGAACAGGGTTCCCACCAAATCTGTTCCTACCACACCATATGAGATATGGGAAGGGAAGAGACCATATCTTAATTTTATAAAGATATGGGGTTGCCCGGCCTATGTCAAAAGACAAAAACCGGACAAACTCGAGGCAAGATCTGTTTTGTGTAAATTTGTTGGATATCCCAAACATTCGCGAGGGTATATCTTCTACCACAGTGAGGAACAAAGAGTATTTGTTTCTCAACATGCCACCTTTTTAGAAAAGGAATTTCTTGCAAAAGAAATTAGTGGCTCTGAGGTAGAACTGGAGAGGTTCCAGCTAAACAAAACACAACAGAAGATTTAGTGGAACCAGAGCATTCAGTAGCTCCCGACGAACCTCAGCCTCTCCGCCGATCTAGCAGGGTTTCTCGTCCACCTGAGAGATACTACGGTTTTCTCATTGACGGTGGAAGCGAGGATTGCATCATGGAGGATGATGACCCAACTAGCTTCGAGCAGGCCATCACGAGTAGGGACTCAGTGAAATGGCTGGATGCTATGTGGTCCGAGATGGAATCCATGTACACCAACAAAGTATGGACTTTGGAAGTTGCTCCTGAAGGGGTAAAACCCATTGGGAGCAAATGGATCTTCAAGAAGAAACTTGGTGTAGATGGGAAAGTGGAGACTTTCAAAGCTAGACTTGTTGCAAAGGGTTTTCGTCAAAGACCAGGTGTGGACTATGACGAAACCTTTTCTCCAGTGGCTATGCTTAAATCCATCCGGATCATGCTTGCCATCGCTGCATATCATGATTATGAAATCTGGCAAATGGATGTTAAGACCGCCTTTCTAAATGGTGATTTAGAAGAGTGCGTGTACATGACTCAGCCAGAGGGCTTCATAGACAGTGGGAGCAGCGGGAAGGTGTGCAAGCTGCTTAAATCCATTTATGGATTAAAGCAAGCATCGCGGAGTTGGAACATCTGCTTTGACGTCGTTATCAAAGATTTTGATTTCTTCAAAAATCCAGATGAACCTTGTATCTACAAGAAGGTGACAGAGAGTAAGGTTGTCTTCCTCGTATTGTACGTGGACGACATACTCTTGATAGGAAATGATATTCCTATGCTGCAATCGGTCAAGCTCTTCTTATCACAAAGATTCTCAATGAAAGATCTTGGTGATGCCTCCTGCATATTGGGAATCAGGATCTATAGAGATAGATCCAAACGGATATTGGGATTGTCCCAATCCAGGTACATTGACACCATACTAAAAAGGTTTAGTATGGAAGAATCCAAGCGTGGGAACTTACCCACGATCTTTGGAGTCACTCTCTCCAAAGAGATGTCTCCCAAGACTGATTTGGAGAGAGCTCGCTTGCAAGGGATACCCTATGCTTCGGCTGTAGGCTCTATCATGTATGCGATGCTATGTACCAGACCCGATGTAGCATACTCACTAAGTGTAGTGAGCAGGTATCAAGCTGATCCTGGAGAGAGTCACTGGACAGCTGTGAAGAGCATTCTCAAGTACTTGCGAAGGACTAAAGAGATGCTCTTGGTGTAAGGTAACGGAGAACTCCAAGTGGAGTCCTTTACCGATTCGAGCTTCCAGAGTGATAAAGACAACTCTAAGTCGCAGTCGGGCTTTGTCTTTACCCTTTACGGAGGGGCGGTTAGCTGGAAGAGTTCCAAGCAGGAAACCGTGGCAGACTCAACGATGGAGGCTGAATACATCGCTGCCAACGATGCTGCTAAAGAGGCTGTCTGGATCAAGAAGTTCATTACTGAACTTGGTGTGGTTCCATCCATTGAGCATCCAATACCTTTGTATTATGATAACAATAGAGCGGTGGCTTTGGCCAAGGAACCCAGGTCCCATCAGTGATCCAGGCATATTCTGAGGCGGTATCATCTGATCCGGGAGATAGTTGATCGCCGGGAGATCGAGGTCAGGAGGGTTGACACGAAGAACAACACGGCGGATCCACTCACGAAGGCCATTCCCCAGATACAGTTTGAGAGACTCTTCGGGATGCTCGGTATGCGATACTACAGCAGCTGGCCCTAGTGCAAGTGGGAGATTGTTAGTTGTATGTATGCCCTAGAGGCCAGTATTGTACAGATGATGTATATTATATTGGATGCTTGGACATATATAAAGATGACTTTCTTGCTCGATATGATAGTATGCTATTTGGTTGCTCTTTATCTTAACATGTACACTTGTCTCTTTAAACTGTCTTATAGTTACATGTTGATAAAGCCCTTAGGATGTGTACTTGACTACCTGGACTATGATGCAGATCATACTAGTGGGGACATGATAGTCCATAGGTACATCCTTCAAGGTCCCTAGTCGTGGGTGTATCGAGACGGGGCATCGATATACCAGTGTAGACTAGCGTATACGCTTCTCGACCCATGAGATGGTCGATGGATGATCCCATATCCATTGGTGTTTGACATCAGAGATGGTATACGGGTGCTCAGTGGAGACTGGGTACACTGGACGGACTCGCCGAGAACTCCCAGATGGTATTATACCTCACGTCAGATGGCAGTTCTCAGGTGACACTTGTGCAGGTTAGTCTGTAGACCCGAGATCGTCATAGAGTCTTGTGTGATTCCCACTGTGCTTTGATCTCCACCTTACCATGTCCATGAGGGCGTGCAAAACGGTGGTCTTTGGGTACAGTCCCGAGTCACATGGAGGCAATGAGCGATAGGAGGGGTTTCGTCTCTCCCGGAATTGGGGGTTGATGTTGCGCTGTGCTCGATTGGCCGTAACAGGGAAGTCCCTGGCCAGGGCTGATCAGAGATTTGCTGGTAAGTGTTATCAGTATTTTCTCGACCCGTTATGAGCCTCATATTGGCACGACTTATCGGTTATTGGGGTCTGACGTTTACCACCCCTAGACCTGATATGCGACATATCAGACGAACAGACCAGACTGTACGGTAAATGTTACTGGTTGGATTCACAGGAGTGTGAGCGGGCTAGCTCGTCGATCTTCTGATCGCTCAATACCTGTATGGCCGTTACGTTTAGCAGACCGCTTGCGGCTTGTGGGTGCTTGATATGATCATCATCTGCTACCGGCGTATTGACGAGTCTTTAGAGTCCTACACAGAGGTTTCCTGGCTCAAGCGAAACGAAATAGGAGCGCATATGAGATATGTGTGGGACCGAGAATAATGTGTGTATGTGATACCGTATTTCATTCTCGTGATGAATGTTTCGATTGGTTGTATGCGATATAACCTAGTTATCGAATCATTGATTCGATAAATCGATACATTGTATACTAGTCGGTTATGTGCGACATGACCGGATCATTGAATCAAGTGTTGATTTAATGATTTAATGTATAATTATATATTTGATATATTAATTTACATTAACTAGTATTGGTTCATTTTAAAAGGATTTTCTCACTTGAAGTGCACATTGTATATGTGATATGCTTTTGTGTGCACTTGATTGTATCATGTTTGATGATACATATTTACTTGGGTTTGTGCAAAGAATTAAACCATGGTTATGATAATGGTTAGGGTTTTGAGTTATTCATCTATTTATTTTATCCATTCTTTATTTATTTAAATAGATAAAAGAAAAGAAAATGGTTTCTTTTTACCATGAAGCTTGTTGAAGCTTCATGAAGGTTTGACTAATGTGACCATTTTGTCTTCATACTTAACCCTAACCATTCTCACTTGACCATGGTCTATTCTCTACACTTAACCAAGGTTAGAAGATGATAAGTATTCATTTTTATTATTCTTTTAACAATACTTATCATATTCTATCTACTTCTTCTTCTTAATCTTCAAGAAAGAAAGCTTGATGCCATCAATGGCAACTTGAGTTCTAAAGTGAGAAATCCAATTCTAAAGTGAACCCACCTCCTATTTCTTCACCCTGTACCTCTTGCCAAGTTGTTTTGGGTGTTTTCTTCACAAGTTTCACAAATTTGTGAAGTCGGAGCTTGAACTTGTGATGCCTCGACGTAGATCATCTTCGGCACGAAGCCGACCACCTAGTCCGCCTATTTCTCCGATCAAGCCGACGATTGAGTCCGGGATTCGAGATGGACAGCGAGAGGACGCCTACGTGGAGCTAAGGAACTGGAGAACCGGATCTACAAAGGTTGTAGCCTCTCTCCTTTAGTTAAGTTGTTAACTAGATTCGTATTTCGCCTAAACTTCTAGTCAACGATCCGTATTAGCGTTTCTCGGCACCCGTAAAATTTGAAATTGGCATGGTTGATGCCTTGTGAGACTTCATTAGCATGCCTAGGAACCCTACAGTATCGGGATTCTTCAAGGTGATCGAAGATGTAGATACTAGTGTTTGGTATTCAGTTGATAGTAATGATTAAGAGGACATGCTTTTCTTTCAGGTTACTCATAATTGGAAGTACTCCTAAGTTGAGTAATGTTGATCGGCCTCTCTCCATTTAGTTGACATGCACTGGAGACAGCTGCATGATTTGAATCTGGTTCAATTAAATTAGTGCCTCTGTTTTTGTATTGGATATAAAACAGTTCATATCTTGACATTGTTAAGGTACGGGGAGTTGTCCAGCTTATGCTTAAAACCAGACTCTGGATAACTCAAGGCACGTTTCTATAATGGCTGTTTGTGGGTTGACCCGGGCTATGAAAAGGGTTGACTTTCTACCATCTGGAAGATCAATAGTGATATTGTTCTTGACTCGCCACAGTTTTAATAAAAATGGATTTTTTCAGAAAACAGTAGTGGGAGTTTGGTAGAACTGGAAGTGATTCCAGAACCGCAAACGATTACTGAAAATTTGATAAAGAACCTAAAGATTCAATCTGGTTTAACATTCCATTGGCCACTCCGCAGATATGGTGTGTAACCTCAGGCACTCGAGAGGTACTCCGGTAGCCTCAAAGACGGTGACAGGGAGGTTCTTGTTTACCCAGACTTACCATTGCTGTTGTTCCAGACTATGAGACCCGGCAGGAGGATGAGTATAGCGTCGTTCTAAACTAGCTTTATGTCACGACCCGAAAGTACGGAACATGACCGGCACTTAAACTACGAATGTCTCAAGGCGTACGTATTCTAAGTAAGCCGAAAACCCAGAAATCCAAACCAATAAGAGTAGTAGAGAGTAAGAAAACCAATTTAAATCCAGAAGTTTTAATAGCATAAGCCGAATTATGCGGTTTTTAAAAACATCAAGTATTTTCTGAAAATTTCGGCAGAGTCTCCTTTGTAAATACTGGCTCCCAAACGGGATACAACATGAATAGTATATGAAATCAATAAAAGGCATCCCCAAGCGGGAGCTAGCCCTTCGTCAATCGACGGTCACAACCACACAAGCAATATAATATACAACGCCAACGGCGAGGATCAAAAACTCAAAGGAAACTCAAAACCACAAGAAATCTGCAGAAATAGACGCGCGACTCTAAGGTCGAAAGAATAACATCACTGGTCTCTATCTCAAAAATAAATACATGTTTGGTTGATGGAATTTACTAGATACAACTGAATAATATAATACAAGGTAATATGATGGGTACGATACCAATAAACCCACCTACTAGCAAATCACCCGAAGGAAACTATGCCCGCAAGCCGTAATGAAACCTGTACGGCAAACCTGCAAGAAACTGGGGCACAACGGGGGTGAGTTGCCAACTCGTGAATAGAAAAACATCTATGAACAGAAATCGCATATATGACGCAATCCTAGGTCATACGATCATAATATATCCTCAAAAATATATAACCAGCAGTCTATAACGAGGCTAGGGTAAATATCTAACCCGAGTGTAATCTCATGTGCCGGTGTCAGTGCCTCAGGTAGCAATATATCATATGAATGAGGTATGAATGCATGAAAATAGAATACATGTAAATGAAGAACTGTTTTCATAATTTAATGAGATTTCCTTTGTATTTTTAAAATGAGGTATCATAATGAAATCAGCATAAAACAGTGCCCAGCATCGACATAAAACAAGTGTCCAAATATCTCGATATCTCTGTATCACAATCTATGTACCTCAATATCTCAAAATCAATATCTAGGGTGCCGTCAATCCAGATCGGCCCCTACCATCCATCTCAAGACCACGACGGTATCCTCCGGATATCCGACGCGTCGGGTAATATCACCGGTCGGTAGTGCTCCCCTGCCGGGCTCAACGTCAACAACATATTCCTCTTTCCCCGGGGTACCGCATCGGGCCCACCATGTACCCAAAACGGTTCCTCCACTCCTCGAATCGGGTCTCGAAATCCATCAGCAAACTCATGGTGGACGACTCATACATCATGGGAAAACCGCACTTTTTATTTTAAAAGAGAGAAAAGGTTTATTTATGTTTTTGCGGTTTTCCTCCAAATCCAAAAAATCTCATGGAATACGAATCCAAAACCTCAATAACACGTAAAATAGTGAATATATGCATGAGAATCCATGAATGCGGCATAACAATGAATAACAGTATGCATGAAGTAGCAGGTAATAACTACAATGTCTAAACTATTAGCTAACATGCTATGTCAAGCAATAATATTTCTAAGGTGTACGTGACATGGCAATTACCGATGAAGATGTGTATGAGCCGGCAAGTAAGTGTACGTGGTACATACGCATCATCGGTAATGGTGCTGGTGTCCTAACAGCATGATATCAATAATGGAGTATGAAACATAATATAAGCAAGCGATGCGAAGCGAACCACAATAATGAGCGGGAGCTGAATACTAGACGCAACTATAACTAATCTGCTTTAATATAATATAAGTCCTACAAATGGTGCCTTTTGAAATGACACGAATCATGGGGTTTTGAAAATAGAGGCTACGGTGTTTTTATGAAAAGATACGTCTTTTGAAATATCCGTAGGATCCCTTGGGCTGTCTTTTAAAATACCCACGATTCTTTAGTTTTTGAAATAGGTAAGAATCGAATCTAATCTAACAACTAAACTAAACTAAAGGTCTAAGCTAACCAGCTGGACTACAGGTAAGGAAACTGCCTAACATCTAGTCGATTCATATACATACCTGTATATATATTAGTCGGTGATCCCGCCTCAATAATATCATATGTGATACCATATCTATAATCATACATCCCAAGTCAAGAGTGCGGATCAATCATCAAAATATAGCTCGTACGTAAATCCGTCGTACGGCATCCCCAAATCTGGGTACGGGTTAATATCACATTCAATCACACTATTCATCTGGTATCTTCTTTATCAAATATCATGATCCGGGACAATGTCCTACGTCTAGTACAATACTGATACCGCCTAAGTATGCATACAGGTGTAAGAATTGCTACGTCAAAAGACCCGCTAAAACATCATGTCGTATCTCAATACGAACCAAATCACATCACCGATCTTCTGGCCTCAAGCCCAATATCATCGACTCATCTCAAATTCCAAATACTATCCTCAACTCTAGTATATGAACACATAGTCCCATAGCCATATGAACACATAAATATATACTCCCGTATACGCACATATAAAAGAATGAATGTATGCAAGTATGTGTGTGTGTGTGTTCGACCACTACTTTAGGGTTTCGCAACTACACTAAACCAATCCAAAAATACCAAATATCCATCTCATCATCAATAATCTCAACAACATATAATCAATATCTGTGTGCATACGTATTCGTATACATCACCACGAACTGCGGGGGTGCTATACGCCATCCACCCGACTTCTCCCCGTAGATATAAATCTACTCACCTGGTCCTCGTTCGCCGGTGCCGACGTCGCCACGCGCTTGCTTGTCGTCTCGAAGTCCACATGGGGTACCTACATATCATAACGCACCGTATCGTATTAAAATCCGACTCATGACCAAAACGACGCACGAATCCCACATAGGTCAAAACCTATTGTTGCTTTCACAAATCAACCCAAAAACCCTCGACGTCGGCGTACAAAAGCAAAATCATCGAGAAAAACCCAAATACACTCATTTGCACATTCACGAACACTAATTTTAATATAAAATAGGTTAAAATTCACAAAAACACCAATTTCACTTAAAAAGTCATTTTTCTGAAAATCTAGCCAGCACAATTCGCCGTTTTTGTACAAAACATGATGTTTAAACAAATCTAGTGGCCATGATACTTATTAAATATCTTAAAAAAGTCATAAAAACAATTTCCATAATTTAATCTCATTAAATTCCATTAACCCCAAAATTCTAGTTTATAAAATACCCAATTTTTTAACAATTTATAGCAAAAATGCACAAACAACAATTTAGCTAGGATTTTCATGAACTAAAAGCATTAAACCACTCAATATATTATCTATAATGACATGAAACCATAATTATAATTTAATCTAAAGCATTTAATAATTTTCTAAAACTCTAGTTAGCAAAATAACTTAATTAGGGCATTTTATAAGTAATGGTTTGGAATTAACAACTAAATTAGCTTTCTATAAAACTTAAGATGTTAATCCACAACACAAAACCATGCACAATTTATCATAACCCATTTCCACAACAAAACCCTAACTTGAAATCTTTAATCATGCAATTAAACTCATCAAAACCTAATTAAGCACTTAGTTAACTTAGATTAAAGCAACTAGATAACAAATTTTAACAAAAGCATGAGATTATACCTCCCATGATGGGATCAAGCTCAAGATCTAGCCTCCTAAAATGCCATTTTGATCCCTAGATCCATGCAAGAATGGTTAATGAGAAATGGGTAGGAGTTGGATTTTGATTTTGAAATTTTGTGTATTTTTAAGCATTTTTTTGGATTTTTTTGAAGAGAAAGTGAGATGAAGAAGTGAGGGCTGTTCTAAATGGGAGGGGGCTCGGCCAAATGCAGGTGGGGAGAGGAGAGAGAGGGTGTGGGGAGTTGGGAAAAGTTTCACAAAGTCAAAAGACCACACAAACAACAACAACACATACTCCAATTACTATATTTTAATCCTTATCATATTGAACTTTTAAAATGAGATGAAAACAAAAATGAGGGGGGGAGTGGGCTGTTCCAGCAGTGGTGGGGCCGGCCATGATGGAGAGGAATGAGTGAGAGAGATTTTACAAAGAAATTCTATGCAAAAAGACCCCCCACAAGCTCAAAATTGCAAGTTTTAGCTTAAATTAATTATTTTTTTGTTCTCCATAATAAAAACCCATTAAAACTTGAAATAAAATACTAAAAATTTATATTACAACTAGATTTTAATTAACATGATTTTAAAGATTAAAATTAGCATATTTAAATTTGTATTTATCGCTAATTTAATGTATTTTCTTACCGGCTTAAAATAATATTAAAATAATATTTTTTTCAGAAAATTTGAAATTTCACCAGTGGCTCAATAAACACCAAATACCAGTAATTACATAGCTAGAATATGTATATTTAATTTTATAATAAAGATATTTGCATTTTGATTTTTTACAGAAAACCCCCTTATTTTACCGTTTTTTTCGAAATTTAACCGAAACGATTTTCAAAACGTTACACTTTAGAAGTGTACGTCTATATGACTCTGCCAGAGGGTTGTCGTAGTCAGTGGGAGCAACGAAAGCATTGGTGGACAGGTGGCTTATGTCTATTTATAGACTAAAGCAAATATAGCGGAGATAGATCATCTATTTCTGATGTAACAGTCATAGGTTTGACTTCATCAGAATAGTGGATGGATCTGTTAAGAAGGTAGTAGGGTGTGATGTCCTGGTATTTGGATGACATACACAGAGTAGGAAGTGATATTCCTATACTATGATCAGTTATACTTTGGTTGTCACACAGTGGTTTCTCCACATGGGACTTGGATGTAATATCAAGACATTCTGGTTACTAGATCTTTAGATCTAGATTTGGGAAGTTTCCCAATCTGGGTACTTAGACAGCATTCTAAAGGTGTTTTAGAATGGATGACTCCTGGCACGGTAGTATACCGGCAGGTGATGGAGTCACCCTCTCTAAAAGTGTCTTAGAGACTAAAGGGGAGAGGGATGTGCATGATTGGCAGATCACTTGCTTAGGCAATTGAGTCAATCATGAGATGTCAAGTACCATACCAGATGTTGTTTTTGCAGTAGATGTAATAAGTTGATATTGATCCTATCCTGGAGAAACATTCGGAAGCAGTTTTAGAACAAAATTGAATGTTCTAGGGATATGATAACGGCAGCCTCGTTTAGGAGACGGTTATCATTCGAGGCTTCCAAGGTGACCTGGATAAGAGAGTGGCTGTCAGAGTTATAGTTTTCCCTCTGACGAGGGGCAGTATTTTGGACAGGTGGTCCAGGCGAATACTGAGGGAGGCATGGCGCAGGATACTGATTAAGTTCAGTTGACGATACAGTCTAAGAAGTTTGGATTTGGAGTTCATTTATGAGCTAGGTCCCATCAAATATCCAGACATATTCTAAGACATGTATTGCTCATTTCGGGAGATGGCTTTCTCTGCGAACTTGAGATAAAGGGAGACATAGAAAGAAACATCAGAGCGGATCCACTCACTGAGGCTATTTCTCGAACGCAATAGTTTCGCAAACGAGCTTTGTGAAACTGATTAGTAGAGGAGTTGGGTGTTCGGTATCACACGGGCTGTGAGTATGCGACATCGCAATAATTAGCCTTGAGTACAAGTGGGAGATTATTGGATATAGTGCCCTCAGAGTCAATTATTGGATCACAGGCACGTGATTGCAATGATTGAGGAAGGACCTATGCCGGTAGGACAGTCCTACTCGAGATGATAGTATGCTATCTGGTTTATCTTTATCATCGTGTACTGCTTTAGGTGACCTTACAGGTCGCTATTGTTAGTTATATGTATGCCCTAGAGGCCATTACTGTACATTGGATGTATATTGTAGTGGATGCTGGGACATATATAGGTAGGACTTTTTTGCTCGACATGATAGTACGCTATCTGGTTGCTCTTTATCTTAACATGTATACTTTCTGTCTCTCTGATTACATGTTGATAAAGCCCTTAGGATGTGAACTCGACTTCCAGGACTATGATACAGATCATACTAGTGGGGTCTGGGTAGTCAATGAGTACATCCTTCAATGTTCCTAGTTGTGGGAATATCGAGACGGGGCATCGATATTCCAGAGTAGAGTAGCGTATATCTTCTCGACCCATGTGATGGGCAATGGATGATCCCATATCCATTGGTGTTTGACATCGGAGATGGTATGCGGGTGCTCAGTGGAGACTGGGTACACTGAACGTACTCGCCGAGAACTCCCAGATGGTATTATACCTTACGTCAGATGGCAGTTCTCTGGTGACACAAGTACAGCTTAGTTTGTTGACCCAAGATCGTCATAGAGTCTTGTGTGTCTCCCACTGTGCTTTGATTTCCACCCTACCACTGCTCTACTGAGTCGTGCAAACAGGTGGTTTTTGGGTACAGTCCCGATTCACATGGAGGCAATGAGCGATAGGAGGGGATTCGTCTCTCCCGGTATTGGGGGTTGATGTTGCGCTATGCTCGACTGGACATAACAGGAAATCCCTGGCCAGGATTGCAGTGATATACTGGTAAGAGTTATCAGTAGTTTCACGAATGTTATAGACCTCACGTCGGCATGACTTATCGAGCTATTGGGGTCTGACGTTTACCACCCCTAGGTGAGATATGCGACATATCAGACGAACAGACCGGACTGTACGGTAAGTGTTACTGGTTGGATTCACAGGAGTGTGAGCGGGCTTGCTCGTCGATCTTTTGATCGCTCAATACCCGGGTGGCCGTTACGTTTAGCAGACCGCTTGCGGCTTATGGGTGTTTGATATGATCATCACCTGCTGCCGGCGTATTGACGAGTCTTTAGAGTCCTACACAGAGGTTTCCTGGCTCAAGCGAAACGACATAGGAGCGCATATGAGATATGTGCAGGACCGAGGATAATGCGAGTATGTGATACCGTATTCTATTCTCGCGATGAATGTATCGATTGGTTGTATGCGATATAACCTAGTTATCGAATCAAGGATTGATTCGATAAGCCGATACATTGAATATTAGTCGGTCATATGCGATATGACCGGATCGTTAAATCAAGTGTTGATATAATGATTTAATGCATAATTATATATTTGATATATTACTTTGCATTAACTAATATTAGTTCACTTTAAATGGATTTGCTAACTTGAAATGCACATTATATATGTGATATATTTTTTGTGCACTTGTCTGTATCATGTTTGATGATACATGCTCACTTGGGTTTGTGTAAAGATTAAACCATGGTTGTGTAATGGTTAGGGTTTTCATTTTATTATCTATTTATTTATTTATTATTCTTTTTGAAATGATAAAGAGAAAATGGTGGCTTTCTTTGTTTGTTGTCAAAGCTTCATGAAGCTTTGACTAAGTGACCATTTTGTCTTCATGCTTAACCCTAACCATTCAAACTAACCATGGTTTATTCTCTACACCTAACTATGGTTGCTATATGATAAGTATTCATTTATTTTTTCTATTTTTTAGAATAATACTTATCATATTCTTTCTTCTTCTTCTTCATCTTAAACAAGAAGAAAACCTTGCCTTCATCAATGGAAACTTGAGCAAAAGAGTGAGAAATCCAATTCTAAAGTGAACCCACTTCCTATTTCTTAATCCTCTACCACTTGCCAAGTAGTATAGGGTGTTTTCTTCACAAGTTTCATGACTTGGTGAAGTTGGAGTTTGATTTTGAGTTGCCTCGACGTAGATCATCTTCGGCATCGAAGTCGACGACCTAGCCCGCCCTTTTCTCCGATGAAGCCGATGCTAGAGTCCGGGATTCGATAAGGACAGTGGAGGGATGTCATCACGGAGCCTAAGAGGTGGAGGACCGGATCTACAAAGGTTGTAGCCTCTTTCCTTTTAAGTTAAAGTTGTTTACTTGCAACGCATCGTCTATACATCTAGTTAACGATCCGTATTAGGGTTTGTAGGCACATGAAAATTTTGAATTAGCCATGTTTGATCCCTTATGAGACCTCATTAGTGTTCCTAGGAACCCTACAGCTATTGCGCGTTGATAGAGCCCCTAAGATTCTTGCTTGACTGCCAGCAATATGAGGGCGATCATATACGTGGGAGCTGTGGTCTATAAGCACATCCATAAAAGGTCCCTAGTCGTGGGAATTTCGAGACAGGGCATCGATACTCCAGAGTAGACTAGTGTATACAGTCGAGACCCCCACGAGGGGCGGTGGCCGGTCTCACAAGCCACTGGTGTCAGTTGGTTCACCTAATATGTATACAGGTGCTCATTGGGATATGAGTACACCGGACAGGACTCGTCGAGAACATGCTTGTTGGTATTATACCAGATAGCAGTTCCCTGGTGACATGTGTACAGGTTAGTTCATCGACCTGAGATCGTCATTTGTCTCGTGTTAGTTCCCACTGTGATTTGATTAGTACACTACCACGGCTCAAAGGAGTCGTGCAAACAGGTTTTAGTTGGGTACAGTCCCGAGCCACATGGAGGCAGTGAGCGGATCTGCAGGGGTTCGTCTCTCCCGGTATTGGGGGTGAGGTCGCGCTGTGTCTAGGAGAGCCATTACACAAAGACCTCGGCCGAGGCAGGAGATTTACTGGTAGGTATTCCAGAAGTATCTCAGGGTGTTCTGGGCTACACTCCGACACAACTTGAACCACTTTTGGGGGTCTGACTTTCACCAACCCCCTAGGCCCGCCATGCGATACTCATAGACGAACGGACCGGACTGTACAGATATTGTCACTGACAGGCTCAGTAGGGTGTCAGGATGAGTTCGCTCATCGACGTCCCTTTTGGTCAATAGCTGGTAGCCCGTTACGTATGGCTAATATCTCTGACGGGCTAGTGGTTAAATCCACAGCCAAAGTATTGACGAGTCTTTAGAGTCCCCCACAGACAGTTACTCAAGTTTCGGGCGAAACGCTGTAGAGGCCGTATGGAGATATGGCAGGGTTCGATCATATACGTGCGGTATTGCATGGATCATGTTCGGACGGATAATACTAGCGGGCTTTGGTTTAAGCCGGATCATAGTATCGTACAATGTAGATTTTGTCTCATTGCATTTGTATTCAGTGGGAATACAAATGCGGGTATGTATATACAGTCGCGAGGTTTTCCTGTAATTTTTTACGGGATCAGTATTTTGAAGTTGCCAGTTTGCATTCCGTTTCGGCTAGTTTTCCTTTGTTCCTTCACGGCCGGATTTTAGTGGTGGAGGGGCTAATTTGCATTTTTGCAAATTAGCATTGTGGAGGGGGTTTCTTGTAAATGGAGAGATTATGAAAGCATCTTTGCTTTTTCTTTCATCATGGCTAGCATTAATGGTGATGGATTATGAAAGGATTTGGGATTGGATTTGGGTGTGACCATTTTCTTCTTGTTATCACACATTTCCCACTTGCATTATTCTTGCAATTTTCCTCCACCATTCTATATTGGGTCCGGCCACTTCTTGATGGGAGGATGAATTTTTTGGGTGTGGGAAAAATTGCTTCATCTCATTTCTTTGCATACACCAAAGTTCCAAAAGCTCATTTTTCCTCTTGTTCATCATTCTCCACCTCCATCATGGCAACTTCACAACCCCATGAGACAAACATTACTACACTTAGCCTACAGCATCCTTGGGCACGTCGACTCGCCAACTTCGTGCTCGAGTTGCCTCGGTCCAGAGGTGGGAGCCCGTAAAAGAACCCGGCGATGTGGTGCCCGTTCCGACGAGGAGATGAAGACCGGAGATTCCGCGAGGAGATCGGAGTGGAGGCCGAAGACCGAAGGACACGGATCGATCAGTAGCATTCTACCCCTTCTCTAGTTTGCTAGCATTAGGTTAATGGTTCGATCCGAGGTTTTAGGATGCGGTAGTGCCGTTTTTCAAGTCAAGAAAATTTTTGTTTCCGCATTTTGGCCGGGGAAAGACTGCCGGGGCGCTACCGTAGTCCTACAGGTACGATTCCTCCGCTCTGACACACCGTTGTGCTGTGGTGTGTAAGGAGGAGTGAGCTGAGAGAGAATCCCATTCTCTTTTAAGAAGTCTAAAAACTCTGTACTTAAATATTCTCCATCTCTATCTGATCGAAGTTTTTTGATGCTCAAGCCTGTTTGTTTTTCTACTTCAAGTCTGTACTCCTTGAATTTCTCGAAAGCTTCGGATTTGTACTTTATCAAAAATACGTGTCCGAATCTTGAGAAATCATCAGTAAAAGTGATGAAGTATGAAAAACCTCCTAATGCATGTGTAGACATTGGTCCGCATACATCACTATGTATGAGGCTTAAGAGTTCCATAGCTCTTTCTCCATGTCCAGTAAACGGAGTTTTGGTCATTTTACCTTTGATACAGGACTGGTAAGTTGCATAAGATTTATATTCAAAATGATTTAAATATCTATCTTTATGTAGCTTGTTTAGTCTTGTTTCATTAATATGACCAAGTCTACAATGCCAAAGAAAAGCTTCATTTATGTCAGAAAATTTTCTTTTATTAGTATGTTGTATGTTGAAAACTGTGAGTTGGTTCAGAACGTAAATACCGTTATTTAGTGTACCATACCCAATCAACTCTTGATTCAAGTTAATGTTCATAACATTATTTTGCAACACAAAATGATATCCTTCATTTTCCAACACAAAAACGGATATTATATTACATAGCATACTTGGCACAAAATAACAAGGGTTTAAAACCAAAATACAACCTGAAGGCAACCCAAGATGATACTTTCCTACGGATACAGCATGTACATTGGAACCATTTCCCACCTGCAGAGTATGGTCTCCAGTCTTCAAAACTCTACTGTTTCTCATCCCCTGCATACAATTGCAGATGTGAGAACCAGAACCGGTATCTAATACCCAAGATGCAGAGTTAATTGAAAAACAGTTCTCAGTTACAAACACACCTGAAGCGGAAGCATCACTATGCTTCTTCTTCTTGAGATCAGCAAGATACACAGCACAGTTGCGTTTCCAATATCCCGACTTGTGGTAGTAAAAACATTCTCCTTTTCCACTTCCCGCGGCCCCAGATATTTCTTTCCCCTTCGCCTTTTTAACTCCACCTTTCGGTTTGACGGACTTCTTCTTCTTCTTTCCCTTGGCATTAGCTTTTGGGACTGAAGAGGAAGATGGCCCAGCAAGCAGAGTGGGAGTCTTTGTTGTTTTCAACGTGCTCTCTGTACTTCTCAACATATTGAGAAGTTCAGGCAATGATTTATCCAAATCGTTCATATTGAAATTCACTATGAACGGAGTAAAGGCGGGGGGGGGGGGGGAGGGAGGGAGACTGCAGAACAATATCCGTATACTTCTCATTATCCATGGTCCATCCCAGTTCCTCAAGTTCTTCTATAAGACTAATCATCTTAAAAACATGGTCTCCTACTGATACACCAGGGGCCATTCGCATCTGAAACAGCTTTTGAGATGCCTCATATCTCTATGTACGATATTGCTCTTCATACAAGTCCTTTGTGTGAAGAAAGATGGATTGCAAATCCATCTTCTCGTGTTGTTTCTGATGGACATTGTCCATAGAAGCAAACACAAGGCACTTGGCCGTGTTGCAGTCAATATCCCAAGTTTTTCGGATCTCCCTATCCGAAACAGATGATTCAGGTTTTGGGACGGGTGGGGCTTTTGTTGTGAGGACATATGATACCTTATCATATGTGAGTGCAATGTTCAAGTTCCTCAACCATTCTTTATACTTCGGTCCAGTCAGTTTGTTTTTCTCTAATATAAGCTTAAGTCCCGTCATCGGTATCTGCCATTAGGAGAGAGAAAAGAATACACTCAGCGAAATGCTCTTGCAAAAAATTAGATTGGTTATTATCTTATTTAATCGATTGTCTTCCATTGCTTTTATCAAATTTTCTTTCAAAACCTGAAAAGAAAACTAGCCAGGATTAATTACATTCTACAGTTTTGCTAACCGGTCTGCCAGGCCAGTGTCGGTATTTTGAGGGAGGTTTCCCGTGCTTTCGCACGGACCTAATTAAAATAAACTTCGTTTTCCTAGAGGTCATACCCCGTTAACACCTTTCTAGACACCTACTGGATTAGCTAATTGTAAAGTGCAAAACTCTCCCGGAAGTAACACTTACTCACAGTTGGATTGGGATCCAACTATCATATAGTTGGTATGCAATCTCATTGCAAATTTCAACTCTTGAAACTCCCGATATGATTTTTACCCTTAGTCACTTATGACCTTGGCTATGGTCAAAATATCATAAGCACTAGTCAAGTTCTACCTGTCATTTCGAGATTAACTAGACCCACCCATATGACCCTTGACTATGATCAACATAATCACATGAATGTCCTAACTGATCGCAACATATACTTTGTAGGAAGACATCACTTAGCTACCGTACACTACGCCTTGACTATAATCAAAATACGCAGCACGAATACTATGTATTCTGCTTCCTAAAATGACGGAGGGTTGTGGATGGTTTTTATGAAAACCTTTAATGCTTTGAACTTGATCACGTTGTAGAATCAAAACAGTTTAGAAAAGGAGTGGCTTAAGCTCCGCATCTTTTGAAACTTGCATTTTTCTTAAAATGGCCGAGTGGGTTTCAAATCCAATTCTACAATATCTTTTATGTTTCTTTTACTTTACATTAATCTCATTAATGTAATCCCATCATTTAAGTTCCTAAGCCATCACAGAAAAGAAACGAAAATAGAACGTATACTTATACCATCCGCATTCGCCGCAGTGTCTCGTTATGCACCGTTAGGTTACTTAACAAACGGTATAGCGGGGAGGGACTAGCGCGGGTGTAAAATATAAGCAACGTTTATTATATATCATATATATAATAATAATCCATTCGTCTCAGATTCTAAGTAATCACATTACAGAATATCAACAGCAGCAGAAGCACATATGAAAATAAAAAGGATATCTAGGAGGTCCGTATTTTGTATTCAGCCAGCAATAGAAAATACGGATTCCACGGTCACGATGAATAGCCCAACCCACACTGCCAGACCCCTATGAGAGCGGCAAGTGATCCTGCCAATTCTAGAGTTTAGGAGACCCAGTCTCGACTCCTCGAGATGGCCTCCCACTGAACCCTAGGACCCGATCACTTGTGCTCCCCTCCTTGGGTCTATCCTAATACGGAAAAGTAAATAATGTACAATAATGATGACATCATCCTCAACCCGGAAGTGCCCCAAATAAAAGAATATTACATACATATGACTTTTACATGAATGAAAATAAACACTCTCATCTCACATAAAGCCCCCGGCTATTCGATCGCGACAATCCTGCATCATATCTCAGCAACACATAATATCTCATATCATCAACGTAAGCAAGTATGCGTATCCTGATTGTCATTGATGTATAGCAACGAAGCCGGCGATACACCACATACAACGTTTACGGTCGCAGAAAAGAAAGTGAAAAACAACAATTGTAATCACAGAAATCTAGACGATGTTTAACGTTTCGATCGAATCAACATACACCCACATTTTAACCTAAGAGCTCAACACTTGAGCAATGTTACATGTACCCAAAATCGTGCCACAGTGACTATGGTCCAGCCGTAGAAGGAGTTAACCAACGCCTCGCCTATGACACCACGGAACTACGGCAAACCTGAAGGTTCGATCGCGGTTCCGTGGGCCTAGAATCGAGTTAAGGCTATTATAATCTTCTAGAGGGCCCATAGGAACACTTGCACGACTATTGAATAGAAAGATAACTTAGGAAAAACACAACACTTGGAAATTTCAGCAGGGTCAAGAAGTGGGGTGTTGACGTTCGTTCGAACTACTAAAAATAGTCTAGGTTACCAATTTAGTGTTAAAAAATACGACTTCAAAGTACCACGAGTTAGCCCCAAGTCTAAACAATCATCACATGAAAATTGGGCTAACCAAACAATACCAAAAAACCCAAAATGAACCCAAAAGAGCATTGGAGCAATACATACAGGTGGGGTTCTGAGGCATGGGGGCCGGCCTGCTCAGATTTAGAGGGGGTGTGCTCGGCCAAAATCCGAGAACTCCCCTCCGTATTTCCCCAGTGTTCTTATAAAAGCCCAAATATGACTCTGTACCTATTTGAAAAATTTTTAGACGACTTTTAAAAAAATTTCCAGAGAGCATATCAAGGGTTCCGTAATATCGTATTTTCGTAGTTAGTTTCGATTTCGTATTTGTTATAACACCAAGTCCCGAATTCTAGCTTGGCTCTGATACTATTGTTAGGGTTCCCTAGCACCAACTTATGAGTATGGAGGTATCACACATGCCACTTTAAAATTTCTAGAGGTGCTAAGCAAACTAAGTATGGATCTTTAACTAGAATACTAGGGTAACATCATAAGAATCACATACAAAACTATTCTATCACTAAGTGAAAGGAATACAACCGTTGTAGTCCTCTTTGTAGTGACTCCTAGGATCGTTGAGAGTTGGAAAAGCTTGAAAGTGAGCTCCTTTGTCCACGATGATCCACCCGAAGTCCACTTAGTCCAAGCTCCTAGCTTCAAATGATAAAACAAGATGATGAAGCTAAACACTCTAAACTAATTGGCTAGATTAGAGTAGAATGATGAGGTGGTATGTTTTCTATAATCAAAACCCTTTCTTTTTAACTCTCTCTCACTTTGGAAAATTTAAGAGAGCAAGGAGGAAGAAGATGATAATGACAAAAGCTTTTGATAATGATAAAGCTTGATGAATAATAGAAAAGATAAGTATATATATTTTCTACTCTTCATCTCAAACTATGGTTACATAATATAGATATTGTTGCACTTGAGTTAAAAGACAAAAGGAAAATTAACTCATGGTTAAAAAGTGGGTGAACAAAGGTTAGTTCCAAGAAAAGTGTAGAAGATAACCATAGATTAATCTTTTTCTTTTCTTTTGTTTTAAAACAAATACAAATATATATCCATATATTATATAACCATGTAAGTCATATATTGCCACCAAAGTTGTATCAACAACCATGATACTTTGCATGTATGTTTCTATGCACATCAACATGTGCATACATGCACTGTTGGAGATAGTGCCCCCAGAGTCAATTATTGGATCACATGCACGTAATTGCAATGATTGAGTGAGGACCTATCCCAGTAGGACAGTCATACTTGAGATGATAGTATGCTATTTGGTTATCTCTATCATCGTGTACTGCTTTAGGTGACCTTACAGGTCACTATTGCGCGTTGATAGAGTCCTTAGGATTCTTGCTTGACTGCCAGCAGTATGATGGCGATCATGTACATGGGAGCTATGGTCTATAAGCACATCCTTAAAAGGTCCCTAGTCGTGGGAGTTTTCGAGACAGGGCATCGATACTCCAGAGTAGACTAGTGTATACAGTCGAGACCCCGACGAGGGGCAGTGGCTGGTCTCACAAGCCACTGGTGTCAGTTGGTTCACCTAAGATGTATACCGGTGCTCATTGGGTTATGAGTACACCAGACAGGAATCGCCGGGAACATGCTAGTTGGTCTTATACCTGATGTCAGATAGCAGTTCCCTGGTGACATGTGTACAGGTTAGTTCATCGACCTGGGATCGTCATTTGTCTCGTGTGAGTTCCCATTGTACTTTGATTACTACCCTACCACGGCTCAAAGGAGTCGTGCAAACATGTTTTAGTTTGGTACAGTCCCGAGCCACATGGAGGCAGTGAGCGGATCTGCAGGGGTTCGTCTCTCCCGGTATTGGGGGTGAGGTAGCGCTGTGTCTAGGAGAGCCATTACACAAAGCTCTCGACCGAGGAAGGAGATTTACTGGTAGGTATTCCAGTAGTATCTCAGGGTGTTCGGGGCTGCACTCCGATACGACTTGTACCGCTTTTGGGGGTCTGACTTTTACCAACCCCCTAGGCCCACCATGCGATGCTCATAGACGACGGACCGGACTGTACGGATATTGTCACTGACAGGCTCAGTAGGGTGTCAGGATGAGTTCGCTCATCGACGTCCCTTTTGGTCAATACCTGGTAGCCCGTTACGTATGGCTAATACCTCTGACGTGCTTGTGGTTAAATCCACAGCCAAAGTGTTGACGAGTCTTTAGAGTCCCCCAAAGACCGTTTCTCAAGTTTCGGGCGAAACGCAGTAGAGGCCGTATGGAGATATGGCAGGGTTCGATCAGATACATGCGGTATTGCACGTATCATAATCGGATGGATAATACTAGCGGGCTTTGGTTTAAGCCGGATCCTAGTATTGTACAGTGTAGATTTTGTCTCATTGCATTTGTATTCGGTCGGAATACAAATGCGGATATTTATATACAGTAGCGGGGTTTTCCTGTAATTTATTACGGGATCGTTTTTCTGAAGTTGCCAGTTTGCTTTCCGTTTCGGCCATTTTCCTTTGTTTCTTTCCTTGGCTGAAAATTGGTGGAGGAGGGCTTATTTGCAAATGTGCAAATTAGCATTGTGGTGGGTGGTCTTTGTATATTGTTGCTTCATGATAGCTCTTGTTTGACCTTGACTTCCTTTGGTTCATGATTGCTTGACTTTGTGATGAGATGGTTGTTTATGAGTGTGGATTTTTTTTTGTGATCATGATATTTCATCATCACCTTTTCTCACTCTTGCATCATGATTGATTCACTCCCTCCCTCACTCTCAATCATGGATGGCCGGCCACATTTTAGTGGTGGGGAGAGAACTCATTTTGTGTGTGGGAAATTTGTTACTCTGATTTTTGGCTTGCTACTAAATTCCACACCTCCCTCTAAAGTTCATAATTCCTCGACCAATACATGGCAACTTCAAACCCCATAAGACAAAGAGCACTACACTTATTCTACAACAATTCTTGGATACGTCGACTCGCCAACTTCGTGCCCGAGTTGCCTCGATCCAGAGGCAGGAGCCCGTAAAAGAACCCGGCGAAGTGGTGCCCTTCCGACAAGGAGATGAAGACCGGAGATTCCGTGGGGAGATCGGGACGACGACGAGAAGACCGAAGGACACGGATCGCTCGGTATATCTCTCTACCCGTTCTTTAGTTAGCTAGGATTAGATTAATGGCCCGATCCGGGTTTATGGTCCGCGGTGGCGCCGGTTTATAAAGTTAAGAAAAATTTTTGATTCCGCATTTTGGCCTCGTATAGACGGCCGGGGCGCCGCCGTGCACCAACATGGTATCAGAACCACGCCATTAACCTAGTCTAGCTTGCTCTAGTATGTTTAAAGCTTCAATCGAACAAATATTCCAAAACCTCTTTTTCAAAACATCAGTTCTCTGTCGAAATTTTTTTGGCTCCAAAATTTTTCAGTACATTGCAGAAACACATGAAGGCGATTCTAAGAGTTCTGCAAAAATTTGGTGGCTTATTCCACCGCGGAACCACGGCCAAACCCATGCTTTGGCCGCGGTTCCGTGGCCATAATGATTCCTTACTGCACCAAATTTTTCCAGAGGGTCTTGGACTTGGAAATAGGGTTTTTGGAATGTTCTGTTTGGGCCCAGATTTCTTTGAGTGCTACAGTTGTGCTTAGGGCCCACTTCGGGAATAATTTTAGTCGATCGAAAATTTTAAACATATTAGTTCACAGTATTTACATTATATCTGCGACCGTGAATATCATTTGATCGGTAAATCCTATCTAACTGCTATAGCCCTTTTAGACGGATTTGCGAACGTGACATTCATGTTGATGTTCTGTGTTGTGCTATGATGTTGCGGATTAGTCGTAGGGGATAGCCTGGATGCAATGGTAGTACAGTTTGGTTGTATATGTACATTTGATATTGCGGGGCGAGCATCCGACATGCGGACTGCCCTCATTGCCTGTTTGTATATTATTCTTTTGGGGCACGACCGGGCTGAGGTCGATGCACCCGTTGTATGTATATTTTACTTTATTTACTAGGATTACCCCAAGATGGGGTGCACGGATAGCCGGGTTCTAGAGGGCAACGAGCCAGCATCTCATGGCTTTGAGACGGAGGGGGCTTCACTTTAGAATTGGCGGGCTATTCGCCGCAATCGTAGGGGGTACAGGTTGACCCAAGGAGGGGTGCCCAAGTTACCGGATTCCGTGAAGTGCCGGGTGGTCCATTCACGTTGCTGAAGGGGGCTGCCTCGCTTCAGGTTTTGGCGGGTAACTTGTCGCGCCCGTAGGGGTCTAGGATTTCATTGCACAGGCTATCCACACGACCTGGGGAACGTCGGGTTTCAGTAGCGGCTCTGTGAAACCCGGGGATCCCAGATATCTGTATTGTTCTGTGATGCTTATTACATTTCTGTGATGTTGCATTTTATCACACCTTGAGAGAAATATTATATATTGATATATATACTAGTAGATGTTGTATATGTTTTGCATCCGCACTAGTCCAGTCCTCGGTCTGTCGTTAGTTAAGTAACCTAACGAGTAATGACGGGACCCAGTGGCGAATGAGGATGGCATATACGTACATCATTATTTTTGTTCTTTATTGGTGTGATCAATTGATGGGACTGCATTGATTCAGATCAATGCAAGCTAAACAAACCTATTCTGATGTTGTTGGAACAATTTTTCAAAAAGCTGTTATTGCAAGGACGTCCACTTTTGTTTAGCACAGTGGTATTCGGTTATGAATATCCAGCACCTCAGTCGACGAGGCAAGGGCCGAGATCCCTTCACCGGGAGTGACCCCTTGGACAGAAGTTTGCGTCAGGGTAATAACTTCACTATAGCCGAATACTTCTGCTTTGCATTGCGGTATTCAGTTGGAATATCCTGCACCTCATTCTACAGGAAAAGAGCCGACATCCCTTCAACGGGAGTGACCTCTTTAGCAAAGGTTTTTGCCACTATATTTTTATAAAAAGTTATCCAGTTCCTTCAACGATATCAAGTTCATTACGGTAAAAGGTTTTTCGCCAAAAACCATCCGTAGCCCTCCGTCATTTCAAATTAGTATTGCTTAGTATTTGTGCTGCGTATTTCGTTCTCAGCCGAGGCGTAGTGTGCAGTAGCTCTGTAATGCTTTTCTGTCTTATGGATATGTGATTGGTTAGGACAGTCGTACGGTCATTTTGGCTCAGTCAAGGACTCGTGCGGGTGGGTCTAATGCAATCAAGATAATGATGGGTTGAACTTGACTAGGATCCTTTGATATGTTGGCTCAGTCAAGGTCGCTTGGGTCCTAGGGGTAAAAATCATATCGGGAGTTTCTAAAGAAACTGAAACTTGCCAGGCATGCGCATACCATCTGGAGTGTGGTGACGTAAGTGGATTCTGTCACGTTATCATGCAATGATAGTTGGATCCCGATTCCCACTGATGAGTTGGTTTACTCCTCGGGTGATCCCGACTAATTCTTCTTTCAGGTTTGGAGGAGAATTTGACGTTACAGTAGGGGGTTTCCTAATTAGATAAAGTAATAATCATTCTGATCTAGGTTAGAGTGCACGCTGAGTGTTTCTTTTCTCTCTCCCTTTGGCAGCGACCATGACCCGACCCCTGACTATGACTCAGTGACCAAGATTAACCGAACTTTCTTAAAACACTGGCTTTTGGATTGTCAGAGTTGCATACCTCATTGCCACTCCTACTTTTACCCTTTTCTCCAGAACACCCCGTTTTATTACAAACGTCCACTTCCATTGGATAAAACCATCGTATGGTTATATACGAACTCGAAGGAATTTATTCGAGAATGATTTCCGGTTCTGGAGAAAACGAATAGGACTATTCAGTTGTCTTTTCCTTTTACCTTCTCTCAGGTTGCGAGTACTCCTTGGTTTTGGAGATAGTACACCTATTACGCAAATTGGATAGTCTTCTTCCAAACCTTAGGCTGGTGCCGAATGGTGGGGGATGAAGAAAACCAATTAGCATAACGATGGTGTATAGAAGGTATTAAGTAAAGACATATCAAGGTATTAGTAATAGGGAAAAGTAAATTGCGACTGCTGTTCACGACCAAACCAAGTATTTCTTCGCCAATCCTAAATCACCTTTGTATTTCTCCAGAACACTCCGTATCACTTCGAAGATCCACAGTTTATTGGATACTCCATCGTATGGTTATATACGAACTCGAAAGGAACTTGTTCCAGTTCGGGGATGGATTCTGGTTCAGAAGAAATAGGAATAAGATTTATTCGGTTGTCTTTTATCTTCACCTTTTCTCACATTGTGAGTGCTCCTAGGATTAGGACAGTACACCCATTATGCTTATTGGATAGTCTTCTTCCAAACCATAGGCTGGTGCCGAACGGTAGGGAAGGAAGAAAACTATTTAGCCTAAGAGGGTGTAAAGAAGGTAATGAGTAAAGACATATAAAGGGATTTGGAGAGATGGCAAAGAATTATACGGTTACAGTTGTGAATCTGATAATGGAAGAGGCATTACTAGGAATACCCGGATACCCCATCGAAACATTTCAATGTTTCAGTTTCACTGTGTAGTGTTAAAAGGAAAACTGATTTCCCAATTAGACCCTTGCTCCAGGGTATGTATTTACCATGTATGATTCTCACATCTGTATGGTTTTACAGATGATGAGTGCGAGTAAGGTACTGCGAATTAGGTGATTATCCTCATTATATCGGAATTCGTTGTAATTGGTGATATTTGAGGAAATCGCATGGGTTGTTTGTGTAAGTCGATGTAGTACACCCCAGTACTTGTGGGGAGGCGGAATTTTCAAAAACGATCATGTTTAAAGAACGAACATCGACTAACCGCTTGAATCGAAGCTAAACTATAAATAACCGTACACAAAGAGTTTCTTATCAATTGTGTTTAGGGATTATACCTAATGAAACCGGTCCTTCGTCTTGTGTCCTCCTTTGTTCTCCTCGACCTTCTCTAGGTAGTAGACGATCCACCCGAGAGCAAAACACCAAGCTACACCTCTAACTTGAGGTAACTAATCTACTTTGATTGCTAATCAAAGAAGAAAGGATGATATAGAGTGAATGTAATGGATGTTTAAGTCTAACTAATCCTTTGATCTCAACACATGAGGATTAAGGATTAGGGTTTGAAGATGAGAGCTTGAGGAGAGAGAATGTGAGATGAGTGAATGAGATGAGATTGAGTGTATCATAATATATTATGAAGCATTCTTATTTTAGAATAATGAATAATAGAAATGAATAAGCATGCTTCATAAATGAAAAGAGGTGATTCATTAACATGAGTCATTAAGCATTTATGGTGCATTAATGACCATGATGAATCACCCTCATGACTCACTAATCTTATCCAAAGCTTATGTCACCTTAACCTCCTTAGTCACATCTTCTAGAAGCTTCTCGTACAATTACGAGAACGCCCCTCCAATCCGCAAAAATACGGAAAAACTTTTAGACTGTAAAATCCAATAACCGGATACCAGTAACTGGCTTAAACCAAAGCCGACTGGTAAAAACTGTCCGAAAGTCGTACGTGCGTAAACGCACGTATGCGTCCGAACCCTTTGTCGCAAAACCATGCGACCTCTATATCGTTTCGCCTGGAGTAGGAAACTCTCTGTGTGGGACTCTAGAGACTCGACTACTACGCTGGCAGTGGGTTTAACCACAGACCGCAAGCGGCACTAGCTGTACGTAACGGTCCCCAGGTAGTTGTCGATAAGAAGGCCGATGAGAAAACCCATCCGAACTCCTACTGAGTCTGATGTGACAATCTCCATACAGTCCGGTCCGTTCTTCCAAGACTATCACATATCGGGCCTAGGGGGGCGGCAAGCGTCAGTCCCCTAATAGCGGTATAAGTCGTGTCGGAGGGAAGCCCATTACACCCTGAGAAACTACTGGAACCTACCAGCAAATCTCGCTTGCCCTGGCCAGGGACTTTGCGTAATGGCTCTCTGACACAGCACGATATCTACTCCCAATACCGGGAGGGACGAATCCTGTCTAACCGCCACTGCCTCCAAGTGCTCGGGACTGCACCCAACTGCTACCTGTTTGCACGACTCCTTTGAGCCGTGGTAGGGTAGTGGGACACACTCGAGGCGAAGTAGCAGTGTCAAGTCTGCGGACTATGCTGTACTCATGTCACCTGGGAACTGCTCACTGACGACTGGTATCAAACCAATCAACAGTTCCCTGTGAGTCCTGTCCGGTGTACCCGTAACCTAACGAGCACCTGCATACTATCTCCAGTACGACGTACTGACGGCTGTGGGACAGACCATCTCCCCAACTGGGATGAGAAGCGTACACACTAGTCTACTCCGGAGTATCGATGCTCTGTCTCGACAATCCACGACCAGGGACCTGAATAAGGATGTGCTTGTAGACTACCCAGCCCCCACTAGTGTGACTGCCATCACAACGCTGGTAGACAAGCAAGATCCCAAGAGCTCTATCAATACGTACACTCACATATTAAGATAGAAAAACCAAGTAGCATACTACCATGTTTAGCAAGACTGTTATATACATGTGAATATCCCAAGCTTCCATTAAGTAATATACAAATTAGTATGATACAGTAATGGCCTTCTAGGGCATAAACACTAACAATCTCCCACTTGCACTAGGGCCATGTACTGGCATATCGTAGACCAATGATCTCGAGTAGCCTCTCGAACTGAATCTGAGGAAGGGCCTTCGTGAATGGATCAGCATTGTTCTCTTCTGAAGCAACTCTCCGAACCTCGATCTCCTGACGATCAATGATCTCCCTGATCAGGTGATACCGCCTCAAGATGTGTCTGGACTTCTGATGGGACCTTGGTTCCTTCGCTAAAGCTATAGCTCCGTTGTTGTCGCAATACAGAGGTATTGGATCAACTATGGTAGGAACCACCTGAAGTTCTGTTAGGAACTTCTTCATCCAGACTGCTTCTTTTGCGGCATCGCAAGCAGCTATATACTCCGCTTCCATCGTCGAGTCAGCAACGGTGTCCTGCTTGGAGCTCCTCCAGCACACCGCCCCTCCATTGAGGGTAAAGACATAACCCGACATGGACTTGGAATCGTCCTTATCACTCTGGAAGCCGGAATCAGCAAAGGCCTCCAACCTGAGGTCTTTTCCGCCGTAAACCAAGAACATCTCCTTAGTCCTCCTCAGGTACTTGAGAATGTTCTTTACTGCTATCCAGTGTTTCTCCCCTGGGTCTGACTGATACCGGCTTACCACGCTCAGTGCGTAAGCTACATCTGGTCTGGTACACAACATCGCATACATTATAGAGCCTACCGCAGAAGCGTAGGGTATAATAGACATGCGTTCCCTTTCCAAATCAGTCTTGGGAGACATCTCTTTGGAGAGGGTGATTCCGTGACAAGCCGGTAGGTTACCGCGCTTAGAATCTTCCATACTGAATCTTTTCAGTACAGTGTCGATATACCTGGACTGCGAAAGTCCCAACATCCTCTTGGATCTATCACAATAGATCCGGATCCCCAGAATGTAAGAGGCATCACCCAGGTCTTTCATGGAGAACCTATGTGACAAGAATCCTTTGACAGATTGTAGCATAGGAATGGCATTTCCTATCAATAGAATGTCATCCACGTACAAGACGAGGAATACGGCACTTCTTGCTACAACTTTACTATATATGCACGGCTCATCTGGATTTTTGATAAAGTCATATTCTTTGACTGTCTCATCAAAACAGATGTTCCAACTCCGCGATGCCTGCTTTAGTCCATAAATGGACTTAAGCAGCTTGCATACTTTCCCGCTGCTCCCACTCTTATTGAAACCCTCTGGCTGATCCATATAGACGCTCTCTTCTAAATTTCCATTCAGAAAAGCCGTCTTTACGTCCATCTGCCAGATTTCATAATCATGGAAGGCAGCAATAGCAAGAAGGACCCGAATGGATTTGAGCATAGCCACTGGAGAAAAAGTTTCGTCATAGTCCAAACCAGGTCTTTGACGAAAATCCTTTGCAACAAGTCTAGCCTTATAGGTTTCCACCTGTCCATCTACACCAATCTTTTTCTTGAAGATCCATTTGCATCCTATGGGTTTTACCCCATCTGGAGAAAAGTCCAAAGTCCATACTTTGTTGGTGTACATGGACTCCATTTCGGTCCGCATTGCATCTAGCCATCGTACCGAGTCGCCGCTCTGGATGGCCTTCTGGAAGTCATTAGGTTCATCATCTTCTATGATTCAATCCTCTCTATCCCCGTCTATGAGAAAACCGTAGTATCTCTCAGGCGGATGAGACGCCCTACTACTCCTGCGGAGGGGTGCGGGAATATTCTGTTCTTCTTGAACTTCCGGTTCTACCAAACTTTCAGTAGCAGTTTGTGGTTCTGGAATTTCTTCCAGTTCTATTTCGCTCCCACTTGATTCCTTTTCTAAAAACTGATGTTCTAGAAAATGGGCATTACGAGAAACAAATACCTTTTGTTCCTCTGCGTAATAGAATAGATATCCCCTGGAGTGCTTTGGATATCCAACAAACAAACACTTTACTGATCGTGCCTCGAGCTTGTCCACATGCTGCTTTTTAACAAAAGCTGGACATCCCCAAATCTTTATATACTGTAGATGGGGTTTCTTCCCGCTCCACATCTGATATGGAGTGGTAGGCACAGTCTTGGTAGGTACCATGTTCAAAAGATATGCCGCTGATTCTAGCGCATGACCCCAGAAAGATCGCGGTAACTCAGCATTACTCATCATGGATCGTACCATATCCAATAGGGTTCGATTCCGTCTCTCCGATACACCGTTATGCTGTGGAGTGTAAGGAGGAGTAAGCTGAGAGAGAATTCCTTTATCTTTTAGGTAACCTAGGAACTCGGCACTTAAGTATTCACCACCTCGATCAGATCTAAGTGTCTTTATACTTTTGCCGGTTTGGTTTTCTACATCATTCTTATACTCTTGGAATTTCTCAAAAGCCTCGGATTTATGTTTCATCAGATAAATGAATCCGTATCTTGAGTAATCATCCGTGAAAGTAATGAAATAGGAAAAACCACCTCTCGCATGTGTAGACATTGGACCGCATACATCGCTGTGTATGAGTCCTAAGAGCTCGCTCGCTCTTACTCCTTGTCCAGTAAATGGAGTCTTTGTCATCTTTCCTTTGAGACAGGATTGACAAGTGTCATAAGTTTGATATTCGAACGAGTCCAAATATCCTTCTCTATGCAACTTAGTCAACCTTCTCTCATTGATGTGACCCAGTCTACAATGCCATAAGAAAGCTTTATTCAAATCTGGAGACTTTCTTTTTAGTGTGTTCTGGACATTGAAAATTTGGAGTTGGTTTAAAACATATATGCCGTTATTTAATGTACCGGACCCAATCAAACCATGATTAAGGTGGATGTTGACAACATCTCTTACAAACGTGAAATCATAACCTTTATTTGATAACAAGGAAACTGATATGATATTACACGTTAAGCTTGGTACAAAATAACAGTTATGTAAAACCAAAATGTGTCCACTCGTCAATCCTAGGTGATAGTCCCCTACGGACGCAGCTCCCACGCTAGCTCCGTTAGCAACCTTTAGGGTCATATCGCCTTCCTTCAGCACACTACGGTTTCTCAGTGTCTGAAATGAATTGCAAATATGAGATCCTGATCCGGTATCCAATACCCAGGAAGTAGAGTTGATCGACAGACAATTCTCAATTACAAACACACCTGAAGTCGAAGCCACAGCTTGCTTCGGTTCCTGGTTCTTGGCGTTCCACGCCTTGCAATCCTTCTTCCAGTGCCCTTTCCTGTGACAATGGAAGCACTCATCCTGGCCAACTATCGGTACTGCAGTCTTTTTCTTTCCCTTCCCTCTCACCTTACTAACACCTCCTCTAGGTTTGGGTGCGGCCTTCTTCTTCCTTCCTTTGGCCCTAGCCTTGGACCCGGAAGAAGATGAACCGCCAACAAACATAGCGGGTGTTTCCCTTGCCATCTGCAAGGTGCCCTCTGCACTCCTTAACATGTTCAGGAGTTCCGCAAATTCAACTTCTTTTCCTTGAAGATTGAAGTTGAGGATAAACTGGGCGTAGGTGGGAGGAAGGGACTGGAGAATAAGGTCTGTATAGAGCTCATTATCCAAAGTCGTCCCAAGGTCTGCGAGCTCTTCAATGTAGCCGATCATCTTTAGGACATGTTCTCCTACCGATGACCCGACAGCCAACCTCGCTCGAAACAAGTTCTTAGAGGTCTCGTATCTTGCTATACGAGATTGCTCTCCATAAAGTTCCTTTGTATGGAGAAATATGCCATCTAGGGACATATCCTCGTGCCTCCTCTAATGTTCATTGTTCATCGAGGCAAGCACGATGCACTTGGCTCTCGCGCAATCTAAATCCCAGGTTTTGCGGATTTCCTTATCCGCATTGCTGGATTTGGGACCAGGGACAGCAGGTGCCGTAGCGGTGAGGACGTACCCCAGTTTGTCATAGGTCAAAGCCATTTTGACATTCCACAGCCAATCTTTATAGTTTGGCCCCGTCAGTATATTTTTTTCTAAAAGTAACTTAAGTCCAGTCATTTTCAGGGTCGCTGCAATTAGGAGAGAGAGAAGAAAACTCTTTAGCATGATGCTCTTGCAAGTTTAGAGTGGTTTTTAGTTTATCTAAACTGGATGGCTCCCACTGTTTCTCGAATCCTTTCTCAAACCATAAAAGAAGAATTAGTCAAGACTATTCTCACCGTACAATACTTGCTTAACCGTTCAGCCAGGCTGGTGTCGGTACTTCGAGGGAGGTTTTCCAACGCTTTCGCGAAGTTCCTTAATTAAATAACCTCTTTTCTCTGGGGGCGTAACCCCGCTGACACTTTTCTGGACACCTACTAGGTTTATAGCATTGATCGTTAAGTGACGAATATCCTGATAAGTATCATATACTCACAGTAGGATCGGGATCCAAATATCATCGTCTGATAATGTTGTAGGAATGCTACCAACATTCATCAAACTCAAAATGGTATGCATCTCTTTGCAAATTTCAGTTTCTTTAGAAATTCCTGATATAAGTTTTTGCCCCATGCTCTTATGACCTTGGCGTTAGGTCAAAATGTCATAAGTCACATGTCAAGTTCTACCCATCATTATCTTGTCAATTTGAACCCATCCGTTTATATCCTTGACGTTCGGCCAAAATGATAATACGACTGTCCCAAATTAACTCATCTATCTATGCAACAAATGAATATCCAGCAGCTACCAAACACTATGCCTTGGCGTTAGGTCAAAATACATAGCTTGAATACTACTGAATACCCAGATGAAATGACGGAGGGCTACGACTGGTTTTGGCGAAACCGTGAACGTAGTGAACTTGATATAACCGAAGGAACCTAATAGCTTTTAAAAGGAGTGGTTAAATCTCCGCATTTAAAAATATCTGTTTTAAAAATAACCGAGTGGTTTCTTTTAAATTGTTCCAACGATTAAAACTTTGGTTTATTTTTCTTTGCATTATAGATAATGCGTCCCATCATTAACCTATCATTGCAGAAAACAACGAGAAAACAACGTCCTCTTATGCCATCCGCATTCGCCACGGGGTCCCATCATCACTCGTTAGGTTACTTAACTAACGACAGAGCGGGGGCTGGGCTAGTGCGGGTGTAAAACATAAGTGACGTCTAAATAGTGCTAGTTATATGTATGCCCTAGAGGCCATTACTGTACATAGGATGTATATTGTAGTGGATGTTGGGACATATATAGGGAGGACTTTCTTGCTCGACATGATAGTATGCTATCTGGTTGCTCTTTACCTTAACGTATACTCTTACTGTCTCTCTGTTACATGTTGGTAAAGCCCTTAGGATGTGTACTTGACTACCTGGACTGTGATGCGGATCATACTAGTGGGGACATGGTAGTCCATAAGTACATCCTTCAAAGTCCCTAGTCGTGGGTGTATCGAGACGGGGCATCGATATACCAGAGTAGACTAGCGCATACCTTCTCGACCCATACAGATGGGCGATGGATGATCCCATATCCATTGGTGTTTGACATCGGAGATGATATACGGGTGCTCAGTAGAGACTGGGTACACTGGACGGACTCGCCGAGAACTCCCAGATGGTATTATACCTCACGTCAGATGGCAGTTCTCTGGTGACACTGGTACAGAGTAGTCTGTTGACCCGAGATCGTCATAGAGTCTTGTGTGGTTCCCACTGTGCTTTGATTTCCATCTTACCACGTCCAAGAGGGCGTGCAAAACGGTGGTTTTTGGGTACAGTCCCGAGTCACATGGAGGAAATGAGCGATAGGAGGGGATTCGTCTCTCCCGGTATAGGGAGTTGATGTTGCGCTGTGTTCGATTGGCTATAACAGGAAATCCCTGGCCAGGGTTGCTGAGATTTACTGGTAAGTGTTACCAGTAGTTTCTCGAAGAGTTATAGACCTCGTATCGACACGACTTATCGAGCTATTGGGGTCTGACGTTTACCACCCCTAGGCGAGATATACGACATATCAGACGATCAGACCGGACTGTACGGTAGTGTTACTGGTCGGATTCACTGGAGTGTGAGCGGGCTTGCTCGTCGATCTTCAGATCGCTCAATACCCGGGTGGCCATTACGTTTAGCAGACCGCTTGCGGCTTGTGGGTGTTTGATATGATCATCATCTGCTGCCGGCGTATTGACGAGTCTTTAGAGTCCTACACAGAGGTTTCCTGGCTCAAGCGAAACGAAATAGGAGCGCATATGAGATATGTGCGGGACCGAGAATAATACCAGTATGTGATACTGTATTTGATTCTCGCGATGTGACATTGATCGGTTATATCCGATATAGCCGGGTTATCGGATCAAGTGTTGATTCGATAAGTTGTTACTAAAGATACCAGTCGGTTTTGTGCGACATGACCGGATCATTGAATCAAGTGTTGATTTAATGATTTAATGCATAATTATATATTTGATATATTACTTTGCATTAACTAGTATCGGTTCACTTTAAAATGGATTTTCTCACTCGGGTGTGCGCATTGCATATGCGATATGATTTTGTGCACTTGCTTGTATCATGTTTGATGATGCATGCCTAACTTGGTTAAGTGTAAAGAATGAACCATGGTAATGAATGGGTTAGGGTTTTGATTTTTATTTATTCATTTATCTTTCTTATTTATTCTTTTTGGAAAAAGGAAAAAGAAAGATAAATGGTGGCTTTTTTGGATTTAGTTGAAGTTTCTTGAACTTTGACTAAGTCTTCATTCTTATCCTATACTTAACCCTAACCATTTTAACTAACCTAAGTTAATTCTCTACACTTAACTAGAGTTAAAAGTATGATAAGAATTTTTTTCTTTTCTATTTTAATGAATCTTATCATATCATATTCTTCTTCTTCTTCCATTCTTCAAGTGAAGAAAAAGCAAGCTCCATCAATGGTGATTGATGGAAACAAGTGAGAAATCCAAAACTAAAGTCTACCCACTTCCTATTTCTTCATCCTCTACCTCTTGCCAAGTAGTAGAGTGTGTTCTCTTCACAAGTTTTTGGACTTGGTGAAGTCGGAGCTTGATTTAGCGATGCCTCGACGTAGATCATCTTCGGCACGTCATCGATCCGTAGTTTAGGGTTTCCGGCACCTAGAATTTTTTAATTTGGCATGTTCGATGCCTTGAGAGACCTCACTATAGTGCCTAGGAACCCTACAGTGGTATCAGAGCCTAGCTAGAGCCTTAGGCGAAGTCCAGACGGAAATTGAAGTCCGAACGAACCCGAAAACCCAAACCTAACATGCTCTCTGTCCAGATTTTAAAATTGTGGATTTTTCAAGATTAAAAATATCCAGAAAATCAAGCAGGGTTTTCTAGGAATTACTGTAAATTTCGTGGACCTGATTCAACTTTACCACCGCTCTTCCGCGGCACGAGCATGGCTCGTGCGGCTGAAGCGCGGCCGGTTTGTCGTTTTGTGAGGTATTGTTTGCACAGTAATTCTCAGTATTCTGTTCTGGTTTTCCTGGGATATTTTAATATTTATTATACAGTTGAATTTTCAGAGGTGGTTTTGGGGTTTCGGAGTTTCGATCGGAATATCAAATTTTGTCTGTGTGGCTTTCCGGATAAATTTTAGAATATGTTAAAAAGTTCGACCGGATATAAATACCCAATTTTTCCCCTGTCGGGAAATTTCCAAGTGTTGGATTTTTCCGAAGTTTAACGGCGTTCTAAGTAGTGCAAGTAACGCGATGGACCCTCTAGAAGACAACAAACCTTAACTCGATTATGTGACCGTCTTGAACTGCCCTTTGAACCTTCGGGTTTGGGGTAGTACGGCGTGCCACATGTGAGGCGTTGGCTTGACCCTTCTACGGCTGGACCGTTGGTACTGAGGCACGAACTGAATGTTGTTAGACTTATTTCATGTGTTGATCTGTATCGGGAAAACTTGGGTGTTCGATTGTTCGATCGAAAAGTTTAACATTTTCTGTTTATCTGGAATGGGATACAATAATTGGAATTCACAATAGTTATATGATAACTGGATGAATGTTATAAACATAGCAGTTTAGTCTCACTTGATCGGTTGCCACGGAATTTTGATGCGATCAAAAGTCCGTTGCAATCACGTAGCGTACGCGGATATTCGCCGGTAAACTTAATAGACAGCTACACCCCATAGCCCCGACCAAGTGACTGTAGGAGAACCCCGTCGCCGAAAGCATCTGGTCTGGTGCTCGCGGTAGCGGTGTTCCGCCTTGGTGCACTTCGTCGACGGTATCGGGGGTGCGGCCGTCTACTGAAGTTTGCGACGAGCATTCGATCAGGATGTCGGGAATCTTGTTGAATTACCCGACTTGGTATTGAAAAGTGTTTTCGATTTTGAGACTAAAGTGCGGGGTTTATAATTGTTAGGCATGTGATGTCTAAGGAATTCATTTGGTCAGGCATGCGATATCTGAGGTGGTTGCGGATTCCAACTGTTGTAGTTTTACACTTTCTTTTCTGTGACCGTAAGTGTAATATGTGATATCGCCGGTTTCGTTGCTATATGCCAACGACAATTGGGATGCGCATATTTACTTACGTTGATGACATGTGATGTTATGTGTTGCTGGATATGTTATATTGGATCGTCGTGTTTGAATAGCCGGGGGTTTTTATGTGAGATGAGTGTTTTTCATTTTCATTCATGTAAAAACTTGTATGTAATATTCTTTTATTGGGGCGCTTCCAGGTAGCGGAAGTAGTCACCGTTTGTATATTATTTACTTTTCCGCACTAGGATAGACCCAAGGAGGAGGGCACAAGTAACCGGGTTCTGGAGTCCAGTGGGAGACCAACTCGAGGAGTCGAGTCCGGGTCTCCTAACCCTAGAATTGGTAGGGTTGCTTGCCGCTCTCGTAGGGGTCTAGGGGTGTGGGTTTGGCTATTCATCACGACCGTGGAATCCGTGTTTTATACTGGCTCGTATTGAAAACACGGACGTCCTAGTATATCCAATATTTCATATGTTACTTCTGCTGCGATATCTGTGATGTGATCATGTGATGTTCTTTTATAGATACAGTATATAGTATATATGGTATATTATATAGACGTTACTTATGTTTTACACCCGCGCTAGCCCTGCCCCGCTCTGTCGTTAGTTACCTAACCTAACGGTGCACGAGGGGACATCGAGGCGAATGCGGATGGCATAAGTGTACGTCGTATTTATCTGTGATGTTTAGGTACTTAAATGATGGGACTTCATTAATGTGATTAATGAAATTAAAAGAAACCTAAGATGTTGTAGAATCGAATTTCAAAATAAAACAGGTAGCTACAGTTCTTGCTTTGCACAGCGGTATATGCGATATATCCTGCACCTTATTCGATATGGAAAGGACCGAGATCCCTTCACCGGGAGTGACTCCTTTAGCAATAACTGGCAGATGCTACACCCTCGGTTTGTCTTTTGATTGCTTTTAAGAGTTTTTGCTTTGCACAGTGATATATGTGATATATCCTGCACCTCATTCGACGAGGAAAGGACCGACGATCCCTTCACCGGGAGTGACTCCTTTAGCAAAACTAGAAAAGCCTCAAAAACACTCCATTTCAAAATTCATTCGATCCTACAACAATATCAAGTTCATTACGCAATAGGTTTTCAGAAAAACCTGTCGTAGCCCTCCGTCATTTCAGATAAGTCCTAGTTAGTATTCGTGCTACGTTTGTTGACTATGTTAAGGCGTAGTGTGCGGTAGCTAATTAGTGCTTATCTGCATAAGCATATGATGTGATTGGATTAGGGTAGTCGTGCGACTTTGTTGACTATGTTAAGGGTCGTGCGGGTGGGTTTAATTCAATCGGGAAATGACGGGCTAAACTTGACTAGCACTTATGATTTGTTGACTATGTTAAGGTCATATAGCTGCTAGGGGCAAAATATTATCGGGAATTTCAAGTGTTGAGATTTGCAATGAGATTGCATACCTTCTATGAGATAGTTGGATCCCGATACCCGCTGCGAGTAAGAGTTACTCTTGGGAGAGTTTTATACATTACAATTAGCCGATCAAGTAGGTGTCTAGAAAGGTGTTAACGAGGTTACGCCTCTGGGAAAACGAGGTTTACATTAATTAGGTTCGTGCGAAAGCACGGGGGACCTCCCTCAAAGTACCGACACTGGCCTGGCAGAAAGATTGGCGAACTTGTAGTGTGTAATTAATCCCGGCTAGTCTTTCCTTTTAGGGTTTGAAGGAAGATTTGATAAAAAGCAGTGGGAGCCATCCTGATTAGATAAAATAAAAACCAATCTATTCTTGACAGAGCGCACGCTGAGTGTTTTCTTCTCTCTCTCTCCTGGTAGCGACCATATCACGCCTTAATCAAGATAATAATACGGAATATTGACCGAACCAGCTTGTTATACTGAGCTGGGGAACGTTGGTCCCGCTCCAACTTATAATTGTTATAAGACAGAGCAGGAAATTGGGGAATACCATATTTCCCGTGCCGCCCAAACGAAGAGAGTGCATACTGATGCATCATCTTCGGGTGTGTTCATTATACAGAACTGTTTCTCAGTATCCTCCGCATCCTTGGTATATGATACCGGATCAGGATCCCAGATATGTAAGATGTTACATAGGGCTACAAAAGGGTAGAAAAACTGAGAACGGGTGATAAGTTTCATGAGGCAGAAAACGGGGCAAGTGTTGCAGCCAAGTCTGTTGGTCACTGTCACCCTGTATTGTAATACATTGATTCTGAACGTATGTTATTAGATACCGAACCTGATATACAAAATCATATCTGTCTCTTTATTAGTAAAGAAACGATAATATTTTGTATAGTTGGATAATGTTTTGAACATTTCCTATATCAAAAGTTGATCGGTTCAGGCACGTTATCTAAAAGCATTGATGTTCTAAATCAAACTACAGTTCTTAGTATACGGAACACACACAAGAGGAAGAGTTCAGAAATGAACGAATTCTTCTTGAGGTATTGTAGACTAGGTCAGATCAATGTGACCCGATTGGCTAAAGTTACATGTAGATGCATATTTAAATCAGTTTGAATTTACATCTTATGAAACTTGCCAGTCATGTCACAAAGATAAGATGACCATAGCTCTGTTTATTGGAAACAGAGAAAGAGTTAGTGAACTCTTGGGATGATACATGTTGATGTATATAGGTCCCCTGTCTACACATGCCAGGAATGATTCTTTATACTTCATTACGTTCTCTGATGATCTCTTTAGATTCAGACATATGTTCTTGTTGAAACACAAGTCCGAACCTTTTGAGATATTCACAGAATATAAGTTAGAAGTAGAGAACCAAAATACGGGTATAAGTATTATGTCCTTTGATGTGATCAAGGAGGAGAATACTTGAGCACGGAATTCCTGGACTATTCTAAAGGAGAATGAGATTCTCTCTCAGCATTACTCCTCCGTATACACCATAGCACGATGGTATATCGGGGCGGAGCAATCACACCCTATTTGATATGGTGTGCTCTATGATGAGTACTACTGAGTTACCTATTTCCTTTTGGGAGTTATGCGCTTGAGAAGTTGCATACCTATTGAATAGGGTTTGAATCAAATCAGTTGCCTACCACTTCATATGTGATATGGAATGGGAAGAGCCCATCTCTTAAGTCAGTTAAGATTTGGGGTTGTCCGGCCTATGTCTAAAAGCAAAATCCGGACAAGCTCGAGGCAAGGTCTAGTTATGTAGAACTGGAAGTGTTCCAACTATACAAACTACAGCAGATGATTTGGTACAACCAGAGGATTCAGTAGATACTAACGAACCTCAGCCTCTCCGCCGATCTAGTAGGGTTCCTCACCCACCTGAGAGATATTTTGGTTTCTCTATGACAGTGGGAGCGAAGATTGCATCATGAGATGATGACCCAACTAGCTTCGAGCTGGCCATCAGGAGTAAGACTCTGTAAGAATGGCTGGATGCTTAGTGATCTGAGATGGAATCCTTATACACCAACAAAGTATGGACTTTAGTTGCTATATCTGAAGGGTTAAATCCCCATCAGGAGCAAGTAAATCTTGAGAAGATTACTTGGTGTACATGGAAAAGTTGAGACTTTCAAAGCTAGACCTGTTAAAGGTTTTCGTCATCAACCAGGCGTGGATAATGATGAAACCTTTTCCAATACCTATGCTTAAGTCCATCCAAATCCTACTTGCCGCGGCTACATGCCATGACTACGATATTTGGTGGTTGGGTGTCATGACTGCTTTTCTAAATGATGTTTTAGAAGAGTGCGTCTATAAGTACACAGCCAGAGGGCCTTGTAGACAGTGGGAGCAGCGGAAACGTATGCAAGATGTTTTATATGATAAAACAGGCATCGCGGAGTTGGAACGTCTGTTTTGATGTCTTAGTCAAAGAGTTTGACATCATCAAAATGGTAGATGAACCTTGTATAAACAAAAAGGTAGTAGGGAGTATGGTGGTGATCCTCGTAGAGTACGTGGATGACATACTCTTGATAAGAAAGGAGTTTCTTATGCTACGCTCGATCAATCTCCGTTTATCACAATGATTCTCCATATAGGATCAAAGTGATACCTCCTTAATCCTGAGTTTTGGATCTATGAGATAGATTTAATTGGATGTAAGGATTCTCACTAGTTGTAGTGAGATAGTATCAAGTGATCCTGGGGAGAATCACTGGAAGTGTTCCAGGGTGATAAAGACGACTGAATGTCAGTCGCAGGCATTGTCTTTACCCTCAGTAAAGGGACGGTATGTTGGAAGAGTTCCAAGCTAGATACCGTGACATACTAGACGATAAAGGCAGGATACATCGCTACTTAAGATGCTACCAAAGAGGTTGTTTGGATGTATATTAGTTCATGAGATGAACTTAGTTCCTACCATTGTGTGACAATGGAGTTGTGGCTTATGCCAGGAACCCCCGTCCCATCAGTGATCCAGACATATTCTAAGGCAGTATACCGGATCATGGAGATGGTTGATCTCCAAGGTGATCGAGGAAAGGAGAGCAGACTTAGAGGATAACGCAGCGGATCCACTCACGAAAGGCCTATTCCCAAAGAGAGACTTTTATGGGATGGTTGAGTATGAGATACCACAACCACTGCTACAGATGGCCCTAGTGCAAGTGGGAGATTGCTAGTTATATGTATGCCCTAGAGGCCATTACTGTACATAGGATGTATATTGTAGTGGATGCTGGGACATATATAGGGAGGACTTTCTTGCTCGACATGATAGTATGCTATCTGGTTGCTCTTTACCTTAACGTATACTCTTACTGTCTCTCTGTTACATGTTGGTAAAGCCCTTAGGATGTGTACTTGACTACCTGGACTGTGATGCGGATCATACTAGTGGGGACATGGTAGTCCATAAGTACATCCTTCAAAGTCCCTAGTCGTGGGTGTATCGAGACGGGGCATCGATATACCAGAGTAGACTAGCGCATACCTTCTCGACCCATACAGATGGGCGATGGATGATCCCATATCCATTGGTGTTTGACATCGGAGATGATATACGGGTGCTCAGTAGAGACTGGGTACACTGGACGGACTCGCCGAGAACTCCCAGATGGTATTATACCTCACGTCAGATGGCAGTTCTCTGGTGACACTGGTACAGAGTAGTCTGTTGACCCGAGATCGTCATAGAGTCTTGTGTGGTTCCCACTGTGCTTTGATTTCCATCTTACCACGTCCAAGAGGGCGTGCAAAACGGTGGTTTTTGGGTACAGTCCCGAGTCACATGGAGGCAATGAGCGATAGGAGGGGATTCGTCTCTCCCGGTATAGGGAGTTGATGTTGCGCTGTGTTCGATTGGCTATAACAGGAAATCCCTGGCCAGGGTTGCTGAGATTTACTGGTAAGTGTTACCAGTAGTTTCTCGAAGAGTTATAGACCTCGTATCGACACGACTTATCGAGCTATTGGGGTCTGACGTTTACCACCCCTAGGCGAGATATGCGACATATCAGACGATCAGACCGGACTGTACGGTAGTGTTACTGGTCGGATTCACTGGAGTGTGAGCGGGCTTGCTCGTCGATCTTCAGATCGCTCAATACCCGGGTGGCCGTTACGTTTAGCAGACCGCTTGCGGCTTGTGGGTGTTTGATATGATCATCATCTGCTGCCGGCGTATTGACGAGTCTTTAGAGTCCTACACAGAGGTTTCCTGGCTCAAGCGAAACGAAATAGGAGCGCATATGAGATATGTGCGGGACCGAGAATAATACCAGTATGTGATACTGTATTTGATTCTCGCGATGTGACATTGATCGGTTATATCCGATATAGCCGGGTTATCGGATCAAGTGTTGATTCGATAAGTTGTTACTAAAGATACCAGTCGGTTTTGTGCGACATGACCGGATCATTGAATCAAGTGTTGATTTAATGATTTAATGCATAATTATATATTTGATATATTACTTTGCATTAACTAGTATCGGTTCACTTTAAAATGGATTTTCTCACTCGGGTGTGCGCATTGCATATGCGATATGATTTTGTGCACTTGCTTGTATCATGTTTGATGATGCATGCCTAACTTGGTTAAGTGTAAAGAATGAACCATGGTAATGAATGGGTTAGGGTTTTGATTTTTATTTATTCATTTATCTTTCTTATTTATTCTTTTTGGAAAAAGGAAAAAGAAAGATAAATGGTGGCTTTTTTGGATTTAGTTGAAGTTTCTTGAACTTTGACTAAGTCTTCATTCTTATCCTATACTTAACCCTAACCATTTTAACTAACCTAAGTTAATTCTCTACACTTAACTAGAGTTAAAAGTATGATAAGAATTTTTTTCTTTTCTATTTTAATGAATCTTATCATATCATATTCTTCTTCTTCTTCCATTCTTCAAGTGAAGAAAAAGCAAGCTCCATCAATGGTGATTGATGGAAACAAGTGAGAAATCCAAAACTAAAGTCTACCCACTTCCTATTTCTTCATCCTCTACCTCTTGCCAAGTAGTAGAGTGTGTTCTCTTCACAAGTTTTTGGACTTGGTGAAGTCGGAGCTTGATTTAGCGATGCCTCGACGTAGATCATCTTCGGCACGTCATCGATCCGTAGTTTAGGGTTTCCGGCACCTAGAATTTTTTAATTTGGCATGTTCGATGCCTTGAGAGACCTCACTATAGTGCCTAGGAACCCTACAAATAGCTACATTATATATAGATATTTTACATTCGTCTGACGCAATGATATTCATTCCAGAACCCAGATAAACAATATTGGATTTGCAAGCAATCTGTATTTCTTTTGAGCCTGCAAAAAAAGGCAGATTACACAGTTATGATGAATAGTCGTTACCCCACCCTCGACCCCTACGGGTATGGCAAACTACCCACCCGGCAGTTTGTGTACCCCACCTTGGGTCAGTCCTAGGAGCAAAAACAGTAAAATGAAATAATACAACGGTGGCTACAACCGCAACCTGGATGTGCCCCGCAAAATAATATTACAACAAATTACATTTACAACAAATGAATTAAACAATAACCCATTGCTAAACCCCGGCTAAACATCACAACAGTCCAATACAGTTTATATGCACAAACAGATATAACCATTTCAGAAATGTGCAACCCCCTGCCAACCGACATACTAGCAGTTAGGGGAGGTTTACGAACACATTAAATAATCACAGATATAATCCAATATGCAAATACTGTACAATTTCGATCGATTAAACATCTTTAATATTGCTCCAAAATCTGCTCTGTATACTGGAAACCTGAGCAAAATTAAAATATTCCAGAAAACCCCTAATTACACAGAGAAGCAACAGAAGAAAATTGGGTTCCTGACTCGCCAACTCGGCGGCGGAAGCACGGCGACTCAGTAGACTGAGGCCGCGGTTCCGCGGTGAGTTAGGCGATTCAGGGGCCTATTTTTCTTGGGTGTTCTTCTGTGGTCTTGTCAAGCTCTCTGAACACACCTGAAAAATTTTTGGACTTCATTTTAAGTTCGACAGAAACTGAACAGATTTAGGGTTTTCTGGCTTCGTTTTTCCGTTCGAAATTCGTACAAATTTGCAATTAAGTTATTTATTGTTTAGCGAGGCTCTGATACCACTGTAAGTCGATGTAGTACACCCCAGTACTTGTGGGGAGGCGTAATTTTCAAAAACGATCATGTTTAAAGAACGAACATCGACTAACCGCTTGAATCGAAGCTAAACTATAAATAACCGTACACAAAGAGTTTCTTATCAATTGTGTTTAGGGATTATACCTAATGAAACCGGTCCTTCGTCTTGTGTCCTCCTTTGTTCTCCTCGACCTTCTCTAGGTAGTAGACGATCCACCCGAGAGCAAAACACCAAGCTACACCTCTAACTTGAGGTAACTAATCTACTTTGATTGCTAATCAAAGAAGAAAGGATGATATAGAGTGAAGGTAATGGATGTTTAAATCTAACTAATCCTTTGATCTCAACACATGAGGATTAAGGATTAGGGTTTGAAGATGAGAGCTTGAGGAGAGAGAATGTGAGATGAGTGAATGAGATGAGATTGAGTGTATCATAATATATTATGAAGCATTCTTATTTTAGAATAATGAATAATAGAAATGAATAAGCATGCTTCATAAATGAAAAGAGGTGATTCATTAACATGAGTCATTAAGCATTTATGGTGCATTAATGACCATGATGAATCACCCTCATGACTCACTAATCTTATCCAAAGCTTATGTCACCTTAACCTCCTTAGTCACATCTTCTAGAAGCTTCTCGTACAATTACGAGAACGCCCCTCCAATCCGCAAAAATACGGAAAAACTTTTAGACTGTAAAATCCAATAACCGGATACCATTAACTGGCTTAAACCAAAGCCGACTGGTAAAAACTGTCCGAAAGTCGTACGTGCGTAAACGCACGTATGCGTCCGAACCCTTTGTCGCAAAACCATGCGACCTCTATATCGTTTCGCCTGGAGTAGGAAACTCTCTGTGTGGGACTCTAGAGACTCGACTACTACGCTGGCAGTGGGTTTAACCACAGACCGCAAGCGGCACTAGCTGTACGTAACGGTCCCCAGGTAGTTGTCGATAAGAAGGCCGATGAGAAAACCCATCCGAACTCCTACTGAGTCTGATGTGACAATCTCCATACAGTCCGGTCCGTTCGTCCAAGACTATCGCATATCGGGCCTAGGAGGGTGGCACGCGTCAGTGCCCTAATAGCGGTATAAGTCGTGTCGGAGGGAAGCCCATTACACCCTGAGAAACTACTGGAACCTACCAGCAAATCTCGCTTGCCCTGGCCAGGGACTTTGCGTAATGGCTCTCTGACACAGCACGATATCTACTCCCAATACCGGGAGGGACGAATCCTGTCTAACCGCCACTGCCTCCAAGTGCTCGGGACTGCACCCAACTGCTACCTGTTTGCATGACTCCTTTGAGCCGTGGTAGGGTAGCAATCTAAGAACAGTGGGACACACTCGAGGCGAAGTAGCAGTGTCAAGTCTGCGGACTATGCTGTACTCATGTCACCTGGGAACTGCTCACTGACGACTGGTATCAATCCAACCAACAGTTCCCTGTGAGTCCTGTCCGGTGTACCCGTAACCTAACGAGCACCTGCATACTATCTCCAGTACGACGTACTGAAGGCTGTGGGACAGACCATCTCCCCAACTGGGATGAGAAGCGTACACACTAGTCTACTCCGGAGTATCGATGCTCTGTCTCGACAATCCACGACCAGGGACCTGAATAAGGATGTGCTTGTAGACTACCCAGCCCCCACTAGTGTGACTGCCATCACAACGCTGGTAGACAAGCAAGATCCCAAGAGCTCTATCAATACGTACACTCACATATTAAGATAGAAAAACCAAGTAGCATACTACCATGTTTAGCAAGACTGTTATATACATGTGAATATCCCAAGATTCCATTAAGTAATATACAAACTAGTATGATACAGTAATGGCCTTCTAGGGCATAAACACTAACAGTTTGCCGGACAACAAATATTTGGTTTTGAATATCCGCTGTTATGCACCAATTTTAAATTGATATATCTGTACGTCTATTTTTATAGAGTGAGATATACCTTTCTGAAATTATGTCCATGAAATTTACCCATACCAGTGGATGGTTAGGTAAGGAGCATTAAACAGCGGTGTAATTCTTCTTAACCATAGGTACAGTTTTCAACCTACGATGCATAGGGAATGAGTTATTAGACTCAAGGGACTTATACAGAGTATTGTATGTTGTCCAGTGTCCATTAGGATAAAAGGGTTGGTACTCGTACTATATTCTGTTTACTTGTGACTTCTCAATTCTTAGACATGTGTTTCGTTGAAATGCAAGGTCTGAGTTTTGAGAAGTTATAGGTATAAGAATAAAGTAGAGAACCAGGTATTGCAAGTATCGGGATTCTTCAAGGTGATCGAAGATGTAGATACTTGTGTATGGTATTCAGTTAATAGTAATGATTAAGAGAACTTGCTTCTTTTTCAGGTTACTCATAATTGGAAGTACTCCTAAGTTGAGTAATGCTGATCGGCCTCTCTCCATTTTGTTGACATGCACTGGAGACAACTGCATGATTTGAATCTGGTTCAATTAAATCAGTGCCTCTGTTTCTATATTGGATATAGAACAGTTCATATCTTAACGATGTTAAGGTACGGGGAGTTGTCCGGCTTATGCTTAAAACCAGACTCTGGATAACTCAAGGCACGTTTCTGTAATGGTTGTTTGTGGGTTGACCCAGGCTATATCGAGGGTTGACTTTCTACCATCTGGAAGATCAATAGTGATATTGTTCTAGACTCGCCACAGTTATAATAAAAATGGATTTTTTCAGAAAACAGTAGTGGGAGTATGGTAGAACTGGAAGAGATTCCAGAACCGCAAACGATTACTGAAGATTTGATAAGAACCTAAAGATTCAATCTGGTTTGACATTCTATTGGCCACTTCGCAGATAAGGTGGGTAACCTCAGGCACCCGAAAGGTACTCCGGTAGCCTCAAGGACGGTAGCAGGGAGGTTCTTGTTTACCCAGACTTTCCATTGCTGTTGTTCCAGACTGCGAGACCCGGCAGGAGGATGAGTATAGCGTCGTTCAAAACTAGCTTTAGAAGTATACGTTTATATGACTCTGCCAGAGGGTTGTCATGGTCAGTGGGAGCAGCGGAAGTATAGTGGACAAGTGGCTTATTTCTATTTATAGAGTAAAGAAGATATAGCGGAGATAGATCATCTATTTCTGATGTGACAATCATAGGTTTGACTTCATCAGAATAGGGGATGGATCTGTTAAGAAGGTAGTAAGGTGTGATGTCCTGGTACTTGGATGACATACACAGAGTAGGAAGTGATATTCCTATACTACAATCGGTTATATTTTTGTTGTCACACAGTGGTTTCTCCACATAGGATATAGATATGATATCAAGACATTCTGGTTACTAGATCTATAGATCTAGATTTGGGTGGTTTCCCAATCTGGGTACTTAGACAGCATTCTAAAGGTGTTTTAGAATGGACGACTCCTGGCACGGTAGTGTACCTGCAGGTGATGGAGTCACCCTCTCTAAAGGTGTTTTACAGACTAAAGGGGAGAGGGATGTGCATGATTGGCAAATCACTTGCTTAGGCAATTGAGTCAATCATGAGATGTCAAGTACCACACCAGATATTGTTTTTGCACGAGATGCAATATGTTGATATTGATCCAATCCTGGAAAAACATTCGGAAGCAGTTTTAGAACAAAAGTGAATGTTCTAGGGATATGATAACGTCAGCCTCATTCAGGTGACGGTTATCGTTCCAGGCTTTCAAGGTGACCTGGATGACAGAGAAGTTGTCAGAGTTGTAGTTTTCCCTCTGCCGAGGGGCAGTTGTTTAGACAGGTGGTCCAAGGGGATACTGAGGGAGGCATAGCACAGGATACTGATTAAGTTCTGTTGACGATACAATCTAAGAAGTTTGAATTTGGAGTTCATTTATGAGCTAGGTCCCATCAGACATCCAGACACATTCAAAGACAGGTATTGCTCATTTCGGGAGATGGCTTTTTCCGCGAACTTGAGATAAAGAGAGACATAGAAAGAAACATTAGGGCGGATCCACTCACTGAGGCTATTCCTCAAACGCAATTATTTTGCAAACGAGCTTTGTGAGACTGACTAGTACAGGAGTTGGGTGTTCGGTATCACACAGGCTGTGAGTATGCGACATCGTAATAATTAGCCTTGAGTGCAAGTGGGAGATTGTTGGAGATAGTGCCCTCAGAGTCAATTATTGGATCACAGGCACGTAATTGCAATGATTAAGGGAGGACCTATCCCAGTAAGACAGTCTTACTCGAGATGATAGTATGCTATCTGGTTTATCTCTATCATTGTGTACTGCTTTAGGTGACCTTACAGGTCACTATTGCGCGTTGATAGAGCCTTTAGGATTCTTGCTTGACTGCCAGCAGTATGATGGCGATCATAAACGTGGAAGCTGGGGTCTATAAGCACATCCTTAAAAGGTCCCTAGTCGTCGGAGTTTTCGAGACAGGGCATCGATACTCCAGAGTAGACAAGTGTATACAGTCGAGACCCCGACGAGGGGCGATGGCTGGTCTCACAAGCCACTAGTGTCAGTTGGTTCACCTAAGATGTATGCAGGTGCTCATTGAGTTATGAGTACACCGGACAGGACTCGCCGGGAACATGCTAGTTGGTCTTATACCTGACGTTAGATAGCAGTTCCCGGGTGACATGTGTACAGGTTAGTTCATCGACCTGGGATCGTCATTTGTCTCGTGTGAGTTCCCACTGTACTTTGATTACTACCCTACCACGGCTCAAAGGAGTCGTGCAAACAGGTTTTAGTTGGGTACAGTCCCGAGCCACATGGAGGCAGTGAGCGGATCTGCAGGGTTCATCTCTCCCGGTATTGGGGGTGAGGTCGCGCTGTGTCTAGGAGAGCCATTACACAAAGCCCTCGGCCGAGGCAGGAGATTTACTGGTTGGTATTCCAGTAGTATCTCAGGGTGTTTTGGGCTACACTCCGACACGACTTATACCGCTTTTGGGGGTCTGACTTTTACCAACCGCCTAGGCCCGCCATGCGATGCTCATAGACGAACGGACCGGACTGTATGGATATTGTCACTGACAGGCTCAGTAGGGTGTCAGGATGAGTTCGCTCATCGACGTCCCTTTTGGTCAATACCTGGTAGCCCGTTACGTATGGCTAATATCTCTGACGTGCTTGTGGTTAAATCCACAGCCAAAGTGTTGACGAGTCTTTAGAGTCCCCCACAGACCGTTTCTCAAGTTTCGGGCGAAACGCTGTAGAGGCCATATGGAGATATGGCAGTGTTCGATCAGATACGTGTGGTATTGCACGGATTATGATCGGACGGATAATACTAGCGGGCTTTTGTTTAAGCCGGATCCTAGTATCGTACATTGTAGATTTTGTCTCATTGCATTTGTATTCGGTCGGAATACAAATTGTCACGACCCGCAGGGTACGGAACGTGATTGGCACTTAGGTTACGAAACGTCTCAAGACGTCCGTAAAATAAGTAAGACAAAGCCCAAAAACCAAAACCAAATAAGCAAAAGAATGAAGGAAAACCAATCCATTGAAAGCGAGTTTATCAAATAAGTCATGTAAAACCCTTTTTAAAAAATAATACCAATTTTTCCGAAAATTTCGGCAGAGTCTCCTTTGTAAATACTAGCCCCCAAAATGGGTACAACAAGAATATAAATAAATCCAACAAATATGGCATCCCCAAGCGGGAGCTAGCTCTTCGCCACAGGACGGTCACAAATCCCACGCAATATAAAGCAACAACATGCGAAATAATCATAATGAAGCATAAGAAAAACATCATGTCGACTCAAGTGAGCTCGACCCCAAAATACAGCATAAAAGTCCACAAACCTCACAGTCTCATCTCTAGGTCAATATACAATAATGCTGGTAGATACAGTAGATGGAGTGTACTAGATACAAAGAATATACAAGGTGGTACAAAAATAATAACATAACCCACCTATGAGCAAAATCTTGAGTCCAGGCAAAAGAGGCAAAAGAAGCAAGCGCACCCGCCGCTACTGTACTGACGGAGCGGACCTGCAAAAGGGCTATGGCACAACGGGGGTGAGTTGCCAACTCGTGAGTAATAAATAACATCTACACAGGCTATCGAATGCATGCACACAAGCATCCTAGCATCTAAATACAGGTAAGGCAGGACATAATGGCAAGTATGTATGCAATATGGATATACTAGCAAGTATGAATGCAATGCGAATCAACTCGTGATCTGAATGTGTAAGTATAAGAAATCATGTTTTTTCCCTTTAAGAATGTCTTTTGAAATACCAGCACAATACCAATAGAATCAACAAGAACCTGTGTCCAGCATCGACCTCAAAACTGTCTCAAATCTCATATCAATGTATCTCTGGCTTCAGCCGTCCGGCTGACCCATCTCAAATATCAATATCTCATCATCTAGCGGCCACGGTCGGTATCCTCTGGATATCCGCCGTCCCAAACAGTCACCGGTAGGTAATCCGTCCCCTGCCAGGCTCAACGTCAACACCACATTCCTCTTGCCCCGGGGTACCTTACCGGGCCCACCATGTACCCGTGCCGGTTCCTCCACTCCTCGACACGGATTTCCAAAACCACAGCAAACTCATGGTGGACGACACTTACATCACTAGAAAACCGCAATTTACATATTTTAAAAATATAATAAGTTTAGAAATTTTGCGGCTTTCCCCCGAAATCCAGAAATATCGTAAAATCTCAAGAAATCCTCATATGTGCATATGTCAATGATAATGAATGCATATGGTATCAATAATCAAGTTGCGATGTGTGATTAATAGATTAGTCATGAACAATTAATATGATGAAGTACATGCACATGAATAGCAATCCTACGGTTTCATTTTAAGGAATTAAAGGCAATAGCACAAGTTTAAGTATCAATTAGTAAAAGGTTTAAATTTAAAGGTTATCTAGTGTGGTGGCATGGCAATTACCAGGGTGTGTGTGTAAGCATGAATAGTGCTCGTGCTGCATATAAAAACCTGGCAATGGTGCAGGTGTCCTATAAAATGGTTTCGCATAGGTATGTCAATATAATGCATGGATGCAGCAAATAATCATATACGTATTTCACCCCTAATTACTAACATCACTAAGAATCTTGTAAGTTACTAAAACTATCGGGCGGCTTGCGCCATCCAACGATAGTCCCCCGTAGATATTACATCTACTCACCGGAATCCCTGGCTAGCTGTGTCCAATCACCGCTTTCCCCTTTCGCGCCGCGTCTGACGTCTCCGCTACCGAACCTGGAATTTACATCAATACCAAACATAAGGTTACATATCAAGAACGACGCAAAACCCCAACGAAACTACTAATGTTCGCTAGCTAGGTACAATGTGCACAGGGTCCGCGGAACACACGCGAAATTCGCAAAAACTGCCAAAAATCGCCGATTTGGTCGCCCGGCAAAACTAAAACCCGACTACTCAAAACTCCGCACTCACGCATCCTAAACGTCATAGGAGATGCTAAAAACATCCCCAAGGTATCACAAATAATTCACCAAATAATTTTAAATAAAAACCTAGTAAGCACAAAACTAGCAATTTTGGTGCAAATATCGAAAATTAGCGATACGGTTAACACAATCCAACACAATATCCAACCACACAACAAGCAATCTACAAACACTATAATTACAACACATTTATCATGCTTCACAACCCATTTTCCATACATAAACCCTTTCTTGAATTTCCTAAAACAACAATTTACAACCAAAATCACACTTTTAAAATTAACTAAATTAGCATAATTTGAAGACCACATAAACAAGGTAACTTCTTTGATTTGGTTGTGTAGGAACTAGCAAGCAAAATAAATTTAATTAACCAAATAATGGTGTGCTAAAAAACCCTAGTTTAAAACAAACTACTCTTTTATAAACTAGATTAGAAATTAGTTAAACTTTTAACACTAAAACCATATAATTAAAGGAATTTAGCCAAAAGAAATTAACTTGATGGAAATTATACCTCAATTTGAGATCTAGCAAGAATAAATTTGCTCCAAATGATGGCCTCAAGCATCAAGATCCAAGCTAGGGAGGTGAAGGAAAAGAAAGATGAAGGATGGGTTTAATTTGTAAGCTTTAAATTGCAAATTTTGATGAATTAAACTTGAAGAATTTTGAAGAAAATAAGAAGAAAAGAGATGAAGAGGAGGGAGTGCAGGTTTCGGCCAGATTAGAGGAAGGGGGAGGGTGTGGGTGTGTGGGAAAGGTCAAGAGTCAACTCCCCAAAAATCAATGCACCATACTTCAACAACTATATTTAAAATAAATTCCTAAACAAAACAATTCCAAACATGAAAGAAAATCAATGTGAGGCCAGAAATTTCTGGACCTGAACAAGGTGGGGCTGTCCTAGGGCTGAGGGAAGAGAGAGAGGGGTTTTACAAAAGAAATTTTATGCAAAAAGACCCCCACAAGTCAAAAATTGCAAGTTTTAGCTTAAAAGTCAATAAATTCGTTTCCTATCATAAAAATTTGTTAAAAATCAAAATAAAATACTAAAAATATATGTTACAACTAGATTTTAATTATCATAATTTTAAAGATTAAAATTAGCCCGGAAAAATTTGTATTTATCGCTAATTTAATGTATTTTCTTACCGGCTTAAAATAATATTAAAAAATTGAAAAATAGGGAAAATTTTTTAAATGACCAAAATTTCATAAGTAACTCATTAGATACTAAAAACAAGCAATTACCTATCCATTTTAGGTATAATTAGTCCTAAACTGCAAAATAACGAGAAAGACGGTTTTCGGAAAAATACCGAATTTTCACCGATTTTCAGGAAAACACCAAAACGACTTTTCAAGACGCTACAATCTTCCCCCCTTAAAGAAATTCGGTCCCCGAATTAAAAAATATAACTATGCGCACCTTCAAAGAGATGGGGATATTTCTTCCTCATCTCGCCCTCGGTCTCCCAGGTAACCTCCTCGCTGCTCGGGCTACGCCAAAGGACCTTGACGGTTGGTATAATCTTCGACCTCAACTTCTTCACCTGCTGATCCCGGATGGCCACCGGCTGCTCTGCAAAAGAAAGGTCGCGCTCTAGCTGGACTGTCGGATGCTGAATCGCATGCGAAGGGTCGTGAAGGTACTTGCGGAGCATCGAAACATGGAAGACGGGGTGAACATCGGGAAAGCTGGGAGGAAGAGCCAAACGATAAGCAACAGCGCCAACCCGCTCGAGGATCTCGAAGGGACCTACGAATCTAGGGCTAAGCTTCCCCTTTCGCCCAAAACGCATCACGCCCTTCATCGGAGAGACTTTCAGAAAAACATGGTCGCCAACTGCGAACTCTAATCTGCGACGGCGCCTGTCCGCATAGGATTTCTGTCTGCTCTGAGCTGCCCTCATCCGGTCTCGAATCAACTGTATCTTTGTTGTCGTCTCCTCAACAAGCTGCGGCCCCAAAATGCTGCTCTCGCTGAGCTCTGTCCAACAGACGGGCGATCTGCATCTCCTCCCATACAATGCCTCGAAAGGTGCCATCTGAATAGTATCCTGGAAGCTGTTGTTGTAGGAGAACTCCACTAGAGGTAAATGATGATCCCAACTACCACCAAAGTCTAAAACGCACGCTCTGAGCATGTCCTCGAGAGTCTGAATGGTCCGCTCTGACTGTCCGTCTGTCTGCGGATGAAACGCTGTGCTGAAGCTCAAACGAGTGCCCAAAGCCTCCTGAAGTCTCTGCCAAAGTCGGCTGGTGAACTGGGTGCCTCGATCTGACACGATACAAGTCGGTACGCCATGTAGTCGCACGATCTCATCAATATAGAGCTGAGTATACTGAGCGAAGCTGAAAGTGGTCTTCACTGGTAGGAAGTGAGCCGCTTTCGTCAATCTATCCACGATCACCCAGATGGAGTCGTACCCTCGACTGGTCCTGGGTAGACCCACAACGAAATCCATCGAAATCTGCTCCCATTTCCACTCTGGAATGGGTAACGGCAGTAGCTCTCCTGCGGGCCTCTGGTGCTCGGCCTTGACTTGCTGACAAGTCAGGCATCTCGAAACGAACTCCACAATGTCCCTCTTCATCCCGTCCCACCAGTAGGTCTCTCTCATATCATGGTACATCTTGGTGGAACCGGGGTGGACACTATACACTGATCGGTGTGCCTCCTCAAGAATGTCGCGCCGCAATCCATCAGCATCTGGTACGCACAGTCTAGATCCATATCGTAAAATCCCCTGATCGTCAATCACGAACTCGGAAAATCTGCCATGTCCCATCTGTGCCACGGTCTCTGAGCAACGGTCGTCACTGCGCTGTGCCTCATATATACGGTCAAGCAACTGTGGGCGTGCACGAACATGCGCGAGCTGTCCCCCTGTCTGAGTGAACTCGAACTCAACTCGGCTGTCGCATAACATCTGCCAATCTGCTGACGACTGCCTCTGCACTGCGCGCAAAAAGGATAGACTACCCCCGGGCCTCCTACTCAACGCATCTGCCACCACATTTGCCTTGCCTGGGTGATATAAGATCTCGCAGTCGTAGTCTTTCACCAACTCCATCCAACGACGCTGTCTGAGGTTCAGGTCTCGCTGCTGAAATATGTACTTTAAGCTCTTGTGATCGGTGAATATCTGACACGACTCGCCGTACAGGTAATGTCGCCAAATCTTCAGTACAAAGACCACTGCAGCAATCTCCAAATCATGAGTGGGGTAGTTCTGTTCATGCTTCTTCAACTGCCGAGAAGCATAGCGATCACCCGGTCATGCTGCATCAATACGCATCCTAATCCCACTCGCGAAGCATCACAGTAGACAACAAATCCGCCTGATCCCGAAGGCAAAGATAATACCGGCGCCGTAGTCAAACAAGTCCGTAGCTGCTGAAAACTGCGCTCGCACTCCTCTGTCCAGACGAAAGGAACTCCCTTCCGGGTCAAACCGGTCAACGGTGCAGCTATACGGGAGAAGTCCTGAACAAAACGCCTGTAGTTGCCCGCCAAGCCTAGAAAACTACGGATCTCAGTAACCGATGTAGGTCGGGGCCACTGCTGAACAGCCTCAATCTTCTTCGGGTCCACACAAATGCCGTCTCTCGTAACCACGTGACCCAAGAATCCGACGCTGTCCAGCCAGAAAGCACACTTGGAGAACTTCGCGAACAGCTGGTGCTCCCTCAGAGTCTGTAACGTAATCCGCAAGTGCTGCTCGTGCTCCTCTCTGCTCCGGGAGTACACCAAGATATCGTCGATAAACACGATGATGAACAAGTCAAGATAGGCCTGAATGTACGGTTCATCAAATCCATAAATGTTGCTGGGGCGTTGGTGAGTCCGAACGACATCACCAAAAACTCATGGTGGCCGTAGCGCGTGCGGAAAGCTGTCCTCGGTATATCCTCCTGTCGAACTCTCAGCTGATGGTATCCTGATCGCAAGTCGATCCTCGAAAAATACCCCGCACCCTGAAGCTGGTCGAACAAATCATCAATGCGCGGCAACGGATATCTGTTCCGAACGGTAACTTTATTCAGCTGGCGGTAGTCGATACATAAGCGTAAACTTCCATCCTTCTTCTTGACAAACAGGACCGGAGCACCCCACGGAGAAACACTCGGTCGAATAAGCCCCTTATCTAACAAATCCTGCAACTGATCCTTCAGCTCTCGAAGCTCTGCCGGGGCCATCCGATAAGGCGGTATAGAAATAGACCCCGAGCCGGGAATCAAATCAATGCAGAACTCAACATTGCGCTCAGGCGGTAGCCCAGGTAGCTCATCGGGGAAAACATCAGGGAACTCACAAACTACCGGGACCCGGTCCAACGGAACCTCTGCAGCTCGAGTATCACAAATAAACGCTAAGAATCCCTGACATCCCTTCCGCAAGAGTTGACCGGCACGAAGAGACGAAATTAAGCTGGGAAGGGTGACACTGCGGTCTCCCCGAATAACAAGGACTGGCTCTCCCGGAAAGCTAAATCTGACTGCCTTCTCACGGCAGTCCACCGAAGCATAACAAGTGGCCAGCCAGTCCATGCACAGAAGCACATCAAAGTCCAACATATCGAGGAGAATCAAATCAACCGATGAATCCCTCTCCCCGATACGAACGGAACACAAACGAAATACAAACCGAGCGACAAACGACTCGCCTACCGGAGTAACAACAACAAGCGGATGATCTAACGACGACGACTCATGGCCCAACATCGGTGCAAAGTGTGTAGAGACGTACGAATGTGTGGAACCTGGGTCAAATAATACCCGGGCGTCGAAAGAACAAACTGGCAAGGTACCTGTCACAACGGCATTGGATGCCTGCGCATCCTGCGGTGTCAAAGCAAAAACTCGGCCTGTCCTCCACCGATAGCGGGCTGACCTCGACCTCGGCCTCTGCCTCCTCGTCCTCTCTGAACAGGACCGCCGCGTCCACGGCCTCTGGGCGCACCTAACTGGCGTGGAGCATCGCCGGTGGTAGGAAGTAGGGCTCTCTGAGGAGGGGGTGGTGATGGTGGTAGGGTCACATGCGGAACTGTCGCTGCTCCCTGTCGTCTCACCGGACAGTCTCTGACAAGATGGTGCGGACTCCCGCACCCAAAACACCCTGGCGACGGCTGCTGCCCCTGGGGATAAGAACCATATAACTGTCCCCGCCCAAATCCTCTGCCAGGCCTATCTCTCGGAAAGAATCTGGCGCGCTGCCTCTGAGACGGTACCTCGGTACGAATCCTCTTCGGCCCAGAAACGGCCGAAGTCTGTGATATGCGTGCCTCCATCCGCAATGCCGTATCCATAGCAGCTGAATAAGTATCGTAGTTCTGGGCGCCAATGGCAAGATATAGCTGGGCATCAAGTCCCTATACGAACCTCTTCACCATCTTCTCCTCGGTATCCACCAAATACTGAGCATATCGGGATAACTGTGTAAACTGGATGTCATACTCAGACACCGTCATCTCAGGTGTCTTGACTAAGGCCTCGAAGCTACGAGCTCTGGCGTCACGAACGCTCTCTGGAAGGAAATGGGCTAGAAAGACCGCTGTAAACTCGACCCAAGTCATAGGCGGCAGACCTGCAGCTCGACCTCTCAAGACTAACTCCCACCATGTCTGCGCGAGACCCTCTAGTCGGAAACTCGCAAGCTCTACCCATCGATCATCCGAACATCTCAGCGAACGGCAGATCCTGGCTAAACTGTCAAGGAACGTCTGTGGGTCCTCCGCTGCCTTGGTGCCGGTGAATACTGGAGGTCTCAGTCTCATGAAATCCTGTAGTGAAACCGGAATGGCCACGGTGGTAGTAGTAGGAGCAGGTATCATGGTCGTCTTGATGTAGTAGGTACGTCATCCGGCCTCGGTGTACGACTGGCTGCAACTAGGGATCCTACCATCTGACGTAGTTCCTGCATGCCTCCCATCATCTGTTGCAACTCCTCCATACCGGTCTCGAGCCTATCCAAACGGCCTGGGGAAGGTGGATCGGTCTGTCCCTGCGGCGTAGGCATACCACCCTGCTCAGTTCTAGTCTCGGACGAGCCAGCTCGAATCTCGTCTCTGGCGGCAGCCCTCTGTGCCCTCGTAGCCTTTGGCGGCATAGTGGCTGTTACAGGAAAATGGATAGTAAGAACGTGCAATTGGATCATAGGATACACGGAATTGAAGAAGGAATTTTCAAGCAAGTATACCCTAAAGTCACTTAGGCGGAGTACCATATCGCAAGTATGCCGCGGACATACGCACGCTACGTTACCCTACTTAAGTCACTTACTCCATCTACCAAGGGTCATCCTACACTCAAAAGGTAAAACCTATCGCTTTGATACCAACTTTGTCACGACCCGCAGGGTACGGAACGTGACTGGCACTTAGGTTACGAAACGTCTCAAGACGTCCGTAAAATAAGTAAGCCAAAGCCCAGAAACCAAAACCAAATAAGCAAAAGAATGAAGGAAAACCAATCCATTGAAAGCGAGTTTATCAAATAAGTCATGTAAAACCCTTTTTAAAAAACAATACCAATTTTTCCGAAAATTTCGGCAGAGTCTCCTTTGTAAATACTGGCCCCCAAAATGGGTACAACAAGAATATAAATAAATCCAACAAATATGGCATCCCCAAGCGGGAGCTAGCTCTTCGCCACAGGGCGGTGACAAATCCCACGCAATATAAAGCAACAACATGCGAAATAATCATAATGAAGCATAAGAAAAACATCATGTCGACTCAAGTGAGCTCGACCCCAAAATACAGCATAAAAGTCCACAAACCTCACAGTCTCATCTCTAGGTCAATATACAATAATGCTGGTAGATACAGTAGATGGAGTGTACTAGATACAAAGAATATACAAGGTGGTACAAAAATAATAACATAACCCACCTATGAGCAAAATCTCGAGTCCAGGCAAAAGAGGCAAAAGAAGCAAGCGCACCCGCCGCTACTGTACCGACGGAGCGGACCTGCAAAAGGGCTATGGCACAACGGGGGTGAGTTGCCAACTCGTGAGTAATAAATAACATCTACACAGGCTATCGAATGCATGCACACAAGCATCCTAGCATCTAAATACAGGTAAGGCAGGACATAATGGCAAGTATGTATGCAATATGGATATACTAGCAGGTATGAATGCAATGCGAATCAACTCGTGATCTGAATGTGTAAGTATAAGAAATCATGTTTTTTCCCTTTAAGAATGTCTTTTGAAATACCAGCACAATACCAATAGAATCAACAAGAACCTGTGTCCAGCATCGACACCTCAAAACTGTCTCAAATCTCATATCAATGTATCTCTGGCCTCAGCCGTCCGGCTGACCCATCTCAAATATCAATATCTCATCATCTAGCGGCCACGGTCGGTATGCTCTTGATATCCGCCGTCCCAAACAGTCACCGGTAGGTAATCCGTCCCCTGCCAGGCTCAACGTCAACACCACATTCCTCTTGCCCCGGGGTACCTTACCGGGCCCACCATGTACCCGTGCCGGTTCCTCCACTCCTCGACACGGATTTCCAAAACCACAGCAAACTCATGGTGGACGATACTTACATCACTAGAAAACCGCAATTTACATATTTTAAAAATATAATAAGTTTAGAAATTTTGCGGCTTTCCCCCGAAATCCAGAAATATCGTAAAATCTCAAGAAATCCTCATAAGTGCATATGTCAATGATAATGAATGCATATGGTATCAATAATCAAGTTGCGATGTGTGATTAATAGATTAGTCATGAACAATTAATATGATGAAGTACATGCACATGAATAGCAATCCTACGATTTCATTTTAAGGAATTAAAGGCAATAGCACAAGTTTAAGTATCAATTAGTAAAAAGTTTAAATTTAAAGGTTATCTAGTGTGGTGGCATGGCAATTACCAGGGTGTGTGTGTAAGCATGAATAGTGCTCGTGCTGCATATAAAAACCAGGCAATGGTGCAGGTGTCCTATAAAATGGTTTCGCATAGGTATGTCAATATAATGCATGGATGCAGCAAATAATCATATATGTATTTCACCCCTAATTACTAACATCACTAAGAATCTTGTAAGTTACTAAAACTATCGGGCGGCTTGCACCATCCAACGATAGTCCCCCGTAGATATTACATCTACTCACCGGAATCCCTGGCTAGCTGTGTCCAATCACCGCTTTCCCCTTTCGCGCCGCGTCTGACGTCTCCGCGACCGAACCTGGAATTTACATCAATACCAAACATAATGTTACATATCAAGAACGACGCAAAACCCCAACGAAACTACTAATGTTCGCTAGCTAGGTGCAACGTGCACAGGGTCCGCGGAACACACGCGAAATTCGCAAAAACTGCCAAAAATCGCCGATTTGGTCGCCCGGCAAAACTAAAACCCGACTACTCAAAACTCCGCACTCACGCATCCTAAACGTCATAGGAGATGCTAAAAACATCCCCAAGGTATCACAAATAATTCACCAAATAATTTTAAATAAAAACCTAGTAAGCACAAAACTAGCAATTTTGGTGCAAATATCGAAAATTAACGATACGGTTAACACAATCCAACACAATATCCAACCACACAACAAGCAATCTACAAACACTATAATTACAACACATTTATCATGCTTCACAACCCATTTTCCATACATAAACCCTTTCTTGAATTTCCTAAAACAACAATTTACAACCAAAATCACACTTTTAAAATTAACTAAATTAGCATAATTTGAAGACCACATAAACAAGGTAACTTCTTTGATTTGGTTGTGTAGGAACTAGCAAGCAAAATAAATTTAATTAACCAAATAATGGTGTGCTAAAAAACCCTAGTTTAAAACAAACTACTCTTTTATAAACTAGATTAGAAATTAGTTAAACTTTTAACACTAAAACCATATAATTAAAGGAATTTAGCCAAAAGAAATTAACTTGATGGAAATTATACCTCAATTTGAGATCTAGCAAGAATAAATTTGCTCCAAATGATGGCCTCAAGCATCAAGATCCAAGCTAGGGAGGTGAAGGAAAAGAAAGATGAAGGATGGGTTTAATTTATAAGCTTTAAATTGCAAATTTTGATGAATTAAACTTGAAGAATTTTGAAGAAAATGAGAAGAAAAGAGATGAAGAGGAGGGAGTGCAGGTTTCGGCCAGATTAGAGGAAGGGGGAGGGTGTGGGTGTGTGGGAAAGGTCAAGAGTCAACTCCCCAAAAGTCAATGCACCATACTTCAACAACTATATTTAAAATAAATTCCTAAACAAAACAATTCCACACATGAAAGAAAATCAATGTGAGGCCAGAAATTTCTGGACCTGAACAAGGTGGGGCTGTCCTAGGGCTGAGGGAAGAGAGAGAGGGGTTTTACAAAAGAAATTTTATGCAAAAAGACCCCGTACAAGTCAAAAATTGCAAGTTTTAGCTTAAAAGTCAATAAATTCGTTTCCTATCATAAAAATTTGGTAAAAATCAAAATAAAATACTAAAAATTTATGTTACAACTAGATTTTAATTATCATAATTTTAAAGATTAAAATTAGTCCGGAAAAATTTGTATTTATCGCTAATTTAATGTATTTTCTTACCGGCTTAAAATAATATTAAAAAATTGAAAAATAGGGAAAAAATTTTAAATTACCAAAATTTCATAAGTAACTCATTTGCTACTAAAAAAAAGCAATTACCTATCCATTTTAGGTATAATTAGTCCTAAACTGCAACATAACGAGAAAGACGGTTATCGGAAAAATACCGAATTTTCACCGATTTTCAGGAAAACACCAAAACGACTTTTCAAGGCGCTACATAAATGCGGATATGTATATACAGTAGCGGGGTTTTCCTGTAATTTATTACGGGATCGTTTTTCTGAAGTTGCCAGTTTGCTTTCCGTTTCGGCCATTTTCCTTTGTTTCTTTCCTTGGCTGAAAATTGGTGGAGGAGGGCTTATTTGCAAATATGCAAATTAGCATTGTGGAGGGTGGTCTTTATATATTGTTGTTTCATGATAGCTCTTGTTTAACCTTGACTTCCTTTGGTTCATGATTGCTTGACTTAGTGATGAGATGGTTGTTTATGAGTGTGGATTTTTTTTGTGATCGTGATATTTCATCATCACCTTTTCTCACTCTTGCATCATGATTGATTCACTCCCTCCCTCACTCTCAATCATGGATGGCCGGCCACATTTTAGTGGTTGGGAGAGAACTCATTTTTGTGTGTGGGAAATTTGTTACTCTCATTTTTGGCTTGCTACTAAATTCCACACCTCCCTCCAAAGTTCATAATTCCTTCACCAATACATTGCAACTTCAAACCCCATGAGACAAAGAGAACTACACTTATTCTACAGCAAATCTTGGACACGTCTGTTGGTGTATATGCCCTAGAGGCCATTACTGTATCATACTAGTATGTATATTACTTGATGGAAGCTTGGGATATTCACAGTTGTACAGACAATCTTTCTCAATATAGTAGTATTCTACTTGGTTTGTCTCTGCTTTAATGTGTACATGTGTGTTTATGTATTATATCACATATACGCATTAGTAGAGCCCTTAGGATCTTTGCTTGATTACCGGCGTTGTGATGGCGATCACACTCTTGGGGGCTGGGTAATCTACAAGCACATCCTTATACACGTCCCTAGTCGTGGGAGTATCGAGATAGGGCATCGATACTCCGGAGTAGACTAGCGTATGCGCTTCTCATCCCAGCATGGGAGACGGTCTGTCCCACAGCCGTCGGTACGTCGTACTTGAGATAGTATGCGGGTGCTCGTTGGGTTACGAGTACACTGGACAGGACTCGTCGGGAACTGATGGTTGGTATTATACCTATCGTCAGTTATCAATTCCCAGGTGACATGAGTACAGCTTAGTCCGCTGACTTGACACTGTCACTTCGCCTCGAGTGTGTTCCCACTGTTCTTTGATTACTACCCTACCACGGCTCTACTGAGTCGTGCAAACAGGTAGCAGTTGGGAGCAGTCCCGAAGCACTTTGAGGCAGTGACGGTTAGACAGGATTCGTCTCTCCCGGTATTGGGGGTTGACATCGTGCTGTGTCTAGGAGAGCCATTACATGAGTAGTCCCTGGCCAGGGCAAGCGAGATATACTGGTAGGTTTCCAGTGTTATCTTATGGTGTATTGGGCTTCACTCCGACACGACTTGTACCGCTATTAGGGGACTGACGTTTACCGCCCCCTTAGGCCCGCCATGCGATGTATCAGACGAACAGACCGGACTGTACGGAGATTGTCACATACAGACTCAGTAGGAGTTCGGATGGGTTTACCTCATCGGCCTTCTTATCGACATCTACCTGGGGACCGTTACGTACAGCTAGTGCCGCTTGCGGTCTGTGGTTAAACCCACTGCCAGCGTAGTGTCGAGTCTTTAGAGTCCCACACAGAGAGTTTCCCTGCACTGAGCGAAACGTGTAGAGGCCGTATGGTTTTACGGCAGGGCTGCGATCACTTACGTACACTTGTGTGCGTATGGTGTTCGGGCAGGCAGTACTAGTGGGCTTTGGTTTAAGCCGGATCCTAGTATTGCTCGGATGGATTTGTTTTGTCTTCTGTGCATCCGCATTCTACGGAAATACGGATGCAGGTGTGTATGCACAGTTTTCCGGAGCGGTGAAGGAGCAGGTGCCTCATTAGGGTTTTGGCAGTTGGTTCGGCCAAAACCGTTATGTGGCAGGCTCATTAGGGTTTTGACAGTTGATTCAGTCAAAACCATTTTGAGGCGGACTCATTAGGGTTTTGACAGTTCGTTTGGTCAAAACCATTATGAGCCGTGGATATCATTTACTAATCCTTTTTAGTGATAATTTTATGATGGCTAATTGCATTGACCATTTGACCCCGTTGACCTCTCTTGACTTTGTTGACCGGTTGACCGTGTTGACCATTGACTTTCAAGAGGGATCTACACTCTTCTTTTCATTTTCTTTTTCTTTTGGATTATGATAATGGTCATTTCAATGTAGCCATCAAACTTTATCTTGATGGGATTAGTAATGATGTTGTTTTTTCATTATTACAACCATGGTTACTTTTCTTTGTATCAAAAATTTCTTTCTCATTTCTCTCTCTTGGTTTTCAAGTGAGAAGAAAAGAAATGAACCATGGTTGTTGCTCCTCCTTCTTCTTCCTCCTCTTGATTCATCTTTTGATCTCATGTGTTGAGAGATAAAGATCCCACAAAGACAAAACCATCCATTGATCATTTCTACACAACCTAGGGCTTCTAGATTAGCAATCTCTTTGCCCTAGTTATCTCGGCTCGAGGTGGAACTCGGTGCACATCTCTTGGTTGGATCGTCTTCGACTCAAGGAGGCCATGGAGGTGACCAAAGTCCGGATCAACCCTCGGAGCAAGCAAGGAGAAGAACAACAAGAAGAGAAGGAGTTCAAGTTGAGTGACCAAAGTCCGGATCAACCCTTGGAGCAAGCAAGGAGAAAAACAATAAGAAGAGAAGGAGTTCAAGTTGAGGTATAACCCCTAACCGAGTAGATAAATCTCTAGTTAGGATGCTAGTGTATTGTTTAGCAAAGATCCGGCTTTTACGGTCCATGTTGCCAAGTCCAGTTGAATTTTTGTTTTACCGTTTCCGCAACCCCGAAAGTACCGGGAGAGGTAACGTGGACCAAACAACGTCGACTCGCCAACTTTGTGCCCAAGTTGCCTCGGTCCAGAGGCGGGAGCCTGTAAAAGAACCTGGTGATGTGGTGCCCTTCCGACGAGGAGATGAAGACTGAAGATTCCGCGGGGAGATCGGGACGACGACGAGAAGACCGAAGGACACGGATCGCTTGGTATATCTCTCTATCCGTTCTCTAGTTAGCTAGGATTAGATTAATGGCCTGATCCGGGTTTATGGTCCGCGGTGACGCCGGTTTATAAAGTTAAGAAAAATTTTTGATTCCGTATTTTGGCCTCGAACAGACGGCCGGGGCGCCGCCGTGCACCAACATGCACATCAACATGTGCATGCATGCATGCATTCTTCCACTTTAATAAAAATGGTTTGAATAAAGAATAAGAATAAAACTAAAAGCCAAAATGTTAAATCAACAATTGATTTAACAATCCGGTCATATCGTATACGACCCGACTAATAGAAAAACGCCCGATTAACATACGGTATCACATAGTCGTATTCAATCGGGTCCCGCGCATATCTCATATGCACACCACATCTTTTCGCCTGGGCTAGGAAACTTCTGTGTGGGACTCTAAGACTCATCAATACGCCGGCAGTGGGTGATGATCATATCAAACATCCATAAGCCGTAAACGGTCAGCTAAACGTAACGGCTACCCGGGTATTGAGCGATCAGAAGAAAACCAGCAAAGCTGTCAAAACTCCAGTCGAGCCATCTGGAAACACTTACCGTACTGTCCGGTCTCCTTGTTAAATATGTTGCATATCGAGTCTAGGGATGGTATCGTCGACCCCAATAATTCAATAAGTCATGCTGGTGTATGGCTCATAACAGATCGTCAAACTACTGATAACACTTATCAGTAAATCTCAGCAGCCCTGTCCAGGGACTTCCTGTTATAGCCAATCGAGCATAGCACAACATCAACTCCCAATACAGGGAGAGACGAAACCCCTCCTATCGCTCATCGTCTCCATGTGCCTCGGGACTGTACCCAAAGACCACCTATTTGCACGACTCAGTAGAGCCGTGGTAGGGTAGAGATCAAAGTACAGTGGGAGGACACACAAGACTCTATGACGATCTTGGGTCTACAGACTAACCTGTACCAGTGTCACCTGAGAACTGCTATCCAACGATAGATATAATACCACATAGGAGTTCTCTGTGAGTCCATTCAGTGTACCCAGTCTACATTGAGCTCCCGCATACAATCTTTGGTGTCAGCACACCATATGGATATGGGATCATCCATCACCCATCATATGGGGAAAGAATTGTATACGCTAGTCTACTCTGGAATATCGATGCCCCGTCTCGATACACCCACGACTAGGAATAGTTCAAGGATATGCTTATAAACTACACGTGTCCCACTAATATGATCCGCATCATAGTCACAATAGTCTAGCAAATATCCTGAGGGCTTTATCAACATGTGCGAATGAATAAAAACATGATCAAATCAACATGTCAGATAAAGTAAACCAGATAGCATACTATCTTGTCGAGCAAGAAAGTAATCTATACATATACATGTCCAAGCATCCACCATACATAGAATGGCCTCTAGGGCATACATATATCCAACATTAATATGATTAATGCAAAGATAATAAATCTAAAACACGTTGTAGGGACCTAATATTAGATATATTGGTGTTATAGTCAATTCTTTTGCTCTGCATCAAAATATTCGGTTAGGGATATCCTGCACCTCATTCGATGAGGAAAAGCTTAGATCCCTTGATTGAAAGGATTTTGCGTATTGTATTTAAAGTTTTAATGTAACCGCAATCAAGACGGCGTCACGTGTAGCTAGCAGTGATGAGTACGGGTCATCCGTAGGGAGATGGTGTGTTTTACGTTCTTGTTCTCACGAGTTAAGCCAAAGGTCGGAAAAGTTTGATTCTAACCTATGTGTTTTGTATATATGCAAACGAAAAGCTTGTTAGGGATAGAGATAGGTTGGCTTAAGTTAGGAAAATCCATACTCATTCTTTTGTGTCTCACTTGACTATTGAAGCTAGAGTAATCGGCAACAACGTGGATTAGGGTGCTTAAGCACGGTATTTGCGAAATCCGGCTTATTAACTCTTGTCCTTCCGTTCTTGTCTCTTAACTTTTGCTTCCGGCCAGACCAAACGCAACCGATCACATTTAGGAATCACCACTATCTTTGTAGGATAAGATGCCTAACGGAGCGCATGTATGAGGTTTGAGTGGAGTTCAATTAGAAAGTTTTGGACAAAGGAAGTGAGTAAAGAAAATCTTAACTTTAAACAACCATTCTCATTCCCCAATAAAATCACTACTCACTAGCCATCACAAACATAAAAAGAGAACAAAAGAGAGAAGAAATCAAATAAAACAACATTGCAAGTAAGTAAAATGCAAGAAATGAAATTGCAAAAAGTAAAGTTAAGGAGATACTAAGAACCAAAGTGCATCAAATTGAAAGTTTCATTAAGTTCAATACAAGTACAATATAATGATTTCAAAATACTAAAATCTTACTTTGCAAGCTCAGTTAAGAGATTGCAAGATTAGATAAAAGTAAAGAACTCAACTAAACCAATCTACTATGTACAAAGAAGTAGAACAAGATTACAAAAATGTAGAATGAAAAATTGTATGAAGTGTGATAAACTATATGGCTCCCAAACTTTCTCTCTGTTCTGGTATTTATTGGCACTTCAACATAAAAAAATCAAATAATAAAAATGAAGTGGTGTGAAAACGAGGAGTGCCCAGAAAAAAATGAGCTAATTTGGTGCAAATTGGGCCGCCAATGTCGGGGATTTGGCACATTCTGGCGGTTTTCTGGAGGCTAGTGGGGCCCGTCTTTGTGTGTTGATCTCATGTCCTCTCCACTATCTCTCTGGCATTGTTTGATTCTTTTATAAATTCATTGGATTTGATCTGGAGATTTGGAAGGAAAATGTTAACTTTTAAACGCATCACATCAACTCTTTTTCCCTTCACTCATCACACATGCCCACTCGCTCATCCACTTGAGTTCACACCATCATCATGGCAGCACCAAGGTTCGTGCATCCAAATATTGTGTTCATATACAACTTGTATCAAGTTAGACCATTTTGGTTAAAATAAGTTGAACACTTGTTTCCATGCAATATCTTCTTGAATAATAATCGATTTTCCGTTCCGGTTGTAGTGTCGGCTCAAAAATGTCGTATCCGTGCAATTGAATGTGTTTCCAGTGTTTTGTCATAAATACTCGTATCCTGTACTTATTGAGAAAACACGGATTAATAATACCGATATATCACAAAAATGATAATGTATGAGTGGTATCGAAATGCAGTTTTTCGTGATGAACATCCCTTCACAGGGAGTGACCTCTTTGGAAAAAGATTGTGTTACAATAAGATTGCAAATTGAATAGCTGTATTCCTTTGCTTTGTATAGACATATTCAGTTAGGAATATCCTGCAACTTATTCGATGAGGTAAAAGCCTAGATCCCTTCACCGGGAGTTCACTCTTAAACAAAAGTTTATGTTACTATAAATTGCAAAAACCACTCGGTTCCTATGATGATATCAAGTTCATTACGTTAAAAAATTTCTTCAAAACCAGTCGTAGCCCTCTATCATTTGAGGATGTTTTATTTATTATTCGTGCTGCGTTTGTTGGCAAGCGTCAAGGCGTAGTGTACCTTAACTAAGTGATCCTTCATGTTTGCATGTGATGCAATTGGTAGGAACAGTCACACAGCTTTGTTCGCAAGCCTCAAGGGTTTGTGCTGGTGGATTCAAATCAATCATGAAATGACGGGTAGAACTTGACTAGCGGCCTATGGTTTGTTAGCAAGCATTAAGGTCATAGGTCGTTAGGTGTAATAACCGGCATCGGGATTTTCAAGTGTTGAAACTTGCAATAATATTGCATACCTTCTATGGTGTGGGGTGACTTGTTGACCCCATCAAGGTTACCACTCCATGATAGTTTGGATCCTGATTCCCACTGTGAGTAATTGTTACTCCCGGGAGATTTTCTATACGAAATACCAGCTAGTTCTCCTTTTAAGCTCTGAAGGAGGTTTCTACGGATCTTTGGAAGCCATCTTGATTAGATTAATCAACCAATCTAATCTTGACTAGAATGCATGACGAGTGTTTCTTTTTTCTTTCTCTCTCTGGTAACGACCATGGACTGACCTTAAGCTAAAACTCTTAAATCAAGTTAACCGAACTTTTTTACTATCATTGGCTTTTAGTATGTTATTTCTACCCTAATTCGCGACAATATCGCAAATTACCTTACCCCTCCCACTTACTTCAGAACCTTCTGTATTCGGTATAGAGATCCATATTGTTTGGAGGACATTATATGGTTAGATATGAAGCCAAAGAAAAAATTTCATTATGGTGATGGCCACTAGTCCTGGAGTGGATGAATTGTTCATTTGCCTCCTTTTTACCCTATCTCCAGTTTGAGAACTCCGTATGAATAAGGAGTGTGTTCACCGCCGAAATCCGGGAAAGACAGACGTTTTTCCTACATTTGAGGGCAAATGCTATTTGGTTTTATCCGTCCACCTCTCCGAAGATGCCAAGTTGATTTATGGCATCGTGTATCAGAGGTCTGTGTTAGTGATATGTATGCCCTTGAGGCCATTACTGTACATGCGATGTATAGTGTAGTGGATGCTTGGACATATATATGGAGGACTTTCTTTCTCGACATGACAGTATGCTATTTGGTTGCTCTTTATCTTAACATGTACTCTGATAGTCTCTATATTACATGTTGATAAAGCCCTTAGGATATGTACTCGATTACTGGTACTATGATGAGATCATACTAGTGGGGCCACAGTAGTCGATGAGTACCTCCTATAACTGTTCCTAGTCGAGGGTATATCGAGACAGGGCATCGATACACCCGAGTAGACTAGCGTTTACGCACCTTGACCCATATGATGGGTGATGGATGATCCCATATCCATCGGTGTTTGACATCAAGGATGGTGTACGGGTGCTCAGTAGAGACTGGGTACACTGAACGGACTCGCCGAGAACTCTAAGATGGTATTATACCTCACGTCAGATGGCAGTTCTCTGGTGACACTGGTACAGGTTAGTCTGTAGACCCGAGATCGTCATAGAGTCTTGTGTGATTTCCACTGTTCTTTGATTTCCATCATACCACATCCAAAAGGGCGTGCAAAAAGGTGGCTTTTGGGTACAGTCCAGAATCACTTGGAGGCAATGAGCGATAGGATGGGTTTCGTCTCTCCTGGTATAGGGAGTTGATGTTGCGCTGTGTTCGATTGGCTATAACAGGAAATCCTTGGCCAGGGTTGCTGAGATTTACTGGTAAGTGTTATCAGTAGTTTCTCAAACTGTTATAGACCTCATATCGACACGACTTATCAAGCTACTGGGGTCTGACGTTTACCACCCCTAGGCGAGATTTGCGACATATCAGACGAAGAGACCGGACTGTATGGGAGTGTTACTGACTGGATTCGCAGGAGAATGTATTGGATTGCTTGTTGATCTTCTGAGCGCTCAATACCTGGGTAGCTGTTACGTTTAGTTGACCGCTTGCAGCTTGTGGGTGTTTGATATGATCATCACCTACTACTGGCATATTGACGATTCTTTAGAGTCCTACACAGAGGTTTCCTGGCTCAGGCCAAACGGAGTAGGAGCACATATGTGATATGTGCGGGACCGAGAATAATACGAGTATGTGATACTGTATTCTATTCTCGCGATATGATATATCGGCCGGGTATATGTGATATAGCCGGGTCATCGGATCAAGTGTTGATTCGATGAAATGGTACATGTCATATTAGTCGGTTATATGTATTATAGCCGGGTTATCGGATCAAGTGTTGATTCGATAATTTAATGTATATTATATATGAGATATATTACATTACATTAACTAATATAAGCTCGATTTAATGATTCATTTTCTCACGGGATAATACATTGATATATATGCGATATATGTTAATTGTATTATTTTCTTTTGTTACAAAATATAATATATATGTGATATATAATATTGTAACATGTTAGGGTTACAAATTTAACAATGGTTTAGGGTTTAAACTTGGTTAGGTTTTGGATTAGGGTTAGCTTTTGCATGAATCTTACATGAAGCTTCATGAAGCTTTGACTTTGTCTTTGGCTTGATATTTTTGTTAACCCAATCCAAACCATTAACTCTAGTTAATTCTTCACAAGGGTTAACTCCTTCATGCTTAACCCTTAGTTAGATTTGTAACCACTACAATAATTCATTATTCATCACAAAAGGATTCATCATCTTCTTCATTGAGTTCTTGATGAAAAGCTTCACTAGCTTTTTCATAAGTGATGTTTGTATGTGAGAAATAGAAAACAAAAGAGAGCAAAAATCCTACTTCATCATTCTCATCTATCCTTGCCATTTAGATGAGGGTGTTCACTTCATTTAGTGAGTGAGAGCTTGTGTTATGGAAACTTCAAGGTAGATCATCTTTGTTATCGAAGATCGGAAGCTAGCTTGCACCTTTCTCTTCGTGGAGGCTCTCTAGAGTCTGGACGCATGATGATCGCAGCGAAGGGACCTCAACACAGAGCTTAAGAAGTGAAGGACAGGATTTACAAAGGTTGTAATCCCTCTCACTTAGTGTTGAAGTGTTTAACATGATTGTTTTCTCCTAAACTCTAGTATAAAGATCTTGGTTAGGGTTGTTCGGCACGGCTAAATTTTAAATCGGGCATGGTTGATGCCTCATAGACCCTTGTTGCAGTGCCTAGCATCCCAACAGTGGTATCGGAGCTATGCTAGACCTTTAGGCGAAGTTTAGACGAAGTTTAAAGTCCGATCGAACCCGGAAACCCCGATATTTACCTCTCTCTGGAAATTTTCTAAAATTGTGATTTTTTCTGTATTAAAAATGCTCAAAAAATCAGCAGAGAAATACAAGAGTTACTTTGAAACACGTGCTTGTAATACGACTAAAGAGCCGCGGAACCGCGGCCGTACCATGGCATTGGCGGCTGTTCCGCGGCCGAACAGTAGCTTCATGAGTCATTGTTTGCACAGTAATAACCGTTGGTACTTCCTGATTCTTCTGAGAATTTTTTATTCTTACTGAAGAGTTGAGTTTTCTGGATTGTATTGGGGAATCTTCTATTCGATCGGATAATTTAACTTTGTTTAGTTTGTCCGGGTAATTTTTAGAACGCGTTAAAAAGTTCGAACGGATATCAATAACTCACTTTTTCCCCGGCAGGATAATTTCTATGTGTTGCATTTTTCCGTTGTTTAAGAACGTTCTAAGTCGTGCAAGTAACGCGGTGGACCCTCTAGAAGACAACAAACCTTAACTCGATTATGTGACCGTCTTGAACTGTCTCTAAACCTTAGGGTTTGTGACAGTACGGCGTGCCACATATGAGGCGTTGGCTTGACCCTTCTACGGCTGGACCATTGGTACTGTTGCATGTGATGGATGTTTTTAAACTAATTTCAAGAGTTGAGAACTATCTAGGAAATCTTGGGTGTTTGATAATTCGATCGGAAAGTTTAACATTGTCTATTTATCCGGAATGTGATACAATATTTGGAATCCACAAATAGTTATGAGATAACTAATTTGAATGTTATAAACATAGCAGTTTAGTCTCAGATGATCGGTTGCCACGGAATTTTGATGTGATCAAAAGTCCGTCGCAATCACGTAGCGTACGCGGATACTCGCCGGGTAAACTTAATAGAAAGCCAGGCCCCATAGCCCCGACCAAGTGACTGTAGGAGAACCCCGTCACCAAAAGCATCCGTTCGGGTGCTCACGGCAGCGGTGTTCCGCCTTAGTGCACTTCGTCGACGGCATCCTGGGGTGCGGCCGTCTACTAAAGTTTGCGACGAGCATTCGATCAGGATGTCGAGAATCTTGTTGAATTGCCCGACTTGATATTGAAAAGAGTTTTCGATATAGAGACTAAAATGCGGGGTTTATAATTGTTAGGCATGCGATGTCTATGGAATTCATTTGGTTAGGCATGCGATGTCTAAGGAGGTTGCGGATTCTAACTGTTGTAGTTTTACACATTCTTTTCTGTGACCGTAAGTGTAATATGTGGTGTATCGCCGGTTTCGTTGCTATATATCAACGACAATTGGGATACCCATATTTACTTATGTTGATGATATATGATATTATGTGTTGCTGTGATATGTTATATTGGATCGTTGCGTTTTGAATAGCCGGGGGTTTTATGTGAGATGAGAGTTTTTCATTTTCATTCATGTAAAATTCATTTGTATGTAATATTCTTTTATTAGGGCACTTCCGGGCTGAGGATGATGTCACCATTGTATATTATTTACTTTTCCGCATTAGGTAGACCCAAGGCGGGGAGTACAAGTAACCGGGTTCTAGGATCCAGTGGGAGACCATCTCGAGGAGTCGAGACCGGGTCTCCTAACCCTAGAATTGGCAGTGTTGCTTGCCACTCTCGTAGGGGTCTAGGGATGTGGGTTTGGCTATTCATCGCGACCGTGGAATCCGTGTTTTATAATGGCTCGTATTGAAAACACGGACATCCTAGTATATCCAATATTTCATATATGTTCTTCTGCTGCAATGTTCTGTGATGAGATCATATTACTGCCTGAGAGGAATGTTTATATTATATATATGAGTTATATATTATATATTGTTGATTTTGTTTCATTTCTGATGCTTGTGAAGCAGAATAAAATGGGACTTCATTAATGAGATTAATGAAACTTAAAGAAACCTAAAGATGTTGTAGAAACTTTTTTAAAAACTGGTAGCTCTAGTTATTGCTTTGCATAGCGGTGTTCCTTGTAGAACATCCAGCACCTTATTCGATAAGGAAAGAGCCGAGATCCCTTCACCGGGAGTGACCTCTTTAGCGAAACTAGCAGATGCTACACACTCGGTTTGTCTTTTGAATGCTTCTATAGTTCTTGCTTTGCATAGTGGTATATATGATATATTCTGCACCTTATTCGATGAGGAAAGAGCCGACGATCCCTTCACCGGGAGTGACCTCTTTAGCAAAACTAGAAAAGGCCTCAAAAACATTCCATTTAAAATCACTCGATTCTACAACGATATCAAGTTCATTACGCAAAGGGTTTTCTTAAAAACCTGTCGTAGCCCTCCGTCATTTCAGATAAGTACTAGTTAGTATTCGTGCTACGTTTGTTGACTATGTTAAGGCGTAGTGTGCGGTAGCTGATTAGTACTTATCTGTATAAGCATATGATGCAATTGGATTAGGGTAGTCATGCGACTTTGTTGACTATGTTAAGGGTCGTGCGGGTGGGTTTAATTCAATCGGGAAATGACGGGTTGAACTTGACTAGCACTTATGATTTGTTGACTATGTTAAGGTCATATAGCTGCTAGGGGTAAAATATTATTGGGAATTTCAAATGTTGGAATTTGCAATGAGATTGCATACCTTCTATGAGATAGTTGGATCCTAATACCCGCTGCGAGAAAGTGTTGCTCCTGAGAGAGTTTTACACATTACAATTAGCCGATCAAGTAGGTGTCTAGAAAGGTGTTAACGGGGTTACGCCCCTGGGAAAATGAGGTTTATTTAATTAGGTCCGTGCGAAAGCGTGGGGAACCTCCCTCAAATTACCGGCACTGGCCTGGCTGAAAGATTGACGAATTTGTAGCGTGTAATTAATCCCGGCTAGTCTTTCCTTTTGGGGTTTGAAGGAAGATTTGACTAAAACAGTGGGAGATATCCTGGTTAGATATATTAGATAACCAATCTGATCTTGCAAGAGCATACGCTGAGTATTTTCTTCTCTCTCTCTCCAGGTAGAGACCATATCACGCCTTAATCAAGATAATAATACGGATGTATTGACCGAACCCGCTTATTATACTAAGCTAGGGAACGTTGGTCCCGCTCCAACTTATAATTGTTATAAGACAGAGCAGGAAATTGGGGATTACCAGAATTCCCGTGCCGCCCAAACGAAGAAAGTGCATGCTGATGCATCTTCTTCGGGTGTGTTCATTATAGAGAACTTCTTCTCAGTATCCTTTACGTCCTAAGTATGAGATACCGGATCAGGATCACACATTTGTAATTTGTTACATGGGCTACAGATAGGTAGAGAACTGAGAACGGGTGATAAGTTTCATGAGAAAGAAATGGTGCAAGTGTTGCAGCCAAGTCTGTTGGTAGTTATCACCCTGTATTATCAGAATATATTGATTCTGAACGAATGTTATTAGATACCGAACCTGAGATACAACATCATATCAGTATCTTTATAAGTAAAGAAGGATATAATTTTGTATTGTTGGATAATGTTTTGAACATTTCCTATATCAAGAGTTGATTGGTTCAGGCACGTTATCTAAAAGCATAGACGTTCTAAATCAAACCACAATTCTTAACGTACAGAACACACACAAGAGGAAGAGTTCAGAAATGAACGAATCCTTCTTGAGGCCTTGTAGACTAGGTCATGTCAATGCGACCCGACAAGCTGAAGTTACATCTAGATGCATATTTAAATTAGTTCGAATTTACATCTTGTGAAACTTGCCAATCATGTCACAAAGATAACATGACCACAGATCTGTTTATTGGAAACAAAGAAAGAGTTAGTGAACTCTTGGGATTGATACATGATGATGTATGTAAGGTCCCCTGTCTACACATGCCAAGACCGGTTCTTTGTACATTATTATATTCACTGATGATCTCTCAAGATTCTGGCATATGTTCATGTTGAAACACAAGTTCGAAACTTTTGAGATAATCACAGAATATAAGTTAGAAGTAGAGAACCAATAACGGGTATAAGTATTATGTCCTTTGATGTGATCAGGGAGGAGAATACTTGAGCACGAAATTCCTGGACTATTCTAAAGGAGAATGAGATTCTCTCTCAGCATTACTCCTCCGAATACACCATAGCACGATGGTATATCGGGACAGAGCAATAGCACCCTATGTGATTTGGTGCGCTCTATGATGAGTACTACTGAGTTTCCAATTATCCTTTTGGGAGTTATGCACTTGAGAAGCTGCATACGTATTGAATAGGGTTCCAATCAAATCAGTTGCCTACCACTTCATATGTGATATGGAAAGGGAAGAACCCATATCTTATGTTTGTTAAGATTTGGGGTTGTCTAGCCTATTTCTAAAAGCATAAACCGGACAAGCTCGAGGCAAAGTCAGTTCTGTAAAAGTTTGTTGGATATCCCAAGCATTAGCAAGGGAATATCTTCTACCACACCAAGGAACAAAAGATGTTTTGTTTCTCGGCATGCCACCTTTGTGAAAAGGAATTTCTTGTGAAGAAATTAATAGTCATGAGGTAGAACTGGAAAGAGTTCCAGCTATACAAACTGCAGCTGATGATTTGGTAGAACCAAAGGATTCAATAGATTCTAACGAACCTCAGCCTCTCCGCCGATCTAGTAGGGTTCCTCATCCACCTGAGAGATACTTCGGTTTCTCTATGACAGTGGGAGCGAGGATTGCATCATGAGACGATGACCCAACTAGTTTCGAGCTGGCCATCAGGAGTAGGGATTCTGTAAGAATGGCTGGATGCTTAGCAATCTGAGATGGAACCCTTATACACCAACAAAGTATGGACTTTGGTTGCTTTATCTGAAGGGTTAAATTTCCATCAGGAGCAAATATATCTTGAGAAGATTACTTGGTGTACATGGAAAAGTTGAGACTTTCAAAGCTATGCTTAAGTCCATCTAGATCCTACTTGCCACGACTACATACCATGACTACGATATCTGGCGGTTGGGTATCATGACTGCTTTTCTAAATGATGATTTGGAAGAGAGCGTCTATAAGTACACAGCCAGAGGGCTTCGTAGACAGTGGGAGCAGCGGAAACGTGTGCAAGATGTTTTATGTGATAAATCAGGTATCGCGGAGTTGGAATATCTGTTTTGATGTAGTAGTCAAAGAGTTTGACTTCATCAAAATGGTAGATGAACCTTGTATATACAAAAAGATAGTAGGGAGTATGGTGGTGATCCTCGTAGAGTACGTGGATGACATACTCTTGATAGGGAAGGAGTTTCTTATGCTACGCTCAGTCAATCTCCGCTTATCACAAGGATTCTCCATAAAGGATCAAAGTGATACCTCCTAAATCCTGGTTTTTTGGTCTATAAGATAGATCTAATTGGATGTTAGTATTCTCACTAGTTGTAGTGAGATGGTATCAATCGATCCTGGGGAGAATCACTAGAAAGGTTCCAGGGTGATAAGGACGACTGAATGTCAGTCGCAGGCATTGTCTTTACCCTTAGTGGAGGGACGGTATGTTGGAAGAGTTCCAAGCTAGATACCGTAACTTACTAGACGATTAAAGGCAAGATACATCGTTACCAAGGATGCTACCAAAGAGGCAGTCTGGATAAATATAAGTTCATGAGATGAACTTCGTTCCTACCATTGTGTGACAATGGAGTTATGGCTTATGCCAAGGAACCCCCGTCCCATCTGAAATCCAGAAATAACTCTTAGGCAGTATCACCTGATCATGGAGATGGTTGATCTCCAGGGAGATCGAGGTTAGGAGAGTAGACACAGAGGACAACAGCGCGGATCCACTCACAAAGGCATATTTCCCAGTAGAGACTTTTATGGGATGGTTGAGTATGAGATACTTCAACCACAGCTGATTGTTGGGTGTGAGATACCACAACAGATGGCCCTAGTGCAAGTGGTGTTAGTTATACGTATGCCCTAGAGGCCATTACTGTACATACGATGTATATTGTAATGGATGCTTGGACATATATAGGGAGGACTTTCTTGCTCAACATAATAGTATGCTATCTGGTTATTCTTTATCTTAACATGTACTCTAATTGTCTCTATGTTACATATTGATAAAGCCCTTAGGATATGTACTCGACTACTGGGACTATGATGAGATCATACTAGTGGGGCCACGGTAGTCGACGAGTACATCCTATAACTGTTCCTAATCGAGGGTGTATCGAGACAGGGCATCGATACACCAGAGTAGACTAGCGTATACGCATCTTGACCCATATGATGGGTGATGGATAATCCCATATCCATTGGTGTTTGACATCAAGGATGGTGTACGGGTGCTCAGTAGAGACTGGGTACACTGGACGGACTCGCCGAGAACTCCCAGATGGTATTATACCTCACGTCAGATGGCAGTTCTCCGGTGACACTGGTACAGGTTAGTCTGTAGACCCGAGATCGTCATAGAGTCTTGATATATATGCGATATATGTTAAATGTATTATTTTATTTTGTTACAATAAATATTATATATGTGATATATAGTATTGTAACATGATATGGTTATTAATGCAACATGATTAGTGGAGGTTAAACATGGTTAGGGTTAAGCTATTCTAGAAGTTTCTAGAAGGTTTTTTATTTTGTTTTGTGTGAAGATATTTGTTTAACCAAACCCAAACCCTTGACCATGGTTGTTTCTCTACAAGGGTTAAAGTTTCATTCTTAACTATGGTTGCATTTCTAACCTCACATATGAGTTATTCATAATTGATCACAAAAGGATTCCATCTTCTTCTTCCTTCTCTTTTCATGGAAAAGCTTTCTTGATTTGTTTTTGTGATGATAAATGAGTGAGAAAAAGATAATAAAAGAGAGAGAAAATCCTAATTCGTCATTCTCATATATCCTTGCCCTTTAGATGAGAGTGTTCACTTCATATTATGAGTGTTAGCTTGTGTTAATGAAACTTCAAGGTAGATCATCTTTGTATCGAAGATCGGAAGCAAAGGTTGCATCATTCTCTTCGTGAACCCTCTCGAGAGTCCGGAACACGATGATTGCAGCGAAGGGACCTCAACACGGAGCTTAAGAAGTGAAGGACCGGATCTACAAAGGTTGTAATCCCTCTCACTTAGTGTTAAACTGTTTAACATGCTAGTTTTCGCCTAATCTCTAGTTTAAAGATCCGGCTTCGGGTTGTTCGGCACGGCTAATTTTTAATCGGGCATGGTCGATGCCTCGTAGACCCTTGTGGCAGTGCATAGCAACCCTACAAGTGGGAGATTGTTAGTGATATGTATGCCCTAGAGGCCATTACTGTACATGCGATGTATATTGTAGTGGATGCTTGGACATATATATGGAGGACTTTCTTACTCGACATGATAGTATGCTATCTGGTTGCTCTTTATCTTAACATGTACTCTGATAGTCTCTATGTTACATGTTGATAAAGCCCTTAGGATATGTACTCGACTACTGGTACTATGATGAGATCATACTAGTGGGGCCACAGTAGTTGATGAGTACATCCTATAACTGTTCCTAGTCGAGGGTATATCGAGACAGGGTATCGATACACTAGAGTAGACTAGCGTATACGCATCTTGACCCATATGATGGACGATGGATGATCCCATATCCATCGGTGTTTGACATCAAGGATGGTGTACGGGTGCTCAGTAGAAACTTAGTACACTGAACGGACTCGCCGAGAACTCCCAGATGGTATTATACCTCACGTCAGATGGCAGTTCTCTGGTGACACTGGTACAGGTTAGTCTGTAGACCCGAGATCGTCATAGAGTCTTGTGTGATTCCTACTGTGCTTTGATTTCCATCATACCACGTCTAAAAGGGCGTGCAAAAAGGTGGCTTTTGGGTACAGTCCCGAATCACATGGAGGCAATGAGCGATAGGAGGGGTTTCGTCTCTCCCGGTATAGGGAGTTGATGTTGCGCTGTGTTCGATTGACTATAACTGGAAATCCATGGCCAGGGTTGCTGAGATTTACTGGTAAGTGTTATCAGTAGTTTCTCAAACTGTTATAGACCTCATATCGACACGACTTATCAAGCTACTGGGGTCTGACGTTTACCACCTCTAGGCGAGATATGCGACATATCAGACAAAGAGACCGGACTGTACGGGAGTGTTACTGACTGGATTAGCAGGAGAATGTACAGGCTTGCTTGTTGATCTTCTGAGCGCTCAATACCTGGGTGGCTGTTACGTTTAGCTGACCGCTTGCAGCTTGTAGGTGTTTGATATGATCATCACCTACTACCGGCGTATTGACGATTCTTTAGAGTCCTACACAGAGGTTTCCTGGCTCAGGCAAAACGGAGTAGGAGCACATATGTGATGTGTGCGGAACCAAGATTAATACAAGTACGTGATACTGTATTCTATTCTCGCGATATGAGATATTGGGCGGGAATATGTGATATAGCCAGTCATCGGATTAAGTGTTGATTCGATGAAATGGTACATGTTATATTAGTCGGTTATATGTATTATAACCGGGTTATCGGATCAAGTGTTGATTCGATAATTTAATGTATATTATATATGAGATATATTACATTACATTAACTAATATAAGCTCGCTTTAATGATTCATTTTCTCACGGGATAATACATTGACATATATGCGATATATGTTAATTGTATTATTTTCTTTTGTTACAAAATATATTATATATATGTGATATATATATTGTAACATGTTAGGGTTACAAATTTAACAATGATTTAGTGTTTAAACTTGGTTAGGGTTTGGATTAGGGTTAGCTTTTGCATGAAGCTTACATGAAGCTTCATGAAGCTTTGACTTTGTCTTTGGCTTGATATTTTTGTTAACCCAATCTAAACCATTAACTCTAGTTAATTCTCTACAAGGGTTAACTCCTTCATGCTTAACCCTTGGTTAGATTTGTAACCACTACAATAATTCATTATTCATCACAAAAGGATTCATCATCTTCTTCCTTGAGTTCTTCATGAAAAGCTTCACTAGCTTTTTCATAAGTGATATTTATATTTGAGAAATAGAAAACAAAAGAGAGCAAAAATCCTACTTCATCATTCTCATCTATCCTTGCCATTTAGATGAGGGTGTTCACTTCATTTAGTGAGTTAGAGCTTGTGTTATGGAAACTTCAAGGTAGATCATCTTTGTTATCGAAGATCGGAAGCTAGCTTGCACATTTCTCTTCGTGGAGCCTCTCTAGAGTCCGGACGCACGATGATCGCACGGAAGGGATCTCAACACGGAGCTTAAGAAGTGAAGGACCGGATCTACAAAGGTTGTAATCCCTCTCACTTAGTGTTAAAGTGTTTAACATACTTGTTTTCGCCTAAACTCTAGTATAAAGATCTTGGTTAGGGTTGTTCGGCACCGCTAAATTTTAAATCGGACATGGTTGTTGCCTCGTAGACCCTTGTGGCAGTGCCTAGCATCCCAACAGTCTGGAAGGATGCGGCCGTTGTAGCAGACTTTGTCAGATTCCCCCTCGTTTGCGAGGGGTTTTTCGATTGTGGGGACGCTCTTCCCTGCAGGCGCAAGCCCCTGCAGTTAATTACGTTACCGTGTAGCGATAACCACTTTCTCCTTCTCCAGAAGGTCACTTCATGTCGTGTGTGTTTGTTTTATTTTTGGTTGCCCGTGGATTGTATACGGAGACTAATTTGTGTTGTCGCCTGTAGTCAGGGACTGTTGTAGCAGACTTCGTCAGATTCTCCCACTGTTTTCTTTTTTGGTTGCCCGTGGATTGTGTACGGAGACTAATATATATATATATATATATATATATATATATATATATATATATATATAGGTGTGCATGTATCATGGTGGATGATACATTGGACATGGCTATTATTGATTTTGAGAAAATGGAAAATTGAATAATGAGATCATGGTTTCTACACTCTTCTTAAAATATCTCATTAACCATGGTTTATTATTTAATCCCTCCATTACCTCACACATAAAATATCTAAGATATTTTTCCGTGGCTTATATATTGTGAGAGTGACTCTCTCTCTCTCTCTTATCTTAAGCTAAGCTTAGTTCATCTTCTTCCTCTAAGCTCTCTAGCTTTTCTTAGTGAAAAAAGAGAAAGAAAAAGAAAGGTTTAATAGTGAGAAAAATCCCACTTCATCAATCTATATTAGTCTAGAAAACTTGTATAAGTTGTTTGCCTCACTTCTACTTAGTTTAGTGAATCAAGAGCTTGAATATAAGGAACTCTAGGTGGATCATCATGTACATCGAAGGACACAAGAGGACTTGTTCCATGTTTCGAGTGGAGCCAAGGAGCCCAAGGGCTTCTACACAGAGCCATTGAAGAGAAGGAGTGGTCTACAAAGATTGTAGTTATCTTTCTTTTATTGTTAGACACTATATAGTATATGATACTTACCCAAATCTCTAGCTCGATTCGTGACTTGTGTGCTTTAGCTATCTAATTTTTTAAAATCAATTACATTCTGTTGTTTAAACCCTAGTAGAGGTGCTAAGACACACCAACATGGTATCAGAGCAAAGCTAGAGCTTTAGGGTAGTTTAGACGACGTTAAAAGTGTTCGATCGAAATCAAAATACGAATTTTTCATGGTTTCTGTACATTTTTCCAAAAGTTGGTATTTTGCAGAATAAAAATATTCAAAAAATCGTGCAGGTAAATCTATTGAACCCCAAAAATTTCAAACACCCAACTCACTAGAATGGCCTCGGAACCGCGGCGTAACCTTAGGTTTAGCCGCGGTTCCGCCGCACATTTAGGGAATTAGGGTTTCGATTTTTCTATTCTGCTCCTTTTTGATACTTGTGACTTTCTGGATATTTTTTTTGAGGCTCAAGGTGTTGAGGTCTCTGTGATTTAAAGAAATTTTTGATGTCTATCGAAATGTTTAATATCGTCTAAACAGTTTCTGTGTGTTAAACAATATTTAGAATCTACACTAGTTAGTTTTGAAAAAAATTAATTAGTTGTTTGTAAATCTAACATTTTAGTCTCGTTTGATAATCGGGAATCATTTTGAATTACCCGACTTCTTTTGAAAAGGTGTTTTCATTTTGAGACTTAATTGTAAGATCTACTAGGTTAGGCATGAAATCCGGAATATGAGATATTCCGAGTTTGTAATGTCTAAGGAGAGTGCAGATTCCAACTGTTGTAGTTTTACATTTCTTTTCTGCGACCGTAAGTGTAATATGTGTATCCATAATCTTGTTGCTATATGTCGACTACATTTGGAATACGCATATTTACTTACGTTGATGATCTGTGATGATTATTCTATTGCCGTTATGATATGATCTATATGATCGTCGTGATTGAATAGCCGGGGTTTTTATGTGAGATGAGAGATTTTCTTTTTCATTCATGTAATATTCATTGTATGTAATATTCTTTTATTGGGATACTTCCGGGTTGAGGATGATGTCACCATTGATGTATATTATTTACTTTTCCGTATTAGGATAGACCCAAAGTGGGGAGCACAAGTGACAGGGTTTTAGAGTGCAGAGGGAGGCCATCTCGAGGAGTCGAGACCGGTCTCCTAACTCTAGAATTTGCAGGGTTGCTTGCCGCTCTCGTAGGGGTCTAGGGGTGTGGGCTTTGGATATTCATCACGACCGTGGAATCCTTATTTTTTATCATTAACTTAATCTAAAATAGGGACCTCCTAGTATATCCTATATTTTCATATATCTGCTTTTGCTGCTGTTACTATGCGATGTGATCATATAAACTGCATGAAACGAATGTTATTTATATATATGATATATAATAAACGTTTCTTTTTTTGCATCCGTGCTAGTCCTGCCCCCGCTCTACCGTTAGTTAAGTAACCTAACGGTGCATGACGGGACCACATGGCGAATGCGGATGGCAAAAACATACGTTTTATTTTCGTTTCATTCTGTGATGCTTAGGAACTTAAATGATGGAACTACATTAATGAGATTAATGTAAAGAAAATAAGCCTAAAGATATTTTAGAATCAAATTTGAAACCCACTCGGCCCTTTAATGAAAAAGCAAGTTTCAAAATGCGGAGCTTAAGCCACTCCTTTTAAATTATTTGGTTCTACAACGATATCAAGTTCAAAATATTAAAGGTTTTCATCAAAACCATCCATAACCCACCGTCATTTTAGGAAGTAGAGTACTTAGTATTCGTGCTACGTTTGATGACCATAGTTAAGGCGTAGTGTACGGTAGCTAAGTGATGTCTTCCTATACGGCATATGATGCGATTAATTAGGACATTTATATGACTTTGTTGACCATAGTAAAGAGTCATATAAGTGGGTCTAATTAATCAAGAAATGACGGATAGAACTTGACTAGTGTTTATAATTTGTTGACCATAGTTAAGGTCATAAGCCGCTAGGGGTAAAAAACGTATCTGGAATTTCAAGAGTTGAAATTTGCAATGAGATTGCATACCTTCTATATTGATAGTTGAATCCTGATCCTACTGTGAGTAAAAGATACTCCCGGGAGAGTTTTGCACTTTACAATTAGCTAATCCAGTAGGTGTCTAGAAAGGTGTCAACGGGGTTATGTCTCTAGGGAAACAAGGTTTATTTTAATTACGTCCGTGCGAAAGCACGAGGAGCCTCCCTCGGAGTACCGACACCGGCCTGGCTGATCGGTTAGTGAACTTATAGAATGTAATTAATCCTGGCTAATTTTCTTTTTAAGAGTTAAAGGAAAATTTGATAAAGTAGTGGGAGACATCGATTAGATAAGACAAATAACCAATCTAATCTTTACAGGAGCTTTCGCTGAGTGTATTCTTTTCTCTCTCTTAATGGAATATACCAATGACTGGACTTAAGCTTCTATTAGAGAAAAATAAACTGACAGGACCCAATTATAAAGAATGCCTGAGGAACGTAAACATTGCCCTTACATACGATAAGGTTGCATATGTTCTCACTGCCCCATCCCCTCCCATCCCAAGCCCTGATTCATCGATTGCGGATAAGGAGATCCGTAAGACATGTTCTATTGATTGTGCCACAGCCAAATACCTCACGTTAGCTTTGATGGACAATGTATATCAAAATCAACATGAGAAGATGGATGTTCAATCCATCTTTTTCAATACAAAGGAGTTGTATGGGGAGCAATCTCGTACTCTTCGTTATGAGGCATCTAGAAAGTTGTTTCAGATGAGGATGGCTTATGGTACGCCAGTAGGAGATCATGTCTTGAAGATGATATGACTTATTGAAGAACTTAAGGACCTGGGATAAACCATGGAGAATGAAAAATATATTGATATAGTTGTACAGTCTCCCCTGCCTTTGCTCAGTTTATCGTGAACTTCAATATGCACAACATGGAGAGGTCACTTCCTAAAATTCTCAATATGTTGAGAAGTGCAGAGAGCACGTTTAAGATAGCGAAAACTCTCACTTTGATTGTTGAAGCATCTTCCTCTTCCATCCCAAAAGCTAAGGCTAAGGGAAAGAAGAAGAAGAAACCCACCAATCCGAGAGGTGGAGTTAAAAAGGCAAAAGGGAAAAACAAATCCGGGGCCGAGGGATCGGGAAAGGGAGAATGTTTCTACTGCCACAAGTCGGGACACTGAAAGCGTAATTGTATTGAGTACCTCGCTGATCTCAAGAAGAAAAAGTGTGGTGATGCTTCCGCTTCATGTGTGTTCGTCACTGAAAACTGTTTTTCTATAAACTCTGCATCATGGTTATTAGATACTGGTTCGAGATCTCACATCTGCAATTGTGTGCAGGGATTGAGAAATAGCAAAGTTTTGAAGACTGGTGATCACACTCTCTGGGTTGGAAATGGTTCCAATATACATGTTGTATCAGTGGGAGAGTATCACCTAGGGTTGCCCTCGGGATGTATATTGGTTCTGAACCCGTGTTATTTTGTACCAAGTATGCTATGTAATATAATATTCGTATCTTTGTTAGAAAATGAAGGATATCATTTTGTGTTGCAAAATAATGTTATGAACATTAACCTGAATCAACAGTTGATTGGGTATGGTACACTGAATAATGGGATTTACGTCCTAAATCAACACACAGTTTTCAATATACAACACACAAACAAAAGAAAATTTTCAGATATAAATGAAGCTTTTCTATGGCATTGTAGACTTGGTCATATTAATGAAACAAGACTAAACAGGCTACATAAAGATGGATATTTAAATCATTTTGAATATAAATCTTATGCGACCTGTCAGTTTTGCATCAAGGGTAAAATGACCAAAACTCCGTTTACTGGACACAGAGAGAGCTACTGATCTCTTAGGCCTCACACATAGTGATGTATGCGAACCAATGTCTACACATGCTAGAGGCGATTATTCTTACTTCATAACTTTTACTGATGATTTCTCGAGGTTCGGACATCTGTTCTTGTTGAAACATAAGTCTGAAGCTTTCGAAAAATTCAAAGAGTATAAACTTGAAGTAGAAAAACAAACTGGTTTGAGCATCAAGAAACTTCGATCAGATCGAGGAGGAGAGTATTTAAGTACAGAGTTTTTAGACTTCCTAAAAGAGAATGGGATTTTCTCAGCTCACTCCCCCTTACACACCACGGCACAACGGTGTGTCAGAACGGAGGAATCGTACCCTATTAGATATGGTACGTTCAATGATGAGTGATGCTGAGTTACCACTTTCCTTTTCAGGACATGCAATGGAGACTGCAGTATATCTATTGAACAGGGTTCCAACCAAGACCGTTCCTACCACTCTATATGAGATATGGTTTGGGAAAAGACCATCTCTTAAACAAGTTAGGATATGGGGTTGCCCTGCTTTTGTTAAAAAGCATAATCCAGACAAACTCGAGACACGGTCGGTTCTATGTACATTTGTGGGATATCCAGAATATTCATATGGATATCTTTTCTACCACAAGGAGAAACAAAGGGTGTTTGTTTCTCAGTATGCCATATTTTTAGAAAATGAATTTTTTACAAATAATACTGATGGCAATGCGGTAGAACTAGAAGAAGTTCTAGAACCACAAATAACTAATAATGATTTGGTTGAACCTGATGTTGCAATAGAACCTCACGAACCTCGGTCACTCCATAGATCTAGTAGGACTTCTTGCCCACCGGAGAGATACTATGGTTTCCTAATTGATGGTGATAGAGAAGATTGGAACATGAATGATGATGACCCTACTAGTTTTCAGCAAGCTATCATGAGTGGTGACTCAGTGAAGTGGCTGGAAGCCATGAGATCCGAAATGGAGTCCATGTACACCAACAAAGTATGGACTTTGGAAGTTGCACCTTCTGAAGTAAAACCCGTGGGCTGCAAATGGATCTTTAAGAAAAAGATCGGTGTAGATGGACAGGTAGAGACCTATAAAGCAAGGCTTGTAGCGAAAGGATTTCGTCAAAGACCAGGACTAGACTATGATGAGACTTCCTCTCCAGTAGCAATACTTAAATCCATTCAGATCCTACTTGCTATTTTGTCAAAAATATATATGAACCTTGTATTTTTAAGAAGATTGTAGGGAGTACTATAACATTCCTCGTATTGTATGTGGATACATTCTCTTGATAGGAAACGACATTCCTATGCTACAACCGGTCAAACTATTCTTGTCACAAAGGTTTTCTATGAAGGACCTGGGTGATGCCTCATACATTTTGGGCATTAAGATCTATAGAGATAGATCTAAGAGATTGTTCTAATTGTCCCAATCAAGGTACATTAACACCATCCTAAAGAGCTTTAGTAAAGAAGATTCCAAGGGAGGTACTTTACCTGCTTGTCACGGAATCATTCTCTCCAAAGACTTTTGTCCAAAATCTGATAAAGAGATAACTCACATGAGTATTATACCTTACGCTTCTACCATAGGATCTATTATGTATGCGATATTATGTACTCGCCCTGATGTTGCTTATGCACTTGGTGTAGTAAGCAGGTATCTGTCACGACCCGAAAGAGCACGTGACTGGCACTTGAACCATATGAAGCCTATAGGACTCCATCTGATCCAAGTAAGCCAAAAGCCCAGAAATCTAAAACCATTTTGAAGAATAAATAAAGAAAACTGGTTTAAAGAAGTGAAGAAATACAGGTTTGAAATCAAGGTTTTTAAATAACTAAGCCGAAGGTACGTTTTGAAAACAATAAGTCTTTTCTAAAAATTTCGGCAGAGTTTCCTTTGTAAAACTGGCCCCGAATGGGGTACAACATGAATAACAATATATAAAATGATAAAGGCATCCCCAAGCGGGAGCTAGCTCTTCGTCAATCGACGGTCACATCCACACAATGAGATAATAATATACAACGCCAAGTGGCGAGGATCAAAACCCAAGAAAGCTCAAAAGCAACAAGAAAACCGCAATACTACTAAGCGCGACTCTAGGTCGAATAATACAACACTGTCTCTGAGTCTGAAAGAATATACAAGTTTTGGTTGATGGACAATTTCTAGATACAATGAAATAAATAAATACAATGGTGATTCCTGATACGAAAGAATCCACCTACCAAAGCAAATCACCCGCAAGAAGGTAGTGTGCCAGAAATGCCGCAAAGAAACCTGTACGGCAGAACCTGCAAGAACTGTGGCACAACGGGGGTGAGTTGCCAACTCGTGAATAGAAACATCTACAAGCAGAAACCGAATGCAAGACATAAACCTAAGTCAACGATCAGTAATATAATCCACAAGAGTACATCTGAGTGTAACAAGGTGGCAAGGTAACATCTAATCACGTATGTAGTGCCAAGTACTCAGGTCATAACATGTCATCAGTATAAGGTATGTCTGCATAAGGTAGGTATGATGAAATATCAAGATATCAATACACATATATTAGCGTCCCATACCACTAATATTGGTGTAAGATAAGTGTAAATCCAGTCTGTATATGATCCATATCTGTATATCTGTGGAACCCGTCCACCTGTCACCCACTGACAGCAAGCATCATGTATGCAATGTGAGGATATAACCAAAATCATGGAAAACTCATCATGAAACCCGTGCCAAGCATCGACACGTAAATCCTCACCCATATGGGGCTCCGTCTGCGGTATCGGCCCTCGGCCCCCGGCAGTACGAGTCAACCCATGTCCATCTCTGGGCTCCGTCTGCGGTATCGGCCCGTCGGCCCCCGGCAGTACGCCCATCTCTCAGCTCCAGGCGGTATCCCCCGGATATCCGCCGAGCTCCAATACAATCACCGGTAGGTACTCGCCCGCCTTCAGGCTCAATCGGCATAACCCATCGATCATCTCGCCGAGGGGAACCATACCGGGCCCACCACGAACCCGCAAACGGTACATCACCTCCTCGAATCGGGTTTCAAGCACACGTCTCAGCACCGAGAAAACGCGTGGTGGACGCACCAAATATCATATCACGAGGTACCGGGTTTTTCATAAAGAGCATCTTTTATTAAATAATCCCACGGTCCTCAAAACCAGAAATCACATGAAAATCCACATCGAGAAGTAAATCCAATGCAACGTGCTATATAATCAATCCATGATGTATGCGACAAGTAAAGAGAGGTAATCATATCGGAAATCATGTAACATGGAATATCTTGCAGTCCTCAATCTCAATCAAGTATGAATCATCTATGTTTGTGTACAGGTACATGTGTACAATATGCCAAACAGTAATCATATCATGAATGCAACAGTACTACAGTGTAGTGGCATGGCAATTATCGATGATGAAGTGTGTGAGCCGGCAAATAGTATACGTGAAACATACGCATCATCGATAATGGTGCTGGTGTCCTAACAGCATGATAATAGCATAATAATGAACATATGCCAGCAATGCGAATAGTAGGAAAATGCAGATATCTAGTAGTCAACACCACAGTGAAGTATCTACTATGCAACTACATCAAGTATCTAGTCAATCAGGAGGGGTAGGTGTAGAAACCACCTAAATCTGAGTCAATGTATATATATAAAGATATGTAGTCGGTGATCCCGCCTCAATGTCATATCGTAAGATATCCTCGAGTTATGAGTGCGGATCTATCATCAATATCGGCTCGTACGGTAAATCATCGTACGGCATCCCCGATAGCTGGGTAGGGGTCAGCATCTCACTGTCTCATCACATAACAGATATCACCATCATCAGATCATATAGTCTGGGGTACTACTCTATGTCTAGTACAAAACGGTAACATCAGTAAATATGCATGCGGGGGTAAACACATATCCCAAGCCCGCAAGAAGCACAAGTCATCTCCCACGTATGAATCGTATAGAATCACCGATCCCAGGGCACCAAGCCCACATCATCGACTCATCTCCAAAGTCATCACATATCGTCAAACACAGTGCAAGTACAAGTGATAAGCAAGGGTGTGTGTATAGGTGTAATTCTATCCTAGGGTTCGCGACTATGAACTACACTAGTCACTTCTAACCCTATACTATCCACAATACACCTATATCACAATAACTACAAAATAATCTATCTACGGACTGCGGGGGTGCTATACGCCATCCACCCGACTTCCCCCTGTAGATATAATCTACTCACCTTGCATCACCAATTGCGGACGTCACCATGTATGCTTGTCGTCCCGAAGTCTTCATGGGTACCTACACATCAAAATATCGTATATGCGCATTAAAACCAAATCCAATCTAAAACGGCGCATGAAATCCAAAACGATACGATAAGGGGCCTATAGGTGAAAACCTATGGCACGCCTTCAAAACCATCAATAAATCCTCTATATCGTCGTATAAACGACAAATAGTCGAGGCAAAACACGTTCCACCATTTCAGAATCAAAAATACGGAATACGGAAATACGAATCCAAAACAACAACTTAGGATATGTGTCCCAGATTTCATCCTAGAAAGAATCTGTCAAAACTAGAAGTACCCAGGGCCAAGAATTGAGGAAATGGGGCCAGGCACGCAAAACGAGGACATTCCTCTCTGGTCTGGCCGCAATTTGCGGCCAGAAAGGAGGTTTTGGCGGCCGGGAAGAAGAGTTAGGGGCTAGGGTTTTGGGTGTTGCCTCTATGTTGCCTGCACATGCTACTGTCCACTCAATATTATTTTAGGGTTCTCGGGGTGTTAGCAGATTCAATTTAACAGTGGCAGATTACACAATTTCCCCGATATCGGTTTCTAAAATCCGTATTCTGGTGTTTGCTTCAGGTTTTGGGTTTCAATTCAAACACTATGGTGTTGGTGTATCCTCAATTGAACTCAATTTCACAAAACAACCCAAGTTCCTCTCAAACCCTAACTAGGTTTTCATCAAATCCATAATATCACACAATATCGATTAAATCTTAACATGGGGTTATAGGAAAAGCTATAATTAAACAAATGGTTCAGAAATCACCTTCATTAGCAACTCAAGAAAATTCTTGAGTTGCCCTCTAGTGGCCAAATCCATGCTTCTTTAGCTCCATGTATAGATCTAGGGATTTCGCACATTTTTAATGAAAGGAGATTGGGGTTTTGGGGTTGTTTTAGAGATGAAGTGTGGAGTTGAAGAGGGGAGGAAGATGAGGAAGGGCAGCAGCAGCAACTCCATGAATGGAGAGGGAAAAATGATGAGGAATGAAGGGGTATGGCCAAGGGTACAAGGTCAAAGGTCCACCTCTCTCTCTCACCTACCCTCATCATTTCCTTTTCTCTTTTCTTTTCTTTTTCCTTTTTCTTTTAAAACCAAACCTTCTCACAAGAATAGTAAACCCAAAAGAAATCCATGGGAAGAAAAGTGCACAAGTGTAGAAAATGTGATATGTGCAAGTTTTGCACAAAATTACCAAAAAACCCGATTAGCGATTTTAACCGCGATTAGCACTAAATTAGTGTCAAAATGATCACAACAACTTAAAAATGTCATAATTTCAATAATTAACCCATTTTAGAATTTTCCATAATTTTTCATAATTTTTCTAACATTTTTCCTATTTATTTGCATTAAATATTAAAATAATCAATAAAATAATATTAAATTATAAAAATTCCCAAAATTAATATTTTATATTTTTGAAAATGTTACAATCTACCCCCCTTAAAGAAATTCGGTCCCCGAATTTAAATTTAAACCCCCACTACTAAAAACAATTTCAGTAATAATCCATTTGTCGGGGCTCCGAAAATATCAACACATAAAACATCACAGCGCAATGCATGCGCATGAAGAATGAGCAGATAACTCAAAAGCAAAACTCCGTCAAGCATCTCGCAATCATCGGAGTCGAGGTAAAAACACAATGTCAAATCCAATACAAAACCGATGTGATATGGATCAATACTACACATGTAGACATCTAATCCATACATGTAAGTAGCTGATACAAAAGCATGCAAAAGTATATCCAGGTACCGTCCACTGACTAGTCCTGCTCAGCATGAAAGCAAAAATCCAACATCATAAAAGGTACTGCTCCAAAAGGAATAAATCCCAAAAATGCACATAACACAATCCTGTGCGTCTGGTGCGCACGGAAATCGAGATCCATAAATGTGTCAAACAGGTATACAAAACAACATCTAGGTGCAACAGGTGTGCACGAAACATCTGTCGTAGGCAACGTGTGTGCCTGACAGAAAAATCAGGTGCATGTGACATGCACGAAAAATCCCGATTTAGTGCATCTGGCGTGCACCAAAATCGTATATCAAACACTAAGGTGCATAAAAACCACGCTAGAAGTGCAAATCAAATCACTGTATACTGTAGGCATGAAATCTCAATCAATATCTCAAGTGTAATAACTCTACGCAAAATATATACATACCCAGTGGGTGCATGAAATCAATATCATGAAACTCAGTCACCAAACTAAATCATGCCAATAGAACGCCCAAATACCGAAATCCAAAATGACGGATACGTGATAATCAAATCACAAAATCACAAATCATAAATACCGTCTTCGGTAGTTCCTCCTTCAAAGTCGAGAAGGAGTCAGTGCAATCCACTGCTAGCAGCGCAGGATATCCACCTGCCTCTTGCTCACTGTCGGTCGTCTTCTGACTCTCTGGGTCCTTATCTTCTCCGCGGATTACCAATCTCACAGTCAATCGGCTCATCGGCCCTGTCAGGTGTGCTAACGGGGACGATTCCGTTCTGGCACTTCTCTGGTCACCTCTCGGTCAAACCTCACGACCACTCGTAAGGCAGCATATCACTGGCGTCGGCCTCTGGCTCTCTGAATGTACGTCACACATCTGATCCTGGGTGCAAACATCATTGCAGCAACGTCCTGGAAGGAATCCTGCTCAAGGTCTCTTCCAATCATGCCTATGCCGATCTGTACAGAGGCTGGCTTTCCTGCACAACCTCTTCTCGCTCAAAAGACACCTGTGTCCTCAGAACAACATTCTCAGAAACTGGTCACATCCCAACGTCTCTGTAAGCAAATCAGGTCTCTAGTCTCGACGGGAAGCAATGACAGCTCGTCAGTGTCTCACACGAACCTCTTGTTCCAACTGTCTCTATCATCGTCCACTATGCCGTCATGCCAAGCTACTATGCACTGCACTGTTCTCGGCCACGGTCAATCTGAAGTCTCTCACACGGACTCGAAGTCGCGTATTCTGTAGCTTCATCATTCCGTAGCAGATGTCAGGCCGAACTGGTCCTCGGGAATACGTCCTAACCATCGGAGGAATACTCATCACTCGTCCGTCCTTGATCAATTCGCAACGCATCTGGTTAAGTTCCTTTATCCGAACTTGGTCAACTACCTTGTCGACAATGCCGAACTCTGGCCTGCTGGGTGTGCGCAAAATGACCACTCCTGGGTCCAGGTCTCCCCGTATCGTACTCCAGAAAAGTCCTGTCGAGGTTCCTTTCTCAAATCTCAATCCTGCCGAATTTCCCGGAAGTCATCATCCAATGCTGAAGCTAAAGCTTATTCCGGAACGGCTGCATACTTATCGCGCTTCTTTCTGGAAGATATATCCATATACCACGCCTCGGGGTGCGTATCACATCTCTGATGTCAGCGGAGTAGGACATCATCTCGTCGAAATATCTCGCGAACTCTTTTCTTCACTCTGCATCAATGTCGACTGATTCGGACTCGTCTCATCATGGCTGCATGTACGGTGCTCCAACGGCTATGCTCGCATCTGGAGTCTCCCAAGCAGCGTCCCATCACGATATCCGAAAGATGTCGAACCATCCGATCGACTCGTCAGATCCTCATAATCCCCCAAGAGCTCACATCTCGGGTACAGTTTAATAGTATCGAGTACATGCCACAGCGTCGGTGGTCCAGCCGTAGAAGGGCAAACCCAAGCCTCACTAATGGCGCCGCGGAACCGCCGTAAACCCTAAGGTTCAAAGGCTGTCACACGGTCATTAAGTCGAGTTAGGTTTCATTCTTCTAGAGGGTCCATAGAATCACCTGCATGTCTTTCCGTATACTTTAAACTTGGAAAATAGGCTCCTGACATTCGATCGTCTCTATCGACTCTCAACGAACCTGCATGAAGTCGTCTCTAGCTGGAATCAATCCGCCTGACGACCTCGCATCGGGGTAAGCAAACTCACCACACGTCCTAGTCATTCATCCTCGGTGACTAGCGACTCGCTATCAACTCTCTAAGAACATGCTCATGCTGCAGTAGCTCCAATCATCTGGGCGATATCTCATCATTTGCAGCAGCAACTGGCTCATACGCCTGTACGCCGAACAACGCATCAATCCTCCAGGAAAGGCAACACATTGGCGGTCACCTCTGAGTCGATCTGCTCTAGATCTGAGTAAGACTCTCCACACTGGAAATCTTCAACTCAACTGGGCCCGCTCTGGCGCAAACTCGGACGAATCACCTTTGTCTCTCAAATCGGGTAGACTAGCTACCATCTGTCGCGTATCTGCCTGAAAGCTCCGGCAATCTCAACTCGTAAGCTCCGAAAGCAACATCCTGTCAATCTCAGCAACAGCTGGTCCATCTGTCTGCACGATAGGCGACATCACATCTCTGAGGTATGTTGTACATCAACAGTCATCTCTCAACTGGCAGCTCTAACAATGGCCCGATCATCCGGTGCAAGACCAAGCACTCGCCTCCACTAGAGGTCACAATCACCAACACTAACTCGAGACGTTCCCATGTCACCAGAAAACACAATGGTCGGCCCTCGTACCAAACGAGCTCACACCGGCCGTAACCCTAGCAGCAGCCCAAACTGCGCTCAAACATGGTGACAGGAATCTCAATCGAGTATCAAAAAGAGCACATCAGTGGCAAGAAGGGAAACAACAGATCCAAAGTGGATACATGATCATAGGAAGGAACAGTATCAATAAAGGTATGATCATGAACTAATAGAATCGGGGATCTCAAATGGATGTATAATCCAGGATATGAAGAGAATCACTGATCTCGAAGAATATGTACATCCTAAGGTTCCTTAAGCGGAGTGGCGTGTCGTAAGTATGCCGCGGAACATACCAACGGTACGTCACTCTACTTTAGTCACCTAATCCATCAACCAAGGGTCATCCTAATACGACGAAAGTTCGGGTCGAATACCCCCTCGACCAAGTCTAAGTTCCGTAAGGTCAAGCCTAAGTTCCGTAAATAAATAACTCCCTAGGCTCCACATAGTCAAACTTAGACTCGAACCAAGGTCAACCTAGCGCTCTGATACCAACTTTGTCACGACCCGAAAGAGCACGTGACTGGCACTTGAACCATATGAAGCCTATAGGACTCCATCTGATCCAAGTAAGCCAAAAGCCCAGAAATCTAAAACCATTTTGAAGAATAAATAAAGAAAACTGGTTTAAAGAAGTGAAGAAATACAGGTTTGAAATCAAGGTTTTTAAATAACTAAGCCGAAGGTATGTTTTGAAAACAATAAGTCTTTTCTAAAAATTTCGGCAGAATTTCCTTTGTAAAACTGGCCCCGAATGGGGTACAACATGAATAACAATATATAAAATGATAAAGGCATCCCCAAGCGGGAGCTAGCTCTTCGTCAATCGACGGTCACATCCACACAATGAGATAATAATATACAACGCCAAGTGGCGAGGATCAAAACCCAAGAAAGCTCAAAAGCAACAAGAAAACCGCAATACTACTAAGCGCGACTCTAGGTCGAATAATACAACACTGTCTCTGAGTCTGAAAGAATATACAAGTTTTGGTTGATGGACAATTTCTAGATACAATGAAATAAATAAATACAATGGTGATTCCTGATACGAAAGAATCCACCTACCAAAGCAAATCACCTGCAAGAAGGTAGTGTGCCAGAAATGCCGCAAAGAAACCTGTACGGCAGAACCTGCAAGAACTGTGGCACAACGGGGGTGAGTTGCCAACTCGTGAATAGAAACATCTACAAGCAGAAACCGAATGCAAGACATAAACCTAAGTCAACGATCAGTAATATAATCCACAAGAGTACATCTGAGTGTAACAAGGTGGCAAGGTAACATCTAATCACGTATGTAGTGCCAAGTACTCAGGTCATAACATGTCATCAGTATAAGGTATGTCTGCATAAGGTAGGTATGATGAAATATCAAGATATCAATACACATATATTAGCGTCCCATACCACTAATATTGGTGTAAGATAAGTGTAAATCCAGTCTGTATATGATCCATATCTGTATATCTGTGGAACCCGTCCACCTGTCACCCACTGACAGCAAGCATCATGTATGCAATGTGAGGATATAACCAAAATCATGGAAAACTCATCATGAAACCCATTCCAAGCATCGACACGTAAATCCTCACCCATATGGGGCTCCGTCTGCGGTATCGGCCCTCGGCCCCCGGCAGTACGAGTCAACCCATGTCCATCTCTGGGCTCCGTCTGCGGTATCGGCCCGTCGGCCCCCGGCAGTACGCCCATCTCTCAGCTCCAGGCGGTATCCCCCGGATATCCGCCGAGCTCCAATACAATCACCGGTAGGTACTCGCCCGCCTCCAGGGTCAATCGGCATAACCCATCGATCATCTCGCCGAGGGGAACCATACCGGGCCCACCACGAACCCGCAAACGGTACATCACCTCCTCGAATCGGGTTTCAAGCACACGTCTCAGCACCGAGAAAACGCGTGGTGGACGCACCAAATATCATATCACGAGGTACCGGGTTTTTCATAAAGAGCATCTTTTATTAAATAATCCCACGGTCCTCAAAACCAGAAATCACATGAAAATCCACATCGAGAAGTAAATCCAATGCAACGTGCTATATAATCAATCCATGATGTATGCGACAAGTAAAGAGAGGTAATCATATCGGAAATCATGTAACATGGAATATCTTGCAGTCCTCAATCTCAATCAAGTATGAATCATCTATGTTTGTGTACAGGTACATGTGTACAATATGCCAAGCAGTAATCATATCATGAATGCAACAGTACTACAGTGTAGTGGCATGGCAATTATCGATGATGAAGTGTGTGAGCCGGCAAATAGTGTACGTGAAACATACGCATCATCGATAATGGTGCTGGTGTCCTAACAGCATGATAATAGCATAATAATGAACATATGCCAGCAATGCGAATAGTAGGAAAATGCAGATATCTAGTAGTCAACACCACAGTGAAGTATCTACTATGCAACTACATCTAAGTATCCAGTCAATCAGGAGGGGTAGGTGTAGAAACCACCTAAATCTGAGTCAATGTATATATATAAAGATATGTAGTCGGTGATCCCGCCTCAATGTCATATCGTAAGATACCCTCGAGTTATGAGTGCGGATCTATCATCAATATCGGCTCGTACGGTAAATCATCGTACGGCATCCCCGATAGCTGGGTAGGGGTCAGCATCTCACTGTCTCATCACATAACAGATATCACCATCATCAGATCATATAGTCTGGGGTACTACTCTATGTCTAGTACAAAACGGTAACATCAGTAAATATGCATGCGGGGGTAAACACATATCCCAAGCCCGCAAGAAGCACAAGTCATCTCCCACGTATGAATCGTATAGAATCACCGATCCCAGGGCACCAAGCCCACATCATCGACTCATCTCCAAAGTCATCACATATCGTCAAACACAGTGCAAGTACAAGTGATAAGCAAGGGTGTGTGTATAGGTGTAATTCTATCCTAGGGTTCGTGACTATGAACTACACTAGTCACTTCTAACCCTATACTATCCACAATACACCTATATCACAATAACTACAAAATAATCTATCTACGGACTGCGGGGGTGCTATACGCCATCCACCCGACTTCCCCCTGTAGATATAATCTACTCACCTTGCATCACCAATTGCGGACGTCACCACGTATGCTTGTCGTCCCGAAGTCTTCATGGGTACCTACACATCAAAATATCGTATATGCGCATTAAAACCAAATCCAATCTAAAACGGCGCATGAAATCCAAAACGATACGATAAGGGGCCTATAGGTGAAAACCTATGGCACGCCTTCAAAACCATCAATAAATCCTCTATATCGTCGTATAAACGACAAATAGTCGAGGCAAAACACGTTCCACCATTTCAGAATCAAAAATACGGAATACGGAAATACGAATCCAAAACAACAACTTAGGATATGTGTCCCAGATTTCATCGTAGAAAGAATCTGTCAAAACTAGAAGTACCCAGGGCCAAGAATTGAGGAAATGGGGCCAGGCACGCAAAACGAGGACATTCCTCTCTGGTCTGGCCGCAATTTGCGGCCAGAAAGGAGGTTTTGGCGGCCGGGAAGAAGAGTTAGGGGCTAGGGTTTTGGGTGTTGCCTCTATGTTGCCTGCACATGCTACTGTCCACTCAATATTATTTTAGGGTTCTCGGGGTGTTAGCAGATTCAATTTAACAGTGGCAGATTACACAATTTCCCCGATATCGGTTTCTAAAATCCGTATTCTGGTGTTTGCTTCAGGTTTTGGGTTTCAATTCAAACACTATGGTGTTGGTGTATCCTCAATTGAACTCAATTTCACAAAACAACCCAAGTTCCTCTCAAACCCTAACTAGGTTTTCATCAAATCCATAATATCACACAATATCGATTAAATCTTAACATGGGGTTATAGGAAAAGCTATAATTAAACAAATGGTTCAGAAATCACCTTCATTAGCAACTCAAGAAAATTCTTGAGTTGCCCTCTAGTGGCCAAATCCATGCTTCTTTAGCTCCATGTATAGATCTAGGGATTTCGCACATTTTTAATGAAAGGAGATTGGGGTTTTGGGGTTGTTTTAGAGATGAAGTGTGGAGTTGAAGAGGGGAGGAAGATGAGGAAGGGCAGCAGCAGCAACTCCATGAATGGAGAGGGAAAAATGATGAGGAATGAAGGGGTATGGCCAAGGGTACAAGGTCAAAGGTCCACCTCTCTCTCTCACCTACCCCCATCATTTCCTTTTCTCTTTTCTTTTCTTTTTCCTTTTTCTTTTAAAACCAAACCTTCTCACAAGAATAGTAAACCCAAAAGAAATCCATGGGAAGAAAAGTGCACAAGTGTAGAAAATGTGATATGTGCAAGTTTTGCACAAAATTACCAAAATACCCGATTAGCGATTTTAATCGCGATTAGCACTAAATTAGTGTCAAAATGATCACAACAACTTAAAAATGTCATAATTTCAATAAATAACCCATTTTAGAATTTTCCATAATTTTTCATAATTTTTCTAACATTTTTCCTATTTATTTGCATTAAATATTAAAATAATCAATAAAATAATATTAAATTATAAAAATTCCCAAAATTAATATTTTATATTTTTTAAAATGTTACAGTATCAATACAATACAGGGGAGAAATACTGGATCGCTGTGAAGAACATTCATAAGTACTTGCGAAGGACTAAAGAAATGTTCTTGGTGTATGGTAATGGGGATCTCCAGATGGAGGCCTTTACTGATTCCAGCTTCCAGAGTGATATGGATGACAGCAAATCTATCTCGGGGTTTGTAATTTCCCTCAATGGAGGGACGGTTTGTTGGAAGAGTTCCAAACAGGACACCGTTGCAAACTCAACGATGGAAGCTGAATATATTGCTGCAAATGTTGCTGCCAATGAAGCCGTCTGGATGCGGAAGTTCATCTCGGAACTAGGAATAGTTCCCACCATTATTGATCCAATACCATTGTATTGTGATAATAATAGGGCTATGGCATTGGCCAAAGTGCCCAGGTCCCATCAACGATCCATACACATCATGAGGCGATATCATTTGATCTGGGAGATAGTTGATCGCCGCGAGATCGAGATTCAGAGAGTAGACACAAAGAATAACACCGCGGATCCACTCACCAAGACCCTTCCACAGCCGCAACATTAACGACTATTTGCTATGTTGGGTATGAGATACGCCAATAATTGGCCTTAGTGCAAGTGAGAGATTGTTCGATATATGTATGCCCTATAGGCCATTATTTGTATAGTGGATGCTTGGACATGTATATATAAAGAGGACTTTCTTGCTCGACATGATAGTATGCAATCCGGTTGCTCTTTATCTTAACATGTTCACTTGATTATGTATATTGTTCATTCGATACATGTTGATAAAGCCCTTAGGATATCAGATTGACTACCATGATTATGATGCAGATCATACTAGTGGGGCAGGTGTAGTCTATAAGCATATCCTTAATTGTTCCTAGTCGTGGGTGTATCGAGACGGGGCATCGATATTCCAGAGTATACTAGCGTATACGTTTCTTGACCCAGTTGACGGGGTGATCGATGATCCCATATCCATTGGTGTTTGACATCAAAGATTGTATACGGGTGTTCATTGGAGACTGAGTACACTGAACGTACTCGCCAAGAACTCCTATATGGTATTATATCTATCGTTGGATAGCAGTTCTCAGGTGACACTTGTACAGGTTAGTCTTTAGACCCGAGATCATCATAGATTCTTATGTGTTTCCCACTATGCTTTGATTTCCACCCTACAATGGCTTTACTGAGTCGTGCAAACAGGTGGTTTTTGGGTACAGTCCCGAGACACATGGAAGCAATGAGCGATAGGATGGTTTCATCTCTCCCGGTATTAGGAGTTGATGTTGTACTATGCGTGATTGGCTATAACTGCAAGTCCCTGACCAGGGATGATGAGATTTATTGATAAATGTTATCAGTAGTTTCTCTACCTGTTATAGGCCATACATCGGAGTGATTTATTGAGTTATTAGGGCTCGACGATACCATCCCTAGATTCAATATGCAACATATCGGACGAAGAGACCGGACTGTACGGTAAGTGTTGCTGGTTGGCTCTACGGGAATTTGAACAAGTTCGCTTGTTGTTCTTCTGTTCGCTCAATACCTGGGTAGTAGTTACGTGCAGCTAGTTTCGCTGACGGTTTGTGGGTATCTGATATGATCACTACCTAATGCTAGCGTATTGATGAGTCTTAGAATCCCACACATGGGTTTCCGAGCTCAGGCGAAACGAAGTGCGGTACATATGGAGATATGTGCGGGAGCTTGATTAAATACGAGTATATTATACAGTATTTTAATCTGGCGTTTTCTATTAATCGCGTTATATGTGATATGACCAGATTATTAAATCAAGTGTTGATTTAATATAATGACTAATTACTCATTTATAATTCCTTTCTTTATTTATGCATGTATGTATGTATATTCATATTTGTATTTATATATATATATATATATATACACACACACACACACACATACATGTGTGCGTGTATCATGGTGGATGATACATTGGACATGGTTATGCTAGACTCACATGGAAATATATTAGATGTTTATTGATTTTGAGAAAATGGAAAATTGAATAATGAGATCATGGTTTCTACACTCTTCTTATAATATCTCATTAACCATGGTTCATTGTTTAATCCCTCCACTAACTCACTCATAAAATATCTAAGATATTTTTCCATGGCTTATATATTGTGAGAGTGACTCTCTCTCTCTCTTATCTTAAGCTAAGCTTAGTTCATCTTCTTCCACTAAGCTCTCTAGCTTTTAATAGTGAGAAAAAGAGAAAGAAAGAGAGAGGTTTAATAGTAAGAAAAATCCCACTTCATCATTATATATTAGTCTAGCACACTTCTATAGGTTGTTTGCCTCACTTCTATTTAGTTTAGTGAAGCAAGAGCTTGAGTGTAAAGAACTCCGGGTGGATCATCATAGACATCGAAGGCTACAAGCGGACTTGCTCTAAGATTCGAGTGGAACCAAGGAGCCCAAGGACACATGGAAATATATTAGATGATTATTGATTTTGAGAAAATGGAAAATTGAATAATGAGATCATGGTTTCTACACTCTTCTTATAATATCTCATTAACCATGGTTCATTGTTTAATCCCTCCACTAACTCACTCATAAAATATCTAAGATATTTTTCCATGACTTATATATTGTGAGAGTGACTCTCTCTCTCTCTTATCTTAAGCTAAGCTTAGTTCATCTTCTTCCACTAAGCTCTCTAGCTTTTAATAGTGAGAAAAAGAGAAAGAAAGAGAGAGGTTTAATAGTAAGAAAAATCCCACTTCATCATTATATATTAGTCTAGCACACTTCTATAGGTTGTTTGCCTCACTTCTATTTAGTTTAGTGAAGCAAGAGCTTGAGTGTAAAGAACTCCGGGTGGATCATCATAGACATCGAAGGCTACAAGCGGACTTGCTCTAAGATTCGAGTGGAACCAAGGAGCCCAAGGACTTCGACACAGAGCCATTGAAGAGAAGGAGTGGTCTACAAAGGTTGTAGTTCTTTTTCTCTCAGTGTTAGACACTACTTAGTATATGATACTTACCCTAATCTCTAGTTCGATTCAAGTCTTCTGTGCATTAGCTATCTAATTTTTTAAAATCCATTACATATTGTTGTTTAAACCATTGTAGAGATTCTAAGACACACCAACATAAAGGATGCGCTTGCGGACTACATAAGCCCTACTAGTATGATCTACATCATAGTCCTAATAGTCAAGCCAACATCCTAAGGGCTTTATCAACATGTATTAGAGAGACAGTATAATAATACAAGTGTACATGTTAAGATAAAGAGCAACCAGATAGCATACTATCATGTCGAGCAAGAAAGTCCTCTTTATATATGTCCAAGCATCCATTATATCATACAATAATGGTCTCTAGGGCATACATATTCCTAACAATCTCCCACTTGCACTAAGGCCAGTTGTTGTAGTATATCATACCCAACATCCCAAAAAGTCTCTCAAACTGCGTCTGGGGGAGGGCCTTCATTAGTGGATCCGCTGTGTTATCCTTCGTGTCAACTCTCCTAATCTCGATCTCCTGGCGATCAACTATCTCCTGGATCAGGTGATACCGCCTAAGAATATGTATGGATCGCTGATGGGGGGGCCTTCATTAGTGGATCCGCTGTGTTATCCTTCGTGTCAACTCTCCTAATCTCGATCTCCTGGCGATCAACTATCTCCCGGATCAGGTGATACCGCCTAAGAATATGTATGGATCGCTGATGGGACCTGGGTTCCTTGTCCAAAGCCACAGATCCATTGTTATCACAATACAAGGGTATTGGATGCTCATTGGATGGAACTATACCAAGTTCAGCAATAAACTTCTTCATCCAGACAGCCTCTTTGGCAACGATGTATTCAGCTTCCATCGTCGAGTCTGCTATGGTATCTTGCTTGGAACTCTTCCAATGTACCGCCCCTCCATTGAGGGTGAAGAAAAAACCCGAGACCGACTTACTGTCCTCCTTATTACTCTGGAAGCTTGAATCGGTAAAGGACTCTACTTAGAATTCTCCGTTACCATACACTAAGAACATTTCTTTAGTCCTTCTGAAGTACTTAAGAATGTTCTTCGCAGCTGTCCAGTGTTTCTTCCCAGGATCTGATTGATACTTACTTACCACAGTAAGTGTGTAACCTACATCTAGTTTTGTGCGTAACATTGTGTACATGATAGACACAACTGCAGAAGCATAGGGTATCCCTTGCATTCGAGCCCTCTCCAAATCATTCTTGGGAGACATTTCTTTGGAGAAAGTGATTCATGAAAAAGCAGGTAAATTACCACGCTTAAAATCTTCCATACTAAACCTCTTTAGTATGATGTCAATGTACCTGGATTATGACAATCCCAACATCCTTTTAGATCTATTTCTTCAGACATTTATCCCCTAGATGTATGAGGCATCACCTAGATCTTTCATGGAGAACCTTTGTTATAAGAAGAGCTTGACTTAGTTTAGCATAAGAACATCATTTCCTATCGAGAGTATGTCATCCATGTACAATACGAAGAAGACAACCTTACTCTCTACAACCTTTTTGTAATACACGGTTCATATACGTTTTTTATAAAGTCAAACTTTTTGACCGCTACATCAAAACAGATGTTTCAGCTCCGCGGCGCCTGCTTTAATCCGGATGTTGATTTAAGCAACTTGAACATCTTTCCGCTGCACCCACTATCTACGAAGCCCTCTGGCTATGTCATGTACACGCTCTCTTCTAAATCACCATTTAGAAAAGTGGTCTTGATGTCCATCTGCCAGATTTCGTAGTCATGGTATGCAGCAAAGGCAAGTAGGATCCTGATGGACTTAAGCATAGCCACTGGAGAAAAGTTTCATCATAATCGACACCTGGTCGTTGATGAAAACCTTTAGCAACAAGTCTAGGTTTGAAGGTCTCAACCTTTCCATCTATACCAATTATCTTCTTGAAGATCCACTTGCTCCCAATGGGTTTTACCCTTTCAGAAGCAACTTCTAAAATCCATACTTTGTTGGTGTACATGAATTCCATCTCAGATCACATAGCATCAAGCCATTTCATAGAATCCCCACTAGTGATGACCTGCTCGAAACTAGTTGGGTCATCATATTCCATGATGCAATCCTCGCTCCAATCGTCTTTGAGAAAACCGTAGTATCTCTCAGGTTGATAAGAAACCCTACTAGATCTGCGGAGTGGCTGAGGTTCTTCGGGGATTATCGAATCCTTCGGTTCCACTAAATCATCAGTTGTAGTTTGTGTAGCTGGAACTTCTTCCAGTTCTACCCCATCACCACTAATTTCTTTTTCAAGAAATTCCTTTTCTAAAATGGTGGCATGTTGAGCAACAAACACCTTTTGTTCCTTACTGTGGTAGAATAGATATCCATATGAATTCTTTGAATATCCCACAAACTTGCAAAGAAGTGATCGTGCTTCGAGTTTTTCCGGATTCTGTTTTTTAACATAAGCCGGACAATCCCATATCTTAACTCGTTTATGATATGGTCTTTTTCCACTCTATATCTCATATAGTGTTTTAGGCACAGATTTTGACGTAACTTGATTCAATAGGTATGCAGCTGTCTCAAGTGTATAACCCCAAAAGGAAATAGGTAACTCAGCATTACTCATCATAGAGCGCACCATACCCAATAGGGTATGATTGCTCCGCTCCGACACTCCATTGTGCTGTGGTGTATACGGAGGAGTGAGCTGAGAGAGAATCCTATTCTCTTTTAAATAGTCTCTGAATTCCATGCTAAAGTATTCTCCTCCACGATCAGATCGAAAGATTTTAATACTTTTACCCGTTTGGTTCTCTACTTCGTACTTATATTCCTTGAATTTCTCAAAAGCTTCAGATTTGTGTTCAAACAAGAACACATGTCCGAATCTTGAGTGATCATCGGTGAATGTAATAAAGTACGAAGAACCATTCCTGGCATGTGTAGACATAGGACCGCATACATCATTATGTATCAGTCCTAAGAGTTCAGTAGCTCTTTCTCCGTGTCCTGTAAATGGAGTTTTGGTCATTTTTCCTTTGAGACATGACTCGCAAGTTTCATAAGATGTAAATTTGAACTGATTCAGATATCCATCTTTATGCAATTTAGTTAGTCTGGTCGCATTGATATGACCAAGTCTACAATTCCACAAGAAGGATTCGTTCATTTATGAACTTGTCCTCTTTTGAGTGTTCTGTATGTTTAGAACTGTGTTTTGATTTAGAACGTATATACCGTTACACAACGTACCAAACCCAATCAACACTTGATTTAGGAAAATGTTCATAACATTATCCTCTAATGCAATGTTATATCCTTCTTTATGTAATAAAGAAACTGATATTATATTGCACATCATTTTTGGTACGTAATAACAGTCGTTCAGAATCAATGTATTACCATTTGGTAATACTTGGTGATATTCGCTAACTGCTTTGGCTGCAACAATTGCACCATTCCCTACTACGAAAAACTTATCACCCTTTCCTTGTTTTCTATTTCTCTTTAACCCATGTAAAAATTACAAATATGGGATCCTGATCCGGTATCTAATACCCAGGATGTAGAGCAAACTGAGAAACAGTTCTGAGTAACTAGCACACACGAAGAAGATGAATCATGATGTTCTTTCTTTGTTCGGGTTGCATGGAAATCCGGGTATTTCCCTATTCCTTGCTCAAACTTATGATAGTCATAAGATGGAGCGGAACAAACGATCCCCAGCTCAGTAGAATAAGCGGGTTCGGTTAATACATCCATATTATTATCTTGATTAAGGCGTGTCATGGTCGTTACCTGGAGAGAGAGAAAAGAAAACTCTTTAGCGTGCGCTCTTACAAGATTAGTTTGGTTATTTTCTTATCTAAGCAGGATGGCTCCCACCGTTTTTATCAAATCTTACTTCAAACCCTTAAAGGTAAGATTAGCCAGGATTAATTACACCCTATAAGTTCACCAATCGGTCAGCCAGGGAGGTATTGGTACTCCGAGGGAGTATCCCCGTGCTTTTACATAGAACTAATTAAATAACCTCGTCTCCGCAGGGGCATAACCCCATTAACACCTTTCTTAGACACCTACTGGATCAGCTAATTGTAAAGTGGAAAACTCTCCCAGGAGTAACACTTACTCGCAGTAGGTATCGGGATCTAACTATCATATAGAAGGTATACAATCTCATTGCAAATTTCAACTCTTGAAATTCCCAATATATGTTTTTACCCCAAGCGGTTTATGACCTTGATAAGGTCATCAAAGCATAAACCGCAAGTAAAGTTCAACCCGTCATTTCGTGATCGAATTAAACCCACTCGTACGACCCTTGGCTAAGATCAACAAAGCCGTACGACTACCCTAATCCAATCGCATCATATGCTACAGATAAACACTAATCAGCTACTGTACACTACGCCTTGGCTATGGTCAACAAACGCAGCACGAATACTAAATAGCACTTATCTGAAATGATGAAGGGCTACGACTGGTTTTGAAGAAAACCTTTATCGTAATGAACTTGATATTGTTGTAGAATCTAATGATTTGAAAACGAGTGGTTTAAAACCAATGTTTTAAAATTGAGTAGTTTTCAAAACAAACCGAGTGGGTTGTAGCATTTGCTAGTTTTGCTAAAGAGGTCACTCCCGGTGAAGGGATCTAGGCTCTTTCCTCATCGAATGAGGTGCTGGATATTCATAAAGGTATACCGCTATGCAAAGCAATAACTAGAGCTATCTTTTTGAAAAAATTGATTCTATAACAACTTTAGGTTTCTTTTCTTTTCATTAATCTCATTAATGACGTCCCATCATTTTTGTTTCCTAAACATCACAGAAGAAACGAAAATAAAACACATATATATGCCATCCGCATTCGCCACTAGGACCCGAGTCTTCACCGTAAGGTTACTTAACTTATAGCAGGACGGGGTCAGGACTAGCGCGGATGCAAAACATATATAGTGTCTACTAGTATATCATATATGTAAGTATCATTCGTCTCACGCGGTTATATGATCACATCACAAAACTTAAGCAACAGAAGTTAACATATGAAATATTGGATATACTAGGAAGTCCATGTTTTAAATTAAACCAGTAATGAAAAACACGAATTCCACGGTCGTGATGAATAGCGAAACCCACATCCCTAGACACCTACGATAGTGGAAAGTGACCCTGCCAATTTTAGAGTTAGACGACCCAGTCTCGACTCCTCGAGATCATCTCCCACTGGTTTCTAGAACCCGGTTACTTGTGCTCCCAGCCTTGGGTCTATCCTAATGCGGAAAAGTAAATAATATACATCAATGGAGACAACATCCTCAACCCTGAAGTGTCCCAATAAAAGAATATTACATACAAAATTTACATGAATGAAAATTGAAAAACTCTCATCTCACGTAAAAAACCCCGGCTATCCAAACACGTTGATCCAATATAACATATCATAAGCAACACATAACATCACATGTCATCAACGTAAGTAAATATGCGTATCTCGAAAGTCGTTGACATATAGTAACGAGATCGGGGATACACCACATATTACACTTACGGTCGCAGAAAAGAAATGAAAACTACAATAATTAGAATCCACATATTTCTTAGACATCATAAACCCGGAATATCACATACTCCGGATTTCATGTCTAACCCTATAAACCTTGCATTTAAGTCTCGAATAGAAAATGCTTTTCAATAACAAGTCGGGTAATTCAACAAGATTCCCGATAAAATGATCGAATGCTCGTCGGGAACTTTCGTAGATTTCCGCAACCCCGATGTCGTCAACAAAGTGCACTTGGGTGGAACACCGCGGCCACGAGCACCCTAGTGGATGCTTTTGGTTACGGTGTTCTCCTATAGTCGGTTGGTCGGGGCTATGGGGTGTGGCTATCTAGTAGTGTTTCCCGACAAGTGTTCACGTAAAATAAAAGATTGCGACGGAGTTTTGATCCGAATCAAAACTCTGTGGCAATTGATCAAATAAGACTAAAATGCTAGATTCACAAAACACAACTAGACGATATTAAACATTTCGATCGATATATCAAACACCCACAAATCACAGAGACCTCAATAACTTGAACCTCACTAAAAATACCCAGAAAGTGCCAAATATTACTATGGAGCAGCACAAGAAAAAGGAGTCCCAAACTCACTAAACTTTCGGCGGAACCGCGGCTAAACCCTAGGTTATGCCACGGTTCTGCGGCCATTTATTTGATTTAGGCCCTCGTATTTCTTGAGGCTCCATACAATAACCTGCATGATTTTCTGAATATTTTTAATCTGCAAATTATCAACTTTTTAAAAAATGGACAGAAACTTGGAAATTGTCGGGTTTTGAAGTTCGATCGAACACTTTAACGTCTTCTAGACCTTGTCTAATGCTCAAGCTTGGCTCTGATACCATGAAAGTATGTCTTAACACCTCCACTAGATTTATACAAGCATCAAATATGCAATTTTCAAAAATCTAGTGTTCTAAGCTATACTAACATTGAATCTAACTAGAGAATTAGGGTTCTAGTATAAGAAAACAAGTTCTACACTAAGTAAAATGTGAATACAACCTTTGTAAACCGGTCCTTCACTTCTAAAGCTCCAAGTAGTAGTCCTAAGAACTCTTCTTAGACTCCACTTGGTGAAAGGAACGAGCTTACTTTGCGATCTTCGAGGCCAAAGATGATCCACCTTGAAGTCTCTCTAGGTCAACCTAGCTCTTCACTAATCAAGTATTAGTGAAGCATACAACCTAAATTAAAGGGCTAGGATAGTGTAGGTTGATGAAGTATGACTTTTTCTCATTTTATAAATTTTTTCTCTTTTTATTTTCCAACTCAAGAAAAAATAGAGGTAGAAGAAGATGAACTTGGGTGAAGAAAATATCTCAAAATAAGAATGATAGGATGAACCATGGGCTAAAGATAAGGGTTGGGTGAGAAAATATGTAGAGTAAAACAAAATTAGTGAGATGAGTCATGACTTCTACATGCTTCTATAAGTATCTAAGTCATGCTCATTTCCAACTAATTTTTAATTTTCCTCTTAATAAATAATCACCATAATTATCTTTAGTCTTGGTGTGGGTCTCATACACCTATGTTCTATGTATCATCCACCATGACACAATAGTATTTTATATATCATTATATATATATATATCATTATATATAACAAGAGAAGAAAATCATTAGTGAGCTTATATTAGTTGATATATATTAATATATCAAATATAAAAATATATATATATATATATATATATATATATATAATTATTAAATCAACACTTGATTCAATAATCCGGTCATATCATATATTAACCGACTAATATCACTTATATGTATATCACATTATCAAATCAACACTTGATTCAATAATCCGGTCATATCATATATAGCCGGACAATATCAAATATATACATATTGTCACGACCCAGAATTCGGCCCGTGACCGGCACTTAACCACGTAACGTCTACAGGCGTAACGCGATTAAGTAAGCCGAAGCCCAGAAATCAAAACCATTAAAAGTAGTGAGTGAAGAAAACATTGGTTTAAAACGTTTAGAAATCTCGAGTAAAAATCTTTAAAGTTTAAGTTATTTTCTTGAAAATTTCGGCAACACCTCCTTTGTAAAAACTAGCCCCGAAACGGGTACAACATATGATATAAGTAAAACGACTGATAATAAGAAGAAAAAAACATCCCCAAACGAGAGCAATCACTCCCTACGGCGGATACAACCACCACAAGAATAATATACGATGCCTTAGCAAAGAAATGAACAATAAGTGAATAACAGCATGAACGATAAAACAGCATAAATAAAGTCGGCCCACACGAGCTCGACATCCAGAATACAAAATAATATACAACATCGTCGTCACAAGTAGTCTCTATGTCAAAACATGAAATGGTAGATGGAGAGTACTAGATACAATAGAATGTACAATGAAATATAAATGGATACCCGCAACCCACATATAAGCGAAATAGCCACACGCCAACAGTAGCGGGATCCGCAACAAAAAGATACAATGATTTAGCCCTGCCGCGACTACTCTGAGGGTCAACCTGCAAACACTGTGGCACAACGGGGGTGAGTTGCCAACTCGTGAATAGTAAATAACATATACTGGTAATCGCAGGTATGCACGTACTGCGATACTCTAACATGTGCAATCTGATAACATCAATATGATAATCTGGGTATGCAATAATCATGTGAAGTACTCTATCAAGCACTACAACTACATGATGCAATGCTTATCAATGAATATGAGCATGGGATAAAATATCATCTACACGAATCATCGTCATGGAAAAACCCGGTGTCCACCAAAAACACCCCAAAATCCCAATAATTCAGACGTCGTCAATCCAATTGGCCTTCAATATATATCTCATGTTATAACCCCCAGACGGTATCCTCCGGATATCCGTCGGGCTCCATACTATCAGCGGTAGGTAGTAGTCCCTCCGCTGGGCTCATCGTCTATCTATACAAGTCTTCTTGCCCCGGGGTACCATACCGGGTCCACCATGTACCCGCAGACGGTGCCTACCACTCCTCGAATCGGGTATACTCACACAAGATCTCAGAACCGAGAAAACTCATGGTCGACGCACTAAAATATCATATCGAGAGAAACCGGGTTTTCAAAACAGTGCGTACTTTCTTAAAATAATACAACGGTTCTCAAATCCAGAAATCACATGAAATCCAAACCTCAATGCGTAATCCATGCAATGTGATGTATGCAGCATAAAGCCGTAATACGTGCATATCAAGGGAAAACCGCTCTTTTAAATAAATACAGTTTTAAAAAAACGTCAGGCGGTTCCTAAATCTCCAAATCAAATCCACGGCATCTAAGGATGCATATGTAGCTATAACAAGTACGGGTGTACGCAAGTATGTATGCATAAGCAAGTGTGAAAAATGCAAATATGTAGATATGCAATATATATGCACACAAAGGAACAGAATAAGGTCTAATCATCAATGATGAGGTAAGCTAAATGATGTATGGATCATTGCAATTCTATAGTGTGAGTGTCATGGCAATTACTAACGGTGTATGTGTAGCATGCAAATTTGTGCTTGTGCAGCATGAACCGTTAGTAACAGTGCGGTGTCTCATAAATACTATGTCTATATGCAACAAAAGAGAGGTATGAAACAATGGTACCTATGTACAACCAATATATATATGAATATAACATGCGGCTACAATATCCTATCAAGCCCTGACGCATAACGCCATACGGGCGATTTCCCCGTAGATGTTAAATCTACTCACAGGTGATCTCGAGCTAAGCGTATCCGACCACCTGCTTCTCCTTCTTCGCGGCGTTCGAAGTCACCGCCTGCGACCCTAGAATTTACAGAAAGTAACACACATAAGGCTAGATCCTGCAAAAACGCGATATCAAGACAAAACGAGAAACTAGCGTCGCAAGCTAAACGCGTGTGCACTCGAAACGCCAAAACGTGTGTATACTCGTCTGAAACCACCCTGATGTGCTGTGAAATACAGCAAACACCAAACCCACTCACATAACGTACGTGTCGCACAGGTTAAAAAGTGTTAAAAACATGGTAATCGGTTCCAGATTTTGATACGAGCTGAAATAAGAAAAGTTGCATATACCAAACATCTTAAATATACAGCAGACACCCGTAGCCCAAACCTGGACACAAACCACCCCCATCTGGCCACAATTTGTGGCCAAAACATAATAATTTGAGGCCTGTAAAGGGAATGGGGGTCTCGTGCTCTGTGTGTGGTCTAGGTCTAGTGAACATGCTCCAGTAAACTCAACTTTTTCCTGAAGCATCGGGAGTGAAAGAAGATCCCAAAACGGCTATAAATCTTAACTAAACACTAATTAAACACTTAATTAATACAATATGGGGTTTTAGTGTAACCTGGTGCAAAGACACGGATTAAACAGCACTAATAACACTTAGTTAAGCTAATTAAGCCATAAAAACCATAACTTGACCTAAACTCCACTTAAACCACTTAATTAGCACTAATACACCACTTAAACCCTAAACTAAGCTAAATAACTAAAAGTTTAGCAAGAAAAAAGATTAGGGTAAGCTTATACCTCAAATTGGTTTAGTGATGGCTCCACTTGCTAACCTTGCCTTCAAAGGTAAAGACTTGCCTCTAGAACCAACAAGAAAGTGTTTAAACAAGAGCTTTAGTGAAGTGAGGAGGGAATTTTAAAGGAGATGTGGGCTTGAATGAAGGGAAGAAGAAGAAGAAGTATAATGAGGGAGAGGGGTGGGCTGCTGCTGTGCAGAATTGAGAGAGGGGGAAAGAGTGTATGAGTGTGAGAAAAACTTGAGAGAGTGAGAGTCAACCATGCCCTTCTCTCTCTCACCTCTATAAATGCAAGCCATGCCTTGTCCCCATGTCTCCTAGCTCATCATTCCCTCTCAACAAAAATTTAAAATTAAAAGAAAACCCATTTTTCCTATTTTAAACCAACAATTAAACTTGTACACTAACATGTCATGTTACAAAAACATTATGGTTAACATGCACAAGTTATGTGCAAGTATCAAAAATAATATTAAAATATTAATTTAAAAATAATAAAATAAATTAAAATATTTATCGGTTAATTTTTCATAAAAAAACCCGTATTATCGCCTAATTAACCCTTAATCGTATTCTAAGGTGTTACAATCTTCCCCCCTTATAGAAATTCGTCCCCGAATTTAAAAAAGTTACTAGGCGTACGTTCAAAAAGATGAGGGAATTTCTTCCGCATCTCGCCCTCGGCCTCCCAAGTGATCTCTTGACCATTCGGGCTGCGCCAAAGAACCTTCACTGATGGCAAGATCTTTGATCGAAGTTTCTTCACCTACAGATCCAATATCACTACTGGCTGCTCGGTGAACGAAAGATCGCGCTCAAGCTGAACGGTCTTGTGCTGAATCATGTGAGAAGGGTCATGAAGGTATCTGCGAAGTATCGACACATGGAATACGGTGTGAACATCTAGAATGTCGGGTGGAAGAGCCAAACGATATGCAACCGCGCCGACACGCTCGAGGATCTCGAAGGGACCTATAAATCTGGGGCTAAGATTCCCTTTCCGCCCAAATCTCATCACGCCCTTCATCGGAGAGACCCTCAGAAAAACATGATCGCCAACGGCGAACTCGAGTTTGCGACGGCGTCTGTCAGCATACGATCTTTGCCTGCTCTGAGTTGTCCTCATCCTACCTCGAATCAACTGTATCTTCTCGGTCGTCTCCTGTACGATCTGCGGCCCCAAAATACTGCTTTCGCTGAGCTCTGTCCAACAGACGGCGATCGACATCTCCTCCCATATAAAGCCTCGAAAGGTGCTATCTGAATCGTATCCTGGAAGCAATTATTGTAGGAGAACTCCACCAAGGGAAAATGACGATCCCAGCTGCCACCGAAATCTAAAATACAACCTCGAAGCTTGTCCTCAAGAGTCTGAATAGTCCCCTCTGACTGGCCGTCGGTCTGCGGATGAAATGCTGTGCTGAAACTCAAGCGGGTGCCCAAAGCCTCCTAAAGTCTCTGCCACAGTCGGTTGGTGAACTGGGTACCTCGGTCGGACACGATACAAGTCGGGACGCCATGCAATCATACAATCTTGTCGATGTATATCTGGGAATGCTGAGCAAATCCAAAAGTGGTCTTCACTGGCAGAAAGTGAGCCGCTTTCGTCAATCGATCCACGATCATCCAAATGGAGTCGTACCCTCGACTGGTCCTGGGTAGACCTACAATGAAGTCCATAGAAATCTGCTCCCATTTCCACTCCAGAATGGGCAATGGTTGTAGCTCTCCCGCGGGACTCTGGTGCTCGTCCTTGACTTGCTGACAAGTCAGGCATCTCGAAACGATGTCGGTAACGTCCCTCTTTATCCCTTCCCACCAGTAAACATCTCTCAGATCATGGCACATCTTGGTAGAACCTGGATGAACACTGTATATCGATCAATGTGCCTCCTCAAGAATCTCATGCCTCAGTCCCTCAGAATCTGGTACGCATAGTCGCGTCCCAACTCGCAGTACCCCCTGATCATCGATCTCGAACTCGCAGTCTCTGCCGTGCCTAACCTGCTCCCTGATCCCTGAAAGACGGTCATCAGTGGGTTGCGCCTCACGGATATGGTCAAGCAACTATGGATGTGCACGGATATGTGGAAGCTGTCCCCCGGTCGGAGTAAACTCGAACTGCACTCGGCTGTCGCATAAAGTCTGCCAATCTGCCGACGACTGTCTCTACACTGCGCTCAAACAAGATAGACTACCTCCGGGCCTCCGACTCAAAGCATCCGCCACTACATTCGCCTTTCCCGGATGATAAAGGATCTCGCAATCGTAGTCCTTCACTAGCTCCATCCAACGGCGCTGTCTCAGATTCAGGTTTCGCTGCTGAAATATGTACTTCAAGCTCTTGTGGTCCGTGAATATCTGGCACGCCTTGCCGTATAGGTAATGTCTCCAGATCTTGAGTGCAAACACCACTGCAGCCATCTCTAAATCATGAGTGGGGTATTTTTGTTCGTGTTTCTTCGGCTGCCGAGAAGCATAAGCGATAACCCTGTCGTGTTGCATCAATACACACCCTAGCCCCACTTGAAAAGCTTCACAATAAACCACAAATCCGCCCGATCCCGATGGCAATGATAACACCTGCGCCGTAGTCAAATGAGTCTGCAACTGCTGAAAGCTATGCTCGCACGCTTCCATCCAAACAAAAGGAACTCCCTTCCGGGTCAACCCGGTCAACGGTGCAGCGATACGGGAGAAATCCTGAACAAATCGTCGGTAGTAGCTGTCCGGTCCTAAGAAGCTGCGAACCTCTGTAATAGATACTGGTCTGGGCCAACGCTGAACGGCTTCGATCTTCTTCGGGTCCACACATATGCCATCTCACGTCACCACGTGACCCAAGAAGTCAACACTGTCAAGCCAGAATGCGCACATGGAGAATTTAGCGAACAGCTGATGCTCCCTCAAGGTCTGCAACGTAATAGCAAGTGCTGCTCGTGCTCCTCTCGGCTCCGGGAGTACACTAAGATGTCGTCGATGAATACGATGATGAACTGATCAAGATACGGCCTGAAAATGCTGTTCATCAAGTCCATAAACGCTGCTGGGGCGTTGGCGAGTCCGAACGATATCACCAAAAACTCATAGTGTCCGTAACGCGTATGAAAATCCGTCCTCGAATATCCTCCTGCCGAACCCGCAACTGATGGTAGCCTGATCACAAGTCAATCTTTGAGAAGTGTCCCGCACCCTGAAGCTGGTCGAACAAATCATCGATACGAGGTAAGAGATATCTGTTCCGCACAGTAACCCGGTTCAGCTGACGGTAATCAATACAAAAACGCAAACTGCCATCCTTCTTCTTGACGAACAGGACTGTTCCCGCCAAAAAATTCTGTGCAAAAGAATCTAAGGTATCAGATGGCAGCGATACGCTTAAGGAAATGCGAACCAGTATCTTTCGGCCTGTTTTTTGATAAACTCCCGAAGGAAGAACAGCTAAATTCTGATGATATTGGAAGCATCTCGAAAAACCCTTCGGTTTGATATATTATGGGCTTCATAATTCATCCGGGATCAAAAGTTATGAGCAAATATGCTATGCACTGTTCCCTGATTAAAAATCAGGAATTACCTCAATGAGGTATCACGTGCTTACAGGTGATCAATGGTCACGTGTAGACACGTGATGGTTAAAACTTCATCGAACAGAGGCGAAAACAAACTGCTGAAAAATAACTCAATTAAGGGTCATGTGCTCACACGTGACCAATAGTCACGTGCCAGCACATGACAGGCTTTGAAAGCCTTACAGCTTAAAAGAATTTAATTCTAAAAGTCAGAAAAAATATCTCAACGAGGTAGTCACGTGTTGACACGTGACCAATGGTCACGTGTTGACACGTGATGGTTAAAACAACAACATAAACAAGCGTCCGGTAATGAACTCAATTGGGGGTCACATGCTCACACGTGACCAAGGGTCACGTGTCAGCACGTGACTGGCTTCGAAAGCCTTACAGTTAATAGAATAAAATTCTAAAAGCTTATAAATCTTTCCAATTGGAAAAGAATTATGGGGACCGTTGGATTAAAGATCCAAGGGTGATTAAAAATCACCAATTTATGGAAAAAATCTTAGACAAGGAAAGATTTCCCCTAAATCTCACCGAAAATAACAAACAGAATGTCATTGGATTTAAAATCCAACGGTGAATAAAATTCACCTAATAATCTAAAGGCCCAGATCAATGATGAAAGTAAATCAAATCTCTCAATGAATAAATCAAATCTTTCAATGAGAGATTTACTAAACAAATTGATTCTTTTCCTTCTCCTATAAATAGGAGCCAAGAAGAGAAGAGAGGAGATCTACCTTTTTGAGAGAGAAGAATTTAATTCTCAAGAAAGAAGAAAAGATAGGAGAATTTAATTCTCAACAAAGAAAACCGTAGGTGAGAAAAGAAAGGGAATCAAAACTTTAAAAAGAGAATTTAATTCTCAATCCAAGAGTTTAACTCTTATACAAAAAAGAACATAGTTCTTTTTCTGATTGAAGATCTGCACAGAGCACATCTCCCCATAAGTTGAAAATTTAATTCTCATCGGGTCGAGATCCTGCCATGCAGATCCTAAACATAGAAAGGGAATTGAGTTTTGAGAATTTAATTCTCCTAAAACAAAACTAGGGTTTAACCCTCTATGAGAATTTAATTCTCCAAAACTCACAGGAATTTAATTCCTCCTAAAATGAAACTAGGGTTTAACCCTAATCAAGAATTTAATTCTTTTACATATCTGGGAATTTAATTTCTTTAAAAAGAAATTAGGGTTTTACCCTAAATAAGAATTTAATTCTTTCACAATAGGAATTTAATTCCTCCAAAACAAAATTAGGGTTTAACCCTACAGAGAATTTAATTCTTAAAAAAGAGACTTGAAAGATCTCCATGCATGCAAAAGACCAAGGTCACGTGACCCCTGAAGAGATCCCCAGAAATGAGAAGGCGGAAAGCTTGGAGGCAATGCCTCACGTGCTCCCACGTGACCTCCAAAACACAGAAAGAAAAGGTAAAAGAAATAAAGGCCTTGGACGCTCTCTCGTGCTCCCACGTGACCCCTTGGCGGACGCTTTAATGATCAGTGCATGAATCCTCCTCATGTGCCAGCACGTGATGCTCCAAAATAAAATAAAAAAAAGTGTTTAACACTTAATTGTAGAACGAAGAAAAGGGATCTCGTTGTAAGTCCATGTTGCCCACCCCGGTGCTTGCGGGGAGGCAGAAACGTTATGAAAAATCGGATTTTTACAACACTAGGCAACATGGACTATGCAAAAGGAGGGATCTTTGCTAAACAAAAACTAACTACCAAGCTAAAAGAGTTAGCTACTCGGAAAGGGGGTTATACCTAATCCTTGAAGTCCTTCTCTTCTTTCTCCTTAGAGTGAAAGAACGGGTTCTCCTTGTCGCCTTCTCTTGCCGAAGAAAGATCCACCCGAGGGCCTCTACCTTTGGCTCCAACCTCAAACTAGAAGTAACTAAGGTGCTTGGTGTGCTAAACCTAGAACCTTAGAAAGAGTAGAGAGTATTTTTGAAGGGATTATCTCAAGCACAAATGGTTCTCAACTCATGAGAGGGGAGAGCTAGAGAGAGAGGAAGAGGATGAGAGAGAATGAGAATGACATAATGAGAAGAATAAGCCAACCTTCTCACATATATGTGAATTATGATAAATAAACAATTAGCTAAAGATAATTGTGATGGTTAATCATGAAATGACCATTATCATTTCACATTAAATGCTTTTGCAAGAACCAAAGAGCATCTTTCATATGAAATGATGATGGTCAACTTGTCCACCTAGGTCAACAAGTCAAGCATAGTCAAATGGTCAACAACCCTAACCATTCACAATTATAATTAACTAATATTAATAAATCATATTTCACACATAAACATTAGGGTTAAGAAAATGACAATGGTCATCAACCCTAATGAAAGTCCTCTGCCTCTGCCTCTGTCAACTGTGCATACACACCCGTATCCGCGTTCCGAGGAACACGAATACAATGAGATAAAACCAATCTCAAATCATATACTAGGATCCGGCTTAAACCAAAGCCCGCTAGTATAAGCTGTCCGGACACCAAACGTGCACAAGTGCGCGGATGTGAACGAACCCCGTCGCAAAACCATGCGACCTCTACTCATTTTGCCTAAAGGCGAATGACCCTTTGTGTGGGACTCTAAAGACTCGACACTACGCTGGCAGTGGGTTTAATCACAGACCGTAAGCGGCACTAGCTGTACGTAACGGTCCCCAGGTAGATGCCGATAGAAGAATGACGAGTAAAACCCATCTGAACTCCAACTGAGCCTGAATGTGACAGTCTCCGTACAGTCCGGTCTGTTCGTTTAAGAGTATCGCATGGTGGGCCTAGATGGGCGGTAAACGTCAGTCCCCTAATAGAGGTACAAGTCGTGTCGGAGTGTAGCCCAGAACACCTGAGATAACACTGGAAACCTACCAGTCTATCCCACTTGCCCTGGCCAGGGACTTTATGTAATGGCTCTCCTAGACACAGCGCGATATCAACCCCCAATACCTGGTGAGACGAATCCTGTCTAACCGTCACTTCCTCCAAGTGCTTCGGGACTGCACCCAAAAACTACCTGTTTGCACAACTCCTTTGAGCCGTGGTAGGGTTGTAATCAAAGAACAGTGGGAACACACTCGAGGCGAAGTGACAGTGTCAAGTCAACGGACTAAGCTGTACTCATGTCACCTGGGAACTGATAACTGACGATAGGTATAATACCAACCAACAGTTCTCGACGAGTCCTGTCCAGTGTACTCGTAACCTAACAAGCACCCGCATACTATCCCAAGTACGACGTACTGACGGCTGTGGGACAGACTGTCTCCCAAGCTGGGATGAAAAGCGCATACGCTAGTCTACTCCGGAGTATCGATGCACTGTCTCGATAGTCCTACGACTAGGGTCCTGCATAAGGATGTGCTTGTGGATTACCCAGCCCCCACGAGTGTGACTGCCATCACAACGCTGGTATTCAAGCAAAGATCCTAAGGGCTCCACTAATGTGTAAAGGCGATATGCTAAAAGAAACACATGCACGCGTTAAAGCAGAAACAAACCAAGTAGCATACTACTATTTTGAGCAAGAATGTCAATACAAGGTGAATATCCCAAGCTTCCATTAAGTAATATACATACTAGTATGATACAGTAATGGCCTATAGGGCATATAGACTAACAATCTCCCACTTGCACTAAGGCCATGTACTGGCGTATCGAAGACCTATCATCTCGATCAGCCGCTCGAACTGAGTCTGGGGTAAGGCATTCGTGAATGGATTAGCTGTGTTATCTTCCGTAGCAACTCTCCGAACCTCGATCTCTTGGCGACCCACGATCTCCCTGATCAGGTGATACCGCCTCAAGATGTGTCTGGACTTCTGATGAGACCTGGGTTCCTTCGCGAAAGCTATAGCCCCGTTGTTGTCGCAATACAGAGGTATTGGATCAATAATGGATGGAACCACCTGAAGTTCTGTTTGGGACTTCCTTATCAAGACGGCTTCTTTTGCGGCATCTGCAGCAGCGATATATTCCGCTTCCATCGTCTAGTCAGCAACGGTTTCCTGTTTGGAACTCTTCCAACACACGGCCCCTCCATAAAGGGTAAAGACATAACCCGACATGGACTTGGAATCATCCTTGTCACTCTGGAAGCTGGAGTCAGTAAAGGCCTCGATGTGGAGGTCTTTTCCACCGTACACCAAGAACATCTACTTAGTCCTTCTCAGGTACTTGAGAATGTTCTTTACCGCTATCCTGTATTTCTCCCCAAGGTTTGACTGATACCGGCTTACGACACTCAGTGCATAAGCTACATCTGGTCTGGTACACAACATCGCATACATTATAGAGCCTACCGCAGAAGCGTAGGGTATAATAGACATGCGATCCCTTTCCAAATCAGTCTTGGGAGACATCTCTTTGGAGAGGGTGATCCCGTGACAAGCCGGTAGATTACCGCGCTTGGAATCTTCCATACTGAATCTTTTCAGTATGGTGTTGATGTACCTGGACTGTGAAAGTCCTAATATCCACTTGGATCTGTCACGATAGATCCGGATCCCTAGAATGTAAGAGGCATCACCCAGGTCTTTCATGAAGAACCTGTGTGACAAGAACCCTTTGACAGATTGTAGCATAGGAATGTCATTTCCTATCAAGAGAATGTTATCCACGTATAAAACGAGGAATACTACAGTTCTTACTACAAATCTACTATAGATGCATGGTTCATCTGGATTTTTGATAAAGCCAAATTCTTTGACCGTCTCATCAAAACAGATGTTCCAACTCCGCGATGCCTGCTTTAGTCCATAAATGGACTTAAGCAACTTGCACACCTTTCCGCTGCTCCCACTCTGAATGAAACCCTCTGGCTGGTCCATATAGACACACTCCTCTAAATTTCCATTTAGAAAAGCGGTCTTTACGTCCATCTGCCAAATCTCATAATCGTGGAAGGCAGCAATGGCAAGAAGGATCCGAATGGATTTTAGCATAGCCACTGGAGAAAAGGTTTCGTCATAGTCCAAACCAGGTCTTTGACGAAAACCCTTTGTAACAAGTCTAGCTTTATAGGTCTCAACCTGTCCATCTACACCAATCTTCCTTTTGAAGATCCACTTGCATCCTACGGGTTTTACCCCATCTGGAGCAACGTCCAACGTCCATACTTTGTTGGTGTACATGGACTCCATTTTGGTCCGTATTGCATCCAGCCATTTTACCGAGTCAACGCTCTGAATGGCCTGCTGGAAGCTAGTCGGCTCATCACTATCAATGATGCAATCATCTCTATCCCCGTCTATGAGAAAACCGCAGTCTCTCTCGGGCGGATGAGACTGCCTACTACTTCTGCGGAGCGGCGCAGGAATGTCCTGAACTTTCGAACCCACTGGTTCTACTAAGCTTTCAGTAATAGCTCGTGGTTCTGAAATTTCTTCCAGTTCTATTGCGCTCCCACTTATCTGATTTTCCAAAAACTCAGTTTCCAAGAAGTGGGCATGACGAGAAACAAAAACTTTTTGTTCCTCTTCGCAATAGAAGAAATATCCCTTGGAGTTCTTTGGATATCCCACAAACTTGCATCGTACTGAGCGTGCCTCGAGTTTGTCCGCAGCTGCTTTTTGACAAAAGCTAGACATCCCCATGTCTTAATGTGATGAAGATAGGGTCTCTTCCCACACCACATCTGATATGGTGTAGTAGGCACAGTCTTAGTTGGAACTCGGTTCAAAAGGTATGCAGCTGATTCTAGTGCATATCCCCAGAATGATCGCGGTAACTCAGCGTTACTCATCATGGACCGTACCATATCCAATAGGGTTTGGTTCCGTCTCTCCGATACACCGTTATGTTGCGGAGTGTATGGAGGAGTAAGCTGAGAGAGAATGCCATTCTCTTTTAAGTGGTCCAGGAACTCGGCACTCAAGTATTCACCACCTCGATCAGATCTCAGTGTCTTGATACTTTTTCCTGTTTGTTTTTCTATTTCATTCTTGTATTCCTGGAATTTTCCAAAGGCTTCGGATTTATGTTTCATTAAGGAGACATATCCGTACCTTGAAAAGTCATCCGTAAAAGTAATGAAGTAAGAATAACCGCTCCGTGCATGCGTAGACATTGGACCGCACACGTCGCTGTGTACGAGTCCTAAGAGCTCGCTCGCTCTTACTCCGTGTCCAGTGAACGGAGTCTTTGTCATCTTTCTTTTGAGACAAGATTGACAAGTTGTATGTCACGACCCGAAAGAGCACATGACTGGCCCTTGAACCATATGATGTCTATAGGACCCCATCTGATCCAAGTAAGCCAAAAGCCCAAAAATCTAAAACCATTTTAAGGAGTAAATAAGGAAAACTGGTTTGAAGAAGTAAAGAAATATTGTTTTGAAAATCGAAGTTTTTAAATAACTAAGCCGAATATGCATTTTTAAAATGTGTAACCTTTCCTGAAAATTTCGGCAGAGTTTCCTTTGTAAAAACTGGCCCCGAACGGGGTACAACAAGAATAATATATATGAAATGATAAAAGGCATCCCCAAGCGGGAGCTAGCTCTTCCTCAATCGACGGTCACAACCACGCAAGCAATAATAATATACAACGCCAAAGGGCGAGGATCAAAACCTAAAAAAAGAAACTCCAAAACAGCCAGAAAACCATAAAAATACAAGCGCGACTCTAAGGTCGAAATAATACATCACTGTCTCTAAGTCTGAAACAATATACAAGTTTTGGTTGATGAAATTTCTAGATACAAATGAATAGTACAAGTACAATGGCGGTTCTGATACAAAAGAACCCACCTACCCAAGCAAGTCACCCATATGGAAGCAGTGTGCCAGAAATGCAGCTATAGAATCTGTACGGCAAAAACCTGCAAGAACTGTGGCAGAACGGGGGTGAGTTTCCAACTCGTGAATAGAAAATATCTACAAGCAGAGATCGAATGTATGACCCATCCTAGGTCAATACGATCAGATATATATATAAACCTCAATATGAATAAGTTTGAAGCATGCTAAACTGGCAATGTAATCTCTATACATGAGTGTAGTGCCAATTGCTCGGGCCAGTGCCTTAGGTAATAGCATATCATAAATGTGAGGTATGATCAATGAAATCAATCTGCATGTACGTGGATCCCGTCCACTCGTCACCCAATGACAATAAACATCATCCATGTAAATATGTGGATATAAACCACCTGTGTCCCTTGCGACACGTCAAAATCATGGAACCGGAGTGCCCAGCATCGACATTCGAAAACATCATGCAAACTGTACCCAGCATCGGCACGTAAATCCTCAAATATATCTGGCTCCGTCAGTCCGGACCAGCCCACAGGTTCCGTCTGCGGAATCGGCCTCGGCCCCAGCAGTACGCCCATATCCATCTATCGACTCTGGTTGGTATCCTCCGCATAACCGCCAGGTTCAACCAATCACTGGTAGGTACTCGCCCGCCTCCAGGCTCAATCGGCAAAATCCTTCGATCATCTTGCCGAGGGGAACCATACCGGGTCCACCATGTACCCGCAATCGGCTCGTCCACTCCTCGAATCGGGTTTCACATATCGCTCTCAGCACCGAGAAAACACATGGTGGACACACTGAAATATCATATCAAGGGTAACCGGGTTTTTAAAGCAACGATATGTTCTCTTTCGAAATACCCACGGTTCCCAAAATCCAGAAATATCATGGAAACAGCAACTCTCAATGCGTATAATCAGAAAGCATGATGTATGTGACATGTAAAAGAAATGTAAGCACATCAGTCTGTCATGCAAGAATCATATCCTGAATGCAACAGTACTACAGTGTAGTGACATGGCAATTATCGATGAGGAAGTGTGTGAGCCGGCAAACAGTGTGCGTGGAACATACGCATCATCGATAATGGTGCTAGTGTCCTAGTAGCATGACTGTAATGTATCTATGAACACAAGCAATGCAATGCAAATAGCATAAATATGCGGAATCGAATAATCAGCGCAACAGTAAAGAACCTGCCTCAATAAATATATCATGCAGCCTTGCCTTTTGAAAAAGGACGAATCAGTGTTTTTGGTAAAATAAGGGCTACGATGTTTTAAGAAAAGATGTGTCGTTTGAAAATATCCATAGAGTCCCTTTTTGCCTATTTTTAAAATATCCCTGATTCGTTAGTTTTGAAATAGATATGACTCGGGTCAGTTTAACGCCTACTATGCGAACTACGGACCCAACAATTAAGTCAATCGGGAGGGGTATGAAAACCACCTAAATCTAAGTCAATATATACATTATCTCATCACATAACTGGTATCACTACCATCATATCACATCTCAAATACGAACTCTGTCATATCGCTGAATCACACGGCCTCAAATAAAATCTCATCGACTCATCTCAATCCCACGTATCATCCTCAAATCCCGTATATGAACACATAGTCCCATACCCATGTGTAGATATACACACCTCCATATGCGCACAGATAAATGAAAGAATGTATGCAAGTATATGTATACGTGTATGTGTGAGTGCAACCACTACTTTAGGGTTCGCACTTTACTAAACCAATACATCCTTATCATCAATAATTCCATTATTACCATCAATAATCCTAACAACACATAAAAAATATATGTGTGTATACATATTCGTATACATCACCACAGACTGCGGGGGTGCTATACGCCATCCACCCGACATCTCCCCGTAGATATAAATCTACTCACCTTGCTTCTCGTATGCCGATGCCGATATCGCCATCTTCATCTTCTTCGCCTCAATATCACGTAGGGCACCTATAAGTATTTCACAACGCTAAAGCACATGAAAATCACATTAGAAACCAAAATAGCACACGCTACCCGCATAGGTAAAAACCTATCGTCTCGCATGTAAACACGTTCGATATCCACTTGTCGTTGACGTCCAAACGCCACCTGACAGAAACGAATCACCAAATACCAAAATCCATGCTAAAACAAGTCGTAAATCATACGCCAACTCAAGAAAATCAACCCAGATTTTACCCTAACTGGAATCAGTCAAAACTAGACATACCCAGGGTCAAGACTACTGGAAATAGGGCCATGCACCAAAATCAAGACGGTTTCCTCCTGCTCTGGCCGCAAATTGCGGCCAGAAAGAATTAATTGGCGGCCGGGGTTTGGAGTTAGGGGCTAGGGTTTGGTGTGTGGTTCCATGGTGCCTGCGCATCTCACTGCCGACTCAATTTTATTTTAGGGTTCTCTGGGTGATAGCAGATTCCTAAATACGATCACAGATTCACAGTTTTTCCCCGACACCGTCTCATAAATCCGTATTCTGTGTTCTAGCTTCAGGTTTGGTTCAATAACACATCACCACAGGGGTTCTAAGGTCACCACAAGTATCGATTTCACATTTGCACTCAGGTCTAACCTAAACCCTAACTAGAATTCTCCAAAGTCCACAAAACGACACAATATCGATATGAAACTAGAATTGATGCACAAGAAATGAAATACTACTCTACTAGCTCCAGATTTTACCTCCTTTGGCAACTCAAGAAAATTCTTGAGTTGCTCAAAGTCCTCCAAATCCAATCTTGTTAGGTTCAATGTGTAGATATTGAGCTCGGGAACATTTTTTGTGAAGTGGGAATGGGGTTTTGGTGAGGGAAATGAGAGGGATCTATGGAGTGAAGGGGAGGGAGATGAGGGAGCAGGAGCAGGAGCAGCAACAGCTCCATAGAAGGGGAGAGAGAAAGTGAGAAGAGAAATGATGGAGGAAAGGGTCAAAATGAGTCAAAAGCAACCGACTCTCTCTCTCATCATCATGCTACTTTTTTTTCTTTTTCTTTCCCTTTTCACTCCATTGCAACCCTAAGCAACCATACCTCAAAACATGTAACAAGTGTAACAAGTGTGGATAATGATATGTGCATATTTTTGCATAAAAATGCTAAAAATCCGATTAGCGATTTTTAATCACGATTAGCACTAAATTAGCATATAACTAATATTAAAAACTTTAAAATGGCATAATTCCCTAAAATACCCTATTTTAGAATTTTCCATAATTTTTCCCCATATATTTGTATTTAATTATACCAGAATATTAAGATATTCATTAAAATAATATTAAATTATAAAAATTCCCAAAAATAATATTTTATTATTTCGAAACTTTACAATCTACCCCCCTTAAAGAAATTCGGTCCCCGAATTTAAATTTAAACCCCCAAATACTAAAGTATTTCGATACAAATTGCAAGTCGTCGGGGCTCCGAATCATCAATACATAAAACATCATAGCGCAATGCATGTGCATGAGTACTGAGTAGATAACTCAAAAGCAAAACTCCGTATAGCATCTCGCAATCATTGGAGCCATGGTAAAGATACAATGTCAAATCTAATACAAAACCAATATGATGAAGATCAGAACTATACATGTAGACATCCAGTCTATACATGTGAATAGCTGATGTAAATGCATGCCAAATCTTTTTAAATCGCCGTGCGATGTACGTAACACTGCACAGTGGCTGACGTTTTTCATAAGAAAATAACTATATACGCATATATCCTATGTTTAATAGGTACGTTCCGCCGTTTTGAAAACAATTTAGAAGGGTTTGCTTGTTTTTAAAACGTTTCGTGTCATATCGGAAACGTAGGTATATATGCTGAAACTATAGCTCGCCCTTTTTTTTTGAAATCCCTTCGATAACTATCAATGCAAGCAAAATATATCCAGGTACTGTCCTCTGACTAGTCCTGATCAGTATGAAAACAAATATCCAATATCATAAAAATGTACTGCTCCAAAAGGAATAAATCCCAAAAAAAAATGCACATAACACCCCCCTGTGCGTCTGGTGCGCACGGAAATCAAAATCCATATATGTGCCATACAGGTGCACAAAACAACATCTAGGTGCAACGGGTGTGCACAAAGTATCTGTCATAGGCAACATGTGTGCCTGACAGCCAAATCAGGTGCATCTGACATGCACGAAGAATCCCGATTTAGTGCATCTGGTGTGCACCAAGATCGTATCTCAAAACATGCGCCCAACATGCGCGAAAATCCAAATCGGTGCATCCGTCGTGCACGAATGAAAACTAAATCCTGCTCACTCAACATGCACAGAATCACGAAATCCAATAGCAAACGCCGAACATGCGTAAGTCCAGTCAAAAGCACGGAGGGCAAGAATCAACATCAATATCAGAATCAAAATCGACATATCGAATGACATCAAATCGAAGTCAGGTGCAACCGTAGTGCACAAAATATAAATCCGGTGCAACAAAGGCACGAAATATAAATCTGATGCGATAAGCGCAAGAAACATAAAACTGGTGCGGCAAACGCACGAAGTATCGAACTGGTGCATCCCATGCACAAATATCAAGCAATAACTCAAATGCGTAAGCAGCAACACCAAGTGTACCCAGGTATAAAGAAAGTCATAAACGTGTGCAACTGCGTGCACAAAACACATATCAATGCACTATAAGCACATATAAGCTATACCGAGTACAAAATAAAATCGTGTGCGTAACATATGCACAACAACAAATCAACCGTATGAAATCTATGAAGTCATAAGCAGGTGCAGCCAAGGCACGAAATGATATACAATGCGGCTTAATCAAAATCAGGTGTACCGCGATGAAAAATTTCACAACCGCGTGCATCAGCGTGCACAAATCAAATCAAAACACTAAAGGTACATGAAAACTATGCTGGAAGCGTAAATCAAATCACCGGCATAAAATAGGCATGAAATCGCAATCAATACCTCAAGAGTAATAACTATGCGCAAGGTATAAATACCCAGTAGGTGCAACCATGGTGCAAGAAAACAAATACCATGAAACTCAGTCATGAAGACTAAATCATGCGAATATGTCGCCCAAAGTACCGAAATCCAAAGTGACGGATACGTGATAGTCAAATCACAAAATCACAAATCATAAACACCGCCGTCGGTATATCCTCCTTCGAAGTCGAGAAGGTGCCGATACATCCAACGCTAGCGGCGCAAGATATCTACTTGCCTCTTGCTCACGGCTGGCGTCCTCTGCCTCTAGTTCCTTATCTTCCCTGTGGATTACCAATCTCCCAATCCATCGGCTCATCAGCCCGGTCAGGTGTGCTAACGGAAACGATTTCGTTCTGGCACTTCTCTGGTCATCTCTCGGTCAATCCTCACGACCGCTTGTAAAGCAGCACATCTGTGGCGCCGACCTCTAGTCCTCTGAATGCACGTCACACATCTGCTCCTAGTGCAAATCTTATTGCAGCAGTGTACTGGAAGGAATCCTGCTCAATGTCTTTTCTGATCTCGCCTAAGCCAAACTGTACGGAGGCTGGTACTCTGATGTAATCTTTCCTCGCTCTCTGGACATCTGCGTCCTTAGTAAAACGTCTACTTGAAAGCTGGTCGTATCCCTGCGCCTCTGTATGCATATCCGACCTTTAATCTTAACGGGGAGTAGTAACAGCTCGTCTGCATCTCGCACGAACTTCTTGTCCCGCTTGTCTGTATCATCATCCATTTCGACGTCGCATCTCTATCTGCGCACTGCAATGCCCTCGGCTACGGTCCATCCGAAGTCCCTCACACGGACTCGAAATCACGAACTAGGTATCTTCATCACTAAGTAGAAGATATCTAGCCGAATACGTCCTCAACGTGCATATCGCACTCTGATGTCAGCGGAGTGGAACGTCATCTCGTCGAAATCTCATGCGAACTCTTTACTCCACTCTGTTTCAATATCGACTGATCCGGACTCATCTCATCGTGGCTACACGGACTGCGCTCCAACGGCTATGCTCGTATCTGGAGTCTCCCAAGCAGTGTCCCATCACATGATATCCGAATGATGTCGATTCGTCCGATCGACTTGTCATAACCTCATAATCCCCCAAGAGCTCCACATTTCGGGTACAGTTTAATAGTATCGAGTACATACCACAGCATCGGTGGTCCAGCCGTAGAAGGGCAAACCCAAGCCTCACTAATGGCGCCGCGGAACTGCCGCAAACCCAAAGGTTCAAAGTCTTTCACACGGTCATTATGTCGAGTTAGGGTTTCATTCTTCTAGAGGGTCCATAGAATCGCTTGCATGTCTTTCCGAATACTTTAAACTTGGAAAATGGGTTCCTGACATTCGATCGTCTTAGTCGACTCTCAACGAATCTGCGTGAAGTCGCCTCTAGCTGGAATCAATATATCTGGTGAACTCGCATCGGGGTAAGCGAACGAACCACATGTCCTAGTCATTCATCCTCGGTGACTAGCGACTCACCATCATATCTCTAAGTATATGCTCATGCTGCAGTAGCTCCAATCATCTGGGCGATATCTCATCATTCGCAGCAACAACTGGCTCATTCGTCTATACGCTAAACAGCGCCTCAATCATCATGAATAAGCGACATATCAATGGTCATCACATCCTGGCTGGCCTCTATCGGTGGCTCAATTCTCTGGTACCGATCGGTACGTCCGAGAAATCTCGTAAAAGCGATCTGTCAAACGCTCATGGCGCGAAAGCACAATAAGACGACGCCTCTATATGCAATCATATGTCTCTGGAAACACGCCCTGCTCAGTCCTCGTCCACGACGGGCTCATGCTGACACAACTCGAGCCGTAGCTCACTCTGCCCGTGCAATCGTGGCAGCAAATCCATAACCAGTATCGATAAGGATAGAACATAGGAAAGAATATAATACGGTGCAAGGAAATGTACATCCTAAGGTTTCTTAAGTGGAGTGGCGTGTCGTAAGTATGCCGCGGAACATACGTACGGTACGTCACTCTACTCAAGCTACCTACTCCATCAACCAAGGGCCATCCTATGTGACGAAAGTTCGGGTGTAATACCCCCTCTACTAAGTCTAAGTTCCGTAAGGTCAAGCCTAAGTTCCGTACATAGATAACGCCCTAGGCTCCACATAGTCAAACTTAGACTCGAACCAAGGTTAACCTAGCGCTCTGATACCAACTTTGTCACGATCCGAAAGAGCACGTGACTTGCCCTTGAACCATATGAAGTCTATAGGACCCCATCTGATCCAAGTAAGCCAAAAGCCCAGAAATCTCAAACCATTTTAAGGAGTAAATAAGGAAAACTGGTTTGAAGAAGTAAACAAATCATGTTTTGAAAATCGAAGTTTTTAAATAACTAAGCCGAATATGCATTTTTAAAATGTGTAACCTTTCCTGAAAATTTCGGCAGAGTTTCCTTTGTAAAAACTTGCCCCGAACGGGGTACAACAAGAATAATATATATGAAATGATAAAAGGCATCCCCAAGCGGGATCTAGCTCTTCGTCAATCGACGGTCACCACCACGCAAGCAATAATAATATACAACGCCAAAGGGCGAGGATCAAAACCTAAAAAAAGAAACTCCAAAACAGCCAGAAAACCATAAAAATACAAGCGCGACTCTAAGGTCAAAATAATACATCACTGTCTCTAAGTCTGAAACAATATACAAGTTTTGGTTGATGAAATTTCTAGATAGAAATGAATAGTACAGGTACAATGGCGGTTCTGATACAAAAGAACCCACCTACCCAAGCAAGTCACCCATATGGAAGCAGTGTGCCAGAAATGCCGCTATAGAATCTGTACGGCAAAAACCTGCAAGAACTGTGGCACAACGGGGGTGAGTTGCCAACTCGTGAATAGAAAATAACTACAAGCAGAGATCGAATGTATGACCCATCCTAGGTCAATACGATCAGATATATATATAAACCTCAATATGAATAAGTCTAAAGCATGCTAAACTGGTAATGTAATCTCTATACATGAGTGTAGTGCCAAGTGCTCGGGCTAGTGCCTCAGGTAATAGCATATCATAAATGTGAGGTATGATCAATGAAATCAATCTGCATGTACGTGGATCCCATCCACTCGTCACCCAATGATAATAACCATCATGCATGTAAATATGTAGATATAAACCACCTGTGTCCCTCGCGACACGTCAAAATCATGGAACCGGAATGCCCAGCATCGACAATCGAAAACATCATGAAAACTGTGCCCAGCATCGGCACGTAAATCCTCATATATATCGGGCTCCGTCAGTTCGGACCAGCCCACGGGCTCCGTCTGCGGAATCGGCCTCGGCCCCAGCAATACGCCCATATCCATCTATCGACTCTGGTCGGTATGCTCCGGATAACCGCCAGATCCAACCAATCACCGGTAGGTACTCGCCCGCCTCCAGGTTCAATCGGCAAAATCCTTCGATCATCTTGCTGAGGGGAACCATACCGGGTCCACCATGTACCAGCAATCGGCTCGTCCACCCCACGAATTGGGTTTCACATGTCTCTCTCAACACCGAGAAAACACATGGTGGACGCACTGAAATATCATATCAAGGGTAACCGGGTTTTTAAAGCAATGACATGTTCTCTTTTGAAATACCCACGGTTCCCAAAATCCAGAAATATCATGGAAACAGCAACTCTCAATGCGTATAATCAGAAAGCATGATGTATGTAAAATGTAAAAGAAATGTAAGCACATCAGTCTGTCATGCAAGAATCATATCCTGAATGCAACAGTACTACAGTGTAGTGACATGGCAATTATCGATGATAAAGTGTGTGAGCCGGTAAACAGTGTACGTGGAATATACGCATCATCGATAATGGTGCTGGTGTCCTAGCAGCATGACTGTAATATATTTATGAACACAAGCAATGTAATGCAAATAGCATAAATATGCGGAATCGAATAATCAGCGTAACAGTAAAGAACCTGCCTCAATAAATATATCATGCAGCCTTGCCTTTTGAAAAAGGAAGAATCCGGGTTTTTGGTAAAATAAGGGCTACGGTGTTTTATGAAAAGATGTGTCGTTTGAAAATATCCGTAGAGTCCCTTTTTGCCTATCTTTCAAATATCCCCGATTTGTTAGTTTTGAAATAGGTATGACTCGGGTCAGTCTAATGCCTACTATGCGAACTACGGACCCAATAATCAAGTCAATCGGGAGGGGTATGAAAACCACATAAATCTGAGTCAATATATACATTATCTCATCACATAACAGGTATCACTACCATCATATCACATCTCAAATACGAACTCTGTCATATCGCCGAATCACACGGCCTCAAATCAAATCTCATCGACTCATCTTAATCCCACGTATCATCCTCAAATCCCGTATATGAACACATAGTCACATACTCATGTGTAGATATACACACCTCCATATGCGCACAGATAAATAAAAGAATGTATGCAAGTATATGTGTACGTGTATGTGTGAGTGCAACCACTACTCTAGGGTTCGCACTATACTAAACCAACACATCCTTATCATCAATAATTCCATTATTACCATCAATAATCCTAACATCACATAATAAATATATGTGTGTATACGTATTCGTATACATCACCACGGACTGCGGGGGTGCTTTACGCCATCCACCCGACTTCTCCCCGTAGATATAAATCTACTCACCTTGCTTCTCGTGTGCCGATGCCGATGTCGCCATCTTCATCTTCTTCGCCTCAAAATCAAGTAAGGTACCTACAAGTATTTCACAACGTTAAAGCACATGAAAATCACATCGGAAACCAAAATAGCACACGCTGCCTGCATAGGTAAAAACCTATCGTCTCGCATGTAAATACGTTCGATATCCACTTGTCGTTGACGTCCAAACGCCACCCGACAGAAACGAATCACCAAATACCAAAATCCATGCTAAAACAAGTCGTAAATCATACGCCAACTCAAGAAAATCAACCCAGATTTTACCCTAACTGGAATCAGTCAAAACTAGACATACCCAGAGTCAAGACTACTGGAAATAGGGCCATGCACCAAAATCGAGACGGTTTCCTCCTGCTCTGGCCTCAAATTGCGGCCAGAAGGAATTAATTGGCGACCGGGATTTGGAGTTGGGGGCTAGGGTTTGGTGTGGTGGTTCCATGGTGCCTGCACATCTCACTGCCAACTCAATTTTATTTTAGGGTTCTCGGGGTGATAGCTGATTCCTAAATACGATCACATCACAGTTTTTCCTCGACATCGTCTCATAAATCCGTATTCTGTGTTCTAGCTTCAGGTTTGGTTCAATAACACATCACCACAGGGGTTCTAAGGTCACCACAAGTATCGATTTCACATTTGCACTCAGGTCTAACCTAAACCCTAACTAGAATTCTCCAAAGTCCACAAAACGACACAATATCGATATGAAACTAGAATTGATGCACAAGAAATGAAATACTACTCTACCAGGTCCAGATTTTACCTCCTTTGGCAACTCAAGAAAATTCTTGAGTTGCTCAAAGTCCTCCAAATCCAATCTTGCTAGGTTCAATGTGTAGCTATTGAGCTCGGGAACATTTTTTGGGAAGTGGGAATGGGGTTTTGGTGAGGGAAATGAGAGGGATCTATGGAGTGAAGGGGAGGGAGATGAGGGAGCAGGAGCAGCAGCTCCATAGAAGGGGAGAGAGAAAGTGAGAAGAGAAATGATGGAGGAAAGGGTCAAAATGAGTCAAAAGCAACCTACTCTCTCTCTCTCATCATCATGCTACTTTTTTTTTCTTTTTCTTTTCCTTTTCACTCCATTGCAACCCTAAGCGACCATACCTCAAAACATGTAACAAGTTTGGAAAATGATAAGTGCACATTTTTGCACAAAAATGCTAAAAATCCGATTAGCGATTTTTAATCGCGATTAGCACTAAATTAGCATATAACTAATCTTAAAAACTTTAAAATGGCATAATTCCATAAAACACCCTATTCTAGAATTTTCCATAATTTTTCCCCATTTATTTGTATTTAATTATACCAGAATATTAAGATATTCATTAAAATAATATTAAATTATAAAAATTCCAAAAAATAATGTTTTATTGTTTCGAAACGTTACATTGCGTATGATTGATATTCGAACGGATCCAAATATCCTTCTGTATGTAACTTCGTCAACCTTCTCTCATTGATGTGACCCAGTCTACAATGCCATTAGAAAGCCTGATTTGTTTCCGGAGACTTTCTTTTGTGTGTATTCTGGACATTGAAAATCTGTGGTTGGTTTAATACGTATATACCATTGCTTAATGTACCTGACCCAATCAGAACTTGATTAAGGTGAATGTTTACAACATTACTTACAAACGCAAATTCATAACCTTCTTTAGATATTAAAGATACATAAATGATATTACAAGTTGCATTGGGTACAAAAAAGCAATTACGTAAAACCAAAACATGTCCATCTGACATTCCCAGGTGATAGTCCCCAACGGCCTCAGCATCCATCCCAGCTCCGTTTGCAACTTTGAGGGTCATATCACCTGCCTTCAAAAATCTACGCTTTCTCAATGCCTGTAAAAAATTACAGATATGAGATCCTGACCCGGTATCCAATACCCAGGAAGTAGAGTTTATTGATAGACAGTTTTCAATAACATACACACCTGAAACTGAAGCCACAACTTGCTTCATATCCTGTGTTCTGGCCTTCCAAGCCCTGCAATCTTTCTTCCAGTGTCCACTCTTGTGACAGTAAAAGCACTCTTCCTTCCCCACAAGCTTTCCCGCTACCTTTGTTACTTTTGCCTTTCCCTTCGTATCCACTTTACTAACACCGCCCCTTGGTTTGGCGGGGGTTTTCTTCTTCTTTGCCTTGGCTTTCGCCTTGGACTTAGAAGAGGAAGATCCTCCTACAAACAAAGTGGATGTTTCCCTACCTTTCTGTAGGGTGCCCTCTGCACTCCTCAGCATGTTGAGGAGCTCTGAAAGTTCAACCTCTTTTTCGTGCAAGTTGAAGTTCAGGATAAACTAGGCGTAAGTGGAAGGAAGGGACTGGAGAATCAAGCCCGTATAGAGCTCATTCTCCAACGTGGTCCCAAGGTCCGCGAGCTCCTCTATGTAGCCAATCATCTTAAGCACGTGTTCCGCTACTGATGATCCGATGGCCAATCTCGCCGAAAACAGCTTCTTCGACACTTCGTATCTGGCGATACGAGATTGCTCTCCATACAATTCTTTTGTATGGAGAAATCTGGATTCGAGGTCCATATTCTCGTGCCTCCTCTGATGTTCATTGTCCATAGAGACAAGCACGAGGCACTTGGTCTTCGCACAGTCGATTTCCTAGGTCTTACGGATTTCCCTATCCGTGATGCTGGTTTTGGGACCTGGGATAGGGGAGCTTTGGTGGTAAGGAGATACCCCAACTTGTCATAAGTGATTGCCATTTTGACATTCCTGAGCCAATCTTTGTAGTTTGGCCCTGTCAGTATGTTTTTATCTAGTAGTAACTTAAGTCCAGTCATGATATTTGGTCGCTACAATTAGGAGAGAGAGAAGAAACACTTTAGCATGATGCTCTTGCATGTTTAGAGTGGTTTTTAATTTGTCCAAACAGGATGTCTCCCATTGTCTCTCGAATCCCTCCTCAAACCATAAAGGAAGAATTAGTCGGGATCAATCTCACCGTACAATTCTTGCTTAACCGTTCAGCCAGGCCAGTGTCGGTGCTTCGAGGGAGGTTTTCCAATGCTTTCGCGAAGTTCCTTAATTAAGTAACATCTTTTCCCTGTGGGCGTAGCCCCGCTAACACCTTTCTAGACACCTACTTGGTTTATAGAATTGATCGTTAGGTGAGAAATTTCCCGAGGAGTAGCATATACTCACAGTAGGGTTGGGATCCAAATATCATCGCGTCACAAAAATGAAGGAATCCTATCAGAATTATCACACTCCAAATGGTATGCAACGCTAGCAAGTTTCAGTTCTTTTGAAACTCCCGATGTGGATTTTTGCCCCATGCTCTTATAACCTTGACTTTGGCCAACAAATCATAAGTCACATGTCAAGTTCTACCCGTCATTCTCCAGGTTAATTTGAACCCACCCGCACATACCCTTGACTTTGGCCAACAAGGTAGAACGACTGTCCCAAACCAACACATCTATCTATGCTGCACATGAATACCCAATAGCTACCAATCACTATGCCTTGACTTTGGCCAACAATCATAGGTTGAATACTTATTGACTATCCATGTGAAACGACAGAGGGCTACGAATGGTTTTGGCGAAACCGTGAACGTAGTGAACTTGATATAATCGAAGGAACGAGATAGCTTTCAAAAGGAGTGGTTCAAGCTCCGCATTTAAAATTTGGTTTTGAAAAGAACCGAGTGGTTTTGAAAGTGTTCCAACGACTTTTACTTGGTTTATTTTTCTTGCATTAATTTTAATGCGTCCCATCAATTAATCCTACCATTGCAGAAAACAACGAAAATATGACGTACGCTTATGCCATCCGCATTCGCCACGGGGTCCCGTCATCACCCGTTAGGTTACTTAGCGCGGATACAAAACATAAGCAACGCCTAAATAGATATCATATAGATATATATAAACATTCGTCACATGCAATGATAGCCTTTCTAGATCACAGATGAACACATTGGATATACTAGGAATCCGCATTTCGTACGAGCCTGTAACGAAGAGCAGATTACACGGTCGCGATGAATAGCCAAACCCCCACCCTAGACCACTACGCGTGCGGCAAACTACCCGCCAAGCACCAGAAGCGAAGCAACCTTCCTCAACACCGTGAGTAGGCCACTCGGCACTTCGAGATACCCGGTAATTTGTGCACCCCACCTTGGGTCTATCCTAGAAGCAAAAACAGTAAAAAAAAATTATACAATGACGGCTACAACCCCAACCCGGTTGTGCGGCCATACAAATAATATTACATCAATTTACATATTACAAGAATTGAAAGAATAAGAAAACTCTCATGTCACAACCCCCCGGCTATTCATCCGCGACAATCCAACGAATTCATATACACAAACCATCAACATTACAGATCACAGATATGTATAACCCCCACTAATCGACGTATAGCGATTAGCAGACGTTCAATACATATATCACATCACAGATATAACCCATTAGCCAAAGTCTAAAGAAGTTCGATCAAAATACGGATTTGTGACCACCCCAAAAACTAACTTGTACTCTGGAAAATCTGGGCAGAAACAAACCATCCCAAAATCCCAAAACAGCAACAGAAGAACACTGCAGGAAAAACGACCCACGGCCGAGTCCGCGGTGAGTTGGTCGACTCGGTGGTTCGTTATTCTTGGGTGTTCTGTAAAAACACAGAGCCGATTTTTAGTGTATGATTTATTAGTTTTAAAGCAGGTTTAAAAATCGGCAGAAAGTTAGGTTTTTGAAAACATGTTTAGCGATTTTTTCCGATCGAAGTTCTTGATACTTTGCTAACTTGCTAGTTTGTGTTTAGCTAGGCTCTGATACCACTGTAATTCCACGTTGCCCACCCCGGTGCTTGCGGGGAGGCGGAAACGTTATGAAAAATCAGATTTTTACAACACTAGGCAACATGGACTATGCAAAACGAGGGATCTTTGCTAAACAAAAACTAACTACCAAGCTAAAAGAGTTGGCTACTCGGAAAGGGGGTTATACCTAAGCCTTGAAGTCCTTCTCTTCTTGCTCCTTGGAGTGAAAGAACGGGTTCTCCTTGTCTCCTTCTCTTGCCGAAGAAAGATCCACCCGAGGGCCTCTACATTTGGCTCCAACCTCAAACTAGAAGTAACTAAGGTGCTTGGTGTGCTAAACCTAGAACCTTAGAAAGAGTAGAGAGTATTTTTGAAGGGATTATCTCAAGCTCAAATGGTTCTCAACTCATAAGAAGGGAGAGCTAGAGAGAGAGGAAGAGGATGAGAGAGAATGAGAATGATATAATGAGAAGAATAAACCAACCTTCTCACATATATGTGAATTATGATAAATAAATAATTAGCTAAAGATAATTGTGATGGTTAATCATGAAATGACCATTATCATTTCACTTTAAATGCTTTTGCAAGAACCAAAGAGCATTTTTCATATGAAATGATGATGGTCAACTTGTCAACCTAGGTCAACAAGTCATGTATAGTCAAATGGTAAAAAACCTTAACCATTCACAATTATAATTACCTAATATTAATAAATCATATTTCACACATAAACATTAGGGTTAAGAAAATGACAATAGTCATCAACCCTAATGAAAGTCCTCTGCCTCTGCCTCAGTCAACTGTGCATACACACCCGTATCCGCGTTCCGAGGAACACGAATACAATGAGATAAAACCAATCCCAAATCATATACTAGGATCCGGCTTAAACCAAAGCCCACTAGTATAAGTTGTCCGGACACCAAACGTGCACAAGTGCGCGGATGTGAACGAACCCCGTCGCAAAACCATGCGACCTCTACTCATTTTGCCTAAAGGCGAATGACCCTCTGTGTGGGACTCTAAAGACTCGACACTACGCTGGCAGTGGGTTTAACCACAGACCGCAAGCGGCACTAGCTGTACATAACGGTCCCCAGGTAGATGCCGATAAGAAGACTGACGAGTAAAACCCATCTGAACTCCAACTGAGCCTGAATGTGACAGTCTCCGTACAGTCCGGTCTGTTCGTCTAAGAGTATCGTATGGAGGGCCTAGGGGGGCGGTAAACGTCAGTCCCCTAATAGCGGTACAAGTCGTGTCGGAGTGTAGCCCAGAACAGCTGAGATAACACTGGAAACCTACCAGTCTATCTCACTTGCCCTGGCCAGGGACTTTGTGTAATGGCTCTCCTAGACACAGCGTGATATCAACACCCAATACCGGGAGAGACGAATCCTGTCTAACCGTCACTGCTTCCAAGTGCTTCGGGACTGCACCCAAAAACTACCTGTTTGCACGACTCCTTTGTGTCGTGGTAGGGTAGTAATCAAAGAATAGTGGGAACACACTCGAGGCGAAGTGACAGTGTCAAGTCAACGGACTAAGCTGTACTCATGTCACCTGGGAATTGATAACTGACGATAGGTATTATACCATCCAACAGTTCCCGACGAGTCTTGTCCAGTGTACTCGTAACCTAACGAGCACCCGCATACTATCCCGAGTACGACGTACTGACGGCTGTGGGACAGACCGTCTCCCAAGCTGGGATGAGAAGCGCATACGCTAGTCTACTCCGGAGTATCGATGCCATGTCTCGATAGCCCTACGACTAGGGACCTGCATAAGGATGTGCTTATAGATTACCCAGCCCCCATGAGTGTGACTGCCATCACAATGCTGGTAATCAAGCAAAGATCCTAAGGGCTCCACTAATGTGTAAAGGCGATATACTAAAACAAACACATGCACACATTAAAGCAGAAACAAACTAAGTAGCATACTACTATTTTGAGCAAGAATGTCAATACAAGGTGAATATCCCAAGCTTCCATTAAGTAATATACATAATAGTATGATACAGTAATGGCCACTAGGGCATATACACTAACACTCGTCCCCCCTTTAGGCGCTCTCACGTGTCCACACGTGACCCCTCTGTCTTTAGTGTTTAACACTAATTTGGGGATTATATTTCCAGTGTTTAACACTGATTGTTTCTAGTGTTTAACACTAAATTGAAGATTATATCTCCAGTGTTTAACACTGATTGTCTTTTAGTGTTTAACACTAATTTGAGAGTTCTACTTCCAGTTTTTAACACTGTTATTCTCTAGTGTTTAACACTACTTTTAGCCAAATTGGCTAATTTTCCATAGGTAAAGTCCCTCCTCCAAATGAATCTCAAAACTGAGGAAATCAAAGACAAAATATTGTCAGAGCCCCCAAACCTCTGTTTAGCACTGCTGAATGATGAGGGGCTGAACCCAGACAAATGTCTAATGGTCTAAAGGGCCAATATTTTAAACATAATTGGACTTAGCCCAAACTGGCCATAAGTCCTCAAACCATCTTGAGCTGAGCACATCTGCTCTTTCAACCAACTCATTGGTTCAAAGGTACATCTCTGAACTCCTCTGATATTTGTCGTTGTAATCCTTCAACGTCTTCAGTGAGGTGATGGGTCCCGACAGCCATAAATTTTTATAGACCACTATGTCCTTAAACTGGTATTGGACCACTATATCCCTAAACTGGCAATTGGACCACTATGTCCTTAAACTGGTATTGGACCACTATGTCCCTAAACTGGCTATTGGACCACTATGTCCCTAAACTGGCAATGAGCCCAAATGCTCTATTGTCGGATCTAAACGATCCCGTTAAGTTGATCTTAGTCTCAAATTAGACTAACGTATCCTTAACAAACGTTTGAGTTGATCTTAGCCTCAAATATGGCTAACGTATCCTCAAACCAAAACCCCAAAACCAAATCTAAGAAAATATGGATTTGGACTAATCCACGTCCTACGGGCGACGATATAAATTAGTCTCCGTATACAATCCGCGGGCAACCACAAACAAAACAAACACCCACGACATGAAGTGACCAGCTGGAGAAGGAGAAAGTTGTTACCGCGATGTTGTAGCGTAATTAATTGCAGGGGCTTGCTCCTGCAGGGAAGAGCGTCCCCACAATCAAAAACCCCTCAGACGAGGGGGAATCTGACGAAGTCTGCTACATCGGCCGCATCCGTTTAAACCTTCGATACACGGTGCCATAAATCAACTTGGCATCTTCGGAGAGGTGGACGGATAGCGCCTATTAGCATCTGCCCCGAATTTCAGGCAAGATGTCTCTCTGTCTTGCGCCGTCTTTCGGAGGGGAACACATTCTGGCATGCCCGGTGGGACCTTTTCCTCTTTCCACTCCACACTTCGTGTGTCGTGTTCGAGAACAAATCGCGGTTTGCTGTGGTTGCCTGTGGATTCAAGGTACTTAGATTTGGTGTCTTGCTCCGTGCAGAAAACAGCAGATCAATGCCTTCAAACTGCACTACCTGCAACTGCAACTCTCGCTCCGTCCCTGCTGGAGGAGTGACTTACGGGCCCCAGCGGCCTCCATTTTCAAGATGCCAGTGGAGCAGGTGATTCAAGCCACCACTGGACTTTTTCTTCGGGACCATGCTCCCACCAATGAGCTTCAATGCCCCATTACCATCGCAAGAAGCTCCGAAGAAGTCGGTCTTCGATCGGCTTACAACAATCGCGACCCCTCTCAACGGGTCGCCCAAGCCCAATGCCTCAGCTTTCAGCAAACTGGGCCAAAACTCATGTGGGCCGATGAAGAAGCCTACAATACCAGAAAAGGTTGTTCCGAAGAGGATAGCCATCCCTGCTCTTGAAGTCGTCAAGGCGGCTTCTGTTGGAGATAGTGCCCTCAGATTCGATTATTCGATCACAGGCACGTGATTACAATGATTGATGGAGGACCTATCCCGATAGGACAGTCTTACTCGAGATGATAGTTTGCTATCTGGTTTATCTTTATCATCGTGTACTGCTTTAGGTAACCTGACAGGTCACTATTGCACGTTGATAGAGCCCCTAGGATTCTTGCTTGACCACCAGCAGTATGAGGGCGATCATATACGTGGGAGCTGGTAGTCTATAAGCACATCCTTAAATGGTCCCTAGTCGTGTGAGTTTCGAGATAGGGCATCGATACTCCAGAGTAGACTAGTGTGTACATTCGAGACCCCTACGAGGGGCGGTGGCCAGTCTCACAAGCCACTGGTGTCAGTTGGTTCACCTAAGATGTATACAGGTGCTCATTGGGTTATGAGTACACCGGACATGACTCGCCGGGAACATGCTAGTTGGTCATATACCAGACGTCAGATGGCAGTTCCATGGTGACGTGTGTACAGGTTAGTTCATCGACCTGGGGATCGTCATTTGTCTCGTGTGAGTTCCCACTGTACTTTGATTACTACCCTACCACGGCTCAAAGGAGTCGTGCAAACAGGTTTTAGTTGGGTACAGTCCCGAGCCACATGGAGGCAGTGAGCGTATCTTCAGGGGTTCGTCTCTCCCGGTATTGGGGGTGAGGTCGTGCTGTGTCTAGGAGAGCCATTACACGAAGCCCTCGGCCGAGGCAAGGAGATTTACTGGTAGGTATTCCAGTAGTATCTCAGGGTGTTCTGGGCTACACTCCGACACGACTTGTACCACTTTTGGGGGTTTGACTTTTACCAACCCCCTAGGCCCGCCATGCGATGCTCATAGACGAACGGACCGGACTGTACGTATATTGTCACTGACAGGCTCAGTGGGGTGTCAGGATGAGTTCTCTCATCGACGTCCCTTTTAGTCAATACCTGGTAGCCCGTTACGTATTGGCTTATACCTCTGACGTGCTAGTGGTTAAATCCACAACCATGGTGTTGACGAGTCTTTAGAGTCCCCCACATTCAGTTACTCAGCTTTCGGGCGAAAAGCTGTAGAGGCCGTATGGAGATATGGCAGGGTCCGATCAGATACGTGCGGTATTGCACGGATCAGGATCGGACAGTTTGTACTACTGGCCGTATGGTTATATGGCAGGGTTCGATCAGATACGTGCGGTATTGCACGGATCAGGATCGAACGGATATTACTAGCCGGCTTTGGTTTAAGCCGGATCCTAGTATAGTACAGTGTAGATTTTGTCTCATTGCAGTTGTATTTCGGTCGGAATACAAATGCGGGTGTGTATGCACAGTATCGGGGTTTTCCTGTAATTTATTACGGGACCAGTTTTCTGGAGTTGCCAGTTTGCTTTCGGTTTCGACCAATTTCCTTTGTATCGTTCATTGGCCGAAATTTGGTGGAGGAGGGCTTATTTGCATTTGTGCAAATAAGCAATTGTGGAGGGGGTCTTTGCATTTTGTTGTATCATGATAGCTTTTCCTTGACCTTGACTTCTAGCTTCATCATGCCTTGACTTTTGTAGGACATGATGGTTGATGATGAGTGATGGTTGTTGGTTGAGTGTTGGAATTATTTTGTGATCATTGCCTTTTCATGATAACATTGTTTTTCCTCTTGCATTATTGATCAAGCCACACACACTCCACTCTCTCTCTCATTTCCCTAGCATGGCCGGCCACTTCATGGAGGGGGCTGTCAAAATTTTTGGATGGGGATTTGTTGTTCTTTTCATGCTCCCAAAATCCCCAAGTCCCTCTACATAGTTCTTGTATCATCCCTCCACCAATATGGCACCTCCATGAACCCCGTATGAGACATAGCCTCTACACTACATTCTACAGCAAACCTTGGGCACGTCGACTAGCCAGCTTCGTGCCCGAGTTGCCTCGGTATTGAGGTGGGAGCCCGTAAAAGATGCAGACGATGTGGTGCCCTTCCGGCAAGGAGTCGACGACCGGAGTTTCCGCAGGAGATCGGGACGATGACGAGAAGACCGGAGGTCTCGGATCAGTCGGTATATCTCTATTCCCTATCTTGTGGTTAGCTAGGACTAGTTAATGGTTCGATCCGGCTTTTAGTGCGCGGTGGTGCCGGTTTGCTAAGTTCGCAAAATTAAAGTTTATCACCGCTTCCGCATTTTGGCCTCGGGATGGAGGCCGGGGCGCCGCCGTGCACTTACAGTGGTATCAGAGCCTCGCCATTAACTTAGTCTAGCTTGGTTTAATGTGTTTTGCATTTCCGATCGACCAAAATTCCAAAATCCGCATTTTTGCTTGCATCAGTTTTCTGTTAAAATTTTTTGGTGTCCAAAATTTTTTCAGGTTACAGAAAAGTGATCTACTAGAAAAGATAAGAGTTCTGTGAAAATTTGATGCAGTAAGTCCACTGTAGGAGCGCGGAACCGCGGTCAAACACCCCTTTGGGCCGCGGTTCCGCCGAACAATGATGTGTTCGCTGCACCAAATTTGTACAGTATCTTTCTGGGGTGAAAATAGGGGTTTTGGAATAATAACATTGGGCCCAGAATTTCTTGATGTGCTACAGTAATGCTTGGGGGCCCACTTGTTAAAATTTGATTGATCGGATATTTTAAACACATTATTTCACAGTATTTACATTATATCTGCGACCGTGAATGTCACTTGATCGGTAAATCCTGTCTAACTGCTATAGCCCGGTTAGACGGATTTGCGAACGTGACTTTCACGTTGATGTTCTATGTATTGCTGTGATGTTGCGGATCGGTCGTGGAGGATAGCCTGGATGCAATGCTAGTAGAGTTGTTGTTGTATTATGTACATTTGATATTGCGGGGCGAGCGTCCGACATGTGGACTGCCGTCACTGCCTGATTGTATTATTATTTTGGGGCACGGCCAGGTTGCGGTCGATGCACCCGTTGTATGTATATTTTACTTTCTGTACTAGGATTACCCCGCGGCGGGGTGCACGGATAGCCGGGTTCCAGAGGGAAACAAGCCCGCATCTCATGGCATTGAGACGGAGGGGGCTTCACTCTAGGATTGGCGGGCTATTCGCTGCACTCGTAGGGGGTACAGGTTGACCCAGGAGGGGTGCCCAAGTTGCCGGATTCCGTGAAGTGCTGGGTGGTCCATTCACGGTACTGAAGGGGTCTGCCTCGCTTCAGGTTTTTGCGGGTGACTTGCCGCGCCCGTAGGGGTCTAGGATTTCATTGCATAGGCTATCCACACGACCAGGGGAACGTCGGGTTTCAGTAGTGGCTCTGTGAAACCCGGGGATCCCAGATATCTGTATTGTTCTGTGATGCTGTACATTTCTGTGATGTTGCATTTTATCACGCCTTGAGCGAATATAATATATTGGTATATATATTAGTAGATGTTGTATATGTTTTACATCCGCGCTAGTCCAGTCCCCGCTCTGTCGTTAGTTAGCTAACCTAACGGGTAATGACGGGACCCGGTGGCGAATGCGGATGGCATATACGTACGTCATATTATTTTCGTTCTTTGTGGTGTGATCAATTGATGGGACTGCGTTGATTCAGATCAATGCAAGTTAAAAACAAACCTAATCTGATGTTGTTGGAACACTTTCAAAAAGCTGTTATTGCAAGGACGTTCTCTTTTGTTTTGCATCGTGATATTCAGTTGGAATATCCTGCTCCTCAGTCGACGAGGCAAGGGCCGAGATCCCTTCACCGGGAGTGACCCCTTGGACAGAAGTTTGCGTCAAGGCATTAACTTCACTATAGCCGATTACTTTTTGCTTTGCATCGTGGTATTCATTTGGGATATCCTGCACCCCATTCTACGGGGAAAGAGCCGAGATCCCTTCACCGGGAGTGACCTCTTTAGCAACGGTTTTCGTCACTATATTTTAAAAAGCTATCCGTTCCTTCAACGATATCAAGTTCTTTACGTTAAAGGTTTTCGCAAGAAACCATTCGTAGCCCTCCGTCGTTTCATATGGGTGGTCAATAGTATTCAAGCTGTGTATGTTGGCCAAAGTCAAGACACAGTGATTGCTAGCTATTGGGGTATTCATATGCAACATAGATAGATGCGTTGGTTTGGGACAGTCGTACTGCCATTTTGGCCAAAGTCAAGGGTATGTACGGGTGGATTCAAATTAACCTGGAGAATAACGGGTAGAACTTGACATGTGACTTATGATATGTTGGCCAAAGTCAAGGTCATAAGAGCATGGGGCAGAAATCCACATCGGGAGTTTCAAAAGAACTGAAACTTGCCAGATATGCGCATACCTTCTGGAGTGTGACACCGTGAGCAGATTCCGTCACGTTATCATGCGATGATAGTTGGATCCCGATTCCCACTGATGAGTTGGTATACTCCTCGGGTGATCCCGACTAATTCTTCTTTCAGGTTTGGAGGAGAATTTGACGGTACAGTGGGAGGTTTCCAGATTAGATAAATTGGTAACCATTCTGATCTAGGTTAGAGTGCACGCTGAGTGTTTCTTTTCTCTCTCTCTTTGGCAGCGACCATTGACCCGACCCTAAGACAATGACTCAGTGACCAAGTTGATCGAACCTTCTAAAAACACTGGCTTTTGGATTGTCAGAGTTGCAAACCTCATTGCCACTCCTACTTTTACCCTTTTCTCCAGGACACCCCGTAGTACTACGAACGTCCACTTCCATTGGACAAAACCATCGTATGGTTAGATACGAACTCGAAGGAATTTATTCGAGGATGGTTTCCGGTTCTGGAGAAAACGGATAGGACTATTCAGTTGTCTTTTCCTTTTTCCTTCTCTCACGTTGCGAGTACTCCTTGGTTTAGGAGTAGTACACCTATTACGCAAATTGGATAGTCTTCTTCCAAACCTTAGGCTGGTGCCGACCGGTAGGGAATGAAGAAAACCAATTAGCCTAACGATGGTGTACCGAAGGTATTGAGTTAAGACAAAGCAAGGGATTAGTAAGAGGGCAAAGTAAATTGTGACTGCTATTCACGACCAAACCAAGTATTCCTTCGCCAATCCTAAATCACCTTTGTATTTCTCCAGGACACTCCGTATCACTACGAAGATCCACAGTTTATTGGATACTCCATCGTATGGTTATATACGAACTCGAAAGGAACTTGTTCCAGTTCGGGGATGGATTCTGGTTCAGGAGAAATAGGAATAAGATTTATTCAGGTGTCTTTTATCTTCACCTTCTCTCGCATTGCGAGTGTTCTTATGATTAGGACAGTACACCCATTATGCTTATTGGACAGTCTTCTTCCAAACCATAGGCTGGTGCCGAACGGTAGGGAAGGAAGAAAACCATTTGGCCTAAAGGGGTGTGCAGAAGGTAATGACTAAAGACATATAAAGGGATTTGGAGAGGTGGCAAGGAATTACACGGTTACAGTTGTGAATCAGGATAATGGAAGAGGCATTACTAGGAATACCAGAATACCCCTACGAAACATTTCAATGTTTCAGTTTCACTGTGTACTGTTAAAGGAAAACTGATTTCCCAGTTAGACACTTGCTCCAGGGTATGTATTTACCAAGTATGATTCTCACATCTGTATAGTTTTACAGATGATGAGTGGGAGTAAGTTATTGGGAATTAGGTGATCATCCTCATTATATTAGGATTCGTTGTAATCGGTGATATTTGAGGAAATCACCTGGGCTGTTTGCCGGTCGGCAAATATTTGGTTTTGGATATCCGTTGTTATGCACCAATTTCAAATCGATATATCTGTACGTCTATTTTCATAGAGTGAGATATACCTTTTGAAATTATGTCAGTGACATTTACCTATATCAGTGGATGGTTAGGTAAGGAGCATTAAACAGCGGTGTAATTCTTCTTAAACATAAGTACAGTTTTCAACCTACGACACACAGTGAATGAGTTATCAGACTCAAGGGACTTATACAGAGTATTGTATGTTGTCTAGGGTCCATCAGGACAGAGGGGTTGGTCCTCGTACTATATTCGGTTTACTTATGACTTCTCTAGTTTTTAGACAAGTGTTTCGTAGAAACACAGGGTCCGAATTTTGAGAAGTTATAGGTATTTGAATAAAGTAGAGAACCAGATGTAGCAAGTATCGGGATTCTTCAAAGTGATCGAAGATGTAGATACTTGTGTATGGTATTCAGTTGATAGTAATGATTAAGAGAACTTGCTTCTCTTTCAGGTTACTCATAATTGGAAGCATTCCTAAGTTGAGTAACGCTGATCGGCCTTTTTCCATTTAGTAGACATGCACTGGAGACAGCTGCATGATTTGAATCTGGTTCAATTAAATCAGTGCCTCTGGTTCTATATTGGATATAGAACAGTTCATATCTTAACGATGTTAAGGTACGGAGAGTTGTCTGGCTTATGCTTAAAACCAGACTCTGGATAACTCAAGGCACGTTTCTGTAATGGCTGTTTGTGGGTTGGCCCAGGCTATGACGAGGGTTGACTTTCTACCATCTGGAAGAACAATAGCGATATTGTTCTATACTCGCCACAGTTTTATTAAAAATGGATTTTTTCAGAAAACAGTAGTTGGAGTATGGTAGAACTGGAAGTGATTCCAGAACCACAAACGATTACTGAAGATTTCATAGGAACCTAAAGATTCAATCTGTATTGACATTCCGTTGGCCAATCCGCAGATAAGGTGGGTAACTTCAGGCACCCGAGAGGTACTCCGGTAGACTCAAGGACGGTGACAGGGAGGTTCTTGTTTACCCACACTTGCCATTGCTGCTGTTCCAGGCTACGAGACCCGGCAGGAGGATGAGTATAGCGTCGTTCTGAACTGGCTTCAGAAGTGTACGTGTATATGACTCTGCCAGAGGGTTGTCGTAGTCAGTGGGAGCAGCGGAAGCATTGGTGGACAGGTAGCTTATGTCTATTTATAGACTAAAGCAGATATAGCGGAGATAGATCATCAATTTCTGATGTGACAGTCATAGGTTTGACTTCATCAGAATAGGGGATGGATCTGTTGAGAAGGTAGTAGGGTGTGATGTCATGGTATTTGGATGACATACACAGAGTAGGAAGTGATATTCCTACACTACAATCGGTTATACTTTGGTCGTCACACAGTGGTTTCTCCACACAGGACTTGGATATTATATCAGACATACTGGTTACTAGATATATGGTTTTAGATCTAGATTTGGGTGGTTTCCCAACTAAGGGTACTTAGACAGCATTCTAAGAGTATTTAGAATGGACGACTCCTGGCACGGTAGTGTACCTGCAGGTGATGGAGTCACCCTCTCTAAAGGTGTCTTACAGACTAAAGTAGAGAGGGATGTGCATGATTGACAGATCACTTGCTTAGGCAATTAAGTCAATCATGAGATGTCAAGTACCACACCAGATGTTGTTCTTGCACTAGATGCAATAAGTTGACATTCATCCAATCCTGGAGAAACAGTCGGAAGCAGTTTTAGAACATAAGTGGATGTTCTAGGGATATGATAACGACAGCCTTATTCGGGAGACAGTTATCATTCCAGGCTTCCATGGTGACCTGGACGACAAGGAGGTTGTCAGAGTTATAGTTTTTCCTTCTGACGAGGGGCAGTATTTTGGACAGGTGATCCAAGGCAATGCTGAGGGAGGCATGGCGCAGGATACTGATTAAGTTCAGTTGACGATACAGTCTAAGAAGTTTGGACTTGGAGTTCATTTATGAGCTAGGTCCTATCAGACATCCAGACACATTCTAAGACAGGTATTGCTCATTTCGGGAGATGGGTTTCTCCGTGGACTTGAGATATAGAGAGACATAGAAAGAGACTTCAAGGCGGATCCACTCACTAAGGCTATTCCTCGAACGCAATAGTTTCGCAAGCGAGCTTTGTGAGACTGACTAGTAGAGGAGTTGGGTGTTCGGTATCACACGTGCTGTGAGTATGCGACATCGCAATAATTAGCCTTGAGTGCAAGTGGGAGATTGTTGGAGATAGTGCCCTCAGATTCAATTATTCGATCACAGGCACGTGATTACAATGATTGATAGAGGACCTATCCCGATAGGACAGTCTTACTCGAGATGATAGTTTGCTATCTGGTTTATCTTTATCATCGTGTACTGATTTAGGTGACCTGACAGGTCACTATTGCATGTTGATAGAGCCCCTAGGATTCTTGCTTGACCACCAGCAGTATGAGGGCGATCATATACGTGGGAGCTGGTAGTCTATAAGCACATCCTTAAATGGTCCCTAGTCGTGTGAGTTTCGAGATAGGGCATCGATACTCCAGAGTAGACTAGTGTGTACATTCGAGACCCCGACGAGGGGCGGTGGCCGGTCTCACAAGCCACTGGTGTCAGTTGGTTCACCTAAGATGTATACAGGTGCTCATTGGGTTATGAGTACACCGGACAGGACTCGCCGGGAACATGCTAGTTGGTCATATACCAGACGTCAGATGGCAGTTCCATGGTGACGTGTGTACAGGTTAGTTCATCGACCTGGGGATCGTCATTTGTCTCGTGTGAGTTCCCACTGTACTTTGATTACTACCCTACCACGGCTCAAAGGAGTCGTGCAAACAGGTTTTAGTTGGGTACAGTCCCGAGCCACATGGAGGCAGTGAGCGTATCTTCAGGGGTTCGTCTCTCCCGGTATTGGGGGTGAGGTCGTGCTGTGTCTAGGAGAGCCATTACACGAAGCCCTCGGCCGAGGCAAGGAGATTTACTGGTAGGTATTCCAGTAGTATCTCAGGGTGTTCTGGGCTACACTCCGACACGACTTGTACCGCTTTTGGGGGTCTGACTTTTACCAACCCTCTAGGCCCGCCATGCGATGCTCATAGACGAACGGACCGGACTGTACGTATATTGTCACTGACAGGCTCAGTGGGGTGTCAGGATGAGTTCTCTCATCGACGTCCCTTTTAGTCAATACCTGGTAGCCCGTTACGTATTGGCTTATACCTCTGACGTGCTAGTGGTTAAATCCACAACCATGGTGTTGACGAGTCTTTAGAGTCCCCCACATTCAGTTACTCAGCTTTCGGGCGAAAAGCTGTAGAGGCCGTATGGAGATATGGCAGGGTCCGATCAGATACGTGCGGTATTGCACGGATCAGGATCAGACAGTTTGTACAACTGGCCGTATGGTTATATGGCAGGGTTCGATCAGATAAGTGCGGTATTGCACGGATCAGGATCGAATGGATATTACTAGCCGGCTTTGGTTTAAGCCGGATCCTAGTATAGTACAGTGTAGATTTTGTCTCATTGCAGTTGTATTTCGGTCGGAATACAAATGCGGGTGTGTATGCACAGTATCGGGGTTTTCCTGTAATTTATTACGGGACCAGTTTTCTGGAGTTGCCAGTTTGCTTTCGGTTTCGGCCAATTTCCTTTGTATCGTTCATTGGCCGAAGTTTGGTGGAGGAGGGCTTATTTGCATTTGTGCAAATAAGCAATTGTGGAGGGGGTCTTTGCATTTTGTTGTATCATGATAGCTTTTCCTTGACCTTGACTTCTAGCTTCATCATGCCTTGACTTTTGTAGGACATGATGGTTGATGATGAGTGATGGTTGTTGGTTGAGTGTTGGAATTATTTTGTGATCATTGCCTTTTCATGATAACATTGTTTTTCCTCTTGCATTATTGATCAAGCCACACACTCTCCACTCTCTCTCTCATTTCCCTAGCATGGCCGGCCACTTCATGGAGGGGGCTGTCAAAATTTTTGGATGGGGATTTGTTGTTCTTTTCATGCTCCCAAAATCCCCAAGTCCCTCTACATAGTTATTGTATCATCCCTCCACCAATATGGCACCACCATGAATCCCGTATGAGACATAGCCTCTACACTACATTCTACAGCAAACCTTGGGCACGTCGACTAGCCAGCTTCGTGCTCGAGTTGCCTCGATATTGAGGTGGGAGCCCGTAAAAGATGCAGACGATGTGGTGCCCTTCCGGCAAGGAGGCGACGACCGGAGTTTCCGCAGGAGATCGGGACGATGACGAGAAGACCGGAGGACTCGGATCAGTCGGTATATCTCTATTCCCTATCTTGTAGTTAGCTAGGACTAGTTAATGGTTCGATCCGGGTTTTAGTGCACGGTGGTGCCGGTTTGCTAAGTTCGCAAAATTAAAGTTTATCACCGCTTCCGCATTTTGGCCTCGGGATGGAGGCCGGGGCGCCGCCGTGCACTTACAGCTTCTCCTGCCAAAGGGTCGGTCTTCACAAGACTGATTATTCCAGCTCCCGTTCCTGCTCGAAGGTCTGTCTTTGACAAATTGGATACCGCTACTCAAAATACGTCAGTCTTCAAGAGACTGGCACCAGCAGCGCTTCATCTGGACAGGGTACAAGACAAATCCATCCCCATCGCTGAACCAACGCCGTCCGCTCGACATGCTCGCCGTCGTCACTGGCGCCGGGTAAGGAAGGCTGGGGGCAACTCCCCCTCTGGGACAACTCCGCCAGCTCCAATGGTGGCGATCAATCATGCTGTTCCAACCGAGAACAGCTTTGAACTGCTCAACAAGGTGCACAGAAACTCTCCTACTGCAGTGCTAAAGAGAATTCCTTCACCTGTGAAGAATGCTACAGAAAAGAAGCCGGAGCAACCTCCTCAACGGCTATCCTCTGAAATTTACAAGGTCTGGCGTCAAGTCCAAGACTCCGTGATGGATCAAGACCATCTCCGCGGACAGAAAAAGATGAAGGTTCGGCAGGAGAAAGACTACTTTGTCAAGAAAGAAAAAGCAAACAGCTGGATGGGTGCCCACTGCAACGGCTCCCTCAACGACAATCACTCAAAAGAAAAAGAGGCCGCAAAAAGCCCCTGTGGACATGGCGAACCGTAAAAGCGCTGAGCACAAACGCCCCAAGTCTGGGGGCATAGTGGTGCATACTGTTCATATGGCATCCGGGAAGGAGAAATGCCATGCTTCGACGGGTCACCGACCGCTCACCCGATCCGTGACAAAATCCCAGGAGTAGCAACAGAAGCTTCAGGAAATGCTGACGCAAATGGCTGAACTCACCGGGCCAAAAGAAAGCCCGGAGGCATCATCAGAGCAGCGTCACGAACAAGAAACTGATGTTGACTTCTTACGCAGAGTCCTCGAAAAGAAGGACAAAGAATCCGCAGAGCAAGCGGCTAACATAAAGCGAATGGCACTTCTATTCCAAGACATGGTCGGGATGATGTTACAGCCGGACCCTCCAGCTGATGACCCTCCAATCATTGTTGGAGACGATAGAGGGGAGACATCTAGTCCTCCTCCAGCTCTTTCAGCAGCCAAGGAAGAAACCATTTCCAAGGCTGCACTGGATGACTATATAGCTCAGCAAATACGAGCTCATCAGGTGAATGAAGCGGCTGGCCAAATTGTCAAGACCGAACGACCCTATCCGAGCTGGTGTGACCAGATCAGTTACCCGCCGGGATATACGATCCCTAAGTTCCACGTATATAAAGGGACAGGGAATCCCCATCAGCATGTCGCTCAATTCAGGGCCTTATGCGGCAACACTGGAGGCGATGACAAATTGTTGCTTCACCAATTCATCGGCAGCTTAGCAGAAACGGTCTTCGAGTGGTATTCGGAGCTACCTAACGACTCTGTCAAAACATTTGCGGAGATGGAGCTACTGTTTACACAAAGATTTGCAAGCGCCAGCGAGCGCACCATGATAACAGCACTGATCAATGCCAGGGTAAGGCCAGGCGAATCTTGGTTCCAGTATGAGATACGGTGGCATAATCTATGGTCAAAGTGCGAGCAGCGCATCGAAGAAGCTCCTGCCGTGGGCATGTTCGTAGGTACTCTCGACCCTCAAGCGACCATATCCCAATTCATGATGTTCTTCAAGCTGACCACTTTTCTGGCCTTGATTGACAAGTAGGCCCAAATGGAACAGATGGGTCATAGACCATCTCCTTCAAAGACAGAGCCTTGGAATGAAATGGGCAAAGGGAAAGCAACCTTCGTTGCCAATACTCAACAACGGCCGAGCAACTTAAAGCAGGTTGTTTGCCAAAACAATATGCGTCCACACCCATCCTTTGAGGAAATACTGGGACGTCCTTACTCGTTTCCCCAGGATAAAATGAGGAAACTGTTTGAGATGGCAGTGCGCAACGGATTCATCAATCTGCCGAGTCCGAAACGTCCGCTACAGCCAGGCGATGTCAACGATCCTAATTACTGCCCCTACCATCGAGCAGTAAGTCATCCGATCGAATATTGCTACGTCTTCAAAAACTGGGTTGAAGACCAGTACCAACAGGGCAAGTTCGCGCTGTCCGAAAAATGGAAGGTGAACCCACCCAACCACATGCTCCGAAAAAAATGGACATGCCGGGGGCATCGTGCTCTTTCATAAGAGAAAGCCCCATGGACAAAAAAGTCCGTAAACTAGAAACTCGCCTCAAATATGGCAACTGTAGACCGAAACGTCGTTAAACTAACGATGGACCACTATGTCCTAAAACTGGCTGAAGACCGAAACGTCGTTAAACTAACGAAGGACCACTATGTCCTAAAACTGGCTGTTGACCGAAACGTCGTTAAACTACTACCAACCCGCGGCATATTCAGGCTGACATGGTAAGTAAAAAAAACGGTATGTTCATAAGCAAAATGGGCACGGATGAAAACCCGAAAGGGCTCCGTGAGTAAAAACAGCAGGACTACCGACGATTTTTGTGAAAACCCGAAAGGGCGCAGACTCGTAAAAAAAAACGGTACGTCCACAAGTTAGATGGGCACGGATGAAAACCCGAAAGGGCTCCGTGAGTAAAAACAGCAGGACTACCGGCGAGTTTGTGAAAACCCGAAAGGGCTCAAACTCGTTAAAAGTCACTTGCAAGGTCCTCTCGACCCTGTAAGGAAAAAATACCTGCGTGAGATCCTTACGACTTACAAGGGAGCAACACACTTAGGAATCCTCACGATTCCTAAGGAGAAATTACACTTGCGAGATCCTCACGACTCATAAAGATAACCCTCTTATGAGACCCTCACGGCTCATAAGATTCAAAAGACTTAAGTTACAGGGATCTGAACCTGTTCTTAAGCCATCACCTTTCCCAGACTGCCCTACAAGTGGTTCAGTATTGACCCTTGTACACAATTCACGGGCAAGAATAAATATTTCCCTAACAAAGTCCCACCAACGACTAGGGATATGCTCACACCGTGAACAAACACTTGTAGGTCCTCTCGACTTACAAGGAGAAAACACTCCTGTAAGATCCTTACGACTTATAAGAGACCATGCACATAGGAATCCTTACGACTCCTAAGGAGAAAACGCACCTATGATATCCTCACGACTTGTAGGGAGAAATACCTTTATGAGACCCTTACGGCTCATGAAGTCAAAAGCCTTAGTCGACAGGATCCTAACCCTGCTTGCTAAGCCACCTTTGTTCGACATCGACAGAGGCAAATGATGATTCGCTCCTGGTAATATCCCAGTGGTAGCGATGCTGATGCCTAAAACGGTATCAAATTCCAAGTCCTTTTATGGCAAATGATGATTCGCTCCTAGCAATATTCCAGTCGCAGCGATGCTGATGCCAAGATTGGGATCAGATCCCAAATCCCGTACTCGCGAGAAAAAAAATCAACGAGCCAAAAAAATTGCATATGAAATAGCCGAAATGACGGGGCAACTTGCAACAAAATCAGCAAGTAAAAATGTATGCATACAAAAATAGCCGAAATGACTGGGCAACTCGCAATAAAAAGTAGCGAGTAAAAAGAAAAATAGCCGAAATGATTGGGCGCCGCGAAAAATAGCCAAAATGATTGGGCAATCGCGATTTTCGCGATATAAAAAGCTGAAATGATAGAGCATCATGGAAAGAATAAAAAAATGATGAAAGAATGAAACTTTTTGCCCTACAGGTGAGATCACATCGATCCCTGTGTACAACCCAGGGGCACAAACAAAGTGGGAACCATACCTTCCCAACAGGCTCCATCAGAAAGCGAAGCCAAATCTCGACGGTTCATAGACAACCTAGAGACAACATTGACATTTGTCGCAATATTGCAGACACAATGTCAACAAATGAAGCGAAGGAAGATCCCTAGAATCAGGGTCTCGACATCAACATCGACAACTTAGAGATCACCAATGGCGTTTCTCCTCACTCTAACCAGATGCAGACGTAACGTCAACAACCGACCTCAGAGTCGCAACGAAACGGAGCCATGGCAAAGTCCCTAGTTCTAAATCTCAATGGCCACATCCACAACCTGGAGACCAATAACGGTGTGCCACCTCATTCCATCAGGACACAGATGTTACACCATCAAACGGAGCCACGACATAGTCCTTAGTTCCAAATCTCGACGGTTCACAGACAACCTAGAGACCATCTCAGCAGTCATCTCGATACAGCAGACGAGATATCAACGACGGTGTTCCTCCGCAGTCCAGCTGGATGCAGATGCAACGTCAACAAAAGACCACACGGTCGAAACAAAGCGAAGCGACGGCAAATCCCAGCTTCACCTCAGCATTAGTCTCGATACAGCAGCCGAGATGTCAACGACGGCGTTCCTTCGCAGTCCAGCAGGATACGGATACAACGCCGACAAAAGACCTCACGGTCAAAACAAAGCAGAGCAGCGGCAAAATACCAACTCCACCTCAGCATTCGTCTCGTTACAGCAGACGAGATGTCAACGACGGCGTTCCTCCGCAGTCCAGCAGGATGCAGATGCAACGTCAGCGAAAGTCCCCATGGTCGAAATAAAGCGGAGTGATGGCAAAATCTCAGCTCCACCTTGACATTCATTTCGATACAGCAGACGCGATGTCACTGCAGCGTCCTTCCTCCAGCAGGGTTCGGACGCGCCAAAGAAAATGAAGCGAAGGCCAAATTCCTAGCTTCAGGGTCTTGACGGCAAGTCATATAAAGCTTGAAAGACAATCGGAGATCATCTCGCACCAGCGCAGAGTGGTCACCACCTCGAGGTTCGTGTCGACATAGCTGACGCAACGCCAAAGCAAATGAAGCAAAGGCCAAATTCCAAGCTTCAGGGTCTTGACGGCAACTCATATAAAGCCTGAAAGACAATCGGAGATCATCTCACACCAGCGCGGAGTGGTCACCACCTCGACGATCTTCTCGATACAGTAGATGAAATGTCTCCCCAGCATTCCTCCCCCAGCAGGATTCGGACGCGCCAAAGCAAATGAAGCAAAGGCCAAATTTCTAGCTTCAGGGTCTTGACGGCAAGTCATATAAAGCCTGAAAGACATTCGGAGATCCTCTTGCACCAGCGCGCAGTGATCCCCACCTCGACGATCGTATCGATACAGCAGATGAAATGTCACCCCAGCATTCTTCCCCCAGCAGGATTCGGATGCACCAAAGCAAACGAAGCGAAGGCCAAATTCTTAGCTTGATGCGTCTTAACGGCAAGTCATATAAAGCCTGAAAGACAATCGGAGATTATCTCGCACCAGTGCGTCGTGGTCACCACCTCGACGTTCTTCTCGACACAGCAGACGCAACATCACCAAAAGGAGCCACGGCAAAATCCCTAGTTCCAAACCTCGATGGTTCACCAGCAACCTAGAGATAACCATGACATTCGTCTCAATACAGCGGATGCAATGCAAGCAAACGAAACGAAGGCCAAATTCCTAGCTTCAGGGTCTTAACGGCAAGTCATATAAAGCCTGGAAGACAATCGAAGATTATCTCGCACCAGTGCAGAGTGGTCACCACCTTGACGTTCGTCTCGACACAGCAGACGCAACATCACCGAAAGGAGTCACGGCAAAATCCCTGGTTCCAAACCTCGACGGTTCACCAGCAACCTAGAGACAACCGCGACATTCATCTCGATACAAAAGACGCGATGCCAGCAAACGAAGCAAAGGACAAATTCCTAGCTTCAGGGTCTTAACGGCAAGTCACCTAAAGCCTGAAAGACTATCGGAGATCATCCTACACCAGCGCGGAGTGGTTATGACTCATCGGGGCTTTCCAAAATGAGCCTAACCTCAAGTAAAAAGAGGCATGGCAAAATTCCTAACGCTTGCTCTTCCGACGGCCAAACTGCCTAGGAGGATTTCTTCAAGATGTCTTGTCCAGCCCGAGAAGGGATCGGAGACACGACAATCGCAAAGCTACTCGAACAGCAAAACTGCCTATTGAGGAATGCATCAGCCGAAGCGGCAGTACGACGGACAAAACCCTAAGTACCACAGACCCTAACGGACCTCTGTCGTAAAGAGTAGAGGTTAACTGTGACGTTAGGATATTCTTGCGAGAAATTCTCGATTCGTCTCGACTCGTGAGGAAATTAGTGTCTTTGCGAGAAATGCTCGATTCGTCTCCACTCGTATGGAAAAGCCTTAGGTGGCGGGGATTAAAAAACCTGTTTCCTAAGCACCAGGACCGTGCAAGTCGATCCAAAATGGTCTCTTGCATACTATCCATGGGTCACACTCTCCAAAGTCGAATCTCGACAAAGAGGGATACAACCGCTTACGGGTCCTCTCGACTCGTAGCAAGGAAAATTCTCTAATAAGATCCTTATGACTTATAAGAGAAAACTGTAACACCTGAGTCTGTGTTTAGTAGTAGTTGCGTGTTAATGTGGGATCTTTTGGTTAAAAGTTTACCAAAACAGCTCATTTCAGCCCCACACATCCGCACATTTCAACCCTTGACCAATATCACATCAGCCAAAGAAAAATCAGCCATATATCATCATTTCAGCCACCAAAAGTCCATTTTAGCAACACCTATAACCCCATAGCTCAGCCGTAACTATATCAACAGCAGCACCAACATCAAATCAGCCCATATTCTGCCCAATTTCAGCCACAAAGTCAGCTATAGCTGCTGCAACAGCCACCTAACTCCATAAAAACAGCTGCAGCATCAACCATACCAGCCTATAGCATCACACCAGCCCATAGCTTCAACACAAAACACCACACACCACACCACGACAACACTCACAGCAACACGTTTCAGCTACAACACTCACATCAGCAACATTTCAGCTCCAAAACAAAACATCAACTTCATCAGCCTATAACATCAGCCATTTTCAGCAGCAACAGCTGTTACAACAGCCCAACTCCTTACATAAACCCTCCCCCACAATCACACAACCCTTCCCACAATCATACTACCATCTCTGCTGCTGCTACTGCTTCAAACAGCAACACAAATAACACTAAACCACAGAACCAAAGCAACAGCATCAGCTTCTCTGAAACAGCATCAGCTTTAGCAACAGCAGTTGCACATCAGCTCCGTTCCAGCCAAGTTTGCAGCACCAGGAGCTGTGGCAACAGCACACAATCTCCTACTCCTTCTCTTCTGCTTCATCTAGGGTCTTTTGAGGTATAACCCCCTTAACCGGACTCTAAATTGCTAAAGTTGTGGTCATCTAGCTTAGTTGGTGTTTATTGCATGCTTTAGTGGTAATTTTGGGTGAATTAAGAGAATTTTGAGAATGTAATGGTTGTGATGGTTAGAGTAACCCAAGTAGGTGCTGTTGAGACCAGTTAACCAAAGAATTTCCCCAGATTTCATAAAAATACCTGATTTATCCGACTTGGTGTAAATTAGTAGTTTTAGCGACTTTTTAGCCTTTCTGAAATCTGCTTTTGACCCGATCCACTTAGGTAAAAATTGAGAAGACTGTAGTATAGTGAGACTAGCAGAGACACACACACAAAGCACGGGTCACATTTGAGGCGGCCGGTTTATTCGATCTGGCCGCAATTTACGGCCAGAGTAGGGGGTGGGGTGTTGAGATTTTGGGTGTGGGGCTCTGCTGAGTAGCTTGGTCTGTTGGCATCTGTAACTTTTTAAGTTTGGTCCAGAGGCAAAATCTGGATATAATAACGTGTTTCCGATGTTTTAAGTCTCATACGACACGCTCGTGATACTCGTGGTTCGGTAGCGCGCAGCGCGACACAGCGCGTCGGCGTAGGTTCGGGTGGGTTTGTGCACGTCGCGTCGTGTCGTGTGCATGCACGTTTAGTTTCACGCACGCGTATCCTTTTTATAGATATATCGTGTTTTGCAGGATTTTTCCTTATATGGTGACATTTGTAAATTCTAGGTTCACCGGCAGGGACTTCGAGCGCAGCGGAGAAAGGGAAGTAGGTGGTCGGACATACCTAACACGGGATCACGGGTGAGTAGATTTAACATCTACGGAGGACGATCGTTTGGATGGCGCAAGTCGCCCGATATATTTAGTAAACTGGAAAATAGTAAACTGAATAATCACTTGTGACATTAGAATAATAATACTTGCATGATAATTGCTGCAATTAGATCAATATGTTATACCCATATACGCAAACTCATTTGTAGGACACATGCACCATTACCAGGTTTTTATATGCAGCACGAGCACTATTCATGTTGACACACACCCTGGCAATTGCCATGTCACAACACTAGATAACTGCAAATCTGAAACATGTTAATTGCTTAGAACTGTGCTATTGCAATAAATATATTAAATGAAATCACAAGAATTGCTATATTCGTGCAAATGCATTAATTCACTTGCTCATGCTTAGTATAAATCATACATTGCAAATTGATACTTTATGCATTCATTATTATTGACATATGCACCCATGATGATTTCATGAGATTTATGATATTTCTGGATTTTGGGGAAAGCCGCAAGATTTTCAAACTTACGATCTTTTAAATATAAAGGTTGCGGTTTTCTAGTGATGTAAAGTGTCGTCCACCATGAGTTTGCTGTGGTTTTCTAGACCCGTTTCGAGGAGGTGTATGAACCGTCTCGGGTACATGGTGGGCCCGGTACGGTACCCTGGGGCAAGAAGATCGCAGATGATGGCGTTGAGCCTGGCAGGGGACGGATTATCTACCGGTGATTTCATTTGGCACGGCGGATATCCAGAGGATACCGACCGTGGCCGCTAGATTGAGATATGGATATTTGACATGGATCAGCCGGATGGCTGAGTCCAGAGATGCTTGACATGGATATATGAGATTTAGACAGATTTGAGGTGTCGTTGCTGGACACGGATTTTATTGATTTCATGGATATTATGCTGATGTTTAAAAGAAGTTTTCAAAACAAACGAAGGAACAATTTTTATACCTTCATGATGAAATCTTGAGTTGACTCATGTGGCATACATACTTGTTATCGCATCCATGTGACATACTGGTTAGAACCCTGATGATGCATAAATACCTGCTAGTACATATAGCCATACCTGTTTTAGAGATGCTAGAATACTTGTGTGCATGCATACGATAGCCTTAGTAAATGTTATTTATTACTCACGAGATGGCAACTCACCCCCGTTGTGCCCCAGCTTTTCTGCAGTTCCGTTCCGTCAGCACTGTAGCGGCGGACACTTTTGCTCATTTTGCCCTTTTTGCTTGGACTCGATGCTTTTGCTCATAGGTGGGTTGTTATCATTTTGTCCCACCATATATATATGCTCATTGTATCTAGAGTACTCCATCTACTACTACTGCTGCCACTGCTACTACTACTATTTCAGCTGTACCAGTTATTTGGATTACTGTATATTGATCTAGAGACGAGGTTGTGAGACTTGGGGATATTATGATATGTTATTTGGGGTCGAGCTCACTTGAGTCGACATGTTATTTTACCCATGCTTCATAATTATTAATGCATATTGTTGTTTTACATTGCGTGGGATTTGTGACCGCCTTGAGGCGAAGAGCTAGCTCCCGCTTGGGGATGCCATATTCATGTTATTTATTTTTCAGTTTTGCGCCCGTTTGGGGCCTGGTTTATAAAGGAAATTCTGCAGGAATTTTGGAAAGAGGAAGGTTATTTTAAAAAGGGACTTGATGTGGATTAATGGTGAAAAATGTTTTTAAATAAATTGGTTTTCTTTCACTCAAATTCTTAATTGGGTTTTGTATTCTGGGCTTCGGCTTACTTATTTTACGGACGCCTTGAGACGTTTCGTAACTTAAGTGCCGGTCGCGTTCCTTACATTGCGGGTCGTGACAAAGTTGGTATCAGAGCGATAGGTTTCACCTTTCCGAGTGTAGGATGACCCTTAGTAGATGGATTAAGTGACTTAAGCAGGGTAGCGTAGCGTACGTATGTCTGCGGCATACTTGCGATGCGGTACTCCACCTAGGTGACTTTAGGATATACTTGCTTGAAATTCCTTCTTCAATTCCATGTATCCTACGATCTTATTGCACCGATCTTATTTTCCTGTTCCTGTACCAGCTACTATACCGCCAAAGACTACCATAGCGCAGAGGGCTGCCGCCCGAAACGAGGTTCGAGCTGGCTCGTCCGAGACTAAGACTGAGCAGGGTAGTATGTCTACACCGCAGGGACAAACTGATCTGCCTTCCTCAGGCCGTGTGGATAGGCTGGAGACTGGTATGGAGGAGCTGCGACAGATGATGGGGAGTATACAGGAGCTACGTCAGATGGTGGGATTCTTCGTTGCGGCCAGTCATGCACCGAGGCCAGAGGACGTACCCACTGCATCCCAGACTACTATGATACCTGCTCCTACTACTACCACCGTGACCATCCCGGTTTCGCTATAGGAGTTCATGAGGCTGAGACCACCAGTCTTCACGGGTACCGATGCAGCAGAGGACCCGCAGACGTTCCTTGACAGTTTGGCCAGAATCTGCCGCTCGTTGAGGTGTTCTCATGACTGATGGGTAGAGCTGGCGAGTTTCCGACTAGAGGGCCTCGCACAGATATGGTGGGAGTCGGTTCTGAGAGGTCGAGCTGCAGGTCTATCGTCCATGACCTGGACCGAGTTCACAGCAGTTTTTCTAGCCCGTTTCCTTCCGGAAAGCGTTCGTGACGCCAGAGCTCGTAGTTTTGAGACCTTGATCAAGACACCAGGGATGCCGGTGTCTGAGTATGACGTCCAGTTTACACAGTTGTCCCGATATGCTCCGTATCTGGTGGATACCGAAGCGAAGAGGGTGAAGAGGTTCATACAGGGACTTGATGCCCAACTATATCTTGCCATTGGCGCCCAGCAATTCGACACTTATTCAGCGGTATGGAGACGGCATTGCGGATGGAGGCACGTATTTCAGCAACTTCGGCTCTTACCGGGCCGAAGAGGATTCGTACAGGCACGCCAGATCAGAAGCAGCATGCCCAATTCCTTCAGAGAGATAGGGCCGGCAGAGGGTATAGACGCAGTCAGCTGTATGGATCGTACACATAAGGACAACAATCATCGCCAGGATGTTATGGGTGCGGAAGTCTGCACCATCGTGTTAGAGATTGTTCAGCGAGACGACAGGGAGCGGCGACGGTTCCGCATGTGACCCTACCACCATCATCGCCCCCTCCTCAGAGAGCTTTACTTCCTGCCACAAGCAATGCTCCACGTCAGCTAGGTGTAACCAGAGGCCGTGGACGCGGCGGACTGATTCAGAGAGGACGAGGAGGCAGAGGTCGAGGCCAAGGACAGCCCGCTATCGGTGGAGGACAGGCCCGAGTGTTCGCTTTGACACAGCAGGATGCACAGGCATCCAACGCCGTTGTGACAGGTACCTTGCCAGTTTGTTCTTTCGATGCACAGGTATTATTCGACCCAGGTTCCACACATTTGTATGTCTCTTCACACTTTGCACCGATGATGGGTCATGAGTCGTCGTCGTTAGATCAGCAGCTTGTTGTGACCACTCCTGTGGGAGAGTCATTTGTTGCTTGGTACATGTTCCGATCGTGTACCGTCCGTATTGGCGAGCGAGAGCTGCCTGTCGACTTGATCCTTCTTGAGATGTTGGACTTCGACGTCCTTTTGGGCATGGATTGGTTAGCCACGTGCTATGCGTCTGTGGCTGCCGCGAGAAGACAGTTAGATTTTGTTTTCCCGGCGAGTCAGTTTTTGTTGTGAAGGGGGACCGTGGTGCCACCCCTCACATGTTGATTTCTTCCCTTCGCGCTGTTCAGCTGTTGAGGAAGGGATGTCAGGGATTCTTGGCTTATGTCAGTGATACTAGAGCTACAGATGTTCCGTTGGACCAGGTCCCGGTTGTTTGTGAGTTCCCTGATGTTTTCCCTGATGAGCTTCCTGCACTGCCGCCTGAGCGCGATGTCGAGTTCTGTATTGATTTGATTCCCGGCTCGGGGCCTGTTTCTATACCGCCTTATCGGATGGCCCCGGCGGAACTTAGTGAATTGAAGGTTCAGCTGCAAGATTTGTTAGATAAGGGCCTTATTCGACCTAGCGTTTCTCCATGGGGTGCTCCGGTCCTGTTTGTCAAGAAGAAGGACGGAAGTTTACGCTTATGTATCGACTACCGCCAGCTGAACAAGGTTACCGTACGGAACAGATATCCGTTGCCACGCATTGATGATTTGTTCGACCAGCTTCAGGTTGCGGGTTATTTTTCTAGGATCGATTTGCGATCGGGATACCATCAGCTGCGAGTCCGACAGGAGGATGTACCGAAGACAGCCTTCCGTACACGCTATGGCCACTATGAATTTCTGGTGATGTCGTTCGGACCCACCAACGCCCCTGCTGCGTTCATGGATTTGATGAACCGTACATTCAGGCCGTATCTCGACTTGTTCATCATAGTGTTCATCGATGATATTTTGGTGTATTCCCGGAGCCGAGAGGAGCACGAGCAGCATTTGCGGATTACTTTGCAGACCTTGAGGGAGCACCAGCTTTTCGCAAAATTTTCCAAGTGTGCATTCTGGTTGGACAGCGTCGGATTCTTGGGTCATGTGATTACGAGAGACAGCATATGTGTGAACCCGAAGAATATCGAGGCCGTCCAGCAGTGGCCCAGACCGACATCGGTTACGGAGATCCGTAGTTTTCTAGGCCTTGCAGGCTACTATAGGCGATTTGTACAGGATTTCTCCCATATTGCTGCACCTTTGACCGGTTTGACCCGGAAAGGAGTTCCTTTCGTTTGGACGGAGGAGTGCGAGCACAGTTTTCAGCAACTACGGACCTGTTTGACTACGGCACCGGTATTATCATTGCCTTCAGGATCAGGCGGATTCATGGTTTATTGTGACGCTTCACGGGTGGGGCTAGGATGTGTATTGATGCAGCATGACAGGGTGATCGCGTATGCTTCGCGGCAACTGAAGAAACATGAACAGAACTATCCCACTCACGATTTAGAGATGGCTGCAGTGGTCTTTGCACTTAAGATCTGGCGACATTACCTATACGGCGAGTCGTGCCAGATATTCACTGACCACAAGAGCTTAAAATATATATTTCAGCAGCGAGACCTGAATCTGAGACAGCGTCGTTGGATGGAGCTGGTGAAAGACTATGACTGTGAGATCTTATACCACCCGGGCAAGGCAAATGTAGTAGCGGATGCTCTGAGCAGGAGGCCCGGGGGTAGTCTATCTTATATGTGCGCAGTGTAGAGGCAGTCGTCAGCAGATTGGCAGATTTTATGCGACAGCCGAGTTAAGTTCGAGTTCACTCCGACAGGGGGACAGCTTGCGCATGTTCGTGCACGTCCGCAGTTACTTGACCGTATTCGAGAGGCACAATCCAGTGATGACCGACTCTCAGAGATCATGGAGCAGATTAGGCAGGGCAGAGATTCCGAGTTCATGATCGACGACCAGGGAGTACTACGATTTGGGACTCGATTGTGCGTACCATATTCCGAGGGGCTGCGACGTGAGATTCTTGACGAAGCGCATAGATCTACATACAGCATTCATCCAGGTTCCACCAAGATGTACCGTGATTTGAGAGATGTCTATTGGTGGGACGGGATGAAGAGGGATGTCACCGACTTCGTATCAAGATGCCTGACTTGTCAGCAAGTCAAGGCCGAGCACCAGAGGCCAGCAGGAAAGTTGCAGCCTTTGCCCATTCTAGAGTGGAAATGGGAGCAGATTTTGATGGACTTTGTTGTGGGTCTACCCAGGACCAGTCGAGGGTACGACTCCATTTGGGTGATCGTGGATCGATTGACGAAAGCGGCTCACTTCCTGCCAGTAAAGACCACTTTCAGCTTCGCTCAGTATGCCCAGCTTTACATCGACGAGATCGTACGATTGCATGGCGTCCCGACTTGTATCGTGTCAGATCGAGGCACCCAGTTTACCAGCCGACTATGGCAGAGACTTCAGGAGGCATTGGGCACTCGTTTGAGTTTCAGCACAGCATTTCATCCGCAGACCGACGGACAATCAGAGCGGACCATTCAGACTCTCGAGAACATGCTTCAAGCGTGTGTTTTAGACTTCGGAGGTAGCTGGGATCGTCATTTACCTTTAGTGGAGTTCTCCTACAACAACAGCTTCCAGGATACTATTCAGATGGCACCTTTCGAGGCATTGTATAGGAGGAGATGCAGATCGCCCGTCTGTTGGACTGAGCTGAGCGAAAGCAGTATTTTTTGGCCACAGGTCGTGCAGGAGACGACCGAGAAAGTGCAGCTGATTCGAGACCGGATGAAAGCAGCTCAGAGCAGGCACAAATCATATGCAGATAGGTGCCGTCACAGATTAGAGATCGCGGTTGGCAATCATGTCTTTCTGAGGGTCTCTCCAATGAAGGGCGTGATGCGATTTGGGCGAAAGGGAAAGCTTAGCCATAGATTCGTAGGTCCCTTCGAGATTCTCGAGAGCATCAGCGCAGTTGCATATCGTTTTGCGCTTCCACCCATCTTTTCAGATGTTCACCCCGTCTTCCACGTGTCAATGCTGCGCAGATATCTTCATGACCCTTCCCACACGATTCAGCATCAGACCGTTCAGCTTGAGCCCGACCTTTCGTTCACCGTGCAGCCAGTTGAGATATTAGATTGGCAGGTGAAGAAACTTTGATCAAAAGTCCTGCCGTCGGTAAGGGTTCTTTGGCGCAGCCCGAATGGTGAGGAGATCACTTGGGAGGCCGAGGGAGAGATGCGGAAGAAATTCCCTCATCTTTTTGAAGGTGCACGTAGTTGCATATTTTAAAATTCGGGGACGAATTTTCTTAAGGGGGGAAGACTGTAACACCTGAGTCTGTGTTTAGTAGTAGTTGCGTGTTAATGTGGGATCTTTTGGTAAAAAGTTTACCAAAACAGCTCATTTCAGCCCCACACATCAGCACATTTCAACCCTTGACCAATATCACATCAGCCAAAGAAAAATCAGCCATATATCATCATTTCAGCCACCAAAAGTCCATTTTAGCAATACCTATAACCCCATAGCTCAGCCATAACTATATCAACAGCAGCACCAACATTAAATCAGCCCAAATTCTGCCCAATTTCAGCCACAAAGTCAGCTATAGCTGCTGCAACAGCCACCTAACTCCATAAAAACAGCTGCAGCATCAACCATACCAGCCTATAGCATCACACCAGCCCATAGCTTCAACACAAAACACCACACACCACACCACGACAACACTCACAGCAACACGTTTCAGCTACAACACTCACATCAGCAACATTTCATCTCCAAAACAAAACATCAACTTCATCAGCCTATAACATCAGCCATTTTCAGCAGCAACAGCTTTTACAATAGCCCAACTCCTTACATAAACCCTCCCCCACAATCACACAACCCTTCCCACCATCATACTACCATCCATGCTGCTGCTGCTGCTTCAAACAGCAACACAAATAACACTAAACCACGGAACCAGAGCAACAGCATCAGCTTCTCTGAAACAGCATCAGCTTTAGCAACAACAGTTGCACATCAGCTCCGTTCCAGCCAAGTTTGCAGCACCAGGAGCTGTGGCAACAGCACACACTCTCCTACTCCTTCTCTTCTCCTTCATCTAGGGTCTTTTGAGGTATAACCCCCTTAACCCGACTCTAAATTGCTAAAATTGTGGTCATCTAGCTTAGTTGGTGTTTATTGCATGCTTTATTGGTAATTTTGGGTGAATTAAGAGAATTTTGAGAATGTAATGGTTGTGATGGTTAGAGTAACCCAAGTAGGTGCTGTTGAGACAAGTTAACCAGAGAATTTCCCCAGATTTCATAAAAATACCTGATTTATCCGACTTGGCGTAAATTAGCAGTTTTAGCGACTTTTTAGCCTTTCTGAAATCTGCTTTTGACCCGATCCACTTAGGTAAAAATTGAGAAGACTGTAGTATAGTGAGACTAGCAAAGACACACACACAAAGTACGGGGACCCACCTCACATTTGAGGCCGCCGGTTTATTCGATCTGGCCGCAATTTGCGGCCAGAGTAGGGGGTGGGGTGTTGAGATTTTGGGTGTGGGGCTCTGCTGAGTAGCTTGGTCTGTTGGCATCTGTAACTTTTTAAGTTTGGTCCAGAGGCAAAATATGGAGCTGATAACGTGTTTCCGATGTTTTAAGTCTCGTACGACACGCGCGTGATACGCGTGGTTCGGTAGCGCGCTGCGCGACACAGCGCGTCGGCGTAGGTTCGGGGGGGTTTGTGCACGTCGCGTCGTGTCGTGTGCACGCGCGTTTAGTTTAACGCACGCGTATCCTTTTTATAGATTTATCGTGTTTTGCAGGATTTTTCCTTATATGGTGACTTTTGTAAATTCTAGGTTCACCGGCAGGGACTTCGAGCGCAGCGGAGAAAAGGAAGCAGGTGGTTGGACTTACCTAACACGGGATCACGGGTGAGTAGATTTAACATCTATGGGGGACGATCGTTTGGATGGCGCAAGTCGCCCGATAGATTTAGTAAACTGGAAAATAGTAAACTGAATAATCACTTGTGACATTAGAATAATAATACATGCATGATAATTGCTGCAATTAGATCAATATGTTATACCCATATACGCAAACTCATTTGTAGGACACATGCACCATTACCAGGTTTTTATATGCAGCACGAGCACTATTCATGTTGACACACACCCTGGCAATTGCCATGTCACAACACTAGATAACTGCAAATTTGAAACATGTTAATTGCTTAGAACTGTGCTATTGCAATAAATATATTAAATGAAATCACAAGAATTGCTATATTCGTGCAAATGCATTAATTCACTTGCTCATGCTTAGTATAAATCATACATTGCAAATTGATACTTTATGCATTCATTATCATTGATATATGCACCCATGATGATTTCATGAGATTTATGATATTTCTGGATTTTGGGGAAAGCCGCAAGATTTTCAAACTTACGATCTTTTAAATATAAATGTTGCGGTTTTCTAGTGATGTAAAGTGTCGTCCACCATGAGTTTGCTGTGGTTTTCTAGACCCGTTTCGAGGAGGTGGATGAACCGTCTCGGGTACATGGTGGGCCCGGTACGGTACCCCGGGACAAGAAGATCGCAGATGATGGCGTTGAGCCTGGCAGGGGACGGATTACCTACCGGTGATTTCATTTGGCACGGCGGATATCCAGAGGATACCGACCGTGGCCGCTAGATTGAGATATGGATATTTGACATGGATCAGCCGGATGGCTGAGTCCAGAGATGCTTGACACGGATATATGAGATTTAGACAGATTTGAGGTGTCGTTGCTGGACACGGATTTTATTGATTTCATGGATATTATGATGATGTTTAAAAGAAGTTTTCAAAACAAACGAAGGAACAATTTTTATACCTTCATGATGAAATCTTGAGTTGACTCATGTGGCATACATACTTGTTATCGCATCCATGTGACATACTGGTTAGAACCCTGATGATGCATACATACCTGCTAGTACATATAGCCATACCTGTTTTAGAGATGCTAAAATACTTGTGTGCATACATACGATAGCCTTAGTAAATGTTATTTATTACTCACGAGCTGGCAACTCACCCCCGTTGTGCCCCAGCTTTTCTGCAGGTCCGTTCCGTCAGTACTGTAGCGGCGGACACTTTTGCTCATTTTGCCCTTTTTGCTTGGACTCGACGCTTTTGCTCATAGGTGGGTTGTTATCATTTTATCCCACCATATATATAAGCTCATTGTATCTAGAGTACTCCATCTACTACTACTGCTGCCACTGCTACTACTACTATTTCAGCTGTACCAGTTATTTGGATTACTGTATATAAACCTAGAGACGAGGTTGTGAGACTTGGGGATATTATGATATGTTATTTGGGGTCGAGCTCACTTGAATCGACATGTTCTTTTACCCATGCTTCATACTTATTAATGCATATTGTTGTTTTACATTGCGTGGGATTTGTGACCGCCTTGAGGCGAAGAGCTAGCTCCCGCTTGGGGATGCCATATTCATGTTATTTATTTTTCGGTTTTGCGCCCGTTTGGGGCCTGGTTTACAAAGGAAATTCTGCAGGAATTTTGGAAAGAGGAAGGTTATTTTAAAAAAGGACTTGATGTGGATTAATGGTGAAAAATGTTTTTAAATAAATTGGTTTTCTTCCACTCAAATTCTTAATTGGGTTTTGTATTCTGGGCTTCGGCTTACTTATTTTACGGACGCCTTGAGACGTTTCGTAACTTAAGTGCCGGTCGTGTTCCGTACCTTGCGGGTCATGACAAAAACACACTTAGGAGTCCTCACGACCCCTAAGGAGAAAATACACCTACGAGATCCTCTTAGGGAGAAAATTCTTTGTGAGACCCTCACGGCTCATAAAGTTGAAAAGTCTTAGGCTACAAGGACCCTAAACTTGTCTCCTAAGCCCTCAATTCCATAGCTACTCATTACTTTGCACTACTTCACCCACGTATATACTTACGTAGGCAAAGCAGTGGGGGGCATTTGTTCCCGCCAAAAAATTCTGTGCAGAAGAGTCCAAGGTATCAGATGGCAGCGATACGCTTAAGGAAATGCGAACAAGTATCTTCCGGTCTATATTTTGATAAACTCCCAAAGGAGGGACAGCTAAATTCTAATGATATTGGAGGTATCTCGAAAAACCCTTCGATTTGATATATTATGGGCTTCATAATTCATCCGGGATCAAAAATTATGAGCAAATATGCTATGCACTGTTCCCTGATTAAAAATCAGGAATTATCTCAATGAGGTATCACATGCTCACACGTGATCAATGGTCACGTGTAGACACGTGATGGTTAAAACTTCATCGAACAGAGGCGAAAACAAACTGCTGAAAAATAACTCAATTGAGGGTCACGTGCTCACACGTGACCATTGGTCACGTGCCAGCACGTGACAGGCTTTGAAAGCCTTACAGCTTAAAATAATTTAATTCTAAAAGTCAGAAAAAATACCTCAACGAGGTATCACGTGCTCACACGTGACCAATGGTCACGTGTTGACACGTGATGGTTAAACAACAACATAAACAAGCGGCCGTTAAAGAACTCAGTTGGGGGTCACGTGCTGACACGTGACCAAGGGTCACGTGCTGACACGTGACTGGCTTCAAAAGCCTTACAGTTAATAGTATTAAATTCTAAAAGCTTCTAAATCTTTCCAAATGGAAAAGGATTATGGTGACCGTTGGATTAAAGATCCAAGTGTGATTAAAAATCACCAATTTGTTGAAAAAATCTTAGACAAGGAAAGATTTCCCCTAAATCTCACCGAAAATAACAAACAGAATATCTTTGGATTTAAAATCCAACGGTGAATAAAATTCACCTAATAATCTAAAGGCCCAGATCAATGATGAAAGTAATTCAAATCTTTCAATGAGAGATTTACTAAACAAATTGATTCTTTTCCTTCTCCTATAAATAGGAGCCAAGAAGAGAAGAGAGGGGATCTACCTTTTTGAGATAAGAACAGAGAGTGGAGAATTTAATTCTCAAGAGAGAAGAAAAGAGAGGAGAATTTAATTCTCAACAAAGAAAACCCTAGGTGAGAACAGAAAGGGAATCAAAACTCTAAAAAGAGAATTTAATTCTCAATCCATGAGTTTAACTGTTATACAAAAAAGAACTTAGTTCTTCTTCAGGTAGAAGATCTGCAAAGAGCACATCTCCCCATAAGTTAAGAATTTAATTCTCATTGAGTCGAGATCCCCTAAACTTAGAAGGGGAATTGAGTTTTGAGAATTTAATTCTCCTAAAACAAAACTAGGGTTTAACCCTCTATAAGAATTTAATTCTCCCAAACTCACAGAATTTAATTCCTCCTAAAATGAAACTAGGGTTTAACCCTAATCAAGAATTTAATTCTTTTACATATCTGGGAATTTAATTCCTTTAAATAGAAATTAGGGTTTTACCCTAAATAAGAATTTAATTCTTTCACAATAGGAATTTAATTCCTCCAAAACAAAATTAGGGTTTAACCCTACAGAGAATTTAATTCTTAAAAAAAAGACTTGAAAGATCTCCATGCATGCAAAAGACTAAGGTCACGTATCCCCACGTGACCCCTGAAGAGATCCACAGAAATGAGAAGGAGGAAAGCTTTGAGGCAATGCCTCACGTGCTCCCATGTGACCTCCAAAACACAGAAAGAAAAAGTAAAAGAAATAAAGGCCTTGGGCGCTCTCACGTGCTCCCACGTGACCCATTAGTGGACGCTTTAATGATCAGTGCATGAATCCTCCTCACGTGCCAGCACGTGATGTTCCAAACTAAAATATAAAAAAAGTGTTTAACACTTAATTGTAGAACGAAGAAAAGGGATCCGGTCCTCCCCTTTGGGCGCTCTCACGTGTCCACATGTGACCCCTCCGTCTTTAGTGTTTAACACTAATTTGGGGATTATATTTCCAGTGTTTAACACAGATTGTTTCTAGTGTTTAACACTAAATTGAAGGTTATATCTCCAGTGTTTAACACTGATTGTCTTTTATTGTTTAACACTAATTTGAGAGTTCTAACTCCAGTGTTAACACTGTTGTTCTCTAGTGTTTAACACTACTTTTAGCCAAATTGGCTAATTTTCCAGAGGTAAAAGTCCCTCCTCCAAATGAATCTCAAAATTGAAGAAATCAAAGACAAAATGTTGTCAGAGCCCCCAAACCTCTGTTTAGCACTGCTGAATGATCAGGGGCTGAACCCAGACAGATGTCTAATGGTCCAAAGGGCCAATATTTCAAACATAATTGGACTTAGCCCAAACTGGCCATAAGTCCTTAAATCATCTTGAGCTGAGCACATCTGCTCTTTCAACCAACTCATTGGTTCAATGGTACATCTCTGAACTCATCTGATATTTGTCGTTGTATTCCTTCAACGTCTTCAGGGAGGTGATGGATCCCGACAGCCATACATTTTTATGGACCACTATGTCCTTAAACTGGTATTGGACCACTATGTCCCTAAACTGGCAATTGGACCACTATGTCCTTAAACTGGTATTGGACCACTATGTACCTAAACTGGCAATTGGACCACTATGTCCCTAAACTGGCAACGAGCCCAAATGCTCTTTTGTTGGATCTAAACGATCCCGTTAAGTTGATCTTAGTCTCAAATTAGACTAACGTATCCTTAACAAACGTTTGAGTTGATCTTAGCCTCAAATATGGCTAACGTATCCTCAAACCAAAAGCCCAAAACCAAATCTAAGAAAATACGGATTTGGACTAATCCACGTCCTACGGGCAACGACATAAATTAGTTTCCGTATACAATCCACGGGCAACCATAAACAAAACAAACACCCACGACACGAAGTGACCAGCTGGAGAAGGATAAAGTTGTTACCGCGATACGGTAGCGTAATTAACTGCAGGGGCTTGCGCTTGCAGGGAAGAGCGTCCCCACAATCAAAAAGCCCTCAGACGAGGGGAATCTGACGAAGTCTGCTACATCGGCCGTATCCGTTTAAACCTTCGATACACGGTGCTATAAATCAACTTGGCATCTTCGGAGAGATGGACGGATAGCACCTATTAGCATCTGCCCCGAATTTCAGGCAAGACGTCTCTCTGTTTTACGCCGTCTTTCGGAAGGGAACAAGGACAGGAGCTCCCCACGGTGAAACACTCGGACGTACATGGCCCCTATCTAGCAACTCCTGCAACTGATCCTTCAGCTCTCTAAGCTCCGCCGGGGCCATTCGGTAAGGCAGTATAGAAATCGGCCCTGTGCCAGGAATCAGATCAATGCAAAACTCTATCTCACGCTCCGCCAGCAATCCTGGCAACTCATCAGGAAAGACGTCAAAAAATTGTCGTACGATAAGGACCCGTCCAATGAATCTACTATGGCTTCGGTATCAAGAATGGAAGCCAAGAATCCCTGACATCCCCTCCTCAAAAGTCGACTAGCGCGAAGGTCTGAAATCAATCTGTGAGAGGCGACACCACGGTCCCCCTGCACAACAAAAACCGACTCGCCGGGAAAACAAAACCTAACAGACTTCTCGCGGCAGTCCACAGACGCATAGCACGTAGCTAACCAGTCCATGCCCAAGAGAACGTCAAAGTCCAACATCTCAAGAAGGATCAAGTCGACGGACAACTATCTCTCGCCAATACGGACAATAAACGACTGGAATACGTGCCTCGCGACAAATGACTCGCCAACAGAAGTGGTCACAACAAGCGGCTGATCTAACATACACGACTCTCTGCCCAAACTCGGCACGAAGTGTATGGAAACATACGAGTGCGTAGACCCCGGATCAAACATCACGTGTGCATCACAAGAACATACTGAAAGAGTTACTGAAACCACTGAATTGGACGTCTGCGCTTCCTGATGAGTCAAGGTGAATACCCGTGCCTGCCCTCCACCTGCGACTGGCTGTCCTTTGCCTCGGTCACCCCGTCCTCTCTGAATGAACCCTCTGCGTCCACGACTTATCTGTGCATAGGTCTGACGCGGAGCAACAACAGGTGCAAGAGGCAACGCCCTCTGAGGTGGAGAAGGTGGTAAAGTGACATTCGGTACGGCTTCCTCCCTCCGGCGTATCTTGGTACAATCTCTGATGTGGTGGTGGGGATTTCCACACCCAAAACATCCACGCGATGACTGCTGACCCTCCTGAGAATAAGAGCTGAACAACTGGCCTCATCCCAAGCCTTTGCTATCTTAACGGAATCTGTCGTGGCGTCTAAACGGCTGTCCCCGTGCAGATATATCAGTACAGACCCTCTTCGGTTCCGGAACGACCGACGTCTCGGAAAGGCGCTCCTCGACTAATAAGGCTGCATCTACGACTGCTGCATATGTATCACAATGATGTGCACTGATGGAGAGAAACAAATGGGTAAGCATGCCTCGAACAAACCTCTTGATCCGCATCTCCTCAGTAGCTACCAAATACGGGGCATACGTAGAAAGATCAGTAAACTGTACGTCGTACTTTGCCACCGTCATCTCCGGAGTCTGGCGTAGCGACTAGAAACTGCGCGCTCGAGCATCCCTGACGCTCTGCGGAAGAATAGGGCAAGAAACACCGCCACGAACTCAGCCCAGGTCATGGGAGAAGACATGTGGCTCTGCCTTTCTCTAGAGACTCGTACCATTTCTGCACAAGACCTTCCAGACGAAAGCTCGCGAACTCCACCCATCTCGCGTCGGAGCATCTTAGTGAAAGACATATCCTGGCCATCCGATCGATATATGACTGGGGGTCCTCGGCTGCATCTGTCCCTGTGAACACTGGAGGCTTCAGCCTCATGAACTCAAATAACGATACTGCGATCACCTCTGTAGCTGCTTGTGCAACTGCCTGAAATGTAGGTACTATCGCGGTCCCCGTAGAAGGTGGGACAACCTCCTGTCGCTGCGCCCTACTGGCCTCAACTAGTGATCCTACCATCTGGTGCAAGTCCTGTATACCGGCCTCCAAACTAGAAATACGGCCAAGCAAGGGTGGATCAAGCTGCTACGGAACAATAGGCCTACCGCCCTGATCAGTCCTCGTCTTAGACGAGCCGACTCGGCCCTCGGCTCTCGCGTCCGCTCTCTGCGCCCTCGTAGTCTTCGGCGGCATAATGGCTGGAAATGAAAACAAGATTCGATAAGAATACGGAAATCGAATCAAAAGGATGTATATAATCATGAAGGAATTTCAACCAATAAGTCCTAAAGTCACTTAGACGGAATACCGTGTCGTGAGTATGCCGCGGAACATACACATGGTACGCCACTCTGCTTAAGCTACCTACTCCATCATACCAAGGTCATCCTACACTCCGAAAGGTAAAACCTACGCTCTGATAACAACTTTGTCACGACCCAGAATTCGGCTAGTGACCGGCACATAACCACGTAACGTCTACAGTCGTAACGCAATTAACTAATCCGAAACCCAGAAATCAAAACCATTAAATGTAGTGAGTGAAGAAAACATAGGTTTAAAAAGTTTAGAAATCACGAGTAAAAATATATAAAGTTTAAGTTATTTTCTTAAAAATTTCGGCAGCACCTCCTTTGTAAAAACTAGCCCCGAAACGGGTAAAAGACATGATATAAGTAAAACGACTGATAATAAGAAGAAAAAAATATCCCCAAATGGGAGCAATCATGCGCAACGGTGGAAACAACCACCACAAGAATAATATACGACGCCGTAGCGAAGAAATGAACAATAAGTGAAAAACAGCATGAACGATAAAACTGCAAAAATAAAGTGGGCCCACCCGAGCACGATATCCAGAGTACAAAATAATATATAACATCATCCTCACAATTGGTTTCTAAGTCAATACATGAAATGGTAGATGGAGAGTACTAGATACAATAGAATGTACAATGAAATATCAATGGATACCCGCAACCCACCTGTAAGCAAAAAGGCCACACGCCAACAGTAGCGGGATCCGCAACAAAAAGATACAATGATGTAGCCCTGCCGCGACCACTCTGAGGGTTTACCTACAAGTACTGTGGCATAACGGGGGTGAGTTTCCAACTCGTGAATAGTAAATAACATATACAGGTAATCGCAGGTATGCACGTACTGCGATACTCTAACATGTCCAATCTGATAACATCAATATGATAATCTGGGTATGCAATAATCATGCGAAGTACTCTATCAAGCACTACAACTACATGATGCAATGCATATCAATGAATGTTGAGCATGGGATAAAATATCATCTACACGAATCATCGTTGTGGAAAAACCCGGTGTCCACCAAAAACACCCTAAAATCCTAATAACTCAGGCGCCGTCAATCCAATCGGCGCTCAATATATATCTCATGTCATAACCCCCAGACGGTATCCTCTGGATATCCGTCGGGCTCCATACTATCACCAGTAGGTAGTAGTCCCTCCGCTGGGCTCACCGTCTATCAATACGAGTCTTCTTGCCCCGGGTACCATACCGGGTCCACCATGTACCCGCAGACGGTGCCTACCACTCCTCGAATCGGGTATACTCACACAAGCTCTCAGAATCGAGAAAACTCATGGTGGACGCACTAAAATATCATATCAAGAGAAACCGGGTTTTCAAAACAGTGCGTACTTTCTAAAAATAATACCACGTTTCTCAAATCCAGAAATCACATGAAATCCAGAACTCAATGCGTAATCCATGCAACGTGACGTATGCAGCATAAAGCCGTAATACGTGCATATCAAGGGAAAACAGCTCTTTTTAATAAATACAGTTTTAAAAATATGTCAGGTGGTTCCCAAATCTCGAAATCAAATCCACGTCATCTAAGGATGCATATGTAGCTATAACAAGTACAGGTGTACGCAAGTATGTATGCATAAGCAAGTGTGAAAAATGCAAATATGTAGATACACAATATGTACACACACAAAGGAACAGAATCAGGTATAATCATCAATGATGAGGTAAGCTAAACGATGTATGGTTCATAGCAATTCTTTAGTGCGGGTGTCATGGCAATTACTAACGGTGTGTGTTGTTAGATATATGTATGCCCTAGAGGCCATTACTGTACATTGGATGTATATTGTAGTGGATGCTGGGACATATATAGGTAGGACTTTCTTGCTCGACATGATAGTACGCTATCTGGTTGATCTTTATCTTAACATGTATACTTTCTGTCTCTCTATTGCATGTTGATAAAGCCCTTAGGATGTGTGCTCGACATCCAGGACTATGATGCAGATCATACTAGTGGGGCCTGGGTAGTCAATGAGTACATCCTTCATTGTTCCTAGTCGTGGGAATATCGAGACGGGGCATCGATATTTCAGAGTAGACTAGCGTATATCTTCTCGATCCATATGATGGGCGATGGATGATCCCATATACATTGGTGTTTGACATCAGAGACGGTATGCGGGTGCTAAGTGGAGACTGGGTACACTGAACGGACTCGCCGAGAACTCCCAGATGGTATTATACCTCACGTCAGATGGCAGTTCTCTGGTGACACTGGTACGGCTTAGTCCGTTGACCCGAGATCGTCATAGAGTCTTGTGTGTCTCCCACTGTGCTTTGATTTCCAACCTACCACGGCTCTACTGAGTTGTGCAAACAGGTGGTTTTTGGGTACAGTCCCGATTCACATGGAGGCAATGAGCGATAGGAGGGGATTCGTCTCTCCCGGTATTGGGGGTTGATGTTGCGCTATGCTCGACTGGCCATAACTGGAAATCCCTGGCCAGGGTTGCAGTGATTTACTGGTAAGAGTTATCAGTAGTTTCATGCTTGTTATGGACCTTACATCGGCATGACTTATCGAGCTACTGGGGTCTGACGTTTACCACCCCTAGGCGAAATATGTGACATATCAGACGAACAGACCGGACCGTACGGTAAGTGTTACTGGTTGGATTCACAGGAGTGTGAGCGGGCTTGCTCGTTGATCTTCTGATCGCTCAATACCCGGGTGGCCGTTACGTTTAGCAGACCGCTTGCGGCTTGTGGGTGTTTGATATGATCATCACCTGCCGGCGTATTGACGAGTCTTTAGAGTCTTACACAGAGGTTTCCTGGCTCAAACGAAACGAAATAGGAGCGCATATGAGATATGTGCGGGACCGAGAATAATACCAGTATGTGATACTGTATTCCATTCTCGCGATTTATATCATTGGACGGCTATATATGATATAGCCGGGTTACCGAATCAAGTGTTAATTCGATACATTGATACACTTGATATTAGTCGGTTATATGCGATATGACCGGATCATTAAATCAAATGTTGATTTAATGATTTAATGTATAATTATATATTTGATATATTACTTTACATTAACTAGTATTTGTTCACTTAAGATGGATTTTCTTACTTGATGTGCATATTGTATATATGATATAGTTTTGTGCACTAGTTTGTATCATGTTTGATGATACATGCAAACTTGGGTGTGTGTATGCTTTAAACTATGATTAAGTTAATGGTTAGGGTTTGTTTTATTTATTCATTTATTTATTTATTCATTTTGGCAAGAAATGAAATGGTGGCTTTCTTTGGATTTATTTTGAAGCTTCATGAAGCTTTGACCATTTTGTTTCTTTCCTAAACCTAACCATTCAGCTAAACCCTAGTTTAGTCTCTACACTAGTTACCTCACCCATGGTTGCATTATGATAAGAAAGACTTGGATTTTCTTTTTGAATATAATTCTTATCATATTCTTTCTTCTTCTTCTTCTTCTTCTTCATTAAGAAGAAGAAACCTTGCCACCTCCAATGGTGCCATGAGAAAAAGAGTGAGAAATCCAAATCCAAAGTGAACCTACTTCCTATTTCTTCATCCTCTACCACTTTCCATGTAGTATAGGGTGTTTTCTTCACAAGTTTCATGACTTGGTGAAGGTGGAGCTTGATCTTGAGTTTCCTCGACGTAGATCATCTTCGGCATCGAAGTCGACGACCTAGCCCGATCATTTCTTCGACGAAACCTTCGCTAGAGTCCGGGATCCGATGATCGCAGCGGAGGGATGTCATCACGGATCTAAAGAGGTGGAGGACCGGATCTACAAAAGTTGTAGTCACTTTAACTTTCTAGTTAAGTTGTTAACTTGCATGTTGCGCCTTACCTCTAGTTACGATCTTGCTTAGGGTTACTTGGCACTTGATAAAAAAATTTGATTTTGGCATGTTTGATCTGTTGTGGAACCTCATGTGTATGACTAGGAACCCTACAGTTGTATCAGAGCCTAGCTAGAGCTTTAGGTGAAGTGTAGACGATGTTAGAAATCCAATCGAACCCGAAACCCTAACCCTAAACCATTCTCTGTACATTTTTTGAAATCGGGGATTTTTGTGAATTAAAAATATCCAGAAAATTCAGCAGGTGTTTTTAAGAATTACTGTGAAGCACGTGAGCGTAACTCGACCACGTGGCCGTGGAACCGCGGCACGAGCATGGCATGTGCGGCGGTTCCGTGGCCATATAGGAGTATCTTGGCGTTTTCTTTGCACAGTAATTCCTATATGTTAGTTCTGTGTTTTCTGGGAATTTTTAACTTCTACTCAAGAGTTGAGTTTTCTGGGTTGTATTGGGAGCTCGTAGATTCGATCGGATTGTCTAATTTTGTCTATGTTTTTTTTCGGGTATTTTAGAACATGTTGAAAAGTTCGACCGGATATAAATACCCAATTTTTCCTCTGCTGGGAAATTTCCAACTGTTGGACTTTTCTGTAGTTTGAGAACGTTCTGAGTAGTGCAAGTAACGCGATGGACCCTCTAGAAGACAACAAACCTTAACTCGATTATGTGACCGTCTTGAACTGCCCTTTGAACTTTAGGGTTTGGGGCAGTCGGCGTGCCACATGTGAGGCGTTGGCTTGACCCTTCTACGGCTGGACCGTCGGTACTGTGGCATGAAGTGAATGTTTTTGAACTTTTTTCATGTGTTGAGTTGTTTCGGGAAAACTTGGGTGTTTGATTGTTCGATCGGAAAGTTTAACATTTTCTATTTATCTGGAATATGATACAATATTTGGAATCCACAAGTAGTTATGAGATAACTGATTTGGATGTTATAAACATAGCACTTAAGTCTCGCTTGATCGGTTGCCACGGAATTTTGATGTGATCAAAAGTCCGTCGCAATCACGTTGCGTACGCGGATACTCGCCGGGTAAACTTAATAGATAGCCATGCCCCATAGCCCCGACCAAGTGACTGTAGGAGAACCCCGTCGTTGAAAGCATCCGTTCTGGTGCTCGCGGCAGCGGTGTTCCGCCTTAGTGCACTTCGTCGACGGTATCGGGGGTGCGACCGTCTACTAAAGTTTGCGGCGAGCATTCGTTCTGGATGTCGGGAATCCTGTTGAATTGCCCGACTTGATATTGAAAAGTGTTTTCGATAATGAGACTAAAATGCGGGGTTTATAATTGTTAGGCATGCGATGTCTAAGGAATTCATTTGGTTAGGCATGCGATGTCAAAGAGTTTGCGGATTCCAACTGTTGTAGTTTTACACTTTCTTTTCTGTGACCGTAAGTGTAATATGTGATATCGCCGGTTTCGTTGCTATATGTCAACGACAATTGGGATACGCATGTTTACTTACGTTGATGACATGTGATGTTATGTGTTGCTGGATATGTTATATTGGATCGTCGTGTTTGAATAGCCGGGGAGTTTTATGTGAGATGAGTGTTTTTCATTTTCATTCATGTAAAAAACTTGTATGTAATATTCTTTTATTGGGGCACTTCCAGGTTGTGGAAGATGTCACCGTTGATGTATATTATTTACTTTTCCGCATTAGGATAGACCGAAGGAGGGGAGCACAAGTAACCGGGTTCTAGGGTCCAGTAGGAGACCATCTCGAGGAGTCGAGTCCGGGTCTCCTAACCCTAGAATTGGTAGGGTTGCTTGCCGCTCTCGTAGGGGTCTAGGGGTGTGGGATTGGCTATTCATCACGACCGTGGAATCCGTGTTTTATACTGGCTCGTATTGTAAACACGGACGTCCTAGTATATCCAATATTTCATATGATATTTTCTATTGCGTTATCTGTGATGTGATCATGTGATATGTTCAGATAGATATAGTATATAGTATATATGATATATTATATAGACGTTGCTTATGTTTTACACCCGCGCTAGCCCTGCCCCGCTCTGCCGTTAGTTACCTAACCTAACGGTGCACGAGGGGACATCGAGGCGAATGCAGATGGCATAAGCGTACGTTATATTTATCTGTGATGTTTAGGTGGACTTAAATGATGGGATATTCATTAATGTCATTAATGAAAGAAAATAAACCTAAAAGATGTTGTGGAATTGAATTTCAAAATAAAAAAGGGTAGCTACAGTTCTTGCTTTGCATCGCGGTGTTCCTTGTAGAACATCCTGCACCTTATTCGATAAGGAAAGGACCGAGATCCCTTCACCGGGAGTGACTCCTTTAGCAATAACTGGAAGATGCTACAACTCTCGGTTTGTCTTTTGATTGCTTCTATAGTTTTTTCTTTGTACAGCGGTATATATGATATATCCTGCACCTTATTCGATGAGGAAAGGGCCGACGATCTCTTCACCGGGAGTGACCCCTTTAGCAAAACTAGAAAAGCCTCAAAAACACTCCATTTAAAAACCATTTGATTCTGCAACGAGATCAAGTTCAAAGCGTTAAAGGTTTTCATAAAAACCATTTTCTACCCTCCGTCATTTTAGGAAGTAGAGTACTTAGTATTCGTGTTGTGTTTGTTGACCATAGTCAAGGCACAGTGTACGGTAGCTAAGTGATGTCTTACTACACCGTATATGATGCGATTAGTTAGGACAGTCGCGTGACTTTGTTGACCTTAGTTAAGGGTCATGTGGGTGGGTCTAATTAATCACGAAATGACGGGTAGAACTTGACTAGTGCTTATGATTTGTTGACCATAGTTAAGGTCATAGGTGCTAGGGGTAAAACCTTTATCGGGAATTTCAAGTGTTGAAATTTGCAATGAGATTGCATACCTTCTATATGATAGTTGGATCCCGATACCCACTGCGAGTAATTGTTACTCCTGGGAGAGTTTTGCACTTTGCAATTAGCCGATCAAATAGGTGTCTAGAAAGGTGTCAACGGGGTTACGCCTCTGGGAAAACGAGGTTTACTGTAATTAGGTCCGTGCGAAAGCACTAGGAACCTCCCTCAAAGTACCGGCACTGGCCTGGCTGAAAGATTGGCGAACTTGTAGAGTGTAATTAGTCCCGGCTAGTCTTTCCTTTTAGGGTTTGAAGGAAGATTTGATAAAAACAGTGGGAGCTATCCTGATTAGATAAAAAATATAACCAATCTAATCTTGCAAGAGCGCATGCAGAGTGTTTTCTTTTCTCTCTCTCCAGGTAGCGACCATATCACGCCTTAAACAAGCTAATAATATGGATGAATTGACCGAACCCGCTTGTTATACTGAGCTGGGGAACGTTGGTCCCGCTCCAACTTATAATTGTTATAAGACCGAGCAGGAAATAGGGGAATACTAGAATTCCTATGCCGCCCAAACGAAGAAAGTGCATATGATGCATCTCCTTCGGGTGTGTTCATTATAAAAGACTGTTTCTCAGTGTCCTCTACGTCCTAGGTATCTCATACCGGATCAGGATCCCTGATATGTAATCTGTTACATAGGGCTACAGAAAGGTTGAGAACTGAGTACGGGTGATAAGTTTCATGAGACAGAAAACGGAGCAAGTGTTGCAGCCAAGTCTGTTCGTCACTGTCACCCTGTATTACCAATACATTGATTCTGAACAAATGCTATTAGATACCGAACCTGATATACAAAATCATATCAATCTCTTTATTTATTAAAGAAACGATAAAATTTTGTATTGTTGGATAATGTTTTGAACATTTCCTATATCAAAAGTTGATCGGTTCAGGCACCTTATCTAAAAGCATTGATGTTCTAAATCAAACTACAGTTTTTAGTATACGGAACACACACAAGAGGAAGAGTTCAGATATGAATGAATCCTTCTTGTGGCATTGTAGACTAGGTCATATCAATGCGACCCGACTGGCTGAAGTTACATTTAGATGCATATTTAAATCAGTTTAAATTTATATCTTGTGAAACATGCCAGTCATGTCACAAAGATAAGATGACCATAGCTCCATTTACTGGAAACAGAGAAAGAGTTAGTGAACTCTTGGGACCGATACATGATGATCTATGTAAGGTCCCCTGTCTACACATGCCAGGACCGGTTCTTTGTACTTCATTACATTCTCTGATAATCTCTCAAGATTCAGCTATATGTTCCTGTTGAAACATAAGTCCGAAGCTTTTGAGATATTCACAGAATATAAGTTAGAAGTAGAGAACCAAAAACCGGGTATAAGTATTATGTCCTTTGATGAGATCAGGGAGGAGAATACTTGTGCATGGAATTCTTGGACTATTCTAAAGAAGAATGAGATTTTCTCTCGATGTTACTCCTCTGCATACACCACAGCACAATGGTGTATCAGGGCGGAGCTATAGCACCTTATATGATATGGTGTGCTCTATGATGAGTACTACTAAGTTACCTATTTCCTTTTAGGGGGTTATGCAGTTGAGAAGTTGCATACCTATTGAATTGGGTTCGAATCAAATCAGTGCCTACCACTCCATATAAGATATGGTATGGGAAGAGCCTATCTCTTAAGTAAGTTAAGATTTGGGATTGTCCGGCCTATGTCGAAAGCAAAATCCGGACAAGATCGAGGCAAGGTCAGTTCTGTAGAACTGGAAAGGTTCCAACCATACAAAACTACAGCTGATTTGACAGAACCAAAGGATTAAATAGTCCCCGACGAACCTCAGCCTCTCCGCCGATCTGGTAAGGGTTCCTCTTCCGCCTGAGAGATACTTCGGTTTCTCGATGACAGTGGGAGCGAGGATTGCATCATGAGATGATGACCTAACTAGTTTCGAGCTGGCCATCGAGAGTAGGGACTCTGTAAGAATGGCTGGATGCTTAGCGATCTGAGATGGAATCCATGTACACCAACAAAGTATGGACTTTGGATACTATATCTGAAGGGTTAAATCCCCATCAAGTACAAGTATATCTTGAGAAGATTACTTGGTGTAGATGGAAAAGTTGAGACTTTCAAAGCTAGACTTGTTGAAGGTTTTCGTCATCGACCAGGCATGGATAATGATGAAACCTTTTCCAAGTGGCTATGCTTAAGTCCATCCAGATCCTACTTAACATTGCTACATACCATGACTACGATATCTGGTGGTTGGGTGTCATGACTATTTTTCTAAATACTGATTTAGAAGAGAACGTCTATAAGTACATAGCCAGAGAGCTTCGTAAATAGTGAGAGCAGCGGAAACGTGTGCAAGTTTCTTTACAGGATAAAGCAGGCATCACGGAGTTGGAACATCTGTTTTGATGTGGTAGTCAAAGAGTTTGACTTCATCAAAATGGTAGATGAACCTTGTATATACAAAACGGTAGTAGAGAATAAGGTGGTGATCCTCGTAGAGTACGTGGACAACATACTCTTGTTAGGAAAAGAGTTTCCTACACTACGCACGGTCAATCTCCTCTTATCACAAGCATTCTCCATATAGGATCAAAGTGATACCTCCTAAATCCTGGGATTTGGGTCTATGAGATAGATCTAAATGGATGTTGGGATTCTCACTAGCTGTAGTAAGATAGTATCAATCGATCCTGGGGAGAATCACTGGAAAGGTTCTAGGGTGATAAGGACGACTGAATGTCAGTCGCAGGCATTGTCTTTACCCTCAGTAAGGGGACGGTATGTTGGAAGAGTTCCAAGCTAGATATCGTGGCAAACTAGACGATAAAGGCTGGTAACATCGCTATTAAAGATACTACCAAAGAGGCAGTTTGGCTGTATATTGGTTCATGAGATGAACTAGGTTCCTACCATTGTGTGACAATGGAAGTGTGGCTTTGGCCCATGAACCCTGGTCCCATCAGTGGCGCAGACATATTCTGAGGCAGCATCACCTGATCATGGAGATAGTTGATCTCCAGGGTGATCGAGGTTAGGAGAGTAGACTAAGAGGACAACACGGCGGATCCACTCACGAAGGCCTTTTTCCAAAGAGAGACTTTTATGGGATGGTTGAGTATTAGATACAACAACCACTGCTACAGATGGCCCTAGTGCATGTGGGAGATTGTTAGTTTTATGTATGCCCTAGAGGCCATTACTGTACATTGGATGTATATTGTAGTGGATGCTGGGACATATATAGGTAGGACTTTCTTGCTCGACATGATAGTACGCTATCTGGTTGATCTTTATCTTAACATGTATACTTTCTGTCTCTCTATTACATGTTGATAAAGCCCTTAGGATGTGTGCTCGACTTCCAGGACTATGATGCAGAACATACTAGTGGGGCCTGGGTAGTCAATGAGTACATCCTTCATTGTTCCTAGTCGTGGGAATATCGAGACGGGGCATCGATATTCCAGAGTAGACTAGCGTTTATCTTCTCGATCCATGTGATGGGCGATGGATGATCCCATATCCATTGGTGTTTGACATCAAAGACGGTATGCGGGTGCTCAGTGGAGACTGGGTACACTGAACGGACTCGCCGAGAACTCCCAGATTGTATTATACCTCACGTCAGATGGCAGTTCTCTGGTGACACTGGTACAGCTTAGTCCGTTGAACCGAGATCGTCATAGAGTCTTGTGTGTCTCCCACTGTGCTTTGATTTCCACCCTACCACGGCTCTACTGAGTTGTGCAAACAGGTGGTTTTTGGGTACAGTCCCGATTCACATGGAGGCAATGAGCGATAGGAGGGGATTCGTCTCTCCCGGTATTGGGGGTTGATGTTGCGCTATGCTCGACTGGCCATAACTGGAAATCCCTGGCCAGGGTTGCAGTGATTTACTGGTAAGAGTTATCAGTAGTTTCACGCTTGTTATGGACCTTACATCGGCATGACTTATCGAGCTACTGGGGTCTGACGTTTACCACCCCTAGGCGAGATATGCGACATATCAGACGAACAGACCGGACCGTACGGTAAGTGTTACTGGTTGGATTCACAGGAGTGTGAGTGGGCTTGCTCGTTGATCTTCTGATCGCTCAATACCCGGGTGGCCGTTACGTTTAGCAGACAGCTTGCGGCTTGTGGGTGTTTGATATGATCATCACTTGCTGCCGGCGTATTGACGAGTCTTTAGAGTCCTGTACAGAGGTTTTCTGGCTCAAGCGAAATGAAATAGGAGCGCATATGAGATATGTGCGGGACCGAGAATAATACCAGTATGTGATACTGTATTCCATTCTCGCGATTTGTATCATTGGACGGTTATATATGATATAGCCGGGTTACCGAATCAAGTGTTGATTCGATACATTGATACACTTGATATTAGTCGGTTATATGCGATATGACCGGATCATTAAATCAAGTGTTGATTTAATGTATAATTATATATTTGATATATTACTTTAAATTAACTAGTATTTGTTCACTTAAGATGGATTTTCTCACTTGATGTGCACATTGTATATATGATATAGTTTTGTGCACTAGTTTGTATCATGTTTGATGATACATGCAAACTTGGGTGTGTGTATGCTTTAAACTATGATTAAGTTAATGGTTAGGGTTTGTTTTATTTATTCATTTATTTATTTATTCATTTTGGCAAGAAATGAAATGATGGCTTTCTTTGGATTTATTTTGAAGCTTCATGAAGCTTTGACCATTTTTTTTCTTTCCTAAACCTAACCATTCACCTAAACCCTACCTAACCCTAGTTTAGTCTCTACACTAGTTACCTCACCTATGGTTGCATTATGATTAGAATGACTTGGATTTTCTTTTTGAATATAATTCTTATCATATTCTTTCTTATTCTTCTTCTTCTTCAAGAAGAAGAAACCTTGCCACCTCCAATGGTGCCATGAGAAAAAGAGTGAGAAATCCAAATCCAAAGTGAACCCACTTCCTATTTCTTCATCCTCTACCACTTGTCATGTAGTATAGGGTGTTTTCTTCACAAGTTTCATGACTTGGTGAAGGTGGAGCTTGATCTTGAGTTGCCTCAACGTAGATCATCTTCGGCATCGAAGTCGACGACCTAGCCCGATCATTTCTTCGACGAAACCATCGCTAGAGTCCGGGATCCGATGATCGCAGCGGAGGGACGTCATCACGGAGCTAAAGAGGTGGAGGACCGGATCTACAAAGGTTGTAGTCACTTTCACTTTCTAGTTAAGTTGTTAACTTGCATGTTTCGCCTTACCTCTAGTTACGATCTTGCTTAGGGTTACTTGGCACTTGATTAAAAATTTGATTTTGGCATGTTTGATCTGTTGTGGAACCTCATGTGTGTGCCTAGGAACCCTATATGTGTAGCATGCAAATTTGTGCTCGTGCAGCATGAACCGTTAGTAACAGTGCGGTGTCTCATAAATACTATGTCTATATGCAGCAAAAGAGGAGTATGCAACAATGGTCCATATGTACAACTAATATATATATGAATATAACTTGCGACTACAATATCCTATCAAGCCCTGACGCATAATGCCGGGCGATTTCCCCGTAGATGTTAAATCTACTGACAGGTGATCTCGAGCTAAGCGTATCCGACCATCTACTTCCCCTTCTTCGCGGCGTCCGAAGTCCCCGCCTGTGGCCCTAGAATTTACACAAAGTAACACACATAAGGCTAGATCCTGCAAAAACGCGATATCAAGACCAAACGAGAAACTAGCGTCGCAAGCTAAACGCGTGTGCACTCGAAACGCCAAAACGTGTGTATACTCGTCTGAAACCACCCCGACGTGCTGTGACACACAGCAAACACCAAACCCACTCACATAACGTACGTGTCGCGCAGGGTAAAAAGTGTTAAAAACAAGGTAATCGGTTCCAGATTTTGATACGAGCTGAAATAAGAAAAGTTGCATATACCAAACATCTTAAATATACAGCAGACACCCGTAGCCCAAAACCCGACACAAACCCCCCCCCCATCTGGCTGCAATTTGCGGCCAGAACACAATAATTTGCGGCCTGTAAAAGGAATGGGGGTCTCGTGCTCTATGTGTGTGGTCTAGGTCTAGTGAACATGCTCCCGTAAACTCAACTTTTTCCTGAAGCATCGGGAGTGAAAGCAGATCCCAAAACGGTTATAAATCTTAACTAAACACTAATTAAACACTAAATTAGTACATTATGGGGTTTTAGTGTAACCTGGTGCAAAGATACGGATTAAACAGCACTAATAACACTTAGTTAAGCTAATTATGCCATAAAAACTATAACTTGACCTAAACTCCACTTAAACCACTTAATTAGAACTAATACACCACTTAAACCCTAAACTAAGCTAAATAACTAAAAGTTTAGCAAGAAAAAATATTAGAGTAAGCTTATACCTTAAATTGGTTTAGTGATGGCACCACCTGCTAACCTTACCTTCAAAGGAAAAGACTTGCCTCTAGAACCAACAAGAAAGTGTTTAAACAAGAGCTTTAGTGAAGTGAGGAGGGAATTTTAATGGAGATGTGGGCTTGAAAGAAGGGAAGAAGAAGAAGTATAATGAGGGAGAGGGGTGGGCTGCTGCTGTGCAGAATTGAGAGAGGGGGAGAGAGTGTATGAGTGTGAGAAAAATTGTGAGGGCTTGAGAAACACTTGAGAGAGTTAGAGTCAACCATGCCCCTCTCTCTCTCTCTCCCTTCCATAAATGCAAGCCATGCCTTGACCCCATGTCTCTTAGCTCATCATTCCCTCTCAATAAAAATTTAAAATTAAAAGAAAACCATTTTTCCTATTTTAAACCAACAATTGAACTTATACACTAACATGTCATGTTACAAAAGCATTATGGTTAACATGCAAAAATTATGTGCAAGTATCAAAAATAATATTAAAATATTAATTTAAAAATAATAAAATATATTAAAATATTTATCGGTTAATTTTTCATAAAAACCTGTATTATCGCCTAATTAACCCTTAATCATATTCTAAGGTGTTACAGATATACATATAACAAATTATCGAATCAACACTTAATTCAATAATCCGGTTATATCATATATAACCTAACCGATATCAAATATCGTGAGATTAGAATACGGTATCACATACTCGTATTTAATCAAGCTCCCGTATATATCAGCATATGTGCCCTACTTCATTTCGCTTGATCTAGGAAAGTTCTGTGTGGGACTCTAAAGACTCGTCAATAAGCCAACAGTAGGTATTGATCATATCAGATACCCACAAGCTGTCAGCGGTACTACCTGTGTTGGGTTACGGCAGCGCCCCGGCCGTCAATCCGAGGCCAAATGCGGAACAAAAACTTTTCAAAACTTGGTGCTACCATAACCTTTACCCGGATCGTACCATTAATACTAAACTAGCTGACTACTAAAATGATAGAATGGATATACTGATCGATCCGTGTCCTTTGTGTTGGATATAGTGCCCTCAAAGTCAATTATTGGATCGCAGGTACGTGATTGCAATGATTGAGGCAGGACCTATACCGATATGACAGTCTTGCTCGAGATGATAGTATGCTATCTGGTTTGTCTTTATCATCGTATACATGCTTTAGTTCACTATTGTATGTGTAGGGTTACTAGGCACACTCAAGAGGTACCACAAGGCATCTACCATGCCAAATTCAAATATTTATGTGCCTAACAACTCTATGCAAGATCGTTAACTAGAGATTAGGCGAAACGAAAACCTAGTAAACTACTTTACTAGTAAGTGAAAGGGATTACAATCTTTGTAGATCCGGTCCTTCACTTCAATAGCTCCGTGTTGACGTCCTTTCGCTGCGATCATCGGGATCCCGGACCCTAGCGTTGGTTTCATCGGAGAAATGAGCGGGCTAGGTCGTTGACTTTGAGGCCGGAGATGATCTTGTAGGGTTCCTAGGCACTCTTGTGAAGGGTCATAAGGCATCAAACATGCCCGGATAAAAATTTAGACGTGCCGAACAACCCAAAGCCGGGATCTTTGCTAGATTATTAGGGTTTAACATGCAAGAAGATAACTTTTATCTAAGTGTGAGGGATTACAACCTTTGTAGTCCGCTCCTTCACTTCACAAGCTCCGAGTAGAAGTCCATTTGCCGCGATCCACGATCTCCCGGACTCATGAGAGGCACCACGACTCGAACGATCCATGCTAGCTCGAAGTATTCCAAATCTCCGATGATCTACCTTGAAGTTGCTACGACTCAAGCTTTCTCACTCAAAAGAGAAGAACACACTAATCCCATGGGCTAGATGAGATGAGGATGAGAGAGTAGTAATTTTGCTTTCTTTTTAAATCATTTTCTCATATTTATTCATCACATAAAGAAATATCAAGTGAGCTTTCTTCAAGAGAGAAGAAGAAGATGATAATGGAAAAGCTAATAAGAATAATAATAATCCTTTTGTGATGAATAGAATATAAGTGTATATGATTGATATATAAACCATGGTTAAGGATGAGTGGATAAGAATGTGTAGAGAAACAACTAGAGTTAGGGTTTGGTTAGGTTTAGAAATGTGTCATCACAAAATATCTTTACAATGACAAAAGAAAAAAGCTTCTAGAAGAAACTTGAAGCATCTAACCCTAATCAAACCCTAACCTCAATTAATCATCCTTAAACATGTTTAACAATTAATCATATCATGTCACAATAATATATATCACATATATATTATATATTTGCAACAAAAGAAAATAATACAATTAACATATATCGCATATATATCAATGTATCATCCAGTGAGAAAATGAAATAATAAAGCAAGCCAATATTAGTTAATATAATAATATATCATATATATTATTATATATTAAATCATCGAATCAACACTTGATCCGACGATCCGGCTATATCGAATATAACCGACTAATATATCATGTACCGATTCATCGAATCAACACTTGATCCGATGTCCCGGTTCATATCTAAATATCGCGAGAATATAATACGCTATCCCATATCGCATTATTCTCGGTCCTGCACATATCACATATGTGCCACTACTCCGTTTCGCCTGAGCCAAGAAACCTCTGTGTAGGACTCTAAAGAATCGTCAATACGCCGGTAGCAGGGGATGATCATATCAAACACCCACAAGCTGCAAGCGGTCAGCTAAACGTAACAGCCACCCAGGTATTGAGCGATCAGAAGATCAACAAGCTAGCCTGTGCGTTCTCCTGTGAATCCGATTAGTAACACTCCCGTACAGTCCGGTCTGTTCGTCTGATATGTCGCATATCAAGTCTAGGGGTGGCATACGTCAGACCCCAGTAACCGATAAGTCGTGTCGATGTATGGCTCATAACGGGTCGAGAAACTACTAGTAACACTTACCAGTAAATCTCTATATCAGCCCTGGCCAGGGACTTCCAGTTATAGCCAATCGAACACAGCACAACATCAACTCCCTATACCGGGAGAGACGAATTCCCTCCTATCGCTCATTGCCTCCATGTGATTCGGGACTGTACCCAAAAGCCACCGTTTTGCACGCCCTCTTGGACGTGGTAAGGTGGAAATCAAAGCACAGTGGGAATCACACAAGACTCCATGACGATCTCGGGTCTACAGACTACCCTGTACCTGTGTCACCGGAGAACTGCCATCTGACGTGGGGTATATCACCATCTGGGAGTTCTCGGCGAGTCCGTCCAGTGTACCCAGTCTCCACTGAGCACCCGTACACCATCTCTGATGTCAAACACCGATGGATATGGGATCATCCGTCGCCCATCATATGGGTCAAGATGCGTATACGCTAGTCTACTCTGGTGTATCGATGCCCTGTCTCGATATACCCTCGACTAGGAACAATTATAGGATGTACTCATCGACTACCGTGGCCCCACTAGTATGATCTCATCATAGTCCCAGTAGTCGAGTACAGATCCTAAGGGCTTTATCAACATGTGAGAGTAAAACAGTAAACCAATACAAGTCAACATGTTAAGATAAAGTGAAACCAAATAGCATACTATCATGACGAGCAAGAAAGTCATCTCTATATGTAACCAAGCATCCATTATAATATACATCATATGTACAACAATGGCCTCTAGGGCATATACATAACTAACAGATCTACGTCGGGGAGACTCAAACTCAAGCTATTCCTTCACTTGGTCATAAACTTTATGAAGAGAACGCCCTATACTACATGGCAAGTAGTAGAGGATGAAGAAATAGGAAGTGGGTTCACTTTAGAATTGGATTTCTCACTCTTTTTATCATGGCACCATTGGAGCTAGCAAGCTTTTGTGGAGCTTGATGATGAAGAAGACGAAGAAAAGATTAATAGAATAAAATGAAACTTATCCTTTTAATTATGGCACCATGGTTGAGTTAAGCTCTCATGCTTAACTCATGTAGAGAATTAACCAAAGCATTAGGTTAAGGGTTGGGTTAACTAATATCCTAAGGAAATGACAAAAGATTTGACTTTGTCAAAGTTTCTTCAAGCTTCATGAAGCTTGATAATTTTGACCAAAGACTCGCTCTTTTGTTATTTGTTAGGAAAATAGTAAACCCTAATTTAACCTTGATTTGGTATAAGTCTCATACACACAACATGTAAGTCCATGCTACCTCTCCCGGTACTTACGGGCTTGCGGAATTTGGTGAAAAACGATTTTCCAGATGCGGCAACATGGACTCAAACCGGATCTTTGTTAAACTATCTACCTAACAACCTGACTAGGAGTTGTTAAATACTCGGTTAGGGGGTTATACCTTTCTTTCTTGAACTCCTTCGTCTTCAAAACTCGATGGTGTACGGATCGGCTTCACCCCGTCGTCTTCTTGCGCCGAAGATCGATCCACCCGAAAGCTTCTACATTTGGCTTCTTCTTCGAACTTTGAAGAAACTAGTTCACTCGGTTTGCTAAACCTTGTGAACTAGAGTGAGTAGAGGAATGTTTTGGTGTCTTTTTATCTCTAAGGCAATGAGTCTCAACACATGAGAATGGTTTGCCTTGAGGTAGAGAGAGCAAGAGGAAGAGGGAGAGCTTGAGAATGAGAGAGCTCAAGAGAGAAAAAGCAAAAAATAGAATGAACCATACTCTTCTCATTCTCACCTCTCATAATCCAAAAGCCATCATAACAAAAATAGTAATCAAGTATTGTGTAAATGGTTTAAGTCAAAATGGCTATATCATTTCATGCACTCATTTTGCATAAATGAACAAGCAAGCAAAAGTCTTTGCCATGGAATGATAGCCATTGTCATGATGATGGTCAACTAGTCCAACCTAGTCAACCGGTCAACAAAGTCAACAAGTCAACAAAGTCAACCCCTCAACAACCATGTCACTATAATACTTAATTAATATTAATGTTAATCATATATCTTATTCTCATTAGGGTTAAGCAAAAGTCAATGGTCAACAGTCAACTGTCAACAGTCAATAGTCAACAACCCCAATGAGAATACTCTGCCTGTCTCTCTGTCAACTGTGCATACACACCCGCATCCGCGTTCCGAGGAACACGAATACAAACGAGATAAAACCAACCCCAAAATGTACACTAGGATCTGGCTTAAACCAAAGCCCGCTAGTGTTAACTGTCCGGACACTGTACGTGCACAAGTGCACGGATGTGACCGAACCCTGTCGCAAAACCATGCGACCTGTCGCAAAACCATGCGACCTCTACTCTTTTGCCTAAAGGCGAATAGCTTTCTGTGTGGGACTCTAAAGACTCGACACTACGCTGGCAGTGGGTTTAACCACAGAAAGCAAGCGGCACTAGCTGTGCGTAACGGTCCCTAGGTGGATGCCGACAAGAAGACTGACGAGGTGAAACCCATCTGAACTCCTACTGAGCCTGAATGTGACAGTCTCCGTACAGTCCGGTCTGTTCGTCTGATACATCACATGGCGGGCCTAGGGGGCGGTAAACGTCAGTCCCCTAATAGCGATACAAGACGTGTCAGAGTGAAGCCCAGAACACCCTGAGATAACACTGGAAACCTACCAGTATATATCGCTTGCCCTGGCCAGGGACTACTCGTGTAATGGCTCTCCTAGACACAGCGCGATGTCAACCCCCAATACCGGGAGAGACGAATCCTGTCTAACCGTCACTGCCTCCAAGTGCTTCGGGACTGTACCCAACTACTACCTGTTTGCACGACTCCTTTGAGCCGTGGTAGGGTAGTAATCAAAGTACAGTGGGAACACACTCGAGGCGAAGTGACAGTGTCAAGTCAGCGGACTAAGCTGTACTCATGTCACCTAGGAACTGATAACTGACGATAGGTATAATACCAACTAATCAGTTCCCGACGAGTCCTATCCAGTGTACTCGTAACCTAACGAGCACCCGCATACTATCTCAAGTACGACGTACCGACGGCTGTGGGACAGACCGTCTCCCCAGCTGGGATGAGAAGCGCATACGTTAGTCTACTCTGGAGTATTGATGCCCTATCTCGATAGTCCTACGACTAGGGACCTGAATAAGAATGTGCTTATAGATTACCCAGCCCCCACTAGTGTGACTGCCATCACAATGCTGGTAATCAAGCAAAGATCCTAAGGGCTCCACTAATGTGTATAGGTGATATACTAAAATAAACACATGTACACATTAAAGTAGAAACAAACCAAGTAGCATACTACTATATTGAGCAAGATTGTATATACAACTGTGAATATCCCAAGCTTCCATTAAGTAATATACAAACTAGTATGATACAATAATGGCCTCTAGGGCATATACACTGACAATCTCCCACTTGCACTAAGGCCATGTACTGGAGTATCGAAGACCTATCATCTCGATCAGCCGCTCGAACTGAGTCTGGGGCAAGGCCTTGGTGAATGGATCTGCAGTGTTATCTTCTGAAGCAACCCTCCGAACCTCGATCTCCTGGCGATCCACGACCTGATCAGGTGATATCGCCCCAAGATGTGTCTGGATCTCTGATGGGACCTGGGTTCCTTCGCTAAAGTTATAGCCCCGTTGTTGTCGCAATACAGAGGTATTGGATCACCAATGGACGGAACCACCTGAAGTTCTTTCAAGAACTTCCTCATCCAGACAACTTCTTTTGCGGCATCAAATGCAGCGATGTATTCCGCATCCATCGTCGAGTCTGCAACGGTTTCCTGTTTGGAACTCTTCCAACACACCGCCCCTCCATTGAGGGTAAAGACAAAACCCGACATGGACTTGGAATCATCCTTGTCACTCTGGAAGCTGGAGTCAGCAAAGGCCTCGATCTGGAGGTCTTTTCCGCCATACACCAAGAACATCTCCTTAGTCCTTCTCAGGTACTTGAGAATGTTCTTTACTGCTATCCAGTGTTTCTCCCCAGGGTTTGACTGATACCGGCTTACTACACTCAGTGCATAAGCTACATCCGGTCTGGTACACAACATCGCAAACATTATAGAGCCTACCGCAGAAGCGTAGGGTATAATAGACATGCGATCCCTTTCCAAATCAGTCTTGGGAGACATCTCTTTGGAGAGGGTTATCCCGTGACAAGCCGGTAGATTACCGCGCTTTGAATCTTCCATACTGAATCTTTTCAGTATGGTGTCGATGTACCTGGACTGTGAAAGTCCTAATATCCTCTTGGATCTATCACGATGGATCCGGATCCCCAGGATGTATGAGGCATCACCCAGGTCTTTCATGGAGAACCTGTGTGAAAAGAACCCCTTTACAGATTGTAGCATAGGAATGTCATTTCATATTAAGAGAATGTCATCCACGTATAAAACGAGGAATACTACAGTTCTCGCTACAAATCTACTATAGATGCATGGTTCATCTGGATTTTCGATAAAGCCAAATTCCTTGACCGTCTCATCAAAACAGATGTTCCAACTCCGCGATGCCTGCTTTAGTCCATAAATGGACTTAAGCAATTTGCACACCTTTCCGCTGCTCCCACTCTGAATGAAACCCTCTGGCTGGTCCATATATACACACTCCACTAAATTTTCATTTAGAAAAGCGGTCTTTACGTCCATCTGCCAAATCCCATAATCGTGGAAGGCAGCAATGGCAAGAAGGATCCGAATGTATTTCAGCATAGCTACTGGAGAAAAGGTTTCGTCATAGTCGAAACCAGGTCTTTGACGAAAACCCTTTGCAACAAGTCTAGCTTTATAGGTCTCAACCTGTCCATCTACACCAATCTTCCTTTTGAAGATCCACTTGCATCCTACGGGTTTTACCCCGTCTGGAGCAATTTCCAACGTCCATACTTTGTTGGTGTACATGGACTCCATTTCGGTCCGCATTGCATTCAGCCATTTTACCGAGTCAACGCTCTGAACGGCCTGCTGGAAGCTAGTAGGCTCATCATAATCAATGATGCAATCCTCTATATCCCCGTCTATGAGAAAACCGTAGTATCTCTCGGGCGGATGAGACTGCCTACTACTCCTGCGGAGCGGCGTAGGAATGTCATGTTCTTTTGAACCCTCTGGTTCTACTAAGCTTTCAGTAATAGTCTGTGGTTCTGGAATTTCTTCCAGTTCTATTTTGCTCCCACTTGTTTCCTTTTCTAAGAACTGGTGTTCCAGAAAATGGGCATTACGAGAAACAATGATCTTTTGTTCCTCTGCGTAATAGAAGAGATACCCCCTGGAGTTCTTTGGGTATCCCACAAACTTGCACAGTACTGAGCGTGCCTCGAGTTTGTCCGCATGCTGCTTTTTAACAAAAGCCGGACATCCCCAGATCTTCAGATATTGAAGATAGGGTTTCTTCCCACTCCATATCTCATATGGTGTGGTAGGCACAGTCTTAGTCGGAACTCGGTTCAAAAGGTATGCAGCTGATTCTAGCGCATACCCCCAGAATGATCGCGGTAACTCAGTGTTACTCAACATGGACCGTACCATATCCAATAGGGTTCGGTTCCGTCTCTCCGATACACCGTTATGTTGCGGAGTGTATGGAGGAGTAAGCTGAGAGAGAATTCCGTTCTCTTTCAAATAGTCCAGGAACTCGGCACTCAAGTATTCACCACCTCGATCCGATCTTAGAATCTTGATACTCTTGACGGTTTGTTTTTCTACTTCATTCTTATATTCCTGGAACTTTCCGAAGGCTTCGGATTTATGTTTCATTAAGAAGACATAAACGTACCTTGAAAAGTCATCCGTAAAAGTAATGAAGTAAGAATAACCGCTTCGTACATGCGTAGACATTGGACCGCACACGTCGCTGTGTACGAGTCCCAAGAGCTCGCTCGCTCTTACTCCGTGTCCAGTGAACGGAGTCTTTGTCATCTTTCCTTTGAGACAGGATTGACAAGTGGCATACGATTAATATTCGAACGGATTCAAATATCCTTCTGTATTTAACTTCGTCAACCTTCTCTCATTGATGTGACCCAGTCTACAATGCCATAAGAAAGTCTGATTTATTTCCGGAGACTTTCTTTTGTGTGTATTCTGGACATTGAAAATCTGTGGTTAGTTTAATACATATATACCATTGCTTAATGTACATGACCCAATCAGAACTTGATTAAGGTGAATGTTCATAACATTACTTACAAATGCAAATTCATAACCTTCTTTAGATAATAAAGATACAGAAATGATATTACAAGTTGCATTGGGTACAAAATAGCAATTACGCAAAACCAAAACATGTCCATCTGACAAGCCTGTTGGAGATAGTGCCCTCATAGTCAATTATTGGATCGCAGGTACGTGATTGTAATGATTGCGGAGGACCTATACCGGTATGACAGTCTTACTCAAGATGATAGTATGCTATCTGGTTTGCCTTTATCAGTAGTGTACAGGTTCAGGTGACTGATCACTGCTACACTTTGATAGAGCCCTTAGGATCTTGCTTTACCACCAACAGTATGATGGCGATCATATACGTGAGAGTTGGGTGGTTTATACGCATATCCTTAATTGTGGTCCCTAGTCGTGGGAGTTTCGAGACAGGGCATCGATACTCCGGAGTAGACTAGTGTGTACAGTCGAGACCCCGACGAGGGGCGGTGGCCGGTCTCACAAGCCACTGGTGTCAGTTGGATCACCTAAGATGTATACAGGTGCTCATTGGGTTATGAGTACACCGGACAGGACTCGCCGGGAATCTGCTAGTTAGTATTATATCTACCGTCAGATAGCAGTTCCCTGGTGACATGTGTACAGGTTAGTTCATCGACCTGAGGTCGTCATTTGTCTCGTGTGAGTTCCCACTGTGCTTTGATTTCTACCCTACCACGGCTCAAAGGAGTCGTGCAAACAGGTAGTTTTTGGGTACAGTCCCGAGCCATATGGAGGCACATGAGCGGATCGGCAGGGGATTCGTCTCTCCCGGTATTGGGGGCGAGGTCGTGCTGTGTCTAGGAGAGCCATTACACAAAGTCCATGGCCATGGCAGGAGATTTACTGGTAGGTACTCCAGTAGTATCTCAGGGTGTGATTGGGCTTCACTCCGACACGACTTATACTGCTATTGGGGGTCTGACGTTACTAGCCCCCTAGGAAGATATGCGATACTCATAGACGAACGGACCGGACTGTATATACATTGTCACTGTTAGGCTCAGTAGGGTTTTCCGGATGAGTTCGCTCATCGGCATCCCTTGAGGTCAGTCCATGGGCAGCCGTTACGCATTGCTAGTGCCGCTGACGGTTTGTGGTTAAACCCACTGCCAGGGTACTGACGAGTCATTAGAGTCCCCCACAGACAGTTTCCCAAGTTCGGGCGAAACGTTGTAGAGGCCGTATGGTTTTATGGCAGGGTTCGGAAAATGCACGTGCGTTTACGTACGTGTTATTTTTCGGGCAGATGATACTGGTCGGCTTTGGTTTAAGCCGAATCCGAGTATTATATTGAGTAGGTATAATATCTTTGTCTCAGTTGCATTTGTATTCGGTCGTAATACAAATGCGGGTATATTTATACAGTTTCGGGGTTATCCTGAAAGTCGTTTCAGGATCACTTTTGGAAGTTGCCAGTTTCCAGTTTTCTATCGGCCGTCTTTTAACATTCGGTTAAAGACGGTTTTATCTTTTCTTGAGATGAGGTGAGTCAGTGTTCTGGAAGTTTCTAGAAGCCACTAGAATAGGTGACTAGGATTAATTGGTGTTGAGTTTTCATTGGTTGCTTTTAATGATGTCATTAATGCTTGATGACTAGCTTATTAGATTCAATGTTTCTAAAGTGAGTCATGCTTTTCATTTATGACAAAGATAATGATTCATGCTCTTATGCTCAGCTTTCCCTCTCCTACACTCACCCCCCCACCCCTTAAGTGGCCGGCCCCCTCTCCTCCTCATTCACTAATGAGAGAAAATTATGGTTGCTAAAAAGAAAAGAGTATAGTTTTGGATGCATGGAAATTTCATAGTTCATTTCTTGTTCCATTTCATTTCCATCGGCAACTTCATTTACCGATCATCCACGGACTTGGACGAAGTGAGACAAAGTCATCTACTCATTCTCTACATCATTCTTGGTCGTCTCTTTTAGCAAACTTGACGATCGAGTTGCCTCGAGTCAGAGGCGGGAGCCCGTTTAAAGAATCGTCGACGTGGTGCCACCTCGACGAGGATATCGGAGATCGACGAGATCGAAGCAGCCGCAACGGAGCGTGGGATGATGGTTGAAGAACGAAGGACTCGGATCGTTCGGTATAACCTTTCTACACTCTTTACAGTTTGTTAGTTTAGCAATAATGGCAGATCCGGGTTAAAGTATACGATAGCGCTAGTTTAAAAGTTTTTGTTCCGCATTTGGCGTCTGTAGACTGCCGGGGTGCTAGCGTAGACTTACAGTGGTATCAGAGCCTAACCATTTTGCTATGCTAACTTGTGCTAACGCGTTTAAAACATCGATCGAACCGGAAATCAAAAATCACATTTTTACAATTTGACAGTTTTTGTTGATTTTAAATGGTGTCCTAAAATTTTTCTACACATCTCAGAAAACTGTGCAGGCATTTATTAGAACGACGATAAAATTTGGGCTCGTGACCCCACCAAACCGCCGCGGAAACGCGGTCAAACCCATGGTTTGACCGCGCATCCGCGGCCACGTGGTGAGCTCGTGCTCCCAAATTTTGTCAGTGGGTTCTTCTCTGGAATTTGTGGTTTTTGGTAAATATTGTTTTGGCCCAGATTTTGTTACTGTTCACCAGTAAGTCGTGGGGCCCACTTTTTGATATTTGGTCGATCGAAATTTAAACACGTTAGTTTACAGTGCTTACATTATATCTCCGACCGGGAATGTCATTTGATCGGTAAACCGCGTTTGATTGCTATAGTTCTTTTAGACGGGTTTGCGAACGTGACATTCGCGTTGATGTTCTGTGTTGTGCTGTGATGTTGCGGATTTGTTGTGGTGGATAGCAGTGTGCAATGCTAGTGCAGTTTGAGTTTATTTGTACATTTGATATTGCGGGGCGAGCGTCCAACTTATGGACAGCCGTCACTGCCTGTTGTATAATATTCTTTTGGGGCACGACCAGGTTGCGGTCGATGTACCTATTGTACTATTTTTCATTACTGTACTAGGTTTTACCCCGCGACGGAGTGCACGGATAGCCGGGTTCGGGAGGGCAACGGGTCCGCATCTCATGGCTTTGAGAGGCAGAGGGGTCCCACTCTAGAATTGGCAGACTATTCGCCGCACTCGTAGGGGGTACAGGTTGACCCAAGGAGGGGTGCCCAAGATTACCGGATTCCGTGAAGTGCTGGGTGGTCCATTCACTATGCTGTAGGGGCTGCCTCACTTCAGGTTTTGGCGGGTAACTTGCCGCACCCGTAGGGGTCTAGGTTTCATTGCACAGGCTATCCACACGACAGGGGAACGTCGAGTTTCAGCAGCGGCTCTGTGAAACTCGGGGATCCCAGATTATCTGTATTGTTCTGTGATGCTTATTACTTTTCTGTAATGTTGCATATTATCACGCCTGGAGCGATTATTGTATATTGGTTTATATACTATTAGATGTTGTATATGTTTTACACCCGCGCTAGTCCAGTCCCCGCTCTGTCGTTAGTTAAGTAACCTAACGGGTGATGACGGGACCCAGTGACGAATGCGGATGGCATATACGTACATTTTATTTTCGTTCTTTCCTGGTGTGATTAATTGATGGGACTGCGTTGATTCTGATAAATGCAAAGTAAAGCAAACCTATTTGCAGTTGTTGGAACAAATTTAAAAAATGTTGTTACAAAGACGTTTCCTTTTGTTATGCATAGCGGTATTCAGTGGAATATCCTGCACCTCATTCGACGGGGCAAGGGTTGATATCCCTTCACCGGGACTGACCCCTTAGGAAGAAGTTTGCGTCAGGGTAATAACTTCACTATAGTCGATTACATGTTGCTTTGCATAGCGGTATTCAGTGGAATATCCTGCACCTCATTCCACGAGGAAAGAGCCGAGATCCCTTTACCTGGAGTGACCTCTTTAGCAAAAGGTTTTCGCCACTATATTTTAAAAAGCTACCAGGTTCCTTCAGCGATATCAAGTTCACCACGTTAAAGGTTTTTTCGCCAAAAACCAGCCGTAGCCCTCCGTCACTTCTTTTGGGTATTTAGTAGTATTCAAGCTATGCATTTTAGCCAAACTTAAGGCATAGTGTTTGGTAGCTGCTGGGTATTCAATTGTTGCATAGATAGATGAGTTAGTTTGGGACAGTCGTTCTGCCATTTTGGCCAACGTCAAGGGCATGTGCGGGTGGGTTCAAATTGACAAGATAGTGACGGGTAGAACTTGGCATGTGACTTATGACATTTTGACCAACGCCAAGGTTATAAGAGCATGGGGCAAAAATCATATCGGGAGTTTCTAAAGAAACTGAAACTTGCCAAGTATGGGCATACCATCTGGAGTATGAGTAACGTGGATGCATTCCATCACGTTATCACGCGATGAGAGTTGGATCCCGATTCCCACTGATGAGTTGGTTTACTCTTCGGGTGATCCCGATTGATTCTTCTTTAGGTTTGGAGAAGAATTTGACAGGACAGTGGAAGGTTTCCGGATTAGATAAAGTGATGACCATTCTGATCTAGGTTAGAGTGCACGCAGAGTGTTTCTTTTCTCTCTCTCTTTGGCAGCGACCTTTGACCGACCCTACACTATGACTCAGTGACCAGGTTGACCGAACCTTCTTAAAATACTGGCTTTTGGATTGTCTATGTTGCATAAGTCATTGCCACTCCTTCTTTTACCCTTTGCATTTCTCAGAACACCCGTATTACTACGGATATCCACTTCCATTGGATAGATCCATCGTATGGTTATATACGAACTCGAAGGGACTTCTTCGAGGATGGATCCAGGTTTAGGAGAAATAGAATTGGTTTATTCAGTTGTCTTTTTTTATCACCTTCTCTCAGGTTGCGAGAGCTCCTTGGTTTAGGAGAGTACACCTATTACGCTTATTGGATAGTCTTATTCCAAACCATAGGCTGGTGCCGAAAGGTAGGGAATAAAGAAAACCAATTAGCCTAAGTAGGGTGTGCAGAAGGTAATATGTAAAGACAAAATAAAGGGATTAGAAAGAGGGCAAAGTAAATTGCGACTGATATCATTCACGACCAAAACCGCGTACTTCATCGCCGCTCCTATTTCACCTTTAAAAGAATAAGGTATTATTCAGTTGTCTTTTATCGTCACCTTCTCTCGAGATGCGAGTACTCCTTAGTTTAGGAGGGTACACCTATTATGCTTACTAGATAGTCTTCTTCCAAACCATAGGCTGGTGCCGAACGGTAGGAAAGGAAGAAAACCAGTTAGCCTAACGATGGTGTACAGAAGGTAACGACTAAAGACAAATAAAGGGATTTGGAGAGATGGCAATAAAATATACGGTTGAAGTCATGAATTGGATTATAGAAGAGGCATTGCTATGAATACAAGGATACCCCTACGAAACATTTTCATGTTTCAGTGCATTGTTAAAGAAAAACTGTTTTCCCGATTAGACACTTACTCCAAGGGTATGTATTTACCAGGTTTCATTCTCATATCTGTATGGTTTTACAGATGATGAGTGGGAGTAAGATATTGGGAATTAGGTGATCATCCTCATTATATCGGAATTCGTTGTAATTGGTGATATTTGAGGAAATCGCCAGGGTACAGTTTTCAACCTACGACGCACAGGTTTTGAGTCGTTTAACTCAGCGGACTTATACAGAGTATTATATGTTGTCCAAGTGTCCATCAGGACAAAGGGATAGGTCCTCGTACTATGTTCTGTTTACTTATAACTTCTCTATTATTTAGACAAGTGTTTCGTAGAAATACAACGTCTAAGTTTTGAGAAGTTGTGGGTATAAGAATAAAGTAGAGAACCAGGTATCACAAGTATCGGGATTCTTCAAAGAGATCGAAGATGTAGATTCTTGTGATTGGTATTCAGATGATAGTGATGGTTTTGAGAAACGAGTTTTCTCTTTCAGGTTACTCATAATTGGATGGATTCCTAAGTTGAGTAATGCTGATTAGCCTCTTTCCATTAAGTTGATATGCACTGGAGACAGCTGCATGGTTTGAATATGGTTCCAATTAAATTAGTGCCAAAGTTTCTATATTGGATATAGAATAGTTCGTACCTTAAAAGATATTGAGGTACGGGGAGTTGTCCAGCTTATGCTTAAAACCAGACTCTGGATAACTCAGGGCACGTTTCTGTAATGGCTGTTTGTGGGTTGACCCTGGCTATGACGAGGGTTGATATTCTACCATTTGGAAGATCAATAGTGATATTGTTCTTGACTCGCCACAGTTTTAGTAAAATGGATCTTTTTCAGAAAACAGTAGTGGGAGTATGGTAGAACTGGAAGTGATTCCAGAACCGCGAACGATTACGGAAAATTTAATAGGACCTATACATTCAATCAGGTTTGACATTCCAATAGCCACTCCGCAGGTATGGTAGGTAACCTCAGACGCCCGAGAGGTACTTCGGTAGCCTCAGAGACGGTGACAGGGAGGTTCTTATCTACCAAGACTTGACACTACTGTGGTTCCAGGATATGAGACCCGGTAGGAGGGTTGTCGTAGTCAGTGGGAGCAGCGGAAGCATAGTGGGCAAGATGCTTATATCTATTTATAGACTTGAGCAGTTATAGCGGAGATAGATCATCTAATTTTGATGTGACAGTCATGGGTTTGACTTCAATCAGAATAGGGGATGGATCTGTTAAGAAGGTAGTAGGGTGTGATGTCATGGTATCTGGATGACATACACAGAGTGGGAAGTAAAATTCCTATACTACGATCGGTTGTACTGTGGTCGTCACACAGTTGTTTCTCCAGACAGGATATGGATATAATATTTGACATTCTGGTTTCTGGATCTATGGCTTTAGATCTGGATTTGGGTAGTTTCCCAATATGGGTACTTTGACAGATATTCTAATGGTTTTTAGAATAGTTAACTCCTAGCATGGTGGTGTACCTGCAGGTGATGGAGTCACCCTCTCTAAAGGTGTCGTACAGACTAAAGAGGAGAGGGATGAGCATGATTGGCAGATCACTTGCTTAGGCAATTGAATCAATCATGAGATGTCAAGTACCACACCAAATGTCGGTTTTGCACTAGATGCAATAAGTTTGTATTAATCCAATCCTGGAGAAATATAAGGAAGCAGTTTTAGAACATAAGTACATGTTCAACGGATTTGATGACGGCAGCCTCCTTCGGGAGACGATTATCATTCCAGGCTTCAAAGGTGACATGGTTGACAGAGTGATTATCAGAGTTATAGTTTTCCCTCTGATGAAGAGGGACAGTATTATGGACAGGTGGTCCAAGAGAATACTGTGGGAGGCATGGTGCCGGATACTGATTAGGTTCAGTGATTGATACAGTCTAAGAAGTTTGGATTTGGAGTTCATTTATGAACTAGGTCCCATCAGATATCCAGACATATTCTAAGACAGGTATTACTCAATTCGGGAGATGTCTTTCTCCGCGAACTTGAGATTAAGAGAGATATAGAAAGAAACTTCTAGGCGGATCCACTCACTAAGGCTATTTCTCGAACACAATAGTTTTACAAACTTTGTGAAACTGATTAGTAGAGGAGTTGGATGTTCGGTTTCACACGGGCTGTGAGTAGTCGACATCGCAATAATTAGCCTTGAGTGCAAGTGGGAGATTGTTAGAGATAGTGCCCTCATAGTCAATTATTGGATCGCAGGTACGTGATTGCAATGATTGCGGAGGACCTATACCGGTATGACAGTCTTACTCAAGATGATAGTATGCTATCTGGTTTACCTTTATCAGTAGTGTACAGGTTCAGGTGACTGATCACTGCTACACTTTGATAGAGCCCTTAGGATCTTGCTTTACCACCAACAGTATGATGGCGATCATATACGTGAGAGTTGGGTGGTTTATACGCATATCCTTAATTGTGGTCCCTAGTCGTGGGAGTTTCGAGACAGGGCATCGATACTCCGGAGTAGACTAGTGTGTACAGTCGAGACCCCGACGAGGGACGGTGGCCGGTCTCACAAGCCACTGGTGTCAGTTGGATCACCTAAGATGTATACAGGTGCTCATTGGGTTATGAGTACACCGGACAGGACTCGCCGAGAATCTGCTAGTTAGTATTATATCTACCGTCAGATAGCAGTTCCCTGGTAACATGTGTACAGGTTAGTTCATCGACCTGAGGTCGTCATTTGTCTCGTGTGAGTTCCCACTGTGCTTTGATTTCTACCCTACCACGGCTCAAAAGAGTCGTGCAAACAGGTAGTTTTTGGGTACAGTCCCGAGCCATATGGAGGCACGTGAGCGGATCGGCAGGGGATTCGTCTCTCCCGGTATTGGGGGCGAGGTCGTGCTGTGTCTAGGAGAGCCATTACACAAAGTCCATGGCCATGGCAGGATATTTACTGGTAGGTACTCCAGTAGTATCTCAGGGTGTGATTGGGCTTCACTCCGACACGACTTATACTGTTATTCTGGGTCTGACGTTACTAGCCCCCTAGGCAGATATGCGATACTCATAGACGAACGGACCGGACTGTATATACATTGTCACTGTTAGGCTCAGTAGGGTTTTCCGGATCAGTTCGCTCATCGGCATCCCTTGAGGTCAGTCCATGGGCAGCCGTTACGCATTGCTAGTGCCGCTGACGGTTTGTGGTTAAACCCACTGCCAGGGTACTGACGAGTCATTAGAGTCCCCCACAGACAGTTTCCCAAGTTCGGGCGAAACGTTGTAGAGGCCGTATGGTTTTATGGCCGGGTTCGGAAAATGCACGTGCGTTTACGCACGTGTTATTTTTCGGGCAAATGATACTGGTCGGCTTTGGTTTAAGCCGGATCCGAGTATTATATTGAGTAGGTATAATATCTTTGTCTCAGTTGCATTTGTATTCGGTCGTAATACAAATGCGGGTATATTTATACAGTTTCGGGGTTATCCTGAAAGTCGTTTCAGGATCACTTTTGGAAGTTGCCAGTTTCCAGTTTTCTATCGGCCGTCTTTTAACATTCGGTTAAAGACGGTTTTATCTTTTCTTGAGATGAGGTGAGTCAGTGTTCTGGAAGTTTCTAGAAGCCACTTGAATAGGAGACTAGGATTAATTGGTGTTGAGTTTTCATTGGTTGCTTTTAATGATGTCATTAATGCTTGATGACTAGCTTATTAGATTCAATGTTTCTAAAGTGAGTCATGCTTTTCATTTATGACAAAGATAATGATTCATGCTCTTATGGTCACCTTTCCCTCTCCTACACTCACCCCCCCACCCCTTAAGTGGCCGGCCCCCTCTCCTCCTCATTCACTAATGAGAGAGAATTATGGTTGCTAAAAAGAAAAGAGTATAGTTTTGGATGCATGGAAATTTCATAGTTCATTTCTTGTTCCATTTCATTTCCATCGGCAACTTCATTTACCGATCGTCCACGGACTTGGACGAAGTGAGACAAAGTCATCTACTCATTCTCTACATCATTCTTGGTCGTCTCTTTTAGCAAACTTGACGATCGAGTTGTCTCGAGTCAGAGGCGGGAGCCCGTTTAAAGAATCGTCGACGTGGTGCCACCTCGACGAGGATATCGGAGATCGACGAGATCGGAGCAGCCGCAACGGAGCGTGGGATGATGGTTGAAGAACGAAGGACTCGGATCGTTCGGTATAACCTTTCTACACTCTTTACAGTTTGTTAGTTTAGCAATAATGGCAGATCCGGGTTAAAGTATACGATAGCGCCAGTTTAAAAGTTTTTGTTCCGCATTTGGCGTGTGTAGACTGCCGGGGCGCTAGCGTAGACTTACAAAGCCCAGGTGATAGTCCCCCACGGACTCAGCATCCATGGCAGCTCCGTTTGCAACTCTGAGGGTCATATCACCTGCCTTCAAAACCCTACGCTTTCTCAGTTCCTGCAAAGAATTACAGATATGAGATCCTGATCCGGTATCCAATACCCAGGAAGTAGAGTTAAGCTGAAGCCGCAACCTTCTTCAGATCCTGTGTTCTGGCCTTCCAAGCCCTGCAATCTTTCTTCCAGTGTCCACTCTTATGACAATAGAAGCATTCTTCTTTATCCACAAGCTTCCCCACTTTCTTTGTTGCTTTTGCCTTTCCCTTCGTATCCACTTTACTAACACCGCCCCTTGGTTTGGCGGGGGCTTTCTTCTTCTTTCCCTTGGCTTTTGCCTTGGACCTAGAAGAGGAAGATCCTCCTACAAACAAAGTGGATGTTTCCCTACCTTTCTGTAGGTTGCCCTCTGCGCTCCTCAGCATGTTGAGGAGTTCTGAAAGTTCAACTTCCTTTTCTTGTAAGTTGAAGTTCAGGATAAACTGGGCGTAAGTAGAAGGAAGGGACTGGAGAATCAAGTCCGTATAGAGCTCATTCTCCAACGTGGTCCCAAGGTCCGCGAGCTCCTCTATGTAGCCAATCATCTTAAGCACGTGTTCCGCTACCGATGATCCGACGGCCAACCTTGCAGAAAATAACTTCTTCGACACTTCGTATCTTGCGATACGAGACTGCTCTCCATACAGTTCTTTTGTATGGAGAAATATGGATTCGAGGTCCATATTCTCGTGCCTCCTCTGATGTTCGTTGTCCATAGAGGCAAGCACGAGGCACCTGGCCTTCGCGCAATCGATCTCCCAAGTCTTACGGATTTCCTTATCCGCGACGCTGGAGGTGGGACCTGGGACAGGGGGAGCTTTGGTGGTAAGAAGATACCCCAACTTGTCGTAAGTGATTGCCATTTTGACATTCCTGAGCTAATCTTTGTAGTTTGGCCCTGTCAGTATGTTTTTATCTAGAAGTAACTTAAGTCCAGTCATGTCGATTGGTCGCTGCAATTAGGAGAGAGAGAAGAAACACTCAGCATGATGCTCTTGCAAGTTTAGAGTGGTTTTTAGTTTGTCTAAACAGGATGGCCCCCACTGTCTCTCGAATCCCTCCTCAAACCAAAAAGGAAGAATTAGTCAGGATCAATCTCACCGTACAATTCTTGCTTGACCGTTCAGCCAGGCCTGTGTCGGTACTTCGAGGAAGGTTTTCCAACGCTTTCGTGAAGTTCCTTAATTTAAGAACCTCTTTTCCCTGGGGGCGTAGCCCCGCTAACACCTTTCTAGACACCTACTTGGTTTATAGCATTGATCGTTAAGTGAAAAATTTCCCGAGGAGTACCATATACTCACAGTAGGATCGGGATCCAAATATCATTGCATGACGAAACTGAAGGAATCCTACCAGAATCATCACACTCCAAATGGTATGCAACTCTAGCAAGTTTCAGTACTTATGAAACTCCCGATGTGGATTTTTGCCCCATGCTCTTATGACCTTGGCGTGAGGTCAAAATGTCATAAGTCACATGTCAAGTTCTTCCCATCATTATCCAGGTTAATTTGAACCCACCCGTACCTACCCTTGACGTAGGCCAAAATGGCAGTACGACTGTCTCAAACCAACGCATTCTATCTATGCAACAGATAAATATCCGGCAGCTACCAATCACTATGCCTTGGCGTGAGGTCAAAATACATAGCTTGAATACTACCGAATATTTAACTGAAATGATGGGGGGCTACGGATGGTTTTGGTGAAACCGTGAACGTAGTGAACTTGATATAATCGACGGAACGAGATAGCTTTTAAAAGGAGTGGCTCAAGCTCCGCATTTAAAAGGTTGTTTTGAAAAGAACCGAGTGGTTTTTCGAAAGTGTTCCAACGACTTTTACTTGGTTTATTTTCTTGCATTAGTTCTTTTAATGCGTGTTATTCTTGCATTAGTTCTTTTAATGCGTCCCATCATTTAATCCTACCATTGCAGAAAACAACCAAAATATGACGTACGCTAATGCCATTCGCATTCGCCACGGGGCCCCGTCATTACCCGTTAGGTTACTTAACTAACGACAGAGCGGGGGCTGGGCTAGCGCGTCTGTAAAACATAAGCAACGCCTAAATAATATCATATATAGATATATATTGCAATGATAGCCATTTCAGATCACAGATGAACACATTGGATATACTAGGAACCCGCAATTCGTACGAGCCTGTAACGAAAAGCAGATTACACGGTCGCGGTGATAGCCAATACCCCACCCAAGACCCCTACAGGTGCGGCAAACTACCCGCCAAGTACCCGTAGCGAAGCAACCTCCCTCAACACCGTGATAGGCTACTCGGCAATTCGGGATACCCGGTAGTTTGTGCACCCCCTCCATGGGTCTATCCTAGGAGCAAAAACAGTAAAAAGAAATTATACAATGACGGCTACAACCCCGACCCGGTTGTGCGGCCATACAAATAATTATTACATCAATTTACAAATTTACATGAATTGAAAGAAAAGAAAACTCTCGTCTCACAACCCCCGGCTAACCCGCGACAATCCAATGAATTCATATACACAAACCAATAACATTACAGATCACAGTTTTGTATAACTCCCACTAATCGACATATAGCGATTAGCAGACGTTCAATACAAATATCACATCACAGAAATAAATCCGTCAGCTTAAGTCATAAGAAACTCGATCAAAATACGGTTTTTAAAGCCCCAAAAACAAAATTTTCTTTTTGGAAAATCTGGGCTGAAAAAACACATACAAAAATTCCCAAAATACCCCACTGAGTATACTGTAGTAAAGAAGATCCAGAGAAGAGCTTAATCGGCCGCTGAACCGCGGCAATAGCAAGCTATTGCCGCATTTCCGCGGCGGTTTGATGGGTTCACAGGACCGTCTTTCTACAGTAGACTCTAAAAACCCTGAGTCGATTTTTAAAGCATGATTTATTACTTTTACAGCACTTTGAAAATCAACAGCAAGTTTGATATCCGGGTGTATTTCGCAACTTTTTCTCCGATCGAATTTCTAGTTACTATGCTAACATGTTAGGTAGTGTTTAACTAGGCTTTGATACCACTGTAAGTCCATGCTACCTCTCCCGGTACTTACGGGTTTGCGGAATTTGGTGAAAAACGATTTTCTAGAGGCGGCAACATGGACTCAAACCGGATCTTTGTTAAACTATCTACCTAACAACCTAACTAGGAGTTGTTAACTACTCGGTTAGGGGGTTATACCTTTCTTTCTTGAACTCCTTCGTCTTCAAAACTCGATGGTGTACGGATCGGCTTCACCCCGTCGTCTTCTTGCGCCGAAGATCGATCCAGCCGAAAGCTTCTACCTTTGGCTTCTTCTTCGAACTTTGAAGAAATTAGTTCACTCGGTTTGCTAAACCTTGTGAACTAGAGTGAGTAGAGGAATGTTTTGGTGTCTTTTTATCTCTAAGGAAATGAGTCTCAACACATGAGAATGGTTTGCCTTGAGGTAGAGAGAGCAAGAGGAAGAGGGAGAGCTTGAGAATGAGAAAGCTCAAAAGAGAGAAAGCAAAAAATAGAATGAACCATACTCTTCTCATTCTCACCTCTCATAATCCAAAAGCCATCATAACAAAAATAGTAATCAAGTATTGTGTAAATGGTTTAAGTCAAAATGGGTATATCATTTCATGCACTCATTTTGCATAAATGAACAAGCAAGCAAAAGTCTTTGCCACGGAATGATAGCCATTGTCATGATGATGGTCAACTAGTCCAACCTAGTCAACCGGACAACAAAGTCAACAAGTCAACAAAGTCAACCCCTCAACAACCATGTCACTATAATACTTAATTAATATTAATGTTAATCATATATCTTATTCTCATTAGGGTTAAGCAAAAGTCAATGGTCAACAGTCAACTGTCAACAGTCAATAGTCAACAACACCAATGAGAATACTCTGCCTCTGTCTCTCTGTCAACTGTGCATACACACCCGCATCCGCGTTCCGAGGAACACGAATACAAACGAGATAAAACCAACCCCAAAACGTACACTAGGATCTGGCTTAAACCAAAGCCCGCTAGTGTTAACTGTCCGGACACTGTACGTGCACAAGTGCACGGATGTGACCGAACCCTGTCGCAAAACCATGCGACCTCTACTCTTTTGCCTAAAGGCGAATAGCTTTCTGTGTGGGACTCTAAAGACTCGACACTACGCTGACAGTGGGTTTAACCACAGAAAGCAAGCGGCACTAGCTGTGCGTAACGGTCCCCAGGTGGATGCCGACAAGAAGACTGACGAGGTGAAACCCATATGAACTCCTACTGAGCCTGACTGTGACAGTCTCCGTACAGTCCGGTCTGTTCGTCTGATACATCGCATGGCGGGCCTAGAGGGCGGTAAACGTCAGTCCCCTAATAGCGGTACAAGACGTGTCGGAGTGAAGCACAGAACACCCTGAGATAACACTGGAAACCTACCAGTATATCTCGCTTGCCCTGGCCAGGGACTACTCGTGTAATGGCTCTCCTAGACACAGCGCGATGTCAACCCCCAATACCGGGAGAGACGAATCCTGTATAACCGTCACTGCCTCCAAGTGTTTCGGGACTGTACCCAACTACTACCTGTTTTCACGACTCCTTTGAGCCGTGGTAGGGTAGTAATCAAAGTACAGTGAGAACACACTCGAGGCGAAGTGACAGTGTTAAGTCAGCGGACTAAGCTGTACACATGTCACCTGGGAACTGATAACTGACGATAGGTATAATACCAACCAATCAGTTCCCGACGAGTCCTGTCCAGTGTACTCATAACATAACGAGCACCCGCATACTATCTCAAGTACGACGTACCGACGGCTGTGGGACAGACCGTCTCCCCAGCTGGGATGAGAAGCGCATACGTTAGTCTACTCTGGTGTATCGATGCCCTGTCTCGATAGTCCTGCGACTAGGGACCTGGATAAGGATGTGCTTATAGATTACCCAGCCCCCACAAGTGTGACTGCCATCACAACCCTGGTAATCAAGCAAAGATCCTAAGGGCTCCACTAATGTGTATAGGTGATATACTAAAATAAACACATGTACATATTGAAGTAGAAACAAACCAAGTAGCATACTACTATATTGAGCAAGATTGTATATACAACTGCGAATATCCCAAGCTTCCATTAAGTAATATACAAACTAGTATGATACAGTAATGGCCTCTAGGGCATATACACTAACACAACTTGTTTGTATCATCAAGCATGATACAAACATGTACACTTGCATATATCACATATAAACAATGTGCACAATAAAGTGAGAAAATCAATCTTAAGTGAACCAATACTAGTTATTATAAAGTAATATATCAAATATATATAATTATACATTAAATCATTAAATCAACACTTGATTTAACGATCCGGTCATATTGCATATAACGGACTAATATCAATAGTAACAACTTATCGAATCAACACTTGATCCGATAACCCGGCTATATCGCATACAACTGATCAATGCCACAAATCGCGAGAATAGAATACTGTATCACATACTGGTATTATTCTCGGTCACGCACATATCTCATATGTGCTCCTATTTCGTTTCGCTTGAGCCAGGAAACCCCTGTGTAGGACTCAAAAGACTCATCAATGCGCCGGCAGTAGGTGATGATCATATCAAATACCCACAAGCCGCAAGCGGTCTGCTAAACGTAACGACCACCCGGGTATTGAGCGATCAGAAGATCAACAAGCAAGCCTGCTCACACTCCTATGAATCCAATTAGTAACACTACTATACAGTTCGGTCTCTTCGTCTGATATGTCGCATATCTCGTCTAGGGGTGGTAAACGTCAGACCCCAATAACTCGATAAGTCATGTCGATATGAGGCTCATAACGGGTCGAGAAACTACTGGTAACACGTACCAGTAAATCCCTGAAGCAGCCTTGGCCAAGGACTTCCTGTTATAGCCAATCGAGCACAGCGCAACATCAACTCCCTATACCTGGAGAGACGAAACCCCTCCTATCGCTCATTGCCTCCATATGATTCGGGACTGTAGCCAAAAGCCACCTTTTTGCACGCCCTCTTGGACGTGGTATGATGGAAATCAAAGCACAGTAGGAATCACACAAGACTCTATGACGATCTCGGGTCTACAGACTAACCTGTACCAGTGTCACCAGAGAACTGTCATATGACGTGAGGTATAATATCATCTCGGAGTTCTCGGCGAGTCCGTCCAGTGTACCCAGTCTTCACTGAGCACCCGTATATCATCTCTGATGTCAAACACCAATGGATATAGGATCATCCATCGCCCATCTATATGGGTCGAGAAGGTACACGCTAGTCTACTCTGGTATATCGATGCCCTGTCTCGATACACCTACGACTAGGGACCTTGAAGGATGTACTTATGGACTACCATGTCCCCACTAGTATGATCCGCATCTTAGTCCAGGTAGTCAAGTACACATCCTAAGGGCTTTACCAATATGTAACAGAGAGACAATCAGTGTACACGTTAAGGTAAAGAGTTACCAGATAGCATACTATCATATCGAGCAAGAAAGTCATCCCTATATATGTCCAAGCATCCACTACAATATACATCCTATGTATAGTAATGGCCTCTAGGGCATACATATAACTAACAATCTCCCACTTGCACTAGGGCCCTCTGGTAGCAGTGGTTGTAGTATCTCATACTCAATCATCCCATGAAAGTCTCTCTCTGGGAAAAAGGCCTTTGTGAGTGGATCCGCCGTGTTGTCCTCTGAGTCTACTCTCCTAACCTCGATCCCCTGGAGATCAATCATCTCCACGATCAGGCGATACTGCCTAAGAATATGTCTGGATCACTGATGGGATGGGCGTTCCTTGGCATAAGCCACAACTCCATTTTCACACAACGGGAGGAACAAAGTTCATCTCATGAACTATTATACACCCGGACTGCCTCTTTGGTAGCATCTTTGGTAGCGATGTATCCAGCCTTTATCGTCTAGTATACCATGGTATCTAGCTTGGAACTCTTCCAACATACTGTCCCTCCACTGAGGGTAAAGACAATGCCTGCGACTGACATTCAGTAGTCTTTATCACCCTGGAACCTTTCCAGTGATTCTCCCCAGGATCGATTGATACCATCTCACTACAACTAGTGAGTATCCTAACATCCAATTAGATCTATCTCATAGATCCAAAACCCAGGATTTAGGAGGTATCACTTTGATCCTATATAGAGAATCCGTGTGATAAGCGGAGATTGACCGAGCGTAGCATAGGAAACTCCTTCCCTATCATGAGTATGTCATCCACGTACTCTACGAGGATCACCACCATACTCCATACTATCTTTTTGTATATACAAGGTTCATCTACCATTTTGATGAAGTCAAACTTTTTGACTATCACATCAAAACAGATGTTCCAACTCCACGATGCCTGCTTTATCATATAAAACATCTTGCACACGTTTCCGCTGCTCCCACTGTCTACGAAGCCCTCTGACTGTGTACTTATAGACTCTCTCTTCTAAATCTTTATTTAGAAAAGCAGTCATGACACCCAACCGCCAGATATCGTAGTCATGGTATGTAGCCGTGGCAAGTAGGATCTGGATGGACTTAAGCATAGGTACTTAGAAAAGGTTTCATCACAATCCACACCTGGTCAATGATGCAAACCTTTAACAAGTCTAGCTTTGAAAGTCTCAACTTTTCCATATACACCAAGTAATCTTCTCAAGATATACTTGCTCCTGATGGGGATTTAACCCTTCAGATAAAGCAACCAAAGTCCATACTTTGTTGGTGTAAAAGGATTCCATCTCAGATCGATAAACATCCAGCCATTCTTACAGAGTCCCACTCCTGATGGTCAGCTCGAAACTAGTTAGGTCATCATCCCATGATGCAATCCTCGCTCCTACTGTCATAGAGAAATCGGAGTATCTCTCAGGTGGGTGAGGAAACCTACTAGATCGGCGGAGAGGCTGAGGTTCGTTGATTGCTATTGAATCCTTTGGTTCTACCAAATCATCAGCTGCAGTTTGTATAGCTGGAACTGTTTCTAGTTCTACCAATAATTTCTTCACAAGAAATTCCCTTTCACAAAGGTGGCATGCTGAGAAACAAAACATTTTTGTTCCTCGATAAGGTAGAAGATATTCCCTTGCGTATGCTTGGGATATCCAACAAACTTCCACAGATCTGACTTTGCCTCGAGCTTGTCCGGATTTTGCTTTTCAGACATAGGACGGATAACCCCAAATCTTAACAAACTTAAGATATGGGCTATTCCCTTTCCATATCACATATGAAGTGGTAGGCAACTGATTTGATCGGAACCCTATTCAATAGTATGCAACTTCATAAGTGCATAACTCCCTAAAAGGAAATAGGAAACTCAGTAGTGCTCATCATAGAGCACACCATATCTAATAGGGTGTGATTGCTCCGCCCCGATACACCGAGGTGGTGTGGTGTATCCGGAGGAGTAATGTTGAGAGAGAATCTCATTCTCCTTCAGAATAATCCAGGAATTCCGTGCTCAAGTATTCTCCTCCTTGATCTCATCAAAGGACATAATACTTATACCCGTTGTTGGTTCTCTACTTCTTAATTATATTCTGTGATTATCTCAAAAGCTTCAGACTTGTGTTTCAACAGGAACATATGTCTGAATCTCGAGAGATCATCAGAGAATTTAATGAAGTACAAAGAACCGGTCTTGGCATTTGTAGACAGGGGACCTTCATACATCATCATGTATCATTCCAAGAGTTCATTAACTCTATCTCTGTTTCCATTAAATAGAGCTATGGTCATCTTATCTTTATGACATAACTGGCAAGTTTCACAAGATGTAAATTCAAACAGATTTAAAAATGCATCTTAATGTAACTTAGCTAGTCGAGTCGCATTGATATAACCTAATCTATAATGCCTCAAGAAGGATTCGTTCATTACTGAACTCTTCCTCTTGTGTGTGTTCTGCATACTAAGAACTGTAGTTTGATTTAGAACGTTAATGCTTTTAGATAACGTGCCTGAACCGATCAACTCTTGATTTAGGAAATGTTCAAAACATTATCCAACAATACAAAATTATATCCTTCTTTATCTAAATAAAGAGACTGATATGATTTTGTATATCAGGTTCGGTATCTAATAACATTTGTTCAGAATCAGTGTATTCTGGTAATACATGGTGACAATGACCAACAGAGTTGGCTGCAACACTTGCACCGTTTTCTGCCTCATGAAACTTATCACCCGTTCTCAGTTCTCTACCTTTGTTTAGCCCATGTAATATATAACATATGTGAGATCCTGATCCGGTATCAAATAACCAGGACGTAAAGGACACTGAGAAACAATTCTCGGTAATGAATACACCCGAAGATGATGCATCAGCATCCATTTTCTTCGTTTGGATGGCACGGGAATTCTGGTAATCCCCTAAATCCTGCTCTGTCTTATAACATTTATAAGTTGGAGAGGGACCAACGTTCCCCAGCTCAGTATAACAAGCGGGTTCGGTCAATACATCCGTTTTATTATCTTGATTAAGGCGTGACATGGTCGCTACCTGGAGAGAGAGAGAAGAAAACACTCTGCGTGCGCTCTTGCAAGATCAGATTGGTTATTATTTTATCTAATCAGGATGGCTCCCACTGTTTTTATCAAATCTTCCTTCAAACCTTAAAAGGAAAGACTAGCCGGGATTAATTACACGCTAAAAGTTTGCCAATCTTTCAGCCAGGCCAGTGTCGGTACTTTGAGGGAGGTTCCCCGTGCTTTCGCACGGACCTAATTAAAGTAAACCTCGTTTTCCCAGAGGCGTAACCCCGTCGACACCTTTCTAGACACCTACTTGATCGGCTAATTGTAATGTGTAAAACTCTCCCAGGAGTAACAATTACTCGCAGTAGGTATCGGGATCCAACTATCTCATAGAAGATATGCAATCTCATTGCAAATTTCAACACTTGAAATTCCCGATAATATTTTGCCCCTAACCTCCTATGATCTTGACAAAGGCCAACAAACCATAGGATGCTAGTCAAGTTCAACCCGTCATTTCTTAATTGAATTAAACCCACCCGCACGACCCTTGACAAAGGCCAACAAGGTCATACGACTATCCTAACCCAATCTGCATCATATGCATAAGCAGATAAGCACTAGTCAGCTACCGCACACTACGCCTTGACAAAGGCTAACAAACGCAACACGAATACTAAGTAGGACTTATCTGAAATGACGGAGGGCTACGACAGGTTTTTCTGAAAACCTATTGCGTAATGAACTTGATATCGTTGTAGAATTAAATGATTTTTAAAATGGAGTGTTTTTGAGGTTTTTCTAGTTTTGCTAAAGGGGTCACTCCCGGTGAAAGGATCGTCGGCCCTTTCCTCATCGAATAAGGTGCAGGATATATCATATATACCGCTGTGCAAAGCAAGAATTACAGGAGCAATCAAAAGACAAATCGAGGGTTGTAGCATCTGCCAGCCATTGCTAAAGGGGTCACTCCCGGTGAAGGGATCTCGGCCCTTTCCTTATCGAATAAGGTGCAGGATGTTCTACAAGGAACACCACGATGCAAAGCAAGAACTGTAGCTACCTGTTTTTGAAAATTCGATTCCCCAACATCTTTTGGGTTTCTTTTATTTCATTAATCATATTAATGAAGTCCTATCATTTAAATCACCTAAACATCATAGATAAATACGACATACACTTATGCCATCCGCATTCGCCTCGATGTCCCCTCGTGCACCGTTAGGTTAGGTAACTAACGACAAAGCGGGGCAGGGGTAGCGCGGGTGTAAAACATAAGTAACGTCTATATAATATATCATATATACTATATACAATATCTATCACAACATATCAAATGATCACATCACAGATATCGCAGCAGAAGAAACATATGAAACATTGAATATACTAGGACGTCCGTGTTTTCAATACGAGCCTGTATAAAACACGGATTCCACGGTCACGATGAATAGCCAAACCCACACCCCTAGACCCCTACGAGAGCGGCAAGAAACCCTACCAATTCTAGAGTTAGGAGACCCGGACTCGACTCCTCGAGTTGGTCTCCCACTGGACTCTAGAACCCGGTTACTTGTGCTCTCCTCCTTGGGTCTATCCTAGTGCGGAAAAGTAAATAATATATAAATAGTGACATCAACCTCAACCCGGAAGTGCCCCAATAAAAGAATATTACATACAACAAATTTTACATGAATGAAAATAAAAACTCTCATCTCACATAAAACCCCCGGCTATTCAAAACGCGACGATCCAATATAACATATCCAGCAACACATAACATCACATGTCATCAACGTAAGTAAATGTGCGCATCCCAATTGTCGTTGACATATAGCAACGAAACCGGCGATATCACATATTACACTTACGGTCGCAGAAAAGAAAGTGTAAAACTACAACTGTTGGAATCCGCAACCTCCTTAGACATCGCATGCCTAACAGTTATAAACCCCGCATTTTAGTCTCTATATCGAAAACACTTTTCAATATCAAGTCGGGCAATTCAACAAGATTCCTGACATCCGGTACGAATGCTCGTCGCAAACTTTAGTATACGGCCGCACCCCTGATACCGTCGACGAAGTGCACTAAGGCGGAACACCGCTGCCGTGAGAACCCGAACGGATGCTTTCGGCGACGGGGTTCTCCTACAGTCACTTGGTCGGGGCTATGGTGCGTGGCTATCTATTAAGTTTACCCGGCGAGTATCCGCGTACGCAACGTGATTGCGACGGACTTTTGATCACATCAAAATTCCGTGGCAACCGATCAATTGAGACTAAACTGTTATGTTTATAACATTCAAATTAGTTATCTCATAACTACTTGTGGATTCCAAATATTGTATCATATTCCAGATAAATAGACAATGTTAAACTTTCCGATCGAATGATCAAACACCCAAGTTTTCCCTAATGGTTCTCAACACTTGAGGGGGGTTTAAAAAATCCATCACATGCCACAGTACCAACGGTCCAGCAGTAGAAGGGTCAAGCCAACGCCTCACATGTGGCACGCCGTACTGCTCCAAACCCTAAGATTCAAAGGGCAGTTCAAGACGGTCACATAATCGAGTTAAGGTTTGTTGTCTTCTAGAGGGTCCATTGCGTAACTTGCACGATTTAGACGTTCTCAAACAACGGAAAAATCCAACACTTGGAAATTTTCCGGGTCCGGGAAAAAGTGTGTTATTGATGTCGGATCAAACTTTTTAACAGTTTCTAAATATCCGGAAAACCCAACGAAATTAAATATTCCGATCGAAATAACGACAACAAAATGAACCCCAAAACACTCAACACTTGAGTCAGATAAAAATACCCATAAAATATCAGGGAATTAAAAAGAAACATTACTGTGCAAATTTATGAGGGTGACGTCACATTATGGCCGCGGTTCCGCGGCGCCTTTGGCGCCAAACAGTGTCGTTTTGCACAGTGTTTCTTAGAATTGCCTGCTGATTTTTTTAGGCATTTTTAATTCAGAAAAATCCCAGATTTTAAAAAATGTATAGAGAGGGTTTTATTTTGTCGTGTTCGGGTTAGTTCAGAGTTTTAACTTCGTTAACATATCGCCTAATGATCTAGCTAGGCTCTGATACCACTATAGGGTTACTAGGCACACTCAAGAGGTTCCACAAGGCATCTACCATGCCAAATTCAAATTTTTAAGTGCCTAACAACTCTATGCAAGATCGTTAACTAGAGATTAAGTGAAACGAAAAGCTAGTAAACTACTTTACTAGTAAGTGAAAGGGATTACAACCTTTATAGATCCGGTCCTTCACTTCAATAGCTCCGTGTTGACGTCCCTTCACAGCGATCATCGGGATCCCAGACCCTAGCGTTGGTTTCATCGGAGAAATGAGCGGGCTAGGTCGTTGACTTCGAGGCCGAAGATGATCTACGTCGGGGAGACTCAAACTCAAGCTATTCCTTCACTTGGTCATAAACTTTGTGAAGAGAACACCCTATACTATATGGAAAGTAGTAGAGGATGAAGAAATAGGAAGTGGGTTCACTTTAGAATTGGATTTCTCACTCTTTTTATCATGGCACCATTGGAGCTAGCAGGCCTTTGTGGAGCTTGATGATGATGAAGAAGAAGAAAAGATTAATAGAATAAAATGAAACTTATCCTTTTAATTAAAGCACCATGGTTGAGTTAAGCTCTCATGCTTAACTCATGTAGAGAATTAACCAAAGCATTAGGTTAAGGATTTGGTTAACTAATATTCTAAGGAAATGACAAAAGATTTGACTTTGTCAAAGTTTCTTCAAGCTTCATGAAGCTTGATAACTTTGACCAAAGTCTCACTCTTTTGTTATTTTTTAGGAAAATATTAAACCCTAATTTAACCTTGATTTGGTATAAGTCTCATACACACAACTTGTTTGTATCATCAAGCATGATACAAACATGTAAATAATGTGCACAATCAAGTGAGAAAATCAGTCTTAAGTGAACCAATACTAGTTAATGTAAAGTAATATATCAAATATATATAATTATACATTAAATCATTAAATCAACACTTGATTTAACGATACGGTCATATTGCATATAACCGACTAATATCAATAGTAACAACTTATCGAATCAACACTTGATCCGATAACCCGGCTATATCGCATACAACCGATCAATGTCACAAATTGCGAGAATAGAATACAGTATCACATACTAGTATTATTCTCGGTCCCGCACATATCTCATATGCGCTCCTATTTCGTTTCGTTGAGCCAGGAAACCCCTGTGTAGGACTCTAAAGACTCGTCCATACGCCGGCAGTAGGTGATGATCATATCAAACACCCACAAGCCACAAGCGGTCTGCTAAACATAACGGCCATCCGGGTATTTAGCAATCAGAAGATCAACAAGCAAGCCTGCTCACACTCCTGTGAATCCAATTAGTAACACTACCGTACAGTCCGGTCTCTTCGTCTGATATGTCGCATATCTCGTCTAGGGGTGGTAAACGTCAGACCCTAATAACTCGATAAGTCATGTCGATATGAGGCTCATAACAGGTCGTGAAACTACTGGTAACACTTACCAGTAAATCCCTAAAGCACCCTTGGCCAAGGACTTCCTGTTATAGCCAATCGAGCACAGCGCAACATCAACTCCCTATACCGGGAGAGACGAAACCCCTCCTATCACTCATTGCCTCCATATGATTCGGGACTGTACCCAAAAGCCACCTTTTTGCATGCCCTCTTGGACGTGGTATGATGGAAATCAAAGCACAGTGGGAATCACACAAGACTCTATGACGATCTCGGGTCTACAGACTAACCTGTACCAGTGTCACCAGAGAACTGCCATCTGACGTGAGGTATAATACCATCTCGGAGTTCTCGGTGAGTCCGTCCAGTGTACCCAGTCTTCACTGAGCACCCATATATCTTCTCTGATGTCAAACACCAATGGATATGGGATCATCCATCGCCCATCTATATGGGTCGAGAAGGTACACGCTAGTCTACTCTGGTATATCGATGCCATGTCTCGATACACCCACGACTAGGGACCTTGAAGGATGTACTTATGGACTACCATGTCCCTACTAGTATGATCCGCATCAAAGTCCAGGTAGATAAGTACACATCCTAAGGGCTTTACCAACATGTAACAGAGAGACAATCAGTGTACACGTTAAGGTAAAGAGTAACCAGATAGCATACTATCATATCGAGCAAGAAAGTCATCCCTATATATGTCCAAGCATCCACTACAATATACATCCTATGTATAGTAATGGCCTCTAGGGCATACATATAACTAACAGTATGATGATAGAGCCTATAGGATTATTGCTTGACTACCAGCAATATGATGGCGATCATATACGTGGGAGCTGGGGTCTGTAAGCACATCCTTAAAGTGTCCCTAGTCGTGGGAGTTTCGAGACAGGGCATCGATACTCCAGAGTAGACTAGTTTATACAGTCGAGACCCCGACGAGGGGCGGTGTCCGGTCTCACAAGTCATTGGTGTTAGTTGGTTCACCTAAGATGTATACAGGTGCTCATTGGGTTATGAGTACACCGGACATGACTCGCCGGGAACATGCTAGTTGGTATTATACATATCGTCAGATAGCAGTTCCCAGGTGACGTGTGTACAGGTTAGTTTGTCGACCTGAGATCGTCATTTGTCTCGTGTGAGTTCCCTCTGTGCTTTGATTTCTACCCTACCACGCTCAAAAGAGACGTGCAAACAGGTATTTTTTGGGTACAGTCCCGAGCCACATGGAGGCAGTGAGCCGATCTTCGGGGATTCGTCTCTCCCGGTATTGGGGGTTGATGTCGCACAGTGCACGGGTGGCCATCACTAGAAATCCTCTGCCGAGGTAGTGGAGAATTACTGATTTGGATCAGTAGTTTCTTAGGTGGTGATGGGCTTCATGCCGACACGATTTATCGCGTTATTAGGGGTCTGACTTTATCCACCCCCTAGACTCGATATGCGATACTCTTTAGACGAACGGACCAGTCTGTACGAATATTGTTACTGTTAGGCTCAGTAGGGTTTATGGATGAGTTCGCTCGTCAGCTTCCCTTCCAATCAATACATAGGCAACCGTTACGTACAGCTTGTACCTCTGACGTGCTAGAGGTTATACCCAGTGCCAGTGTGTTGATGAGTCATTAGAGTCCCCCACAGACACTTTCCAAAGTTCGGGCGAAACGTTGTAGAGGCCGTATGGTTTTATGGCAGGGTTCGATAAATGCACGTGCGTTTTTGCACGTGTCATATTTCGGGCAGGTAATACTGGTAGGCTTTGGTTTAAGCCAGATCCGAGTATTATATTGTGTAGATATAATATCATTGTCTCAGTTGTATTTGTATTCGGTCATAATACAAATGCGGGTATGTTTATACTGATACGGGGTTATCCTGAAATTCGTCTCGGGATCACTTTTGGAAGTTGCCAGTTTCCAGTTTTCTATCACCCGTAGTTGACATTCGGTTAAATACGGATTTATCTTTTCATCACTTGGGTGAGTCATGAGGGTGAGTCGTGCTTCTAGATGCTTCTAGATGGTGACTCGGATTAGTGACTCATTGGTGCATTAATGGTTCATTTAATGATATGATGATGTGTTTATATGATTCATTATATGCATTAATGATATGCAAGGTGTTCATTTGACTCATGCTTTTGTTTTAGTGCTAATGGTCACCTCCCCCTCTCCTACACTCACCTCCCTCCTCCATATATGTGGCCGTCCCCCTCCCCTCCTCTACTCACTCTCTCACTTGTTGATTAAAAAAGATTATGATAGTTTGGATTCTTGGAAATTAGATAGCCTCATTTCTCATTTCACCCGATCAAAAAGGCAACTTCATTAACCGTTCGTCCATGGCTTTGGACGAAGCGAGACAAAGTGTTCTACTCATTCTCTACATCATCTTGGTCGTCTCTTTTAGCAAACTTGACGACCAAGTTGCCTCGGTTCAGAGGCGGGAGCCCGTTTAAAAATCCGTCGACGTGGTGCCACCTGGATGACGAGACTGGAGATTCAGGAGATCGGAGCAGCCGCAACAAAGCGTGGGATGATGGTTGAAGACCGAAGGACTCGGATCATTCGGTATAATATTTCTACCCACTTTGTAGTTTGTTAGTTTAGCTTTAATGGTAGATCCGGGTGATAGTACACGATAGAACCAGTTGTAAAAAGTTTTTGTTCCGCATTTGGCGTCTGTTAGCTTTTACAGTGGTATCAGAGCCTCACCATTAAGCTTTACTAATTTGTGCTAACCGTTTAAAATATCGATCGAACGGATTTTCGCTAAACTGCAATTTTCTGTTCAAAGTTTCTGTTGATTTTAAATCAGGTCTAAAAATTATTTTGAGCATCACAGAAAAACAAGCAGGCTTTTTTAAGAAAACAGAAGAAACCCGATCCTCTGACTCGTCCGTACGGCCGCGGAACCGCCGCCAAAGCCATGCTTTGGCCGCGGATCCGCGGCCATCTTGGAGCTTCAGAGGGTCAAATTTCTTCTGGGGTTTCTTAACAGTAAATTGTGGTTTTTAGTATATTTCTTTTGGGCCCAGATTTTCTTACTGTACAGCAGATGTTCGTGGGGCCCACTTCGGGAAGTTTTGTCGATCGAAATTTTAAACTTGTTAGTATGCAATATTTACATTATATCTCCGACCGTGAATGTCATTCGTGCGGTAAATTGCGTCTAATTGCTATAGCTCTTTTAGACGGATTTGCGAACGTGACATTCGCGTTGATGTTCTGTGTTGTACTGTGATGTTGCAGATATGTCGTGGTGGATAGCAGTGTGCAATGGTAGTGCTGTTAGGATTTATTTGTACATTTGATATTGCGGAGCGAGCGTCCAACATGTAGACTGCCGTCACTGCCTGTTTGTATAATATTCTTTTGGGGCACGACCGGGCAGAGGTCGATGTACCCGTTGTACATATTTTTCATTTCTGTACTAGGTTTACGCCGCGGCGGAGTGCACGGATAGCCGGGTTCTTGAGGGCAACGGGTCTGTATCTCATGGCTTTGAGAGGCAAAGGAACCTCACTCTAGAATTGGCAGACTATTCGCCGCACTCGTAGGGGGTATAGGTTGACCCAAGGAGGGGTGCTCAAGTTACCGGATTCCGTGAAGTGCCGGGTGGTCCATTCATTATGCTGTAGGGGGATTCCTCGCTTCAGGTTTTGGCGGGTAACTTGCCGCACCCGTAGGGTCTAGGTTTCATTGCACAGGCTATCCACATGACCAGGGGAACGTCGGGTTTCAGTAGCGGCTCTGTGAAACCCGGGGATCCCAGATTATCTGTATTGTTCTATGATGCTTATTACTTTTTCTGTAATGTTGCATATTATCACGCCTAGACCGATTATTGTATATTGGTATATATACTATTAGATGTTGTATATGTTTTACACCCGCGCTAGTCCAGTCCCCGCTCTGTCGTTAGTTAAGTAACCTAATGGGTGATGACGGGACCTAGTGGCGAATGCGGATGGCATATATGTACATTTTATTGTTTGTTCTTTTCTGGTGTGATTAATTGATTGGAATGCGTTGATTCGTATCAATGCAAGTAAAACAAACCTATATTTGATGTTGTTGGAACAAATTTTAAAAGGTGTTATAAAAAAGATGTTTCCTTTTGATTTGCATAGCGATATTCAGTTTAGAATATCCTGCACCTCATTCGACGAGGCAAGGGCCGAGATCCCTTCACCGGGAGTGACCCCTTGGGCAGAACTTTGCGTCAGGGTAATAACTTTACTATAGTCGATTACAAGTTGCTTTGCATCGCGGTATTCAGTTGGAATATCCTGCACCTCATTCCACGAGGAAAGAGCCGAGATCCCTTCACCGGGAGTGACCTTTTTAGCAAAGGTTTTCGCCACTATATTTTTATAAAAAGCTATCAGGTTCCTTCAACGAGATCAAGTTCATTACGTTAAAGGTTTTTTCGCCAAAAACCAGCCGTAACCCTCCGTCATTTCTTTTGGGTATTCAGTAGTATTCAAGCTATGTATTTTGACCAACGCCAAGGCATAGTGTTTGGTAGCTGCTGGGTATTCATCTATTGCATAGATAGATGAGTTGGTTTGGGACAGTCGTTCTGCCATTTTGGCCAACGTCAACGGCATGGGCGGGTGGGTTCAAATTGACCTGGATAGTGACGGGTAGAACTTGGCATGTGACTTAAGATATTTTGACCAACGCCAAGGTCATAAGAGCATGGGGCAAAAATCATATCGGGAGTTTCAAACATACAGGAAACTTTCCAGGCATGCGCATACCTTCTGGAGTGTGATAACTTGAGTGGCTTCTATCAAGCTATCATGCGATGATATTTGGATCCCGATTCTCACTGATGAGTTGGTTTACTCTCCGGGTGATCCCGACTAATTCTTCTTTCAGGTTTGGAGGAGAATTTGAGATTACAGTGGGAGGTTTCCTGATTAGATAAAGTGATAACCATTCTTATCTAGGTTAGAGTGCACGCAGAGTGTTTCTTTTCTCTCTCTCTTTGGCAGCGACCTTTGACCGACCCTAAACTATGACTCAGTGACCAAGTTGACCGAACCTTCTTAAAATACAGGCTTTTATATTATCTATAGTTGCATAAGTCATTGCCACTCCTTCTTTTACCCTTTGTATTTCTCAGAACACCCCGTATTACTACGTACATCCACATCCATTGGATAGATCCATCGTATGGTTATATACGAACTCGAAGGGACTTCTTCGAGGATGGATCCAGGTTCAGGAAAAATAGAATTGGTTTATTCAGTTTTCTTTTATTATCACCTTCTCTCAGGTTGCGAGGGCTCCTTGGTTTAGGAGTGTACACCTATTACGCTTATTGCATAGTCTTATTCCAAACCATAGGCAGGTGCCAAAAGGTAGGGAATGAAGAAAACCAATTAGCCTAAGTAGGGTGTACAGAAGGTAATAACTAAAGACAAAATAAAGGGATTAGAAAGAGGGCAAAGTAAGTTGCGACTGCTATCATTCATGACCAAACCGCGTACTTCATCGCCACTCCTATTTTTCACCTTTGCTTTTTTCCCAGTTCGGGAGAAATAGAATAAGGTATTATTCAGTTGTCTTTTCTCATCACCTTCTCTCAAGTTGCGAGTACTCCTTGGTTTAGGAGGGTACACCTATTATGCTTACTGGATAGTCTTCTTCCAAACCATAGGCTGGTGCCGAACGGTAGGGAAGGAAGAAAACCACTTAGCCTAACGATAGTGTACAGAAGGTAATGAATAAAGACAAATAAAGGGATTTGGAGAGATGGCAAAGAAATATACGGTTAAAGTCATGAATTGGATTATGGAAGAGGCATTACTAGGAATACCAGGATACCCCTACGAAACATTTTCATGTTTCAGTTTCACTGTGCATTGTTAATTGTAAACTGATTTCCCAATTAGACCCTTGCTCCATGGTATGTATTTACCAGGTTTCATTCTCTTATCTGTATAGTTTTACAGATGATGAGTGGGAGTAAGTTATTGGGAATTAGGTGATCATCCTCATTATATCGGAATTCGTTGTAATTGGTGATATTTAAGGAAATCGCCTGGTTACAGTTTTTCAACCTACGATGCACATGTTTAGAGTTATTCAACTCAGCGGACTTATATAGAGTATTGTATGTTGTCCAGTGTCCGTCAGGACAAAGGGGTAGGTCCTCGTACTATGTTCTGTTTACTTGTGACTTCTCTAGTTTTTTAGACAAGTGTTTCGTAGAAATACAATGTCTAAGTTATGACAAGTTGTGGGTATAAGAATAAAGTAGAGAACCAGGTATCGCAAGTATCAGGATTCTTCAAAGAGATGAAGATGTAGATTCTTGTGATTGGTATTCAGTTAATAGTAACAGTTTTGAGAAACTTGTTTCTCTTTCAGGTTACTCCTAATTGGATGGATTCCTAAGTTGAGTAATGCTGATTAGCCTCTCTTCATTAAGTTGATATGCATTAGAGACAGTTGAATGGTTTGAATCTGGTTCCAGTTAAACTAGTGCCTCTATTTCTATATTATATATAGAATGGTTCATATCTTAACGATGTTAAGATACGGGGAGTTGTCCGGTTTATGCTTAAACCAGACACTTGATAACTCAAGGAACGTTTCTGTAATAGCAGTTTGTGGGTTGACCCTGGCTTTGACGAGGGTTGACATTTCTACCATCTGGAAGATCAATAGTGATATTGTTCTTGACTACCCACAATTTTATTAAAATGGACTTTTTCAGAAAACACTAGTGGGAGTATGGTAGAACTGGAAGTGATTCCAAAACCGCAAACGATTACGGAAAATTTAATACAACCTATATATTCTATCAGGTTTGACATTCCAATAGCCACTCCGCAGACATAGTGGATAACCTCAGACACCCGAGAGGTACTCAAGTACCCTCAAGGATGGTGACAGGGAGGTTCTTGTTTACCCAGACTTGACACTACTGTTGTTCCGGACTATGAGACCCGGCAAGAGGATATGTATAGCGTCGTTCTAAACTAGTTTTAGAAGAGTACGTATATATTATTCTGCCAGAGGGTTGTCATAGTCAGTGGAAGCAGCGGAAGCATAGTGGGCTAATTGCTTATATTTATTTATAGACTAGAGCAGTTATAGCGGAGAAAGATCATCTAATTTTTGATGTGACAGTCATATATTTCACTTCATCAGAATAGGGGATGGATCTGTTAAGAAGGTTGTAGGGTTTGATGTCCTGGTATTTGGATGACATACACAGAGTAGGAAGTAAAATTCCTATACTACGATCTGTTGTACTATGGTCGTCACACAGTTGTTTCTCCAGACAGGATCTGGATATAATATCAGACATTCTAGTTTCTAGATCTATGGTTTTAGATCTACATTTGGGTAGTTTCCCAATGTGAGTACTTTGACAGTATTCTAATGGTTTTTAGAATAGATGACTCCTGGCATGGTGGTGTACCTGCAGGTGATGGAGTCACCCTCTCTAAAGGTGTCTTACAGACTAAAGGGGAGAGGGATGTGCATGATTGGCAGATCACTTGCTTAGGCAATTGAGTCAATCGTGAAAAGTCAAGTACCACACCAGATGCTGTTTTTGCACTAGATGCGATAAGTTAATATTAATCCAATCCTGGGGAAACATAAGGAAGCAGTTTTAGAACATAAGTGAATGTTCTACGGATTTGATGACGGGAGCCTCCTTCGGGAGACGGTTATTATTCCAGGCTTCAAAGGTGACATGAATAACAGAGTGATTGTCAGAGTTATAGTTTTCCCTCTAACGAGGGACGGTATTATGGACAGTTGATCCAAGAGGATACTTTGGGAGGCATGGTGCTGGATACTGATTAGGTTCAGTTGACGATACAGTCTAAGAAGTTTGGATTTGGAGTTCATTTATGAACTAGGTCCCATCAGATATCTAGAAAAATTCTAAGACACATATTACTCGATTCGGGAGATGGCATTCTCCGCGAGCTTGAGATTAAGAGAGACATAGAAAGAAATATCGAGGCGGATCCACTCACTAAGGCTATTTCTCGAACACAATAGTTTTAGAAATGGGATTTGTGAAACTGACTAGTAGAGGAGTTGGATGTTCGGTATCACACCGGCTGTGAGTATACGACATCGCAATAATTAGCCTTAAGTGATTGCGGGAGATTGTCGGATATAGTGCCCTCAAAGTCAATTATTGGATCGCAGGTACGTGATTGCAATGATTGAGGCAGGACCTATACCGATATGACAGTCTTGCTCGAGATGATAGTATGCTATCTGGTTTGTCTTTATCATTGTATATATGCTTTAGTTCACTATTGCATGATGATAGAGCCCATAGGATTCTTGCTTGACTACCAGCAGTATGATGGCGATCATATACGTGGGAGCTGGGGTCTGTAAGCACATCCTTAAAGTGTCCCTAGTCGTGGGTGTTTCGAGATAGGGCATCGATACTCCAGAGTAGACTAGTGTATACAGTCGAGACCCCGAAGAGGGGCGGTGGCCGGTCTCACAAGGAATTGATGTCAGTTGGTTCACCTAAGATGTATACAGGTGCTCATTGGGTTATGAGTACACCGGACAGGACTCACCGGGAACATGCTAGTTGGTATTATACATATCGTCAGATAGCAGTTCCCAGGTGACATTGTATAGGTTAGTTTGTCGACCTGAGATCATCATTTGTCTCGTGTGAGTTCCAACTGTGCTTTGATTTCTACCCTACCACGCTCAAAGGAGACGTGCAAACAGATATTTTTTGGGTACAGTCCCGAGCCACATGGAGGCAGTGAGCGGATCTTCAGGGATTTGTCTCTCCTGGTATTGGGGGTTGATGTCGCACAGTGCATAGGTGGCCATCACTAGAAATCCTCGGCCGAGATAGTGGAGAATTACTGATTTGGATCAGTCGTTTCTCAGGTGGTGAAGGACTTCTTGCCGACACAATTTATCGCGTTATTAGAGGTCTGACTTTATCCACCCCCTAGACTCGATATGCGATACTCTTTTAGACAAACGGACCGGACTGTATGAATATTGTAACTGTTAGGCTCAGTAGGGTTTATGGATGAGTTCGCTCGTCAGCTTCCCTTCCAATCAATACATAGGCAACCGTTACGTACAGCTTGTACTTCTAACGTGCTAGAGGTTATACCCAGTGCCAGTGTGTTGATGAGTCATTAGAGTCCCCCACAAACAGTTTCCAAAGTTTGGGCGAAACGTTGTAGAGGCCGTATGGTTTTATGGAAGGATTCGGAAAATGCACGTGCGTTTTCGCACGTGTCATATTTCGGGCAGATAATACTGGTAGGCTTTGGTTTAAGCCGGATCCGAGTATTATACTTTGTAGATATAATATCTTTGTCTCAGTTGCATTTGTATTCGGTCGTAATACAAATGCGGGTATGTTTATACTGATACGGGGTTATCCTGAAATTCTTTTCGGGATCACTTTTGGAAGTTGCCAGTTTCCAGTTTTCTATCACCCGTATTTGACATTCGGTTAAATACGGATTTATCTTTTTATCACTTGGGTGAGTCATGAGGGTGAGTCGTGCTTCTAGATGCTTCTAGATGGTGACTAGGATTAGTGACTCATGGGTGCATTAATGGTTCATTTAATGATATGATGATGTGTTTATATGATTCATTATATGCAAAGTATTCATTTGACTCATGCTTTTGATTTAGTGCTAATGGTCACCTTCCCCTCTCCTACACTCACCTCCCTCCTCCATATATGTGGTCGGCCCCCTCCCCTCCTCTACTCACTCTCTCACTTGTTGATTAAAAAAGATTATGATAGTTTGGATTCTTGGAAATTAGATAGCCTCATTTCTCATTTCACCCGATCCAAAAGTCAACTTCATTAACCGTTCGTCCATGGATTTGGACGATGCGAGACAAAGTGTTCTAGTCATTCTCTACATCATCTTGGTCGTCTCTTTTAGCAAACTTGACGACCGAGTTGCCTCAGTTCAGAGGCGGGAGCCCGTTTAAAGATTCGTCGACGTGGTGCCACCTGGACGACGAGACTGGAGATTCAAGAGATCAGAGCAGCCGCAACAAAGCGTGGGATGATGGTTAATGACCGAAGGACTCGGATCGTTCGGTATAACATTTCTACCCACTTTGTATTTTGTTATTTTAGCTCTAATGGTAGATCCGGGTGATAGTACACGTTAACGCCAGTTGTAAAAAGTTTTTGTTCCGCATTTGGCGTCTGTTAGACGGCCGGGGCGCTACCGTAGACTTACACTTCTGTCTTTAGCCACCATGTTTAGCTCCTCGCAGCATCTCCGATCTCGCTCGATCTCCGGTCTCCTCGTCAAAGTGGCACCATGTCAAGAAGTCTTTTTACGGGCTCCCGCTTCAAACTGAAGCAACTCGGACATGAAGTTTGCCAGCCGACATGTCCAAGGTGAAGTAGAGAATGTGTGTGGTAACTTTGTCTCTATACACTCAATGAATCTCAACACATGAGATTGGAAAAGTGGAGGTTGAAGAAGAAGCCATTGATGGAGGAAGTTGTGAGCTAGAGAAGAAGATGAAGAAGAGGCTTATTGTTATTGTGTGAGATGATAATATGAGAGCACTACCATTCTCAAGAGCTAACCCCACAAATATGTGGCTGCCATCTCTCTCCTCCCATTACAATCTCACCCAATAATCAATCAATTAAAATGACATAGCACCAAAAACAAGACCACGAGTCACCAAATTGCACATGCCACATTAATTGCTCTTCATGATGACTTAAGCTCACAATTTCCACCTAATTAAACATTTAAACCAAAATGTTTAATCCAACATAAAGATATGGCATCAACTAAATGTAAGTCAACGTTACACACCCCGCAAGCGGGGAGGCGGAATAAGAAAAACATTCATTTTGTTCAAATTAACATTGACTATCAAACGGATCTTTGGTAAACCCTAACTAACAAACTATCTAGAAGTGCTAAACTACTATGATAGATGATTATACCTCAAGATACTTGTCCTTCTTTCTTGTTGTTCACCTCCTCGTTGGCCTGCTCGATGTAATAGAAGATCCACCCGAGAGTTCCTTCTTCAAGCTTTAACCTCCAATTTGAGGTAACTAAATGGCTAGGATTGCTAATCCAAGTGACCTAGAGGATATAGAGATAGATTAAGGATCTATCAGTCTTGCTAACCCTAGGGTTCTCAACACATGAGAGGATTAGGGTTAGGATGAAGAAGATGAGAGCTTAAGGAGAGAGAATGTGTATGTGATAATAAATTAAATCTTGAGTCTCTTAGATAATTATGAAGCATGAAAAATATCTAAACAATAATAAATATAATCAACAACCATGCTTCATTAATTACCTTGAGGTGAATCACCTCATGACTAATGGTGTAATAAATGAAAATTACACATCACCTCTCCAACTCATTTAGTTTAATTCACAAATGAATTAAAACTAAATGAGTCACCTAACTTCTAGAAGCTTCTCGACTAATTACGAGAATGCCCCTCCCATCCGTATTTACGAAAAACATGGATATACTGAGACTGCATAAATCCAATAATCCAATACTAGAATCTGGCCAAAACCAAAGCCAGCTAGTCAAATCTGTCCGAACATTATACGTGCACGAGTACACGTATATGTCCGAACCCTGTCGTAAAACCATACGACCTCTATATCGTTTCGTCTGAAGCAGGGAAACCCTCTGTGTGGGACTCTAAAGACTCGACACTACGCTGGCAGTGGGTTTAACCACATGCCGCAAGCGGTACTAGCTATACGTAACGGTCCCCAGGTGTTAGTTATATGTATGCCTTAGAGGCCATTACTGTACATACGATGTATATTGTAATGGATACTTGGACATATATAGGGAGGAATTTCTTGCTCGACATGATAGTTTGCTATCTGGTTGTACTTTATCTTAACATGTTGTAACGTCTTGAAAATCGTTTCGGTGAAATTTCGAAAAAACGGTAAAATAAGGGGGTTTTCCGTAAAAAGTCAAAATATAAATATCTTTAATATAAAATTTAATATACATATTATAGCTATGTAATTACTAGTATTTGGTGTTTATTGAGCCACTGGTAAAATTTCTAATTTTCTGAAAAATTTTCCGAAATTAATTATTTTAATATTATTTTAAGCCGGCACTAATACATTTAATTATGGAAAATTACAAACTGGAATGAGTTGAAACGAATTGTGTGCATCATAACACATTAAACAAAATTTTATCATGTGGTTTTTGAAATGAAATGGAACTGTCAAACGATGTTAGAATATATCGAAGAAAAATGCTAAAATTGTGAAGTTAATTAATGTAATTGAGATAAGGGGGTATTTCCTTCAATTGGAACTTGCTACACACACCCCCACACTCACACACCCCCATTTTTCCTCCTCTTTTATGCAGAATTCAGCAGCCCTCCCCAATTGTTTTCCCACTTCAAGTAAAAAAAAAGGAAACAAGAAACTAAAAGAAAACTAATAAAGAATGAGGTATGGGTTTTGTTGACTTGGGGTTTTTTCCTTGACTTGGACATAATTCCCTCACCACACTCCCTCATCCTTCCCTCATTTTCTGGCCGAAAATGGCAGCCCCATCTCCCCCATTTTCCCCTCTCATTCCACCTTAAAAACCATTCAAAAAATGCATCAAAAATCCCATAAAATCAAAATCAAAGCCCTAACCATTTTTCTTTAGCCAATTTAGCATGGATCTTGGGGGATGGAAGCTAATTTTGGGAGGCTAGTGGCAAGTGGGATCTACAAAAAAATTGGGAGGTATAAACTTTGACCTTATATAGAATTTGTTGTTTGTATTGCTTAATCTAACATAATTAAGTGTTAATTTGGTTCTTGTTGCTAAATTGAGAATTCAAAAATATGGTTTGAAGCTAATTTGGGTTTAACCATCACTATTAGAATAATCAAGTGCAGATTATCATCTTGTGGAATTGTAAAACCTAACCTAATTGCTAGTTTGCAAATTGTTAGGTTGATATTGTCTAAATTAAGTTATTTTGCTAACTAGAGTTTTTGAAAAATTATCAAATGCTTAGATTAAAATATAATTAAGTTTTCATGTCATTATAAATATTATAATGAGTGGTTTAATGACTTTGGTTCATGCAAAACCAAGCTTAATTGATGAAATGTGAATTTTGCATTAAAAGGTGTTAAAAATTGATATTTTTGCAAACTAGGATTTCGGAAATTATGCAAATTTATGAGATTAAATTATGTAAAGTGTTTTTATGACTTATTTAAGATATTTAGTGAATATTGTGGCCGCTTGATTCGTTTATACATCGAGTTTTATACTAAAACGGTGATTTGTGCTTGCTAGATTTTCGGGAAAATGACTTTTTAAGTGAAATTGGGGTTTTTGTGAATTTTAACCTAGTTTATATTAAAATTAGTGTTCGTGAATGTGCAAATGAGTGTATTTGGGTTTTTCTCGATGGTCTGGCGTTGTACACCGACGTCGAGGGTTTTTGGGTCGATTTGTGAAAGCAACCATAGGTTTTGACCTATGTGGGATTCGTGCGTCGTTTTGGTCATGAGTCGGATTTTAATGCGATATGGTGCGTTATGATATGTAGGTACCCCATGTGGACTTCGAGACAACATGCAAGCGCGTGGCGACGTCGGCAGCGGCGAGCGAGGACCAGGTGAGTAGATTTATATCTACGGGGAGAAGTCGGGTGGATGGCGTATAGCACCCCCGCAGTCCGTGGTGGTGTATACGGATGCGTATACACACCAACAATTATTATATGTTATTTGGATTAATAACGATGTTAGGATGGATATTGGTGTGTTGGATTATTTTAGTGTTGCGAACCCTAGGGTGGTGTTGCACTATACATACACACATACATACTTGCATACATTTCTATTTATATGTGCTCATGGGATTCTTTTTTGTTATGTGTTCACATGGGTATGTGACTATGTGTTCAAATACGGATTTGAGGATGATACTTGGGATTGAGCTGAGTCGATGAGATTTGTTTTGTGGTTGTGATATCAGTGATATGGCAGGATTCGTACTTGAGGTACGTCCTGGTGTTATAGCGGGTCTTGGGACGACGATACGGGTGAATAGTGTTATTAATAAAATGGTCGACTTGTGATCGTGATATAAGATATGATATGCTAGGATATTGATACTAGGCCGTATTGGGCGATGTATACCCCTTGATGATGATATGTGCTAATGATACCGGTTTGTACGAGATTGTCGATCAGTAGTCAGATCATGAGTATATTGAGGATATTAGTATTGTACTAGACATAGGTCAGTACCCTAGACTATGATCTTGAATAAAGAGGATACCAGAGGAATGGTGTGAGGAATATGATATTGAACCGTACCCAGATTTGGGGATGCCGTACGACGGATTTACGTACGAGCTATATATTTATGATTGATCCGCACTCTTGACTTGGGATGCCTGATTATAGATATGGTATCGGATGTGATATTATTGAGGCAGGATCACCGACTAAACATATACAGGTATGTATATGTATCGACTCAGATGATAGGCGGTTTCCTTAACCGTAGTTCAGCTTGTTAGTTCAGCCGTATAGTTTAGTGTAGTTGTTAGATTAGATTAGACTCCTACCTATTTCAAAACTAATGAATCGTGGGTATTTTAAAAGACAGCCCAAGGGATCCTACGGATATTTCAAAAGACGTATCTTTTCATAAAAACACCGTAGCCCCTATTTTCAAAACCCCATGAGTCGTGTTATTTCAAATGGCACCATTGTTTAATATTTAGCTCCTGCTCATTTTGGTTGCTCGCTCCGCATCGCATACTTACATGTTATTTCATATTGCATTGTTGATATTATGTTGTTAGGACACCAGCACCATTACCGATGATGCGTATGTACCACGTACACTTACTTGCCGGCTCACACACATCTTCATCGGTAATTGCCATGTCACGCACACCCTAGAAAATATTATTGCTTATCTTCGCTTGATAGCTAGTGGTTTGACATGATATTTGTGTACTTACCTTATATGCCAGCTTAGATATTGTAGTTATTACTGTCGCTTCATGCATACCGCTATTCATTGTTATGCCGCATTCATGGATTCTCATGCATATATTCACTTTTTATGTGCTATTGAGGTTTTGGATTCGGATTTCCATGAGATTTTCTGGATTTAGGGAAAACCGCAAAACATATACAAATTTCTTCTTTCTCTTTTTAAATGAAAAGCGCGGTTTTTCCCATGATGTATGAGTCGTCCACCATGAGTTTGCCGATTGATTTCTAAACCCGATTCGAGGAGTTGGATGAACCGTTTCGGGTACATGGTGGACCCGGTAAGGTACCCCGGGGCAAGAAGCGTGTGATGATGACGATGTGAGCCTGGCAGGGGAGCACTATCTACCGGTGACTTTACCCGATGCGTCGGATATCCGGAGGATACCGTCGTGGTATTGAGATGGATGGTAGGGGCCGGTCTGGACTGACGGCGCCCTAGAGATTGAGATTGAGATATTGAGATTTCGAGATATTGAGATACTGAGATTTGATGATACAGACCAGTCCGGATAGCCGGAGCCTGAGGCTTTGAGGCATTGAGATTTATGTTTTGTGTCGATGCTAGACATTGTTGATGCTGATTTCATTTATGATACCTCATTTTAAAAATACAAAGGAAATCTCACTAATTTATGAAAACAGTTCTTCATTTACATGTATTCTGTTTTCATGCATTCATACCTCATTCATATGATATATTGCTACCTGAGGCACTGACACGGGCACATGAGATTACACTCGGGTTAGATATTTACCCTAGCCTTGTTATAGGTTGCATGTTATATATATAATTGAGGATATATTATGATCTTTGACCTAGGTTGGGTTATTTATGCGATTTCTTTCCGTAGATGTTTTTCTATTCACGAGTTGGCAACTCACCCCCGTTGTGCCCCAGTTTCTTGCAGGTTTGCCGTACAGGTTTCATTACGGCTTGCGGGCATAGTTTCCTTCGGGTGATTTACTAGTAGGTGGGTTTACTTGTATCGTACCCCCATTTATATAACTTGTATATTATTATTCTGTTGTATCTAGAAGTTCCATCAACCAAACATGTTTTATTTTTGAGATAGAGACCAGTGATGTTATTCTTTCGACCATAGAGTCGCGCGTTGTATTTCTGTGGATTTCTTGTTGTTTTGAGTTTCTATTTGAGTTTTGATCCTCGCCCTTGGCGTTGTATATTATTGCTTGTGTGGTTGTGTCCGTCGATTGACGAAGAGCTAGCTCCCGCTTGGGGATGCCTTTTATTGATTTCGTATACTATTCATGTTGTATCCCGTTTGGGAGCCAGTATTTACAAAGGAGACTCTGCCGAAATTTTCAGGAAATACTTGATGTTTTTAAAACCGCATAACTCGGCTTATGCTATTAAAACTACTTAATTTTAAATTGGTTTTCCTTCGCTCTACTACTTTTCTTGGTTTGGATTTCTGGGTTTTCGGTTTACTTAGATTACGTACGCCTCGAGACGTTCGTAGTTTAAGTGCCGGTCATGTTCCGTACTTTCGGGTCGTGACAAAGTTGGTATCAGAGCGTTAGGTTTTACCTTCGGAGCGTAGGATGACCCTTGGTTGATGGAATAGGTGACTAAAGTAAAGTGACGTACCGTGGGTATGTTCCGCGGCATACTTACGACACGCCACTCCACTTAAGGAGCCTTAGGATGTACATTTCTTTGCTCAGTATTATATTCATTCCGATCTAGCCTCATCAGTACCAGTTATGATTTTGCTGCCACGATTACGGGCAGGGAGAGCTACAGCTAGAGTTGCGGTCAGCACGAGCCCGTCACGAACGAGGAATGACCAGGGCGAAATTCCGGCAACACACGATTGCAGAGATGTGTCTTTTTACTGTGTTTCCGCGCCACGAGTGTTTGGCGGATCGCCTTTACGAGGTTACTCGGATGTGCTGATCGACACTAGAGGATTGAGCCAATGATAGAGGCCAGCCAGATTTTGATGATGTTCACAACAGAATACTGCATTTTATACCGCCCATTCTTATGCCCGTGTGTTTATAGGTAGGTACTTTTAATCCGTATTTGTTACATATTTACAGAGTACAGGTTTTCAGTCCAAACATTGCAAATCAAGACAAAATCTCCACAGTTACACCAAATACAGAACATCTGTCACAGCAGATAAAAGCCGGGTTCCGGTCATCCATATCCGTCCAGTGCCGAGTACCAGTTCCAGGGACAAGACATATGACAGCGGTCATTCGTGTCTCGGACAAGCACAGAGCACGAGGGGGGCAGCACAAGAATCAATGGGTGCGCGGAGCTGAAGAGAGATAAAGTCAAAAGTGAAGAATAGATGCAATCTTGGACTAAGAATCTGAAGATATTCTGGAAGAATTATCAGAAAATATGTGTACCAGACAACAGGGGACAGCAGATCAGGGCCGTACAAGAAACCCCACACCCTAACCCTACTGTAGGGGCGCGGATCCGCGACCAATAGGGGGTATTGGCGGCGGATCCGCGGCCGTACTGGCGCCGCAGGCAGAGAACTTTGGGGGGTATTTTGGGGACTTCATATTGTGTCAGTTTGTTTCCCTAGATCTTCAACCCTCTGCCTATAAATACAACAGTTTTGAGCTAAGCCAAAGGGTCATTCATGGAGCTTTTCTTTAGCCTCTTTTTTGTGTAGTTTTGTTCTTCTTTCTTCTTCTTCTTCCTTCTTCCTCCATGCAAATTGTAGTGAGAGCTTTTTGAGTGGATGTTAATGAAGATGAAGAGTTTTGTATCTTTTTGTTAGTTTGGCTCCCCCTTGAGATTCTTGCTTTCTCTTGATCATTCAATCTCTTCATTGAGCTTGAATGGTTAAGGGTTAGTTATTGATCTCAAGGGTCGTATTTTCTCACGGGACTAGCACTTCATTTCACATGCGTTCTCTACCCTTCCCTTGATCTTGCAACCTCTTGATTGAGCTTGCAAGTTTAAGGGTTGGCTATTGATCACATGCTTGTCTTGAGTCCTAGTTCCTTGTTCTTTTTATCGCTTTTTATTACTTGCTTATTATTATCTTGCTTTACTTTCTTGCAATTTTATTCATGCACTTAATTACTTGTAATCTTTTCTTTTCTTTGTTCTTTTCTTTTGCTCTCTTTTGTTCATTTTGTGAATGTTGTAATTATTATTGTTAAGAAGAAATACGATATTATAAGTTAAAGATTTTATTTTCTCTTTTCCTTTTCCCGTTATTTTCCATTGAACTCCGCCCAAACCATACGCAAGCACTCCGTTAGGCACCCTACCCTGACAAGGTAACGGTGATTCCTAACCGCGACCGGTTGCGTTCGGTTTGGCCGGAGGCGAAAGCAAGAGACAAGAACGGAAGGACAAGGGTAAATAAGCCGGATTCCACGAATACCGCGCTTAAATCCCCTAATCTACGTTGTTGCCGATTGCTCTAGCTTCAATTGGTCAAGACTCGGCTCAAAGGTTTCGAGTACGGATTTCCTTAGCTTATAATCTCGTATCTTTTCTTAACAACTTTATACTTGCAAATAAACACATAGGTTAGAATCAAACTCATACAGATTCTTTATTGACTCGTCTAAAGCAAGAACGAACATACAACCATCTCCCTGTGGATCGACCCGTGCTCAACCGGCTAGCTGCAAAGCGACACCGTCTTGATTGCGGTAAACTTTAATCATTTCAATAAAATGGCACCGTTGCCGGGGAGACGGTAACGTATTTCTTTTCTTGTTATTCGGGTTAATATTCTTTTTGTATATATAAAAAAAATATAAAAAAATAAAAAATAAAAATCTTTTTGTTTTTTTTTGATAATTCTTGTGGGCAAGTGTGCAGATTTTTGCGTATTTGCAAACTGCGATTGTGGGGAGCAAAGTGTGCATTCAAGGCAAAGGTGATTACGAAGTACAGTGCCAAAGATCCGGATAGTTTGACCCGCGCAAGCGAACCTTTCAAGCTTACCGGATTTGATTCAACGGGGGTTTCCTAACCCAAAACTTAAACGGTACGTACTTTACGAAACACCTTCTTCTCAAATCCGACGCTTCCAATATACTATTCTTTGCAGGATTCTTTGCAAGTTCGCTAGCAAACGCTAAAAATTGACTAACCCGTATTTGTTGCAGCGCCGCGCTTAAACTAAAAAACATTTTTTTGATTCTTTATAGAATTTTTATTGAATTGCGCATTGCATCAATTAATACGGACTTAAGGGCAAGCGAACCCCACAAGATACGGTAAAGGATTTCATCACCTTTTCCGTAGCCCACAAATCACGAACTTGCGCATAACGTTTACCCGCACAAATTTAAAAGAAACTAGACTTTAAGCCTTAAGGACTTCGCGCTCACTAGGAGAAGTTAATTGTGTTTAGAACCTTGCTTAACGGTATATTGTTTACGGGGTGTCTAGGAAAGTGTTAACGGCGAAACCGCCAAAAGAGAAAGGGTTATTTAATTAAGGAACTTCGCGAAAGCGTTGGAAAACCTCCCCTTATCTCTGCACTTACCTGGCCTCGTGATCAGTGTATCTTGAGCCTGTTTCTCGACACAGTTTTACTTCGACAATCAAGTTCTGGAGCAGGTCTAGTTGACCTAGGTTAACCCTAGAACGATTAAGTGTGTGGTATTTTTGTGTCGTGATTATTTTTGTCCATATTCTTTTTGTGTATATTTCATTCTTTTGTCTATAAAAATAAAAAATAAAAAAATATCACATTCTTTTTCCCCTCCTTTTCTCTACCTTTCTTTCTCTCTCTTCATATCATGGGTACTCCACCTCGCAAAACTCTTGCCGAACTTTGGTACCCACAACCAGACATTACTTCCTACGGTTCTTGTTTTGGTCGAACTTCGAACGATCCATCCATGCCAAAAATTTCTTTGAAAGATCGAATAGACGTGTCTAGGACGAACAACTGGACCCCGCAATCCACTTCGTATCAACCGTTTCAAACATTCACACCTTCTTGCGTTGATACCCCTTTTGAAAATCCAGTTGTGACCCCGAGACCTATGTCTATTGCTGAACGTATTGAACAATCTCGCAGCCGATCTTTCACTCCTTTCACCACTACAAATTCTTGGGATCAACAATTCCATTCACCTTCTTATCCCAATGTTGATCCCACTCCTGTCCAGCCATTCAATTCCTACCAATCCTACCCTACTTTTGCACCTTCCCTAGACATTGCATCAGAACCGCCATTTGGGAGTTTTCAGTATCCAAACAACTTTGAATCTTTTACTGAAACCCCTTCACAACCAATGTCTAGTCTAGAACAATCCTTGGAAGACTTTAGGGTAGCGTCAAGCCAACAGATGATGGATTTGAATGCGTCCATGGCCGCCCTCATACAACCTAGTGACCCGGTAGCTAGTTTCCAGCTAGCTCCAAATTTTCCAATGTATGATGAGACGGTAGGACAGGCTGTGAATTTGAGTGGAGAGAGTGAGTTGTATACCCTTCCAAATCAAACCTACCCGTCTCAAATTGAATCCCACAACTCCTATGTTGAAAGTCTATCAAGTGTCCCAAATGAATTATCAGTTGAAGATAGAATGTTTAATGAGTTGTGCGACTTTGTAGTGTTTGATTTGCCAGATTGTGAAGGGACCTTGCCAAGTGAAACTACACCCAATCCTTTTGACCTCTACACCTCCATCTTAGAACCTGAATTGATTGAAATCCATGCTTTTGATGAGGTGTCTGAGAATATTGATTTTCACTTGATTAAGGATATTGACGCTGGGAATATTTTGGATGATGAACCTATAGATTTGGCTGAGTTTTTCTCTTCAAATCATCATCCCGAGTCCTTAAATGTTTTTCCCGAACCCCATATGCATCTGGATTTTGAAGAGAAGTGCATGGATGTGCTAAATTTTGAGGAAAATTTTGAGGATAGTCTTAAGGATGAACCAGTTCTAGATGATGAGTCGGATTTTCCAATTCATCCTGCTCCTTTCACTGACTGTGTACACCCTCCAGAACCCTTAACCGATACCCTTCCTCAGCCATTTCCCTCCATCCTTTCCATCGTTCCGACCTTGCAAGAACCCGTCTCACTTTCATTTACTATGTCTGGTTTACCAAGTTCGGCGTACCCATGGCTTCTTACGAATCTTGAGGGATTTGACCCAATCTCTCGACGGGTTAATAGATTAGCACAATCGCTGTTTACACATCGCTCATCACAAATTGTGCTAATCTATTCACTCCATTTGCACCCTCAAGTTCGTACTCCACTTCTTTTTCCCTTCCGCCATTCTTCTTCTTTTAATATACCGAGACCGTATCCCGCTTCTCTCCGGATACGGTCTCGCTTATTCTCCATCTCTTTTCTCTACGCCTTCTTTCACCAACCAGCACATTATAGAGATAAAATCTTTGAATGGTTGGTGCTCACTTTTGGCCTGTGTAAGGCCTTGTATAGCTTGATACTGTTCTTTACCCCCTAAACATGAACTTCAACGCTTAACAGTGGGAACACTGTTTTACTTAAGTTTGGGGGGGGACACCTTTTTTGTATATATCTTTTTGGTTTTTGTTTTGTATATAATTTGTTTCTAGGGAGCACCGGCAATTTTGACCCTCTTGGTATAGCCTGACAGTGAGGGCACTGTCAAGTTTAAGTTTGGGGGAGTGCTCGGTAAGCTTTCTTCCTTCGCATTCATATGTATATTTTGCATCTGCATATTAAATCCATAAAATCCATAAAAATCTGAAAACTTTCTAAAAATATAAAAACTTTTTTGTCAAGTTAGCTTGTGGAAGAACTCTGATTCAACATTCGACGGTTTTTGTTTGAAAAAATAGGAATAACTAAATCTTATGTTTAGATTTTGAAAACCTGAAAGATAACTCTCCTTTGAAGTTAACTATGGCTGATATACGTCTTTACATCACACTACACGTGTCGTGAATTTTGGGAATTAGATGACAAGTCTTTCATGTTTAAACTTTTAAACAGATAAATGATTTTCTGAGGATCAAATAGGTTTGTTATGAAATAAGTAATGTCAAGAATAGTTTATGAAGTAAAGCGAATATGAAGGAATGCTATTGATGCCGTAATTGGAGCTAAGTCTGAAAAATAACCCATCTAAAACTTGATTGGAATGATTACACACCAAACCCACTAAACACGTCTTTTATTCAAAAAAATATTTGAACTGCCGGTTATACCTCCGTTCGTATTAAATCATCTGATTTTCACGACAAAACTGTCTTTTGTTTTTGGACCTAGGTAACTTGAGTAATTAAGTCCGCTGGGGTGTTTCTACACCTAATGCCCTAAAACCAACTGGTTTGGGTGCATTGGCCCAAAGCTCGCTAAGAAGCCTAGAAAGTCCAGTTTAAAACAAAGTCAAGCAAGTGTTCTTTCCGAGTTAAAATTCCTAACGGTTCTTTGTGTGAGAATAATCTTGATAAAAGACAGGCTTTTATAAAAAAAAATTAACGGAGATATGAAGGTTTTATTCTATGATAAAGACTATTGCACGTTCACAGAGGTGTGTATGAAATGAAAACAAGAAAAATGTGGAGTGAAAAATACGACTTAGTTTCCTGTTAAGGAAGATAGAAATTCTGAAGTTGAAACCTTACTGGAAAACGAAACTTGAAAAATGCTTAACTCTTTATAAAACTTATGTGATCCTTTTAAAATTGTTATCTGGGCTTTATTGTGCGACATGATGACTTTAATCGATCCTTCTGGAACTTAACGACACTAATTGCACTGCACGTAAAGACATATAAAATCTGTAGTTAAATAAGAAGCGAGGTGTGAAAAATAAAGGTTCGATAGTCTAGACTTAGGATTATAGAATTGTTATTTTCTGAAACAAAAACTTTAGGGTTTGAATCTTAGTTATTGTACAAAACCAACTTGACCGGATTTTGTGGGTAGTATCCGCTGAAAACCCTCAGGAGACAACACTCCTCCTACTAGGGACACCTATAGGTTTAACGGCTTGTTGCACATGCTCAGTGCAATCGCGTTCCCTGCGAAAGTGCGGTTAGGATTTTCTTTTTTTGCGAATAATTGGTTTTGCTCGGGACGAGCAAAAGTTAAGTTTGGGGGTATTTGTTCACAACAGAATACTGCATTTTATACCGCCCATTCTTATGCCCGTGTGTTTATAGGTAGGTACTTTTAATCCGTGTTTGTTACATATTTACAGAGTACAGGTTTTCAGTCCAAACATTGCAAATCAAGACAAAATCTCCACAGTTACACCAAATACAGAACATCTGTCACAGCAGATAAAAGCCGGGTTCCGGTCATCCATATCCGTCCAGTGCCGAGTACCAGTTCCAGGGACAAGACATATGACAGCGGTCATTCGTGTCTCGGACAAACACTGAGCACGAGGGGGGAAGCACAAGAATCAATGGATGCGCTGAGCTCAAGAGAGATAAAGTCAAAAGTGAAGAATAGATACAATCTTGGACTAAGAATCTGAAGATATTCTGGAAGAATTATCAGAAAATATGTGTACCAGACAACAGGGGACAGCAGATCAGAGCCGTACAAGAAACCCCACACCCTAACCCTACTGTAGGGGCGCGGATCCGCGGCCAATAGGGGGTATTGGCGGCGGATCCGCGGCCGTACAGGCGCCGCAGGCAGAGAACTTTGGGGGGTATTTTGGGAACTTCATATTGTGTCAGTTTGTTGCCCTAGATCTTCAACCCTCTGCCTATAAATACAGCAGTTTTGAGCTAAGCCAAAGGGTCATTCTTGGAGCTTTTCTTTAGCCTCTTTTTTGTGTAGTTTTGTTCTTCTTTCTTCTTCTTCTTCCTTCTTCCTCCATGCAAATTGTAGTGAGAGCTTTTTGAGTGGATGTTAATGAAGATGAAGAGTTTTGTATCTTTTTGTTAGTTTGGCTCCCCCTTGAGATTCTTGCTTTCTCTTGATCATTCAACCTCTTCATTGAGCTTGAATGGTTAAGGGTTAGTTATTGATCTCAAGGGTCGTATTTTCTCACGGGACTAGCACTTCATTTCACATGCGTTCTCTACCCTTCCCTTGATCTTGCAACCTCTTGATTGAGCTTGCTAGTTTAAGGGTTGGCTATTGATCACATGCTTGTCTTGAGTCCTAGTTCCTTGTTCTTTTTATCGCTTTTTATTACTTGCTTATTATTATCTTGCTTTACTTTCTTGCAATTTTATTCATGCACTTAATTACTTATAATCTTTTCTTTTCTTTGTTCTTTTCTTTTGCTCTCTTTTGTTCATTTTGTGAATGTTGTAATTATTATTGTTAAGAAGAAATACGATATTATAAGTTAAAGATTTTCTTTTCTCTTTTCCTTTTCCCGTTATTTTCCATTGAACTCCGCCCAAACCATACGCAAGCACTCCGTTAGGCACCCTACCCTGACAAGGTAACGGTGATTCCTAACCGCGACCGGTTGCGTTCGGTTTGGCCGGAGGCGAAAGCAAGAGACAAGAACGGAAGGACTAGGGTAAATAAGCCGGATTCCACGAATACCGCGCTTAAATCCCCTAATCCACGTTGTTGCCGATTGCTCTAGCTTCAATTGGTCAAGACTCGGCTCAAAGGTTTCGAGTACGGATTTCCTTAGCTTATAATCTCGTATCTTTTCTTAACAACTTTATACTTGCAAATAAACACATAGGTTAGAATCAAACTCATACAGATTCTTTATTGACTCGTCTAAAGCAAGAACGAACATACAACCATTTCCCTGTGGATCGACCCGTGCTCAACCGGCTAGCTGCAAAGCGACACCGTCTTGATTGCGGTAAACTTTAATCATTTCAATCAGATGACCGTTGGTGTGTTGCTTATTCATGATGATCGAGGCACTGTTCAGCGTGCAGACGAGCGAGCCAGTTATTGCTGCGAACGACGAGATATTGCCCAGATGCTGGAATTAGGGCAGAACGAGTTGTACTAAGAGATGATAGAAGGTCGCTAGTCATCGAGGATGAATGACTAGGACATGTGGATCGTTCGCCTACCCCGATGCGAGGTCATCAGATAGATTAGTTCCAGCTAGAGACGACTTCACGCGGAGACGTTGGGAGTCGACAGAGACGATCGAATGTCAGAAACCTATTATTCCAAGTTTAAAGTAGTCGGAAAGACATGTAGGCAATTCTACGGTCCCTCTAGAAGAATGAAACCCTAACTCGACTTAATGACCGTGTGAAAGCCTTTGAACCTTCGGGTTTGCGGCAGTTCTACGGCGCCATTAGTGAGGCTTGGGTTTGCCCTTCTACGGCTGGACCACCGATGCTGTTGTATGTATTCGATACTATTAAACTGTGCCCAAGAGGTTGAGCTCTTGGGGGATTATGAGGTTTTGACGACTCGATCGGATGGCTCGACTTAATTCGGATGCTAGGTGGTGAGATGCATTTCTTGGGAGACTCCCGATACGAGGATAGCCGTTGGAGCTCAGTCCATGTAGCCACGATGAGACGAGTCCGAAGCAGTCGACATTAGAGAAAGTGGAGTAAAGACGTCCGTACAAGATCTGGATAAGACGACGTTCCACTCTGCTGACATCAGAGATGCGATACGCATGCCGAGGCAGAGTACTGGATATACCTTCCAGAAGGAGTCGCGATGGGTATGCAGCCGTTCCGGAGCAAGATGCAGATATAGGAAAGGACGATGACTTTCGGACAGTTGGCAGAGACGAGACATGGAAGAGACCGTAAGCAGGATTCCTTCCAGGGGACACTGCTGCAATGATACTTGCACCCAGGATCAGATGTGTCACGTACATTCAGAGAGCCAGAGGCCGACGCCAGTGATATGCTGTCTTACGAGTGGTCGCGATGATTGACCGGGAGATGACAAGAGACGTGCCAGAACGGGATCATCCCCGTTAGCACACCTGACAAGGACGATGAGCCGATGGACTGAGAGATTGGTAATTCCCAGTGAAGACCTTGACCCAGGATTGGTCATTGTTACGCACACCAGCAGGCCAGAGTTCATGATCATCAACGAGACGTCCCACTAGTGACCACGATAGTTGGCTCGAGATTCTTAGAGGATGCGCTTGAGCGGTACTATGCCGCCATTATTGATTTCGATGTTTTGGGTGATTTATTCGAATGATTTGATTTTGATGATTGAGGATTTACGATCCTTGCACAGTGTTGCACTTGATATCGTTTTCGTGCTTGGGTTTCACATGTTTGTGATTTTACGGTTTTAGACATTTGAGTTGATTTTGTGCGTATGCACGCACACGATTTGGTTCCTGCACTCTGTATAGTTATATATGCTTGCAGTGCAGTGATACGCCTTTTGTGCACTTAGATGCATTGGACTTTGATTTCGATGGTGTTGTTCGATATTTGTTTTGTGCACCTTGTGCACCTGATTTGATTTTGCGCATGTTCGGCACTTGATATTGGATTTCATGATTTCGTGCACGATTGATGCACCTGATTTGGATTTTCGCGCATGTTGGGCGCATGTTTTGAAGTGTGATTTTGGTGCACACCAGATGCACTAAATCGAGATTTTTCGTGCATGTCAGATGCACTTGATTTTGCTGTCAGGCACACATGTTGCCTACGACAGATGTTTCGTGCACACCCGATGCACTTAGATGTTGTTTCTGTGCATATGTATGACACATATTTGGATTTTGATTTTCGTGCGCACAAGGCGCGCGTAGTATTCATACGCGTATTTTGGGATTGATTTTTCTTATAGAGCAGTACGTTTTTATGATATTGTTATGTGTTTTCGTACTGAGCAGGACTAGTCAGAGGACAGTACCTGAATATATTTTACATGTATAGTTTCAAGTTATATCATATTGGTTTTGTTTTGGATTTGGTATTGATGTCTTCCCCATGACTCCGATGATTGCGGGATACTTGACGGAGTTCTGATTTGAGTTATATGCTCATTTTTCATGCGCATGCGTTGCGCTACGATTTGTTTTATGTATTTATGATTTCGGGGCCCCGGCGATTTGATGGTTTTGGCTGAAATATTTTAGTATTTGGGGGAAGTTTAAATTTAAATTCGGGGACCGAATTTCTTTAAGGGGGGAAGATTGTAACGTTTTGAAAATCGTTTCGGTGAAATTTCGAAAAAACGGTAAAATAAGGGGGTTTTCCGTAAAAAGTCAAAATGTAAATATCTTTAATATAAAATTTAATATACATATTCTAGCTATGTAATTACTAGTATTTGGTGTTTATTGAGCCACCGGTAAAATTTCTAATTTTCTGAAATTTTTTCCAAAATTAATTATTTTAAAATTATTTTAAGCGGGCACTAATACATTTAATTAGGGAAAATTACAAACTGGATTGAGTTGAAACGAATTGGGTGCATCATAACACATTAAACAAAATCTTATCATGTGGTTTTTGAAATGAAATGGAACTGTCAAACGATGTTAGAATATATCGAAGAAAAATGCTAAAATTGTGAAGTTAATTAATGTAATTGAGATAAGGGGGTATTTCCTTCAATTGGAACTTGCTACACACACCCCCACACTCACACACCCCCATTTTTCCTCCTCTTTTATGCAGAATTCAGCAGCCCTCCCCAATTGTTTTCCCACTTCAAGTAAAAAAAAAGGAAACAAGAAACTAAAAGAAAACTAATAAAGAATGAGGTATGGGTTTTGTTGACTTGGGGTTTTTTCCTTGACTTGTCCATAATTCCCTCACCACACTCCCTCATCCTTCCCTCATTTTCTGGCCGAAAATGGCAGCCCCATCTCCCCCATTTTCCCCTCTCATTCCACCTCAAAAACCATTCAAAAAATGCATCAAAAATCCCATAAAATCAAAATCAAAGCCCTACCCATTTTTCTTTAGCCAATTTAGCATGGATCTTGGGGGATGGAAGCTAATTTTGGGATGCTAGTGGCAAGTGGGATCTACAAAAAAATTGGGAGGTATAAACTTTGACCCTATATAGAATTTGTTGTTTGTATTCCTTAATCTAACATAATTAAGTGTTAATTTGGTTCTTGTTGCTAAATTGAGAATTCAAGAATATGGTTTGAAGCTAATTTGGGTTTAACCATCACTATTAGAATAATCATGTGTAGATTATCATCTTGTGGAATTGTAAAACCTAACCTAATTGCTAGTTTGCAAATTGTTAGGTTGATATTGTCTAAATTAAGTTATTTTGCTAACTAGAGTTTTTGAAAAATTATCAAATGCTTATATTAAAATATAATTAAGTTTTCATGTCATTATAAATATTATAATGAGTGGTTTAATGACTTTGGTTCATGCAAAACCAAGCTTAATTGATGAATTGTGAATTTTGCTTTAAAAGGTGTTAAAAATTGATATTTTTGCAAACTAGGATTTCGGAAATTATGCAAATTTATGAGATTAAATTATGTAAAGTGTTTTTATGACTTATTTAAGATATTTAGTGAATATTGTGGCCGCTAGATTCGTTTATACATCGAGTTTTGTACTAAAACGGTGATTTGTGCTTGCTAGATTTTCGGAAAAATGACTTTTTAAGTGAAATTGGGGTTTTTGTGAATTTTAACCTAGTTTATATTAAAATTAGTGTTCGTGAATGTGCAAATGAGTGTATTTGGGTTTTTCTCGATGGTCTGGCGTTGTACACCGACGTCGAGGGTTTTTGGGTCGATTTGTGAAAGCAACCATAGGTTTTGACCTATGTGGGATTCGTGCGTCATTTTGGTCATGAGTCGGATTTTAATGCGATATGGTGCGTTATGATATGTAGGTACCCCATGTGGACTTCGAGACAACATGCAAGCGCGTGGCGACGTCGGCAGCGGCGAGCGAGGACCAGGTGAGTAGATTTATATCTACGGGGAGAAGTCGGGTGGATGGCGTATAGCACCCCCGCAGTCCGTAGTGGTGTATATGGATGCGTATACACACCAACAATTATTATATGTTATTTGGATTAATAACGATGTTAGGATGGATATTGGTGTGTTGGATTATTTTAGTGTTGCGAACCCTAGGGTGGTGTTGCACTATACATACACACATACATACTTGCATACATTTCTATTTATATGTGCTCATGGGATTCTTTTTTGTTATGTGTTCACATGGGTATGGGACTATGTGTTCACATACGAATTTGAGGATGATACTTGGGATTGAGCTGAGTCGATGAGATTTGTTTTGTGGTTGTGATATCGGTGATATGGCAGGATTCGTACTTGAGGTACGTCCTGGTGTTATAGCGGGTCTTGGGACGACGATACGGGTGAATAGTGTTATTAATAAAATGGTCGACATGTGATCGTGATATAAGATATAATATGCTAGGATATTGATACTAGGCCGTATTGGGCGATGTATACCCCTTGATGATGATATGTGCTAATGATACCGGTTTGTACGAGATTGTCGATCGGTAGTCAGATCATGAGTATATTGAGGATATTAGTATTGTACTAGACATAGGTCAGTACCCTAGACTATGATCTTGAATAAAGAGGATACCAGAGGAATGGTGTGAGGAATATGATATTGACCCGTACCCAGATTTGGGGATGCCGTACGACGGATTTACGTACGAGCTATATATTGATGATTGATCCGCACTCTTGACTTGGGATGCCTGATTATAGATATGGTATCGGATGTGATATTATTGAGGCAGGATCACCGACTATACATATACAGGTGTGTATATGTATCGACTCAGATGATAGGCGGTTTCCTTACTTGTAGTTCAGCTTGTTAGTTCAGCCGTATAGTTTAGTGTAGTTGTTAGATTAGATTAGACTCCTACCATTTCAAAACTAACGAATCGTGGGTATTTTAAAAGACAGCCCAAGGGATCCTACGGATATTTCAAACGACGTATCTTTTCATAAAAACACCGTAGCCCCTATTTTCAAAACCCCATGATTCATGTTATTTCAAATGGCACCATTGTTTAATATTTAGCTCCCGCTCATTTTGGTTGCTCGCTCCGCATCGCATACTTACATTGTTATTTCATATTGCATTGTTGATATTATGTTGTTAGGACACCAGCACCATTACCGATGATGCGTATGTACCACGTACACTTACTTGCCGGCTCACACACATCTTCATCGGTAATTGCCATGTCATGCACACCCTAGAAAATATTATTGCTTATCTTCGCTTGATAGCTAGTGGTTTGACATGATATTTGTGTACTTACCTTATATGCCAGCTTAGATATTGTAGTTATTACTGTCGCTTCATGCATACCGTTATTCATTGTTATGCCGCATTCATGGATTCTCATGCATATTTTCACTTTTTACGTGCTATTGAGGTTTTGGATTCGGATTTCCATGAGATTTTCTGGATTTGGGGAAAACCGCAAAACATATACAAACTTCTTCTTTCTCTTTTTAAATGAAAAGCGCGGTTTTTCCCATGATGTATGAGTCGTCCACCATGAGTTTGCTGATGGATTTCGAGACCCGATTTGAGGAATTGGATGAACCGTTTCGGGTACAAGGTGGACCCGGTAAGGTACCCCGGGACAAGAAGCGCGTGATGATGATGATGTGAGCCTGGCAGGGGAGCATTACCTACCGGTGACTTTACCCGACGCGTTGGATATCCGGAGGATACCGTCGTGGTCTTGAGATGGATGGTAGGGGCCGGTGTGGACTGACGGCGCCCTAGAGATTGAGATTGAGACATTGAGATTTCGAGATATTGAGGTACTGAGATTTGATGATACAGGCCAGTCCGGATAGCCAGAGCCTGAGGCTTTGAGGCATTGAGATTTATGTTTTGTGTCGATGCTAGACACTGTTGATGCTGATTTCATTTATGATACCTCATTTTAAAAATACAAAGGAAATCTCACTAATTTATGAAAACAGTTCTTCATTTACATGTATTCTGTTTTCATGCATTCATACCTCATTCATATGATATATTGCTACCTGAGGCACTGACACGGGCACATGAGATTACACTCGGGTTAGATATTTACCCTAGCCTTGTTATAGGTTGCATGGTATATATATAATTGAGGATATATTATGATCTTTGACCTAGGTTGCGTTATTTATGCGATTTCTTTCCATAGATGTTTTTCTATTCACGAGTTGGCAACTCACCCCCGTTGTGCCCCAGTTTCTTGCAGGTTTGCCGTACAGGTTTTATTACGGCTTGCGGGCATAGTTTCCTTCGGGTGATTTGCTAGTAGGTGGGTTTACTTGTATCGTACCCGCATTTATATAACTTGTATATTATTATTCTGTTGTATCTAGAAGTTCCATCAACCAAACATGTTTTATTTTTGAGATAGAGACCAGTGATGTTATTCTTACGACCATAGAGTCGCGCGTTGTATTTCTGTGGATTTCTTGTTGTTTTGAGTTTCTATTTGAGTTTTGATCCTCGCCCTTGGCGTTGTATATTATTGTTTGTGTGGTTGTGGCCGTCGATTGACGAAGAGCTAGCTTCCGCTTGGGGATTCCTTTTATTGATTTAGTATACTATTCATGTTGTATCCCGTTTGGGAGCCAGTATTTACAAAGGCGACTCTGCCGAAATTTTCAGGAAATACTTGATGTTTTTAAAACCGCATAACTCAGCTTATGCTATTAAAACTACTTGATTTTAAATTGGTTTTCCTTCGCTCTACTACTTTTCTTGGTTTGGATTTCTGGGTTTTCGGTTTACTTAGATTACGTACGCCTCAAGACGTTCGTAGTTTAAGTGCCGGTCATGTTCCGTACTTTCGGGTCGTGACACATGTACTCTGATTGTCTCTATATTACATATTGATAAAGTTCTTAGGATATGTACACGACTACTGGGACTATGATGAGATCATACTAGTGGGGCCACGGTAGTCGACGAGTACATCCTATAACTGTTCCTAGTCGAGGGTGTATCGAGATAGGGCATCGATACACCAGAGTAGACTAGCGTATACGCATCTTGACCAATATGATGGGCGATGGATGATCCCATATCCATCGGTGTTTGACATCAAGGATGGTGTACGGGTGCTTAGTGGAGACTGGGTACACTGGACGGACTCGCCGAGAACTCCTAGATAGTATTATACCTCACATCAGATGCCAGTTCTCCGGTGACACTGCTACAGAGTAGTCTGTTGACCCGAGATCGTCATAGAGTCTTGTGTGATTCCCACTGTGCTTTGATTTCCATCATACCACGTCCAAGAGGACGTGAAAAAAGGTGGCTTTTGGATACAGTCCCGAATCACATGCTGGTAATGAGCGATAGGAGGGGATTCGTCTCTCCCGGTATAGGGAGTTGATGTTGTGCTGTGTTCGATTGGCTATAACTGGAAATCCCTGGCCAGGGTTGCTGAGATTTACTGGTAAGTGTTATCAGTAGTTTCTCGAACTGTTATAGACCTCATATCGACATGACTTATCAAGCTACTTGGGTCTGACGTTTACCACCCCTAGGCGAGATATGCGACAAATCAGACGATGAGACCGGACTGTACGGGAGTGTTACTGATTGGATTCGCAGGAGAATGTACAGGCTTGCTTGTTGATCTTCTGATCGCTCAATACCTGGGTGGCTGTTACGTTTAGCTGACCGCTTACAGCTTATGGGTGTTTGATATGATCATCACCTACTGCCGGCGTATTGACGATTCTTTAGAGTCCTACACAGAGGTTTCTTGACTCAGGAAAAATGGGGTAGGGGCACATATGTGATATGTGCGGGACCGAGGATAATGCGATATGAGATACCGTATTCTATTCTAGCGATATTTGATATCAGCCGGGTCATCGGATCAAGTGTTGATTCGATGAATCGGTAAATGAGATATGAGTTGATTATATGCGATATAGACGGATTGTCGGATCAAGTGTTGATTCGATAATTTAATGTATGATAATATATATGATATATTAAATAACATTAACTAATATTAGCTCACTAAAAGATTCTTTTTCTCACTCGGCTAATACATTGATATATATGCGATATATGTTCACTGTATTATTTTTTTTTGTTACAATAAATATTATATATGTGATGTATAATATTGTAACATGATATGATTACTAATGCAACATGTTTAGTGGAGATTAAACAATATTAGGGTTTGATTTTGGTTAGTTCATTCATGAACCTTCTAGAAGGTTTTCCTTTTTGTTTTGTGTAAGATATTTTCAAGTGACTCATACTTAACCCAACCCAAACCCTAGCCCTAGTTAAATCTCTACAAAGATTTAGTTAACCATGGTTGCATTATTCATCATTATCTTCTTTTCATTATTCATCACAAAAGGATTCTAATTATTATTCATTTTCTTCTTCATTGTTTCTTCATGAAAAAGCTTTCTAGGTTTTTCCTAAGTGATGAAAAATGAGTGAGAATAAGAAAACAAATGAGAGCTAAAATCCTACTTCATCATCCCCATCTATCCTTGCTCTTTAGGTGAGAGGGTTCACTTCATTTAGTGAGTGTTAGCTTGTGTTAATGAAACTTCAAGGTAGATCATCTTTGTTATCGAAGATCGGAAGCAACCTTGCATCTTTCTCTTCGCGGAGCCACTCGAGAGTCCGGAACACGATGATCGCAGCGAAGGGACCTCAACATGGAGCTTAAGAAGTGAAGGACCGGATCTACAAAGGTTGTAATCCCTCTCATTTAGTGTTAAGTGTTTAACATGCTTGTTTTCGCCTAATCTCTAGTTTAAAGATCCAGCTTTGGGTTGTTCGGCACGGCTAAATTTTAAATCGGGCATGGTTGATGTACACCCTTGTTAGAGTGCATAGAATCCCTACAGTGGTATCAGAGCCAAGCTAGAGCTTTAGGCGAAGTCTAGACAAAGTTTAAAGTCCGATCGAACCCGGAAACCCCGACGAATACCCTTCTCTGGATATTTTTTTAAAATGTTGATTTTTAGTATTAAAAATGCTCAGAAAATTGAGCAGGGAAATATAAGAATAACTGTAGAATACGACTTCCTAACTCTACTGAAGCGCCGCGAAACCGCGGCCGTACCCTGGTTTCGGCGGCGGTTCCGCGTCCGTATGTGGAGATTAGGGACTCGTTTTTCTCCAGTTACACCCGTAGCTGTTTCCTGATTTTTCTGGGAAGTTTTAATTCTACTCAAGAGTTAAGTTTTCAGGGTTGTATTGGGGACTTGTTGATTCGATCGGATAATTTAACTTTGTTTAGTTTGCCCGGATAATTTTAGAAACTGTTAAAAAGTTCGAACGGATATCAATAACTCACTTTTTCCCCTGTCGGAAAATTTTCAAAAGTTGGATTTTTTCTCGAGTTTGAAACTTTCGAAAATTGTGCAAGTAACGCGGTGGACCCTCTAGAAGACAACAAACCTTAACTCGATTATGTGGCCGTCTTGAACTGCTTCTAAACCTTAGGGTTTGGGGCAGTACGGCGTGCCACATGTGAGGCGTTGGCTTGACCCTTCTACGGCTGGAACAGTGGTACTGTGGCATGTGATGGATGTTTTTAAAACTAATTTCAAGTGTTGAGATCTACTTGGGAAATCTTGGGTGTTTGTTTATTCGATCGGAAAGTTTAACATTGTCTATTTATCTGGAATGTGATACAATATTTGGAATCCACAGGTAGTTATAAGATAACTGATTTGAATATTATAACCATAGCAGTTTAGTCTCAATTGATCGGTTGCCACGGGATTTTGATGTGATCAAAAGTCCGTCGCAATCACGTAGCGTACGCGGATACTCTCCGGGTAAACTTAATAAACAACCACGCCCCATAGCCCCGACCAAGTGATTGTAGGAGAACCCCGTCGCCGAAAGCATCCGTTCGGGTGCTCGCGGCAGCGGTGTTCCGCCTTAGTGCACTTCGTCGACGGCATCTGGGGGTGCGGCCGTCTACTAAAGTTTGCGACGAGCATTCGATCAGGATGTCGGGAATCTTGTTGAATTGCCCGACTTGATATTGAAAAGAGTTTTCGATAGAGAGACTAAAATGCGGGGTTTATAATTGTTAGGCATGCGATGTCTAAGGAATTCATTTGGTTAGGCATGCGATGTCTAAGGAGGTTGCGAATTCCATTTGTTGTAGTTTTACACTTTCTTTTCTGTGACTGTAAGTGTAGTATGTGGTGTATCGCCAGCTTCGTTGCTATACATCAACGACAATCGGGATACGCATACTTGCTTACGTTGATGATATGAGATATTATGTCTTGCTGTGATTTGTTATATTGGATCGTCGCGTTTTGAATAGCCGGGGTTTTTTTGTGAGATGAGAGTTTTTTCTTTTTCATTCATGTAAAATTCATTTGTATGTAATATTTTTTTATTGGGGCACTTCCGGGCTGAGGATGATGTCACCATTGTATATTATTTACTTTTCAGCATTAAGTAGACCCAAGGCGGGGAGCACAAGTAACCGGGTTCTGGGGTCCAGTGGGAGACCATCTCGAGGAGTTGAGACCGGGTCTCCTAACCATAGAATTGGCAATGTTGCTTGCCGCTCTCGTAGGGGTCTAGGGATGTGGGTTTGGCTATTCATCGCGACCATGGAATCCATGTTTTATACAGGCTCGTATTAAAACACAGACCTCCTAGTATATCCAATATTGCATATATGTTTCTTCTGTTGCAATGTTCTGTGATGAGATCATATTACTGCGTGAGACGAATGTTTATATTATATATATGAGATATATGTTATATTGCAGATTTCGTTTCAAATGTGATGGTTGTGAAGCATAATAAAATGGGACTTCATTAATGAGATTAATGAAACTAAAAGAAACCTAAAGATGTTGTAGAAACTTGTTTAAAAATTGGTAGCTCTAGTTCTTGCTTTTCATAGTGGTGTTCCTTGTAGAACATCCAGCACCTTATTCGATAAGGAAAGAGCCGAGATCCCTTCACCGTGAGTGACCTCTTTAGTGAAACTAGCAGATGCTACAAACTCAGTTTGTCTTTTGATTGCTTCTATAGTTCTTGCTTTGCAAAGCGGTATTTGTGAAATATCCTGCACCATATTCGATGAGGAAAGAGCCGACGATCCCTTCACCGGGAGTGACCTCTTTAGCAAAACTAGAAAAGCCTCAAAAACACTCCATTTAAAATCACTCGATTCTACAACGATATCAAGTTCATTACGCAAAGGGTTTTCTTAAAAACCTGTCGTAGCCCTCCGTCGTTTCAGATAAGTAATAATTAGTATTCGTACTACGTTTGTTGACCTCTGTCAAGGCGTAGTGTGCGGTAGCTAATTAGTGCTTATCTGTATAAACATATGATGAGATTGATTTAGGGTAGTCGTGCGACCTTGTTGACCTCTGTCAAGGGTCGTGCGGGTGGGTTTACTTCAATAAGGAAATGACGGGTTGAACTTGACTAGCAGCCTATGGTTTGTTGACCTCTGTCAAGGTCATAGGACGCTAGGGGTAAAACATTATTGGGAATTTCAAGTGTGGAAATTTGCAATGAGATTGCATACCTTCTATGAGATAGTTGGATCCCGATACTCGCTGCGAGTAAGAGTTACTCCTGGGAAAGTTTTTACACATTACAATTAGCCGATCAAGTAGGTGTCTAGAAAGGTGTCAACAGAGTTACGCCCCTGGGAAAACGAGGTTCACTTTAATTAGGTCCGTGCGAAAGCACGGGGAACCTCCCTTAAAGTACCGGCACTGGCATGTCTGTTAGATTGGCAAACTTGTAGCGTGTAATTAATCCCGGCTAGTCTATCCTTTTAGGGTTTGAAGGAAGATTTGACTAAAACAGTGGGAGACATCCTGATTAGATAAATTGATAACCAATCAAATCTTGTAATAGCGCACGCCGAGTGTTTTCTTCTCTCTCTCTCTCCTGGTTACGACTATGTCACGCCTTAATCAAGATAATAATACGGATGTATTGACCGAACCCGCTTGTTATACTGCGCTAGGGAACGTTGGTCGCGCTCCAACTTATAATTGTTATAAGACAGAGCAGGAAATAGAGGATTACCAGAATTCCCGTACTGCCCAAACGAAGAAAGTGCATGCTTATGCATCTTCTTCGGGTGTGTTCATTACAGAGAACTGTTTCTCAGTATCCTTTATGTCCTGGGTATGAGATACCGGATCAGGATCCGACATATGTAATTTGTTACATGGGCTACAGATAGGTAGAAAACTGAGAACGGGTAATAAGTTTCAAGAGATAGAAACGGTGCAAGTGTTGCAGCCAAGTCTGTTGATAGTTATCACCCTGTATTACCAGAATATATTGATTCTGAACAAATGTTATTAGATATCGAACCTGATATACAACATCATATTAGTCTCTTTGTTAGTAAAGAAAGGATATAATTTTGTATTGATGGATAATGTTTTTAACATTTCCTATATCAAGTGTTGATCGGTTCAGGCACGTTATCTAAAATCATAGACGTTCTATATCAAACCACAGTCTTAACGTACAAAATACACACAAGAGGAAGAGTTCAGAAATGAATGAATTCTTGTTGAGGCATTGTAGACTAGGTCATATCAATGCGACCCGACTAGCTAAGTTACATTTAGATGCATATTTAAATTAGTTTGAATTTATATCTTGTGAAACTTGCCGGTCATGTCACAAAGATAAGATGACCATAGCTCTGTTTATTGGAAACAGAGAAAGAGTTAGTGAACTCTTGGGATTGATACATGATGATGTATGTAAAGTCCCCTCTCTACACATGCCAAGATCGGTTCTTTGTACTTCATTATATTCATTGATGATCTCTCTAGATTCAGACATATGTTCCTGTTGAAACACAAGTCCGAAACTTTTGAGATAATCACAGAATATAAGTTAGAAGTAGAGAACCAAAACGGGTATAAGCATTATGTCCTTTGATGAGATCAAGGAGGAGAATACTTGAGCACGGAATTCCTGGACTATTCTAAAGGAGAATGAGATTATCTCTCAGCATTACTCCTCCGTATACACCATAGCACCATGGTATATCAGGGTGGAGCAATAGCACTCTATGAGATATGGTGTGCTCTATGATGAGTACTACTGAGTTTCCTATTTCTTTTTGGGAGTTATGCACTTGAGAAGTTGCATACCTATTGAATACGGTTCAAATCAAATCAGTTGCCTACCACTTCATATGTGATATGGAATGGGAAGAGCCCATATCTTAAGTATGTTAAGATTTGGGGTTGTCCAGCCTATGTCTAAAAGAATAATCCGGACAAGCTCGAGGCAAAGTCAGTTCTATAAAACTGGAAACAGTTCCAGCTATAAAAACTACAGCAGATGATTTGGTAGAATCAAAAGATTCAATAGTTTCCAACGAACCTCAACCTCTCCGCCGATCTAGTAGGACTCCTCACCCACCTGAGAGATACTTCGATTTTCTCTATGACAGTGGGAGCGAGGATTGCATCATGAGATGATGACCCAACTAGTTTCGAGCTGGCCATCAGGAGTGGGACTCTGTAAGAATGGCTGGATTCTTATCGATCTGAGATGGAATCCTTATACACCAACAAAGTATGGACTTTGGTTACTTTATCTGAAGGGTGAATTCCCATCAGGAGCAAGTATATCTTGAGAAGATTACTTGGTGTACATGGAAAAGTTGAGACTTTCAAAGCTATGCTTAAGTCCATCCAGATCCTACTTGCCACGGCTACATACCATGACTACGATATCTGGTGGTTGGGTGTCATGACTGCTTTTCTAAATGTTGATTTGGAAGATAGCGTCTATAAGTACACAGCCAGAGGGATTCGTAGACAGTGGGAGCAGCGGAAACGTGTGCAAGATACTTTATAGGATAAAGTAGGCATCGCGGAGTTGGAACATCTGTTTTTATGTGGTAGTCAAAGAGTTTGACTTCATCAAAATGGTAGATGAACCTTGTATATACCAAAAGGTAGTAGGGAGTATGGTGGTGATCCTCGCAGAGTACGTGGATGACATACTCTTGATAGGGAAGGAGTTTCCTATGCTACGCTCGGTCAATCTCCTCTTATCACAAGGATTCTCCATATAGGATCAAAGTGATACCTCCTAAATCCTTGGTTTTGGATCTATGAGATAGATCTAATTAGATGTTAGGATACTCACTAGTTGTAGTGAGATGGTATCAATCGATCCTGGGGAGAATCACTGGGAAGGTTCCAGGGTGATAAGGACGACTGAATGTCAATCGCAGGCATTATCTTTACCCTCAGTGGAGGGACGGTATGTTGGAAGAGTTCCAAGCTAGATACCGTGACTTACTAGACGATTAAAGGCAAGATACATCGATACCAAGGATGCTACCAAAGAGGCAGTCTGGATATATAAGTTCATGAGATGAACTTCGTTCGTACCATTGTGTGACAATGGAATTGTGGCTTATGCCAAAGAACCCCCGTCCCATCAGAAATCCAGATATAATTCTTAGGCAGTATCACCTGATCATAGAGATGGTTGATCTCCAGGGATATCGAGGTTTGGAGAGTAGACACAGAGGACAACAGCATGGATCCACTCACAAAGGCCTTTTTCCCAATAGAGACTTTTATGGGATGGTTGAGTATGAGATACTTCAACCGTAGCTAATTGTTGGGTATACGATACCACAACAGATGGCCCTAGTGCAAGTGGGAGATTGTTAGTTATATGTATGCTCTAGAGGCCATTACTGTACATACGATGTATATTGTAATGGATGCTTGGACATATATAGGGATGACTTTCTTGCTCGACATGATAGTATGCTATCTGGTTGTACTTTATCTTAACATATACTCTGATTATCTCTATATTACATGTTGATAAAGCCCTTAAGATATGTACTCGACTACTGGGACTATGATGATATCATACTAGTGGGGCCACGGTAGTCGACGAGTACATACTATAACTGTTCCTAGTCGAGGGTGTATCGAGACAGGGCATCGATACACCAGAGTACACTAGCGTATACGCATCTTGACCCATATGATTGGTGATGGATGATCCTATATCCATCGGTGTTTGACATCAAGGATGGCGTAAGGCTGCTCAGTAGAGACTGGGTACACTGGACGGACTCACCAAGAACTCCCAGATGGTATTATACCTTGTTAGTGTATATGCACTAGAGGCCATTACTGTATCATACTAGTATGTATATTACTTAATCGAAGCTTGGGATATTCACCTTGTATTGACAATCTTGCTCAAAATGGTAGTATGCTACTTGGTTTGTTTCTACTTTAATATGTGCATGTGTTTCTTTTAGCATATCGCTTATACATATTAGTAGAGCCCTTAGGATCTTTGCTTGATTATCAGCGTTGTGATGGCAGTCACACTAGTGGGGGCTGGGTAATCTATAAGCACATCCTTATGCAGGTCCTTAGTAGCAGGACTATCGAGACAGGGCATCGATACTCCGGAGTAGACCAGCGCATGCGCTTCTTATCCTTGTGTGGGAGATGGTCTGTCCCACAGCCATCAGTACGTCGTACTGGAGATAGTATGAGGGTGCTCGTTGGGTTACGAGTACACTGGACAGGACTCGTCGGGAACTGTTGGTTGGTATTATACCTATCGTCAGTTATCAGTTCCCAGGTGACATGAGTACAGCTTAGTCCGCTGACTTGACACTGTCACTTCGCCTCGAGTGTGTTCCCACTGTACTTTGATTACTACCCTACCACGACTCAAAGGAGTCGTGCAAACAGGTAGTTTTTGGGTGCAGTCCCGAAGCACTTGGAGGCAGTGACGGTTAGACAGGATTCGTCTCTCCCGGTATTAGGGGTTGACATCGCGCTGTGTCTAGGAGAGCCATTACACGAGTAGTCCCTGGCCAGGGTAAGAGAGATATACTGGTAGGTTTCCAGTGTTTTCTCAGGGTGTTATGGGCTTCACTACGACACGACTTGTACCGCTATTAGGGGACTGACGTTTACCGCCCCCCAAGGCCCGCCATGCGATGTATCAGACGAACAGACCGGACTGTACGGAGATTGTTACAGTCAGACTCAGTAGGAGTTCAGATGGGTTTCACCTCGTCAGTCTTCTTGTCGGCATCTACCTGGGGACCGTTACGCACAGCTAGTGCCGCTTGCGGTCTGTGGTTAAACCCACTGCCAGCGTAGTGCCGAGTCTTTAGAGTCCTACACAGAAAGCTATTCGCCTTTAGGCAAAAGAGTAGAGGTCGCATGGTTTTGCGACAGGTCGCATGGTTTTGCGACAGGGTTCAGTCACATCCGTGCACTTGTGCACGTTTAGTGTCCGGACAGTTAACACTAGCGGGCTTTGGTTTAAGCCAGATCCTAGTGCACGTTTTGGGATTGGTTTTTTATCTCGTATGTATTCGTGTTCTTCGGAACGCGGATGCGGGTGTGTATGCACAGTTGCAGAGAGACAGAGGCAGAGGATTCTCATTAGGGTTGTTGACTGTTGACTATTGACTTTTTGCTTAACCCTAATGAGAATATGAAACATAATTAGCAATAATATTAATTAAGTATTATAGTGACATGGTTGTTGAGGGGTTGACTTTGTTGACTTGTTGATTTTGTTGACCGGTTGACTAGGTTGGACTAGTTGACCATCATCATCATAATGGTTGTCATTTTCATGCAAAGACTTTTGCTTGCTTGTTGTGGTTTGCAAAATGAGTGCATGGAAATGGTATTGCCTTTGACATGATATGAACCATCACATAATACTTGATTAACATTATGGCTCATGATGTTTTTGGATTATGAGAGGGTGTATGACAAAAGAGAGGCTCATTCTTTCATTGTTTTTCTCTCTCTTGGTTTTGAGCTCTCTCATTCTCTTGCTCTCACCCTCTTCCTCTTGCTCTCTCTGTTGTTTATGGTTCACTTGTCTCATGTGTTGAGAAGCAAGAACCATAGAGAAAATCCCATCACACTCTTCTCTACTCACTCTAGTTCACAAGGTTTAGCAAACCAAGTGAACTAGTTTCTTCAAAGTTCGAAGAAGAAGCCAAAGGTAGAAGCTTTCGGGTGGATCGATCTTCGGCGCAAGAAGACGACGGGGTGAAGCCGATCCGTACACCATCAAGAGATGAAGACGAAGGAGTTCAAGAAAGAAAGGTATAACCCCCTAACCGAGTAGTTAACAACTCGTAGTCAGGTTGTTAGGTAGATAGTTTAACAAAGATCCGTTTTGAGTCCATGTTACCGCCTCTAAAAAATTGTTTTTCATCAAATTCCGCAAGCCCGTAAGTACCGGGAGAGGTAGCATGGACTTACAGTGGTATCAGAGCCAGGTTAAACACTACCTAACATGTTACCATAGTAACTAGAAATTCGATCGGAGAAAAAGTCCCGAAATAGACCCGGAATTCAAACTTGCTGTCGATTTTTTAAGTTCTGTAAAAGTAATAAATCATGCTTCAAAAATCGACTCAGGGTTTTTATAAGATACTGTAGAAAAACGGTGCAGAGAACCCATCAAACCGCCGCGGAAATGCGGCAATAGCTTGCTATTGCCGCTGTTCCGCGGCCGTCTTAGCTCTTCTCTGGATCTTCTTTACTGCAGTATACTCAGTGGGGTATTTTAGGAATTTTGGTATATGTTTTTTCAGCCCAGATTTTGCAGAAAGAAAATTTTGTTTTTGGGGCTTTAAAAACCGTATTTTGATCGAGTTTCTTATGACTTAAGCTAACGGGTTTATTTCTGTGATGTGATATTTGTATTGAACGTGTTCTAATCGCTATATGTCGATTAGTGGGGGTTATACAAATCTGTGATCTGTAATGTTATTGGTTTGTGTATATGAATTCATTGGATTGTCGCGGGTGAATAGCCGGGGGTTGTGAGACGAGAGTTTTCTTTTCTTTCAATTCATGTAAATTTGTAAATTGATGTAATAATTATTTATATGGCCGCACAACCGGGTCGCGGTTGTAGCCGTCATTGTATAATTTCTTTTTACTGTTTTTGCTCCTAGGATAGACCCATGGAGGGGGTGCACAAACTACCGGGTATCCCGAAATGCCGAGTGGCCTACTCACGGAGTTGAGGGAGGTTGCTTCGCTTCGGGTACTTGGCGGGTAGTTTGCCGCACCCGTAGGGGTCTTGGGTGGGGTATTGGCTATTCACCGCGACCGTGTAATCTGCTTTTCGTTATAGGCTCGTACGAATTGCGGATTCCTAGTATATCCAATGTATTCATCTGTGATCTGAAATGGCTATCATTGCAATATATCTATATATGATATTATTTAGGCGTTGCTTATATTTTACAGCCGCGCTAGCCCAGCCCCCGCTCTGTCGTTAGTTAAGTAACCTAACGGGTAATGACGGGGCCCCGTGGCGAATGCGAATGGCATAAGCGTACGTCATATTTTGGTTGTTTTCTGCAATGGTAGGATTAAATGATGGGATGCATTAAAAGAACTAATGCAAGAAAAATACGCATTAAAAGAACTAATGCAAGATAAAATAAACCAAGTAAAAGTCATTGGAACACTTTCAAAAACCACTCGGTTTCTTTTCAAAAATAACTTTTAAACGTGGAGATTAAGCCACTCTTTTTAAAAGCTATCAAGGTTCCTTCGATTATATCAAGTTCACTACGTTCAAGGTTTCGCCAAAACCATTCGTAGCCCTCCGTCGTTTCATATGAATATTCAACAGTATTCAATCTGTGTTTGTTGGCCTTAGTCAAGGCACAGTGTTTGGTAGCTGCTGGATATTCATATGTTGCATAGATAGATGCGTTGGTTTGGGACAGTCGTATTACTTTGTTGGCCATAGTCAAGGGTATATACGGATGGGTTCAAATTAACCTGGACAACGACGGGTAGAACTTGACATGTGACTTATGATTTGTTGGCCTTAGTCAAGGTCATAAGAGCATGGGGCAAAAATCCATATCGGGAGTTTCAAAAGAACTGAAACTTGCTAGCGATGCATACCATTTGGAGTGTGATGATTCTGGTAGGATTCCTTTAGTTTTGTCACGCGATGATATTTGGATTCCGATCCTACTGTGAGTATATGCAACTCCTCGGGAAATTTCTCACTTAACGATCAATGCTATAAACCTAGTAGGTGTCTAAAAAGGTGTTAGCGGGGCTACGCCCCCAGGGAAAAGAGGATCTTAAATTAAGGAACTTCGTGAAAGCGTTGGAAAACCTCCCTTGAAGTACCGACACTAGCCTGGCTGAACGGTTAAGCAAGTATTGTACGGTGAGATTGATCCTGACTAATTCTTCCTTTTTGGTTTGAGGAGGGATTCGAGAGACAGTGGGAGCCATCCTGTTTAGACAAATTAAAAACCACTCTAAACTTGCAAGAGCATCATGCTGAGTGTTTTCTTCTCTCTCTCTTAATTGCAGCGACCCAGTGACCACACCTAGGTTACATCTAGATAATAAAATGACTGAACCTGACTGTTATGACTGGCAAAGGTCTGTCCAGATGTCCATTGCCATAACAAGCTGGGACACCTCTTAACTAATCCAACCCCTGCCGTCTCAGGTCCAGTTTCCCCTATCATGGATGTTGATATCCATAGGACATCGGGAAAGGACTGTGCGAAAGCCAAATGCCTCGTGTTAGCCTCAGTTGATGGTGCATACCAGGGGCAGCACGAGAAGATGGACTTAGTTTCTATCTTCCTCCATAATAAAGATTTATATGGAGAGCAATCTCGTATCGCAAGATGTGAGACCTCGAACGAATTGCTTCCAGCGAGGTTGGCTATCAGGTCATCTGTAGGGGGTAACGTCCTTACAGAGACCAGCTCTTTTGAGCTCATGGACCTGAAGACCACGTTGAAGAACGGGTCAGATGCTGACTTAGTTCAATAGTCCCTACCTACTACACTAAAGGAAACCAGGGAAGTAGAAAGAAAGGGAAGGGCAGAATTTTCGGGACTGGATGTAGTAAAAGAGGGATGTTCCTATTGTTACAAGAATGAACATTGGTAGAAGGATTGCAGGGCCAGCATAGCCAGTAGCCAGAATTCGAAGCATGTTGTGGCTTCGGCTTCAGGTGTGTTTGTAATAGAGAACTGTATGTCAGTTAACCCTACTTCCTGGGTATTGGATACCGGATCAGGATCTCATATCTGTAATTTGTTACAGGCTCTGAGAAACCGTAGGGTTATCAAGAAAGGTGATATGACTCTCAGGGTTGCTAACGGAATGAGCATGTATGCTGAATCCGTAGGGGAATATCACCTAGGACAGACAACTGGGCAGATATTGATTCTGCGTGACTGTTTTTATGTACCAGGTGCGACTTGTAATATCATATCTGTATCCTTACTTTCTAAGGAAGGATGTGATTTTACTTTTGTAAGCGATGTAGTAAACATCCACCTAACTCAAGTTTTGATTAGGGCAGGTACATTGAAGAACGGTATATGCGTTTTGAATCAAGCTCAGGTCTTCAGTGTCCAGAACACACTTAAAAGAAAGTCTCCGGAATTAAATAAGGCTTTCTTATGGCATTGTAGACTGGGTCACATCAATGAGACACGGTTGACAAAGTTACATAAAGAAGGATACTTGGATCCATTCGAGTACCAGTCTTATGCCACTTGTGAATCTTGTCTCATGGGAAAGATGACAAAGACTCCGTTCACTGGACATGGAGATAGAGCGAGCGAGCTCTTGGGACTCATACACAGTGACGTGTGTGGTCCAATGTCTACAAATGCGCGAAGTGGTTATTCATACTTCATTACTTTCACAGATGATTTCTTTATGTATGGGCATGTCATCTTAATGAAGCACAAATCCGAGGCCTTTGAGAAATTTCGGGAATACAAGAATGAAGTTGAAAAACAAAAAGGCAAAAGTATCAAGACACTGAGATCTGATCGAGGTGGTGAATACTTGAGTGCCGAGTTTCTGGTCTACTTAAAAGAGAATGGAATTCTCTCTCGGCTTACTCCTCTATACACACCACAACGCAATGGTGTATCGGAAAGGAGGAATCGAACCCTATTGGATATGGTTCGTTCCATGATGAGTAAGGCTGAGTTACCGCTATCTTTCTAGGGTTATGCACTAGAAACAGCTGCATATCTCTTGAACCAAGTTCCTACTAAGACAGTGCCTACCACACCATATCAGATGTGGAGTGGGAAGAAACCCTGTCTTAAACCCTTTAAGACATGGGGATGTCCAGCTTTTGTAAAAAAGCAGCATGCGGACGAGCTCGAGGCACGTTCAGTACAGTGCAAGTTTGTGGGATACCCAAAGAACTCCAAGGGGTATCTTTTCTATTACGCAGAGGAGCAAAAAGTCTTTGTTTCTCATCATGCCCGCTTCTTGGAAACTGAGTTTTTAGAAAATCAGATAAGTGGGAGCGTAATAGAACTGGAAGAAATTCCAGAACCACAAGCTATTACTGAAACCTTAGTAGAACCAGAAGGTTCAAGGGAACCAGACATTCCTGCGCCACTCCGCAGAAGTAGTAGGCAGTCTCATCCGCCCGAGAGATACTTCGGTTTTCTCATAGACGGGGATAGAGAGGATTGCACAGTTGATTATGATGAGCCTACTAGCTTCCAGCAAGCCATTCAGAGCGGTGACTCGGTAAAATGGCTGGATGCAATGCGGACCGAGATGGAGTCCATGTACATCAACAAAGTTTGGACTTTGGACTATGCTCCAGAAGGGGTAAAACCCGTAGGCTGCAAATGGATCTTCAGAAAGAAGATTGGTGTAGATGGGCAGGTTGAAACCTATAAAGCTAGGCTTGTTGCAAAGGGTTTTCGTCAAAGACCTGGTTTGGACTATGACGAGACCTTTTCTCCGGTAGCCATGCTCAAATCCATTCGGATCCTTCTTGCCATTGCTGCCTTCCATGATTATGAAATCTGGCAGATGGACGTAAAGACGGCTTTTCTAAATGGAAATTTGGAAGAGTGCGTCTATATGGATCAGCCAGAGGGATTCATTCAGAGTGGGAGCAGCGGTAAAGTGTGCAAGTTGCTCAAGTCCATCTATGGACTCAAGCAGGCATCGCGGAGTTGGAACATCTGCTTTGATGATACTGTCAAAGAATTCGACTTTGTCAAAAACCCAGATGAACCATGCATTTACAGTAAGATTGTAGGGAGAAATGTCATATTCCTCGTCTTGTACGTCGATGACATTCTCCTAATAGGAAATGATATTCCTATGCTACAGTCAGTCAAAGGATTCTTGTCGCAGAGGTTCTCCATGAAGGACCTGGGCGATGCCAACTACATTCTGGGGATCCAGATCTATCGTGATAGATCTAAGAGGATGTTGGGACTTTCACAGTCAAGGTACATCGACACCATAATGAAACGATTCAGTATGGAAGATTCCAAGCGCGGTAATCTACCGGCTTGTCACGGAATCACCCTCTCCAAAGAGATGTCTCCCAAGACTGATTTGGAAAGGGCTCGCATGTCATCAATACCCTACGCATCTGCGGTAGGCTCTATTATGTATGCGATGTTGTGTACCAGACCAGATGTAGCATACGCATTGAGCGTTGTAAGCCGGTATTAGTCGAACCCAGGGGAGAAACACTGGATAGCAGTAAAGAACATTCTCAAGTACCTGAGAAGGACTAAGGAGATGTTCTTGGTGTATGGCGGAAAAGACCTCCAGATTGAGGCCTTTGCTGACTCCAGCTTCCAGAGTGACAAGGATGACTCCAACTCCATGTTGGGTTATGTCTTTACCCTCAATGGAGGGGCGGTTTGCTGGAAGAGTTCCAAGCAGGAAACCGTTGCTGACTCAACTATGGAAGCGGAGTACATAGCTGCTTGCGATGCCGCAAAGGAAGCTGTCTGGATGAAGAAGTTCCTCGCGGAACTTCAGGTGGTTCCTACCAGTGTTGATCCAATACCGCAGTATTGTGGAAACAACGGCGCTATAGCTTTAGCGAAGGAACCCAGGTCCCATCAGAAGTCCAGGTATATTTTGAGGCGGTACCACCTGATCATGGAGATCGCTGATCGCCGGGAGATCGAGGTGAAGAGAGTAAATACGGAAGATAACACTGCTGATCCACTCACGAAGGCCTTACCCCAGACTCAGTTCGAGCGGCTGATCGAGATGATAGGTCTTCGATACGCCAGTACATGGCCTTAGTGCAAGTGGGAGATTGTTAGTGTATATGCCCTAGAGGCCATTACTGTATCATACTAGTATGTATATTACTTAATGGAAGCTTGGATATTCACCTTGTATTGATAATCTTGCTCAAAATGGTAGTATGCTACTTGGTTTGTTTCTATTTTAATATGTGCATGTGTTTCTTTTAGCATATCGCTTATACATATTAGTAGAGCCCTTAGGATCTTTGCTTGATTACCAGCGTTGTGATGGCAGTCACACTAGTGGGGGCTGGGTAATCTATAAGCACATCCTTATACAGGTCCCTAGTTGCAGGACTATCGAGACAGGGCATCGATACTCCGGAGTAGACTAGCGCATGCGCTTTTCATCCTAGTGTGGGAGATGGTCTGTCCCACAGCCATCAGTACGTCGTACTGGAGATAGTATGCGGGTGCTCGTTGGGTTACGAGTACACTGGACAGGACTCGTCGGGAACTGTTGGTTGGTACTATACCTATCGTCAGTTATCAGTTCCCAGGTGACATGAGTACAGCTTAGTCCGCTGACTTGACACTGTCACTTTGCCTTGAATGTGTTCCCACTGTACTTTGATTAATACCCTACCACGGCTCAAAGGAGTCGTGCAAACAGGTAGTTTTTGGGTGCAGTCCCGAAGCACTTGGAGGCAGTGACGGTTAGACAGGATTCGTCTCTCTCGGTATTGGGGGTTGACATCGCGCTGTGTCTAGGAGAGCCATTACACGAGTAGTCCCTGGCCAGGGCAAGCGAGATATACTGGTAGGTTTCCAGTGTTATCTCAGGGGGTTATGGGCTTCACTCCGACACGACTTGTACCGCTATTAGGGGACTGACGTTTACCGCCCCCCTAGGCCCGCCATACGATGTATCAGACAACAGACCGGACTGTACGGAGACTGTTACAGTCAGACTCAGTAGGAGTTCAGATGGGTTTCACCTCGTCAGTCTTCTTGTCGGCATCTACCTGGTGTCCGTTACGCACAGCTAGTGCCGCTTGCGGTCTGTGGTTAAACCCACTGCCAGCGTAGTGTTAAGTCTTTAGAGTCCCACACAGAAAGCTATTCGCCTTTAGGCAAAAGAGTAGAGGTCGGATGGTTTTGCAACAGGTCGCATGGTTTTGCGACAGGGTTCGGTCACATCCGTGCACTTGTGCACGTTTAGTGTCCGGACAGTTAACACTAGCGGGCTTTGGTTTAAGCCAGATCCTAGTGTACGTTTTGGGATTGGTTTTTTATCTCGTATGTATTCGTGTTCTTCGGAACGCGGAAGTGGGTGTGTATGCACAGTTGCAGAGAGACAGAGGCAGAGGATTCTCATTATGGTTGTTGACTGTTGACTGTTGACTATTGACTTTTTGCTTAACCCTAATGAGAATATGAAACATAATTAGCAATAATATTAATTAAGTATTATAGTGACATGGTTGTTGAGGGGTTGACTTTGTTGACTTGTTGATTTTGTTGACCGGTTGACTAGGTTGGACTAGTTGACCATCATCATCACAATGGTTGTCATTTTCATGCAAAGACTTTTGCTTGCTTGTTGTGGTTTGCAAAATGAGTGCATGGAAATGATATTGCCTTTGACATGATATGAACCATCACATAATACTTGATTAACTTTATGGCTCATGATGTTTTTGGATTATGAGAGGGTGTATGACAAAAGAGAGGCTCATTCTTTCATTGTTTTTGTCTTTCTTGGTTTTGAGCTCTCTCATTCTCTTGCTCTCACCCTCTTCCTCTTACTCTCTCTCTTGTCTATGCTTCACTTGTCTCATGTGTTGAGAAGCAAAAACCATAGAGAAAATCCCGTCACACTCTCCTCTACTCACTCTAGTTCATAAGGTTTAGCAAACCAAGTGAACTAGTTTCTTCAAAGTTCGAAGAAGAAGCCAAAGGTAGAAGCTTTCGCGTGGATCGATCTTCGGCGCAAGGAGACGATGGGGTGAAGCCGATCCGTACACCATCAAGAGATGAAGACGAAGGAGTTCAAGAAAGATAGGTATAACCCCCTAACCGAGTAGTTAACAACTCGTAGTTAGGTTGTTAGGTAGATAGTTTAACAAAGATCCGTTTTGAGTCCATGTTACCGCCTCTAGAAAATTGTTTTTCATCAAATTCCGCTAGCCCGTAAGTACCGGGAGAGGTAGCATGGACTTACATACCTCACGTCAGATGGCAGTTCTCCGGTGACACTGGTACAGAGTAGTCTGTTGACCCGAGATCGTTATAGAGTCTTGTGTGATTCCCACTGTGCTTTGATTTCCATCATACCACGTTGAAGTGGCATGCAAAATGGTGGCTTTTGGGTACAGTCCCGAATCACATGGAGGCAATGAGCGATAGGAGGGGATTCGTCTCTCCCGTTATAGGGAGTTGATGTTGTGCTGTGTTCGATTAGCTATAACTGGAAATCCCTGGCCATGGTTGCTAAGATTTTCTGGTAAGTGTTATCAGTAGTTTCTCGAACTGTTAAAGACCTCATATCGACACGACTTATCAAGCTACTGGGGTCTGACGTTTACCACCCATAGGCGAGATATGCGACATATCAGACGACGAGACCGGACTGTACGGGAGTGTTACTGATTGGATTCGCAGGAGAATGTACTAGCTTGCTTGTTGATCTTCTGAACGCTCAATACCTGGGTGGCTATTACGTTTAGCTGACCGCTTGCAGCTTATGGGTATTTGATATGATCATCACCTACTGCCGGCGTATTGACGATTCTTTAGAGTCCTACACAGAGGTTTCTTGACTCAGGAAAAATGGGGTAGGGGAACATATGTGATATGTGCGGGACCGAGGATAATGCGATATGAGATACCGTATTCTATTCTCACGATATTTGTTATCAGCCGGGTCATCGGATTAAGTGTTGATTCGATGAATCGGTAAATCAGATATAAGTTGGTTATATGCGATATAGCCGGATTGTCGGATCAAGTGTCGATTCGATAATTTAAGGTATGATAATATATATGATATATTAAATAACATTAACTAATATTAGCTCACTAAAAGATTCTTTTTCTCACTCGGCTAATAAATTGATATATATGCGATATATGTTAACTGTATTATTTTATTTTGTTACAATAAATATTATATATGTGATATATAATATTGTAACATGATATGATTACTAATGCAACATGTTTAGTGGAGATTAAACAAGATTAGGGTTTGATTTGGGTTAGTTCATTCATGAACCTTCTAGAAGGTTTTCCTTTTTGTTTTGTGTAAGATATTTTCAAGTGACTCATACTTAACCCAACCCAAACCCTAGCCCTAGTTAAATCTCTACAAAGGTTCAGTTAACCATGGTTGCATTATTCATCATTATCTTTTTTTCATCGTTCATCACAAAAGGATTCTAATTATTATTCATGTTCTTCTTCATGAAAAAGCTTTGTAGGCTTTTCCTAAGTGATGAAAAATGAGTGAGAATAAGAAAACAAATGAGAGCTAAAATCCTTCTTCATCATCCTCATCTACCCTTGCCCTTTAGATGAAAGTGTTCACTTCATTTAGTGAGTGTTAGCTTGTGTTAATGAAACTTCAAGGTAGATCATCTTTGTTATCGAAGATCGGAAGCAAGCTTGCATCTTTCTCTTCGCGGAGCCTCTCGAGAGTCCGGAACACGATGATCGCAGCGAAGGAACCTCAACATGGAGCTTAAGAAGTGAAGGACCGGATCTACAAAGGTTGTAATTCCTCTCACTTAGTGTTAAAGTGTTTAACATGCTTGTTTTCGCCTAATCTCTAGTTTAAAGATCCGGCTTTGGGTTGTTCGGCACGGCTAAATTTTAAATCGGGCATTGTTGATGCCTCTTAGACCCTTGTTAGAGTGCATATCATCCCTACACCAGGTAGATGTCGATAAGAAGGCCGATGAGGAATCCCATCCGAACTCCTACTGAGCCTGATGTGACAATCTCCGTACAGTCCGATCTGTTCGTCTAAGACTATCGCATATCGGGCCTAGGGGAAGTAAGCGTCAGTCCCCTAAAAGCGGTATAAGTCGTGTTGGAGTGAAGCCCATTACACCTTGAGAAGTTGCCCTGGCCAGGGACCTTGCGTAATAGCTCTCCAAACACAGCGCGATATCAACCCCAAACATCGGGAGAGACGAATCCTATCTAACTGCCACTGCCTCCAAGTGCTTCGGGACTGCACCCAACTGCTACCTGTTTGCACGACTCAGTCGAGCCGTAGTAGGGCAGCAATCTAAGAACTGTGGGAACACACTCGAGGCGAAGCAGCAGTGTTAGGTATACGGATTATGTTGTACTCATGTCACCTAGGAACTGTTAACTGACGACGGGTATAATACCAACCAATAGTTCCCTGTGAGTCATGTCCGGTGTACCCGTAACCCAACGAGCACCAGCATACTATCTCCAGTACAACGTACTAATAGCTGTGGGACAGACCATTTCCCTTGCTGGGACGAGAAGCGTACACACTAGTCTACACTAGAGTATCGATGCCCTGTCTCGATAATCCTATGACTAAGGACTTGAAAAAGGATGTGCTTGTAGACTACCCAGCCCCCACTAGTGTGACTGCCATCACAACGCTGGTAGTCAAGCAAGATCCTATGGGCTCTATCAATATGTATTCGCGATATTCTAAAAGAAACATATACACATATTAAGATAGATATAAACTAAGCAGCATAGTACTATGTTGAGCATGACTGTTAATACAACTATGAATATTCCAAGCTTCCATTAAGTAATATACAAGCTAGTATGATACAATAATGGCCCCTAGGGCATATACACTAACAATCTCCCAGTAGCACTAGGGCCATGTACTGGCGTATCGAAAACCTATCATCTGGAATAGCCTCTCCAACTGCGTCTGAGGTAAGGCCATTATGAATGGATCAACAGTGTTTTCCACTATAGAAACTCTCCGGACCTCGATCTCCCGGTGATCTATGATCTCCCTGAGCAGGTGATACCGCCTCAAGATGTGTCTGGACTTTTAATGGGACCTGGGTTCCTTCGCTAAAGCTATAGCCCCGTTGTTGTCACAATACAGAGGTATTAGATCAACAATGGATGGAACCATCTGATGTTCTGTTAAGAACTTCTTTACCCAGACTGCTTCTTTTGCGGCATCAGAAATTGCGATATACTCGGCTTCCATCATTGAGTCAGCAACAGTGTCCTGCTTGGAACTCTTCCAGCACACCGCCCCTCCAATGAGGGTAAAGACATAACCTGACATGGACTTGGAGTCATCCTTGTCACTCTGGAAGCTGGAGTCAGCAAAAGCCTCGATCTGGAGGTCTTTTCCGCCGTAAGTCAAGAACATATCCTTAGTCCTTCTAAGGTACTTGAGAATGTTCTTTACTGCTATCCAGTGCTTCTCCCCTGGGTCTGACTGATACCGGCTTACCACGCTTAGTGTGTAAGCTACATCTGGTCTGGAACACAACATCGCATACATTATCAAGCCTACCGCAGAAGTGTAGGGTATAACTGACATGCGATCCCTTTCCAAATCAGTCTTGGAAGACATCTCTTTGGAGAGGGTGATTCCGTGACAAGCCTGTAAATTACCGTGCTATGAATCTTCTATACTGAATCTTCTCAGTATAGTGTTGATATACCTGGACTATGAAAGTCCAAACATCCTCTTAGATCTATCACGATAGATCTGGATCCCTAGAATGTAAGAGGCATCACCCAGGTCTTTCATGGAGAACCTGTGTGACAAGGATCCTTTGACAGATTGAAGCATAGGAATGTCATTTCCTATCAAGAGAATGTCATCCACGTACAAGACGAGGAATACGACAGTTCGTGATACAATCTTACTATATATACATGGTTCATCTGGATTTTTGATAAAGTCATAATCTTTGACCGTTTCATCAAAACAGATGTTCCAACTCCGCGATGCCTGCTTCAGTCCATAAATGGACTTAAGCAACTTGCACACTTTCCCGCTGCTCCCACTCTGATTGAAACCTTCTGGCTGATCCATATAGACGCACTCGTCCAAATTTCCATTTAGAAAAGCCCTCTTTATGTCCATCTGCCAGATCTCATAACCGTGGAAGGCAGCAATGGCAAGAAGGATCCGAATGGATTTGAGCATAGCCACAGGAGAAAAAGTTTTGTCATAGTCCAAGCCAGGCCTTTGAAGAAAACCCTTTGCAACAAGTCTAGCCTTATAAGTTTCCACCTGTCCATCTACACCAATCTTCTTTTTAAAAATCCACTTGCATTCTATGGGTTTTACCCCATCTGGAGCAAAGTCCAAAGCCCATACTTTGTTGGTGTACATGGACTCCATCTCGGTCCGCATTGCATCCAGCCATCTGTCACGTCCCGAAAGTACGGAACATGACCGGCACTTAGGCTATGAACGTCTCAAGGCGTACGTGCTCTAAGTAAGCCAAGCCCAGAAATCCAAACCAAGAAAAAATAGTAGAGTATAGGAAAACCTCAATAAGTCAACCAGCTAGCAACATAATATACAACGCCTAAAGGCAAGGATCACAACAAAAAGGAAACTCAACAGCATGAAATCCAGAGAGATATAATGCGCGACTCTAAGGTCGAAAGAATAAACATCGCTGGTCTCTATCTCAATTAAGTACATGTTTGGTTGATGGAACTTCTAGATACAATTGAATATAACATACAATGTATAATGATGGGTACGAAACAAATAACCCACCCACTAGCAAGTCGCCTGAAAGAAACTGTGCCCGCAAAGCCGTAATGCAACCCGTACGGCAACACCTGCAAGAAACTGGGGCACAACGGGGGTGGGTTGCCAACTCGTGAGTAGAAAAAGATCTACGAACAGAAAATCGCATGTATGATGCAATCTTAGGTCATATGATCATAATATATAATCCTCAAATATATACCCAGCAATCTATAACATGACTAGGGTGAATATCTAACCCAAGTATAAACCCATGTGCCCGTGTCAGTGAATCAGGTAGCAATGTATCACATGAATGATGTATGAATGCATGAAACAGAATGTATGTACTGAAGAAAACTGCTTTCATAAATTTGTGAGATTTCTGTATTTTTAAAATGAGGTATCATAAATGAAATCAGCATAAACAGTGCCTAGCATCGGCACAAAACATAAATTCCAATATCTCGATCATAATCTCTATACCTCAATATCTCATATCTCAATATCTCAATCATAATATCCAGGGCGCCGTGAGTCCAGACCGGCCCCTACCATCCATCTCAAGACCACGACGGTATCCTCCGGATATCCGACGTGTCGGGTAAAATCACCTGTCGGTCGTGCTCCCCTGCCAGGCTCAACGCCATCTCCTGCGATCTTCTTGCCCCGGGGTACCGCACCGGGCCCACCATATACCTGAAACGGTTCATCCGCCTCCTCGAATCGGGTCTCGAAATCCATCAGCAAAACTCATGGTGGATGACTCATACATCATGGGAAAAATGCATTTTTATTAAAAAGAGAAAGCAGTTTATATATATGTTTTGCGGTTTTCCCCCAAATCCAGAAAATCTCATGGAAACCGAATCCAAATCGTCAATAGCATGTGAAATCATGAATATGTACATGAGAATCCATGAATACAGCATATAATGAATAACAGTATGCATGAAGTGACAAGTAATAACTACAATGTCAAGCTGGCATATAAGGCAAGCATACTAATATCATGTCACTACTAGCTAACAAGCTAAATCAAGCAATAATATTTTCTAAGTGTTCGTGACATGGCAATTACCGATGAAGATGTGTGTGAGTCGGCAAGTAAGTGTAGTGGAACATACGCATCATCGGTAATGGTGCTGGTGTCCTAACAGCATGAAGTCAATAATGGAATATGAATCACCATAAGTATGCGATGCAGAGTAACAACAATAATATGCGGGAGCTGAATGCTAAACACTATGATAGCTAAACTTCATCTAATGTCATAAGAATCCTATAGTCACACCAGCTATAAGGCTGAGCTAATAGGTTAACTGCAGGTAAGGTAAACTGCCTAACCTCTGAGTCGATACATATATATACATATATAGTCGGTGATCCCGCCTCGATAATATCACATCCGATACCATATCTCTATAATCAGTTTTTCCCAAATCAAGAGTGCGGATCAAACATCAAATTGTAGCTCATACGTAAATCCGTCGTACGGCATCCCCAAATCTGGGTACGGGTCGATATCACAATCATTATATTACTCATCTGGTATCCTTTTTATCAAGATCATCATCTGGGGTACTGACCTATGTCTAGTAAAATGCTAATATCATCACTATAATCATGATCTGACTACTGATCGACAGTCTCGTATAAATCGATATCATCATCACCTATCATCACAAGGAGTAAACATTGACAAATGCGGCCTATCATAAATATCTTGTCATATCATAACCACAGGTCCATCATTTATATATATATTTATCACTATGCCTATGGCATCGTCATCCAAGACCCTCTATCATATCAGGACGTATATCAAGTATGAATCCTACCAATCACCGATATAATAATCTCAGCTCAAATATCATCGACTCATCTCAATCCCAAGTATCATCCTCCAATCCGTATGTGAACACGTGGTCCCATACCCATGTGAACACATAACTATATAGAATCCTATAACCACATATGAAATAAGGATGTATGCAAGTATGTATGTGTGTATATGTATGTGTAGTGCACCCACTACTCTAGGGTTTCGCGACACTAAGTCATCCAACACACTAATGTCCATCCTAAACATCAAAATAAATCCCAAACAACATATATTAATTGTTAGTGTGTATACGCATCCGTATACATCACTACGAACTGCGGGGGTGCTATACGCCATCCACCCGACTTCTCCCCGTAGATATAAATCTACTCACCTTGTTTATGTGTGTCGTTGCCGATATCGCCATTTTCATCTCTAACGTTTCGACGCCACGTGGGGTACCTGCAAGGATATCACACGCTAAAACACATGAAAACCATGTCGGAAACCAAAATGGTGCACGCTACGCCTATAGGTAAAAACCTGTGGCCTCGCATGCAAACACGGCCAATATCCCTGTGTCGTTGGCGTTCAAACGCCACCCGACAGAAAACGAATCATTGAATACAAAAGTCATACGAAAACAAGTAGTAAATCATGCGCCAACTCAAGAAAATCAACCCAGATTCTATCCTGATTGGAACCAGACAAAACTAGACATACCCAGGGTCAAGTTTACAGGTAAAAGAGTCGTGCACGCAAAACGAGGCAGTTTCACCCTGGTATGGCCGCAAATTGCGGCCAGAAGGAATTAAATGGCGGCCAGAAAATGGAGGTTGGGGATAGGGTTTTGGGTGTTGGTTCCTATCTACCTGCACAACATACTGCCAAGTCAATATTATTTTAGGAGGTCTCGGGTTGTAGCAGATACCAGAAAGGTCACAAAATCGACAAAATCGCTAAAATACGCCAAGTCGAAACATTCAGGTAACTAACTGGGAATCTGGGGAAATCTTGGTTAAACTGGTCTCAATTACACCTAATAAGGTTACCCTAGCAATCAAAACCATCACTTGGCCACATCTCACTCAAGTTTTCTTAAAACTAGCACTAATCTACATACTATACTAAATTTCTGCTAAACAACCAGAACTTGACAAGAAAGGAGTTAGGTTGCAAGATTATACCTCAAGAGTGTCCTAGGATGAAGGAGAAGGGAAGAAGGAGAAGAAGAGGGGTGTGTGGTTGCTGGTGGGGTGCTGTTGCTACAGCAGAGCTGCTCCTATTGTTGCCGTTCTCTTGTTGCTACTGCTGATGCTTGCAAACTGTTTTCTTGTTGCTGTTGCAGCAGCAACTGCTGTTGTTTTTGGTGTTAAGAGCTGATGTTGTTGAAGCATTTGATGGTGTGTGTTGTTGCAGCTGAGTTGTGTTATGATGAGGGTGTGGGGTTGTTTCAAATGATGTTGCTGATATTTGGGCTGAAGTGTTGTTTAAAGGGGGCTGATGTGTTGATAAAGGGGGCTGATATTGATCAATTGGGGGCTGATATGTTACATCAGCTGTTGTTGCAGCAGATGTGGCTGTTGCTTTTGTTTGGGCTGAGGTTGTGGTGTAAGATGGTGTGGTGTGAGTGAGAGATGTGAGTGTGAGTGAGTGAGAGGGAGAGATGGGAGAGGCAAAAGCTTTAAAGTGACATGGAGGGTGATGAGTTTTGAAATGAGATGAGGTGACATAACCTAGGAGCCACCTCCTTCTCTCTCTTGATGAAAGCTTGCACACACAAGCCATCAAATCCTCTCTCTCTACACAAGGTCAACTAACCCTAATCACCCTTAGACAAGGCCAAATCCCTTAGTCAAACCAAATCAACCTAACCAAGAGGTTTAAACCATCAAGCCCAATTAGACATGGTTAACCCTAGGCTACAATGATGAAAACATGAAACAAGTGTAACAAGTGTAGAAAATGTCATGTGCACATTTTGCACAAAAAGCCAAAAATCCAATTAGCGATTTTTAATCGCGATTAACACTAAAATAGCATATAATCCATCATAGAAACTGTAAAATGGCATATTTCTACAAAATAAGCTATTTTAGAATTTCCATAATTTTCTCCAGAATTTTCACCATTTATCGGTATTTAATTATACCGAAATATTAAAATATTCATTAAAAATTAATATTAAATTATGAAAATTCCCAAAAATAATATTTTATTTTTTTGAAATGTTACAATCTTCCCCCCTTAAAGAAATTCGGTCCCCGAATTTAAATTTAAACCCCCAAATTCTAAAACATTTCAATAAAATGTCCAAGCCAACGGGGTTCCGAAATCATCAATACATAAAAGGCATCATAGCGTAATACATGCGTATGAGTAACGAGCAGATAACTCGAAAACAAAACTCCTTCAAGCATCCCGCAATCATCGGAGTCAAGACGAAAACACGAATGCCAAATCCAAGGCAAAAACCGATATGCTAGAAATCGGAACAATACATGTAAATATGTGAAGGAAATGCATGCCAAACTTCTTTAAAGTCGATGTACAATGCGCATAACACTACACAGTGGAGGATGTCTCTATAGGAAAATAGCCATATACGTATATATCTTTTGTTTAGTATGCACGATACGCCGTTTTGAAAACAATTTAGAAGGGTTTCATCGTTTTAAACGTTTCGTGTCATATCGGACACGTATGTAAATAATGAGATAGCTCGCTTTTGGAAATCCCTTTGAAATCTATCAGTGCATGCAAAATATATCCAGGCACTGTCCTCTGACTAGTCCTGTTCAGTACGAAAACACATAGCAAATATTATAAAACGTACTGTTCCATAGAAACCAATTAAAAGGTGCATATGAAAACCCTGTGCGTCCGGTGCGCACTGAAATCAAAATCCATACATGTGCCAAGCAGGTGCACAAAAACAACATCAAGGTGCAACGGGTGTGCACACAGCATCGGTCATAGGCAACGTGTGTGCCTGACAGCAAAATCAGGTGCATCTGACATGCATGAAAAAAATCTCGATTTTAGTGCATCTGGTGTGCACCAAATCGTATCACATAACATGCGCCCAATCATGCGCTAAAAATCCAAATCCGGTGCATCCATCATGCACGAAATCATGAAATCCAATATCAAGTGCGTACATACGCACGAATCAACTTCACTATTTAAAACCCATAAAATCATAAACATGTGAAACCAAGGCACGAAAACGATATCAAATGCAACAACTGTGCAAAAATCGCAAATACTCAGAAGGTGCAACCATGGTCCATGAAAACAAATATCATGAAACTCAATCATCAAAATCAATCATACGAATAGATCACCCAAAACATCGCAATCAAGTATGGCGGAATAGTCCCGCTCAAGCGCATCCTCCATGAATCTCTGTCCAACTGTCGTGATTACTCATAGCATGCATCGTCGACGATCCTGAACTCTGGCCTGCTGGTGTGCGTAACATGACCATTCTTGGGTCCAAATCTTCTCTGTGGATTACCAATCTCACGATCCATCGGCTCATCGGCCCTGTCAGGTTTGCTAACGGGGACGATTCCGTTTTGGCACTTCTCTGGTCATCTCTCGGTCAATCATCGTGACCACTGGTATGCAGCATGTCACTGGCATCGGCCTCTGGCTCTCAGAATGCACGTGACACCTCTGATCCTGGGTGCAAATATCATTGCAGCAGTGTCCTGGAAGGAATCCTGCTCAAGGTCTCTTCCAAGTCTCATCTTTGCCAACTGTCCGGAAGTCATCGTCCTTTACTATATCTGCTTCTTGTTCCGCAACGGCTGCATACTCATCGCGACTCCTTCTGGAAGGTATATCCAAGTACTATGCCTCGGCATGCGCATCGTATCTCTGATGTCGGCGGAGTGGAACGTCATCTCATCCAGATCTTGTACGAACCTCTTACTCCACTTTTCTCTAATGTCGACTGCTTCGGACTCGTCTCGTCGTGGCTGAATGGACTGAGCTTCAACGGCTATCCTCGTACCTGGAGTCTCCCAAGGAATGCATCTCGCCACCTAGCATCCAAATTAAGTCGAGCCATCCGATCGATTTGTCAAAACCTCATAATCCCCCAAGAGCTCAACATCTTGGGTATAGTATAATAGTATCGAGTACATACCACAGCATCGGTAGTCCAGCCGTAGAAGGGCAAACCCAAGCCTCACTAATGGCGCCGTAGAACTGCCGCAAACCCTAAGGTTCAAAGGCTTTCACACGGTCATTAAGTCGAGTTAGGGTTTCATTCTTCTAGAGGCACCATAGAATTTCCTGCATGTCTTTTCGAATACTTTAAACTTGGAATAATAGGTTTCTGACTTTCGATCGTCTCTGTCGACTCTCAACGTCTCCGCGTGAAGTCGTCTCTAGCTGGAATCAATCTATCTGATGACCTCGCATTGATAAGCGAACGATCCACACGTCCTAGCCATTCATCCTTGGTGACTAGCGACCTTCTATCATCTCTTGGTAAAACTTTTACTGCAATAGTTCCAACATCTGGGGCGATATCTCGTCGTTCGCAGCAACAACTGGCTCACTCGTCTGCACGCTGAACCGTGCCTCAATCATCATGAATAAGTAATACTTCAACGGTCATCAAAGTCTGGCTGGCCTTTGTCAGTGGCTCAATCCTCTGGTGCTAATCTGCACGTCCGAGTAATCTCATACAGCGATCCATCCAACGCTCGTGGCGCGAAAACACAGTAAAAGACACATCTCTGCAATCTTGTGTCGCCGGAATCACGCCCCGGGTCAGTCCCCGTTCGTGACGAGCTCGTGCTGACCGCAACTCTTAGCCATAGCTCTCCCTGCCCGTAATCGTGGCAGCATAACCATAACTGGTACCGATGAGGCTAGATCATAGGAAGGAATATAATGCTGAACAAAGAAATGTACATCTTAAGGCTCCTTAAGTGGAGTGGCGTGTCGTAAATATGCCGCGGAACATACCCACGGTACGTCACTCTACTTTAGTCACCTATTCCATCAACCAAGGGTCATCCTATGCTCTGAAGGTAAAACCTAATGCTCTGATACCAACTTTGTCACGTCCCGAAAGTACGGAACATGACCGGCACTTAGGCTACGAACGTCTCAAGGCGTACGTGCTCTAAGTAAGCCGAGCCCAGAAATCCAAACCAAGAAAAAATAGTAGAGTATAGGAAAACCACGATAAGTCAACCAGCTAGCAACATAATATACAATGCCTAAAGGCGAGGATCACAACAAAAAGGAAACTCAACAGCATGAAATCCAGAGAGATATAATGCGCGACTCTAAGGTCGAAAAAATAAACATCACTGCTCTCTATCTCAATTAAGTACATGTTTGGTTGATGGAACTTCTAAATACAACTGAATATAATATACAATGTATAATGATGGGTACGATACAAATAACCCACCTACTAGCAAGTCGCCTGAAAGAAACTTTGCCCGCAAAGCCGTAACGCAACCCGTACGGCAACACCTGCAAGAAACTGAGGCACAACGGGGGTGAGTTGCCAACTCGTGAGTAGAAAAAGATCTACGAACAGAAAATCGCATGTATGACGCAATCCTAGGTCATACGATCATAATATATAATCCTCAAATATATACCCAGCAATCTATAACATGACTAGGGTGAATATCTAACCCAAGTATAAACCCATGTGCCCGTGTCAGTGCATCAGGTAGCAATGTATCATATGAATGATGTATGAATGCATGAAACAAAATGTATGTACTGAAGAAAACTGCTTTCATAAATTTGTGAGATTTCTGTATTTTTAAAATGAGGTATCATAAATGAAATCAGCATAAACAGTTCCTAGCATCGGCACAAAACATAAATCCCAATATCTCGATCATAATCTCTGTACCTCAATATCTCAATCATAATATCCAGGGCGCCGTCAGTCCAGACCGGCCCCTACCATCCATCTCAAGACGATGACGGTATCCTCCGGATATCCGATGTGTCGGGTAAAATCACCGGTCGGTCGTGCTCCCTTGCCAGGCTCAACGCCATCTCCTGCGATCTTCATGCCCTGGGGTACCGCACCGGGCCCACCATGTACCCGAAACGGTTCATCCGCCTCCTCGAATCGGGTCTCGAAATCCATCAGCAAAACTCATGGTGGACGACTCATACATCATGGGAAAACCGCATTTTTATTAAAAAGAAAATGCAGTTTATATATATGTTTTGCGGTTTTCCCCCAAATCCAGAAAATCTCATGGAAACCGAATCCAAATCTTCAATAGCCTGTGAAATCATGAATATGTGCATGAGAATCCATGAATGCAGCATATAATGAATAACAGTATGCATGAAGTGACAAGTAATAACTACAATGTCAAGCTGGCATATAAGGCAAGCATACTAATATCATGTCACTACTAGCTAACAAGCTAAATCAAGCAATAATATTTTCTAAGTGGTCGTGACATGGCAATTACCGATGAAGATGTGTGTGAGTCGGCAAGTAAGTGTATGTGGAACTTACGCATCATCGGTAATGGTGCTGGTGTCCTAACAGCATGAAGTCAATAATGGAATATGAATAACCATAAGTATGCGATGCAAAGTAACAACAATAATATGCGGGAGCTGAATGCTAAATACCATGAAAGCTAAACTGCATCTAATGTCATAAGAGTCCTATAGTCACACCAGCTATAAGGCTTAGCTAATAGGCTAACTGCAGGTAAGGTAAACCGCCTAACCTCTGAGTCGATACATATATATACATATATAGTCGGTGATCCCGCCTCGATAATATCACATCCGATACCATATCTCTATAATCAGTTTTTCCCAAATCAAGAGTGCGGATCAAACATCAAATTGTAGCTCGTACGTAAATTGGTCGTACGGCATCCCCAAATCTGGGTACGGGTTGATATCACAATCATTATATTACTCATCTGGTATCCTTTTTATAAAGATCATCATCTGGGGTACTGACCTATGTCTAGTACAATGCTAATATCATCACTATAATCATGATCTGACTACTGATCGACAGTCTCATTTAAATTGATATCATCATCACCTATCATCACAAGGAGTAAACATTGCCGAATGCGGCCTATCATAAATATCTTGTCATATCATAACCACATGTTGATCATTTATATATATATCACTATGCCTATGGCATCGTCATCCAAGACCCGCTATCTTATCAGGACATATATCAAGTACGAATCCTGCCAATCACCGATATAAACATCTCAGTTCAAATATCATCGACTCATCCCAATCCCATGTATCATCCTCCAATCCGTATGTGAACACGTGGTCCCATACCCATGTGAACACATGACTATATAGAATCCCATAACCACATATGAAATAAGGATGTTTGCAAATATGTATGTGTGTATATGTATGTGTAGTGCACCCACTACTCTAGGGTTTCGCGACACTAAGTCATCCAACACCGTAATGTCCATCCTAAACATCAAAATAAATCCCAAACAACATATATTAATTGTTAGTGTGTATACGCATCCGTATACATCACAACGAACTGCGGGGGTGCTATACGCCATCCACCCGACTTCTCCCGTATATATAAATCTACTCACCTTGTTTATGTGTGCCGGTGCCGATGTCGCCATTTACATCTCCAACGCTTCGACGCTACGTGGGGTACCTGCAAGGATATCACACACTAAAACACATGAAAACCATGTCAGAAATCAAAATGGTGTACGCTATGCCCATAGGTAAAAACCTGTGGCCTCGCGTGCAAACACGGCCAATATCCCTCTGCCGTTGGCGTTCAAACGCCACCCGACAGAAAATGAATCATCGAATTCAAAAATCATAAGAAAACAAGTCCTAAATCATGCGCCAACTAAAGAAAATCAACCCAGATTCTATCCTGATTGGAACCAGACAAAACTAGACATACCCAGGGTCAAGTTTACAGGTAAAAGAGCCGTGCACGCAAAACGAGGCAGTTTCACCCTGGTATGGCCGCATATTGCGGCCAGAAGGAATTAAATGACGTCCAGAAAATGGAGGTTGGGGCGAGGGTTTTGGGTGTTGGTTCCTATCTGCCTGCACATCATACTGCCAAGTCAATATTATTTTAGGAGGTCTCGGGTTGTAGCAGATACTAGAAAGGTCACAAAATCGACAAAATAGTTAAAATACGCCAAGTTGAAACATTCAGGTAACTAACTGGGAATCTGGGGTAATCTTGGTTAAACTTGTCTTAATTACACCTAATAAGGTTACCCTAGCAATCAAAACCATCACTTGGCCACATCTCACTCAAGTTTTCCTAAAATTAGCACTAATCTACATACTATACTAAATTTCTGCTAAACAACCAGAACTTGACAAGAAAGGAGTTGGGTTGCAAGATTATACCTCAAGAGTGTCCTAGGCTGAAGGAGAAGGGAAGAAGGAGAAGAAGAGGGGTGTGTGGTTGCAGGTGGGGTGCTTTTGCTACAGCAGAGCTGCTCCTATTGTTGCTGTTCTCTTGTTGCTGCTGCTGTGTGGCTGATGCTGATGCTTGCAAACTGTTTTCTTGTTGCTGTTGCAGCAGCAACTACTGTTGTTTTTCGTGTTAAGGGCTAATGTTGTTGAAGCATTTGTTGGTTTGTGTTGTTGCAGCTGAGTTGTGGTATGATGAGGGTGTGGGGTTGTTTCAAATGATGTTGCTGATATTGGGGCTGAAGTGTTGTTTAAAGGGGGCTGATGTGTTGATAAAGGGGGCTGATGTGTTGATAAAGGGGGCTGATATTGATCAATTGGGGGCTGATATGTTACATCTGCTGCTGTTGCAGCAGATGTAGCTGTTGCTTTTGTTTGGGCTGAGGTTGTGGTGTAAGATGGTGTGGTGTGAGTGAGAGATGTGAGTGTGAGTGTGTGAGAGGGAGAGATGGGAGAGGCAAAAGCTTTGAAGTGACATGGAGGGTGATTAGTTTTGAAATGAGATGAGGTGACATAACCTAGGAGCCACCTCCCTCTCTCTCTTGATGAAAGCTAGCACACACAAGCCATCAAATCCTCTCTCTCTACACAAGGTCAACTAACCCTAATCACCCTTAGACAAGGCCAAATCCCTTAGTCAAACCAAATCAACCTAACCAAGAGGTTTAAACCATCAAGCCCAATTAGACATGGTTAACCCTAGGCTACCATGACCAAAACATGAAACAAGTGTAACAAGTGTAGAAAATGTCATGTGCACATTTTTGCACAAAAAGCCAAAAATCCAATTAGCGATTTTTAATCGTGATTAACACTAAAATAGCATATAATCCATCATAAAAACTGTAAAATGGCATATTTCCACAAAATAAGCTATTTTAGAATTTTCATAATTTTCTCCAGAATTTTCACCATTTATCGGTATTTAATTATACTGGAATATTAAAATATTCATTAAAAGTTAATATTAAATTATGAAAATTCCTAAAAATAATATTTTATTTTTTTGAAATGTTACACCATCTTACTGAGTCGCCGCTCTGGATGGCCTACTGGAAGCTAGTAGGTTCATCATTTTCAATGACGCAATCCTCTCTATCCCCGTCTATGAGAAAACCGCAATATCTCTCAGGCGGATGAGATGGCCTACTACTCCTGCGGAGGCGTGCGGGAATGTCCTGTTCTTCTGGAACTTCTGGTTCTACTAAGCTTTCAGTAGTAGCTTGTGGTTCTGGAATTTCTTCCAGTTCTATTGCGCTCCCACTTGTTTCCTTTTCTAAAAACTGCTGCTCTAGAAAATGGGCATTACGAGAAACAAAGACCTTTTGTCCCTCTGCGTAATAGAAAAAAATACCCCTTGGAGTTCTTTGGATATCCCACAAACTTACGCTGTACCGAGCGTGCCTCGAGTTTGTCAGCATGCCGCTTTTTAACAAAAGCTGGACATCCCCATATTTTCAGATACTAAAGATAGGGTTTCTTCCCACTCCATATCTGATATGGTATGGTAGGCACAGTTTTGGTAGGAACCCTGTTCAAAAGATATGCAGCTGATTCTAGTGCATAACCCCAGAAAGATCGCGGTAACTCAGCATTACTCATCATGGAACGTACCATATCCAATAGGGTTCGGTTCCGTCTCTCCGATACACCGTTGTGTTGTGGAGTGTATGGAGGAGTAAGCTGAGAGAGAATTCCGTTCTCTTTTAGGTAACCCAGGAACTCGGTAATTAAGTATTCACCACCTCGATCAGATCTCAGTGTCTTGATACTTTTGCCAGTTTGGTTTTCTACTTCATTCTTATTTTCTCAGAATCTCTCAAAGGCCTCGGATTTATGTTTCATCAAGAAAATGAATCCATACCTAGAGTAATCATCTGTAAAAGTAATGAAATATGAAAAACAGCTTCCTGCATGTGTAGACATTGGACCACATACATCGCTGTGTATGAGTCCTAAGAGCTCGCTCGCTCTTACTCAGTGTCCAGTGAATGGAGTCTTTGTCATCTTTCCTTTGAGACATGATTAAAAAGTGGCATAAGATTGATATTCGAACGGATCCAAATATCCTTCTTTATGTAACTTAGTTAACCTTGTCTCATTGATGTGACCCAGTCTACAATCTCATAAGAAAGCCTGATTTATATCTGGAGACTTTCTTTTTAGTGTGTTCTGGAAATTGAAAATCTGTAATTGGTTTAATACGTATATACCTTTATCTAGTGCACCGGACCCAATCAAACCATGATTAAGGTGGATGTTAACAACATCGCTTACAAACGTGAAATCATAACCTTCTTTTGATAACAACGATACTGATATGATATTACACGTTAAACTAGGTACACAAAAATAGTTGCACAAAACCAAAATATGTCCACTCGCCAATCCAAGGTGATAATCTCCTACGGACACAGCATCCACGCTCGCTCCGTTAGCAACCTTGAGGGTCATATCTCCAACCTTCAGTTCTCTACGGCTTCTCAGTGTCTGCAATGAATTGCATATATGAGATCCTGATCCGGTATCCAATACCAGGAAGTAGAGTTGATTGACAAACAATTTTCAATTACAAACACACCTAAGGCCGAAGCCACAACTTGCCTCGGGTCCTGGTTCTTGGCATTCCAAGCTTTGCAATCCTTCTTCCAATGGCCTTTCCTACGATAGTAGAAGCACTCGTCCTTTTCTACTATAGGCACCGCAACCTTTGCCTTTCCCTTGACTCCCACCTTACCAACACCACCTCTTGGTTTGGTAGCGGCCTTCTTCTTCCTTCCTTTGGTCCTTGCCTTGGACCTGGAAGAGGAAGCACCACGAACAAACATAGCGGGTGTTTCCCTTGCTTTCTGCAAGGTTCCCTCTGCACTCCTCAACATGTTAAAGAGTTCTGGAAGTTCAACTTCTTTACCTTGAATATTGAAATTCAAGATAAACCGGGCGTAGGTGGAAGGAAGGGACTGAAGAACCAAGTCTGTATACATTTCGTTCTCTAATATTTTCCCGAGGTCCGTGAGCTCCTCAATGTAGCTAATCATCTTAATGACATGTTCCCTACAGATGATCCAATGGCCATCCTCGACTGAAACAAGTTCTTCGAGGTCTCGTATCTTGCTATACGAGATTGCTCTCCATACAGTTCATTGGTGTGGAGAAATATGGCTTCAAGATCCATATTCTCGTGCCTCCTCTGATGTTTATTATCCATAGAGGCAAGCACGATGCATTTTTCCTTGGCGCAGTCTAACTCCCAGGTCTTGCCGATTTCCTTATCCGCGACACTGGATTCTGGACTTGGGACGGCAGGGGCCTTAGCAGTAAGGACATACCCCAATTTGTCATAGGTGATTGCCATCTTGACATTCCTGAACCGATCTTTATAGTTTGGCCCTGTCAAAATATTTTTATCTAATAATAACTTAAGGCCCGTCATGTTCTGGGTCGCTGCAATTAGGAGAGATAGAACAAAACAATTTAGCATGATGCTCTTGCAAGTTTAGAGTGGTTTTTAGTTTATCTAAACATAATGGCTCCCACTGTTTCTCAAATCCTTCCTCAAACCAAAAAAAGAAGAACTAGTCAGGACTATTCTCACCGTACAATACTTGCTTAACCGTTCAGCCAGGCTGGTGTCGGTACTTCGAGGGTGGTTTTACGACGCTTTCGCGAAGTTCCTTAATTAAATAACCTCTTTTCCCTAGGGGCGTAGCCCCACTAACACCTTTCTCGACACCTACTTGGTTTATAGCATTGATCGTTTAAGTGAAAGAATCTCCCGATGAGTAGCATATACTCACAGTAGGATCGAGATCCAAATATCATCGTATGATAAAGCTGAAGGAATCCTACCAAAATTATCACACTCCAAATGGTATGCAACTCTAGCAAGTTTCAGTTTCTTTAAAAACTCCCGATGTGGATTTTTGCCCCATGCTCTTATGACCTTGGCGTTGGTCAAAATGTCATAAGTCACATGTCAAGTTCTACCCATCATTATCTTGTTAATTTGAACCCACCCGTATATACCTCTGACTCTGGGCAAATGGTAGTAAGACTGTCCCAAACCAACTAAACTATCTATGCAACAGATGAATATCCAGAAGCTACCAAACACTATGCCTTGGCGTTGGTCAAAATACATAGCTTGAATACTACTGAATACCTAAATGGAATGACGGAGGGCTACGAATGGTTTTGGCGAAACCGTGAACGTAGTGAACTTGATATAATCGAAGGAACCTGATAGCTTTTAAAAGGAGTGGTTTAAGCTCCGCAATTAAAAATCTGCTGTTTTAAAATTAACCGAGTGGTTTCTTTCAAATTGTTCCAACGATTCAACTTTCGTTTATTTTCTTTGCATTAATATAATGTGTCCCATCAATTAACCTATCATTGCAGAAAACAACGAAAATACAACGTCCGCTTATGCCATGCGTATTTGCCACTGGGCCCCGTCATTCACCCGTTAGGTGACTTAACTAACGACAGAGCGGGGGCTGGGCAAGCGCGGGTGTAAAACATAAGCAACGCCTACTAGATATCATATATAGATATTGTACATTCGTCAGACGCAATAATAGGCATTCCAGATCACGGATGAACATATTGGATATGTTAGTTGTATGTATGCCCTAGAGGCCAGTATTGTACAGATGATGTAAATTATATTGGAAGTTTGGACATATATAGAGAGGACTTTCTTGCTCGATATGATAGTATGCTTTCTGGTTGCTCTTTATCTTAACATGTATACTTGTCTCTTGATACTGTCTTATAGTTACATGTTGGTAAAGCCCTTAGGATGTGTACTTGACTACCTGGACTATGATGCAAGATCATACTAGTGGGGACAGAGTAGTCCATAAGTACATCCTTTAATGTTCCTAATCGTAGGTGTATCGAGACAGGGCATCGATATACCAGAGTAGACTAGCGTATACACTTCTCGACCCATGAAATGGGCGATGGATGATCCCATATCCATTGGTGTTTGATATCAGAGATGGTATACGGGTGCTCAGTGGAGACTAGGTACACTGGACGGACTCGCCGAGAACTCCCAGATGGTATTATACCTCACGTCAGATGGCAATTCTCTGGTGACACTTGTGCAGGTTAGTCTGTAGACCCGAGATCGTCATAGAGTCTTGTGTGATTCCCACTGTGCATTGATTTCCACCTTACCACGTCCAAGAGGGCGTGCAAAACGGTGGTTTTTGGGTACAGTCCCGAGTCACATGGAGGCGATGAGCGATAGGAGGGGTTTCGTCTCTCCCGGTATTGGGGGTTGATGTTGCGCTGTGCTCGATTGGCCATAACAGGGAAGTTCCTGGCCAGGGCTGATTTAGAGATTTACTGGTAAGTGTTACTAGTAGTTTTTCGACCCGTTATGAGCCTCACATCGGCACGACTTATCGGTTATTGGGGTCTGACGCTTACCACCCTTAGACGTGATATGCGACATATCAGACGAGGAGACCGGACTGTACAGGAAGTGTTACCGTTTGGTTTTTACAGGAGTTGGAGCGGGCTTGCTTGCTGATCTTCTGATCCCTCAATACCCGGGGTAGCCGTTACGTCCAGCTAGTACCGCTGACGGCTTGTGGGTGCTTGATGTGATCATCACCTACTGTCGACGTATTGACGAGTCTTTAGAGTCCTACATAGAGGTTTTACTGGCTCAGGCAAAAAGAAATATGAGCGCATATATGATATGTGCGGGACCGAGAATAATGCGTGTATGTGATACCGTTTTCTATTCTCGCGACTTTCTGTATCGGTCGGTTATATGTGATATAGCCGGGTTATCGAATAAAGTTTTGATTCGATATGTCGATACATTGGATGTTAGTCGGTTATATGAGTTATGACCTGATTATTAAGTCAAGTGTTGATTTAATAATTTATTGTATAATTTTATATTGGATATACTAATTTACAATAACTAACATTTGTTCACTTAAGGGTTTTTCTCACATGTGCACAACTTTAATGCATATACGATATATATTGAAATGTGTTTTCTTTTTGTATCATAGTTGTTGATACATCATTCATGGGTGTATGAGACTATTTATTATGTTGGGTTTTAATATTTAAAGTAATTACAAAATTAGTGGAGGATTAGAAAAATGCATGAAGCTTGTGGAAGCTTGTGTATGCATTGACTAATTCAACTAAATTTGTTTTTACTATGGATATTTGTTAACCCAACCATAAGGATTAGCCATGGTTATGTCTCTACATGAGTTAGTATATGATACTCACTCACCATGGTTAGCTTTCTTACTTGATCATTATCTCTCTCTTTATTTCTTCATCTTCTTCCTTGAGCAAAAGAGCTCTCTAGGGTTTGATCCAAAGTGAGAAACATTGTGAGAAAATAAATTCTAAAGTGAACCCACTTCCTATTTATCCATCCTCTACTAGACTAGCGCTTTAGTTTAGGGTGTTTGCTTCACTAATTCTCAAGTTAGTGAAGTAGAAGCTTGAGTTGGCATCCCCTCGATGTAGATCATCTTCGGCCTCGAAGACTTCAAGCAAGGACGCTCCTTTAGCCTCGTGAAGCCATGCAAAAGTCCGGGAGAACCACGATCGCAGCGAAGGGACTTCAACAAGGAGCTAAAGAATTGAAGGGCCGATCTACAAAGGTTGTATTTCGTATTCACTTAGTTGTAGATGCTATTTACTGTAAGTGCACGGCGGCGCCCCGGCCGTCGATCCGACGCCGGAATGCGGAAGCGGTGATAAACTTTAATTTTGCGGACTTAGCAAACCGGCACCACCGCGCACTAAACATCCGGATCGTAACCATTAACAAGTCTAAGCTACAAACAAGATAGGGAAGAGAAGTATACCGACAGATCCGAGTCCTCCGGTCTTCTCGTCGTCGTCCCGATCTCTTTCGGAATGTTCCGTCTCCTCCTCGTCGCCGGAAGTGCACCACATCGCCTACTTCTTTTACGGGCTCCCACCTCAATGCCGAGGCAACTCGGGCACGAAGCCGGCTACTCGACGTGCCCAAGATTTGCTGTAGAATGTATAGTAGAACTTGTGTCTCATTTGGGGTTCATGGAATTGCCTTTGTGGTGGAGGAATGATACAAGAACTTTGTGGAGGAACTTGGGGATTTTTCTAGCAACTAGAGAGCAAAAATCCCCACTACAAAAATGGGCCACCCCTCCTCCATGCTTGGCCGGCCATCAAGAAGGAGGAGAGTGAGAATGAGGGGGAAGAGAGAGTGAATGAAAAAGCCATCCCCTAATACAAATGGAGAGAGAGAGAAGGCTATCATGCAAAAGGAAATGATCACCAAATCAAAACCCACACTCAACCACCTACCACCAACCTCATCATCAACAACCATGATGATATACAAAGTCAAGCAATCATGAGTTTATGAAGTCAAATGATGGGACAAGTATCATGACATGATAATATGTAAAGACCCCCTCCACAAATGCTTATTTGCAACAATGCAAATAAGCCCTCCTCCACCAATCTTCGGCCAATGAACGGAATAATGGAAATCGGCCGAAACGGAAAGCAAACTGGCAACTCCATAAAGCTGGTCCCGTAATAAATTACAGGAAAACCCCGATACTGTGCATACACACCCGCATTTGTATTTCGACCGAAATACAAATGCAATGAGACAAAGTCTACGCTGTACTATACTAGGATCCGGCTTATACCAAAAACCGGCTAGCAATATCCGTTCGATCCTGATCCGTGCAATACCGCACGTATCTGATCGAACCCTGCCATATAACCATATGGCCTATAGTACAAACTGTCCGATCCTGATCCGTGCAATACCGCACGTATCTGATCGGACCTTGCCATATCTCCATACGGCCTCTACAACCTTTCACCCGAAAGCTGAGTAACTGAATGTGGGGGACTCTAAAGACTCGTCAACACCTTGGTTGTGGATTTAACCACTAGCACGTCAGAGGTATAAGCCAATACGTAACGGGCTACTAGGTATTGACTAAAAGGGATGTCTGTGAGCGAACTCAGCCTGACAACCCTACTGAGCCTGTCAGTGACAATATCCGTGCAGTCCGGTCCGTTCGTCTATGAGCATCGCATGGCGGGCCTAGGGGGTTGGTAAAAGTCAGACCCCCAAAAGCGGTACAAGTCGTGTCGGAGTGTAGCCCAGAACACCCTGAGATACTACTGGAATACCTACCAGTAAATCTCCTTGCCTTGGCCTAGGACTTCGTGTAATGGCTCTCCTAGACACAGCACGACCTCACCCCCAATACCGGGAGAGACGAACCCCTGAAGATACGCTCACTGCCTCCATGTGGCTCGGGACTGTACCCAACGAAAACCTGTTTGCACGACTCCTTTGAGCCGTGGTAGGGTAGTAATCAAAGTACAGTGGGAACTCACACGAGACAAATGACGATCCCCAGGTCGATGAACTAACCTGCACACATGTCACTAGGGAACTGCCATCTGACGTCTGGTATATGACCAACTAGCATGTTCCCGGCGAGTCCTGTCCGGTGTACTCATAACCCAATGAGCACCTGTATACATCTTAGGTGATCCAACTGACACCAGTGGCTTGTGAGACCGGCCACCGCCCCTCGTCGGGGTCTCGACTGTATACACTAGTCTACTATGGAGTATCGATGCCCTGTCTCGAAACTCACACGACTAGGGACCATTTAAGGATATGCTTATAGACCCCAGCTCCCACTTATATGATCGCCCTCATACTGCTGGTGGTCAAGCAAGAATCCTAGGGGCTCTACCAACGTGTAATAGCGACTTGTCAGGTCACCTAAAGCAGTACACGATGATAAAGGTAAACCAGATAGCATACTATCATCTCGAGTAAGACTGTCCTACCGGGATAGGTCCTCCATCAATCATTGCAATCACGTACCTGTGACCTAATAATTGACTCTGAGGACACTATCTCCAACAATCTCCCACTTGCACTCAAGGCTAATTATTGCGATGTCGCATACCCACAGCCCGTGTGATACCGAACACCCAACTCCTCTACTAGTCAGTCTCACAAAGCTCGTTTGCGAAACTATTGCGTTCGAGGAATAGCCTCAGTGAGTGGATCAGCCTTGATGTCTCTTTCTATGTCTCTCTATATCTCAAGTTCACAGAGAAACCCATCTCCCGAAATGAGCAATACATGTCTTAGAATGTGTCTGAATGTCTGATGGTACCTAGCTCATAAATGAACTCCAAATCTAAACTTCTTAGACTGTATCGTCAACTGACTGAATCAGTATCCTGCGCCATGCCTCCCTCAGTATTGCCTTGGACCACCTGTCCAAAATACTGCCCCTCGTCAGAAGGAAAAACTATAACTCTAACAACCTCCCTGTCTTCCATGTCACCTTGGAAGCCTGGAATGATAACTGTCTCCTTCATGAGGCTGTCGTTATCATATCCCTAGAACATCTACTTATGTTCTAAAGTTGCTTCCGACTGTTTCTCCAGGATTGGATTAATGTCAACTTATTGCATCTAGTGCAAGAACAATATCTGGTGTGGTACTTGACATCTCATGATTGACTCAATTGCCTGAGCAAGTGATCTGCCAATCATGCACGTCCCTCTCCCTTTTAGTCTGTAAGACACCTTTGGAGAGGGTGACTCCATCACCTGCAGGTACACTACCGTGCCAGGAGTCGTCCATTCTAAATACTATTAGAATGCTGTCAAAGTACCCTGATTGGGAAACCACCCAAATCTAGATCTAAAACCATAGATCCAGTAACCAGTATGTCAGATATAAAATCCATTTCCTCTGTGGAGAAACCACTGTGTGACGACCAAAGTATAACCGATTGTAGTATAGGAGTTTCTTTTCCTATTCTGTGTATGTCATCCAAATACCAGGATATCACACCCTACTACCTTCTCAACAGATCCATCCCCTATTCTGATAAAGTCAAACCCATGACTGTCACGTCAGAAATAGGTGATCTATCTCCGCTACATCTGCATTAGTCTATAAATAGACATAAGCTACCTGTCCACCAATGCTTCCGCTGCTCCCACTGACTACGACAACCCTCTGGCAGAGTCATATAGACGTACATTTCTAAAACTCGTTTAGAACGACGCTATACTCATCCTCTCGCCGGGTCTCGCAGCCTGGAACAACAGCAATGGCAATTGTGGGTAAACAAGAACTTCCCTGTCACCGTCCTTGAGGCTACCGTAGTACCTCTCGGGTGCCTGAAGTTACCCACCTTATCTGCGGAGTGGCCAATAGAATGTCAATCCAAATTGAATCTTTAGGTTCCTATCAAATCTTCAGTAATCGTTTGTGGTTCTGGAATCACTTCCAGTTCTACTAAACTCCCACTTCTGTTTTCTGAAAAAATCCATTTTTAATAAAACTGTGGCGAGTCTAGAACAATATTGCTATTGTTCATCCAGATGGTAGAAAGTTAACCCTCGTCATAGCCTGGGTCAACCCACAAACAGCCATTACAGAAACGTGCCTTGAGTTGTCCAATGTCTGGTTTTAAGCATAAACCGGACAACTCCCCGTACCTTAACATCGTTAAGATACGAACTGTTCTATATCCCATATAGGAACAGAGGCACTGATTTAATTGAACCAGATTCAAATCATGCAGCTATATCTAGTGCATGTCATCTAAATGGAAGGAGGCCGATCAGCGTTACTCAACTTAGGAATGCTTCCAATTATGAGTAACCTGAAAGAGAAGCAAGATCTCTTTATCATCACTATCAACTGAATACCATTGACAAGTATCTACATCTTCGATCACTTTGAAGAATCCCGATACTTGCTACACCTGGTTCTCTACTCTATTCAAATACCCATAACTTCTCAAAATTCGGACCCTGTGTTTCCACGAAACACTTGTCTAAAAACCAGAGAAGTCATAAGTAAACCGAATATAGTACGAGGACCAACCCCTCTGTCCTGATGGACCCTGGACATCATACAATACTCTGTATAAGTCCCTTGAGTCTGATAACTCATTCACTGTGTGTCGTAGGTTGAAAACTGTAGTTATGGTTAAGAAGAATTACACCGCTGTTCAATGCTCCTTACCTAACCATCCACTGATATAGGTAAATGTCGTAGACATAATTTCAGAAAGGTATATCTCACTCTATGAAAATAGACGTACAGATATATCAATTTGAAATTGGTGCATAACTGCGGATATTCAAAACCATATATTTGCCGACCGGCAAACAGCCCAGGTGATTTCCTCAAATATCACCGATTACAACGAATCCCGATATAATGAGGACGATCACCTAATTCCCAATAACTTACTCCCACTCATCATCTGTAAAACCATACAGATGTGAGAAGCATACCTGGTAAATACATACCCTGGAGCAAGTGTCTAACTGGGAAATCAGTTTTCCTTTAACAGTACACAGTGAAGCTGAAACATTGAAATGTTTCGATGAGGTATCCTGGTATTCCTAGTAATGCCTCTTCCATTATCCAGATTCACAACTGTAACCGTGTAATTCTTTGCCACCTCTCCAAATCCCTTCATTTGTCTTTAGTCTTTACCTTCTGCACACCCCTTTAGGCCAAATGGTTTTCTTCCTTCCCTACCGTTCGGCACCAGCCTATGGTTTGGAAGAAGACTATCCATTAAGCATAATGGGTGTACTGTCCCAATCCTAGGAACACTCGCAATGCGAGAGAAGGTGAAGATAAAAGACACCTGAATAAATCTTATTCCTATTTCTCCTGGACCAGAATCCATCCCCGAACTGGAACAAGTTCCTTTCGAGTTCGTATATAACCATACGATGGAGTATCCAATAAACTGTGGATCTTCGTAGTGACACGGAGTGTCCTGGAGAAATACAAAGGTGATTTAGGATTGGCGAATGAATACTTGGTTTGTTCGTGAATATCTGTTGCAATTTACTTTGCCCTCTTACTAATCCCTTGCTTTGTCTTAGCTCAATACCTTCTGTACACCATCGTTAGGCTAATTGGTTTTCTTCATTCCCTACCGGTCGGCACCAGCCTAAGGTTTGGAAGAAGACAATCCAATTTGCGTAATAGGTGTACTACCCCTAAACCAAGGAGTACTCGTAACCTGAGAGAGGGTAAAAGGAAAAGACAACTGAATAATCCTATCCGTTTTCTCCAGAACCTGAAACCATCCTCGAATAAATTCTTTCGAGTTCGTATCTAACCATACGATGGTTTTGTCCAATGGAAGTGGACGTTCGTGGTAAAACGGGGTGTCCTGGAGAAAAGGGTAAAAGTAGGAGTGGCAATGAGGTTTGCAACTCTGACAATCCAAAAGCCAGTGTTATGAAGGTTCGGTCAACTTGGTCACTGAGTCATTGTCTTAGGGTCAGGTCAATGGTCGCTGCCAAAGAGAGAGAGAAAAGAAACACTCAGCGTGCACTCTAACCTAGATCAGAATGGTTACCAATTTATCTAATCTGGAAACCTCCCACTGTACCTCAAATTCTCCTCCAAACCTGAAAGAAGAATTAGTCGGGGTCACCCGAGGAGTAAACTAACTCATCAGTGGGAATCGGGATCCAACTCTCATCGCATGACAACGTGACGGAATCCGCTCACGGTATCACACTCTAGAAGGTATGCGCATATCTGGAAAGTTTCAGTTCTTTTGAAACTCCCGATGAGATTTCTGCCCCATGCTCTTATGACCTTGGCGTGAGGTCAAAATATCATAAGTCACATATCAAGTTCTACCCATCATTATCCAGGTTAATTTGAATCCACCCGTACATACCCTTGACGTAGGCCAAAATAGTAGTACGACTGTACCAAACCAACGCATCTATCTATGCAACAGATAAATACCCGGCAGCTACCAATCACTATGCCTTGGCGTGAGGTCAAAATACATAGCTTGAATACTACCGAATATTTAACTGAAATGATGGAGGGCTACGAATGGTTTCTGGCGAAAACCTTTAACGTAAAGAACTTGATATCGTCGAAGGAACGGATAGCTTTTAAAAATATAGTGACGAAAACCGTTGCTAAAGAGGTCACTCCCGGTGAAGGGATCTCGGCTCTTTCCCCGTAGAATGAAGTGCAGGATATTCCAACTGAATACCACGGTGCAAAGCAAAAGTAATCGGCTATAGTGAAGTTAATGCCCTGACACAAACTTCTGTCCAAGGGGTCACTCTCGGTGAAGGGATCTCGGCCCTTGCCTCGTCGACTGAGGAGCAGGATATTCCAACTGAATATCACGTTGCAAAACAAAAGTGAACGTCCTTGCAATAACAGCCTTTTGAAAAGTGTTCCAACAATATCAGATTAGGTTTGTTTTTAACTTGCATTGATCCGAATCAATGCAGTCCCATCAATTGATCACACCTCAAAGAACGAAAATATACTGATGTACGTATATGCCATCCGCATTCGCCACTGGGTCCCGTCATTACCCGTTAGGTTAGTTAACTAACGACAGAGCGGGGACTGGACTAGCGCGGATGTAAAACGTATACAACATCTACTAATATATATACCAATATATTATATTTCGCTCAAGGCGTGAAAGAAATGCAACATCACAGAAAATGTACAGCATCACAGAAACAATACAGATATCTGGGATCCCCGGGTTTCACAGAGCCACTACTGAAACCCGACGTTCCCCTGGTCATGTGGATAGCCAGTGCAATGAAATCCTAGACCCCTACGGGCGCGGCAAGTCACCCGCCAAAACCTGAAGCGAGGCAGCCCCCTTCAGTACCGTGAATGGACCACCCAGCACTTCACGGAATCCGGCAACTTGGGCACCCCTCCTGGGTCAACCTGTACCCCCTACGAGTGCGGCGAATAGCCCGCCAATTCCAGAGTGAAGCCCCCTCCGTCTCAATGCCATGAGATGCGGGCTTGTTGCCCCCTAGAACCCGGCTATCCGTGCACCCCTCCTGGGGTAATCCTAGTACAGAAAGTAAAATATACATACACCGGGTACAACGACCGCAACCTGGCCGTGCCCCAAAATAATAATACAAACAGGCAGTGACGGCAGTCCACATGTCGGAAGCTCGCCCAGCAATATCAAATGTACATAATACAACCACAACTGTACTAGCATTGCATCCAGGCTATCCCCCACGACCGATCCGCAACATCACAGCAAAAACAAAACATCAACGTGAAAGTCACGTTCGCAAATCCGTCTAACCGGGCTATAGCAGTTAGACCGGATTTACCGATCGAGTGACATTCACGGTCGCAGATATAATGTAAATACTGTGAAATATGTGTTTAAAATTTTCGATCAATCAAATTTTACCAAGTGGGCCCCCAATCAAAACTGTAGCAGATCAAGAAATTCTGGGCCCAATGTTATTATTCCAAAACCCCACTTTTCACCCCAGAAAGCCTCTGTAAAAAATTGGTGCAGTGATCTCCACAGTGCGCGGCGGAACAGCGGCGGGAAGGGGGTTTTCGCGGCGGTTCCGCGCTCCAACTGTGGAGTCACTTCATCGAATTTTTACAGAGCTTTTAGATTTTCCAGTACATCAATATTTTACAACCTGAAAAATTTTTCGACACTAAAAATTTCCAACAGAAAACTGATGCTAACAAAATACGGGTTTTGGAACTTTTTGATCGATCGGAAATGCAAACACATTACACAAAGCAAGACTAAGTTAATGGCGTGGCTCTGATATCACTGTAAGTGCACGGCGGCGCCCCGGCCGTCGATCCGACGCCGGAATGCAGAAGCGGTGATAAACTTTAATTTTGCGGACTTAGCAAACCGGCACCACCGCGCACTAAACATCCGGATCGTAACCATTAACAAGTCTAAGCTACAAAAAAGATAGGGAAGAGAAGTATACCGACAGATCCGAGTCCTCCGGTCTTCTCGTCGTCGTCCCGATCTCTTTCGGAATGTTCCGTCTCCTCCTCGTCGCCGGAAGTGCACCACATCGCCTACTTCTTTTACGGGCTCCCACCTCAATGCCGAGGCAACTCGGGCACGAAGCCGGCTACTCGACGTGCCCAAGATTTGCTGTAGAATGTATAGTAGAACTTGTGTCTCATTTGGGGTTCATGGAATTGCCTTTGTGGTGGAGGAATGATACAAGAACTTTGTGGAGGAACTTGGGGATTTTTCTAGCAACTAGAGAGCAAAAATCCCCACTACAAAAATGGGCCACCCCTCCTCCATGCTTGGCCGGCCATCAAGAAGGAGGAGAGTGAGAATGAGGGGGAAGAGAGAGTGAATGAAAAAGCCATCCCCTAATACAAATGGAGAGAGAGAGAAGGCTATCATGCAAAAGGAAATGATCACCAAATCAAAACCCACACTCAACCACCTACCACCAACCTCATCATCAACAACCATGATGATATACAAAGTCAAGCAATCATGAGTTTATGAAGTCAAATGATGGGACAAGTATCATGACATGATAATATGCAAAGACCCCCTCTACAAATGCTTATTTGCAACAATGCAAATAAGCCCTCCTCCACCAATCTTCGGCCAATGAACGGAACAATGGAAATCGGCCGAAACGGAAAGCAAACTGGCAACTCCATAAAGCTGGTCCCGTAATAAATTACAGGAAAACCCCGATACTGTGCATACACACCCGCATTTGTATTTCGACCGAAATACAAATGCAATGAGACAAAGTCTACGCTGTACTATACTAGGATCCGGCTTATACCAAAAACCGGCCAGCAATATCCGTTCGATCCTGATCCATGCAATACCGCACGTATCTGATCGAACCCTGCCATATAACCATATGGCCTATAGTACAAACTGTCCGATCCTGATCCGTGCAATACCGCACGTATTTGATCGAACCTTGCCATATCTCCATACGGCCTCTACAACCTTTCACCCGAAAGCTGAGTAACTGAATGTGGGGGACTCTAAAGACTCGTCAACACCTTGGTTGTGGATTTAACCACTAGCACGTCAGAGGTATAAGCCAATACGTAACGGGCTACCAGGTATTGACTAAAAGGGATGTCTGTGAGCGAACTCAGCCTGACAACCCTACTGAGCCTGTCAGTGACAATATCCGTGCAGTCCGGTCCGTTCGTCTATGAGCATCGCATGGCGGGCCTAGGGGGTTGGTAAAAGTCAGACCCCCAAAAGCGGTACAAGTCGTGTCGGAGTGTAGCCCAGAACACCCTGAGATACTACTGGAATAACTACCAGTAAATCTCCTTGCCTTGGCCAAGGACTTCGTGTAATGGCTCTCCTAGACACAGCACGACCTCACCCCCAATACCGGGAGAGACGAACCCCTGAAGATACGCTCACTGCCTCCATGTGGCTCGGGACTGTACCCAACTAAAACCTGTTTGCACGACTCCTTTGAGCCGTGGTAGGGTAGTAATCAAAGTACAGTGGGAACTCACACGAGACAAATGACGATCCCCAGGTCGATGAACTAACCTGCACACATGTCACCAGGGAACTGCCATCTGACGTCTGGTATATGACCAACTAGCATGTTCCTGGCGAGTCCTGTCCGGTGTACTCATAACCCAATGAGCACCTGTATACATCTTAAGTGATCCAACTGACACCAGTGGCTTGTGAGACCGGCCACCGCCCCTCGTCGGGGTCTCGACTGTATACACTAGTCTACTATGGAGTATCGATGCCCTGTCTCGAAACTCACACGACTAGGGACCATTTAAGGATATGCTTATAGACCCCAGCTCCCACTTATATGATCGCCCTCATACTGCTGGTGGTCAAGCAAGAATCCTAGGGGCTCTACCAACGTGTAATAGCAACTTGTCAGGTCACCTAAAGCAGTACACGATGATAAAGGTAAACCAGATAGCATACTATCATCTCGAGTAAGACTGTCCTACCGGGATAGGTCCTCCATCAATCATTTCAATCACGTACCTGTGACCTAATAATTGACTCTGAGGGCACTATCTCCAACATTTACTTGCATGTGAAACCCTAATTTTCTAGCAAAGATCTTGTTTAGGGTTGTTAGGCACGGCTTAAATTTGAAACGGGCATGGTTGATGCCTTGTAGAACCTTATTAGAGTGCCTAGTAACCCTACTGTGGTATCAGAGCCTAGCTAGAGCATTAGGCGACGTGTGTACGAAGTTAACACTCCGATCGAACCCGGAAACGTCAATTTAACCCCCTCTCTGTACATTTTTTAAAAACTGTGATTTTTCTGAATTAAAAATACCTAAAAAAATTCAGCAGGTAATTTTAAGCATTATTGTGCAAAACGGTGACGTAAGCCATACCGACCGCCGCGGAACCGCGGCAATAGACTGATTGTGCCGCGGATCCGCGGCCGTACAGTGAGTGTTTGATTTTGTTTTTGCAAAGTAATACTACTATATGATAGTGCTATTTTCTGGGTATTTTTAAATTGACTCAAGTGTTGAGTATTCTGGGGTTTATTTTGTAATCGTTGATTCGATCGGAATATTTAATTTTGTTATGTTTTCCGGATATTTAGAAACTGTTAAAATGTTCGAACGGATATCATTAACTCATTATTTCCCGGCACGAAAAACATTCAAGTGTTAAATTTTTTCTTGAGTTTAAATCTTTCGGAAAAACGTGCATGTAACGCGATGGACCCTCTAGAAGACAACAAACCTTAACTCGATTATGTGACCGTTTTGAACTGCCTTTTGAACCTTAAGGTTTGGGGCAGTACGGCGTGCCACATGTGAGGCGTTGGCTTGACCCTTCTACGGCTGGACCGTTGGTACTGTGACGTATTCTGGAATTTTTGAACTCCGCTTAAGTGTTGAGCTATTATGGAAATCTTGGGTATTTGACAATTCGATCGGAAAGTTTAATACTGTCTATTTATCTGGAATGTGATACAATATGTGGAATTCATATAGTTAGGCATGAAATGCGAAATATGTGATATTTCGGATTTACGATGTCTAAAGAGATTGTGGATTCCAAATGTTGTAGTTTTACACTTTCCTTTCTACGACCGTAAGTGTAATATGTGTTATCGCCGGTTTCGTTGCTATATGTCAACGACAATTGGGATGCGCATATTTACTTATGTTGATGACATGTGATGTTATATGTTGCTGGATATGTTATATTGGATCGTCGCGTTCTGAATAGCCGGAGGTTTTATGTGAGATGAGGGTTTTTATTTTCATTCATGTAAAATTAAATGTATGTAATATTCTTTTATTGGGGCACATCCGGGATGAGGTTGATGTCACCATTTGTATATTATTTACTTTTCCGCACTAGGATAGACCCAAGGAGGAGAGCATAAGTAACCGGGTTCTAGAGTCCAGTGGGAGACCAACTCGAGTAGTCGAGTCCGGGTCTCCTAACTCTAGAATTGGAAGGGTTGCTTGCCGCTCTCGTAGGGGTCTAGGGGTGTGGGTTTGGCTATTCATCGCGACCGTGGAATCCGTGTTTTATAGAGGCTCAAAATAAAACACGGAAGTCCTAGTATATCCAATGTTTCATATGTTTCTTTTGCTGCGATATCTGTGATGTGATCATTTGATATGTTGTGATAAATACTGTATATAGTATATATGATATATTATATAGACGTTACTTATGTTTTACACCCGCGATAGCCCTGCCCCGCTCTGCCGTTAGTTACCTAACCTAACGGTGCACAAGAGGACATCGAGGCGAATGCGGATGGCATAAGTGCACGTCGTATTTATCTGTGATGTTTAGGTGACTTAAATGATGGGACTTCATTAATATGTTTAATGAAAGAAAAGAAACCTAAAAGATGTTGTAGAATCAAATTTTCAAATAAAAAGGTAGCTACAGTTTTTTTTTTGCATAGCGATATATATGATATATCCTGCACCTTATTCGATGATGAAAGAGCCGAGATCCCTTCACCGAGAGTGACCTCTTTAGCAAAACTGGCAGATGCTAAAACACTCGGTTTGTCCTTTGATTGCTTTTGGAGTTTTTGCTTTGCATAGCGATATATATGATATATCCTGCACCTTATTCCATAAGGAAAGAGCCGAGATCCCTTCACCGGGAGTGACCTTTTTAGAAAAACTAATAAAAGCCTCAAAATCACTCCATTTCAAAAATTCACTCGATTCTACAACGATATCAAGTTCATTACGTAATAGGTTTTCAGAAAAACCTGTCGTAGCCCTCCGTCATTTTAGATAGGAACTGTTTAGTATTCGTGCTGCGTTTGTTGGCCTTTGTCAAGGCGTAGTGTGCGGTAGCTGAATGGTGCTTATCTGCCTATGCATATGATGCAGGTTGTTTTAGGGTAGTCGTACGACCTTGTTGGCCTTTGTCAAGGGTCGTGCGGATGGGTTTGATTCAATCAAGAAATGACGGGTTGAACTTGACTAGCATCCTATGATTTGTTGGCCTTTGTCAAGGTCATAGGGGTTAGGGGAAAAATATTATCGGGAATTTCAAGTGTTGAAATTTGCAATGAGATTGCATACCTTCTATGAGATAGTTGGATCCCGATACCCTCTGCGAGTAATTGTTACTCTTGGGAGAGTTTTACACAGGACAATTAGCCGATCAAGTAGGTTTCTAGAAAGGTGTCAACGGGGTTACGCCTCTGGGAAAACGAGGTTTACTTTAATTAGGTCCGTGCGAAAGCACGGGGAACCTCCCTCAAAGTACCGACACTGGCCTGGCTGAAAGATTGGCGAAGTTGTAGGGTGTAATTAATCCCGGCTAGTCTTTCCTTTTAGGGTTTGAAGGAAGATTTGATAAAAACAGTGGGAGCCATCCAGATTAGATAAAATAATAACCAATCTGATCTTGCAAGAGCATACGCTAAAGTGTTTTCTTCTCTCTGTCCAGGTAGCGACCATATCATGCCTTAATAAAGATAATAATATGGATGTATTGACCGAACCCGCATGTTATACTGTGCTGGGGAACGTTGGTTCCGTTCTTTCTTATAAATGTTATAAGACTGAACATGATATAGGGGAATACCAGGATTCCCATGCTACCCGAATGAAGAAAGTACATGTTGATACATTTTCTTCGGGTGTGTTCGTTACAGAGAACCGTTTCTCCATTTGCTCTACGTCCTGGGTATTAGATACCGGGTCAGGATCCCATATATGTAATCAGTTACATGGGCTTAGGAAAGGTAGAGAACTTGGAGAAGGTGATAAAGACATAAGGGTTGGAAATGGTGCAATTGTTGCAGCTAAAACCGTCAGAGAATATCACCTTGTATTGCCAACTGGTAATACATTGATTCTGAACGAATGCTATTACATGCCGAACCTGATATGCAACATTATATCGATTTCTTTGCTGAGTAAAGTGGGATATAATTTTGTATTACAGGATAATGTTATGAACATTTTCCTAAACCAAAAGTTGGTTGGATCAGGCACGTTGTGCAATGGTATTTATGTTCTAAATCAATCAACAGTTCTGAGCATAACAAACACACACAAGAGGAAGAGTTCAGAAATGAACGAATCCTTCTTGTGGCATTGTAGACTGGGTCACATCAATGCGACGCGACTAGCTAAGTTGCATAAGGATGGATATTTGAATCCGTTTGAATTTTCATCTTATGACACTTGCCAGTCATGTCTCAAAGGCAAGATGACCAAAACTCCGTTTACGGGACACGGACAAAGAGTTACGGAACTCTTGGGACTGGTACATAGTGATGTATGCGGCCCCATGTCTACATATGCCAGGAATGGTTCTACGTACTTCATTACATTCACTGACGATCTCTCTATATTCGGATATGTGTTCCTGATGAAACACAAATCAGAAGCTTTTGAGAAATTTAGAGAATATAAACAAGAAGTCGAGAACCAAACCAGGAAAAGTATTAAAATCCTTCGATCTGATCGAGGAGGTGAATACTTGAGCAATGAATTCCTGGACTTCCTAAAAGAGAATGGGATTCTCTCTCAGCTAACTCCTCCATATACACCACAGCACAACGGTGTATCGGAACGGAAGAACCGCACCCTATTAGATATGGTGCGCTCTATGATGAGCACAGCTAAGTTACCTATTTCCTTCTGGGGGTCTGCGCTGGAGACAGCAGCATACCTATTGAATCAAGTTCCATCTAAATCTGTACCTACCACACCATATGAGATATGGAGTGGGAAGAGACCATGTCTTAAACGAGTTAAGATATGGGGTTGTCCGGCCTATGTCAAAAAGCAAAATCCGGACAAACTCGAGGCACGGTCAGTTTTATGCAAGTTTGTGGGATATCCCAAACATTAACATGGATATCTTTTCTACCATAGCGAGGAACAAAAGGTATTTGTTACTCAACATGCCACCTTTTTAGAAAAGGAATTTCTTGCAAAAGAAATTAGTGGCGACGAGGTAGAACTGGAAGAAATTCCGGCTACACAAACTCAAACTGAAGATTTAGTAGAACCGGAGGATTCAGTAGTTCCCAACGAACTTCAGCCTCTCCGCCGATCTAGTAGGGTTTCTCACCCACCTAAGAGATACTACGATTTTCTCATGGATGGTGGGAGAGAGGATTGCATCATGGTTGATGATGACCCAACTAGCTTCGAGCAGGCCATCACGAGTAGGGACTCAGTGAAATGGCTGGATGCAATGCGGTCCGAGATGGAATCCATGTACACCAACAAAGTGTGGACTTTGGAAGATGCTCCTGAAGGGGTAAAACCCATTGGGAGCAAGTGGATCTTCAAGAAAAAACTTGGTGTAGATGAGAAAGTGGAGACTTTCAAAGCTCGACTTGTTGCAAAGGGTTTTCGTCAAAGACCAGGTGTGGACTATGACGAAACCATTTCTCCAGTGGCTATGCATAAATCCATCCGGATCATGCTTGCCATTGCTGCATATCATGACTACAAAATCTGGCAAATGGATGTTAAGACCGCCTTTCTAAACAGTGATTTAGAAGAGTGCGTGAATATGACTCAGCCAGAGGGCTTCGTAAATAGTGGGAGCAGCGGGAAGGTGTGCAAGCTGCTTAAATCCATTTATGGATTAAAGCAAGCATCGCGGAGTTGGAACATCTGCTTTGATGTCGTTATCAAAGAGTTTGATTTCTTCAAAAACGTAGATGAACCTTGTATCTACAAGAAGGTGGCAGAGAGTGAGGTTGTCTTCCTCGTATTGTACGTGGACGACATACTCTTGATAGGAAATGACATTCCTATGCTGCAATCGGTCAAGCTCTTCTTATCACAAAGATTCTTAATGAAAGATCTAGGTGATGCCTCCTGCATACTGGGAATTATGATCTATAGAGATAGATCTAAAAGGATATTGGGATTGTCCCAATCCAGGTACATTGACACCATACTAAAGAGGTTTAGTATGAAAGAGTCCAAACGTGGGTTTTTACCCACGATCTCAGGGCTCACTCTCTCCAAAGAGATGTCTCCCAAGACTGATTTGGAGAGAGCTCGCATGCAAGGGATACCCTATGCTTCGGCTGTAGGCTCTATCATGTAGGCGATGCTATGTACCAGACCCGATGTAACATACTCACTAAGTGTAGTGAGTAGGTATCAAGCTGATCCTGGAGAGAGTCACCGGACAGCTGTGAAGAGCATTCTCAAGTACTTGCGAAGGACTAAAGAGATGCTCTTGGTGTATGTAACGGAGAACTCCAAGTGGAGTCCTTTACTGATTCGAGCTTCCAGAGTGATAAGGACGACTCTAAGTCGCACTCGGAATTTGTCTTTACCCTTTATGGAGGGGCGGTTAGCTGGAAGAGTTCCAAGCAGGAAACCGTCTCAGACTCAACGATGGAGGCTGAATACATCGCTGCCAACCATGCTGCCAAAGAGGTTGTCTGGATCAAGAAGTTCATTACTGAACTTGGAGTTGTTCCATCCATTGAGCATCGAATACCTTTGTATTGCGATAACAATGGAGCGGTGGCTTTGGCCAAGGAACCCAGGTCCCATCAGCGATCCAGGCATATTCTGAGGCAGTATGACCTGATCCGGGAGATAGTTGATCGCCGGGCCCATCAGCGATCCAGGCATATTCTGAGGCAGTATGACCTGATCCGGGAGATAGTTGATCGCCGGGAGATCGAGGTCAGGAGGGTTGACACGAAGAACAACACTGCGGATCCACTCACGAAGACCATTCCCCAGATACAGTTTGAGAGACTCTTCGGGATGCTCGTTATGCGATACTACAGCAGCTGGCCCTAGTGCAAGTGGGAGATTGTTAGTTGTATGTATGCCCTAGAGGCCAGTATTGTACAGATGATGTATATTATATTGGATGCTTGGACATATATAGAGAGGACTTTCTTGCTCGATATGATAGTATGCTATCTGGTTGCTCTTTATCTTAACATGTATACTTGTCTCTTGATACTGTCTTATAGTTACATGTTGGTAAAGCCCTTAGAATGTGTACTTGACTATCTGGACTATGATGCAAGATCATACTAGTGGGGACATAGTAGTCCATAAGTACATCCTTTAATGTTCCTAGTCATAGGTGTATCAAGACAGGGCATCGATATACCAGAGTAGACTAGCGTATACGCTTCTCGACCCATGAGATGAGCGATGGATGATCCCATATCCATTGGTGTTTGACATCAGAGATGGTATACGGGTGCTTAGTGGAGACTGGGTACACTGGACGGACTCGCCGAGAACTCCCAGATGGTATTATACCTCACGTCAGATGGCAGTTCTCTGGTGACACTTGTGTAGGTTAGTCTGTAGACCCGGGATCGTCATAGAGTCTTATGTGATTCCCACTGTACTTTGATTTCCACCTTACCACATCCAAGAGGGCGAGCAAAACGGTGGTTTTTGGGTATAGTCCCGAGTCACATGGAGGCGATGAGCGATAGGAGGGGTTTCGTCTCTCCCGGTATTGGGGGTTGATGTTGCGCTGTGCTCGATTGGCCATAACAGGGAAGTCCCTGGTCAGGGCTGATTTAGAGATTTACTGGTAAGTGTTACCAGTAGTTTGTCGACCCGTTATGACCCTCACATCGGCACGACTTATCGGTTATTGGGGTCTGACGTTTACCACCCCTAGACTTGATATGCGACATATCAGACGAGGAGACCGGACTGTACGGGAAGTGTTACCGTTTGGCTATTACAGGAGTTGGTGCGGGCTTGCTTGCTGATCTACTGATCTCTCAATACCCAGGTAGCCGTTACGTCCAGCTAGTGCCGCTGACGGCTTGTGGGTGCTTGATGTGATCATCACCTACTGCCGGCGTATTGACGAGTCTTTAGAGTCCTACATAGAGGTTTTACTGGCTCAGGCAAAACGAAATAGGAGCGCATATATGATATGTGCGGGACCGAGAATAATCCGTGTATGTGATACCGTATTCTATTCTCGTGACTTTCTGTATCGGTCGGTTATATGTGATATAGCCGGGTTATCGAATCAAGTGTTGATTCGATAAGTCGATACATTGGATGTTAGTCGGTTATATGAGTTATGACCGGATTATTAAGTTAAGTGTTGATTTAATAATTTATTGTATAATTGTATATTGGATATACTAATTTATATTAACCAACATTTGTTCACTTAATGGTTTTTCTCACATGTGCACAACTTTAATGTATATATGATATATATTAAAATGTGTTTTCTTTTTGTATCATAGTTGTTGATACATCACTCATGGGTGTATGAGACTTACACCATGCTATTTATTCTGTTGGGTTTTAATATTTAAAGTAATTACAAAATTAGTGGAGGATTAGAAAAATGCATGAAGCTTGTGGATGCATTGACTAATTCCACTAAATTTGTTTTTACTATGGATATTTGTTAACCCAACCATAAGGATTAGCCATGTTTATGTCTCTACATGAGTTAGTATGTGATACTCACTCACCATGGTTAGCTTTCTCACTTGATCATTATCTTTCTTTCTTTCTTTATTTCTTCATCTTCTTCCTTGAGCAAAAGAGCTCTCTAGGGTTTGATCCAAAGTGAGAAACATTGAGAGAAAATAAATTCTAAAGTGAACCCGCTTCCTATTTATCCATCCTCTACTAGACTAGCACATTAGTTTAGGGTGTTTGCTTCACTAATTCTCAAGTTAGTGAAGTAGAAGCTTGAGTTGGTATCCCCTCGACGTAGATTATTTTCGGCCTCGAAGACTTCAAGCAAGGATGCTCCTTTAGCTTCGTGAAGCCATGCAAGAGTCCGGGAGAACCACGATCGCAGCGAAGGGACTTCAACAAGGAGCTAAAGAAGTGAATGACCGATCTACAAAAGTTGTATTTCGTATTCACTTAGTTGTAGATGCTATTTACTTTCATGTCAAACCCTAATTTTCTAGCAAAGATCTTGTTTAGGGTTGTTAGGCACGGCTAAAATTTGAAATGGGCATTGTTGATGCCTTGTAGAACCTTATTAGAGTGCCTAGTAACCCTACAGGATATACTAGGAATCCGCATTTCCTTTGAGCCTGCAATGAAAGACGGATTACACAGTCGTGATGTATAGCCAACCCCACCCTAGACCCCTACGGGTATGGAAAACTACCCGCCAAGTACCCGAAGTGAAACGGTCACCCTCAACGACGTGAGTAGGCCATTAAGCACTTCAAAATACCCGGTAGTTCGTGCACCCCACCTTGGGTCTATCCTAGGAGCAAAAAACAGTAAATGAAATAATACAACGGTGGCTACAACCTCAACCCGGATGTGCCCCGCAAAAGAATATTACAACAAATTACAATTTACATTTGAATGAAAGAAACACTCGTCTCACATCCCTGGCTATCCATTCACGACGATCCAACAAGTTCATATTCATAAACATAAAGTAACCATTACAGAAATGTGCAACCCACTGCTAACCGACATACTGGCAATTAGGGAAAGTTTACGAACACATTAAACACAATACAAATATAATCCTGTTAGCCAAATTTCTTTGAATTTCGATAAAGCACCACATATGAATCTACTCCAAATAATTCTCTGTGCACATAAAACCTGAGAAGAAACAAAACATCCCAGAAAACACAACATCAACACAGAAGAATAACCGAGCTAATTTAGGTTGACTTGGTGTCACAATCCAAAATTTCTTCACAATTCTTAAAAAACACTGTTTGTATTTTTTAAGGTCCCTAAAAAATTTTTAGACCCCAATTTAAAATCGGCAGAAACTTGGTGAAAATATCGTTTTTTCGGGATTAAATTGCGATCGAATTTCTAAAGACTTTGCTAACATGTTTGTTATGGTTTAGCTAGGCTCTGATACCACTGTAAGTCAACGTTACACACCCCGCAAGATGCGGGGAGGGGAAAAGGAAAAACAATCATTTTGTTCAAAGTAACATTGACTATCAAACGGATCTTTGCTAAACCCTAACTAACAAACTATCTAGAAGTGCTAAACTACTATGATAGATAATTATACCTCAAGATACTTGTCCTTCTTGTTCTTATTGTTCACTTCCTCGTCGGCCTCCTCGATGTAATAGAAGATCCACTCGAGAGTTCCTTCTTCAAGCTTTAACCTCCAACTTGAGGTAACTAAGTGGCTAGGATTGCTAATCCAAGTGTAGAGTTCCTAGGCACTCTTGTAAGGGTTCATAAGGCATCAACCATGCCCGAATAAAATTTTAGACGTGCCGAACAATCCAAAACCGGGATCTTTGCTAGATTATTAGGGTTTAACATGCAAGCAAACATCTTTAGTACTAAGTGTGAGGGATTACAACCTTTGTAGTCCGCTCCTTCGCTTCATAAGCTCTAAGTAGAAGTCCCTTCGCCGCGATCCACGATCTCCCGGACTCAAGAGAGGCTCCACGACTCGAACGATCCATGCTAGCTTGTAGTATTCCTTTTCTCCGATGATCTATGTCGAAGTTGCTATAACTCAAGCTCTCTCACTCTAATGATGTGAACACCCTAATCTAATGTGCTAGATTAGATGAGGATGATGGAGTAGTATTTATGCTTTCTTTTTATATCAAATTCTCACAAGAAATCATCACAAAAGGAAAAACTAGTAAGATTTCTCAAAGCATGAGAGAGGAAGATGATGATAAATGAGTTAATCCTTTTGTGATGAATAATAGAAATGAATATATGAATAATCATGGAACCATGGTCAAGGGATGACAAAGATAACCCTTGTAGAGAATTAACTAGGGCTAGGGTTTGGTTAGGTTAAAGAATGAGTAATGGATAAATATCAACCATAATATCTTAACCATGACAAAAGGAATTCTTTCTAGAAGGTGCAAGAAGGAGCTAACCCTAATCAAACCCTAACCTTATTTAATCTCAACTAAACATGTTCCATTATTAATCATATCATGTTGCAATAATATATATCACATATATATTATATATTTGCAACAAAAGAAAATAATATAATTAACATATATCGCATATATATCAATGTATTACCCGGTGAGAAATTGAAATAATAAAGTGAGCCAATATTAGATAATGTAATATAATATATCATATATATTATTATACAATAAATCATCGAATCAACACTTGGTCCGACAATCTGGCTATATCGAATATAACCGACTAATATATTATGTACTGATTCATCGAATCAACACTTGATCCGATGACCCGGTTCATATCTAAATATCGCGAGAATATAATACGGTATCTCATATCGCATTATCCTCGGTCCTACATATATCACATATGTGCCTCTACTCCGTTTTGCCTGAGCCAAGAAACCTCTGTGCATGACTCTAAAGAATCGTCAATACGCCGGTACCAGGTGATGATCATATCAAACACCCACAAGCTGTAAGCGGTCAGCTAAACGTAACAGCCACCCAGGTATTGAGCGATCAGAAGATCAACAAGCTATCCTGTACGTTCTCTTGTGAATCCAATCAGTAACACTCTCGTACAGTCCGGTCTGTTCGTCTGATATGTCGCATATCAAGTCTAGGGGTGGTATACGTCAGACCCCAGTAACCGATAAGTCGTGTCGATATGAGGCTCATAACGGGTCGACAAACTACTGGTAACACTTACCAGTAAATCTCTATATCAGCCCTGGCCAGGGACTTCCAGTTATAGCCAATCGAACACAGCACAACAACAACTCCCTATACCGGGAGAGACGAATCCCCTCCTATCTCTCATTGCCTCCATGTGATTCGGGACTGCACCCAAAAGCCTCCGTTTTGCATGCCCTCTTAGACGGGGTAAGGTGGAAATCAAAGCACAGTGGGAATCACACAAGACCCTATGACGATCTCGGGTCTACAGACTACGCTGTACCAGTGTCACCGGAGAACTGCCATCTGACGTATGGTATATCACCATCTGGGAGTTCTCGGCGAGTCCGTCCAGTGTACCCAGTCTCCACTGAGCACCCGTACACCATCCTTGATGTCAAACACCGATGGATATGGGATCATCCATCGCCTATCATATGGGTCAAGATACGTATACGCTAGTCTACTCTGGTGTATCAATGCCCTATCTCGATATACCCTCGACTAGTAACAGTTATAGGATGTACTCATCGACTACCATGGCCCCACTAGTATGATCTCATCATAGTCCCAGTAGTCGAGTACAGATCCTAAGGGCTTTATCAACATGTGAGAGTAAGACAGTAAACAATATATAAGTCAACATGTTAAGATAAAGTGAAACCAAATAGCATATTATCATGTCGAGCAAGAAAGTCCTCTCTATATATGTCCAAGCATCCATTATAATATACATCATATGTACAACAATGGCCTCTAGGGCATATACATAACTAACAATCTCCCACTTGCACTAAGGCCAGCTGCTATAGTATCTCATACCTAGCAACCCGAATAATCTCTCAAACTGTATCTGGGGAATATCCTTCGTGAATGGATCTGCAGTGTTGTCCTTCGTATCTACTCTCCTGACCTCGATCTCCCGGCGATCAACTATCTCCCTGATCTGGTTATAACGCCTCAGAATATGTCTGGACTTTTGATGGGACCTGGGTTCCTTGGCTAAAGTCACAGCTCCATTGTTATCGCAATACAGAGGTATTGGATGCTCAATGGATGGAACCACACCAAGTTCACTAATGAACTTCTTTATCCAGACAGCCTCTCTGGCAGCATCGTTGGCAGCGATGTATTCAGCCTCCATCGTCGAGTCTGCAACGGTATCCTGTTTGGAACTTTTCCAACATACCGCCCCTCCATTGAGGGTAAAGACAAATCCCGAGTGCGACTTAGAGTCGTCCTTATCACTTTGGAAGCTTGAATCGGTAAAGGACCCCACCTGGAGTTCTCCGTTACCATACACCAAGAAAATCTCTTTAGTCCTTCTCAAGTACTTGAGAAGGTTCTTCACAGCTGTCCAGTGATTCTCTCCAGGATCTGCTTGATACCGACTCACTACACTTAGTGAGTATGCTACATCGGGTCTCGTACATAGCATCGCATACATGATAGAGCCTACTGCCGAAGTATAGGGTATCCCTTGCATGCGAGCTCTCTCCAAATCAGTCTTGGGAGACATCTCTTTGGAGAGAGTGAGTCCAGAGATCATGGGTTGGTTCCCACGCTTGGATTCTTCCATACTAAACCTCTTTAGTATGGTGTCAATGTGCCTGGATTGGGACAATCCCAGTATCCGTTTAGATCTATCTCTATAGATCATAATTCCAAGCATGCAGGAGGCATCACCTAGATCTTTCATTGAGAATCTTTGTGATAAGAAGAGCTTGACTGATTGCAGCATAGGAACATCATTCCTATCAAGAGTATGTCATCCACGTACAATACGAGGAATACAACCTTACTCTCTGCAACCTTCTTATAAATACAAGGTTCATCTATATTTTTGATGAAGTCAAACTCTTTGACTACAACATCAAAACAGATGTTCCAACTCCGCGATGCTTTCTTTAACCCATAGATGGATTTAAGCAGTTTGCACACCTGTTCGCTACTCCCACTATCTACGAAGCCCTCTGGCTGAGTCATGTACACGCACTCTTCTAAATCACCGTTTAGAAAGGCGGTCTTAACATCCATTTGCCAGATTTCGTAGTCATGGTATGCAGCAATGGCAAGTAAGATCCGGATGGACTTAAGCATAGCCACTGGAGAAAAGGTTTCGTCATAATCCACACCTGGTCGTTGACGAAAACCCTTTGCAACAAGTCTAGCTTTGAAAGTCTCAACTTTTCCATCTACACCAATTTTCTTTTTAAAGATCCACTTGCTCCTAATGGGTTTTACCCCTTCAGGAGCATTTTTCAAAGTCCATACTTTGTTTGTGTACATGGATTCCATCTCAGATCGCATTGCGTCCAGCCATTTCACAGTGTCACCACTCGTGATGGCCTTCTCGAAACTAGTCGGGTCATCATCTTCCATGATGCAATCCTCGCTTCCACCATCAAAAAGAAAACCATAGTATCTCTCAGATGGATGAGAAACCCTGCTAGATGGGCGGAGAGGATGGGGTTCGTCGGGTACTACTGAATCCTCTGGTTCTACTAAATCTTCAGTTGCAGTTTGTGTTGTTGGAACCTCTTCCAGCTCTACCTCATCGCCACTAATTTCTTTTGCAAGAAATTCCTTTTCTAAAAAGATGGCATGTTGAGCAACAAACACCTTTTGTTGTTCACTATGGTAGAATAGATATCCATACGAATTGCTTGGATATCCTACGAACTTAAAAAGAACTGATCGTGCCTCGAGTTTGTCCGGATTTTTCTTTTTAACATAGGCCGGATAACCCCATATCTTAACTCTTTTAAGAGATGGTCTCTTCCCATTCCATATCTCATATGGAGTGGTAGGCACAGATTTAGTTGGAACTCTATTCAATAGATATATGGTTGTCTCCAGCGCATACCCCCAGAAGGAAATAGGTAACTTAGTTGTACTCATCATAGAGCGCACCATATCTAATAGGGTGCGATTCCTCCGCTCTGATATACCGTTGTGCTGTGGTGTATAAGGAGGAGTAAGCTGAGAGAGAATCGCATTCTCTTTTAGATAATCTAGGAACTCATTGCTTAAGTATTCACCTCCTCGATCAGATCGAAGAATCTTAATACTTTTGCTCGTTTGGTTCTCTACTTCATGCTTATATTCTCTGAATTTCTCAAAAGTTTCAGACCTGTGTTTCATCAGGAACACATATCCGAATCTTGAGAGATCGTCAGTGAATGTAATGGAGTAGGAAGAACCGTTCCTGGCATGCGTAGACATAGGACCGCATACATCACTATGTACCAGTCCTAAGAGTTCCATAACACTTTCTTCGTCTCCACTAAATGGAGCTTTGGTCATTTTGCCTTTGAGACATGAATGGCAAGTATCATAAGATGATAATTCGAACGGATTCAAATATCCATCCTTATGTAACTTAGCTAGTCGTGTCGCATTGATATGACCAAGTCTACAATGCCACAAGAAGGATTCGTTCATTTCTGAACTCTTCCTCTTGTGCGTGTTTTGTATATTGAGGACTGTATTTTGATTGAGAATGAATATGCCATTATGTAACGAGCCTAATGCAATCAACTTTTGATCTAGGAATATGTTCATAACATTATCCTTTACTACAAAATTATATCCTTCTTTACTTAATAAAGAAACTGATATAATGTTGCACATCATGTTCGGTATATAATAGCACTCATTCAGAATCAGTGTATTACGACTTGGTAATACTATGTGATATTCGCCAACTACTTTGGCTGCAATATTTGCACCATTCCCTACTTGAACGGAATGATCACCTTTTCCCAGTTCTCTACCTTTCCGTAGCCCATGTAATAATTTACTTATGTGGAATCCTGATCCGGTATCTAATACTCAGGACATAGGGTGAACTGAGAAACAGTTCTCAATGACTAACACACCCGAAGAAGGTGCATCAACATGCATGTTCTTCGTTTGGGCGGCGTGAAAATCCAGATATTCTCCTGTTTCCTGTTCAGTCTTATAACACTTATAAGATAGAACTGGTCCAACGTTCCCCTGCTCAGTATAATAATCGGGTTCAGTCAATACATCCATATTATTATCTTGATTATGGCCTGACTAGTCGCTACCTGGAGAGAGAGAGAAGAAAACATTTTAGCGTATGCTCTTACAAGATTAGATTGGTTATTATCTTATCTGTTGGAGATAGTGCCCTCAGAGTCAATTATTAGGTCACAGGTACGTGATTGTAATGATTGAGGGAGGACCTATCCCGGTAGGACAGTCTTACTCGAGATGATAGTATGCTATCTGGTTTACCTTTATCATCGTGTACTGTTTTAGGTGACATGACAGATCACTATTGCACGTTGATAAAGCCCTAGGATTCATGCTTGACTGCCAGCAGTATGAGGGCGATCATATAAGTGAGAGCTGGAGTCTACAAGCACATCCTTAATAGGTCCCTAGTCGTGGGAGTTTCGAGACAGGGCATCGATTCTCCAGAGTAGACTAGTGTATACAGTCGAGACCCCGACGAGGGGCGGTGGCCGGTCTCACAAGCCACTGGTGTCAGTTGGATCACCTAAGATGTATACAGGTGCTCATTGGGTTATGAGTACACCGGACAGGACTCGCCGGGAACATGCTAGTTGGTCATATACCAGACGTCAGATGGCAGTTCCCTGGTGACATGTGTGCAGGTTAGTTCATCGACCTGGGGATCGTCATTTGTCTCGTGTGAGTTCCCACTGTACTTTGATTACTACCCTACCACGGCTCAAAGGAGTCGTGCAAACAGGTTTTAGTTGGGTACAGTCCCGAGCCACATGGAGGCAGTGAGCGGATCTTCGGGGGTTTCGTCTCTCCCGGTATTGGGGGTGAGGTCGCGCTGTGTCTAGGAGAGCCATTACACAAAGACCTTGGCCAAGGCAGGAGATTTACTGGTAGGTATTCCAGTAGTATCTCAGGGTGTTCTGGGCTACACTCCGACACGACTTGTACCGCTTTTGGGGGTCTGACTTTTACCAACCCCCTAGGCCCGCCATGCGATGCTCATAGACGAACGGACCGGACTGTACGGATATTGTCACTGACAGGCTCAGTTGGGTGTCGGGGTGAGCTTCCTCATCGACGTCCCTTTTAGTCAATAGCTGGTGGCCCGTCACGTATTGGCTTATACCTCTGACGTGCTAGTGGTTAAATCCACAGCCATAGTATTGACGAGTCTTTAGAGTCCACCACACTTTCAGTTACTCAGCTTTCGGGCGAAACGCTGTAGAGGCCGTATGGAGATATGGCAGGGTCCGATCAGATACGTGCGGTATTGCACGGATCAGGATCGGACGGTTTGTACTAGTGGCCGTATAGATATATGGCAGGGTTCGATCAGATACGTGCGGTATTGCACGGATCAGGATCGAACGGATATTACTAGCCGGCTTTGGTTTAAGCCGGTCCTAGTTTAGTACGGTGTAGATTCTGTCTCATTGCATTTGTATCCGGACGGAATACAGATGCGGGTGTGTATGCACAGTATGGGGTTTTCCTGTAATTTATTACGGGACCAGTTTTCTGGGGTTGCCAGTTTGCTTTCCGTTCCGGCCGGTTTTCCTTTGTTCTTTCCCGGCCGGACTTTTCTGATGGAGGGGGTTATTTGCAATTGTGCAAATAACTTTAGTGGAGGGGTTTTATTGAATAAAGATTGATTATGATAGCTTTCTTTTCTTTGCACCATGACTTGCTTTGACTTGTGATTTGATAAGGTATGGTTTGATAAAAGTGAAGCATGGTTGTATGTTTTCTTGTCCCTTGATGTGGTCACCCCTTCTTCACTCCTACACTCACCTCCCTTCATGCTTCATATCATTCCTCCACCATTCTCTTTTGCATAGGAGATTCATTCATTCTTCAAGAGAGAAAAAGAAAGAGAGAAAAAGAAGAAGAGAGCTTCATATTGAGGTTTTCATCCATGATCTCATTTTCTTGCTAGAAAAATGCAAGCACCATTTTTCTATTCTCCATTCCTCCATCTAAAGGCAACTCCAAAAACCCAAATGAGACACATAGATCTACACTACACTTCCTACAGCAAATCTTGGGCATGTCGAGTTGCCGGCTTCATGCCCGAGTTGCCTCGGTATAGAGGCGGGAGCCCGTAAAAGATGCAGGCGACGTGGTGCCCTTCCGGCGAGGAGGCGACGACCGGAGATCCCGCGAGGAGATCGGAGTGGAGATGAAGACCGGAGGACTCGGATCAGTCGGTATATCTCTAACCCGTATTCTAGTTAGCTTAGACTTGTTAATGGTTACGATCCGGAGTTTAGTGCGCGGTGGTGCCGGTTTGCAAAGTCCGCAAAATTTAAGTTATTCACCGTTTCCGCATTCCGGCGTCGGTTTGACGGCCGGGGCGCCGCCGTGCACTTACAGTGGTATCAGAGCCTCACCATTAACTTCGTCTAGCTTTTGTGTAATGTGTTTTACGTTTCCGATCGAACAAAATCCCGAAAACCCGTATTTTGTGCACATCAGTTTCTGTCGAATTTTTTTTAAGTCCAAAAATTTTTCTGGTTGTCTCAGTGTGATGTTCAGGGAATTATAAGGTTACTGTAAAAATTTGGTACCCCGATCTCACTATTCCGCCGCGGAAGCGCCGCGAAACCCCACCTCGTGCGGCGCTTCCGCCGCGGATTTTACTATTCACCCCCCCAAATTTTTGCAGTATGTTCCTGCGTGAGAAATGTGGTTTCTGGGATATTAAATTTGGGCCCAGGTTTTCTGTGGTTGCTACAGTTTTGTTTGGGGGCCCACTTGTTAAGGTTTGATCAATCGGAAAAATTTTAAACACATTTTTCACAGTATTTACATTATATCTGCGACCGTGAATGTCACTCGATCGGTAAATCCGGTCTAACTGCTATAGCCCGGTTAGACGGATTTGCGAACGTGATTTTCACGTTGATGTTCTATGTATTTGCTGTGTTGTTGCGGATCGGTCGTGGGGATAGCCTGGATGCAATGCTAGTACTGTGCTGTTGTATTATATACATTTGATATTGCGGGGCGAGCGTCCGACATGTGGACTGCCGTCTCTGCCTGTTTGTATTATTTTTTTGGGGCACGACCTGGTTGCGGTCGATGTACCCGGTGTATGTATATTTTACTTTCTGTACTAGGATTACCCCGCGGTGGGGTGCACGGATAGCCGGGTTCTGGAGGGCAACAAGCCCGCATCTCATGGCATTGGGACGGAGGGGGCTTCACTCTAGGATTGGCGGGCTATTCGCCGCACTCGTAGGGGGTACAGGTTGGCCCAGGAGGGGTGCCCAAGTTGCCGGATTCCGTGGAGTGCTGGGTGGTCCATTCACGGAGCTGAAGGGGGCTGCCTCGCTTCAGGTTTTGGCGGGTGACTTGCCGCGCCCGTAGGGGTCTAGGTTTTCATTGCACAGGCTATCCACACGACCAGGGGAACGTCGGGTTTCAGTAGTGGCTCTGTGAAACCCGGGGATCCCAGATATCTGTATTGTTCTGTGATGCTGTACATTTCTGTGATGTTGCATTTCTTTTCACGCCTTGAGCGAAATATAATATATTGGTATATATATTAGTAGATGTTGTATATGTTTTTCATCCGCGCTAGTCCAGTCCCCGCTCTGCCGTTAGTAAGCTAACCTAACGGGTGATGACGGGACCCAGTGGCGAATGCGGATGGCATATACGTACGTCAGTATATTTTCGTTCTTTGTGGTGTGATCAATTGATGGGACTGCATTGATTCGGATCAATGCAAGTTAAAAACAAACCTAATCTGATGTTGTTGGAACACTTTTTCAAAAAGCTGTTATTGCAAGGACGTTCACTTTTGTTTTGCATCGTGGTATTCATTTGGAATATCCTGCTCCTCAGTCGACGAGGCAAGGGCCGAGATCCCTTCACCGGGAGTGACCCCTTGGACAAAAGTTTGCGTCAGGGCATTAACTTCACTATAGCCGATTACTTTTGCTTTGCATCGCGGTATTCATTTGGAATATCCTGCACCCCATTCTACGGGGAAAGAGCCGAGATCCCTTCACCGGGAGTGACCTCTTTAGCAACGGTTTTCGTCACTATATTTTTAAAAGCTATCCGTTCCTTCGACGATATCAAGTTCTTTACGTTAAAGGTTTTCGCCAGAAACCATTCGTAGCCCTCCGTCGTTTCAGACGGGTAGCACGTAGTATTCATGCTATGTTTGTTGACCTTCGTCAAGGCATAGTGTATGGTAGCTGCTTGTTACTTTTCTGCTGCATAGATAGATGCGTTGGTTTGGGACAGTCGTATAGCCTTGTTGACCTTCGTCAAGGGCTTGTACGGGTGGATTCAGATTAACCCTGGATAATGACGGGTAGAACTTGACATGTGACTTATGATTTGTTGACCTTCGTCAAGGTCATAAGAGCATGGGGCAGAAATCACATCGGGAGTTTCAAAAGAACTGAAACTTGCCAGATATGCGCATACCTTCTGGAGTGTGATACCGTGAGCGGATTCCGTCACGTTATCGTGCGATGATAGTTGGATCCCGATTCCCACTGATGAGTTGGTTTACTCCTCGGGTGACCCCGACTAATTCTTCTTTCAGGTTTGGAGGAGAATTTGAGGTACAGTGGGAGGTTTCCAGATTAGAAAATTTGGTAACCATTCTGATCTAGGTTAGAGTGCACGCTGAGTGTTTCTTTTCTCTCTCTCTCTGGCAGCGACCATTGACCCGACCCTATGACTATGACTCAGTGACCAAGTTGACCGAACCTACTTAACACTGACTTTTGGATTGTCAGAGTTGCGAACCTCATTGCCACTCCTACTTTTACCCTTTTCTCCAGGACACCCCGTATTACTACGAACGTCCACTTCCATTGGACAAAACCATCGTATGGTTAGATACGAACTCGAAGGAATTCGAGGATGGTTTCCGGTTCTGGAGAAAACGGATAGGATTATTCAGTTGTCTTTTCTTTTCACCCTCTCTCAGGTTGCGAGTACTCCTTAGTTTAGGAGTAGTACACCTATTATGCAAATTGGATAGTCTTCTTCCAAACCATAGGCTGGTGCCGACCGGTAGGGAATGAAGAAAACCAGTTAGCCTAAACGGTGTACAGAAGGTATTAAGATTAAGACAAAGTAAGGGATTAGTAAGAGGGCAAAGTAAATTGCAACAGATATTCACGACCAAACCATGTATTCCTTCGCCAATCCTGAATCACCTTTGTATTTCTCCAGGACACTCCGTATCATTACGAAGATCCCATTTTATTGGATAATCCATCGTATGGTTATATACGAACTCGAAAGGAACTCGTTCCAGTTCGGGGATGGATCCTGGTTCAGGAGAAATAGGAATAAAGTACATTCAGGTGTCTTTTATCTTCACCTTCTCTCGTATTGCGAGTGCTCCTAGGATTAGGACAGTACACCCTTTATGCTTTTTGGATAGTCTTCTTCCAAACCATAGGCTGGTGCCGAACGGTAGGGAGGGAAGAAAACCAATTGGCCTAAAGGGGTGTGCAGAAGGTAAAGACTAAAGACATATGAAGGGATTTGAGAGGTGGCATAGAACTATACGGTTACAGTCGTGAATATGGAAGAGGCATTACTAAGAATACCGGGATACCCCATTGAAACATTTCAATGTTTCAGTCTCACTGTGTAATGTTAAAAGAAAACTGATTTCCCGATTAGACACTTACTCCAGGGTATGTATTTACCAGGTATGATTCTCACATCTGTATGGTTTTACAGATGATGAGTGGGAGTAAGTTATTGGGAATTGGGTGATCATCCTCATTATATCGGGATTCGTTGGAATCAGTGATATTTGAGGAAGTCACCTGGGTTGTTTGCCGGTTGGCAAATATTTGGTTTTGAATATCCGCTGTTGTGCACCAATTTCAAATTGATATATCTGTACGTCTATTTTCATAGAGTGAGATATACCTTTTGATATTATGTCGATGACATTTACCTATATCAGTGGATGGTTAGGTAAGGAGCATTGAACAGCGGTGTAATTCTTCTTAACCAAAAGTACAGTTTTCAACCTACGACACACAGTGATTGAGTCGCAAGACTCAGGGGACTTATACAGAGTGTTGTATATTGTCCAGTGTCCACTAGGACAGAGGGGTTGGTCCTCATACTATATTCTGTTTACTTTTGACTTCTCTAGTTCTTAGACATGTGTTTCGTAGAAACACAGGGTCTAAGTTTTGAGGAGTTATAGGTATTTGAATAGAGTAGAGAACCAGGTATAGCAAGTATCGGGATTCTTCAAAGTGATCGAAGATGTAGATACTTGTGTATGGTATTCAGTTAATAGTAATGATAAAGAGAAATTACTTCTCTTTCAGGTTACTCATAATTGGAAGTATTCCTAAGTTGAGTAACGCTGATCGACCTCCTTCCATTTAGTTGACATGCACTGGAGATAGCTGCATGATTTGAATCTGGTTCAATTAAATCAGTGCCTCTGGTTCTATATTGGATGTAGAACAGTTCATATCTTAACGTTGTTAAGGTACGGGGAGTTGTCCGGCTTATGCTTAAAACCAGACACTGGACAACTCAAGGCACGTTTCTGTAATGGCTGTTTGTGGGTTGACCCAGGCTATGACGCGGGTTGACTTTCTACCATCTTGACTCGCCACAGTTTTAACAAAAATGGATTTTTTCAAAAACAGCAGTGGGAGTATGGTAGAACTGGAAGTGATTCCAGAACCGCAAACGATTACTGAAGATTTGATAAGGAACCTGAAGATTCAATCTGTTTTGACATTCCATTGACCACTCCGCAGATAAGGTGGGTAACTTCAGGCACCCGAGAGGTACTTCGGTAGCCTCAAGGACGGTGACAGGGAAGTTCTTGTTTACCCACACTTGCCATTGTTGTTGTTCCAGGCTGCGAGACCCGGCAGGAGGATGAGTATAGCGTCGTTCTAAACTTGCTTTAGAAGTGCACGTCTATATGACTCTGCCAGAGGGTTGTCGTAGTCAGTGGGAGCAGCGGAAGCATTGGTGGACATCAGGCTTATGTCTATTTATAGACTAAAGCAGATGTAGCGGAGATAGATCATCTATTTCTGATGTGACAGTCATAAGTTTGACGTCATCAGAATAGGGGATGGATCTGTTGAGAAGGTAGTAGGAAGTGATATTCCTTTACTACGATCGGTTATACTTTGGTCGTCACACAGTGGTTTCTCCACAAAGGACTTGGACATTATATCAGACATACTGATTACTAGATCTATGGTTTTAGATCTAGATTTAGGTGGTTTCCTAATCTGGGTACCTTGACAGCATTCTATGAGTATTTAGAATGGACGACTCCTGGCACGGTAGTGTACCTGCAGGTAATGGAGTCACCCTCTCTAAAGGTGTCTTACAGACTAAAGGGGAGAGGGATACGCATGATTGGCAGGTCACTTGCTTAGGCAATTGAGTCGATCATGAGATGTCAAGTACCACACCAGATGTTGTTCTTGCACCAGATGCAATAAGTTGATATTGATCCAATCCTGGAGAAACAGTCGGAAGCAGTTTTAGAACATAAGTGGCTGTTCTAGGGATATGATAACGGCTGCCTCCTTTAGGAGACGGTTATCACTCCAGGCTTCCAAGGTGACATGGACGACAAGGAGGTTGTCAGAGTTATAGTTTTCCTTCTGACGAGGGGCAGTATTTTGGACAGGTGATCCAAGGAAATACTGAGGGTGGCATGGCGCAGGATACTGATTAAGTTCAGTTGACGATACAGTCTAAGGAGTTTGGATTTGGAGTTCTTTTATGAGCTAGGTCCCATCAGACATCCAGACATTCTAAGACAGGTATTGCTCATTTCGGGAGATGGTTTTCTCCGCGAATTTGAGATATAGAGAGACATAGAAAGAAACATCAAGGCGGATCCACTCACTGAGGCTGTTCCTCGAACGCAATAGTTTCACAAACGCTTTTTGTGAGACTGACTAGTAGAGGAGTTGGGTGTTCGGTATCACACGGGCTGTGAGTATGCGACATCGCAATAATTAGCCCTGAGTGCAAGTGGGAGATTGTTGGAGATAGTGCCCTCAGAGTCAATTATTAGGTCACAGGTACGTGATTGTAATGATTGAGGGAGGACCTATCCCGGTAGGACAGTCTTACTCGAGATGATAGTATGCTATCTGGTTTACCTTTATCATCGTGTACTGTTTTAGGTGACATGACAGATCACTATTGCACGTTGATAAAGCCCTAGGATTCATGCTTGACTGCCAGCAGTATGAGGGCGATCATATAAGTGAGAGCTGGAGTCTACAAGCACATCCTTAATAGGTCCCTAGTCGTGGGAGTTTCGAGACAGGGCATCGATTCTCCAGAGTAGACTAGTGTATACAGTCGAGACCCCGACGAGGGGCGGTGGCCGGTCTCACAAGCCACTGGTGTCAGTTGGATCACCTAAGATGTATACAGGTGCTCATTGGGTTATGAGTACACCGGACAGGACTCGCCGGGAACATGCTAGTTGGTCATATACCAGACGTCAGATGGCAGTTCCCTGGTGACATGTGTGCAGGTTAGTTCATCGACCTGGGGATCGTCATTTGTCTCGTGTGAGTTCCCACTGTACTTTGATTACTACCCTACCACGGCTCAAAGGAGTCGTGCAAACAGGTTTTAGTTGGGTACAGTCCCGAGCCACATGGAGGCAGTGAGCGGATCTTCGGGGGTTTCGTCTCTCCCGGTATTGGGGGTGAGGTCGCGCTGTGTCTAGGAGAGCCATTACACAAAGACCTTGGCCAAGGCAGGAGATTTACTGGTAGGTATTCCAGTAGTATCTCAGGGTGTTCTGGGCTACACTCCGACACGACTTGTACCGCTTTTGGGGGTCTGACTTTTACCAACCCCCTAGGCCCGCCATGCGATGCTCATAGACGAACGGACCGGACTGTACGGATATTGTCACTGACAGGCTCAGTTGGGTGTCGGGGTGAGCTTCCTCATCGACGTCCCTTTTAGTCAATAGCTGGTGGCCCGTCACGTATTGGCTTATACCTCTGACGTGCTAGTGGTTAAATCCACAGCCATAGTATTGACGAGTCTTTAGAGTCCACCACACTTTCAGTTACTCAGCTTTCGGGCGAAACGCTGTAGAGGCCGTATGGAGATATGGCAGGGTCCGATCAGATACGTGCGGTATTGCACGGATCAGGATCGGACGGTTTGTACTAGTGGCCGTATAGATATATGGCAGGGTTCGATCAGATACGTGCGGTATTGCACGGATCAGGATCGAACGGATATTACTAGCCGGCTTTGGTTTAAGCCGGTCCTAGTTTAGTACGGTGTAGATTCTGTCTCATTGCATTTGTATCCGGACGGAATACAGATGCGGGTGTGTATGCACAGTATGGGGTTTTCCTGTAATTTATTACGGGACCAGTTTTCTGGGGTTGCCAGTTTGCTTTCCGTTCCGGCCGGTTTTCCTTTGTTCTTTCCCGGCCGGACTTTTCTGATGGAGGGGGTTATTTGCAATTGTGCAAATAACTTTAGTGGAGGGGTTTTATTGAATAAAGATTGATTATGATAGCTTTCTTTTCTTTGCACCATGACTTGCTTTGACTTGTGATTTGATAAGGTATGGTTTGATAAAAGTGAAGCATGGTTGTATGTTTTCTTGTCCCTTGATGTGGTCACCCCTTCTTCACTCCTACACTCACCTCCCTTCATGCTTCATATCATTCCTCCACCATTCTCTTTTGCATAGGAGATTCATTCATTCTTCAAGAGAGAAAAAGAAAGAGAGAAAAAGAAGAAGAGAGCTTCATATTGAGGTTTTCATCCATGATCTCATTTTCTTGCTAGAAAAATGCAAGCACCATTTTTCTATTCTCCATTCCTCCATCTAAAGGCAACTCCAAAAACCCAAATGAGACACATAGATCTACACTACACTTCCTACAGCAAATCTTGGGCATGTCGAGTTGCCGGCTTCATGCCCGAGTTGCCTCGGTATAGAGGCGGGAGCCCGTAAAAGATGCAGGCGACGTGGTGCCCTTCCGGCGAGGAGGCGACGACCGGAGATCCCGCGAGGAGATCGGAGTGGAGATGAAGACCGGAGGACTCGGATCAGTCGGTATATCTCTAACCCGTATTCTAGTTAGCTTAGACTTGTTAATGGTTACGATCCGGAGTTTAGTGCGCGGTGGTGCCGGTTTGCAAAGTCCGCAAAATTTAAGTTATTCACCGTTTCCGCATTCCGGCGTCGGTTTGACGGCCGGGGCGCCGCCGTGCACTTACATTATCTAATCAGGATATCTCCCACTGTTTTTATCAAATCTTCCTTCAAACCCTAAAAGGTAAGATTAGCCTGGATTAATTACACCCTACAATTTTGTCAATCTTTCAGCCAGATCAGTGTCGGTACTTTGAGTGAGGTTCCCCGTGCTATCGCACGGACCTAAATAAAGTAAACCTCGTTTTCCCAGAGGCGTAACCTCGTTAACACTTTTCAAGACACCTACATGATCGGCTAATTGTCCTGTGTAAAACTCTCCCAGGAGTAACTCTTACTTGCAGTGGGTATCGGGATCCAACTATCTCATAGGAGGTATGCAATCTCATTGCAAATTTCAACACTTGAAATTCCCGATAATATTTTTACCCCTAGCAACTTATGACCTTGGCTAAGGTCAAGAAATCATAAGTGCTAGCCAAGTTCAACCCGTCATTTCCCGATTGAATTAAACCCATCCGTACGACCCTTGGCTAAGGTCAACAAAGTCGTACGACTACCCTAACTCAATCACATCTCATGTTTTAGCAGATAAATACTAATTAGCTACCGTACACCACGCCTTGGCTTAGGTCAACAAACGCAACACGAATACTAACTAGTCTCTATCTGAAATGAGGGAGGGCTATGCAGGTTTTTCAGAAAACCTTGAGCATAATGAACTTGATATCGTTGTAGAAACAAGTGATTTTTGAAAAGGAGTGTTTGTTAGGCTTCTAGTTTCGCTAAAGAGGTCACTCCCAGTGAAGAGATCTCGGCTCTTTCCCCATCTAATAAGGTGCAGGATATATCATATATACCGCTGTGCAAAGCAAGAACTATATATAAGCTGTCAAAAACTAAACCGCGAGTTTGTAGCATTTGCCAGTTTCGCTAAAGAGGTCACTCTCGGTGAAGGGATCTCGGCTCTTTCCTCATCGAATAAGGTGCAGGGCATATCATATATACCGCTATGCAAAGAAAAACTGTAGCTACCCTTTTTATAAAGTTTTGATTCTACAACATCTTTTAGGTTTCTTTTCTTTTTATTAATCTCATTAATATTTCCCATCAACTTATGCTTCCTAAGCATCACAGAAGAAACGAAAGCAGTAATATTTATATATCAACATATATATATATAGTATAAGCATTCGTCTCAGGCAGTAATATGATCTCATCACAGAACATTGCAGCAGAAGAACATATATGAAATATTGGATATACTAGGATGTCCGTGTTTTTAATACGAGCCGGTATAAAACACGGATTCCACGGTCGCGATGAATAGCCAAACCCACATCCCTAGACCCCTACGAGAGCGGCAAGTAACACTGCCAATTCTAGGGTTAAGAGAGCCGGTCTCGACTCCTCGAGATGGCCTCACATTGGACCTTACAATCCGGTTACTTGTGCTCCCCTCCTTGGGCCTACCTAATGCGAAAAAGTAAATAATATACACTGGTGACATCAACTTCATCCCGGAAGTGCCCCAATAAAAGAATATTCATACAAATGAATTTTACATGAATGAAAATAAAAACCCTCATCTCACATAAAACCCTCGGCTATTCAGAACACGACGATCCAATATAACATATCACAGCAACACATAATATCGCATATCATCAACGTAAGTAAGTATGCATACACCGATCGTCGTAGATGTATAGCAACGAAGACCGGCAATACAACTACATACTACACTTACGGTCACAGAAAAGAAATTGTAAAACTACAACATTTGGAATCCATAATCACTTTAGACATCGTAAATCCGAAATATCACATACTTCGCATTTCATGCCTAACTCTATGAATTCCACATATTGTATCACATTCCAGATAAATCGACAGTATTAAACTTTCCGACCGGATAATCAAATACCCAAGATTTCCTAAATAGCTCAACACTTGAGCGGAGTTCAAATAATCCCAGAATATGTCACAGTACCGATGATCCAGCCGTAGAATGGTCAAGCCAACGCCTCACATGTGGCACGCCGTACTGCCCCAAACCCTAAGGTTTAGAGGCAGTTCAAGACGGTCACATAATCGAGTTAAGGTTTGTGTTCTTCTAGAGGGTCCACCGCGTTACTTGCACAATTTTCCGAATGATTTGAACCCGAGAAAAATTCAACACTTGAAAGATTTTCGTGCCGGGAGAAATTGAGTTAATGATATCCGTTTGAACATTTTAACAGTTTCTAAATATCCGAAAAACATACCAAAATTAAATTTTCCGATAGAATTAGCGAATACAAAATAATCCCCATAACACTCAACACTTGAGTCAGGTTAAAAATACCCAGAAAACTAAACATTTAGCTACGGTCATTACTGTGCTAAAACGAGTGCATAACTCCTCTGTGCTGCCGCGGATCAGCGGTCCAAGCGCGGTACGGCCGCGGTTCCGTGTCGTTTTGTTGGGATTATGCGCTCGTTTTTCACTGTAATGCTTATATTACCCTGCTGATTAGATATTTTTAATTCAGAAAAATTACAGTTTTTAAAAAATTTCCAGAGAGGGGGTCGTTTCGTCGTTTCGGAGTTCGTTCGGAGTTTTAACTTCGTATACACGTCGCCTAATGCTCTAGCTAGTCTCTGATACCACTGTAGGTTTCCTAGGCACTCTTGTGAGGGTTAATAAGGCATCAACCATGCCCGAATAAAATTTTAGACGTGCCGAACAACCCAAAGCGGGGATCTTTGCTAGATTATTATGGTTTAACATGCAAGTAAACATCTTTACAACTAAGTGTGAGGGATTACAACCTTTGTAGTCCGCTCCTTCGCTTCATAACCTCCGAGTAGAAGTCCCTTCGCCGCGATCCACGATCTCCCGGACTCAAGAGAGGCTCCACGACTCGAACGATCCATGCTAGCTTATAGTATTCCTTTTCTCCGATGATCTACGTCGAAGTTGCTATAACTCAAGCTCTCTCACTCTAATAAGGTGAACACCCTAATCTAATGGGCTAGATTAGATGAGGATGGTGGAGTAGTATTTATGGTTTCTTTTTATATCAAATTCTCACAAGAAATCATCACCAAAGGAAAAACTAGTAAGCTTTCTCAAAGCTTGAGAGAGAGGAAGATGATGATAAATGAGTTAATCCTTTTGTGATGAATAATAGAAATGAATATATGAATAATCATGGAATAATGGTCAAGGGATGACAAGGATAACCCTTGTAGAGAATTAACTAGGGTTAGGGTTTGGTTAGGTTAAAGAATGGGTCATGGATAAATATCAACCATAATATCTTAACCATGACAAAAGGAATTCTTTCTAGAAGGTGCAAGAAGGAGCTAACCCTAATCAAAGCCTAACTTTGTTTAATCTCTACTCAACATGTTCCATTATTAATCATATCATGTTGCAATAATATAAATCACATATATATTATATATTTGCAACAAAAGAAAATAATACAATTAACATATATCGCATATATATATCAATGTATAACCCGGTGAGAAAATGAAATAATAAAGTGAGCCAATATTAGATAATGTAATACAATATATCATATATATTATTATACAAATCATCGAATCAACACTAGATCCGACAATCCGGCTATATCGAATATAACCGACTAATATATCATGTACCAATTCTGTAACAACCCTAATTTTCTTATACTCTTTTTCTATACAAATTTTTAAATTAAATTTTTCAAAATCCACAAAAGGGTATTTTAGCCTGAGCACAAGATATAGGTAATTATTTTGTTTTTAATTACAAGCTATAAGAATGTAATAACTCTATTTTTATTGTACAAGAAATTACTATAAATTTAATGTATACTAGGAGTATTTATTCTTGCTGCTATCATTTTAAGTAATTAAATACCACAATAATTACAAGAAGGAGCTTGTAGCTTATTGGTAATACCTTGCACTGCTGAACCAAGCAACCAGAGTTCAAATCACATGACCCACATTATTTTTAGATTATTTTTCTATAAAAATTCTTGGAAGCCCAACAGTCCACAGGCCATAACTCCCAAAAGTTGAACTGAACCTTAAAAAGTAACTATACCAGGAGCTACGTCAGGAGAACCCACGCCCGACGACCACCGGACTCGGCCGGGATCGGCCGGCGGACCGGGGCCAGCGCCGCGGGCCGGACTGTAACGTTTTGAAAATCGTTTCGGTGAAATTTCGAAAAATCGGTAAAATAAGGGTGTTTTCGGTAAAAAGTCAAAATACAAATATCTTATTATAAAAATTAAATATACATATTCTAGCTATGAAATTGCTATTATTTGGTGTTTATTGAGCCGCTGGTGAAATTTCAAATTTTCTGAAAAAAATATTATTTTATTATTATTTTAAGCCGTCACTAATACATTTAATTAGGGAAAATTACAAATTGGAATGAGTTGAAACAAATTTTGTGCATCATAAAACATTAAATAAAAAATTTATCATGTGGTTTTGGAACGAAATCATTTGCCAAAACGGTTTAGAAATTATTGAGGGAAAAAGGCTTTTTTTAGCGTAAATGGATGTTTGGGGTACTGTATTTATCATTTTCCATCACCCCACACCCATACCCACACTCACACACCCCCATTTTCCCTCCCCCTTGGCTGAATTCAGCAGCCCCCCTCTCTTGTCCCCACTTGTTTTGCAAAAGAAAAGAAAAGGAAAAGAAAGGATAAAAGAATGTAAGAATGGGCCTTTGACTTTTCTTTAACTTTGAAACCAACACTCTATCTCTCTCACTCTCCCACTCACCTCACCCTCCCCATTTTTCGGCCAGAACCAGCCCCCCCCCCCCATTTTCTCCAAGTATCCATCTTCCTTCACCTCCATTTCCTTCAAAAAAAATCAACAAAAATCAACACAAACCCTCACAAAATCAAAATCCGACTCCTACCCATTTCTCTATAGCCAAAATTGCATGGATCTAGGGAACAAGATTCTAATTTGGGAGGCTATGTGTGTGCTTGTGGATCTTCAATTCATTGGGTATAAATTCTAACCATTTTTTCTTAATTAGTTAGTTAATTTCTTAAAGCTAAGTTGTTAAAGTGTTAATTTTGCTCTTGTTGCTAATTTGAGAATTCAAGAGTATGGTTTGAAGCTAATTTGGGTTTAACCATCACTAATAGGATAATCAAGTGTAGATTATCATCTTGTGGAAATGTAAAACCTAATCTAGTTGCTAGTTGCAATTTGTTAATTTAAAATTTGCAATAAATAAGCTTTTATGTAAACTAGGTTTTTATGAAATGCATATATCTGTGAGATTTAAATCTAGTTAGGGTTTTATATCATTTGAACATGGTTTAAGTGTGTAATTTATCATATTAAGGCATGTTAAATCAAACCTAGTAACTAGTTTGCAAATTGTATTTTAGAATTTTACTATTTAAGCTAAATTGCAAACTAGAATTTTGGGATATATGGAAATGAGTAAGTTTAAAATCTAGTAATGGTTTGGGTGGCTTAGTTAAGATATTTAGTGAGCATTGTAGCCACTAAAATCATTAAAACACTTAGTTTTGTACTAAAATGGAAAAGTTTGCTTACTAGGTTTTCGGAAAAATAGCTTTTAAAGTGAGTTTGAGGTTTTTGTGAATTCTAACCTATTTCATATTATAATTAGTGTTTGTGAATGCGCAAATGGGTGCGTTTGGGTTTTTCTCGATGGTTTGACGTTTGGACATCGACATCGAGTGTTGGTTTGGCTATTTTTGCATGCGTAGGTGATAGGTTTAGACCTATGTGTGATACGCGTGCCGATTTGGTTTTCGTATGCCGTTTCGATTTCGAATTGGGTTTTTAATGCGATGCGATGTGTCATGATACGTAGGTACCCTCACGAGGACTTCGAGAAGACAAGCAAGCGCGTGGCGACATCGATTTCGGCAAGCGAGGACCAGGTGAGTAGATTTATATCTACGGGGAGAAGTCGGGTGGATGGCGTATAGCACCCCCGCAGTCCGTGGTGATGTATACGGATGCGTATACACACCAACAATTTATGATATGTTGTTAGGATTTATTATTGATGATTTTAGATGGATATTGGTGTTGGATTGGTGCATGGTTACGAAACCTTAGGTAGTGGGTGCACTACACTTACACATACACACATATACATACTTGCATACATTCCTTATTTCATATGTGCGTGTATGGGAATATATTTATATGTTCACATGGGTATGGGACTATGTGTTCACATACGGATTTGAGGAGGATACTTGGGATTGAGCTGAGTCGATGAGATTTGTTTGTGGTTGTGATCTCGGTGATATGGCAGGATTCGTACTTAAGGTACGTCCTGGTGTTATAGCGGATCTTGCGGCGGCGATACGGGTGAATAGTGTTATAAATAAATGGTCGACATGTGATCGTGATATGAGGCATAATATGCTAGGATATTGATATTAGGCCGTATCGGGCGATGTATACCCCTTGATGATGATATGTGCTGACGATATCGGTTTGTACGAGATTGTCGATCAGTAGTCAGATCATGAGTATATTGAGGATATTAGTATTGTACTAGACATAGGTCAGTACCCTAGACTATGATCTTGGATAAAGAGGATACCAGAGGAATAGTGTGAGGAATATGATATTGACCCGTACCCAGATTTGGGGATGCCGTACGACGGATTTACGTACGAGCTATATCTTGATGATTGATCCGCACTCTTGACTTGGGATGTCTGATTATAGATATGGTATCGGATATGATATTATTGAGGCGGGATCACCGACTAATACATATACAGGTATGTATATGTATCGACTCAGATGTTAGGCGGTTTCCTTACCTGTAGTCTAGCTTATAGCGTAGCCCTTTAGTTTAGTTAGTTGTTAGATTAGATTCGGTTCCTACCTATTTCAAAGCTTACGAATCGTGCGTATTTTTAAAGACAGCCTAAGGGATCCTACGGATATTTCAAAAAAACGTATCTTTTCTTAAAAACACCGTAGCCCCTATTTTCAAAACCCCACGATTCGTGTTATTTCAAAAGGCACCATTGTAGGACTTATATTAGGTTAAACCAGATTAATTATCGTTGCGTCTAGTATTCAGCTCCCGTTCATTATTGTTGTTTGCTCCGCATCACATGCTTCATATTCTACTGTTGATATCTTGTGGTTAGGACACCAGCACCATTACCGATGATGCGTATGTACCACGTACACTTACTTGCCGGCTCACACACATCTTCATCGGTAATTGCCATGTCACATACACCTTAGAAAATATTATTGCTTGACATAGCCTGTTAGCTAATAGTTTAGACATGATATTAGTGTACTTGCCTTATATGTTAGTTTAGACATTATAGTTATTACCTGCTACCTCATGCATACTGTTATTCATTGTTATGCCGCATTCATGGATTCTCATGCATATATTCACTTTTTACGTGCTATTGAGGTTTTGGATTTGGATTTCCATGAGATTTTCTGGATTTGGGGAAAACCGCAAAACATATACAAACTTCTTCTTTCTCTTTTTAAATAAAAAGCGCGGTTTTTTCCATGATGTATGAGTCGTCCACCATGAGTTTGCTGATAGATTTGGAGACCCGATTCGAGGAGTTGGATGAACCGTTTCGGGTACATGGTGGACCCGGTAAGGTACCCCGGGGCAAGAAGCTCGTGGTGATGACGATGAGCCTGGCAGGGGGAGACTACCTACCGGTGATTTTACCCGACGCGTCGGATATCCGGAGGATACCGTCGTGGTCTTGAGATGGATGGTAGGGGCCTGTCTGGACTGACGGCGCCCTAGATATTGAGATTGAGACATTGAGATTTCGAGATATTGAGGTACTGAGATTTGATGATACGGGCCAGTCCGGATGGCCGGAGCCTGAGGTTTCGAGACATTGAGATTTATGTTTTGTGTCGATGCTAGACACCGTTGATGCTGATTTCATTTATGATACCTCATTTTAAAAATACAAAGGAAATCTCACTAATTTATGAAAACAGTTTCTTCATTTACATGTATTCTGTTTTCATGCATTCATACCTCATTCATATGATATATTGCTACCTGAGGCACTGACACGGGCACATGAAATTATACTCGGGTTAGATTTTACCCTAGACATTGTCATAGGCTGCCTGTTATACATATATTTGAGGATATTTTATGATCATTGACCTAGGTTGCGTTATTTATGCGATTTCTGTGCGTAGATATTTTTCTATTCACGAGTGGGCAACTCACCCCCGTTGTGCCCCAGTTTCTTGCAGGTTTGCCGTACAGGTTTCATTACGGCTTTGCGGGCTCAATTTCATTCGGGTGACTTGCTAGTAGGTGGGTTTTTCTTGTATCGTACCCATCATATTACCTTGTATAATATTATTCCGTTGTATCTAGTAAATTCCATCAACCAAACATGTATTTTTTTAAGATAGAGACCAGTGTTGTTTATTCATTCGACCTTAGAGTCGCTCGTTATATTTCTGGTGGATTTTGAGTTTCCTTTTGAGTTTTGATCCTCGCCGTTGGCGTTGTATATTTTATTGTTTGTGTGGTTGTGACCGTCGATTAACGAAGAGCTAGCTTCCGCTTGGGGATGCCTTTTTCTTGATTTCATATACTATTCATGTTGTATCCCGTTTGGGGGCCAGTATTTACAAAGGAGACTCTGCCGAAATTTTCAGTAAACTTTTGATGTTTTAAAAACCGCATAATTCGGCTTATGCTATTGAAATTACTTGCTTTAAGTTGGTTTTTCTACTCTCTACTACTCTTCTTGGTTTGGATTTCTGGGTTTTCGGTTTACTTAGATTACGTACGCCTCGAGACGTTCGTAGTTTAAGTGCCGGTCATGTTCCGTACTTTCGGGTCGTGACAAAGTTGGTATCAGAGCGTTAGGTTTTACCTTCGGAGCGTAGAATGACCCTTGGTTGATGGAATAGGTGACTAAAGTAGAGTGACGTACCATTGGTATGTTCCGCGGCATATTTACGACACGCCACTACACTTAAGAAGCCTTAGGATGTACATTTCCTTGTTCAGTATTATATTCCTTCCTGATCTAGCCTCATCGGTACCAGTTTGGTTTTGCTGCCACGATTACGGGCAGGGAGAGCTTCGGCTAGAGTTGCGGTCAGCACGAGCTCGGCACGAACGAGGACTGACCAGGGCATGATTCCGGCGACACCCGATTATAGAGAGGTGTCTTTTGACTGTGTTTCCGCGCCACGAGCGTTTGGCGGATCGCCTTTATGAGGTTACTCGGAGGTGCTGATCGACACTAGAGAATTGAGCCAATGATAGAGGCCAGCCAGATCTTGATGACCGTTGGTGTGTTGCTTATTCATGATGATCGAGGCACTGTTCGGCGTGCAGACGAGCGAGCTAGTTATTGCTGCGAACGACGAGGTATTGCCCCAGATGCTGGAGTTAGTGCAGAACGAGTTGTACTAAGAGATGATAGAAGGTCGCTAGTCATCGTGGATGAATGACTAGGACATGTGGATCGTTCGCCTAACCCGATGCGAGGTCATCAGATAGATTGATTCCAGCTAGAGACGACTTCACGTGGAGACATTGGGAGTCGACAGAGACGATCGAATGTCAGAAACCTATTATTCCAAGTTTAAAGTAGTCGGAAAGACATGCAGGCAATTCTATGGTCCCTCTAGAAGAATGAAACCCTAACTCGACTTAATGACCGTGTGAAAGCCTTTGAACCTTCGGGTTTGCGGCAGTTCTACGGCGCCATTAGTGAGGCTTGGGTTTGCCCTTCTACGGCTGGACCACCGATGCTGTGGTATGTACTCGATACTATTAAACTGTGCCCAAGAGGTTGAGCTCTTGGGGGATTATGAGGTTTTGACGACTCGATCGGATGGCTCGACTTAATTCGGATGCTAGTTGGTGAGATGCATTCTTGGGAGACTCCAGATACGAGGATAGCCGTTGGAGCTCAGTCCATGCAGCCGCGACGAGACGAGTCCAAGGCAGACGACATTAGAGGAAAGTGGAATAAGAGGTTCGCACCAGATCTAGATGAGATGACGTTCCACTCCGCCGACATCAGAGAGGCGATGCGCATGCCGAGGCATGGTACTTGGACTTACCTTCCAGAAGGAGTCGCGATGAGTATGCAGTCGTTCCAGAGCAAGATGCAGATATAGGAAAGGACAATGACTTCCGGACAGTTGGCAGAGACGAGACATGGAAGAGACCGTGAGCAGGATTCCTTCCAGGACATTGCTGCAATGATACTTGCACCTAGGATCAGATGTGTCACGTGCATTCAGAGAGCCAGAGGCCGACGCCAGTGATATGCTGCCTTGACAGGGCCGATGAGCCGATGGATTGTGAGATTGGTAATCCATGGAGAAGACTTGGACCCAGGAGTGGTCATGTTACGCACACCAGCAGGCCAGAGTTCATGATCATCGACGAGACGTCCCACTAGTGACCGCGACAGTTGGCCTGAGATTCTTAGAGGATGCACTTGAGCGGTACTGTTCCGCCATTATTGATTTCGATGTTTTGGGTGATTTATTCGTATGATTTGATTTTGATGATTGAGGATTTACGATCTTTGCACAGTGTTGCACTTGATATCGTTTTCGTGCTTTAGTTTCACATGTTTGTGATTTTACGATTTTAAACAGTTGAGTTTATTTTGTGCGTATGCACGCACGCGATTTGGTTCCTGCACTCTGTATAGTTTATATATGCTGGCAGTGCAGTGACATGCATTTTGTGCACTTGGATACACTGGATTTCGATTTCGAGGGTGATGCTCGACATTTGTTTTGTGCATTTTATGCACCGGATTGGATTTTTAGCGCCTGTTGGGCGCCTGTTACGAGATGCGATTTGGTGCACACCAGATGCACTAATTCGAGATTTTTCGTGCATGTCAGATGCACCTGATTTTGCTGTCAGGCACACACGTTGCCTACGACAGATGTTTCGTGCACACCCGATGCACTTAGATGTTGTTTCAGTGCGCATATATGGCACATTCATGGATTTTGATTTCCGTGCGCACCAGACGCACGTAGTATTCATGTGCATATTTTGGGATTGATTTCTTATAGAGCAGTACGTTTTTATGATATTGTTATGTGTTTCCGTACTGAGCAGGACTAGTCAGAGGACAGTACCTGAATACATTTTGCATGCATTGATAGTTATTGAAGGGATTTCCAAAAAGCGAGCTATAGCCTCAGTATTTACCTACGTGTCTGATATGACACGAAATGTTTAAAACAAGGAGACCCTTCTAAATTGTTTCCAAAATGGCGGAACGTACATTTCAAACAAAGGTATATATGTATATAGTTATTTCCTTATGATAGACGTCCGCCACTGTGCAGTGTTATACACGTGCACAGCGACTTAAAGAGATTTAGCATGCATTTCCTTCAGATACTTACATATATAGATTCGATATTTACATGTATAGTTTCGAGTTATGGCATATTGGTTTTGTTTTGGATTTGGCATTGATGTCTTCTCCATGACTCCGATGATTGCGGGATGCTTGACGGAGTTTCGATTTGAGTTATATGCTCATTTTTCAAGCGCATGCGCTGCGCTGCGATTTGTTTTATGTAGTTACAATTTCGGAGCCCCGACGACTTGATGGTTTTTCTTAGATGTTTTAGTATTTGGGGGAGTTTGAATTTAAATTCGGGGACCGAATTTCTTTAAGGGGGGAAGATTGTAACGTTTTGAAAATCGTTTTGGTGAAATTTCGAAAAATCGGTAAAATAAGGGTGTTTTCGGTAAAAAGTCAAAATACAAATATCTTATTATAAAAATTAAATATACATATTCTAGCTATGAAATTGCTATTATTTGGTGTTTATTGAGCCGCTGGTGAAATTTCAAATTTTCTGAAAAAAATATTATTTTATTATTATTTTAAGCCGTCACTAATACATTTAATTAGGGAAAATTATAAATTGGAATGAGTTGAAACAAATTTTGTGCATCATAAAACATTAAATAAAAAATTTATCATGTGGTTTTGGAACGAAATCATTTGCCAAAACGGTTTAGAAATTATTGAGGGAAAAAGGCTTTTTTTAGCGTAAATGGATGTTTGGGGTACTGTATTTATCATTTTCCATCACCCCACACCCATACCCACACTCACACACCCCTATTTTCCCTCCCCCTTGGCTGAATTCAGCAGCCCTCCTCTCTTGTCCCCACTTGTTTTGCAAAAGAAAAGAAAAGGAAAAGAAAGGATAAAAGAATGTATAAGAATGGGCCTTTGACTTTTCTTTGACTTTGAAACCAACACTCTATCTCTCTCACTCTCCCACTCACCTCACCCTCCCCATTTTTCGGCCAGAACCAGCCCCCCCCCCATTTTCTCCAAGTATCCATCTTCCTTCACCTCCATTTCCTTCAAAAAAAATCAACAAAAATCAACACAAACCCTCACAAAATCAAAATCCGACTCCTACCCATTTCTCTATAGCCAAAATTGCATGGATCTAGGGAACAAGATTCTAATTTGGGAGGCTATGTGTGTGCTTGTGGATCTTCAATTCATTGGGTATAAATTCTAACCATTTTTGCTTAATTAGTTAGTTAATTTCTTAAAGCTAAGTTGTTAAAGTGTTAATTTTGCTCTTGTTGCTAATTTGAGAATTCAAGAGTATGGTTTGAAGCTAATTTGGGTTTAACCATCACTAATAGGATAATCAAGTGTAGATTATCATCTTGTGGAAATGTAAAACCTAATCTAGTTGCTAGTTGCAATTTGTTAATTTAAAATTTGCAATAAATAAGCTTTTATGTAAACTAGGTTTTTATGAAATGCATATATCTGTGAGATTTAAATCTAGTTAGGGTTTTATATCATTTGAACATGGTTTAAGTGTGTAATTTATCATATTAAGGCATGTTAAATCAAACCTAGTAACTAGTTTGCAAATTGTATTTTAGAATTTTACTATTTAAGCTAAATTGCAAACTAGAATTTTGGGATATATGGAAATGAGTAAGTTTAAAATCTAGTAATGGTTTGGGTGGCTTAGTTAAGATATTTAGTGAGCATTGTAGCCACTAAAATCATTAAAACACTTAGTTTTGTACTAAAATGGAAAAGTTTGCTTACTAGGTTTTCGGAAAAATAGCTTTTAAAGTGAGTTTGAGGTTTTTGTGAATTCTAACCTATTTCATATTATAATTAGTGTTTGTGAATGCGCAAATGGGTGCGTTTGGGTTTTTCTCGATGGTTTGACGTTTGGACATCGACATCGAGTGTTGGTTTGGCTATTTTTGCATGCGTAGGTGATAGGTTTAGACCTATGTGTGATACGCGTGCCGATTTGGTTTTCGTATGCCGTTTCGATTTCGAATTGGGTTTTTAATGCGATGCGATGTGTCATGATACGTAGGTACCCTCACGAGGACTTCGAGAAGACAAGCAAGCGCGTGGCGACATCGATTTCGGCAAGCGAGGACCAGGTGAGTAGATTTATATCTACGGGGAGAAGTCGGGTGGATGGCGTATAGCACCCCCGCAGTCCGTGGTGATGTATACGGATGCGTATACACACCAACAATTTATGATATGTTGTTAGGATTTATTATTGATGATTTTAGATGGATATTGGTGTTGGATTGGTGCATGGTTACGAAACCTTAGGTAGTGGGTGCACTACACTTACACATACACACATATACATACTTGCATACATTCCTTATTTCATATGTGCGTGTATGGGAATATATTTATATGTTCACATGGGTATGGGACTATGTGTTCACATACGGATTTGAGGAGGATACTTGGGATTGAGCTGAGTCGATGAGATTTGTTTGTGGTTGTGATCTCGGTGATATGGCAGGATTCGTACTTAAGGTACGTCCTGGTGTTATAGCGGATCTTGCGGCGGCGATACGGGTGAATAGTGTTATAAATAAATGGTCGACATGTGATCGTGATATGAGGCATAATATGCTAGGATATTGATATTAGGCCGTATCGGGCGATGTATACCCCTTGATGATGATATGTGCTGACGATATCGGTTTGTACGAGATTGTCGATCAGTAGTCAGATCATGAGTATATTGAGGATATTAGTATTGTACTAGACATAGGTCAGTACCCTAGACTATGATCTTGGATAAAGAGGATACCAGAGGAATAGTGTGAGGAATATGATATTGACCCGTACCCAGATTTGGGGATGCCGTACGACGGATTTACGTACGAGCTATATCTTGATGATTGATCCGCACTCTTGACTTGGGATGTCTGATTATAGATATGGTATCGGATATGATATTATTGAGGCGGGATCACCGACTAATACATATACAGGTATGTATATGTATCGACTCAGATGTTAGGCGGTTTCCTTACCTGTAGTCTAGCTTATAGCGTAGCCCTTTAGTTTAGTTAGTTGTTAGATTAGATTCGGTTCCTACCTATTTCAAAGCTTACGAATCGTGCGTATTTTTAAAGACAGCCTAAGGGATCCTACGGATATTTCAAAAAAACGTATCTTTTCTTAAAAACACCGTAGCCCCTATTTTCAAAACACCACGATTCGTGTTATTTCAAAAGGCACCATTGTAGGACTTATATTAGGTTAAACCAGATTAATTATCGTTGCGTCTAGTATTCAGCTCCCGTTCATTATTGTTGTTTGCTCCGCATCACATGCTTCATATTCTACTGTTGATATCTTGTGGTTAGGACACCAGCACCATTACCGATGATGCGTATGTACCACGAACACTTACTTGCCGGCTCACACATATCTTCATCGGTAATTGCCATGTCACATACACCTTAGAAAATATTATTGCTTGACATAGCCTGTTAGCTAATAGTTTAGACATGATATTAGTGTACTTGCCTTATATGTTAGTTTAGACATTATATTTATTACCTGCTACCTCATGCATACTGTTATTCATTGTTATGCCGCATTCATGGATTCTCATGCATATATTCACTTTTTACGTGCTATTGAGGTTTTGGATTTGGATTTCCATGAGATTTTATGGATTTGGGGAAAACCGCAAAATATATACAAACTTCTTCTTTCTCTTTTTAAATAAAAAGCGCGGTTTTTCCCATGATGTATGAGTCGTCCACCATGAGTTTGCTGATAGATTTGGAGACCCGATTCGAGGAGTTGGATGAACCGTTTCGGGTACATGGTGGACCCGGTAAGGTACCCCGGGGCAAGAAGCTCGTGGTGATGACGATGAGCCTGGCAGGGGGAGACTACCTACCGGTGATTTTATCCGACGCGTCGGATATCCGGAGGATACCGTCGTGGTCTTGAGATGGATGGTAGGGGCCGGTCTGGACTGACGGCGCCCTAGATATTGAGATTGAGACATTGAGATTTCGAGATATTGAGGTACTGAGATTTGATGATACGGGCCAGTCCGGATGGCCGGAGCCTGAGGTTTTGAGACATTGAGATTTATGTTTTGTGTCGATGCTAGACACCGTTGATGCTGATTTCATTTATGATACCTCATTTTAAAAATACAAAGGAAATCTCACTAATTTATGAAAACAGTTTCTTCATTTACATGTATTCTGTTTTCATGCATTCATATCTCATTCATATGATATATTGCTACCTGAGGCACTGACACGGGCACATGAAATTATACTCGGGTTAGATTTTACCCTAGACATTGTCATAGGCTGCCTGTTATACATATATTTGAGGATATTTTATGATCATTGACCTAGGTTGCGTTATTTATGCGATTTCTGTGCGTAGATATTTTTCTATTCACGAGTGGGCAACTCACCCCCGTTGTGCCCCAGTTTCTTACAGGTTTGCCGTACAGGTTTCATTACGGCTTTGCGGGCTCAATTTCATTCGGGTGACTTGCTAGTAGGTGGGTTTTTATTGTATCGTACCCATCATATTACCTTGTATAATATTATTCCGTTGTATCTAGTAAATTCCATCAACCAAACATGTATTTTTTTGAGATAGAGACCAGTGTTGTTTATTCATTCGACCTTAGAGTCGCTCGTTATATTTCTGGTGGATTTTGAGTTTCCTTTTGAGTTTTGATCATCGCCGTTGGCGTTGTATATTTTATTGTTTGTGTGGTTGTGACCGTCGATTGACGAAGAGCTAGCTTCCGCTTGGGGATGCCTTTTTCTTGATTTCGTATACTATTCATGTTGTATCCCGTTTGGGGGCCAGTATTTACAAAGGAGACTCTGCCGAAATTTTCAGTAAACTTTTGATGTTTTAAAAACCGCATAATTCGGCTTATGCTATTGAAATTACTTGCTTTAAGTTGGTTTTTCTACTCTCTACTACTCTTCTTGGTTTGGATTTCTGGGTTTTCGGTTTACTTAGATTACGTACGCCTCGAGACGTTCGTAGTTTAAGTGCCGGTCATGTTCCGTGCTTTCGGGTCGTGACACGGACTCGGCCGGACGGCCGAGTCCCCAAAACGAAAGTTGCGTCTTTTTGTATTCTAAACCCCCCTGTAGACACCATTTTAATGGATCGGATCCCGAATGTTAAATACACCCTATTTAATATAAATTTTAATGTTTTTTCTTTAATTTATACAATTTTTTTTAAAAATAGAAACCTTTCACCTACCCTACCCTATAAATAGACACCCCTACTCTCTACCTCTCATTCCAAAACACTAGGTTTACTCTCTTGAAATTTTTACAAGAAGGGTGTACTTTGAGATCAAGTTCACGGCGAAGCGCTGACGGAATTCCGGCGACGTTTTTTTTGAAACAACCGGTGACGAAACAATGCCTCGACCACTCATCTAGTTCCCCTAAACTCCTTAGTATAGATCGAAACCCGTAAGTCCCATTCTTTCCTTCTTTCTACTTCTCAAAAATACGAAATTACGAAACCCGACGGAAATCGGAACAAACCGATTTCCGATTCGGTTTTCTATAAAATCTCACTTGTCACCAATTCCATAATACTTAAACTTATTCATGTTGACTATTAATCACATAACAACTAATTTGGACAAAGTTTCTCACATGAAATGATAGCTTTTGCAATATCGTATTCTTTTTCACTTTAATACCATAATGTTTATTTTTTTTACTTCTAATCAATTCAATCATGTCTAAACATCCTTATCCTGATTATTAAACTTGTAAAAGTCAATTTGAATAAGTTTTCACACATGAAATGATAACCTTTTCAATTTACCGTAATTTTTTCACCTTAATACCATCATGTTTCAATTTCACATTTAACCCTTTAACATTGCTATACCTTAAAATAGATCACGAGGTAATGACCTACCTCCACACACACACATATGAAACCATAATACGCTATCTTGAAAACTCCCAATACGATAAAACAAGATTTTACATTAAAATACCATTTCCTTAATAAAACCTTTTATAAAAGTTTAGGTTTGATACATTTGTTTAAACAATATTTCTTACTAGGAAAAATACGATAAGTTGTGGACATAAATCGTTTATCTAAACCTGACTTTGCGGTGTCTAGGCAAGTGTGTCTAAGGCAAGTGGTTACTTAATTAGGGCCACTACTTGTAGTGGAAAGCCTCCCACTTACCTGGCACTTACCTGGCCGCAATTGGTGGTGAAGAGGCGATTTGAGGCTTTTAACGACTTGTCGTTTAGACCTTTTAGAAATAGTCTAGTTGTCTTATGAAACCCTAGAATCTAAAATACGGAAAATTACACTTTTCAAATAAATACCTTTTACTTTATAAAACCGTTTTCTAAAGGATTAGTATTTTACAATCTTTGCAAAGCGCCGCTACAACCCATCTTTGGGGAACCCGTTCGGGATCGTGCGGTTTATCGCGCACCCTCGGGCTAGTAGTGTGAGATTCAGACCTCCGCAATGAGCATTCGGTCTCGAAAGACTTAAAATATGACATCTTAAGAAAATGAAATTTTTGGAATATAAAATATTTATTAAAATTATTTTTGTATAAACATATGTATATTTATCATTTAAATATCTATTTTACTATAATATAAATTTTCCACTTTTTCCTAAAAATCACAATAATAAATTTTAAACTAAAATACCATGAGCTTCAAATAATCAATATTACAGATAAATACCAAAAACTAGGATATTTTCACTAGAAATGTCACCACATAAAATCCACAACTCTAAAGACGAACAATAAATACTTGAGGTGTATTTTGAAAAGTATATAAAAGTATTTTTACATAAAACCCCCTCAAGTTTATATATTACCCTAAGGACCCTAGGAGTTATAAGACTTCGTTTCACATTTCTGATTATCTGACTCTGGTTTGAGTCTGATTAATCTGACTTGAATATGATTCAAGTCAATCCATAATCTACAAGTTTCCAATTCAATATGAACACATGAATCCATGAATACAATTATCAGTTTATACAATTTGGCTGAACCGAACCATGGATATATTCCTTTTACATGATTCCCATTATTCCATTTACATGACTCTACGGTTATAACCGTTTCCTGATATCATGGTTTCGGTCAGTCGGTCAATCAATTATACAATCAATACAATTTTACAAGATAACAATACAAACAAGATTTTGCTTTATCTTATGACTTGATCTTAGCAAACACCTGGTTTAGGAAAAGAGAGTCCCACCTTATCACTTTTAGGAGCGGATCAAATACTAGTCAAATAGACTTTTTTCTGACGAGAAGAATAGATAGAGGTTGTTGTATCGACTGTAAGGTAGTGCCAGGTGAGAGTGTAACTACTCAACATAGACTTTTAGTTCTAGATTTTCGATTTAGAAGAGAACCTAGGAAGATTAGACGTAAGGTAGAGCCTAAAATTAAATGGTGGCGATTGAAAGAAGGTAATCAAAAGGCTTTTATAGATCGTGTAGTACAAGAAGCGGATTGGCAGTCGGAAGATGATCCAGACAAAACATGGAACAAAATGGCTAGTTGTATCAAGAAAGTAGCTAGAGATCTACTTGGTGAGTCGAGAGGTGTTGCTCCACCATCTAAGGACATATCATGGTGGAATGAAGATGTAAAGGCTGCTATTAAAATTAAAAGAGATTCTTATAAAGATTTGAAGAAAAGTAGAGATGTGGAGAGATTTGAGAAGTACAAAATGGCTAAAAAGGAAGTTAAGAAAGCTGTTCGGGAAGCTAAATCTAAGGTCTACAAGGAGGTGTACGAGAAATTAGACACTGAAGAGGCTGCAAATGATATATACCGGATTGCTCGAATGCGGGAAAGGAAGACTAGAGACTTATGTGCGGTGAAGTGTGTCAAAAATGAAAATCAGAAGGTTTTAGTTCGAGATGAGGATATCAAGGAAAGATGGAGAGATTATTTTGACAAATTGTTCAATGAGAGCTTTACTAAGAATTTGGATGGACTTGTCATTCAATCTCAAGATATAAATCGTGATTTCATGCGTAAAATAAGACTTACTGAGGTTAAAGAAGCTTTGAACAGAATGGGTTTAAGAAAAGCGGTTGGTCCTGACGGGATTCCTATCGAGATTTAGAGATGCTTAGGAGAAATAGGCGTTAAATGGCTGACAGATCTGTTTAATAAGATTTGGCAGACAAAAAAGATGCCAAATGAATGGAGGAAAAGTATCCTTGTACCTATCTACAAGAATAAGGGTGACATTCAAAGTTGCTCAAACTACCGTGGAATAAAACTAATGCGTCATACCATGAAACTTTGGGAGAGAGTGATTGAACACAGGCTAAGGAAGGATATTAAGATAACAGAGAACCAATTTGGGTTCATGCCTGGACGATCGACGACAGAGGCGATTCATTTGCTTCGTCAACTTGTCGAGCGCTTTCGAGAGAGGAGAAGAGATTTGCATATGATATTTATTGATTTAGAAAAAGCGTACGACAAGGTACCTAAAAAGGGGGTCCCCGTCAAGTATATTGACATAATCAAGGATATGTACGACGGAGTAGTGGCAAATGTCAGAACTTGCGGTGGCTTAACAAGTGATTTTCCGATTACTATTGGTTTACATCAAGGATCTGCATTAAGTCCTTTCCTGTTTACCATCGTGATGGATGAGCTTACTAGAACTATCCAAGATGAGGTCCCTTGGTGTATGCTATTCGCTGATGATATTGTTCTAGTAAATGAGACGAAAGCAGGGGTTAATGCCAAATTGGAATTATGGAGACAAACATTGGAATCTCGGGGATTCAAATTGAGCAGGTCCAAGACAGCATATATGCACTGCAAATTTAGTAGCCAGAGAAGTCAAAACCATATTGGTATAACATTGGAAGGGCAAGAGATATCACCGAGCGACCAGTTTAGATATCTAGGTTCCATCATCCAAAGGAATGGGGAAATCGATAGTGATGTTAATCAAAGGATCCAAGCTGGTTGGTTGAAATGGAGGAGTGCAACAGGGATTTTGTGTGATCGTAACTTTCCGTTAAAATTGAAAGGGAAGTTTTATCGGAGCGCTATTCGGCCTGCCTTATTATATGGTACAGAATGCTGGGCTCCTAAGAAGCATCATACACAGAAGATGCACGTAGCGGAGATGCGCATGCTTCGTTGGATGTGCGGTAACACTAGAAAAGACAAGGTGCGAAATGAGGATATTCGTGCAAAAGTTGGTGTAGCACCCGTGGAGGAGAAGATGCAGGAAAACCGGCTTAGATGGTTTGGTCATGTGCGACGCAGACCTATGGAAGCACCGGTTCGACGAATAGATAGTCTCGATATGGGTAATGGCAAAAGGGCAAAAGGGAGACCGAAGAAAACATGGATGGAGGTGATACGAAACGATATGGTTGCCAAAGGACTCAATGAAAGTATATTGTTCGATAGAAGTGAGTGGAGACAGAGGATTCATGTGCTGGACCCGGCGTGATTCTCTTGTTGGTTCATGTAGCCTACCCCATATGCTTGGGATAAAAGGCTCAGTTGTTGTTGTTGTTGTTGTTGTTGTTGTAACAATACAAACAAGACATCGCGGGGTTTAAGAGGTAGACTAGTACGGAATATGTTAAAGGTGGCACGAGGTGGTCACTTAAGACGTAATTACATCCATGCCGTTGTTCCGTGGTATTATCGACGGAGCCTTGTACTACAGGTTACCAAGGTCCCCGGTGTAAGTGGGACTCACCTCGTATACACTGGCATCTTCTGTACCAGGCTATAAACAACAGCGTTAATACAACATTACAATATTATAATACAACATTAAAAGCTACTCTCTCTCTCTCTCTTACACTCTGTCTATTTCTCTCTTATCTTTGGGACTTACCGAGCGACCTGTTCGCTGACGACATTCTATTTCTTTCTTCTTTGAATATCGTCAGGTGATTTGGACTCGGCAGAGATCGAGCCATCTCAAGAAGACTTGGAGTAGTTTACCGAAGACCCTGCACTTTAGTTTTCATTGTACACTTTTCCTTTCTGTACTTTTCATTTCCTGTTATGCCACTGTTTAGGCATCTTTTTATTTCAATTGTATTTCCTTTCATGTATTGTACAAAGAATGTTAATAAATAAAAGTTTATGTTCTTTTTATATCTTGTCTCTTGTGTATTTTATATTGCTTAGATACGTTTAGCGTATGTACTTCTGAGTATATACGTAGCAGACCTCGTCGCGTCCCCTTCGCCGTACACTGGGAAGCTGGGCGTGACAGGTTTTGTTGGTGGCCCATGCAGGTCCGAACTGTATGAATCCCTATCATGCAGTTCTGGTCTGCGTGAACAACCTAAGCAATATAACACAAGAACCAGCAACTAAAACATTCTTTACAATTCATATTCCTTGAATCTTAAATTTCATCTTTCTTAAATCTTATCATTTCATGTACTTGAATCTGTCCTAACACAATTTTTTTTTCAGGGTTATGGATTCCCCAAACAACACCAGCACCAATGTCAACAACACACCTCCACCACTACCTCTCACACCTGCCGTTCCTGCTCTACTCAACGAGCAAACGGTTCTGCTTGAGGCAATCCGGAGCCTCCTAGAGGGACAGCAGCAGCTCTTAAGCCATCCCGAGGCTGAAGCACCTAGGGTGAAACAATTTAGAGCTTTACATCCCAAACAGTTCTCAGGAAAGGGGAGCCCACTGGAAGCTGAGGAATGGGCTCAAAGTATCGAGGATGATCTGGCAGCAGCACAAGTGTCAGAAATAGCTTGGGTCCGAGTTGCAAAGCTGCAACTCACGGACAATGCACGGAACTGGTGGAAGGTGGATGATAGCCGTCTTGATCAGCCCATTGAATGGAAGACTTTTCGCGAGAAGTTCGACGCGAAGTACTTCCCTGTGACTGCCGGGTTTGCCATGGAGCAGCAGTTCATTCATCTACAACAAGAATCGATGTGGGACAAGTCAGTAGATGAGTATGACGCTGAATTCACCATGCTCAGTCGATTTGCGGCACACTTGATACCAACGGATGAGATCAGAGCCCGTCGCTTTCAAAAGGTTTGGACACGGAAATCCAGGCTGCACTAGCCACAGGGAAATTTCCGACTCTTGAGGATGCTCTGGAAGCTGCCCGCCGTTATGAAGCAGTGATAAAGGCAAGGGGCAGACCTCACTCTGCCGGAGTGAAACGCCCTGCCACTCAAATGGCAAGAGGGGCCTCTTCAAGGCCAGCTGTTGAACTCAGAAGACTGGAAGATCGACCAAGATCCGATTTTTGCTTTTATTGCAAGAGGGAAGGACACTTGTGGAAGGACCGTAGGCGCGCAAAAGGCCTATGCTTTGTTTGTTGCGCGTCCAATCACGGAATTGGAAACTGTCCTTATAGACGCAACCCAGCACACACACCCGTCAACTACCCGCAGCAGCCAGCTATCCAGGCTCCTGCAACTCGTCCTGCACTCCCAGCACCACCTCCACATAGATTCCATGCTCAGCCAAATCGCCAATTCTATCAGGCGCAGAGAAACATGCCTCAGGTACAGAGGAATATGCCTCCAGCTAGGTGGAACGTGCCAAGACGCCAGGCATACAATTTGGCGGCTGTAGAAGCTGATACGGTTGATCAGTATAACCCTGGTAATTCTCTTCAACCTTTTTCACACCCTTGCATCACCTTGTCATTCTCACCAAATCTTCCTTGAATCTGTTACACTTTTCTTTTACAAATTTCGAGGACGAAATTTTTATAAGGAGGGTAGAATGTAACAACCCTAATTTTCTTATACTCTTTTTCTATACAATTTTTTAAATTAAATTTTTCAAAATCAACAAAAGGGTATTTTAGCCTGAGCATAAGATATAGGTAATTATTTTGTTTTTAATTACAAGCTACAAGAATGTAATAACTCCATTTTTAGTGTACAAGAAATTACTTTAAATTTAATGTATACTAGGAGTATTTATTATTGCTGCTATCATTTTAAGTAATTAAATACCACAATAATTACAAGAAGGAGCTTGTAGCTCATTTGTAATACCTTGCACTGCTGAACCAAGCCACCAGAGTTCAAATCCTATGCAACACATTATTTTTAGATTATTTCTCTTTAAAAATTCTTGGAAGCCCAACAGTCCACAGGCCATAACTCCCAAAAGTTGAACTGAACCCTAAAAAGTAACTATACCAGGAGCTACGTCAGGAGAACCTACGCCTGACGACCACCAGACTCGGCCGGGATCGGCCGACTTGGGCCGGCGCCGCCGGCCGGACTCGGCCGGACGGCCGAGTCCCCAAAACAAAAGTTGCGACTTTTTGTATTCTAAACCCCTTTGTATACACCATTTTAATGGATCGGTTCCCGAATGTTCAATACACACTATTTAATACAAATTTTAATTTTTTTTCTTTAATTTTTACAATTTTTTTAAAAATAGAAACCTTTCACCTACCCTACCCTAGCGTACCATATAAATAGACACCCCTACCCTCTACCCTCTCATTCCAAAACACTAGGTTTACTCTCTTGAAATTTTTACAAGAAGGGTGTACTTTGAGATCAAGTTCACGGCGAAGCGCTGACGGAATTCCGGCGACATTTTTTTTAAAACAACCGGCGACGAAACAATGCATCGACAACTCATCTAGTTTCCCTATACTCCTTAGTATAGATCGAAACCCGTAAGTCCTATTCTTTCCTTCTTTCTACTTCTCAAAAATACGAAATTACGAAACCCGACGAAAATCTGAACAAACCGATTTCCGATTTGGTTTTCTATAAAATCTCACTTTTCACCAATTCTATAATACTTAAACTTATTCATTTTGACTATTAATCACATAACAACTAATTTGGACAAAGTTTCTCACATGAAATGATAGCTTTTGCAATATCGTATTCTTTTTCACTTTAATACCATAATGTTTATTTTTTTACTTCTAATCAATTCAATCATGTCTAAACATCCTTATCCTGATTATTAAACTTGTAAAAGTAAATTTGAATAAGTTTTCACCCATGAAATGATAACCTTTTCAATTTACCGTATTTTTTCCGATCTCCGATTCGGTTTTCTATAAAATCTCACTTGTCACCAATTTCATAATACTTAAACTTATTCATGTTGGCAATTAATCACATAACAACTAATTTGGACAAAATTTCTCACATGAAATGATAGCTTTTGCAATATCGTATTCTTTTTCACTTTAATACCATAATGTTTTTTTTTTTACTTCTAATCAATTCAATCATGTCTAAACATCCTTATCCTGATTATTAAACTTGTAAAAGTCAATTTGAATAAGTTTTCACACATGAAATGATAACTTTTTCAATTTACCGTATTTTTTTTTACCTTAATACCATCATATTTCAATTTCACATTTAACCCTTTAACATTGCTATACCTTAAAATAGATCACGAGGTAATGACTTACCTCTACACACACACATATGAATCCATAATACGCTATCTTGAAAACTCCCAATACGATAAAACAAGATTTTACATTAAAATACCATTTCCTTAATAAAACCTTTTATAAAAGTTTAGGTTTGATACATTTGTTTAAACAATATTTCTTACTAGGAAAAATACGATAAGTTGTGGACATCGATCGTTTATCTAAACCTGACTTTGCGGTGTCTAGGCAAGTGTGTCTAAGGCAAGTGGTTACTTAATTAGGGCCACTACTTGTAGTGGAGAGCCTCCCACTTACCTGGCACTTACCTGGCCGCAATTGGCGGTGAAGAGGCAATTTGAGGCTTCTAACGACTTGTCGTTTAGACCTTTTAGAAATAGGCAAGTTGGCTTAGGAAACCCTAGAATCTAAAATACGGAAAATTACACTTTTCAAATAAATACATTTTACTTTATAAAACCGTTTTCTAAAGGATTAGTATTTTACAATCTTTGCTAAGCACCGCTACAACCCATCTTTGGGGAACCCATTTAGGATCGTGCGGTTTATCGCGCACCCTCGGGCTAGTAGTGCGAGATTCAGACCTCCGCAAGGAGCATTCGGTCTCGAAAGGTTTATAATACGACATCTTAAGAAAATGAGATTTTTGGAATATAAAATATTTATTAAAATTATTTTTGTATAAACATATGTATATTTATCATTTAAATATCTATTTTACTATAATATAAATTTTCCATTTTTTCCTAAAAATCACAATAATAAATTTTACACTAAAATACCATGAGCTTCAAATAATCAATATTACAAATAAATACCTAAAAATAGGATATTTTCACTAGAAATGTCACCACATAAAATCCACAACTCTAAAGACGAACAATAAATACTTGAGGTGTATTTTGAAAAGTATATAAAAGTATTTTTACATAAACCCCCTCAAGTTTATAAATTACCCTAAGGACCCTAGCAGTTATAAGACTTCGTTTCACATTTCTGATTGTCTGACTCGGGTTTGAGTCTGATTAATCTGACTTGAATATGATTCAAGTCAATCCATAATCTACAAGTTTCCAATTCAATATGAACACATGAATCCATGAATACAATTATCAGTTTATACAATTTTGGCTGAACCGAACCATGGATATATTCCTTTTATGTGATTCCCAGTATTCCATTTACATGCCTCTACGGTTATAACCGTTTCCTGATATCATGGTTTCGGTCAGTCGGTCAATCAATCATACAATCAATACAATTTTACAAGATAACAATACAAACAGGACATCGCGGTGTTTAAGGGGAAGACTGGTACGGAATATGTTAATGGTGCCATGAGGTGGTCACTTAAGACGTAATTACATCCATGCCGTTGTTCCGTGGTTTTATCGACGGAGCCTTGTACTACATGTTACCAAGGTCCCCGGTGTAAGTGGGACTCCCCTCGTATACACTGGCATCTTCTGTACCAGGCTACAAACAACAGCGATAATACAACATTACAATATTATAATACAACATTAAAAGATACTCTCTCTCTCTCTTACTCTCTGTCTATTTCTCTCTTATCTTTGGGACTTACCGAGCGACCTGTTCGCTGACGACATTCTATTTCTTTCTTCTTTGAATGTCGTCAGGTGATTTGGACCCGGCAGAGATCGAGCCATCTCAAGAAGACTTGGAGCAGTTTGCCGAAGACCCTGCACTTTAGTTTTCATTATACACTTTTCCTTTCTGTACTTTTCATTTCCTGTTATGCCACTGTTTAGGCATCTTTTTATTTCAGTTGTATTTCCTTTCATGTATTGTACAAAGAATGTTAATAAATTAAAATTGCTGTTCTTTTTATATCTTGTCTCTTGTGTATTTTATATTGCTTAGATACGCTTAGCGTATGTACTTCTGAGTATATACGTAGCGGACCTCGTCGCGTCCCCTTCGCCGTACACTGGGAAGCGGGGCTTGACAGATTCATCGAATCAACACTTGATCCAATGACCCGGTTCATATCTAAATATCGTGAGAATATAATACGGTATCTCATATTGCATTATTCTCGGTCCTGCACATATCACATATGTGCCTCTACTCCGTTTTGCCTGAGCCAAGAAACCTCTGTGTAGGACTCTAAAGAATCGTCAATACGCCGGTAGCAGGTGATGATCATATCAAACACCCACAAGCTGCAAGCGATCTGCTAAACGTAACAGCCACCCAGGTATTGAGCAATCAGAAGATCATCAAGCTAGCCTGTACGTTCTCCTGTGAATCCAATCAGTAACACTCCCGTACAGTCCGGTCTATTCGTCTGATATGTCGCATATCAAGTCTAGGGGTGGTATACGTCAGACCCCAGTAACCGATAATTCGTGTCGATGTGAGGCTCATAACGGGTCGAAAAACTGCTGGTAACACTTACCAGTAAATCTCTATATCAGCCATGGCCAGGGACTTCCAGTTATAGCCAATCGAACACAGCACAACATCAACTCCCTATACCGGGAGAGACGAATCCCCTCTTATCGCTCATTGCCTCCATTTGATTCGGGACTGCATCCAAAAGCCACCGTTTTGCACGCCCTCTTGGATGTGGTAAGGTGGAAATCAAAGCACAGTGGGAATCACACTAGACTCTATGACTATCTCGGGTCTACAGACTACCCTGTACCAGTGTCACCGGAGAACTGCCATCTGACGTGTGGTATATCACCATCTGGGAGTTCTCGGCGAGTCCGTCCAGTGTACCCAGTCTCCACTGAGCACCCGTACACCATCCTTGATGTCAAACACCGATGGATATGGGATCATCCATCGCCCATCATATGGGTCAAGATACGTTTACGCTAGTCTACTCTGGTGTATCGATGCCCTGTCTCGATATACCCTCGACTAGTAACAGTTATAGGATGTACTCATCGACTACCATGGCCCCACTAGTATGATCTCATCATAGTCTTAGTAGTCGAGTACATATCCTATGGGATTTATCAACATGTGAGAGTAAGACAGTAAACAATATATAAGTCAACATGTTAAGATAAAGTGAAACCAAATAGCATACTATCATGTCGAGCAAGAAAGTCCCCTCTATATATGTCCATGCATCCATTATAATATACATCATAGGTACAACAATGGCCTCTAGGGCATATACATAACTAACACCAAGTGACCTAGAGGATATAGAGATAGATTAAGGATTTATTAGTCTTGCTAACCCTAGGGTTCTCAACACATGAGAGGGTTAGGGTTAGGATGAAGAAGATGAGAGCTTGAGGAGAGGGAATGTGTTTGTGATAATAAATTAAATCTTGAGTCTCTTAGATAATTATGAAGCATGAAAAATATCTAAACAAAAATAAATATAATCAACAACCATGCGTCATTAATTACATTGAGGTGAATCATCTCAAGACTCATGGTGTAATTAATGAAAATTACACATCACCTCTCCACCTTATTTAGTTTAATTCACAAATGAATTAAAACTAAATGAGTCACCTAACTTCTAGAAGCTTCTCGACTAATTACGAGAATGCCCCTCCCATCCGTATTTACGAAAAACACGGATATACTGACACTGCATAAATCCAATAATCCAATACTAGAATCTGGCCTAAACCAAAGCCCGCTAGTAAAATCTGTCCGTACATCATACGTGCACAAGTACACGTATATGTCCGAACCCTGTCGTAAAACCATACGACCTCTATATCATTTCGCCTGAAGCAGGGAAACCCTCTTTGTGGGACTCTAAAGACTCGACACTACGCTGGCAGTGGGTTTAACCACAGGCCGCAAGCGGTACTAGCTGTACGTAACGGTCCGCAGGTAGATGTCGATAAGAAGGCCGATGAGGAAACCCATCTGAACTCCTACTGAGCCTGATGTGACAATCTCCGTACAGTTCGGTCTGTTCGTCTAAGACTATCGCATACCGGGCCTATGGGGCGGCAAGCGTCAGTCTCCTAAAAGCGGTATAAGTCGTGTTGGAGTGAAGCCCATTACACCTTAAGAAGTTATTGGAAAACTTACCAGTAAATCTCGCTTGCCCTGGCCAGGGACCTTGCGTAATGGGTCTCCAAACACAGCGCGATATCAACCCCAAACACCGGGAGAGACGAATTCTATCTAACCGCCACTGCTTCCAAGTGCTTCGGGACTACACCCAACTGCTACCTGTTTGCACGACTCAGTCGAGCCGTGGTAGGGTAGCAATCTAAGAACAGTGGGAACATACTCGAGGCAAAGCAGCAGTGTTAAGTCTACGGACTATGCTGTACTCATGTCACCTGGGAACTGTTGACTGACGACGGGTATAATACCAACCAACAGTTCCCTGAGAATCCTGTCCGGTGTACCCGTAACCCAACGAGCACCTGCATACTATCTCCAGTACAACGTACTAATGGCTATGGGACAGACCATTTCCCTTGCTGGGACGAGAAGCATACACACAAGTCTACTCTGGAGTATCGATGCCCTGTCTCGATAATCCTATGACTAAGGACCTAAAAAAGGATGAGCTTGTAGACTACCCAGCCCCCTCTAGTGTGACTACAATCACAACGCTGGTAGTCAAGCAAGATCCTATGGGCTCTATCAATATGTATTCGCGATATGCTAAAAAAAACATATACACATATTAAGATAGATATAAACCAAGTAGCATACTACTATGTTGAGCAAGACTGTTAATATAATTGTGAATATCCCAAGCTTCTATTAAGTAATATACAAGCTAGTATGATACAATAATGGCCCCTAGGGCATATACTCTAACACTAAAGTAAACTCATGACGGATCACAAGAATAACCCTCATCTGTATATACATACCTGCATCCGCATTCCGACTGAATGCGAATGCAGTGAGATGAAAGTAATCCAACAAATCTAATACTAGGATCCGGCTTAAACCAAAGCCCACTAGTATGATCCTTCCGATCATGATCCGTTCACAAGTGCACGTATATGATCGAACCCTGCCATAAAACCATACGGCCTCTACAACGTTTCGCCCGAACTTGGGAATCATTCTGTGGGGGACTTTAAAGAGTCGACAATACGCTGGCAGTGGGTTTAACCACAAGCACGTCAGTGGTACTAGCTGTACGTAACGGCTGCCCAGGTATTGAGCAAAATGGAGACCGATGAGTGAACTCATCCTGGAACCCTACTGAGTCTATCTGTGACAATCTCCGTACAGTCCGGTCTGTCCGTCTATGATGATCGCATATCGGGCCTAGGGGGATGGTAAACGTCAGACCCCCAATAGCAGTATAAGTCGTGTTAGAGTGTAGCCCAGAACACCTTGAGAAAATACTGGAATACCTACCAGTAAATCTCACTTTCCTTGGCCAAGGACTTTGTGTAATGGCTCTCCAGACACAGCGCGATATCAACCCCTAATACCGTGAGAGACGAATCCTATCTAACCGCCACTGCCTCCAAGTGCTTCGGGACTGCACCCAGCTACTACCTGTTTGCACGACTCCTTTGAGCCAGTAATCAAAGAACAGAGGGAACACACTTAAGACAATGTAGCGGTGTCAACTCAACGGACTAAGCTGTACTCATGTCACCTGGGAACTGCTCCTGACGATAGGTATAGTACCAATCAGCAGTGCCCCTGCGAGTCCATCCGGTGTACTCATGACCTAATGAGCACCTGTATACTATCTTAGGTGAACCAACTGATGCCAATGGCTTGTGAGACCAGCCACCACCCCTTGTTGGGGTCTCGATCCGTATACACTAGTATGCTAATGGAGTATCGATGCCCAGTCTCGAAACTCCCACGACTAGGGACACTTTAAGGATATTCTTATAGACTACCCAACTCTCACGTATATGATCGCCATCATACTGTTGGTAGTCAAGCAAGAATCCTATAGGCTCTATCAACATGTAATAGTGAACTGTAATGTCGCCTGAAGCATGTACACGATGATAAAGACAAACCAGATAGCATACTATCATCTCGAGTAAGACTGTTCTACCGGTATAGGTCCTCCCTCAATTATTGCAATTACGTGCCTGTGATCCAATAATTGACTTGAGGGCACTATATCCAACAATCTCCCACTTGCACTCAAAGCTAATTATTGCAATGTCGCATACTCACAGCCCCTGTGATACCGAACAGCCAACTCCTCTACTAATCAGTTTCACAAAGTTCGTTTGTGAAACTATTGCGTTCGAAAAATAGCCTTAGTGAGTGGATCCGCCCTGATGTTTCTTCTATTTCTCTCTTAATCTCAAGTTCGCGGAGAAAACCATCTCCCGAATTGAGTAATAATTGTCTTAGAATATGTCCGGATATCTGGTGGGACCAAGTTCACAAATGAACTCCAAATCCAGCTAACTTCTTAGACTGTATCGTCAACTGAATTTAATCAGTATCCTTTGCCATACCTCCCTCATTATCCGCTTGGACCACCTGTCCAAACAACTGCCCCTCGTCAGAGGGAAAACTATAACTCTGACAGTCATTCCGTCAATCAGGTCACCTTGAAAGCCTGGAATGATAACCGTCTCCGGAATGAGGCTGTTGATTGAAAGAATTAAAGTTAACCGCAATCAGGACGGTGTCGCTTTGCAGCTAGCCGCGATGAGCACAGGTCGATCCATAAGGAGACAGAGCGTTTTATGTTCTTGTCGTAACGAGTTAATGTACGTGGGCGGAATTGTTCGTATCTATCCTAAGTGTATTATATGCAAAAATACAATTGTTAGGATTAGATAGGATAGTGTAAGCTAAAGAATTCCGTATTCATGTCCTTTGAGCCGAACTTAACAAATGAAGCTAGAGCAATCGGCAACAACGTGGATTATGGAGCTTAAGCACGGTATTCGTAGAATCCGGTATATTGACCCTTGTCCGTCCGTTCTTATCTCTTGCTTTCGCCTACGGCCAATCCGAACGCAACCGGTCGCGGTTAGGGATCATCGTTACCTTGGTAGGGTAGGGTGCCTAACGGAGCACTTGCGTAAGGTTTGGGCGGAGTTTCAAATGAAAAATACGGGAAAAGGATATGAGGAACGAAACTTTAACTTACAATATCTTTCTCCTTTCCTGACAACACCAATTTACAACCATTACAACAACAAACCAAAGAGCAAAAGAAAAGATAAGCAAAGAAAAGAAAAGATTACAAGCAAGTAATTAAAGGACATGGAATTTAAAGTGCAAGTAAGTAAAGCATGAATGTAAAGTGCAAGAAAGTAAAGCAAGAATGTAAAGGCCAAGTAATTAAAAGCAAGTAAAGAGACACTAAGAACCAAAGTGTGCAAAATGATATCTCCATTATGTCAAAGATAGAACCTTGAGATCAATACCCTAAACATAAACTTGCAAGCTCACTAAAGAGGTTGCAAAATCAAGAGGAGGGCATGAACTCAAGGGGAAGCTAAGCTATGTACAATAAAAGAGAAAAGAAAACTTGAGAGTTACAAAATGTGAACAAAAACTTGGGCAAAAGTGAGACCTTTTAACTCTTTCCTACTTCCTGCTGTATATAGACTCAAAATGAGAATAAATAAACAATAAAAACATGATGAGGTGGCAGCAAGGAGGGTCCCACAGAAAGATGGAAGCATTTGGGCGATATAGGGCATGCGAGCTCGGACCAAACAGGCATGTGCTCGGGTCAATTCCGAGGGATGGGGCCCGTAGTTGTAGTGTGGTCTTGTGTTGTCTCCAATATCACACTGGTGCTGTTTATTTTCTCAAATTAGGCTTGGTCTGCACCCAGGTTTTGGAGGGAAACAAGTAGATATGAATCATATCAACACTTTATGCAATAAATGCACATCACTTCTCATGCTCACTTGCCATGAGCTATCGTGCCATGGCTGCCCCCTAGGTCCATGGTCCAAGCCACAAGAGTTAGTGTGTACATATGCTATGTGTTGTACCAAAATATTGTGCACACGCTATTTGCAAAATAACTCTTAGGATATCGGTCGGTTTCCAGTTTTGGCTGCAGTGTCGGCTCATAAATGATATATCCGTGATTCTGGATGTATTTCTAGTATTTTGTCAAGGGCACCTGTAATCTGTATTACTGAGCAAACACCGGTTAATAGTACCGATATATGAAAAAATAGATAAAGAATGAGCAGTATTAAAATACAATAATCTGGTATGAACAAATACCCCCAAACTTATCTTTTGCTCGTCCCGAGCAAAACAAAATCCTGGCCTCACTTTCGCAGGGAACGCGATTGCACTGAGCACGTGTTGTAAGTCCATGTCACGCACCCCACGATCTTACGGGGAGGCGGAATATATGAAAAACGATTATCAAATCTTCGTAACACGGACTTGAGCGCATGAATCGTATCTAATCCATTGCTAACTATCTACTGGAGGTTTAACTACTCGGATACGAAGTTATACCTCACGTTACTTGTCCTTCGGGTCTTCATCGCGGTCCTCCACTCCTCGTAGGCTCCTTGGAAGATCGGCACCTCAACCGCCTCCTCGAATCAAAGATGATCCACCCGAGAGCTCCTACGCCAAGCTTTATCTCTAACTTGAGATAACTAGATTGCTCAAATTGCTAATCTAAGCTATCTAGGGGATATAGAGTAAGGTTATGGATGTTTTAGTCTATCTAATCCTTGATCTCACCACATGAGAGGGGAGGATTAGGGTTTCAAGAGAGGATGAGCTTGAGGAGAGAGAAGGTGAGCATAAGAATGAGAAGAAAAATAAACTCACTAGAATATAACAACCATAACAATTAATCAAATAAATAATATAAATGATTAATCATCATGGTTGATGCATTCATCTTGTGTGATTCATACTATGACTCATTAACTCATTAATGAATCATTTAATACAAAGGATGAATCACACAAATGAGTGCCACCTTAACTCCTTAGTCACCACTCTTCTAGAAGCTTCCCGGAAAATTACGAGAACGCCCATCCAATCCGTGAAAACACGGAAAAACTTTAGACTGTATAAATCCAATAACCCGATACTAGAATCTGGCTTAAACCAAAGCTGGCTAGTAAAAACTGTCCGAACGTCGTAGGTGCGTTTAAACGCGTATGCGTCCGAACCCCTGTCATAAAACCATACGACCTCTATATCATTTCTCCTGGAGCAGGGAAACTCTCTGTGTGGGACTTTAAAGACTCGACACTACGCTGGCAGTGGGTTTAACCACAGACCGCAAGCGGCACTAGCTGTACGTAACGGTCCCCAGGTAGATGTCGATAAGAAAACCGATGAGGAAACCCATCCGAACTCCTACTGAGCCTGATGTGACAATCTCCGTACAGTCCGGTCTGTTCGTCTAAGACTATCGCATATCGAGCCTAGGGTGCGGCAAGCGTCAGTCCCCTAATAGCTGTATAAGTCATGTCGGAGCGTAGCCCATTACACCCTGAGAAAACTACTGGAACCTACCAGTAAATCTCACTTGCCCTGGCCAGGGACTTTGCGTAATGGCTCTCTGACACAGCGCGATATCGACTCCCAATACCGGAAGAGACGAATCCTGTCTAACCGCCACTGCCTCCAAGTGCTCGGGACTGCATCCAACTGCTACCACGACTCCTTTGAGCCGTGGTAGGGTAGCAATCTAAGAACAGTGGGACACACTCGAGGCGAAGTAGCAGTGTCAAGTCTGTGGACTTTGCTGTACTCATGTCACCTGGGAACTGTTAACTGACGATGGGTATAATACCAACCAATCAGTTCCCCTGCGAGTCCTGTCCGGTGTACCCGTAACCTAACGAGCACCTATATACTATCTCCAGTACGACGTACTGATGGCTGTGGGACAGACCATCTCCCTTACTGGGATGAGAAGCGTACACACTTAGTCTACTCTGGAATATCGATGCCCTGTCTCGATAATCCTACGACTAGGGACAAGTATAGGATGTTTCTTATAGACTACCCAGCCCCCACTAGTGTGACTGCAATCACAACGCTGGTAATCAAGCAAAGATCCTATGGGCTCTACTAATATGTATAAGTGATACGTTACAAGAAACATATGCACATATTAAAGTAAATACAAACCAAGTAGCATACTACCATTTTTAGCAAGACTGTATATACAACTGTGAATATCACAAGCTTCTATTAAGTAATATACATACAAGTATGATACAATAATGGCCCCTAGGTCATATACACTGACAATCTCCCACTTGCACTAGGGCCGTGAGCTAGCATATCGTAAACCTATCATCTCGAATAGCCTCTCGAACTGCGTCTGAGGAAGGGCCTTCGTGAATGGATCAGTGATTGATACGAAAAATTGTGTTTAGTAGTTAACCGCAATCAATAACGGTGTCGCGCGTAGCTAGACCGAGATGAGTACGGGTCGTCCTCTGGGAAACGTGGAACCTTTTACTCTTACTTTAGATGTGTTGAGAAAGAGAGGAGGGATAAAGAATTTTATAGAATGGTTTCTAGATCTACGTTAAACAAGAATGTGAAATATAGATCTAGATTATTTTAAAGATGTAGTAAATATAATAAGAAGGCTTGTAGGGTTCGTTAGGATTTAGTACTTATGGACGATTAATTAAAAATTACCCTTTTTATCCATTAATAGATTTAGAACTAGAACGACGGTGATGCGTGTAGATTAGGGTTTCTGGAGGGAAAAGGAATCCCACTCTTAACCCTTATCTCGACACGGAACTCCGTTCATATCTAACCTTTACCAAAACAATCATTAATCTAATCTCTAATCGCGGTCGGAACTAGCAAAGAATTGCTAGCGCGCCCGATTAGGATGCTAATGATTCTTTTGATAAAGTTCCTAAACTTTATAGGACTTAAAAAGGGTTTAATTATTTTCATCGTCCATTAGCCTACCTTAATCCTACGAACCCTAACAAGCGGAGAATTAATCGCGCATGTTGGGAGAAAAAGAGATGGAGAGAAAATGCGTAATTAAACTACAAAGAAATAGAATAGGAAAAAGAGCTACTTTTATTAATCAACAATATTCATTACACTTTGATCCCTTAGAAAATGATTACAAATACTAGTTTGCTTCTCGATCTCTTCCAAGGAGGTAGATGAACCGTTGATGATCAGCCTGGATGCGTGAGCCGTCTTGGACTTCGTGATCTCTTCGGCTTGATGATTTTTCCAAGAGGCTCTCGGTGCTCTTTTATAGTGCAAAGCCAGAATCTTATTGTTGAAAAGTTGGTAAAATTCTTCATAGATTTATGCCAAAAAAATCTTGCTTCCCAATTCCCTAGAAGTGCGGCGGATCCGCGGCCCAAGGGGGGTTTGGCCGCGGATCCGCGCTCAAAGGTGATGATCTCTTGATCAAAATTCTTGGGCTTTCTTCTTGTGACATGTGGCAATCCTAGGCACCTTTAGAATTCAGAAATATTCTCTCGGTTGCTTCCAGACTTGGTCTCTAAGTTTTGCTTCTTAATTAGGCAAGTCTTCTTCAACAGCTTGATTTCTTTGATATATTCTGCATAACAACTTGGAAAATTCTGCACAATAATCTTAAATAATATTTAGTAGACTTTGTTCTACTAGGATTTGGTCAATGAATTTATTTGCATACATTTTTCTACCAAATGCTAATTAAAATATATTAACACATGGAAAATAGTGTTTTTACACATAAACCCTCATATGTATAATATATTATAAGAAAGTCCTTTTTTTAATATGAAAATGGTAGGAAAAATGTAATACAAATGTGCAGTTTTATCAACTGAACAATCAGCAATGTTATTCTCTATCTCTACTCTTTTCACCTCGATCTCCCAGCGATCGACGATCTCCCTGATCAGGTGATACCGCCTTAAGATGTGTCTGGACTTCTGATGGGACCTGGGTTCTTTCGCTAAAGCTATAGCGTCGTTGTTGTCACAATACAGAGGTATTGGATTAACACTGGTAGGAACCACCTGAAGTTCTGTGAGGAACTTCTTCATCCAGACAGCTTCTTTTGCGGCATCGCAAGCAGCTATGTACTCTGCTTCCATCGTTGAGTCAGCAACGGTCTCCTGCTTGGAACTCTTCCAACAGACCGCCCCTCCATTGAGGGTAAAGACATAACCCGATATGGACTTGAAATCATCTTTGTCACTCTTTAAGCCGGAGTCGGCAAAGGCCTCAATCTGGAGGTCTTTTCCGCCATACACTAAGAACATATCTTTAGTCCTCCTTAGGTACTTGAGAATGTTCTTTACTGCTCTTCAGTGATTCTCCCCTGAGTTTGCCTGATACCGGCTTACAACGCTCAATGCGTATGCTACATCTGGTCTGGTACATAACATTGCATACATTATAGAGCCTACCGCAGAAGCGTAGGGTATAATCGACATGCGATCCCTTTCCAAATCAGTCTTGGGAGACATCTCTTTGGAGTGGGTGATTCCGTGACAAGCCAGTAGATTACCGCGCTTAGAATCATCCATACTGAATCTCTTCATTATGGTGTCTATGTACCTGGACTGCGAAAGTCCCAACATTCTCTTTGATCTATCACGATAGATCCGGATCCCCAGAATGTAGGTGGCATCACCCAGATCTTTCATGGAGAATTTATGTGACAAGAATCTTTTGACTGACTGTAACATAGGAATATCATTTCCTATTAGGAGAATGTCATCCACGTACAAAACGAAGAATACTACAGCTCTCCATACAATCTTACTGTATATGCAAGGTTCATCTGGATTTTTGATAAAGTCGAATTCTTTGACAGCATCATCAAAACAGATGTTCCAACTCTGTGATGCCTGCTTTAGTCCATAAATGAACTTAAGCAGCTTGCATACTTTACCGCTGCTCCCACTTTGAATGAATCCTTCTAGCTGATCCATATAGACGCTCTCTTCCAAATTTCCATTTAGAAAGGCCGTCTTTACGTCCATCTTCCAGATCTCATAATCGTGGAAGGCAGCAATAGCAAGAAGGACCTAATGGATTTGAGCATAGCCACTGCAGAAAAGGTTTCGTCATAGTCCTAATCAGGTCTTTGACGGAAACCCTTTGCAACAAGTCTAGCTTTATAGGTTTCAACCTGTCCATCTACACCAATCTTCTTTCTGAAGATCTATTTGCATCCTACGGGTTTTACCCCATTTGGATCAAAGTCCAAAGTCCATACTTTGTTAGTGTACATGGACTCCATTTCGGTCCGCATTGCATCCAGCCATTTTACTGAGTGGCCGCTCTAAATGGCTTGCTGGAAGCTAGTAGGCTCATCATAGTCAATAGTGCAATCCTCTCTATCCCCGTCTATGAGAAAACCGTAGTATCTCTCGGGCGGATGAGACTGCCTACTACTTCTGCGGATAGGCGCTGGTATGTCCCTTTCTTCTTGAACCTTTGGTTCTACCAATATTTCAGTGGTAGTTTGTGGTTCTGGAATTTCTTCCTGTTCTATTTCGCTCCCATCTATTTCCTTTTCTAAAAACTGATGTTCTAGAAAATGGGCATTACGAGAAACAATAACCTTTTGTTCCTCTGCGTAATAGAAATAATATCCTTTGGAGTTCTTCGGATATCCCACAAACTTACATTGTACTGATCGTGCCTCGAGCTTGTCCACATGCTGCTTTTCAAAAGCTGGACATCCCCATATTTTCAGATGCTGAAGATGGGGTTTCTTTCCACTCCATATCTGATATGGCGTGGTAGGCACAGTCTTGGTAGGAGCTCGGTTCAAAAGGTATGCAGCTGATTCTAGTGCATATCCCCAGAATGATCGCGGTAACTCAGCGTTACTCATCATGGAACGTACCATATCCAATAGGGTTCGGTTCCGTCTCTCCGATACACCGTTATGTTATGGGGTGTATGGAGGAGTAAGCTGAGAGAGAATTCCATTCTCTTTTAAGTAACCCAAGAACTCGGCACTTAAGTATTCACCACATCGATCAGATCTCAGTGTCTTGATACTTTTGCCTGTTTGGTTTTCCACTTCATTCTTATATTCTTGGAATTTCTCAAAGTCCTCGGATTTATGCTTCATTAAGAAGACATATCCATACCTAAAGAAATCATCCGTGAAAGTAATGAAGTAGGAATAACCTCCTCATGCATGTGTAGACATTAGACCGCATACATCACTGTGTACGAGTCCCAAGAGCTCGCTTGCTCTTACTCCGTGTCCAGTAAACGGAGTCTTGGTCATCTTTCCTATGAGACAAGATTCACAAGTAGCATAAGATTGATATTCGAACGGATTCAAATATCCTTCTCTATGTAACTTAGTCAACCTTCTCTCATTTATGAGACCTAGTCTACAATACCATAAGAAAGCCTGATTTAATTCTGGAGACTTTCTTTTAAGTGTATTCTGGACATTGAAAAACCGAGCTTGATTTAATACGTATATACCGTTATCTAATGTACCTGACCCAATCAGAACTTGATTTAGGTGGATGTTAACTACATCGCTTACGAATGTAAAATCATATCCCTATCTAGAAAGTGAGGACACTGATATGATATTACAAGTCATACTAGGTATATACAGACAGTTACGTAGAATCAATATTTGCCCACTTGTCAAACCTAGGCGATATTCTCCCACGGATTCAGCGTCCACGCTCATTCCGTTCGCAACTCTGAGAGACAAATCACCTATCTTCATAACTCTACGGTTTCTCAAAGCATGTAATGAATTACAGATATGAGATCCTGCTCCGGTATCTAGTACCCAAGAAGTAGAGTTAATTGACAAACAGTTCTCAATTACAAATATACTAGAGGCTGAAGCCACAACATGCTTCATATCCTGGCTACTGGCTTCAAAAGCCCTGCAATCTTTCTGCCAATGCCCAATCCCATAACAATAGGAACATTCCTATTTTACTACATTCAGTTCCGAAACATTTGCCCATCTCTTTCTTTCTACTTCCCTGGTTTCCTTCAGGGTAGAAGGCAGAGACTGTAGAATCAAGTCAGTATCTGACTCGTTTCCTAACGTGGTTTCCAGGTCCTGGAGCTCATCAATATAGCTAGTCATTGTAAGGACGTTGTCCCCTACAGATGACCCGAAAGCCAACCTCGCTTGAATTAATTCGTTCGAGGTCTCATATCTTGCGATATGAGATTGCTCTCCATATAAATCTTTGTTATGGAGAAAGATGGAAACTGAGTCCATCTTTTCGTGCTGCTTCTGGTATATACCATCAACTGAAGCTAACACGAGGCACTTGGGTTTCACCTTATCCTTTTCCCTTGGCTGACGGATATCCATATCCGCGACAATGGAAACTGGACCTTGGACGGCGGGATCTTGAGTAGTAACAGGGTGGTCCAGCTTGTCATAGGCAATGGACATCTGGACAGACTTTTGCCAGTCATATAAGTCAGATTCAGTCAATTTGTTATCTAGATGTAACCTATGTGTGGTCACAAGGTCGCTGCAATTTTAAGAGAGAGAAGAAAATACTATTAGCATGATGCTCTTGCAAGTTTAGATTGGTTTTTAATTTTTCTAAACAGGATGGCTCCCACTGTTTCTCGAATCCCTCCTCAAACCATAAAAGAAGAATTAGCCAGGATTATTCTCACCGTACAATTCTTGATTAACCGTTCAGCCAGGTCAGTGTCAATACTTCGAGGGAGGTTTTCCAACGCTTTCGCAAAGTTCCTTAATTAAATAACCTCTTTTCTCTGGGGGCGTAGCTCCGCTGACACCTTTCTCCACACCTACTTGGTTTTTAGCATTGATCGTTAAGTGACGAATCTCCTGATAAGTAGTATATACTCACAGTAGGATCGGGATCCAAAATATCATCGTATGATAATATTGAAGGAATCCTACCAACATTCATCAAACTCCAATATGGTATGCTCTCTCTGCAAATTTTAGTTTCTTTAGAAATTCCCGATATAAATTTTTGCCCCATGCTCTTATGACCTTGGCATTGGTCAAAATGTCATAAGTCGTATGTCAAGTTCTACCCGTCATTATCCAGGTTAATTTGAACCTATCCGTACATACCCCTGACTTTGGTCAAATGATAATACGACTGTCCCAAACTAACTCATCTAACTATGCAACAAATGAATACCCAGCAGCTACCAAACACTATGCCTTGACTTTCGCCAAAATACATAGCTTGAATACTGCTGAATACCCAAATGAAATGACGCAGGGCTACGAATGGTTTTGGCAAAAACCGTGAACGTAGTGAACTTGATATAATCGAAGGAACCTGATAGCTTTTTTAAAAGGAGTGGTTAAAGCTCCGCAATTAAAAATTCTGCTCTTTTAAAATAACCGAGTGGTTTCTTTTAAATTTGTTCCAACGATTAAACTTTGGTTTATTTTCTTTGCATTATAATAATGCGTCCCATCATTTATCCTATAATTGCAGAAAACAACGAAAATACCACGTCCTCTTATGCCATCCGCATTCGCCACGGGGTCCCGTCATCACCCATTAGTTTACTTAACTAACGACAGAGCGGGGGCTGAGCTAGCGTGGGTGTAAAACATAAGTGACGTCTAATAGCTATCATATATAGATATTGTACATTCGTCAGACGCAATAATAAGCATTCCAGATCACTGATGAACTTTATTGGATTTACTAGCAATCCGCATTTGCTTTGAGCCTGCAATAAAAGACGGATTACACAGTTGGGATGAATAGCCATTACCCCACCCTAGACCCCTACGGGTACGGCAAACTACCCGCCAAGTACCCGAAGTGAAGCGGTCTCCCTCAACAAAGTGAGTAGGCCACTAAACACTTCAAAGTACCCGGTAGTTTGTGTACCCCGCCTTGGGTCTATCCTAGGAGCAAAAACAGTAAAAAGAAATAATACATTGGTGGCTACAACTGCAACCTGGATGTGCCCCGCAAAAGAATATTACATCATATTACAATTACATTGAATGAATGAATATTAAACCCATCTCAAAACCCCCGCTAATCATCACAACATTCCAATCAAGTCCATATACACAAACAGTAAACATTACAGAAATATGCAACCCCCTGCCAATCGACATACTAGCAGTTAGGGGAGGTTTACGAACACATTAAACATTACAGATAATAACCCGATTAGCAATTAGTTTAGAACATCGATCGATAACCATATTCCATGTTTACCCCAAAAGCAAACGAGCAAAGAAGCAACCTGGGTAGAAACAGAACATATAGGAAAACAAAACACAAGAAACTAAGAATTACTGTGAAACTCCGAGTCAACTCAGCGTTGACTCGGCGGCGGATCCGCGGCCAAAAGCACCATTTGGCCGCGGTTCCGCGGCCGTCTTGCCGAGTTGTGTCCTTGAATTTTCCCAGATCTCTTATAATACCCTGCTGTGAATTTTGAGGCATATCAAAAAAGTTTTGGGACACGTTTAAAATTTACAGAAACTGTTAGGGTTCGGGGTGTTTCGTTTTCGTGTTTTCCGTCGATCGAACTTCTAACAAGTTGCTAACAAGCTAGTAAAGGTTTAGTTGGCTCTGATACCACTGTAAGTCCATGTCACGCACCCCACGAACTTGCGGGGAGGCGGAATATATGAAAAACGATTATCAAAGCTTCGTAACACGGACTTGAGCGCATGAATCGTATCTAAACCATTGCTAGCTATCTACTAGAGGTTTAACTACTCGGATACGAAGTTATACCTCACGTTACTTGTCCTTCGGGTCTTCATCGCGGTCCTCCACTCCTCGTAGGCTCCTTGGAACATCGGCACCTCAACGGCCTCCTCGAATCAAAGATGATCCACCCGAGAGCTCCTATGCCAAGCTTTATCTCTAACTTGAGATAACTAGATTGCTCAAATTGCTAATCTAAGCTATCTAGGGGATATAGAGTAAGGTTATGGATGTTTTAGTCTATCTAATCCTTGATCTCAACACATGAGAGGGGAGGATTAGGGTTTTAAGAGAGGATGAGCTTGAGGAGAGAGAAGGTGAGCATAAGAATGAGAAGAAAAATGAACTCACTAGAATATAACAACCATAAAAATTAATCATATAAATAATATAAATGATTAATCATCATGGTTGATGCATACATCTTGTGTTATTCATCATATGACTCATTAACTCATTAATGAATCATTTAATACAAAGGATGAATCACACAAATGAGTCATTAAGCAATTAATGCTCATGCCACCTTAACCCCTAAGTCACCACTCTTCTAGAAGCTTCCCGGAAAATTACGAGAACGCCCCTCCAATCCGTGAAAACAAGGAAAAAATTTAGACTGTATAAATCCAATAACCCGATACTAGAATCTGGCTTAAACCAAAGCCGGCTAGTAAAAACTGTCCGAACGTCCTACGTGCGTTTAAACGCGTATACGTCCGAACCCTTGTCGTAAAACCATACGACCTCTATATCGTTTCGCCTGGAGCAGGGAAACTCTCTGTGTGGGACTCTAAAGAATCGACACTACACTTGCAGTGGGTTTAACCACAGACCGCAAGCGGCACTAGCTGTACGTAACGGTCCCCAGGTAGATGTCGATAAGAAAACCGATGAGGAAACCCATCCGAACTCCTATTGAGCCTGATGTGACAATCTCCGTACAGTCCGGTCTATTTGTCTAAGACTATCGCATATCGAGCCTAGGGGGCGGCAAGCGTCATTCCCATAATTTCGGAGCGTAGCCCATTACACCCTGAGAAAACTACTAGAACCTACCAGTAAATTTCGCTTGCCCTGGCCAGGGACTTTGCGTAATGGCTCTTTGACACAGCGCGATATCGACTCCCAATACTGGGTGTCACGACCCAAAATTGGCCCGTGACGGCCCTAATACTACGCAACGCCAAAAGACGTAACGCAGTAAAAGAAAGACATAACCCAGAAATCTAAACCAAGAAAATACGGAAAAGATAATATAAGTTTTTGAAACATTTGAAATCGCAACCCAAATTCTTTAAAAGTCCTACTTCCTTTCCTTAAAATTTTAGCAACACCCCTTTTTGTAAAAACCAGCAAAGATGAATACAATACAAATATACGACGCCGTAGCGAAGAAATAAAGACAGTAGAGAGAAAGCTGTATATAAAAGACAACAACTCCACAATAATATACAAATACGTCCTCACCAAGTCTCTAAGTCCACAATACAATAGTAGATGGAGAGTACAAGATACAACGAATGTACAATATGAAATACAGATAATCATCTAACCCACCTAAGCAAAATAGTACTGTGAGCTGATGCGGTATCTGTAGCAAAAGATGATAGATGGATACTGAATAGCTGAATAGCCTGCCTCGACTACTCTGGGGAAAAACCTGAAACACCTGTGGCACAACGAGGGTGAGTTGCCAACTAGTGAATAGTAGATAACATATGCAGGTAATCGCAGGAATGCATGTACAACATGAATCTAAGATATGCGATTACAGTAATAACATGTCATGTGAATGCAGAATAGTGGAAAGTACACTAGCATGTACAATCAATATGTGAAGCAATGATGACATGATAATAGTATGCAATAATATGCAATAGAGATATGAGAAAGCAAATATGCAACTATCATAAGGGTACACTAACATGTACTACTAATATATGAAATTCTGTGCATAAAATAGATAAGGGTGAGGTATAGGGTGGAATATGTCATTTCCACGGAAACCTGACATCGTGGCAGGATCACAATCCATCAAGACACTCCAATCCCAAATCCTCAAATCAGCCCCCACATAGGGCACTCACATCATATAAGTCTCACATCTCCTCAATGTACAATATCGAGTAATCTCCTATATCCCGAATGTACAAATCAGCAATCACATAGGTATGTCCAATATCCAATCCCAATGAATCACCTAATATCCCAAGTCAAATCTCAAGTAAGAATCTAACATCCTAAAGGTAAATACACAGAAATAAGTATGATGGGGGCAATACACATATATTAGCGTCCCATTCCACTAATATTTGTGTAAGGGTATATATAACAACGGCTAAATCCCCTGTTATATATACAAAGGTGTTAAAGAAATATCATTAAAACAGTGTGCCAAGCATCGTCACAGAAATCCTGACCACGTATCATACGCTATCCCGAAGCACGAGTGCCTAGCTCTGACCCTCGCCTTTCGACGTATGCATACATACATGACTCCAAGCGGTGTCTCCGTGATCCCCCGCCGAGTCATGGGTACTGTCACCGGTAGGTACCCGCCCGCCTCCAGGCTCAATCGGCAAAATCCATCGATCTTCTTGCCGAGGGGAACCATACCGGGCCCCACAATGTACTCTCATACGGCAACCACACCTCGTATGGAGTATATAATCAGCACCGATAAAACTCATGGTGGACGTACAAATATCATCTCAAGGAAACCAGGTTCTTCAATGTATGCATAATTTCATGAACTCCCGCGGTTCCCAAATCCAGAAATCATCATGTGAAATCCAAATAACAATGCACAAATCCAGGAATAAATATATGCGATATATCTGAAATGCGAGCATATAAATGAGAATATGTAGCTAAAACCAGATGTATCCGAAACAAATAAGGTACAGCTAGGTAACATCAGTAACTGTAAATATGCGACAGCAACTGAATATGTGTATAACATACAGGTGTAGCAATGTATAGGTATCTACCTATAAGAACAGATATCGTATACCCCCCCGGGTATAAGAAGAATACGAGTAAGATATCCCCCCGGTATAGGTAAAATATGTAAAAGGTATAACTGTAGCTGTATCGCAAGGTGTAAATGTACCTATCACTAAAGGTATGATACACTATAGGTATACCGGTAAGCTAGATGTCATGTGTGACAAGCAATAGTATCTATAAGGGGTAGTATGTGACATGGCAATTATTGACGGTGTGAGTGTAGCATACCATCCGTGCTCGTGTAACATAAACTGTCAATAATATGTGCAGTGTCCTACGGCTGCTAGTCACAGTATAACTATATCAAGGCAATAAAGTAAAGGCGCAATTCTACAATGACGTAGAATGTGCGACAGGTATTTGAATCCTAGCCCAGACGCATAACGCCATGCGGACGATTCCCCTGTAGATGTTAAATCTACTCACCTACACTCCACGCTAGGTGAATCCTACCATCTGCTCCCCCCTGTAGCAGTGTCCGTAGTCCCTGCCTGCAAACCTGCAAATAAGACATGGAAATCACATATAAGCCAAATATTCCGCAAAACGCGATATCGAACCAAAACGAGAAACTCGCGTTGCGAACTAAACGCGCGTGTGCACGATACACTGAATCGTGTGTATACGCTTCTAAAACCATCGCGACACGCCGCGATACGCTGGATCACAGAACCCTCTCACGTATCGCGCGTATCGCGCAAACACGACGAACACCAAAAACGATATATGATCCCAGATTTCTCTACAGGTCAAATATTACAAAACTAGACATGTCAAAGCCCTAGACAACACAGAAGAGAGCCCTACACAAAACCCCAACACCCCTGCCCCCTACTTGGCCGCAAATTGCGGCTAAAACCATGAAATTGGCGGCCTACCTTGGGAATGGTGGGTTCGTGCTCTGGTGGTGGTATCTAGACCTAGTGTACATGTTCCAGTCTTCTCAATTTTATCCTGAAGTGTCTGGGTCAATAGCAGATCACAGAGTGTCACATTGTCGCTTAAAAATGCTAATATAGCACAACACACAAACCCTATGGTATTTTAGTGAAATCCAGGGAATTCTCAGTGTAAGTGACCCTAACAACACTTAAATAGCTAGGGTTTGTCAACACAATCATCACTTATCCCAAATTCCACACAAATCACTATAATCTAGCACTAAACTCACTAATTAACACAAACCGACGCTAAATTAACACACAAGCTAAGAAACTAGGAAAAGAGTTCAGAAATATACCCTAAAGAACCCTAGAGAGCAGGAGAAGAAGTGGAAAGAGGAGATGAGCTGCTGCAATTTCTCCTTGTGTTGATACTGCTGCCTGTGCTACTGCTGTTGTTTCTGTTGTTGCTGGTGCTGCTCTTGCTGCTGCTGATGATGATAATGATGATGCTGCTGCTGCTGAAGATGTTGTTGTTGTTGTTGTTCCTGCTGTGGCTGCTGCTGAAGATGATGATGGGTGTGTGTGTGTTTGTGTGTGTTTGAGGGAGTATGAGAGAATGAGTGAGAAATGAGGGAACACTCAATAACCCCTCCCATTCTCTTTCTCTTTCATCATAATGAGGCATGGCTCACACCATCAAGCCCATGCTTCTCTCACTCTCAAAGTCAACTGTCACGACCCAAAATTGGCCCGTGACGGCCCTAATACTACGCAACGCCCTAAGACGTAACGTAGCAAAAGAAAGCCAAAACCCAGAAGTCTAAACCATAAAAATACGGAAAAGATAATATAAGTTTTGAAACATTTTAAATCGCAACCCAAATTCTTTAAAAGTCTTACTTTCCTTCTTTAAAATTTGGCAACACCCCTTTTTGAAAAAAACTAGCCAAGATGAATACAATACAAATATACGACGCCGTAGCGAAGAAATAAGGACAATAGAGAGAAGCTGTATATAAAAGACAACAAATCCACAATAATATACAAATACGTCCTCACCAAGTCTTTAAGTCCACAATACAATAGTAGATGGAGAGTACAAATACAACGAGGGTACAATAGAAAATACAGATAATCATCTAACCCACCTAAGCAAAACGGTATACTGTGAGCTGATGCGGTATCTGTGGCAAAAGATAAATAGCTGAATAGCGGAATAGCCTGCCTCGACTACTCTGGGGAACAACCTGAAACACCTGTGGCACAACGGGGGTGAGTTGCCAACTCGTGAATAGTATAAAACATATGCAGGTAATCGCAGGAATGCACGTACAGCATGAATCTAAGATAAGCGATTACGGTAATAACATGTCATGCAAATGCCGAATAAAGGAGAGTACACTAGCAGGTACAATCAATATGTGAAGCAATAGTAACATGATAATAATATGCAATAACCATGCAGTAGGGATATGAGAATGTAAATATGCAACAATCATAAGGGTACACTAACAGGTACTACCAATATATGAAACTGTGCATAAAATAGATAAGGGTGAGGTATAGGGTGGAATATGTCATTTCCACGGAAACCTGACATCGTGGCAGGATCACAATCCATCAAGACACTCAAATCCCAAATCCTCAAATCAGCCCCCACATTGGGCTCTCACAGTATATAAGTCTCACATCACCTCAATGTACAATATCGAATAGCTCTCCTATATCTCGAATGTACAAATCAACAATCTCATTCATATCCAATATCCAATGTCTATGAATCACCTATATCCCAAGTCGGATCTCAAGTAAGTGTCTAACATCCTAAAGGTAAATACACAGAAATAAGTATGATGGGGGCAATACACATATATTAGCGTCCCATTCCACTAATATTGGTGTAAGGGTATACATAACAACGGCTAAATCCCCTGTTATATATACAAAGGTTTTAAAGAAATATCATGAAAACAGTGTGCCAAGCATCAACACAGAAATCCTGACCACGTATCATACGCTATCCCGAAAGCACGAGTGCCTAGCTCTGACCCTCGCCTTTCGACGTATGCATACGTACATGACTCCAAGCGGTGTCTCCGTGATCCCCCGCCGAGTCATGGGTACTGTCACCGGTAGGTACTCGCCCGCCTCCAGGCTCAATCGGCAAAATCCATCGATCTTCTTGCCGAGGGGAACCATACCGGGCCCCACCATATACCCTTTACGGCCTCGACGCCTCCTCGTAGGGGTATATACATATCAGCACCGATAAAGCTCATGGTGGATGCGCAAATATCATATCAAGGAAACCGGGTTTTTCAATGTATGCATAATTTCATGAACTCCCGCGGTTCCCAAATCCTGAAAACATCATCTAAAATCCCAATAATAATGCGCAATCCAGGAATAAATATATGCGATATATCTGAAATGCGAGCATATAAATGAGAATATGTAGCTGAAACCAGATGTATGCGAAACCAATAAGGTACAGCTAAGTAACATCAGTAACTGTAAATATGCGACAGCAACTGAATATGTGTATAACATACAGGTGTAGCAATGTATAGGTATCTACCTATAAGAACTGATGTCCTATACCCCCCTGGGTATAAGAAGAATATGAGTAAGATATCCCCCCGGTATAAGTAAAATTTGTAGAAGGTATACCTGTAGCTGTATCGCAAGGTGTAAATGTACCTATCACTAAAGATATGATACACTATAGGTATACCGGTAGCTAGATGTCATGTGTGGTAAGCAATAGTAGCTATAAGGGGTAGTGTGTGACATGGCAATTATTGACGGTGTTTGTGTAGCATACAATCCGTGCTCGTGCAACATGAACCGTCAATAATGTGTGCAGTGTCCTACGGCTGCTAGTCACAGTATAACTATATCAAGGAAATACAGTAAAGGCGCAATTCTACAATGACGTAGAATGAGCGACAGGTCTTTGAATCCTAGCCCAGACGCATAACGTCATGCGGGCGATTCCCCTGTAGATGTTAAATCTACTCACCAACACTCCACGCTAGGTAAATCCTACCATCTGCTCCCCCCTGTAGCCGTGTCCGTAGTTCCTGCCTGCAAACCTGCAAATACGACATGAAAATCATATATAAGCCAAAATATTCCGCGAAACGCGATATCGAACCGAAATGAGAAACTCGCGTCGCGAACTAATCACGCGTGTGCACGATACGCTGAATCGTGTGTGTACGCGTCTAAAACCATCGCGACACGCTGCGATACGCTGGATCACAGAACCCACTCACGTATCGCGCGTATTGTGCAAACACAACGGACACAAAAACGATATATTGTACCAGATTTTCCTACAGGCCAAAACTTACAAAACTAGACATACCAAAACACTACACTACACAGAAGACTACCATTCCCAAAATCCCAGAACCCCACTCCCCTTCCTGGCCGCAAATTGCGGCCAGAATGATAAAATTGGCGGCCTGGGTAGGGGTAGGGTGGCTCGTGTTCTTGTGGTGTGCTCTATACCTAGTGTACATGCTCTAGTCTTCTCAATTTTATTCTGTAGAGTCCGGGTCAATAGCAGATTACAAAAGACACAAAAATCACTTAAAAACACTAATTTGCACAAATTAGGAAACCTTATGGTATTTTAGTGAAATCGGGGGATTTCTCAGTGTGAGTGATCCTACTAACACTAAATTAACCTAAGGTAGCTAACAAAATCAACAATTTACCACAACATCTCACAAATCACTCAAACTAGCACCAAACTAGCTAATTTAACACTAATCGAGCTAATTAACACACAAGCTACACAACAAGCAATAGGGTTCAGAAAATATACCCTATGCAACCCTAGGAAGCAGGTGAAGGGGTGTGTGGAGGAGATGATGGCTGCCGCAGTTGCTGGAACTCCACTGCTGCTCCAGAAGTTGCTGCTGATGCTGCTTTGCTGTTGCTGCTGCTTGCTGTTCTTGTTGTTGTTGATGCTGGTGATGATGCTGCTGCTGGTGTTGTTGTTGTTGATGTTGGTGATGATGCTGCTGCTGGTGTTGTTGTTGCTGTTAGAGTGTGGGGGTGTGTGTGTGAGAGAGAGAGAGAGTGTGAGAGAATGAGAGCAAGAAAATGAGATAGAGAAATGAGCTCACACAAAGACCCCCTTCTCACTCTCTCTCTCCTCAATAAGTGAGGCATGGCTCATGCCATGATGCCCATGCTCACTCTCTCTCTCTCCCAAAGTCAACCAATTTAAAATTCCATTTTAAATTCATTTTCACTTTTAAAACTATCATGACTAATTACAACCATGACACTTAAACAAATATTAAAACTAGATTAGGGAGAAATGGTTAGTTAACCATGGTTGCTAATCATGTTTAACCCCAAAAACAACCCTAGCTATCATGCACAAGTGTGTGTGTGCTTAACAAAATTCTAATAAAATACACAATAAATAAGATAAAATATTTAAAACTTAATTATGTAAACTTTTTATTAAAACCACACATTAATATATAAATAGGTACAAAACACATTCTAAGTTGTTACAATCTCCCCCCCCCCCTTAAAAGAAATTCGTCCCCGAATTTTAAAAATATTCCGATACGCATACCTTCAAAGAGAAGATTAAAATCCTCAAATCTCGCTCGCAGCCTCCCAAGTGACTAACTCACCATACGGCTACGTCCAAGGAAACACTTCACAGATGGCAAGACCCTTGACCGATGTTCCTCCACCTGCCGAGCCATTAACACAATTGGCTGCTGGTGAACGAAAGATCGCGTCCAGCTAAATTGTCTGGTGCCAAATCATGTGAGAAAGGTCATGAAGGTAATTGTAAAGTACCATCACAAGGAATACGGGGTGAAAATCCAATAATCTGGGCGGAAGTGCCAAACTAAAGGCAACGAAACTAACTCGCTTATAGGATCTCAAAGAGACCTAAAATCCTGGGACAAGCTCCCCAAAATCCAACACGTCATTCATCGGAAGGTCCATTGGAATATATGATATGTCCCTGCGAACTCGAGTCTATGGCTAACACAGTCGGCATAAGACCTCAGTTCGCAATGGACAATTCCCATCTTGCCCTAACACAGCTGGACTATCTCCGAAGTCTCTAGACTAGCTGGGGTCCAAAGTCCTACTTACGCAGAGTCAGAAAAACAACAGACCGGTGATCGACACGACCTAACCCCTAAACCTAAAGGTGGCCAATTGGAGTGTCTCCTGATAACAACTATCGAAGGAGGACCCTAACGATGGCGAGTGACGATCCCCAACTGTTGACGACAAACAAAACAACCACACAACTTAACAAAAACAACTGAGCACATTGAGTATAACCGGACGACAAGAATCCGAATGGAGTCACACCCTGACCAAACTTGGGTAGAAACCATAACGAAATTCGTGGAGATCTGCTCCCACTCCTACTTCGGAACGGTTAAAGATTGCAACTCTCCAGCCTGCCTCAGATGCTCGACCCAAGCACACAACAAGACAGACACCTTGAAACAAAACCTGAAACTTCTCCTCACATCCCTGTCCACTCGTAACTATCTCACAAGTCACGCCAAAGCTGGTGGAACTTGAATGCATATAGAGAGTTGACAGATGTGCATGCTCTAGGATTACACGTCTCTACCCGATGATGTCAAGTACACAAACGCGTCCCTAACTTAGCACACCATTGTCACAATTCAAGGTCTCCGAATCATTACCCAGCCGAATATGCTCAAGTATCTCTAACGACGAGCATCGGCGGGCAGTGCCTCGCGAAAACGATTTAAGGAAGGTGGTCGGGCGCGGCCATGAGCAAGTTGTCCCCTCCGTAGAGACGAACTTAAGCTATACTCAACGATCACACAAAACTGTAAATCTGCAGAAGACTAACACAACAATCAAAATCCGCTGCAGGAAGATGCACATTAAGCTCTAGTGGTCCGTGGAAAATCTGACACGACTCTCAAACAAGTAGTGTCTCCAAATTTCCAACGCAAAACCACCGCGGCCATCTCCAGATCATGAGTGGAATATCCTTCTCATACTTCCTCCAAATGTAGGGAAGCAAAAGCGATGACTCTGTAGTGTCACCTCAGTACACAATCGAGCCCACTCAAGAAACATTACAGTTAAACAACAAAGTCGCCCGAACCAAAAGCAAAGAAAGACTGATGCGGTTGTTAACTGAATCTTCAACTGCTGAAAACTCCGTACACATGCCTCAGTCCAAAGAAAAGAAACCTCCTTACTGGTCAATTCAGTCGACGGTGCAGCACTACTCTAGCAATCCTGCATGAAACGGCGGTAAAAACCTGCTAAGCCCAACAATCTGCGGATCTCCATCCTGCACATAAGTCTGGGCCTAAGCTGTACGGCCACGATCTCCCTCGGAACCATACGAAGACGTCTCCCGTGACTAAAGACCTAGGAGTCAACATAAAACAAGCCTGAAGAAATACTCCGAGAATTTAGCAAACTGCTGGGGCTCTCCCAGTATCTGCATAACAAATCCCCAAGTGTTACTCCTGTCCCTCAAGACAAATTAAGTAGACCAGAGTGTCGTAAATAAGACAACAAAAACTGGTCGAGGAACGGCCTGCAGAAATCTGGTTCATCACATCTACGAATGCTGCTTGTTTGAGAGTCGTCATCAGCTCCTGGCCCATAGCACGCATAAGGCAGTCTGCGGAATGCCATCATCCCGAATCCACAATAATGATGACCTGATCCCAAACAAACTTAGAAAATGTCTCGCACTCTGGAGCTGATCGAAGAAATCGTCACGGCGAGATGAAGGATACCTATTCGCACCGTAAGCCGGTTCAATTGACGATCCGTCGATACGCAACCCTAAACTGCCGTCTTTCTCCTCGACGAACAGAAATAGGAGCTTCCAAAAGCGAAACACTCAGACGCACAAACTCCCCAAACCAAAAGTCTGCAGCTGATCCTTTAGCTCCCAAGCTTCGCCGGCTCGCCCGGAACAACGTCGGAAAAACTCTCGCACGAAAGGAACCCGGTCCGATAATCCCACTATGGCTCCGGTATCACGAATGAACGCCAAGAATCCACGACATCTCCTCAGTAGCCGACTAGCGAAAAAGGCTGAATTCAAGCTGTGAGAGGCGGCACAACTATCCGCCGGCACAACAAGAACTGACCTGCCGGGAAAACAAACTTGACTGTCTCCTCGCGGTAGTCCACAGACGCCTAGCACGTAGTTAACCAGTCCGTGCCCAGGAGAACATCAAATCCAACATCTCTAGAAGGATCAAAACGACGGACGAATCTCTATCTCCTACCCGATTGGCACACAACTGAAGTACGTGTCGCGTAACAAAAGAATCGCTGACAGAAGTTAACACAACTACGACTAATCTACCCAACCACGGTACAAGCAAGAAAACAAACGAATACATCAAAAGAACATATAAATCAAGGGTACCTGAAAACTCCACATTGGACGTCTGCGCGTCCCGATGAGTAGAAGCAAACTCCTGTGTCTGCCCTCTACTCGCAGCTGGATGACTCCTCTGGTAGACTGAGCCCTCTGAGTGAATCTTCCACGTCCACGGCCTCTCTGAAAACGATCCTGACGAGGTGACAAGGAACAATCCCTAACGAAGTGCTGAAGGCTCCCGCATCGAAAACATCCACGTGTTGACTGCTGACCATCCTGGGGCTGAGAGCTGAACGACTGTCCTCGTCCTAAGCCTCTGCTACTCCCGCGATGGCCACGAAATCTGTCTCGATGACCAAACCTCTGCCTCTGGGCTGATACACTGGTACGAGTCCTCTACTGTCCTGGAACTCTCTGAGCCTCTGGAATATACGCCTCATCAACTGGAGCTGCAACCACTGGTGCTATGTAGGTGACGGACTGTTGCATGCTGACCGTAAGCGACAACTGAGTAACAGGGGTAACAACCTCCTGTCGTAGCTCCCGAACGACATCAACCAAAGAACTCATCGTCTGGCAGAAATCCTGCATCTCTGCCAAAAGTCTATCCATAGTATATGTCGTAGGCTGATTCGTCTGCACCTGTGCAACTAGAGTGCCATCCTGGTCAGTACTCGTCTCACCCGAGCCAACTCTGACCTCGGCCCTCGCTGCATCACTCTGAGTCCCCATAGTCATCGGCGGCAAGGCTATAAATAGATATAAGATGAGATTCGATAAGAATAAGGAAATCGAATCTCAAGGATATGAATCATCAAGGAAGGAATGTCAAGCAAATTGTACTTAGGTCACTTTAGGCGAAGTATCGCATCGTGGGTATGCTGCAGACATACACACACTACGTTACTTTGCTTAAGCTACCTACTCCATCATACTAAGGTCATCCTACACTCCGAAAGGTAAAACCTAGCGCTCTGATACCAACTTTGTCACGACCCAAAATTGGCCCGTGATGGCCCTAATATTACGCAATGCCCTGAGACGTAACGTAGCAAAAGAAAGCCAAAACCCAGAAGTCTAAACCATAAAAATACGGAAAAGATAATATAAGTTTTGAAACATTTTAAATCGCAACCCAAATTCTTTAAAAGTCTTACTTTCTTTCTTTAAAATTTGGCAACACCCCTTTTTGAAAAAAACTAGCCAAGATGAAAACAATACAAATATACGACGCCGTAGCGAAGAAATAAGGACAATAGAGAGAAGCTGTATATAAAAGACAACAAATCCACAATAATATACAAATACGTCCTCACCAAGTCTCTAAGTCCATAATACAATAGTAGATGGAGAGTACAAATACAACGAAGGTACAATAGGAAATACAGATAATCATCTAACCCACCTAAGCAAAACGGTATAGTGTGAGCTGATGCGGTATCTGTGGAAAAAGATAAATAGCTGAATAGCGGAATAGCCTGGCTCGACTACTCTGGGGAACAACCTGAAACACCTGTGGCACAATGGGGGTGAGTTGCCAACTCGTGAATAGTATAAAACATATGCAGGTAATCGCAGGAATGCACGTACAGCATGAATCTAAGATAAGCGATTACGGTAATAACATGTCATGCAAATGCCGAATAAAGGAGAGTACACTAGCAGGTAAAATCAATATGTGAAGCAATAGTAACATGACAATAATATGCAATAACCATGCAGTAGGGATATGAGAATGTAAATATGCAACTATCATAAGGGTACACTAACAGGTACTACCAATATATGAAACTGTGCATAAAATAGATAAGGGTGAGGTATAGGGTGGAATATGTCATTTCCATGGAAACCTGACATCGTGGCAGGATCACAATCCATCAAGACACTCAAATCCCAAATCCTCAAATCAGCCCCCACATTGGGCTCTCACAATATATAAGTCTCACATCTCCTCAATGTACAATATCGAATAGCTCTCCTATATCTCGAATGTACAAATCAACAATCTCATTTATATCCAATATCCAATGTCAATGAATCACCTATATCCCAAGTCGAATCTCAAGTAAGTGTCTAACATCCTAAAGGTAAATACACAGAAATAAGTATGATGGGGGCAATACACATATATTAGCATCCCATTCCACTAATATTGGTGTAAAGGTATATATAACAATGGCTAAATCCCCTGTTATATATACAAAGGTGTTAAAGAAATATCATGAAAACAGTGTGCCAAGCATCGACACAGAAATCCTGACCACGTATCATACGCTATCCCGAAAGCACGAGTGCCTAGCTCTGACCCTCGCCTTTCGACGTATGCATACGTACATGACTCCAAGCGGTGTCTCCGTGATCCCCCGCCGAGTCATGGGTACTGTCACCGGTAGGTACTCGCCCGCCTCCAGGCTTAATCGGCAAAATCCATCGATCTTCTTGCCGAGGGGAACCATACCGGGCCCCACCATGTACCCTCTACGGCCTCGACGCCTCCTCGTAGGGGTGTATACATATCAGCACCGATAAAGCTCATGGTGGATGCGCAAATATCATATCAAGGAAACCGGGTTTTTCAATGTATGCATAATTTCATGAACTCCCGCGGTTCCCAAATCCAGAAAACATCATCTAAAATCCCAATAATAATGCGCAATCCAGGAATAAATATATGCGATATATCTGAAATGCGAGCATATAAATGTGTAACATTTCAAAAAGATAAAATATTAATTTTGGGAATTTTTATAATTTAATATTATTTTATTGAATATTTTAATATTTTGGAATTATTAAATACAAATAAATGGGGGAAAATTATGGAAAATTATGGAAAATTCTTAAAAAGTTTAAATTAGAGAATTATGACATTTTAAAGTTTTTGTGATTAATTTGACACTAATTTAGTGCTAATCGCGATTAAAAATCGCTAATCGGTTTTTAGCTTTTTAGTGCAACACATGCACATATCACTTTTTCACACTTGTGCATTTTCTTTGGCATGCTTTTCATTTGGGTTTACTATTTGAGAGAGAAGGGTTTTAAAAGGGAAAAAAGAAAATGAAAAGAATAAAGAAATGGGTAGTTGGTGAGAAAGAGAGAGGTATGGGCTTCTTTGACTAAGGACTTAACCATTTCTCCCCTCATTTCCCTCCCTCTTCTCCCTTCTCCTGCTGCTGCTCCTGCACCACCTTTCCCTCCCCTCTTCAACCCCTCACAACACCTTTAAAACAAACTCAAAACCCCAATCCCTTTTCACTAAAAAGATGCACAAGCTCAAGACCTTCATGATGGACCAAGAAAGCTTGGATTTTGGCCACTAGGGGCAACTCAAGAAAATTCTTGAGTTGCCAAATGAGGTAATTACTGAACCATTAGCTTAGTTTTAGCATTACTTTTAACCCTATGTTAAGATTGAATCGATATCGGGTAATTTTGTGAACATGGGAAAAACCTAGTTAGGGTTTGAGGGGAACTTGGGTTGTATTGTGAAATTGAGTTCAATAGAGGCTGCACCAACACCCTAGTGTATGAATTGAGACCCTAACCTGAAGCTTAAACTCATAATACGGATTTTAGAAACCGATATCGGGGAATTTGTGAAATCTGTGCAGGGTATATTGAATCTGCTATCACCCGAGACACCCTAAATTAAAATTGATTGGACAGTGACATGTGCAGGCACCCAGGAAGCTACCACCAGAACCCTAGCCCCTACTTCCACTTCCAGGCCGCAAATTCCTCCATTCTGGTCGCAAATTGCGGCCAAACCATGATGGAATTGGCTCGATTTGGTTTTGGTGTTCCCTTATCTGTAGTTTAGGCCCCTGGTATATATAGATTTGTCTAATTGGACCTAGGATGAAATCTGGGACATATTTCCTAAGTTGTTGTTTTGGATTCGTGTTTCCGTATTCCGTATTTTTGATTCTGAAATTTTGTCTTGTGTTTTACCTCAACTATTTGGCGTTTATACGACGATATAGAGGATTTATTGATGGTTTTAAAGGCGTGCCATAGGTTCTAACCTATAGGCCTCTTATCGTATCGTTTTGGATTTCATGTGCCGTTTTAGCTTTGATTTGGTTTTAATGCGCATATACGATACTTTGATGTGTAGGTACCCCATGAAGACTACGGGACGACAAGCAAACGCGTGGTGACATCGAAAGATGGAGACGCAAGGTGAGTAGATTATATCTACGGGGAGAAGTCGGGTGGATGGCGTATAGCACCCCCGCAGTTCATGGTGATGTATACGAATGCGTATACACACAGATATTGATTATATGTTGTTGTTGATTATTGATGATAAAGATGGACATTTGGTATTTTTGGATTGGTTTAGTGTAGTTGTGAAACCCTAGAGTAGTGGTCGCACTCACACACGCACGCACACACATACTTGCATACATTCTTTCTTTTATATATGCGTATTTGGGATCATATATTTATGTGTTCACATGGGTATGGGACTATGTGTTCATATACTGGATTTGAGATGAGTCGATGAGATTGGGCTTGAGGCCAGGAGATCGGTGATGTGATTTGGTTCGTATTGAGATACGACATGATGTTTTAGCGGGTCTTTGACGTAGTGATTCTTACACCTGCATGCATACATAGATGGTATCAGTTGTACTAGACTTAGATCAGTACCCCAGCTTATGTGATACGATAATAGTGATACCTGAGATGTGACGAGATAGTGTGATATTGACCCGTACCCAGCTATTGGGATGCCGTACGACGATTTACCGTACGAGCCTATATTGATGATAGATCCGCGCTCATGACTCGAGGATGTCAGATGATATACTGTATCGTACGCGATACTATTGAGGCGGGATCACCAACTTATATATATTTATATATATCGACTCAGAGGTTAGACAGTTTCCTTACCTGTAGCTCTGCTTGTTAGTTCAGCCGTATAGTTTAGTGTAGTTGTTAGATTAGATTAGACTCCTACCTATTTCAAAACCAGCGGGTCGTGGGTATTTTAAAAGACAGGTCAAGGGATCTACGGATATTTCAAAAGGCATATCTTTTCATAAAAACACCGTAGCCCCTATTTTCAAAACTCCATGATTCGTGATATTTCAAAAGGCACCATTTGCAGGACTTATATTAGATTAATGCAGATTAGTTGTAGTTGCGTCTAGTATTCAGCTCCCACTCTTTTTGTGGTTCGCTTTGCATCGCATTCTTATATTATGTTTCATACTCCATTATTGATATCATGCTGTTAGGACACCAGCACCATTACCGATGTTGCGTATGTACCACGTACACTTACTTGCCGGCTAACACACATCTTCATCGGTAATTGCCATGTCACGTACACCTTAGAAAATACGATTGCTTGACATAGCCTATTTAGCTAATAGTTTAGACATGATATTAGTATACCTTCCTTATATGTTAGTTAGACATTGTAGTTATTACATGCTACTTCATGCATACTGTTATTCATTGTTATGCCGCATTCATGGATTCTCATGCATATATTCACTATTTTACGTGTTACTGAGGTTTTAGATTTGGATTTCCGTGAGATTTTCTGGACTTGGAGGAAAACCGCAAAAACACAAATAAACATTTTCTCTCTTTTAAAATAAAAAGTGCGGTTTTCCCATGATGTATGAGTCGTCCACCATGAGTTTGCTGATGGATTTGGAAACCCGATTCGAGGAGACGGATGAACCGTTTCGGGTACATGGTGGACCCGGTGCGGTACCCCGGGGCAAGATGAATGTGGTGATGACGTTGAGCCTGGCAGGGGAGCACTACCGACCGGTGATTTTACCTGACGCGTCGGATATCCGGAGGATACCGTCGTGGTCTTGAGTTTGATGGTAGGGGCCGGTCTGGACTGACGGCGCCCTAGATTTTGTGATTGGGATACAGAGATATCAGGATATTTGGATTACGTTTTGTGCCGATGTTAGGCACTGTTTTATGCTGATTTCATTATGATACCTCATTTAAAAAAAATACAACGGAAATCTCACTAAATTATGAAAACAGTTTCTTAATTTACATGTATTCTGTTCTCATGCATTCATACCTCATTCTTATGTTATATTGCTACCTGAGGCATTGACACAGGCACATGAGATTACACTCGGGTTAAATATGTACCCTAGCCTTGTTATAGGCTGCATGTTTTTATTGAGGATTTTGTACTGATCGTTTTGACCTAGGATTATGTCTTGCGTTCGGTTTGTGCTTGTAGTTATTCTCTATTCATGAGTTGGCAACTCACCCCCCGTTGTGCCACAGTTCTTGCAGGTTTGCCGTACAGGTTTCATTGCGGCATTTCTGGCACATTGCTTCCTTGAGGGTGAATTGCATTTGGTAGGTGGTTTCCTTTGCATCAAGAACCACCATTGTACTTATATTATTCTTTGTATCTAGAATTTCCATCAACCAAAATTTGTATATTGTTTCAGACTCAGACTTTAGTGATGTATTATTTGGCCTTAGAGTCGCGCTTAGTAGTATTGCGGTTTTCATGCTTACTGTGTTTCTTTTGGATTTGATCCTCGCCTTTCGGCGTTGTATATTACATTGCATGTGTGGTTGTGACCGTCAATTGACGAAGAGCTAGCTCCCGCTTGGGGATGCCTTTTATCATTGCATATATTGTTATTTTTGTTGTGCCCCATTCGGGGCCAGTTTTTACAAAAGAAACTCTGCCGAAATTTCTAGAAAAGACTTTACCTTTTAAAAATGCACATTCGGCTTAGTTATTTAAAAACCTTGACTTCAAACATATTTTCCTTCACTTCTTTAAACCAGTTTTCTTTACTTACTCTTTAAATGGTTTTAGATTTCTGGGCTTTTGGCTTACTTGGATCAGATGGAGTCCTATAGGCTTCATATGGTTCAAGGGCCAGTCACGTGCTCTTTCGGGTCGTGACAAAGTTGGTATCAGAGCGCTAGGTTGACCTTGGTTCGAGTCTAAGTTTGACTATGTGGAGCCTAGGGCGTTTATATATATACGGAACTTAGGCTTGAACTTACGGAACTTAGACTTAGTCGAGGGGGTATTAGACCCGTACTTTCGTCGTATAGGATGACCCTTGGTTGATGGAATAGGTGACTAAAGTAGACTGACGTACCGTTGGTATGTTCCGCGGCATACTTACGACACGCCACTCCGGTTAAGGAACCTTAGGATGTTCATATTTTCGAGATCAGTGATTCTCTTTATGTCCATGATTATACATCCATTTGAGATCCCCAATTCTAATAGTTCATGATCATACCTTTATTGATGTCGTTCCTTCTTATGATCATGTATCCACTCTGGATCTGTTATTCTCTTTCTTGCCATTGACCTGCTCTCTTAGATACTCGATTGAGGTTCCTGTCGCCATGTTTGAGCGCAGTTTGGGCTGCTGCTAGGGTTACGGTCAGGGCGAGCTCGTCTGGTACGAGGGCCGACCATTGTGTTTTCTGGTGACATGGGAACGTCTCGAGTTAATATTGGTGATTGTGACCTCTAGTGGAGGAGAGTGCTTGGTTTTGCACCGGATGATCGGGCCATTGTTAGAGCTGCCAGTTGAGAGAGGACTGTTGATGTACATCATACCTCAGAGATTATGATGTCGCCTACCGTGCAGACAGAGGGACCAGCTGTTGCTGAGATTGACGGGATGTCGCTTTCGGAGCTTATGAGCTGAGATTGTCGGAGCTTCCAGGCAGATATGATACAGATGATAGCTAGTCTACCCGAATTGAGAGACGAAGGTGATTCGTCCGATTTATGCACCGGAGCGGGCCCAGTTGAGTTGAAGATTTCCAGTGTGGAGAGTCTTACTCAGATCTAGAGCAGACCGATTCAGAGATGACCGCCAATGTGTCGCCTTTCCTGGAGGATTGAGGCGATGTTCGGCGTACAGGCGAATGAGCCAGTTGTTGCTGCAAATGACGAGATATCGCCCAGATGGTTGGAGCTACTGCAGCGTGAGAATATACTTAGAGAGATGATAGCGAGTCGCTAGTCACCTGAGGATGAATGACTAGGACATGTGGTTCGTTCGTTTACCGTTGCGAGGTCATCAGATAGATTGTTTCCAGCTAGAGACGACTTCACGCAGGTTCGTTGAGAGTCGATAGAGACGATCGAGTGTCAGGAGCCCATTTTCCAAGTTTAAAGTATACGGAAAGACATGCAGGTGATTCTATGGACCCTCTAGAAGAATGAAACCCTAACTCGACTTAATGACCGTGTGAAAGCCTTTGAACTTTAGGGTTTACGGCAGTTCCTCGGCACCATTAGTGAGGCTTGGGTTTGCCCTTCTACGGCTGGACCATCGACGCTGTGGCATGTACTCGATACTATTAAACTGTACTCAAGATGTTGATCTCTTGGGGGATTATAAGGTTCTGACGAGTCGATCGAATGTTTCGACATCATTCGGATATCATGTGATGGGATGCATTACTTGGGAGACTCCAGATGCGAGTATAGCCGTTGGAGCATAGTCCATGCAGCCGCGATGAGACGAGTCCGAATCAGTCGATATTGAAGCAGAATGAAGAAAAGAGTTCGCAAGAGATTTCGACGAGATGACGTCCCACTCCACTGACATCAGAGATGTGATACGCACCCAGAGGCGTTGTATATGGATATATCTTCCAGAAAGAAGCGCGATAAGTATGCAGCCGTTCCGGAACAAGAATTTGCTTCAGTAAGGGATGATGACTTCTGGGCAATTCGGCAGGGATGAGATTTGAGAGAGACCTCGACAGGACCTTTCTGGAATGCGATACGAGAAGACCTAGACCCAGGAGTGGTCATATTGCGCGCACCCAGCAGGCCAGAGTTGGCATTGTCGACGAGGTAGTTGACCGGATTCGGATAAAGGAACTTATCCAGATGCGTTGCGAATTGATCAAGGACGGACGAGTTTTGAGTATTCCTCCGATGGTTGGGACGTGTTCCCGAGGACCTGTTCGGCCTGACATCTTCTGCAGAATGATGAAGCTACAGAGTACGCGATTTCGAGTCCGTGTGAGAGACTTCAGATTGACCATGGCCGAGAACAGTGCAGTGCGTAGATATGCATGGCGTGACGTCATAGTGGACGACGATAGAGACAGGTGGAACCAGAGGTTCGGGCGAGACGCTGACGGGCTGTCATTTCTTCCCGTCGAGACTAGAGACCTGATATGCTTACAGAGACGTTGGGATGCGACCAATTTCCGAGAAAATTTTGTGCTGGGGACACAGATGTCTATCGAGTGAGAAGAGATTATGCAGGAGAGCCAGCCTCTGTACAGTTCGGCATAGGCAAGATCGGAAGAGACCTTGAGCAGGATTCCTTCCAGGACATTGCTGCAATGATGCTTGCACCCAGGATCAGATGTGTGATGTGCATTCAGAGAGCCAGAGGCCGACGCCAGTGATATGCTGCCTTACGAGTGGTCGTGAGGATTGACCGATAGGTGACCAGAGAAATGCCAGAACGGAATCGTCCCCGTTAGCACACCTGACTGGGCTGATGAGCCGATTGATTGTAAGATAGGTAATCCGCAGAGAAGATAAGGACCCAGCGACAGAGGACGCCAGATCGTGAGCAAGAGTCAAGTAGATATCTTGCGCTGCTAGCAGTGGATGCACCGACTCCTTCTCGACCTTGAAGTAGGAACTACCGACGACGGTATTATGATTTGTGATTTTGTGATTCGATTTTCACGTATCCGTCGTTTTGGATTTCTGTATTTTGGGCGTTCTGTTTGCATGATTTAGTTTTGATGACTGAGTTTCATGATATTTGTTTCATGCACCCACTGGATATTTATATTTTGCGCATAGTTATTACATTCGAGGTATTGATTGTGAATTCACGTCTATCTTATACAGTGATTTGATTTACACTTCCAGCAGAGTTTTCATGCACCTTTAGTGTTTTGATATACGATTTTGGTGCACGCCAGATGCACTAAATCGGGATTCTTCGTGCATGTCACATGCACCTGATTTTTTTACTGTCAGGCACACACGTTGCCTACGACAGGTGTTTCGTGCACACCAGTTGCACCTAGATGTTGATTTGTACACCTGTTTGACCCATATATGGATTTTGATTCCTTGCGCACCAAACGCACAGGATATTCTTATATATGCATTTTGGGGATTGATTTCTAGTAGAGCAGTACATTTTTATGATATTCTCTATGTATTGATGTTTTCGGAGCCCCGACAAATTGGATTATTACTGAAATTGTTTTAGTATTGGGGGTTTAAATTTAAATTCGGGGACCGAATTTCTTTAAGGGGGGTAGATTGTAACATTTCAAAAAGATAAAATATTAATTTTGGGAATTTTTATAATTTAATATTATTTTATTGAATATTTTAATATTTTGGAATTATTAAATACAAATAAATGGGGAAAAATTTTGGAAAATTATGGAAAATTCTAAAATAGGGTAAATTAGAGAATTATGACATTTTAAAGTTTTTGTGATTAATTTGACACTAATTTAGTGCTAATCGCGATTAAAAATCGCTAATCGGTTTTTAGCTTTTTTGTGCAACACATGCACATATCACTTTTTCACACTTGTGCATTTTCTTGCCATGCTTTTCATTTGTGTTTACTATTTGAGTGAGAAGGGTTTTAAAAGGGAAAAAATAAAAGGAAAAGAATAAAGAAATGGGTAGTTGATGAGAGAGAGAGAGGTATGGGCTTCTTTGACTAAGGACTTAACCATTTCTCCCCTCATTTCCCTCCCTCTTCTCCCTTCTCCTGCTGCTGCTCCTGCACCTCCTTTCCCTCCCCTCTTCAACCCCTAACAACACCTTTAAAACAAACTCAAAACCCCAATCCCTTTTCACTAAAAAGATGCACAAGCTCAAGACCTTCATGATGGACCAAGAAAGCTTGGATTTTGGCCACTAGGGGCAACTCAAGAAAATTCTTGAGTTGCCAAATGAGTTAATTACTGAACCATTAGCTTAGTTTTAGCATTACTTTTAACCCTATGTTAAGATTGAATCGATATCGGGTAATTTTGTGAACATGGGAAAAACCTAGTTAGGGTTTGAGGGGAACTTGGGTTGTATTGTGAAATTGAGTTCAATAGAGGCTGCACCAACACCCTAGTGTATGAATTGAGACCCTAACCTGAAGCTTAAACCCATAATACGGATTTTAGAAACCGATATCGGGGAATTTGTGAAATCTGTGCAGGGTATATTGAATCTGCTATCACCCAAGACAACCCAAGTTTTTCCCCTAAATTAAAATTGATTGGACAGTGAGATATGCAGGCACCCAGGAAGCTACCATCAGAACCTTAGCCCCTACTTCCACTTCCAGGCCGCAAATTCCTCCATTCTGGCCGCAAATTGCGGCCAGACCATGATGGAATTGGCTCGTTTTGGTTTTGGAGTTCCCTTATCTGTAGTTTAGGCCCCTGGTATATATAGATTTGTCTAATTGGACCTAGGGTGAAATCTGGGACATATTTCCTAAGTTGCTGTTTTGGATTCGTGTTTCCGTATTCCGTATTTTTGATTCTGAAATTTTGTCTTGTGTTTTACCTCGACTATTTGGCGTTTATACGACGATATAGAGGATTTATTGATGGTTTTAAAGGCGTGCCATAGGTTCTAACCTATAGGCCTCTAATCGTATCGTTTTGGATTTCATGTGCCGTTTTAGCTTTGATTTGGTTTTAATGCGCATATACGATACTTTGATGTGTAGGTACCCCATGAAGACTACGGGACGACAAGCAAATGCGTGGTGACATCGAAAGATGGAGACGCAAGGTGAGTAGATTATATCTACGGGGAGAAGTCGGGTGGATGGCGTATAGCACCCCCGCAGTTCGTGGTGATGTATACGAATGCGTATACACACAGATATTGATTATATGTTGTCGTTGATTATTGATGATAAAGATGGACATTTGGTATTTTTGGATTGGTTTAGTGTAGTTACGAAACCCTAGAGTAGTGGTCGCACTCACACACGCACGCACACACACTTGCATACATTCTTTCTTTTATATGTGCGTATTTGGGATCATATATTTATGTGTTCACATGGGTATGGGACTATGTGTTCATATACTGGATTTGAGATGAGTCGATGAGATTGGGCTTGAGGCCAGGAGATCGGTGATGTGATTTGGTTCGTATTGAGATACGACATGATGTTTTAGCGGGTCTTTGACGTAGTGATTCTTACACCTGCATGCATACATAGATGGTATCAGTTGTACTAGACTTAGATCAGTACCCCAGCTTATGTGATACGATAATAGTGATACCTGAGATGTGACGAGATAGTGTGATATTGACCCGTACCCAGCTATTGGGATGCCGTATGACGATTTACCGTACGAGCCTATATTGATGATAGATCCGCGCTCATGACTCGAGGATGTCAGATGATATACTGTATCGTACGCGATACTATTGAGGCGGGATCACCGACTTATATATATTTATATATATCGACTCAGAGATTAGACGGTTTCCTTACCTGTAGCTCTGCTTGTTAGTTCAGCCGTATAGTTTAGTGTAGTTGTTAGATTAGATTAGACTCCTACCTATTTCAAAACCAGCGGGTCGTGGGTATTTTAAAAGACAGGTCAAGGGATCTACGGATATTTCAAAAGGCGTATCTTTTCATAAAAACATCGTAGCCCCTATTTTCAAAACTCCATGATTCGTGATATTTCAAAAGGCACCATTTATAGGACTTATATTAGATTAATGCAGATTAGTTGTAGTTGCGTCTAGTATTCAGCTCCCACTCTTTTTGTGGTTCGCTTTGCATCGCATTCTTATATTATGTTTCATACTCCATTATTGATATCATGTTGTTAGGACACCAGCACCATTACCGATGTTGCGTATGTACCACGTACACTTACTTGCCGGCTCATACACATCTTCATCGGTAATTGCCATGTCACGTACACCTTAGAAAATACGATTGCTTGACATAGCCTATTTAGCTAATAGTTTAGACATGATATTAGTGTACCTTCCTTATATGTTAGTTAGACATTGTAGTTATTACCTGCTACTTCATGCATACTGTTATTCATTGTTATGCCGCATTCATGGATTCTCATGCATATATTCACTATTTTACGTGTTACTGAGGTTTTGGATTTGGATTTCCGTGAGATTTTCTGGACTTGGAGGAAAACCGCAAAAACACAAATAAACATTTTCTCTCTTTTAAAATAAAAAGTGCGGTTTGCCCATGATGTATGAGTCGTCCACCATGAGTTTGCTGATGGATTTGGAAACCCGATTCGAGGAGACGGATGAACCATTTTGGGTACATGGTGGACCCGGTGCGGTACCCCGGGGCAAGATGAATGTGGTGATGACGTTGAGCCTGGTAGGGGAGCACTACCGACCGGTGATTTTACCTGACGCGTCGGATATCCGGAGGATACCGTCGTGGTCTTGAGTTTGATGGTAGGGGCCGGTCTGGACTGACGGCGCCCTAGATTTTATGATTGGGATACAGAGATATCGGGATATTTGGATTACGTTTTGTGCCGATGTTAGGCACTGTTTTATGCTGATTTCATTATGATACCTCATTTAAAAAAAATACAACGGAAATCTCACTAAATTATGAAAACAGTTTCTTCATTTACATGTATTCTGTTCTCATGCATTCATACCTCATTCTTATGTTATATTGCTACCTGAGGCACTGACACAGGCACATGAGATTACACTCGGGTTAAATATGTACCATAGCCTTGTTATAGGCTGCATGTTTTTATTGAGGATTTTGTACTGATCGTTTTGACCTAGGATTATGTCTTGCGTTCGGTTTCTGCTTGTAGTTATTCTCTATTCACGAGTTGGCAACTCACCCCCCGTTGTGCCACAGTTCTTGCAGGTTTGCCGTACAGGTTTCATTGCGGCATTTCTGGCACATTGCTTCCTTGAGGGTGAATTGCATTTGGTAGGTGGTTTCCTTTGCATCAAGAACCACCATTGTACTTATATTATTCTTTGTATCTAGAATTTCCATCAACAAAAATTTGTATATTGTTTCAGACTCAGACTTTAGTGATGTATTATTTGGCCTTAGAGTCGCGCTTAGTAGTATTGCGGTTTTCATGCTTACTGTGTTTCTTTTGGATTTGATCCTCGCCTTTCGGCGTTGTATATTACATTGCATGTGTGGTTGTGACCGTCAATTGACGAAGAGCTAGCTCCCGCTAGGGGATGCCTTTTATCATTGCATATATTGTTATTCTTGTTGTGCCCCATTCGGGGCCAGTTTTTACAAAAGAAACTCTGCCGAAATTTCTAGAAAAGACTTTACCTTTTAAAAATGCACATTCGGCTTAGTTATTTAAAAACCTTGACTTCAAACATATTTTCCTTCACTTCTTTAAACCAGTTTTCTTTACTTACTCTTAAAATGGTTTTAGATTTCTGGGCTTTTGGCTTACTTGGATCAGATGGAGTCCTATAGGCTTCATATGGTTCAAGGGCCAGTCACGTGCTCTTTCGGGTCGTGACAAAATGAGAATATGTAGTTGAAACCAGATGTATGCGAAACCAATAAGGTACAGCTAAGTAACATCTGTAACTGTAAATATGCGACAGCAACTGAATATGTGTATAACATACAGGTGTAGCAATGTATAGGTATCTACCCATAAGAACTGATGTCGTATACCCCCTGGGTATAAGAAGAATATGAGTAAGATATCCCCCCGGTATAAGTAAAATATGTAGAAGGTATACCTGTAGCTGCATCGCAAGGTGTAAATGTACCTATCACTAAAGGTATGATACACTATAGGTATACCGGTAGCTAGATGTCATGTGTGGTAAGCAATAGTAGCTATAAGGGGTAGTGTGTGACATGGCAATTATTGATGGTGTGTGTGTAGCATACAATCCGTGCTCGTGCAACATGAACCGTCAATAATGTGTGCAGTGTCCTACGGCTGCTAGTCACAGTATAACTATATCAAGGAAATACAGTAAAGGCGCAATTCTACAATGACGTAGAATGTGCGACAGGTATTTGAATCCTAGCCCAGACGCATAACGCCATGCGGGCGATTCCCCTGTAGATGTTAAATCTACTCACCTACACTCCACGCTAGGTGAATCCTACCATCTGCTCCCCCTGTAGCCGTGTCCGTAGTTCCTGCCTGCAAACCTGCATATACGACATGAAAATCATATATAAGCCAAAATATTCCGCGAAACGCGATATCGAACCGAAACGAGAAACTCGCGTCGCGAACTAATCGCGCGTGTGCACGATACGCTGAATCGTGTGTGTACGCATCTAAAACCATCGCGACACGCCGCGATACGCTGGATCACAGAACCCACTCACGTATCGCGCGTATCGCGCAAACACAACGGACACAAAAACGATATATTGTCCCAGATTTTCCTACAGGACAAATCATACAAAACTAGACATGCCAAAACACTACACTACACAGAAGACTACCATTCCCAAAATCCCAGAACCCCACTCCCTTTCCTGGCCGCAAATTGCGACCAGAATGATAAAATTGGTGGCCTGGGTAGGGGTAGGGTGGCTCGTGTTCTTGTGGTGTGCTCTATACCTAGTGTACATGCTCTAGTCTTCTCAATTTTATTCTGTAGAGTCCGGGTCAATAGCAGATTACAAAAGACACAAAAATCACTTAAAAACACTAATTTGCACAAATTAGGAAACCTTATGGTATTTTAGTGAAATCGGGGGATTTCTCAGTGTGAGTGACCCTACTAACACTAAATTAACCTAAGGTAGCTAACAAAATCAACAATTTACCACAACATCTCACAAATCACTCAAACTAGCACCAAACTAGCTAATTTAACACTAATCGAGCTAATTAACACACAAGCTACACAACAAGCAATAGGGTTCAGAAAATATACCCTATGCAACCCTAGGAAGCAGGTGAAGGGGTGTGTGGAGGAGATGATGGCTTCCGCAGTTGCTGGAACTCCACTGCTGCTCCAGAAGTTGCTGCTGATGCTGCTTTGCTGCTGCTGCTGCTTGCTGTTCTTGTTGTTGTTGATGCTGGTGATGATGCTGCTTCTGGTGTTGTTGTTGTTGATGCTGGTGATGATGCTGCTGCTGGTGTTGTTGTTGCTGTTAGAGTGTGAGGGTGTGTGTGTGTGTGTGTGAGAGAGAGTGTGAGAGAATGAGAGCAAGAAAATGAGATAGAGAAATGAGCTCACACAAAGACCCCTTTCTCACTCTCTCTCTCCTCAATAAGTGAGGCATGGCTCATGCCATGATGCCCATGCTCACTCTCTCTCCCTCCCAAAGTCAACCAATTTAAAATTCCATTTTAAATTCATTTTCACTTTTAAAATTATCATGACTAATTACAACCATGACACTTAAACAAATATTAAAACTAGATTAGGGAGAAATGGTTAGTTAACCATGGTTGCTAATCATGTTTAACCCCAAAAACAACCCTAGCTATCATGCACAAGTGTGTGTGTGCTTAACAAAATTCTAATAAAATACACAATAAATAAGATAAAATATTTAAAACTTAATTTTGTAAACTTTTTATTAAAAACCACACATTAAAATATAAATAGCTACAAAACACATTCTAAGGTGTTACAAAGTCAACACCTCAAACTAACAAAGAAAATCAATTTAAAACCCTTATTATTTTTAACAACCATAACTATTAAACAAAACATAAAACTAACTTAAGACAAATGGTTAGTTAACCATGATTGCTAATCATGTTTAACCCCAAAAACAATCCTAGTTATCATGCACAAGTGTTTGTGCGCCTAACAAAATTCTAATAAAATACACATTAAATAGGATAAAATATTTAAAACTTAGTTTGGTAAAGTTTTTATTAAAAACCATACCTTAAAATATAATTAGCTACAAAACACATTCTAAGGTGTTACAATCTCCCCCCCTTAAAAGAAATTCGTCCCCGAATTTAAAAATATACTAAACGTACCTTCAAAGAGAAGATTACAAACTCTCAGATCTCGCTCGCAGCCTCCCAAGTGATTACGTCACTATACGGCTACGTCCAAGAAAAACCCTTCACAGATGTCAAGACTCTTGACCGATGTCCCTCCACCTGCCGAGCCATTAACACAATTGGCTGCTGGTGAACGAAAGATCGCGTCAAGCTAAATGGTCTGATGCTAGATCATGTAAGAAGGTCAAGAAGGTAATTGTAAAGCATCATCACAAGGAATACGGGGTGAAAACTCAATAATCTGGGTGGAAGTGCCAAATTAAAGGCAACGAGAACTCGCTTATAGGATCTCAGAAAGACCTAAATCCTGGGACAAGCTTCCCAAAATCCAACACGTCTTTCATCGGAAAGTCCGTAGGAATACATGCTCTGTCCCCGCGGACTCGAGTCTATGGCTAACATAGTCGGCATAAGACCTCAGTTCGCAATGGACAATTCCCATCTTGACCTAACACAGCTGGACTATCTCCGAAGTCTCAAGACTAGCTGGGGTCCAAAGTCCTACTTACGCAGAGTCAGAAAAACAACAGACCGGTGATCGACACGACCTAACCCCTAAACCTAAAGGTGGCCAATTGGAGTGTCTCCTGATAACAGCTATCGAAGGAGAACCCTAACGATGGCGAGTGAAGATCCCCAACTGTTGACGACAAACAATACAAACACACAACTTAACAAGAACAACTGAGCACATTGAGTAAAACCGGACGACAAGAATCCGAATGGAGTCACACCCTGACTAAACTTGGGTAGAAACCATAACGAAATTCGTGGAGATCTGCTCCCACTCCTACTTCGGAACGGTAAAAGATTGCAACTCTCCAGCCGGCCTTACATGCTCGACCCAAGCACACAACAAGACAGACACCTTGAAACGAAACCTGGAACTTCTCTTTACATCTCTGTCTACCCGTAACTATCTCACAAGTAACGTTAAATGTTGGTGGAACTTGAATGCATATAGAGAGTTGACAGATGTGCATGTTCTAGGATTACACGTCTTTACCCGATGATGTCAGGTACACAAACGCGTCCCTAACTTAGCACACCATTGTCACAATTCAAGGTCTCCGAATAATTACCCAGCCGAGCATGTTCAAGTATCACTAACGAACGAGCATCGGCGGGCAGTGTCTCGCGAAAACGATTAAGGAAAGTGGTCGGGCGCGGACATGAGCAAGCTGTCCCCTCCGTAGAGACGAACTAAAGCTGTACTCGACGATTACACAAGAACTGTAAATCTGCAGAAGACTATCACAACAATCAAAATCCGCTGCAGGAAGATGTACATTAAGCTCTGGTGGTCCGTGGAAAATCTGACACGACTCTCAACCAAGTAGTGTCTCTAAATCTCCAACGCAAAACCACCGCGGCCATCTCCAGATCATGAGTGGAATATCCTTCTCGTACTTCCTCCAAAGGTAGGGAAGCAAAAGTGATAACTCTATAGTGTCACCTCAGTACACAATCGAGCCCACTCAAGAAACATTACAGTTAAACAACAAAGTCGCCCGGACCAAAAGCAAAGAAAGGACTAATGCAGTTGTTAACCGAATCTTCAACTGTCGAAAATTCCACACACATGCCTCAGTCCCAAGAAAAGAAACCTCCTTTCCGGTCAATTCAGTCGACGGTGCAGCACTACTCTAGCAATCCTGCAAGAAACGGCGGTAAAACCTGCTAAGCCCAAAAATCTACGGATCCTCGTCCCGCACACAAGTCTGGGCCTAAGCTGTATGGCAACGATCTCCCTCGGAACCATACGAAACCGTCTCCCGTGACTACAAGACCTAGGAGTCAACACAAAAAAAGCCTGAAGAAACACTCCGAGAATTTAGCAAACTGCTGGTGCTCTCTCCAGTATCTGCATAACAAATTCTCAAGTGTTGCTCCTGTTCCTCAAGAAACATTAAAAAGACTAGAATGTCGTATATAACACAACAAAAACTGGTCGAGGGACGGCCTGAAGAAATCTGGTTCATCACATCTACGAATGCTGCTAGGGCATCAGGGAATCTAATGACTCACCAAAACACACAAAGCCCATAGCACGCACAAGGCAGTCTTCGGAATGCCGTCACTCCGAACCGCAATAATGATGACCTGATCCCAAGCAAACTTAGAAATGTCTCGCACTGTGGAGCTGATCGAAGAAATCGTCACGGCGAGGTAAAGGATACCAATCCGCACCGTAAGCCGGTTCAGTTAACGACCCGTCGATACGCAACCCTAAGCTGACGTCTTTCTCCTTGACGAACAGGAATAGGAGCTTCCAAAAGCGAAACATTCAGACGCACAAAACTCCCCAAACCACAACTCTGCAGCTGATCCCTAAGCTCCCAAGCTTCGCCGGCTCATCCGGAACAACGTCGGAAAAACTCTCGCACGAAAGGAACCCGGTCCAACGATCCCACTGTGGCTCCGGTATCACGAATGAACGCCAAGAATCCATGACATCTCCTCAAAAGCCGACTAGCGAAAAAGGCTGAATTCGAGCTGTGAGGGGTGGCACAACTATCCACCTGCACAACAAGAACTGACTTGCCGGGGAAAACAAAACCTAACTTGTTTCCTCACGGTAGTCCACAGATGCCTAGCACGTAATTAACCAATCCGTGCCCAGGAGAACGTCAAATCCAACATCTCTAGAAGGACCAAAACGACGGACGAATCTCTATCTCCTTTCCGATTGGCACACAACTGAAATACGTGTCGCGCAACAAAAGAATCGCTGACAGAAGTTAACACCACTACGACTAATCTACCCAACCACGGTACAAGCAAGAAAACAAACGAATACATGAAAAGAACATATAAATCAAGGGTACCTGAAAACTCCACATTGGACGCCTGCGCGTCCCGATGAGTAGAAGCAAACTCCTGCGTCTGCCCTCTACTCGCAGCTGGATGAACTCCTCTGGTAGACTGAGCCCTCTGAGTAAATCTTCCACGTCCACGGCCTCTCTGATGACGATCCTGACGAGGTGCTAAGGAACAATCCCTGACGAAGTGCTGAAGGCTTCCGCATCGAAAACATCCATGTGCTGACTGCTGACCATCCTGGGGATGAAAGCTGAACGACTGTCCTCGTCCTAAGCCTCTGCTACTCCCGCGACGGCCACGAAATCTGTCTCGATGACCAAACCTCTGCCTCTGGGCTGGTACACTGGTACGAGTCCTCCACTGTCTTGGAACTCTCTGAGCCTCTGGAATATGTGCCTCGTCAACTGGAGTTGCAACCACTGGTGCTATGTAGGTGACGGACTGCTGTATGCTGATCGCAAGTGACAACTAAGTAACAGGTGTAACAACCTCCTGTCGTAGCTCCCGAACGACATCAACCAATGAGCTCATAGTCTGGCGGAAGTCCTGCATCTCTACCAAAAGTCTATCAATAGTATATATCGTAGGCTGATCCGTCTGCACCTGTGCAACTAGAGTGCCATCCTGGTCAGTACTCGTCTCACCCGAGCCAACTCTGACCTCGGCCCTCGCTGCATCACTCTGAGTCCCCATAGTCATCGGCGGAAAGGCTATAAATAGATATAAGATTCGATAAGAATAAGGAATCGAATCTCAAGGATATGAATCATCAAGGAAGGAATTTCAAGCAATTTGTACTTAGGTCACTTAAGGCGAAGTACCGCATCGTGGGTATGCTGCAGACATACACACACTACGTTACTCTGCTTAAGCTACCGACTCCATCATACTAAGGTCATCCTACACTCCGAAAGGTAAAACCTAACGCTCTGATACCAACTTTGTCACGACCCAAAATTGGCCCGTGACGGCCTTAATACTACGCAACGCCAAAAGACGTAACGCAGTAAAAGAAAGCCAAAACCCAGAAATCTAAACCAAGAAAATACGGAAAAGATAATATAAGTTTTTGAAATATTTGAAATCGCAACCCAAATTCTTTAAAAGTACTACTTTCTTTCCTTAAAATTTTAGCAACACCCCTTTTTGTAAAAACCAGCCAAGATGAATACAATACAAATATACGACGCCGTAGCGAAGAAATAAAGACAGTAGAGAGAAAGCTGTATATAAAAGACAACAAATCCACAATAATATACAAATACGTCCTCACCAAGTCTCTAAGTCCACAATACAATAATAGATGGAGAGTACAAGATACAACGAATGTACAATATGAAATACAGATAATCATCTAACCCACCTAAGCAAAATAGTACTGTGAGCTGATGCGGTATCTGTAGCAAAAGATGATAGATGGATACTGAATAGCTGAATAGCCTGCCTCGACTACTCTGGGGAAAAACCTGAAACACCTGTGGCACAACGGGGGTGAGTTGCCAACTCGTGAATAGTAGATAACATATGCAGGTAATCGCAGGAATGCACGTACAGCATGAATCTAAGATATGCGATTACAGTAATAACATGTCATGTGAATGCAGAATAGTGGAAAGTACACTAGCAGGTACAATCAATATGTGAAGCAATGATGACATGATAATAGTATGCAATAACTATACAATAGAGATATGAGAAAGCAAATATGTAACTATCATAAGGGTACACTAACATGTACTACCAATATATGAAATTCTGTGCATAAAATAGATAAGGGTGAGGTATAGGGTGGAATATGTCATTTCCACGGAAACCTGACATCGTGGCAGGATCACAATCCATCAAGACACTCCAATCCCAAATCCTCAAATCAGCCCCCATATTGGGCACTCACATCATATAAATCTCACATCTCCTCAATGTACAATATCGAGTAATCTCCTATATCCCGAATGTACAAATCAGCAATCACATAGGTATGTCCAATATCCAATCCTAATGAATCATCTAATATCCCAAGTCAAATCTCAAGTAAGAATCTAACATCCTAAAGGTAAATACACAGAAATAAGTATGATGGGGGCAATACACATATATTAGCGTCCCATTCCACTAATATTGGTGTAAGGGTATATATAACGGCTAAATCCCTTGTTATATATACAAAGGTGTTAAAGAAATATCATGAAAACAGTGTGCCAAGCATCGACACAGAAATCCTGACCACGTATCATACGCTATCCCGAAGCACGAGTGCCTAGCTCTGACCCTCGCCTTTCGACGTATGCATACGTACATGACTCCAAGCGGTGTCTCCGTGATCCCCCGCCGAGTCATGGGTACTGTCACCGGTAGGTACTCGCCCGCCTCCAGGCTCAATCGGCAAAATCCATCGATCTTCTTGCCGAGGGGAACCATACCGGGCCCCACCATGTACTCTCATACGGCAACCACATCTCGTATGGAGTATATAATCAGCACCGATAAAACTCATGGTGGACGCGCAAATATCATCTCAAGGAAACCGGGTTCTTCAATGTATGAATAATTTTATGAACTCCCGCGATTCCCAAATCCAGAAATCATCATGTGAAATCCAAATAACAATGCGCAAATCCAGGAATAAATATATGCGATATATCTGAAATGCGAGCATATAAATGAGAATATGTAGCTAAAACCAGATGTATGCGAAACCAATAAGGTACATCTAGGTAACATCAGTAACTATAAATATGCGACAGCAACTGAATATGTGTATAACATACAGGTGTAGCAATGTATAGGTATCTACCTATAAGAACTGATGTCGTATACCCCCCTGGGTATAAGAAGAATACGAGTAAGATATCCCCCCGGTATAGGTAAAATACGTAAAAGGTATACCTGTAGCTGTATCGCAAGGTGTAAATGTACCTATCACTAAAGGTATGATACACTATAGGTATACCGGTAAGCTAGATGTCATGTGTGACAAGCAATAGTATCTATAAGGGGTAGTGTGTGACATGGCAATTATTGACGGTGTGTGTGTAGCATACCATCCGTGCTCGTGGAACATAAACCGTCAATAATATGTGCAGTGTCCTACGGCTGCTAGTCACAGTATAACTATATCAAGGCAATAAAGTAAAGGCGCAATTCTACAATGACGTAGAATGTGCGACAGGTATTTGAATCCTAGCCCAGACGCATAACGCCATGCGGGCGATTCCCCTGTAGATGTTAAATCTACTCACCTACACTCCACGCTAGGTGAATCCTACCATCTGCTCCCCACTGTAGCAGTGTCCATAGTCCCTGCCTGCAAACCTGCAAATAAGACATGGAAATCACATATAAGCCAAATATTCCGCAAAACGCGATATCGAACCAAAACGAGAAACACGCGTTGCGAACTAAACGCGCGTGTGCACGATACGCTGAATCGTGTGTATACGCGTCTAAAACTACCGCGACACGCCGCGATACGCTGGATCACAGAACCCTCTCACGTATCGCGCGTATCGCGCAAACACGACGAACACCAAAAACGATATATGATCCTAGATTTCTCTACAGGTCAAATATTACAAAACTAGACATATCAAAGCCCTAGACAACACAGAAGAGTGCCCTACACAAAACCCCAACACCCCTGCCCCCTACTTGGCCGCAAATTGCGGCCAAAACCATGAAATTGGCGGCCTACCTTGGGAATGGTGGGTTCGTGCTCTGGTGGTGGTATCTAGACCTAGTGTACATGTTCCAGTCTTCTCAATTTTATCCTGAAGTGTCTGGGTCAATAGCAGATCACAGAGTGTCACATTGTCGCTTAAAAATGCTAATATAGCACAACACACAAACCCTATGGTATTTTAGTGAAATCCAGGGAATTCTCAGTGTAAGTGACCCTAACAACACTTAAATAGCTAGGGTTTGTCAACACAATCATCACTTATCCCAAATTCCACACAAATCACTATAATCTAGCACTAAACTCACTAATTAACACAAACCGACGCTAAATTAACACACAAGCTAAGAAACTAGGAAAAGAGTTCAGAAATATACCCTAAAGAACCCTAGAGAGCAGGAGAAGAAGTGGAAAGAGGAGATGAGCTGCTGCAATTTCTCCTTGTGTTGCTACTGCTGCCTGTGCTACTGCTGTTGTTTCTGTTGTTGCTGGTGCTACTCTTGCTGCTGCTGATGATGATAATGATGATGCTGCTGCTGCTGAAGATGTTGTTGTTGTTGTTGTTCCTGCTGTGGCTGCTGCTGAAGATGATGATGGGTGTGTGTGTGAGTGTGTGTTTGTGTGTGTTTGAGAGAGTATGAGAGAATGAGTGAGAAATGAGGGAACACTCAATAACCCCTCCCATTCTCTTTCTCTTTCATCATAATGAGGCATGGCTCACCATCAAGCCCATGCTTCTCTCTTTCTCAAAGTCAACACCTCAAACTAACAAAGAAAATCAATTTAAAACCCTTATTATTTTTAACAACCATAACTATTAAACAAAACATAAAACTAACTTAAGACAAATGGTTAGTTAACCATGATTGCTAATCATGTTTAACCCCAAAAACAATCCTAGTTATCATGCACAAGTGTGTGTGTGCCTAACAAAATTCTAATAAAATACACATTAAATAGGATAAAATATTTAAAACTTAGTTTGGTAAACTTTTTATTAAAAACGATACCTTAAAATATAATTAGCTACAAAACACATTCTAAGGTGTTACACCGGGAGAAACGAATCCTGTCTAACCGCCACTGCCTCCAAGTGCTCGGGACTGCACCCAACTGCTACCTGTTTGCATGACTCCTTTGAGCCGTGGTAGGGTAGCAATCTAAGAACAGTGGGACACACTCGAGGCGAAGTAGCAGTATCAAGTCTGCGGACTATGCTGTACTCATGTCACCTGGGAACTGTTAACTGACGATGGGTATAATACCAACCAATCAGTTCCCCTACGAGTCCTGTCCGGTGTACCCGTAACCTAATGAGCACCTGTATACTATCTCCAGTATGAGGTACTGGTGGCTGTAGGACAGACCATCTACCCAACTGGGATGAGAAGCGTACACACTTAGTCTACTCTGGAATATCGATGCCCTGTCTCGATAATCCTACGACTAGGGACAAGTATAAGATGTTGCTTATAGACTACCCAGTCCCCACTAGTGTGACTGCAATCACAATGCTGGTAATCAAGCACAGATCCTATGTGCTCTACTAATATGTATAGATGATACGTTATAAGAAACATATGCACATATTAAAGTAGAAACAACCCAAGTAGCATATTACCATTTTTAGCAAGACTGTATATACAACTGTGAATATCCCAAGCTTCCATTAAGTAATATACAAACAAGTATGATACAATAATGGCCCCTAGGGCATATACACTAACACGTGCAATAAGCCGTTAAACCTCTAGGTGTCCCTAGTAGGAGGAGTGTTGTCTCCTGAGGGTTTTCAGCGGATTACACCCAGAAAATCCCGTCAAGCTAGTGTCATAAGTTAACATTGATTCTACTCCTACAGTTTAGTATCTAGGTTAGAAATTCTATCTTCCTAAGTTAGAAATAGCCTACCCTTATGTTTCACGCCTCCTATCTATTTAACCTTAGGTCCTATACGTTCTAAAAAAGTTTAGAAAGATGTTGGTATCTCCTGAGTTTTCCTTCTAAAGTGTAGTCTCCAATCAAAGATTTTTATCAATTTTACAGAAAACATAAGTCTTATTCTTCATTTCTATATTTCCTCCAAAATCGATTATATACCCCTACGTGTGTGTACATTATTCACCCCTACACTTAAGAATTCAATTCAAGCTAGAGTACCCTTGCCCTAATACCTAATACTACTTCTTTTCATTAAATGATGGACGGTGCTGCTCACACACTTTTCATGCGACTATTAATGCTTCATGAGGCACTAACGGCCGATTACTGAATGCGTGAGCTTGAAGCTTAAATAGCAGTTTCCAGGTACCGACTTTATTTATTTTCTTTTCTTTTCTTTGTTTTTTCTTTTTCAAGACCGGATATATTTTTCACTGATGCTCTTTTGGTGTTTAGCTTTAAATACCGTTTTTTTCTTTCATACTAGGCTTTAAGGCAAGAGTATTTCTAGGTATTCTCTACTATCCCAAGTTTCAAGGTGCGTGTATGTGCAGTTTGTAGGGTATATACTTTCTAAATTTGAATTCAAGAATGGAAACTATTTTTCAGACTTATCCTTCAGTAAAACTATAATACTTTCCCTTCATCTCGACTTAACTCAAGAACTGAACTCAGGATTACCTATTTCTCAAAAAAAACTGTAAGGACATATATTTACCAAGTTTAAACAGAAGGAGGGTTATTTTTAGGGTTTTCAATTTCTAATACTAGGATTTAGTTATTTCTAACGTATCAACTAAACTTTTGGAATAAAATCTCAGTTATCCTATTAGCTAACTTGACGACAAAGTTTTTATATTTTTGGAATTTTTTTCGATTTTTGTGGGTTTTAATAAGGTATGCAAATGCAAAATATACAAATGAATGCAAAGGAAGAAAGCTTACCGAGCATACCCCCAAACTTAAACTTGACAGTGCCCTCACTGTCAGGCTACACCAAGAGAGTCAAAATTGTCGGCACTTCCAAAAAGAAAATTTTATACAAAACAAAACAAAAAGCAAAAATATATACACAAAAAGGTACCCCCCAAACTTAAGTGAAACAGTGTTTCCACTGTTAAGCGTTGAAGTTCAGGATTAGGGGGGAAAGAACAGTATCAATCTATACAAGGCCTTACACAGGCCAAAAGTGAGCACCAACCATTCAAAAATTCTTTCTCTATAGTGTGCTAGTTGGTGAAAGAATGCGGAGAGGTACGAAATGGAGAATACGCGAGACTGTATGCGGATAGAAGCGGGATACGGTCCCGGTATATGAGAAGAAGAATGGCGGAAGGGAAAAGGAAATGAAGTACGAACTTGAGGGTGAAAATGGAGTGAATAAATTAGCATAATTTGTAATGACCGAAGTGTAAAAAGCGATTGTGCTAATCTATCAACCCGTCGAGAAATTGGGTCAAATCCCTTCATGAGAAAACCTAGGTATGCTGAACTTAGTAAACCAGACACATGAAATGAAAGTGATACGGTGCCTTGCACGGTCGGAATGATGGAAAGTATAGAGGGGAGTGATTGAGGAAGGGTGATAGTTAAAGGTTCAGGAGGGTGTGCACAGTCAGTGGAAGGGGTAGGATGAATTGGAAAATCCGACTCATCAAGAAAAACTGGTTCATCCTAAAAAATATCCTCAATATTCTCCTTAAAATCCAGCTCATCCATGCAAATTTCATCAAAATCAAGACGCGTATGGAGTTCGGGAAAAAAAGTTAATGACTCAGGATGATGAATTGGAGAGAAAAACTCATCCAAAGCAGCGGGTTCATCATCCAAAATATTCACAACGTCAATATCCTCAATCAAGTGAAAATCAATTTTCTCAAACACCTCATCAAAAGCATGGATTTCAATCAATTTTGGCTCTAAGATGGAGGTATGGAGGTCAAAAGAATTGGGCCTGGTTTCACTCGAAAGGGACTCTTCACAATCAGGTAAATCAAACACTACAAAGTCGCACAACTCATTAACGTTCTATCTTCAACTGGTGAATCATTTGGAACATTTGATAGACATTCAAAACCGGAGTTGTGGGATTCAAGTTGAAACGGGTAGGTTTGATTTGGAAGGGTATACAGCTCACTCTCTCCACTCAAATTCTCAGCCTGTCCTACCGCCTCATCATACATTGGAAAATGTGGAGCTAGTTGAAAACTAGCTACCGGGTCACTAGGTTGTATGAGGGCGGCCATGGATGCATTCAAATCCATCATCTATTGGCATGACGCTGCCATAAAGTCTTCCAACGACTGTTCCAGACTACACATAGGTTGTGACGGGGTTTCAGTAAAAGATTCGAAGTTGTTTGGATACTGGACCCCCCAAAAGGCTGTTTAGAAAGTATGTCTAGGGAAGGTGCAAAAGTTGGGTAGGATGGATAGGAATTGAATGGTTGGACTGGGGTATGATCAACACCATGATAAGAAGGTGAATGGAATTGTTGATCCAAAGAATTTTCAGTGATGAAAGGAGTGAAAGATCGGCTACGAGATTGATCGATATGTTCAGCAATAGACATAGGTCTTGGAGTTACAACTGGACTCGAAAAAGGGGTATCAACATAAGAAGGTGGTGAAGGTTGAAATTGTTAGTGTATATGCCCTAGAGGCCATTACTGTATCATACTAGCTTGTATATTACTTAATGGAAGCTTGGGATATTCACAGTTGTATAGACAGTCTTGCTCAAAATGGTAGTATGCTACTTGGTTTGTCTCTACTTCAATATGTGCATGTGTTTCTTTTAGCATATCTCTTATATACATATTAGTAGAGTCCTTAGGATCTTTGCTTGATTACCAGCGTTGTGATGGCAGTCATACTCGTAGGGGCTGGCTAATCCATAAGCACATCCTTATACAGGTCCCTAGTCATAGGACTATCGAGACAGGGCATCGATACTCCGGAGTAGACTAGCGTATGTGCTTCTCATCCCAGCGGGGAAGACGGTCTGTCCCACAGCCGTCAGTACGTCGTACTTGAGATAGTATGCGGGTGCTCGTTAGGTTACGAGTACACTGGACAGGACTCGTCGGGAACTGTTGGTTGGTATTATACCTATCGTCAGTTATCAGTTCCCCGGTGACATGAGTACAGCTTAGTCCGCCGACTTGACACTGTCACTTAGCCTCGAGTGTGTTCCCACTGTACTTAGATTACTACCCTACCACGGCTCAAAGGAGTCGTGCAAACAGGTAGTAGTTGGGTGCAGTCCCGAAGCACTTGGAGGCAGTGACGGTTAGACAGGATTCGTCTCTCCCGGTATTGGGGGTTGACATCGCGCTGTGTCTGGGAGAGCCATTACACAAGTAGTCCCTGTCCAGGGCAAGCGGGATATACTGGTAGGTTTCCAGTGTTATCTCAGGGTGTTCTGGGCTACACTCCGACACGACTTGTACCGCTATTAGGGGACTGACGTTCACCGCCCCCTAGGCCCGCCATGCGATGTATCAGACGAATAGACCGGACTGTACGGAGATTGTCACATACAGGCTCAGTAGGAGATCGGATGGGTTTACCTTATCGGCCTTCTTATCGACATCTACCTGGGGACCGTTACGTACAGCTAGTGCCGCTTGCGGTCTGTGCTTAAACCCACTGCCAGCGTAGTGTCGAGTCTTTAGAGTCCCACACAGAGAGTTTCCCTGCACTGAGCGAAAACGTGTAGAGGTCGTATGGTTTTATGGAAGGGCTACGATCACTTGCGTGCACTTGTGTGCGTATGCTCTTCGGGCAGGCAATACTAGTGGGCTTTGGTTTAAGCCAGATCCTAGTATTGCACGGATGGATTTGATTTGTCTTCTGTGCATTCGGATTCTACGGAATGCGGATGCGGGTGTGTATGCACAGTTTTGAGGAGCGATAAAGGAAGAGGTGCCCCATTAGGGTTTTGGCATTTGATTCGGCCAAAACCGTAATGTGGCAGGCTCATTAGGGTTTTGGCAGTTGGTTCGGCCAAAACCGTAATGTGGCAGGCTCATTAGGGTATTGGCAATTCGTTTGGTCAAAACCATTATGAGCCGGAGACATTGTTTACTAATCCTTTTAGTGATAGTTTAGTGATGGCTAATTGCATTGACCATTTGACCACTTAGACCTCTCTTGACTTTGTTGACCCGTTGACCGAGTTGACCATTGACCTTCAAGTGAGATCTACACTCTTCTTTGATTTTCTTTTTAATTCTTGAGTTATGATAATGGTCAATTCAATGTAGCATCAACTTTATCATGATAGGATTAGTAATGATGGTTTTGGGTGTATTATTTATAAGTGCACGGCGGCGCCCCGGCCGTCAATCCGACGCCGGAATGCGGAAACGGTGATTTACTTTAACTTTTCAAACCGACACCACCGCGCACTATAAACCCGGATCGTGCCATTAATCTAGTCCTAGCTATCTATAGAGGGGGTAGAGAGATATACCGAGCGATCCGTGTCCTTCGGTCTTCTCGTCGTCGTCTCGATCTCCCCGCGGAATCTCCGGTCTCCACCACGTCGCCGGAACGGCACCATGTCGCCGGCTTCTTTTACGGGCTCCCGCCTCTGGTCCGAGGCAACTCGAGCACGAAGTTGGCGAGTCAACGTGCCCAAGATTTGCTGTAGAATGATGTGGAACTTTTATGTCTCATTGGGGTTTATGAAGTTGCCATATGAATGTGGAGATGGAGTTGTAAGCTTTTTGGATGAACTTGGGAATTTTTTGCATGGCAAATGAGATGAAAACCACCACCAAAAAATTGGGACAGCCCATCCCCTTGAATGGTCGGCCATAAATAGAATGGGGAGTGAGAGAGCAAAGACACGGGGGTGGGTAAGCAATCATGCTAGAAAGTTATCATGAAGAATAATGATAACCCAAAATCTCATACCAAAAACCCAACACTCAACCATCAAAACAAAAGTCAAGCAAAGATGGATCAAAAAGTCTATAGATGGTGGAACCCATCATGAAAACCATCATGATGCAACAAAATGCAAAGAACACCTTCCAAAAATGCTTATTTGCACAAATGCAAATAAGCCCTCCTCTACCAATCTTCGGCCAATGAAAGATACAAAGAAATATGGCCGAAACGGAAAGCAAACTGGCAACTCCAGAAAACTGGTCCAGTAATAAATTATAGGAAAACACCGATACTGTGTATACACACCCGCATCTGTATTCCGACCGAATACAAATGCAATGAGACAAAATCTACACTGTACAATACTAAGATCCGGCTTAAACCAAAGACCGCTAGTATTACCTGTCCGATCATGATCCGTGCAATACCGCACCTATCTGATCGAACCCTGCCATATCTCCATACGGCCTCTACAGCGTTTCGCCCGAAAACTTAAGCAACTGAATGTGGGGGACTCTAAAGACTCGTTAATATTATGGCTGTGGATTTAACCACTAGCACGTCTGAGGTATTAGCCATACGTGACGGGCCACCAGCTATTGACCGAAAGGGACGTCGATGAGCGAACTCATCCTGACACCCTACTGAGCCTGTAGGTGACAATATCCGTACAGTCTGGTCCGTTCGTCTATGAGCATCGCATGGCGGGCCTAGGGGGTTGCTAAAAGTCAGACCCCCAAAAGCGGTACAAGTCTTGTCGGAGTGTAGCCCAGAACACCCTGAGATACTACTGGAATACCTACCAGTAAATCTCCTGTCTTGGCCAAGGACTTCGTGTAATGGCTCTCCTAGACACAGCGCGACCTCACCCCCAATACCGGGAGAGACGAACTCCTGAGGATCCGCTCACTGCCTCCATGTGGCTCGGGACTGTACCCAACTAAAACCTGTTTGCACGTCTCCTTTGAGCGTGGTAGGGTAGTAATCAAAGTACAGTGGGAACTCACACGAGACAAATGACGATCCTCGGGTCGATGAACTAACCTGTACACATGTCACCAGGGAACTGCTATCTGACGTCAGGTATAAGACCAACTAGCATGTTCCCGGCGAGTCCTGTCCGGTGTACTCATAACCCAATGAGCACCTGTATACATCTTAGGTGAACCAACTGACACCAGTGGCTTGTGAGACCGGCCACCGCCCCTCGTCGGGGTCTCGACTGTATACACTAGTCTACTCTGGAGTATCGATGCCCTATCTCGAAACTCCCACGACTAGGGACCTTTTAAGGATGTGCTTATAGACCACCAGCTCTCATGTATATGATCGCCCTCATACTGCTGGCAGTCAAGCAAGAATCCTAAGGGCTCTATCAACGTGTAATAGCGACCTGTCAGGTCACCTAAAGCAGTACACAATGATAAAGGTAAACCGGATAGCATACTATCATCTTGAGTAAGACTGTCCTACCGGAATAGGTCCTCCCTAAATCATTGCAATAACATGCCTGTGATCCAATAATTGACTCTGAGGGCACTATCTCCAACAATCTCCCACTTGCACTCAAGGCTAATTATTGCGATGTCGCATACTCACAGCCCGTGTGATATCGAACACCCAACTCCTCTACTTGTCAGTCTCACAAAGCTCGTTTGCGAAACTATTGCGTTCGAGGAATAGCCTCAGTGAGTGGATCCGCTTTGATGTTTCTTTCTATGTCTCTCTATATCTCAAGTTCGCGGAGAAAGCCATCTCCCGAAATGAGCAATACCTGTCTTAGAATGTGTCTGGATGTCTGATGGGACCTAGCTCATAAATGAACTCCAAATCCAAACTTCTTAGACTGTATCGTCAACTGAACTTAATCAGTATCTTGCGCCATGCCTCCCTCACTATTGCCTTGGACCACCTGTCCAAAATACTGCCCTTCGTCAGAAGGAAAACTATAACTCTGACAACCTCCTTGTCGTCCAGGTCACCTTGGAAGCCTGGAATGATAACTGTCTCCCGAATGAGGCTGTCGTTATCATGTCCCTAGAACATCCACTTATGTTCTAAAACTGCTTCCGACTGCTTCTCCAGGATTGTATCAATGTCAACTTGTTGCACCTACCGCAAAACAACACCTGGTGTGGTACTTGACATCTCATGATTGACTCAATTGCCTGAGCAAGTGATCTGCCAATCATGCACATCCCTCTCCCCTTTAGTCTGTTAGACACCTTTAGAGAGGGTGACTCCATCACCTGCAGGTACACTACCGTGCCAGGAGTCGTCCATTCTAAATACTCTTAGAATGCTGTCTAAGTACCCTGATTGGGAAATCACCCAAATCTAGATTTAAAAACATAGATCTAGTAACCAGTATGTCTGATATAATGTCCAAGTCCCATGTGGAGAAACTACTGTGTGAGGACCAAAGTATAACCGATTGTAATATAGGAATATTACTTCCAACTCTGTGTATGCCATCCAAATACCAGGACATCACACCCTACTACCTTCTTAACAGATCCATCCCCTATTCTGATGAAGTCAAACCTATGACTGTCACATCAGAAATGGATGATCTATCTCCGCTATATCTGCTTTAGTCTAAAAATAGACATAAGCCACTTGTCCACCAATGCTTCCGTTGTTCCCACTGACCATGAAAACCCTCTGGCAGAGTCATATAGACGTACACTTCTAAAACCAGTTTAGAACGACGCTATACTCATCCTCCCGCCGGGTCTCGCAGCCTGGAACAACAGCAATTGCAAGTGTGGGTAAACAAGAACTTCTCTGTCACCGTCCTTGAGGCTACCGGAGTACCTCTCGGGTGCCTGAAGTTACCCACCTTATTTACGGAGTGGCCAATGGAATATCAAACTAGATTGAATCTTTAGATTCCTATCAAATCTTCAGTAATCGTTTGTGGTTCTGGAATCACTTCCAGTTCTACCATACTCCCACTATTGTTTTCTGAAAAAATCCATTTTTGTTAAAACTGTGGCGAGTCTAGAACAATATCACTATTGATCTTCCAGATGGTAGAAAGTCAACCCTCGTCATAGCCTGGGTTAACCCACAAACAGCCATTACAGAAACGTGCCCTGAGTTATCCAGAGTCTGGTTTTAAGCATAGGCCGGACAACTCCCCGTACCTTTACATCGTTAAGATATGAACTGTTCTGTATCCAATATAGAACCAGAGACACTGATTTAATTGAACCAGATTCAAATCATGCAACTGTCTCCAGTGCATGTCAACTAAATGGAATGAGGCCGATCAACGTTACTCAACTTAGGAGTGCAACCAATTATGAGTAACCTGAAAAGAGAAGCAAGCTTTCTTAATCATTACTATCAACTGAATACCATACACAAGTATCTACATCTTCGATCACCTTGAAGAATCCCGACACTTGCAATACCTGGTTCTCTACTTTATTCATATACCTATAACTTCTTAAAATTCGGACCCTGTGTTTCCACGAAACACCTGTCTAAAAACTAGAGAAGTCATAAGTAAACCGAATATCGTACGAAGACCATCCCCTCTGTCCTCATGGACGCTGGACAACATACAATACTCTGTATAAGTCCCTTGAGTCTAATAACTCATTCCCTGTGTGTCGTAGGTTGAAAACTGTACTTATGGTTAAGAAGAATTACACCGCTGTTTAATTCTCCTTACCTAACCATCCACTGATATAGGTAAATGTCATCGACATAACTTCAAAAAGGTATATCTCACTCTATAAAAATAGACGTACAGATATATCAATTTGAAATTGGTGCATTACTGCGGATATTCAAAACCAAATATTTGCCGTCCGGCAAACAACCCAGGTGACTTCCTCAAATATCACCGATTACAATGAATCCCGATATAATGAGGATGATCACCCAATTCCCAATAACTTACTCCCACTCATCATCTGTAAAACCATACAGATGTGAGAATCATACCTGGTAAATACATACCCTGGAGCAAGTGTCTAATTGGGAAATCAGTTTTCCTTTAACACTATACAGTGAAACTGAAACATTGAAATGTTTCGATGGGGTATCCCGGTATTCCTAGTAATGCCTCTTCCATTATCCAGATTCACAACTGTAACCGTGTAATTCTTTGCCATCTTTCCAAATCCCTTTATATGTCTTTAGTCATTACCTTCTGTATACCCCTTTAGGCCAAATGGTTTTCTTCCTTCCCTATCTTTCGGCACCAGCCTATGGTTTGGAAGAAGACTATCCAATAAGCATAATGGGTGTACTGTCCTAATCCTAGGAGCACTCGCAAAGCGAGAGAAGGTGAAGATAAAAGACAACCGAATAAACCTTATTCATATTTCTCCTGAACCAGAATCCATCCCCGAACTGGAACAAGTTCCTTTGGAGTTCGTATATAACCATACGATGGAGTATCCAATAAACTGTGGATCTTCGTAGTGATACGGAGTGTCCTGGAGAAATACAAAGGTGAAGTGGGAGTGGTAATGAAATACCTGGTTTGGTCGTGAATTCAGTCGCAATTTACTTTGCCCTCTTACTAATCCCTTGCTTTGTTTTAACTTAATACCTTCCGCACACCATCGTTATGCTAATTGGTTTTCTTCATTCCCCACCGTTCGGCACCAGCCTAGGGTTTGGAAGAAGATTATCCAATTTGCGTAATAGGTGTACTATTCCTAAACCAAGGAGTACTCGCAACCTGAGAGAAAGTAAAAGGAAAAGACAACTGAATAGTCCTATTCGTTTTCTCCAGAACCGGAAACCATCCTCGAATAAATTCCTTCGAGTTCGTATATAACCATACGATGGTTTTGTCCAATGGAAGTGGACGTTCGTAGTAATACAGGGTGTCTTGGAGAAAAAGGGTAAAAGTAGGAGTGGCAATGAGGTATGCAACTCTGACAATCCAAAAGCCTGTGTTAAAGAAGGTTCAGTCAATTTTGGTCACTGAGTCATAGTCTTAGGGTCGGGTAAATGGTCGCTGCCAAAGAGAGAGAGAAAAGAAACACTCAGCGTGCACTCTAACCTAGATCAGAATGGTTACCAATTTATCTAATCTGGAAACCTCCCACTGTCACCTCAAATTCTCCTCCAAACCTGAAAGATGAATTAGTCGGGGTCACCCGAGGAGTAAACTAGCTCATCAGTGGGAATCGGGATCCAACTATCACCGCATGATAATCTGACGGAATCCGCTCACGTTATTACACTCCAGAAGGTATGCGCATATCTGGCAAGTTTCAGTTTCTTTAGAAACTCCCGATGTGATTTTTGCCCCATTCTCTTATGACCTTGACTTTGGCCAACATATCATAAGTCACATGTCAAGTTCTACCCGTCATTCTCCAGGTTAATTTGAGCCCACCCGTACATACCCTTGAATTTGGACAAAATAGTAGTACGACTGCCCCAAACCAACGCATCTATCTATGCTGCATATGAATACCCAATAGCTACCAATCACTGTGCCTTGACTTTGGCCAACATACACAGCTTGAATACTACTGACCACCCATATGAAACGACGGAGGGCTACGAATGGTTTCTGGCGAAAACCTTTAACATAATGAACTTGATATCGTTGAAGGAACCGGATAGCTTTTTAGAAAAATATAGTGACGAAAACCTTTGCTAAAGAGGTCACTCCCGGTGAAGGGATCTCGGCTCTTTCCTCATAGAATGAGGTGCAGGATATTCCAACAGAATACCACGGTGCAAAGCAAAAGTAATCAGCTATAGTGAAGTTATTGCCCTGACGCAAACTTTTTGTTCAAGGGGTCACTCGCGGTGAAGGGATCTCGTCCCTTGCCTCGTCGACTGAGGAGCAGGATATTCCAACTGAATACCACGATGCAAAAAAAAAAGAACGTCCTTGCAATAACAGCTTTTTGAAAAGTGTTACAACAACATCAGAATAGGTTTTTTTTAACTTGCATTGATCCGAATCAACGCAGTCCCATCAATTGATCACACCACAAAGAACAAAATATAATGATGTACGTATATGCCATCCGCATTCGCCACCGGGTCCCGTCATTACCCGTTAGGTTAGTTAACTAACGATAGAGCGGGGACTGGACTAGCGTGGATGCAAAACATATACAACATCTACTAGTATATATATCAATATATAATATTTCGCTGAAGGCGTGATAAAATGCAACATCACAGAAATGTAAAGCATCACAGAACAATACAGATATCTGGGATCCCCGGGTTCCACAGAGCCGCTACTGAAACCCGACGTTCCCCTGGTCGTGTGGATAGCCTGTGCAATGAAATCCTAGACCCCTACGGGCGCGACAAGTTACCCGCCAAAACCTGAAGCGAGGCAGCCCCCTTCAGCAACGTGAATGGACCACCCAGCACTTCACGGAATCCGGTAACTTGGGCACCCCTCCTGGGTTAACCTGTACCCCCTACGAGTGCGGCGAATAGCCCGCCAATTCTAGAGTAAAGCCCCCTCCGTCTCAATGCCTTGAGATGCGGGCCTTTTGCCCTCTAGAACCCGGCTATCCTTGCACCCCACCTTGGGGTAATCCTAGTACAGAAAGTAAAATATACATACAACGGGTACATCGACCTAGACCCGGTCGTGCCCCAAAAGAATAATATACAAACAGGCAGTGACGGCAGTCCACATGTCGGACGCTCGCCCTGCAATATCAAATGTACATAATACAACAAAAACTGTACTATCATTGCATCCAGGCTATCCCCACGACCAATCCGCAACATCACAGCACCATCACAGAACATCAACGTGAATGTCACGTTCGCAAATCCGTCTAACCGGGCTACAACAGTTAGACAGGATTTACCGATCAAGTGACATTCACGGTCGCAGATTTAATGTAAATACTGTGAACTAACATGTTTAAAAAATTCGATCGATCAAATTTTACCAAGTGGGCCCCAAGCACGACTGTAGCACATAAAGAAATTCTGGGCCCAAAAAGAATGTTCCAAAAAACCTATTTTCTACACAGGAGCACTCTGGAAAAATTTGGTGCGCTGAACAGTTAAAACAGCGGCGGAACCACGGCCCAAGCATGGGTTTGGCCGCGGTTCCGCGGTGGGGTAATGAGATCGCGCGACCAAATTTTTACAGGAAGCTTATAATACCCTGCACATTATTCTGAAACAACCTGAAAAATTTTTGGACTCCAAAAAATTTCGACAGAAACTGATGCTATTGTAAACGCGGGTTTTTGGAATTTTGTTCGATCGAAAATGTAAACACATTAGACAAAGCTAGACTAGGTTAATGGCGAGGCTCTGATACCACAGTAAGTGCACGGCGGCGCCCCGGCCGTCAATCCGACGCCGGAATGCGGAAGCGGTGATTTACTTTAACTTTTCAAACCGGCACCACCGCGCACTATAAACCAGGATCATGCCATTAATCTAGTCCTAGCTATCTAGAGAGGGGGTAGAGAGATATACCGAGCGATCCGTGTCCTTCGGTCTTCTCGTCGTCGTCCCGATCTCCCCGCGGAATCTCCGGTCTCCACCACGTCGCCGGAAGGGCACCACGTCGCCGGCTTCTTTTACGGGCTCCTGCCTCTGGTCCGAGGCAACTCGGGCACGAAGTTGGCGAGTCGACGTGCCCAAGATTTGCTGTAGAATGATATGGAACTTTTATGTCTCATTGGGGTGTAGGAAGTTGTCATATGAATGTGGAGATGGAGTTGTAAGCTTTGTGGATGAACTTGGGAATTTTTTGCATGGCAAATGAGATGAAAACCACCACCAAAAAATTGGGACAGCCCATCCCCTTGAATGGCCGGCCACAAAAAGAATGGGGAGTGAGAGAGCAAAGACAAGGGGGCGGGTAAGCAATCTTGCTAGAAAGTTATCATGAAGAATAATGATAACCCAAAATCTCATACAAAAAACCCAACACTCAACCATCAAGACAAAAGTCAAGAAATGATGGATCAAAAAGTCTATGGATGGTGGAACCCATCATGAAAACCATCATGATGCAACAAAATTCAAATAACACCCTACACAAATGCTTATTTGCACAAATGCAAATAAGCCCTCCTCCACCAATCTTCGGCCAATGAAAGATACAAAGAAATATGGCCGAAACGGAAAGCAAACTGGCAACTCCAGAAAACTGGCCCCGTAATAAATTACAGGAAAACCCCGATACTGTGTATACACACCCGCATCTGTATTCTGACCGAATACAAATGCAATGAGACAAAATCTACACTGTACAATACTTGGATCCGGCTTAAACCAAAGCCCGCTAGTATTACCTGTCCGATCATGATCCGTGCAATACCGGACCTATCTGATCGAACCCTGCCATACTCCATACGGCCTCTACAGCGTTTCGCCCGAAAACTTGAGAAACTGAATGTGGGGGACTCTAAAGACTCGTCAATACTATAGCTGTGCATTTAACCACTAGCACGTCAGAGGTATTAGCCATACGTGACGGGCCACCAGCTATTGACCGAAAAGGACGTCGATGAGCGAACTCATCCTGACACCCTACTGAGCCTGTCAGTGACAATATCCGTACAGTCCGGTCCGTTCTTCTATGAGCATCCCATGGCGGGCCTAGAGGGTTGGTAAAAGTCAGACCCCCAAAAGCGGTACAAGTCGTGTCGGAGTGTAGCCTAGAACACCCTGAGATACTACTGGAATACCTACCAGTAAATCTCCTGCCTTGGCCAAGGACTTCGTGTAATGGCTCTCCTAGACACAGCGCGACCTCACCCCCAATACCGGAAGAGACGAACCCCTGAAGATCCGCTCACTGCCTCCATGTGGCTCGGGACTGTACCCAACTAAAACCTGTTTGAACGTCTCCTTTGAGCGTGGTAGGGTAGTAATCAAAGTACAGTGGGAACTCACACGAGACAAATGACGATCCTCAGGTCGATGAACTAACCTGTACACATGTCACCAGGGAACTGCTATCTGACGTCAGGTATAAGACCAACTAGCATGTTCCCGGCGAGTCCTGTCCGGTGTACTCATAACCCAATGAGCACCTGTATACATCTTAGGTGAACCAACTGACACCAGTGGCTTGTGAGACCGGCCACCGCCCCTCGTCGGGGTCTCGACTGTATACACTAGTCTACTCTAAAGTATCGATGCCCTATCTCGAAACTCCCACGACTAGGGACCTTTTAAGGATGTGCTTATAGACCACCAGCTCTCACGTATATGATCGCCCTCATACTGCTGGCAGTCAAGCAAGAATCCTAGGGGCTCTATCAACGTGTAATAGCGACCTGTCAGGTCGCCTAAAGCAGTACACGATGATAAAGGTAAAACAGATAGCATACTATCATCTTGAGTAAGACTGTCCCACCGGAATAGGTCCTCCCTCAATCATTGCAATCACGTGCCTGTGATCCAATAATTGACTCTGAGGGCACTATCTCCAACATTATTGGAACCATGGTTCATTTCATTTGGGTTAATCTTTTCATTATTCTCTTCTCATTCTCTTTCTTGAAAAGAGAAGAAAAGAAAAGCTCCATGGTTGCTAAGTTTTCTCCTTTATCTTCCTCCTCCTGAAAATTCTTTTGATCTCATGTGTTGAGAGAAAAAGAATCCACATAGACAAACACCTCCATCTTTCTCTTCTACACAACCTAAGGCATTTAGATTAGCAATCTCTTTGCCCTAGTTGCCTTGGCTTGAGGCGGAGCTTAGAGTACAACTCTCGGGTGAATCGTCTTCGACTCAACAAGGCCGCGGAAGTGACCAAGATCCGGATCGACCCTCGGAGCGTGGATGGACGAGCCGGACAGCGGAGAGAAGACCCGAAGGACCGGTTCTGTGAGGTATATTTTCTACAGCATAGTAGTTAAAGCCTCTACTTGTTTGCTAGTTTCTAGTTTAGCCAAGATCCTTGCTTTATAGTCCATGTTGCCTTGCGCCAAAATCATTGTTTTTCGCCGTTTCCGCCTCCCCGTAAGAACCGGGGTGAGCAACGTGGACTTACAGTGGTATCAGAACCTAGCTAAACATAAACTAGTAAGTTAGCAAAGCGTTTAGAATATCGATCGGAAAAAAGTCGCAAAACACGTCCGCAAAACCTCAAGTTTCTGTCGATTTTTATACTGCTGAAAAAGTGATTTAAAATATATGAAAAATCATCTCAGGGTTTTCTAAAAACACTGCAGAAAAACGATCCAGTGATTCGATCAAACCGCCGCGGTTCCGCGGCAATAACATGCTTATTGCCGCGGTTCCGCGACAATAACATGCTTATTGCCGCGGTTCCGCGGCCGATTTAACTCGGCAGTGGATCGGGTTTTGTGCAGTGTTTTAGTTTGGCTGTTTTGCGATTTTTAAGACATGTTTTTTCTACCCAGATTTTCCAGAGAGCAAATTGACTTTTGGGGTGGTTAAAAATCCGTATTTTGATCGATATTCCATACACTTTGGCTAATGGATATTATCTGTGATGTGATATATGTATTGAACGTCTACTAATCGCTATAAGTCGATTAGTGGGGGTTATACATATCTGTGATCTGTAATGTTGATGGTTTGTGGATATGAACTCGGTGGATTGTTGCGGATGAATAGCCGGGAATGGGTGTGAGATGAGAGTTTCTTTTTCTTTCATTCATTTTAAAATTTGTAAATTGATGTAATATTATTTGTTTGGCCGCACAACCGGGTCGGGGTTGTAGCCGTCATTGCATAATTTCTTTTTACTGTTTTTGATCCTAGGATAGACCCAAGGAGGGGTGCACAAACTACCGGGTATCTCGAAGTGCCGAGTGGCCTACTCACGGTGTTGAGAGAGGTTGCTTCGCTTCGGGTACTTGGCGGGTAGTTTGCCGCACCCGTAGGGATCTAGGGTGGGGTTTGGCTATTCATCGCGACCGTGTAATCCGCTTTTCGTTACAGGCTCGTACGGAATGCGGATTCCTAGTATATCCAAAGTGTTCATCTGTGATCTGTAATGTCTATCATTGCTACATATCTATATATGATATCTATTTAGGCGTTGCTTATGTTTTTCAGCCGCGCTAGCCCAGCCCCCGCTCTGTCGTTACTTAAGTAACCTAACGGGTGATGACGGGGCCCCGTGGCGAATGCGAATGGCATAAGCGTACGTCATATTTTGGTTGTTTTCTGCAATGGTAGGATTAAATGATGGGACGCATTAAAAGAACTAATGCAAGAAAATAAACCAAGTAAAAGTCGTTGGAACACTTTGAAAACCACTCGGTTCTTTTCAAAAACTAGCATTTTAAACGCGGAGCTTGAACCACTCCTTTTAAAAGCTATCTCGTTCAATCGATTATATCAAGTTCACCACGTTCACGGTTTCGCCAAAACTATTCGTAGCCCTCCGTCATTTCGTATGGATATTCAATAGTATTCAAGCTATGTTTGTTGACCTTCGTCAAGGCATAGTGATTGGTAGTTGTTGGGTGTTCATATGTAGCATAGATAGATGCGTTGGTTTGGGACAGTCTTATTACCTTGTTGACCTTCGTCAAGGGTATGTACGGGTGGGTTCAAATTAACCTGGATAATGACGGGTAGAACTTGACATGTGACTTATGATTTGTTGACCTTCGTCAAGGTCATAAGAGCATGGGACAAAAATCCACATTGGGAGTTTCATAAGTACTGAAACTTGCTAGCGTTGCATACCATTTGGAGTGTGATGATTCTGGTAGGATTCCTTCGGTTTTATCACGCGATGATATTTGGATCTCGATCCTACTGTGAGTATATGCTACTCCTCGGGAAAACTCTCACTTAACGATCAATGCTATAAACCTAGTAGGTGTCTAGAAAGGTGTTAGGGGGGCTGCGCCCCAAGGAAAAAGAGGTTCTTAAATTAAGGAACTTCGCGAAAGCGTTGGAAAACCTCCCTCGAAGTACCGACACTGGCCTGGCTGAATGGTTAAGCAAGTATTTTAAGGTGAGATTGATCCTGACTAATTCTTCCTTTATGGTTTGAGGAGGGATTCGAGAGACAGTGGGAGCCATCCTGTTTGGATAAATTAAAAACCAATCTAAACTTGCAAGAGCATCATGCTAAGTGTTTTCTTCTCTCTCTCTTAATTGCAGCGACCCAGTGACCGTACCTAGGTTACATCTAGATAATAATATGACTGAATCTGACTGTTATGACTGGCAAAGGTCTGTCCAGATGTCCATTTCCCATGACAAGCTGGGACACCTCTTGACTGATCCAACCCCTGCCGTCTAAGGTCCAGTTTCCCCTGTCACGGATATTGATATCCGTAGGACATCGGAAGAAGACTGTGCGAAAGCCAAGTGCCTCGTGTTAGCCTCAGTTGATGGTACATACCAGAGGCAGCACGAGAAGATGGACTCAGTTTCTATCTTCCTCCATAACAAAGATTTATATGGAGAGCAATCTCGTATCGCAAGATATGAGACCGCGAACGAATTGCTTCCAGCGAGGTTGGCTATCGGGTCATCTGTAAGGGGCAACGTCCTTACAGAGACCAGCTCTTTTGAGCTCATGGACCTGAAGACCACGTTGAAGAACGGGTCAGATGTTGACTTAGTTCAACAGTCTCTACCTACTACCCTGAAGGAAACCATGGAAGTAGAAAGAAAGGGAAGGGCAGAAGTTTCGGGACTGGATGTAGTAAAAGAGGGATGTTCCTATTGTAACGGGAATGAACATGGGCAGAAGGATTGCAGGGCTTGCAAAGCCACTAGCCAGAATTCGAAGCATGTTGTGGCTTCGACTTCGGGTGTGTTTGTAATAGAGAACTGTATGTCAGTTAACCCTACTTCCTGGGTATTGGATACCGGATTAGGATTTCATATCTGTAATTCGTTACAGGCTCTGAGAAACCGTAGGGTTATCAGGAAAGGTGATATGACTCTCAGGGTTGCTAACAGAATGAGCATGTATGCTAAATCCGTATGGGAATATCATCTAGGACTGACAACTGGGCAGATATTGATTCTGTATAACTGTTTTTATGTACCAGGTGCGACATGTAATATCATATCTGTATCCTTAATTTCGAAGGAAGGATATGATTTTACTTTTGTAAGCGATGTAGTTAACATCCACCTAAATCAAGTTCTGATTGGGTCAGGTACATTACAAAACGGAATATACGTATTGAATCAAGCTCAGATCTTCAGTGTCCAGAACACGCTTAAAAGAAAGTCTCCGGAAACAAATCAGGCTTTCTTATGGCATTATAGACGAGGTCACATTAATGAGACACGGTTGACAAAGTTACATAAAGAGGGATACTTGAATCCGTTCGAGTATCAGTCTTATGCCACTTGTGAATCTTGTCTCATGGGAAAGATGACAAAGACTCCGTTCACTGGACACGGAGAAAGAGCGAGCGAGCTCTTGGGAATCATACACAGTGATGTGTGTGGTCCAATGTCTACACATTTGCAAAGTGGTTATTCATACTTCATTACTTTCACAGATGATTTCTCTAGGTATGGGCATGTCTTCTTGATGAAGCACAAATCCGAGGCCTTTAAGAAATTTCAGGAATACAAGAATGAAGTTGAAAAACAAACAGGCAAAAGTATCAAGACACTAAGATCTGTAAGTCGATGTACAACACCCCACGACTTGCGGGGAGGCGGAAATATGAAAAACGATCTTGTTCTTTGCTTAAACATCGACTAACCGCACGAATCGAATCTAAACGATAACTAACATCAAACATAGAAGTTAACAACTACTATGTTAAGGGATTATACCTCAAGAACCGTGTCCTTCGTCTTTACGAACTCCACCTCCTCCTCGGCCTTCTCCAAGTAGTAGACGATCCACCACGAGAGCTAAACTCCAAGCTTTGCCTCTAAACTTGAGGCAACTAGGTATCTTTAGGTGCAAATCAAAGTACCTAGATGAAATAGAGTATGGTTATGGATTAAGTAGTCTAACTAATCCTTGTACTCAACACATGAGAGGGGAGGATTATGGTTTGAAGAGAGAGAGCTTGAGGAGAGAGAAGGTGAGAGTAATAATGAAATGAGAAAATGAGTTATCATAATATATATCAACCATTTTATTTTATCAAGAAAAGAAAAGATAATGATTTACAACCAAGCTTGATAAATATCTAAAGGTGATTCATCTCCATGAGTCATTAAGCAATTATGAAGCATTAATGACATGGATGGATCATCCATATGACTCACTAATCTCATTTAATGTATATGCCACCTTAACCTCCTTAGTCACCATCTTCTAGAAGCTTCTCGCGTAATTACGAGAACGCCCCTCCTATCCGTGAAAACACGGAAAAACTTTAGACTGTATAAATCCAATAACCGGATACTAGTAACTGGCTTAAACCAAAGCCGACTAGTAAAAACTGTCCGAAAGTCGTACGTGCGTAAACGCACGTATGCGTCCGAACCCTTGTCGTAAAACCATACGACCTCTATATCGTTTCGCCTGGAGTAGGGAAACTTTCTCCGTGGGACTCTAGAGACTCGACTACTACGCTGGCAGTGGGTTTAACCACAGACCGCAAGCGGCACTAGCTGTACGTAACGGTCCCCAGGTAGATGTCGATAAGAAGGCCGATAAGGAAACCCATCCGAACTCCTACTGAGTCTGATGTGACAATCTCCGTACAGTCCGGTCCGTTCGTCTAAGACTATCGCATATCGGGCCTAGGGTGGTGGCAAGCGTCAGTCCCCTAATAGCGGTAAAAGTCGTGTCGGAGGGAAGCCCATTACACCCTGAGAAACTACTGGAACCTACCAGCAAATCTCGCTTGCCCTGGCCAAGGACTTTGCGTAATGGCTCTCTGACACAGCGCGATATCAACCCCCAATACCGGGAGAGACGAATCCTGTCTAACCACCACTGCCTCTAAGTGCTCGGGACTGCACCCAACTGCTACCTGTTTGCACGACTCCTTTGAGCCGTGGTAGGGTAGCAATCTAAGAACAGTGGGACACACTCGAGGCGAAGTAGCAGTGTCAAGTCTGCGGACTATGCTGTACTCATGTCACCTGGGAACTGTTCACTGACGACTGGTATAAAACCAACCAACAGTTCCCTGTTAGTCCTGTCCGGTGTACCCGTAACCTAACGAGCACCTGCATACTATCTCCAGTACGACGGACTGACGGATGTGGGACAGACCATCTCCCCAACTGGGATGAGAAGCGTACACACTAGTCTACTCCGGAGTATCGATGCCCTGTCTCGATAATCCAACGACTAGGGACCTGAATAAGGATGTGCTTGTAGACTACCCAGCCCCCACTAGTGTGACTGCCATCACAACGCTGGTATTCAAGAAAGATCCTAAGAGCTCTATCAATACGTATACTCACATATTAAGATAGAAAACCAAGTAGCATACTACCATGTTTAGCAAGACTGTTATATACATGTGAATATCCCAAGCTTCCATTAAGTAATATACAAACTAGTATGATACAATAATGGCCCCTAGGGCATATACACTAACAATCTCCCACTTGCATTAGGGCCATGTACTGGCATATCGAAGACCGATGATCTGGAGTAGCCTCTCGAACTGAATCTGAGGTAGGGCCTTCATGAATGGATCAGCAATGTTCTCTTCGGAAGCAACTCTCCGAACCTCGATCTCCTGACGATCAATGATCTCCCTGATCAGGTGATACCGCCTTAAGATGTGTCTGGATTTCTGATGGGACCTTGGTTCCTTCGCTAAAGCTATAGCTCCGTTGTTGTCGCAATACAGAGGTATTGGATCAACTATAGTAGGAACCACCTGAAGTTCTGTTAGGAACTTCTTCATCCAGACTGCTTCTTTTGCGGCATCGCAAGCAGCTATATACTCCGCTTCCATAGTCGAGTCAGCAACGGTGTCCTGCTTGGAACTCTTCCAGCACACCGCCCCTCCATTGAGGGTAAAGACATAACCCGACAAGGACTTGGAATCGTCCTTATCACTCTGGAAGCCGGAATCAGCAAAGGCCTCCAACCTGAGGTCTTTTCCGCCGTAAACTAAGAACATCTCCTTAGTCCTTCTCAGGTACTTGAGAATGTTCTTTACTGCTCTCCAGTGCATCTCCCCTGGGTCTGACTGATACCGGCTTACCACGCTCAGTGCGTAAGCTACATCTGGTCTGGTACACAACATCACATACATTATAGAGCCTACCGCAGAAGCGTAGGGTATAATTGACATGCGTTCCCTTTCCAAATCAGTCTTGGGAGACATCTCTTTGGAGAGGGTGATTCCATGACAAGCCGGTAGATTACCGCGCTTAGAATCTTCCATACTGAATCTTTTCAGTACAGTGTCGATATACCTGGACTGCGAAAGTCCCAATATCCTCTTGGATCTATCACGATAGATCCGGATCCCCAGAATGTAAGAGGCATCACCCAGGTCTTTCATGGAGAACCTGTGTGACAAGAATCCTTTGACAGATTGTAGCATAGGAATGTCATTTCCTATCAATAGAATGTCATCCACGTACAAGACGAGGAATACGACACTTCTGGCTACAACTTTACTATATATGCACGGTTCATCTGGATTTTTGATAAAGTCATATTCTTTGACTGTCTCATCAAAACAGATGTTCCAACTCCGCGATGCCTATTTTAGTCCATAAATGGACTTAAGCAGCTTGCATACTTTCCCGCTGCTGCCACTCTGATTGAAACCCTCTGGCTGATCCATATAGACGCACTCTTCTAAATTTCCATTCAGAAAAGCCGTCTTTACGTCCATCTGCCAGATTTCATAATCATGGAAGGCAGCAATAGCAAGAAGGACCCGAATGGATTTGAGCATAGCCACTGGAGAAAAAGTTTCGTCATAGTCCAAACCAGGTCTTTGACGAAAACCCTTTGCAACAAGTCTAGCCTTATAGGTTTCCACCTGTCCATCTACACCAATCTTTTTCTTGAAGATCCATTTGCATCCTATGGGTTTTACCCAATCTGGAGCAAAGTCCAAAGTCCATACTTTGTTAGTGTACATGGACTCCATTTCGGTCCGCATTGCATCTAGCCATCGTACCGAGTCGCCGCTCTGGATGGCCTGCTGGAAGTCAGTAGGTTCATCGTCATCTATGATGCAATCCTCTCTATCCCCATCTATGAGAAAACCGTAGTATCTCTCAGGCGGATGAGACGGCCTACTACTCCTGCGGAGGGGTGCGAGAATGTCCTAATCTTCTTGAACTTCCGGTTCTACCAAACTTTCAGTAGCAGCTTGTGGTTCTGGAATTTCTTCCAGTTCTATTTCGCTCCCACTTATTTCCTTTTCTAAAAACTGATGTTCTAGAAAATGGGCATTACGAGAAACAAAAACCTTTTGTTCCTCTGCGTAATAGAAATAATATCCCTTGGAGTTCTTTGGATATCCCACAAACATACATTTTACCGATCGTGCCTCGAGCTTGTCCACATGCTGCTTTTTAACAAAAGCTGGACATCCCCAAATCTTCATATGCTGAAGATGGGGTTTCTTCCCAGTCCACATCTGATATGGAGTGGTAGGCACAGTCTTGGTAGGAGCCCTGTTCAGAAGATATGCTGCTGATTCTAGCGCATAACCCCAAAAAGATCGCGGTAACTCAGCATTACTCATCATGGATCGTACCATATCTAATAGGGTTCGATTCCGTCTCTCCGATACACCGTTGTGCTGTGGAGTGTATGGAGGAGTAAGCTGAGAGAGAATTCCTTTCTCTTTTAGGTAACCTAGGAACTCGGCACTCAAGTATTCACCACCTCGATCAGATCTAAGTGTCTTGATACTTTTGCCGGTTTGGTTTTCTACTTCATTCTTATACTCTTGGAATTTCTCAAAAGCCTCGGATTTATGTTTCATCAGATAAATGAATCCGTATCTTGAGTAATCATCCGTGAAAGTAATGAAATACGAAAAACCACCTCTTGCATGCGTAGACATTGGACTACATACATCACTGTGTATGAGTCCTAAGAGCTCGCTCGCTCTTACTCCTTGTCCAGTAAATGGAGTCTTTGTCATCTTTCCTTTGAGACAAGATTGACAAGTGTCATAAGTTTGATATTCGAACGAGTCCAAATATCCTTCTCTATGCAACTTAGTCAACCTTCTCTCATTGATGTGACCCAGTCTACAATGCCATAAGAAAGCTTTATTTAAATCTGGAGACTTTCCTTTTAGTGTGTTCTGGACATTGAAAATTTGGAGTTGGTTTAAAACATATATACCGTTATTTAGTGTACCGGACCCAATCAAACCATGATTAAAGTGGATGTTAACAACATCTCTTACAAACGTGAAATCATAACCTTTATTTGATAACAAGGAAACTGATATAATATTACACGTTAAGCTTGGTAAAAAAAACAGTTATGTAAAACCAAAATGTGTCCACTCGTCAATCCTAGGTGATAATCCCCGACGGACGCAGCTCCTACGCTAGCTCTGTTACCAACCTTTAGGGTCATATCACCTTCCTTCAGCACTCTACGGTTTCTCAGTGCCTGCAATGAATTGCAAATATGAGATCCTGATCCGGTATCCAATACCCAGGAAGTAGAGTTGATCGACAGACAATTCTCAATTACAAACACACCTGAAGTCGAAGCCACAGCTTGCTTCGGTTCCTGGTTCTTGGCGTTCCACGCCTTGCAATCCTTCTTCCAGTGCCTTTTCCTGTGACAATGGAAGCACTCGTCCTGGCCAACTACCGGTACCGCAAACTTTTTCTTTCCCTTCCCTCCCACCTTACTTACACCTCCTCTAGGTCTGGGGGCGGCCTTCTTCTTCCTTCCTTTGGCCCTAGGCTTGGACCCGGAAGAAGATGCACCGCCAACAAACATAGCGGGTGTTTCCCTTGCCTTCTGCAAGGTGCCCTCTGCACTCCTTAACATGTTCAGGAGTTCCGGAAGTTCAACTTCTTTTCTTTGAATGTTGAAGTTCAGGATAAACTGGGCGTAGGTGGATGGAAGGGACTGGAGAATAAGGTCTGTATAGAGCTCATTATCCAAAGTCGTCCCAAGGTCTGCGAGCTCTTCTATATAGCCGATCATCTTTAGGACATGTTCTCCTACCGATGACCTGACAGCCAACCTCGCTCGAAACAAGTTCTTTGAGGTCTCGTATCTTGCTATACGAGATTGCTCTCCATAAAGTTCCTTTGTATGGAGAAATATGGCATCTAGTTCCATATCCTCGTGCCTCCTCTGATGTTCATTGTTCATCGAGGCAAGCACGATGCACTTGGCTTTCGCGCAATCGAAATCCCAGGTTTTGCGGATTTCCTTATCCGCATTACTGGATTTGGGACCAGGGACAGCAGGTGCCGTAGCGGTGAGGACGTACCCCAATTTGTCATAGGTCAAAGCCATTTTGACATTCCGCAGCCAATCTTTATAGTTTGGCCCTGTCAGTATATTTTTCTCTAAAAGTAACTTAAGTCCAGTCATTTTCAGGGTCGCTGCAATTAGGAGAGAGAGAAGAAAACTCTTTAGCATGATGCTCTTGCAAGTTTAGAGTGGTTTTTAGTTTATCTAAACTGGAAGGCTCTCACTGTTTCTCGAATCCTTCCTCAAACCATAAAAGAAGAATTAGCCAGGACTATTCTCACTGTACAATTCTTGCTTAACCATTCAGCCAGGCTAGTGTCGATACTTCGAGGGAGGTTTTCCAACGCTTTCGCGAAGTTCCTTAATTAAAGAACCTCTTTTCTCTGGGGGCGTAACCCCGCTGACACTTTTCTTGACACCTACTTGGTTTATAGCATTGATCGTTAAGTGAAGAATATCCTGATAAGTAGCATATACTCACAGTAGGATCGGGATCCAAATATCATCGTATGATAATGTTGAAGGAATGCTACCAACATTCATCAAACTCCAAATGGTATGCATCTTTTTGCAAATTTCAGTTTCTTTAGAAATTCCCGATATAAGTTTTTGCCCCATGCTCTTATGACCTTGGCTTTGGTCAAAATGTCATAAGTCACATGTCATGTTCTACCCGTCATTATCTTGTTAATTTGAACCCATCCGTATATACCCTTGACTTTGGTCAAATGATAATACGATTGTCCCAAACCAACTCATCTATCTTATGCAACAAATGAAAACCCAGCAGCTACCAAACACTATGCCTTGACTTTGGCCAAAATGCATAGCATGAATACTCCTGAATACCCAAATGAAATGACGGAGGGCTACGAATGGTTTTGGCGAAACCGTGAACGTAGTGAACTTGATATAACCGAAGGAACCTGATAGCTTTTAAAAGGAGTGGTTAAAGCTCCGCATTTAAAAATATCTGTTTTTAAAATTAACCGAGTGGTTTCTTTTAATTTGTTCCAACGATTAAACTTTTGGTTTATTTCCTTTGCATTATAAATGATGCGTCCCATCATTAACCTATCATTGCAGAAAACAACGAAAATACAACGTCCTCTTATGCCATCCGCATTCGCCACGGGGTCCCGTCATCACCCGTTAGGTTACTTAACTAACGACAGAGCGGGGGCTGGGCTAGCGCGGGTGTAAAACATAAATGACTTCTAAATAGCTATCATATATAGATATTGTACATTCGTCAGACGCAATAATAGGCATTCCAGATCACAGATGAACTTTATTGGATTTACAAGCAATCCGTGTTTGTTTTGAGCTACAAAAGACGGATTACACAGTTGTGATGAATAGCCATTACCCCACCCAAGACCCCAACAGGTACGGCAAACTACCCTCCCGGCAGTTTGTGCACCCCACCTTGGGTCTGTCCTAGGAGCAAAAACAGTAAAGTGAAATAATACAACGGTGGCTACAACCGCAACCTAGTTGTGCCCCGCAAAATAATATTACAACAAATTACATTTACATCAAATGAATTAAATAATAACCCATCACTTAACCCCGGCTAAACATCACAACAGTCCAACACAGTTCATATCCACAAACAGTAAAAACCATTACAGAAATGTGCAACCCCCTGCCAACCGACATACTAGCAGTTAGGGGAGGTTTACGAACACATTATACAAACACAGATATAATCCAACAAGCAAATAACGTATAATTTCGATCGATTAAACACATTTAATTTTGCTCCAATACTTCTCTGTAAATCTGAAACCTGAGCAAAACTTAAAAAATTCCAGAAAATACCAAATATCACAGAAAACCAACACAGGAAAATTGGGCTAGTGAATCGGCAACTCGGCCGCGGAATCGCGGCGGATCGGGGGTATTCGCCGCGGTTCCGCGGCGCTTTAGCCGATTCATGAGCCCAATTTTCTTGGGTGTTCTAGTACTATCATTTAGGGCTTTCTGAAGGTCCCTGAAAAATTTTTGGACCTCATTTAAAAATCGACAGAAACACATGATATCGGGGTTTTCCGGTTTTGTTTTTTCCGTTCGAAATTCATACAATTTTGCAAGTGAGTTAATTATTGTTTAGCGAGGCTCTGATACCACTGTAAGTCGATGTACAACACCCCACGACTTGCGGGGAGGCGGAAATATGAAAAACGATCTTGTTCTTTGCTTAAACATCGACTAACCGCACGAATCGAAGCTAAACGATAACTAACATCAAACATAAAAGTTAACAACTGCTATGTTAAAGGATTATACCTCAAGAACCGTGTCCTTCGTCTTTACGAACTCCAGCTCCTCCTCGGCCTTCTCCAAGGAGTAGACGATCCACCACGAGAGCTAAACTCCAAGCTTTGCCTCTAAACTTGAGGCAACTAGGTATCTTTAGGTGCTAATCAAAGTACCTAGATGAAATAGAGTATGGTTATGGATTAAGTAGTCTAACTAATCCTTGTACTCAACACATGAGAGGGGAGGATTAGGGTTTGAAGAGAGAGAGCTTGAGGAGAGAGAAGGTGAGAGTAATAATGAAATGAGAAAATGAGTTATCATAATATATATCAAGCATTTTATTTTATCAAGAAAAGAAAAGATAATGATTTACAACCATGCTTGATAAATATCTAATGGTGATTCATCTCCATGAGTCATTAAGCAATTATGAAGCATTAATGACATGGATGAATCATCCATATGACTCACTAATCTCATTTAATGTTGCCACCTTAACCTCCTTAGTCACCATCTTCTAGAAGCTTCTCGCACAATTACGAGAACGCCCCTCCTATCCGTGAAAACACGGAAAAACTTTAGACTGTATAAATCCAATAACCGGATACTAGTAACTGGCTTAAACCAAAGCCAACTAGTAAAAACTGTCCGAAAGTCGTACGTGCGTAAACGCACTTATGCGTCCGAACCCGTGTCGTAAAACCATACGACCTCTATATCGTTTCGCCTGGAGTAGGAAAACTCTCTGCGTGGGACTCTAGAGACTCGACTACTATGCTGGCAGTGGGTTTAACCACAGACCGCAAGCGGCACTAGCTGTACGTAACGGTCCCCAGGTAGATGTCGATAAGAAGGTCGATGAGGAAACCCATCCGAACTCCTACTGAGTCTGATGTGAAAATCTCCGTACAGTCCGGTCCGTTCGTCTAAGACTATCGCATATCGGGCCTAGGGGGGCGGCAAGCGTCAGTCTCCTAATAGCGGTATAAGTCGTGTCGGAGGGAAGCCCATTACACCCTAAGAAACTACTGGAACCTACCAGCAAATCTCGCTTGCCCTGGCCAGGGACTTTGCGTAATGGCTCTCTGACACAGCGCGATATCAACCCCCAATACCGGGAGAGACGAATCCTGTCTAACCACCACTGCCACTAAGTGCTCGGGACTGCACCCAACTGCTACCTGTTTACACGACTCCTTTGAGCCGTGGTAGGGTAGCAATCTAAGAACAGTGGGACACACTCGAGGCGAAGTAGCAGTGTCAAGTCTGCGGACTATGCTGTACTCATGTCACCTGGGAACTGTTCACTGACGACTGGTATAAAACCAACCAACAGTTCCCTGTGAGTCCTGTCCGGTGTACCCGTAACCTAACGAGCACCTGCATACTATCTCCAGTACGACGGACTGACGGCTGTGGGACAGACCATCTCCCCAACTGGGATGAGAAGCGTACACACTAGTCTACTCCGGAGTATCGATGCCCTGTCTCGATAATCCAGCGACTAGGGACCTGAATAAGGATGTGCTTGTAGACTACCCAGCCCCCACTAGTGTGACAGCCATCACAACGCTGGTAGTCAAGCAAGATCCTAAGAGCTCTATCAATACATATACTTACATATTAAGATAGAAAAACCAAGTAGCATACTACCATGTTTAGCAAGACTGTTATAAACATGTGAATATCCCAAGCTTCCATTAAGTAATATACAAACTAGTATGATACAATAATGGCCCCTAGGGCATATACACTAACAAGATCTGATCGAGGTGGTGAATACTTGAGTGCCGAGTTTCTGGGCTACTTAAAAGAGAGTGGAATTCTCTCTCAGCTTACTCTTCCATACACACCACAACACAACGGTGTATCGGAAAGGAGGAATCGAACCCTATTGGATATGGTTCGTTCCATGATGAGTAAGGCTGAGTTGCCGCGATCCTTCTGGGGTTATGCGCTAGAAACAGCTGCATATCTCTCGAACAAGGCTCCAACCAAGACTGTGCCTACCACCCCATATCAGATGTGGAGTGGGAAGAAACCCTATCTCATGTACCTTAAGACATGGGGATGTCCAGCTTTTGTAAAAAAGCAGCATGCGTGTTAGTTATATGTATGCCCTAGAGGCCATTACTGTACATACGATGTATATTGTAGTGGATGCTAGGACATATATAGGGAGGACTTTCTTGCTCAACATGATAGTATGCTATCTGGTTGTACTTTATCTTAACATGTACTCTGATTATCTCTATATTACATGTTGATAAAGCCCTTAGGATATGTACTCGACTACTGGGACTATGATGAGATCATACTAGTGGGGCCACGGTAGTCGACGAGTACATCCTATAACTGTTCCTAGTCGAGGGTGTATCGAGACAGGGCATCGATACACCAGAGTAGACTAGCGTATACGCATCTTGACCCATATGATGGGCGATGGATGATCCCATATCCATCGGTGTTTGACATCAAGGATGGTGTACGGGTGCTCACTGGAGACTGGGTACACTGGACGGACTCGCCGAGAACTCCCAGATGGTATTATACCTCACGTCAGATGGCAGTTCTCCGGTGACACTGGTACAGAGTAGTCTGTTGACCCGAGATCGTCATAGAGTCTTGTGTGATTCCCACTGTGCTTTGATTTCCATCATACCACGTCCAAGAGGGCGTGCAAAAAGGTGGCTTTTGGGTACAGTCCCGAATCACATGGAGGCAATGAGCGATAGGAGGGGATTCGTCTCTCCCGGTATAGGGAGTTGATGTTGTGCTGTGTTCGATTGGCTATAATCGGAAATCCTTGGCCAGGGTTGCTGAGATTTACTTGTAAGTGTTATCAGTAGTTTCTCGAACTGTTATAGACCTCATATCGACATGACTTATCGATCTACTGGGGTCTGACGTTTACCACCCCTAGGCGAGATATGCAACATATCAGACGACAAGACCGGACTGTACGGGAGTGTTACTGTTTGGATTCACAGGAGAATGTACAGGCTTGCTTGTTGATCTTCTGAGCGGTCAATACCTGGGTAGCTGTTACGTTTAGCTGACCGCTTGCAGCTTGTGAGTGTTTGATATGATCATCACCTATTGCCGGCGTATTGACGATTCTTTAGAGTCCTACACAGAGGTTTCTTGACTCAGGCAAAACAGAGTAGGGGCACATATGTGATATGTGCGGGACCGAGGATAATGCGATATGTGATACCGTATTATATTCTCGCGATATTTGATATCAGCCGGGTCATCGGATCAAGTGTTGATTCGATGAATCGGTACGGATAAATATTAGTCGGTTATATGCGATATAGCCGGATTGTCGAATCAAGTGTTGATTCGATAATTTAATGTATAATAATATATATGATATATAAAATTGCATTAACTAATATTAGCTCACTGAAAGATTCTTTTTCTCACTCGGGTAATACATTGATATATATGCGATATATGTTAATTGTATTATTTTCTTTTGTTACGATAAATATTATATATATGATATATAATATTGTAACATGATATGATAAATAATGCAACATGTTTAGAAGAGATTAAACAAGATTAGGGTTTGATTTGGGTTAATTATTTCTAGATGATTCTAGAAGGTTTTGTTTTGTCATGGAAAAGATATTTACACATGACTCATCTTTAACCTAACCCAAACCCTACACCCTTGGTTAATTCTCTACAATGGTTTAGCAACCATGGTTGCATTATTGATCATTATCATCTTTCATTATTCATCACAAAAGGAATTCTATTATTGTTCATCTTCTTCCTCCTTCATTCTTTCATGAAAAAGCTTACTAGTTTTTCAAAAGGTAATGAATAAATATGAGAAAAAGATAAATAAAGAGAGCAAAAATCCTACTTCATCATCCTCATCTTCCCTTGCCATTTAGATGAGGGTGTTCACATCATTTCATGAGTGTTAGCTTGTGTTAAAGAAACTTCAAGGTAGATCATCTTAGTATCGAAGATCGGAAGCAAAGGTTGCATCTTTCTCTTCGTGAAACTTCTCGAGAGTCCGGATCCCGATGATCGCAGCGAAGGGACCACAACACGGAGCATATGAAGTGAAGGACCGGATCTACAATGGTTGTAATCCCTCTCACTTAGTGTTAAGTTGTTAACATGTTAGTTTTCGCCTAATCTCTAGTTTAAAGATCCGTATTCGAGTTGTTCGGCACGGCTAAATTTTTAATCGGGCATGGTTGATGCCTCGTAGACCCTTGTGCGCGTGCCTAGCAACCCTACAGTGGTATCAGAGCCAAGCTAGAGCTTTAGGCGAAGTCTAGACAAAGTTTGAAGTCCGATCGAACCCGAAACCCCGACTCCAAAATGCTCTCTGGAAATTTTCTGAAAATTTGGATTTTTGTAAATTAAAAATGCTTAAAAAATTCAGCAGGGAATTATAAGAATTACGGTGCAAAATTTTTTTGATGAACAGTGCAAAGCACGGCGGAACCGCGGCCAAAGCATGCCTTCTGCGGCGGTTCCGCGGCTAAATGGTGACGTCACCAACCCAATTTTGCACAGTAACTTCTTTTATTCAGTGCTGAGTTCTCTGGGAATTTTTAATATTTATTCTACAGTTGAGTTTTCTGGGGTTGTTTTGGGGATTCGGTGTTTCAATCGGAGTATCAGATTTTGTCTATGTGGTTTTCCGGATAAATTTTAGAAACTGTTAAAAAGTTCGAACGGATATCAATAACTCACTTTTTCCCCTGTCGGAAATTTTTTCAAAAGTTGGATTTTTTCTCGTGTTAAGAATGTTCTAAGTCATGCAAGTAACTCGGCGGACCCTCTAGAAGACAACAAACCTTAACTCGATTATGTGACCGTCTTGAACTGCCTTTTGAACCTTAGGGTTTGGGGCAGTACGGCGTGCCACATGTGAGGCGTTGGCTTGACCCTTCTACGGCTGGACCATTGGTACTGTGGCATGTGATGGATGTTTTTAAACTGATTTCAAGTGTTGAGATATATTGGGGAAATCTTGGGTGCTTGATGATTCGATCGGAAAGTTTAACTTTTTCTATTTATCTGCAATGTGATACAATATTTGGAATCCACAGGTAGTTATGAGATAACTGATTTGAATATTATAAACATAGCAGTTTAGTCTCAAATGATCGGTTGCCACGGAATTTTGATATGATCAAAAGTCCGTCGCAATCACGTAGCGTACGCGGATACTCGCCAGGTAAACTTAATAGACAGCTACGCCCCATAGCCCCGACCAAGTGACTGTAGGAGAACCCCGTCGCCGAAAGCATCCGTTCGGGTGCTCGCGGCAGCGGTGTTCCGCCTTAGTGCACTTCATCGACGGCATCTGGGGGTACGGCCATTTTCTAAAGTTTGCGACGAGCATTCGATCAGGACAATCGGGAATCTTGTTGAATTGCCTGACTTGAAATTGAAAAGAGTTTTCGATAATGAGACTAAAATGCGGGGTTTATAATTGTTAGGCATGTGATGTCTAAGGAATTCATTTGGTTAGGCATGCGATGTCTAAGGAGGTTGCGGATTCCAACTGTTGTAGTTTTACACTTTCTTTTCTGTGACCGTAAGCGTAGTACGTGGTGTATCGCCGGCTTCGTTGTTATACATCAACGACAATCGGGATACGCATACTTGCTTACGTTGATGATATGAGATATTATGTGTTGCTGTGATATGTTATATTGGATCGTCGCGTTTTGAATAGCCGGGGGTTTTATGTGAGATGAGAGTTTTTTCTTTTTCATTCATGTAAAATTCATTTGTATGTAATATTCTTTTATTGGGGCACTTCCAGGTAGCGGAAGATGTCACCGTTGTATATTATTTACTTTTCCGCATTAGGTAGACCCAAGGCGGGGAGCACAAGTAACCGGGTTCTAGGGTCCGGTCGGAGACCATCTCGAGGAGTCGAGACCGGGTCTCCTAACCCTAAAATTGGCAGTGTTACTTGCCGCTCTCGTAGGGGTCTAGGGATGTGGGTTTGGCTATTCATCACGACCGTGGAATCCGTGTTTTATACAGGCTCGTATTGAAAACACGGACGTCCTAGTATATCCAATATTTCATATATGTTCTTCTGCTGCATTGTTCTGTGATGAGATCATATTACTGCCTGAGACGAATGTTTATATTATATATATATGAGATATATGTTATATTACAGATTTCGTTTCAACTGTGATGCTTGTGAAGCATAATAAAATGGGACTTCATTAATGAGATTAATGAAATAAAAGAAACCTAAGATGTTGTAGAAACTTGTTTAAATTAAAAACTGGTAGCTCTAGATCTTGCTTTGCATAGCGGTGTTCCTTGTAGAACATCCAGCACCTTATTCTATAAGGAAAGGACCGAGATCCCTTCACCGGGAGTGACTCCTTTAGCAATAACTGGCAGATGCTACAAACTCGGTTTGTCTTTTGATTGCTTCTATAGTTCTTGCTTTGCACAGCGGTATATATGATATATCCTGCACCTTATTCGATGAGGAAAGGGCCGACGATCCCTTCACCGGGAGTGACCCCTTTAGTAAAACTAGAAAAGCCTAAAAAACACTCCATTTAAAATCACTCGATTCTACAACGATATCAGGTTCATTACGCAAAGGGTTTTCTTACAAACCTGTCGTAGCCCTCCGTCATTTCAGATAAGTACTAGTTAGTATTCGTGCTGCGGTCGTTTGGCATGCGTCAAGGCGTAGTGTACGGTAGCTAACTAGTGCTTATCTGCTAACATACGATGCGATTGGATTAGGGTATTCGTACGGCGTTGTTTGGCATGCGTCAAGGGTCGTGCGGGTGGGTTTAATTCAATCAAGAAATGTACGGGTTGAACTTGACTAGAGGACTATGGGTTGTTTGGCATGCGTCAAGGTCATAGCATGGTAGGGGCAAAATATTATTGGGAATTTCAAGTGTTGAAATTTGCAATGAGATTGCATACCTTCTATAAGATAATTGGATCCCGATACCCGCTGCGAGTAAGAGTTACTCCTGGGAGAGTTTTACACATTACAATTAGCCGATCAAGTAGGTGTCTAGAAAGGTGTTAACGGGGTTACGCCTCTGGGAAAACGAGGTTTACTTTAATTAGGTTCGTGCGAAACCACGGGGGACCTCCCTCAAAGTACCGACACTGGCCTGGCTGAAAGATTGACGAACTTGTAGCGTGTAATTAATCCCGGCTAGTCTTTCCTTTTAGGGTTTGAAGGAAGATTTGATTAAAACAGTGGGAGACATTCTGATTAGATATATTAGATAACCAATCTAATCTTGCAAGAGCATACGCTGAGTGTTACCTTCTCTCTCTCTCCAGATAGCGAACATATCACGCCTTAATCAAGATAATAAAACGGATATATTCACCGAACCCGCTTGTTATACTGAGCTGGGGAAAGTTGGTCCCGCTCCAACTTATAATTATTATAAGACAGAGCAGGAAATTGGGGATTACCAGAATTCCCGTGCCGCCCAAACGAAGAAAGTGCATGTTGATGCACCATCTTCGGGTGTGTTCATTACACAGAACTGTTTCTCAGTATCTTTTACGTCCTGGGTATGTGATACCGGATCAGGATCCCCTATATGTAATCTGTTACATGGGCTACATATAGGTAGAGAACTGAGAACGGGTGATAAGTTTCATGAGACAGAAAACGGTGCAAGTGTTGCAGCCAAGTCTGTTGGTCACTATCACCCTCTATTACCAGAATACATTGATTCTGAACAAATGTTATTAGATACCGAACCTGATATACAAAATCATATTAGTCTCTTTATTAGTAAAGAAAGGATATAATTTTGTATTGTTGGATAATGTTTTGAACATTTCTTATATCAAGAGTTGATCGGTTCAGGCACGTTATCTAAAAGCATTGACGTTCTAAATCAAACTACGGTTCTTAGTATACAGAACACACACAATAGGAAGTGTTCAGAAATGAACAAATCCTTCTTGGGGCATTGTAGACTAGGTCATATCAATGCGACCCGACTGGCTGAAGTTACATTTAGATGCATATTTAAATAAGTTTGAATTTACATCTTGTGAAACTTGCCGGTCATGTCACAAAGATAAGATGATCAAAGCTCTGTTTATTGGAAACAGAGAAAGAGTTAGTAAACTCTTGGGATTGATACATGTTGATGTATGAAAGGTCCCATGTCTACACATGCCAAGATCGGTTCTTTGTACTTCATTACATTCTCTGATAATCTCTCAAGATTCAGACATATGTTCCTGCTGAAACACAAGTCTGAAGCTTTTGAGATATTCACAGAATATAAGTTAGAAGTAGAGAACCAAAATACGGGTAAAAGTATTATGTCCTTTGATGTAATCAAGGAGGAGAATACTTGAGCACGGGATTCCTGGAATATTCTAAAGGAGAATGAGATTCTCTCTCAGCATTACTCCTCCGTATACACCATAGCACGATGGTATATTGGGGCGGAGCAATAACACCCTATGTGATATGGTGTGCTCTATGATGAGTACTACTGAGTTGCCTATTTCCTTTTGGGAGTTATGCACTTGAGAAGCTGTATACCTATTGAATAGGGTTCAAATCAAATCAGTTGCCTACCACTTCATATGTGATATGGAAAGTGAAGAGCCCATATCTTAAGCTTGTTAAGATTTGGGGTTGTTCGGACTATGTCTAAAAGCAAAATCCGGACAAGCTCGAGGCAAGGTCTGTTATGTAGAACTGGAAAGGTTCCAGCTATACAAAATGCAGCTGATGATTTGGTAGAACCAAAGGATTCAATAGTTTCCAACGAACCTCAGCCTCTCCGCCGATCTAGTAGGGTTCCTCACCCACCTAAGAGATACTTCGGTTTCTCTATGACAGTGGGAGCGAGGATTGCATCATGAGATGATGACCCAACTAGTTTCGAGCTGGCCATCAGGAGTGGGACTCCGTAAGAATGGCTGGATGCTTAGCGATCTGAGATGGAATCCTTATACACCGACAAAGTATGGACTTTGGTTGCTTTATCTGAAGGGTTAAATCCCTATCAGGAGCGAGTATATCTTGAGAAGATTACTTGGTGTACATGGAAAAGTTGAGACTTTCAAAGCTATGCTTAAGTCCATCCAGATCCTACTTGCCACGGCTACATACCATGACTACGATATCTGGTGGTTGGGTGTCATGACAGCTTTTCTAAATGATGTTTTAGAAAAGAGCGTCTATAAGTACACAGCCAGAGGGCTTCGTAAACAGTGGGAGCAGCGGAAACGTGTGCAAGATGTTTTATATGATAAAACAGGCATCGCGGAGTTGGAACATCTGTTTTGATGTGGTAGTCAAAGAGTTTGACTTCATCAAAATGGTAGATGAACCTTGTATATACAAAAAGGTAGTAGAGAGTATGGTGGTGATCCTCGTAGAGTACGTGGATGACATACTCTTGATAGGGAAGGAGTTTCCTATGCTACGCTCGGTCAATCTCCGCTTATTACAAGGATTCTCCATATAGGATCAAAGTGATACCTCCTAAATCCTGGGTTTTGGATCTATGAGATAGATCTAATTGGATGTTAGGATACTCACTAGTTGTAGTGAGATGGTATCAATCGATCCTGGGGAGAATCACTGGAAAGGTTCCAGGGTGATAAGGACGACTGAATGTCAGTCGCAGGCATTGTCTATACCCTCAGTGGAGGGACGGTATGTTGGAAGAGTTCTAAGCTAGATACCGTGACTTACTAGACAATTAAAGGCAAGATACATCGTTACCAAGGATGCTACCAAAGAGGCAGTCTGGATATATATAAGTTCATGAGATGAACTTCGTTCCTACCATTGTGTGACAATGGAGTTGTGGTTTTAGCCAAGGAACTACTGTCCCATCAAAAATCCAGATATAATTCTTAGGAAGTATCACCTGATCATGGAGATGGTTGATCTCCAGGGAGATCGAGGTTAGGAGAGCAGACACAGAGGACGACAGCGCGGATCCATTCACAAAGGCCTTTTTCCTAGTAGAGACTATTATGGGATGGTTGAGTATGAGATACTTCAACCGCAGCTAATTGTTGGGTATGCGATACCATAACAGATGGCCCTAGTGCAAGTGGGAGATTGTTAGTTATATGTATGCCCTAGAGGCCATTACTGTACATACGATGTATATTGTAGTGGATGCTAGGACATATATAGGGAGGACTTTCTTGCTCGACATGATAATATGCTATCTGGTTGTACTTTATCTTAACATGTACTCTGATTGTCTCTATATTACATGTTGATAAAGCCCTTAGGATATGTACTCGACTACTGGGACTATGATGAGATCATACTAGTGGGGCCACGGTAGTCGACGAGTACATCCTATAACTGTTCCTAGTCGAGGGTGTATCGAGACAGGGCATCGATACACCAGAGTAGACTAGCGTATACGCATCTTGACCCATATGATGGGCGATGGATGATCCCATATCCATCAGTGTTTGACATCAAGGATGGTGTACGGGTGCTCAGTGGAGACTGGGTACACTGGACGGACTCGCCGAGAACTCCCAGATGGTATTATACCTCACGTCAGATGGCAGTTCTCCGGTGACACTGGTACAGAGTAGTCTGTTGACCCGAGATCGTCATAGAGTCTTGTGTGATTCCCACTGTGCTTTGATTTCCATCATACCACGTCCAAGAGGGCGTGCAAAAAGGTGGCTTTTGGGTACAGTCCCGAATCACATGGAGGCAATGAGCGATAGGAGGGGATTCGTCTCTCCCGGTATAGGGAGTTGATGTTGTGCTGTGTTCGATTGGCTATAATCGGAAATCCCTGGCCAGGGTTGCTGAGATTTACTTGTAAGTGTTATCAGTAGTTTCTCGAACTGTTATAGACCTCATATCGACACGACTTATCGATCTACTGGGGTCTGACGTTTACCACCCCTAGGCGAGATATGCAACATATCAGACGACGAGACCGGACTGTACGGGAGTGTTACTTTTTGGATTCACTGGAGAATGTACAGGCTTTCTTGTTGATCTTCTGAGCGGTCAATACCTGGGTAGCTGTTACGTTTAGCTGACCGCTTGCAGCTTGTGGGTGTTTGATATGATCATCACCTACTGCCGGCGTATTGACGATTCTTTAGAGTCCTACACAGAGGTTTCTTGACTCAGGCCAAACAGAGTAGGGGCACATATGTGATATGTGCGGGACCGAGGATAATGCGATATGTGATACCGTATTATATTCTCGCGATATTTGATATCAGCCGGGTCATCGGATCAAGTGTTGATTCGATGAATCGGTACGGATAAATATTAGTAGGTTATATGCGATATAGCCGGATTGTCGAATCAAGTGTTGATTCGATAATTTAATGTATAATAATATATATGATATATTAAATTGCATTAACTAATATTAGCTCACTAAAAGATCACTCGGGTAATACATTGATATATATGCGATATATGTTAATTGTATTATTTTCTTTTGTTACGATAAATATTATATATATGATATATAATATTGTAACATGATATGATAAATAATGCAACATGTTTATTAGAGATTAAACAAGATTAGGGTTTGATTTGGGTTAATTATTTCTAGATGATTCTAGAAGGTTTTGTTTTGTCATGGAAAAGATATTTACACATGACTCATCTTTAACCTAACCCAAACCCTACACCCTTGGTTAATTCTCTACAATGGTTTAGCAACCATGGTTTCATTATTGATAATTATCATCTTTCATTATTCATCACAAAAGGAATTCTATTATTGTTCATCTTCTTCCTCCTTCATTCTTTCATGAAAAAGCTTATTAGTTTTTCAAAAGGTGATAAATAAATATGAGAAAAAGATAAATAAAGAGAGCAAAAATCCTACTTCATCATCCTCATCTTCCCTTGCCATTTAGATGAGGGTGTTCACATCATTTCATGAGTGTTAGCTTGTGTTAAAGAAACTTCAAGGTAGATCATCTCAGTATCGAAGATCGGAAGCAAAGGTTGCATCTTTCTCTTCGTGGAACTTCTCGAGAGTCTGGATCCCGATGATCGCAGCGAAGGGACCACAACACGGAGCATATGAAGTGAAGGACCGGATCTACAATGGTTGTAATCCCTCTCACTTAGTGTTAAGTTGTTAACATGTTAGTTTTCGCCTAATCTCTAGTTTAAAGATCCGTATTCGAGTTGTTCGGCACGGCTAAATTTTTAATCGGGCATGGTTGATGCCTCGTAGACCCTTGTGCGCGTGCCTAGCAACCCTACAATGCGGACAAGCTCGAGGCACGCTCAGTACTGTGTAAGTTTGTGGGATACCCAAAGAACTCCAGGGGGTATCTTTTCTATTCCGCAGAGGAACAAAAGGTTTTTGTTTCTCAGCATGCCCACTTCTTGGAAACTGAATTTTTAGAAAATCAGATAAGTGGGTGCGCAATAGAACTGGAAGAAATTCCAGAACCACAAACTATTACTGAAAGCTTGAAGGAACCAGAAATTTCAAGAGAACCGGGCATCCCAGCGCCACTCCACAGGAGTAGTAGGCTGTCTCATCCGCCCGAGAGATACTATGGTTTTCTCATTGATGGGGATAGAAAGGATTGCATTATGGATTATGGTGAGCCTACTAGCTTCCAGCAAGCCATTCAGAGCGGCGACTCGGTAAAATGGTTGGATGCAATGCGGACCGAGATGGAGTCCATGTAACCAACAAAGTTTGGACTTTGGACTTTGCACCAGAAGGGGTAAAACCCGTAGGCTGGAAATGGATCTTCAGAAAGAAGATTAGTGTAGATGTTGGAGATAGTGCCCTCAGAGTCAATTATTTGGTCACAGGTACGTGATTGCAATGATTGATGGAGGACCTATCCCGGTAGGACAGTCTTACTCGAGATGATAGTATACTATCTGGTTTACCTTTATCATCGTGTACTGCTTTAGGTGACCTGACAAGTCGCTATTACACGTTGATAGAGCCCCTAGGATTTTTGCTTGACCACCAGCAGTATGAGGGCGATCATATACGTGGGAGCTGGCAGTCTATAAGCATATCCTTAAATGGTCCCTAGTCGTGAGAGTTTCGAGACAGGGCATCGATACTCCAGAGTAGACTAGTGTATACAGTCGAGACCCCGACGAGGGGCGGTGGCCGGTCTCACAAGCCACTGGTGTCAGTTGGATCACCTAAGATGTATACAGGTGCTCATTGGGTTATGAGTACACCGGACAGGACTCGCCGGGAACATGCCAGTTGGTCATATACCAGACGTCAAATAGCAGTTCCCTGGTGACATGTGTGCAGGTTAGTTCATCGACCTGGGGATCATCATTTGTCTTGTGTGAGTTCCCACTGTACTTTGATTACTACCCTACCACGGCTCAAAGGAGTCGTGCAAACAGGTTTTAGTTGGGTACAGTCCCGAGCCACATGGAGGCAGTGAGCGTATCTTCAGGGGTTCGTCTCTCCCGGTATTTGGGGTGAGGTCGCGCTGTGTCTAGGAGAGCCATTACACGAAGTCCTTGGCCAAGGCAAGAGATTTACTGGTAGGTATTCCAGTAGTATCTCAGGTGTTCTGGGCTACACTCCGACACGACTTGTACCGCTTTTGGGGGTCTGACTTTTACCAACCCCCTAGGCCCGCCATGCGATACTCATAGACGAACGGACCGGACTGTACGGATATTGTCACTGACAGGTTCAGTAGGGTTGTCGGGCTGAGTTCGCTCACAGACGTCCCTTTTAGTCAATACCTGGTAGCCCGTTATGTATTGGCTTGTACCTCTGACGTGCTAGTGGTTAAATCCACAACCAAGGTGTTGACGAGTCTTTAGAGTCCCCCACATTCTGTTACTCAGCTTTCGGGCGAAAGGTTGTAGAGGCCGTATGGAGATATGGCAAGGTCCGATCAGATATGTACGGTATTGCATGGATCAGGATAGGACAGTTTGTACTACAGGCCGTAAGGGTATATGGCAGGGTTCGATCAGATACGTGCGGTATTGCACGAATCAGGATCGAACGGATAATACTAGCCGGCTTTGGTTTAAGCCGGATCCTAGTATAGTACAGTGGAGATTTTGTCTCATTGCATTTGTATTTCGGTCGAAATACAGATGCGGGTGTCTATGCACAGTATCGGGGTTTTCCTGTAATTTATTACGGGACCAGTTTTCTGGAGTTGCCAGTTTGCTTTCCGTTTCGGTCGTTCATTGGCCGAAGATTGGTGGAGGATGGCTTATTTCCATTGTTGCAAATAAGTGATTGTGGAGGGGGTTCTTTGCATTTTTGTTGTATCATGATAGTTTCATGATGGAGCCCATCCCTTGACCTTCCATGCTTCATGATGGCTTGACTTTTGCTTTCATGGTTGTTGATTGAGTGTTGGGTTTTTTTGGTGATCATTTGACTTTTCATCATCACTCTCTTTCCACCCACCCCCTTGTCTTTGTTCTCTCTCTCTCCAATCACACATGGGGGGGCGGCCATTCCTAGAGAATGGATGGGATTCATTTCATTGGGTGTGGGATTTTTGTATCTTGAGCTTTGAGAAATCCTTACAACTCCCTCTCCAAAAAGTTCACTTCAATTCCTCCACAAAAGGGCAACTCCATAATCCCAAATGAGACATGTAATCCACATTATATTCTACAGCAAATCTTGGGCACGTCGACTAGCCAGCTTCGTGCCCGAGTTGCCTCGGCATTGAGGTGGGAGCCCGTAAAAGAAGTAGGCGATGTGTTGCAATTCCGGCGACGAGGAGGAGACGGGACATTCCGCAGGAGATTGGGACGACGACGAGAAGACCGGAGGACTCGGATCTGTCGGTATATCTCTCTTCCCTTTCTTGTAGATAGCTAGGACTAGTTAGTGGTTCGATCCGGGTATTGGTGCGCGACGGTTTTCCAGTTCAAGAAAAATTAAAGTTTATCACCGCTTCCGCATTTGGCCGTCGGATTGACGGCCGGGGCGCCGCCGTGCACTTACAGTGGTATCAGAGCCTCGCCATTAACTTAGTCTAGCTTTCCTTAATGTGGATTTCAGTTCCGATCCATCAAATGTTCCAAAACCCGTTTTTCCTTCGCATCAGTTTCTGTTGAAAATTTTTGGTCTCGAAAAATTTTTCAGGTTGTAAAATATTGATGTACAGGGAAATCTAAGAGCTCTGTAAAAATTCGATGAAGTGACTCCACTGTGGGAGCGCGGAACCGCCGCAAATACCCCTTTCTCGCCGCGGTTCCACCGCGCACTGTGGAGATCCCTGCACCAAATTTCTACAGTGTCTTTGTGGGCTTATAATATGGGTTTTGGAATATTAATTTTGGGCCCAGAATTTCTTGATGTGCTACAGTAGTACTTGGGGGCCCACTTGTTAAAGTTTGATCGATCGGATATTTTAAACACATTATTTCACAGTATTTACATTATATCTGTGACCGTGAATGTCACTTGATCGGTAAATCCGGTCTAACTGCTATAGCCCGGTTAGACGGATTTGCGAACGTGACTTTCACGTTGATGTTCTGTTTTTGCTGTGATGTTGCGGATCGGTCGTGGGGATAGCCTGGATGCAATGCTAGTACAGTTATGGTTGTATTATGTACATTTGATATTGCAGGGCGAGCGTCTGACATGTGGACTGCCGTCACTGCCTGTTTGTATTATTCTTTTGGGGCACGACCTGGTTGCGGTCGATGTACCCGTTGTATGTATATTTTACTTTCTGTACTAGGATTACCCCGCGGTGGGGTGCACGGATAGCCGGGTTCTAGAGGGCAACAAGCCCGCATCTCATGGCATTGAGACGGAGGGGCTTTACTCTAGAATTGGCGGGCTGTTCGCCGCACTCGTAGGGGGTACAGGTTGACCCAGGAGGGGTGCCCAAGTTACCGGATTCCGTGAAGTGCTGGGTGGTCCATTCACGGTACTGAAGGGGGCTGCCTCGCTTCAGGTTTTGGCGGGTGACTTGCCGCGCCCGTAGGGGTCTAGGTTTTCATTGCACAGGCTATCCACACGACCAGGGGAACGTCGGGTTTCAGTAGTGGCTCTGTGAAACCCAGGGATCCCAGATATCTGTATTGTTCTGTGATGCTGTACATTTCTGTGATGTTGCATTTTTATCACGCCTTGAGCGAAATATAATATATTGGTATATATATTAGTAGATGTTGTATATGTTTTACATCCGCGCTAGTCCAGTCCCCGCTCTGTCGTTAGTTAGCTAACCTAACGGGTAATGACGGGACCCAGTGGCGAATGCGGATGGCATATACGTACGTCATATTATTTTCGTTCTTTCTGGTGTGATCAATTGATGGGACTGCGTTGATTCGGATCAATGCAAGTTAAAAACAAACCTAATCTGATGTTGTTGGAACACTTTTCAAAAAGCTGTTATTGCAAGGACGTTCACTTTTGTTTTGCATCGTGGTATTCAGTTGGAATATCCTGCTCCTCAGTCTACGAGGCAAGGGCCGAGATCCCTTCACCGGGAGTGACCCCTTGGACAGAATTTTGCGTCGGGGCATTAACTTCACTGTAGCCGATTACTTTTGCTTTGCACTGTGGTATTCAGTTGGAATATCCTACACCTCATTCTACGGGGAAAGAGCCGAGATCCCTTCACCGGGAGTGACCTCTTTAGCAATGGTTTTCGTCACTATATTTTAAAAGCTATCCGTTCCTTCAACGATATCAAGTTCTTTACGTTAAAGGTTTTCGCCAGAAACTATTCGTAGCCCTCCGTCGTTTCATATGAGTGTTCAATAGTATTCAAGCTGTGTATGTTGGCCAAAGTCAAGGCACAGTGATTGGTAGCTATTGGGGCATTCATATGCAGCATAGATAGATGCGTTGGTTTGGGACAGTCGTACTGCCATTTTGGCCAAAGTCAAGGGTATGTACGAGTGGATTCAAATTAACCTGGAGAATGACGGGTAGAACTTGACATGTGACTTATGATATGTTGGCCAAAGTCAAGGTCATAAGAGCATGGGGCAGAAATCACATCGGGAGTTTCAAAAGAACTGAAACTTGCCAGATATGCGCATACCTTCAGAAGTGTGACACCGTGAGCGGATTCCGTCACGTTGCCATGCGATGATAGTTGGATCCCGATTCCCACTGATGAGTTAGTTTACTCCTCGGGTGACCCCGACTAATTCTTCTTTCAGGTTTGGAGGAGAATTTGACGGTACAGTGGGAGGTTTCCAGATTAGATAAATTGGTAACCATTCTGATCTAGGTTAGAGTGCACGCTGAGTGTTTCTTCTCTCTCTCTCTTTGGCAGCGACCATTGACCCGACCCTAAGACTATGACTCAGTGACCAAATTAACCGAACCTTCTTAAACACTGGCTTTTGGATTGTCAAGAGTTGCGAACCTCATTGCCACTCCTACTTTTACCCTTTTCTCCAGGACACCCCGTATTACTACGAACGTCCACTTCCATTGGACAAAACCATCGTATGGTAAGATACGAACTCGAAAGATTATTCGAGGATGGTTTCTGGTTCTGGAGAAAACAGATAGGATTATTCAGTTGTTTTTTCCTTTTACCTTCTCTCAAGTTGTGAGTACTCCTTGGTTTAGGAGATAGTACACCTGTTACGCAAATTTGATAGTCTTCTTCCAAACCATAGGAAGGTGCCGACCGGTAGGGAATGAAGAAAACCAATTAGCCTAACGATGGTGTACAGAAGGTATTAAGTTCAGACAAAGCAAGGGATTAGTAAGAGGGCAAAGTAAATTGCAACTGATATTCACGACCAAACCAGGTATTTCGTTACCACTCCCACATCACCTTTGAATTTCTCCAGGACACTCCGTATCACTACGAAGATCCACAGTTTATTGGATACTCCATCGTATGGTTATATACGAACTCGAAAGGAACTTGTTCCAGTTCGGGGATGGATTCTGGTTCAGGAGAAATTGGAATAAGATTTATTCAGGTGTCTTTTATCTTCACCTTCTCCCGCATTGCGAGTGTTCCTAGGATTGGGACAGTACACCCATTATGCTTATTGGATAGTCTTCTTCCAAACCATAGGCTGGTGCCGAACGGTAGGGAAGGAAGAAAACCATTTGGCCTAAAGGGGTGTGCAGAAGGTAATGACTAAAGACATATGAAGGGATTTGGAGAGGTGACAAAGAATTATACGGTTACAGTCGTGAATCTGGAAGAGGCATTACTAGGAATACCGGGATACCCCATCGAAACATTTCGATGTTTCAGTCTCACTGTGTACTGTTAAAGGAAAACTAATTTCCCGATTAGATACTTACTCCAGAGTATGTATTTACCAGGTACGACTCTCACATCTGTATGGTTTTACAGATGATGAGTGGGAGTAAGTAATTGGGAATTGGATGATCATCCTCATTATATCGGGATTCGTTGTAATCGGTGATATTTGAGGAAATCACCTGGGCTGTTTGCCAGTCGACAAATATTTGGTTTTGAATATCCGCAGTTATGCACCAATTTCAAATTGATATATCTGTACGTCTATTTTCATAGAGTGAGATATACCTTTATGAAATTATGTCTATGCCATTTACCTATATCAGTGGATGGTTAGGTAAGGAGCATTAAACAGCGGTGTAATTCTTCTTAACCATAAGTACAGTTTTCAACCTACGACACACAGTGAATGAGTTATCAGACTCAAGGGACTCATACAGAGTATTGTATGTTGTCCAGGGTCCATCAGGACAGAGGGGTTGGTCCTCGTACTATATTCGGTTTACTTATGACTTCTCTAGTTTTTAGACAAGTGTTTCGTGGAAACACAGGGTCTGAATTTTGAGAAGTTATAGGTATTTGAATAGAGTAGAGAACCTGGTATAGCAAGTATCGGGATTCTTCAAAGAGATCGAAGATGTAGATACTTGTGTATGGTATTCAGTTGATAATAATGATAAAGAGATCTTGCTTCTCCTTCAGGTTACTCATAATTGGAAGCATTCCTAAGTTGAGTAACGCTGATCGTCCTTCTTCCATTTAGTTGACATGCACTAGATATAGCTGCATGATTTGAATCTGGTTCAATTAAATCAGTGCCTCTGTTTCTATATTGGATATAGAACAGTTCATATCTTAACGATGTTAAGGTACGGGGAGTTGTCCGGCTTATGATTGAAACCAGACTCTGGATAACTCAAAGCACGCTTCTGTAATGGCTGTTTGTGGGTTGACCCAGGCTATGACGAGGGTTAACTTTCTACCATATGGATGAACAATAGCAATATTGTTCTAGACTCGCCACAGTTTTATTAAAAATGGATTTTTTCAGAAAACAGTAGTGGGAGTATGGTAGAACTGAAAGTGATTCCAGAACCACAAACGATTACTGAAGATTTGATAAGGAACCTAAAGATTCAATCTGGATTGACATTCCATTGGCCACTCCGCAGATAAGGTGGGTAACTTCAGGCACCCGAGAGGTACTACGGTAGCCTCAAGGACGGTGACAGGGAAGTTCTTGCTTACCCACAATTACCATTGCTGTTGTTCCAGGCTGCGAGACCCGGCGGGAGGATGAGTATAGCGTCGTTCTAAACTAGTTTTAGAAGTGTACGTCTATATGACTCTGCCAGAGGGTTGTCGTAGTCAGTGGGAGCAGCGAAAGCATTGGTGGACAGGTAGCTTATGTCTATTTATAGACTAAAGCAGATGTAGCGGAGATAGATCATCTATTTCTGACGTGACAGTCATGGGTTTGACTTCATCAGAATAGGGGATGGATCTGTTGAGAAGGTAGTAGGGTGTGATATCCTGGTATTTGGATGACATACACAGAGTAGGAAAAGAAACTCCTATACTACAGTCGGTTATACTTTGGTCGTCACACAGTGGTTTCTCCACAAAGGAAATGGATTTTATATCAGACATACTGGTTACTAGATCTATGGTTTTAGATCTAGATTTGGGTGGTTTCCCAATCAGGGTACTTTGACAGCATTCTAAGAGTATTTAGAATGGACGACTCCATGCACGGTAGTGTACCTGCAGAAGATGCAGCCACCCTCTCCAAAGGTGTCTTACAGACTAAAGGGGAGAGGGACGTGCATGATTGGCAGATCACTTGCTCAGGCAATTGAGTCAATCATGAGATGTCAAGTACCACACCAGATATTGTTCTTGCACTAGATGCAATAAGTTGACATTGATCCAATCCTGGAGAAGCAGTCGGAAGCAGTTTTAGAACATAAGTGGATGTTCTAGGGATATGATAACGACAGCCTTATTCAGGAGACAGTTATCATTCCAGGCTTCCAAGGTGACATGGACGACAAGGAGGTTGTCAGAGTTATAGTTTTCCTTCTGATGAGGGGCAGTATTTTGGACAGGTGGTCCAAGGCAATACTGAGGGTGGCATGGCGCAGGATACTGATTAAGTTCAGTTGACGATACAGTCTAAGAAGTTTGGATTTGGAGTTCATTTATGAGCTATGTCCCATCAGACATCCAGACACATTCTAAAACAGGTATTGCTCATTTCGGGAGATGGGTTTTTCTCCGCGAACTTGAGATATAGAGAGACATAGAAAGAAACAACAAAGCGGATCCACTCACTGAGGTTGTTCCTCGAACGCAATGGTTTTGCAAACGAGCTTTGTGAGACTGACTAGTAGAGGAGTTGGGTGTTCGGTGTCACACGGGCTGTGAGTATGCGACATCGCAATAATTAGCCTTGAGTGCAAGTGAGAGATTGTTGGAGATAGTGCCCTCAGAGTCAATTATTTGGTCACAGGTACGTGATTGCAATGATTGATGGAGGACCTATCCCGGTAGGACAGTCTTACTCGAGATGATAGTATGCTATCTGGTTTACCTTTATCATCGTGTACTGCTTTAGGTGACCTCACAAGTCGCTATTATACGTTGATAGAGCCCCTAGGATTTTTGCTTGACCACCAGCAGTATGAGGGCGATCATATACGTGGGAGCTGGCAGTCTATAAGCATATCCTTAAATGGTCCCTAGTCGTGAGAGTTTCGAGACAGGGCATCGATACTCCAGAGTAGACTAGTGTATACAGTCGAGACCCCGACGAGGGGCGGTGGCCGGTCTCACAAGCCACTGGTGTCAGTTGGATCACCTAAGATGTATACATGTGCTCATTGGGTTATGAGTACACCGGACAGGACTCGCCGGGAACATGCCAGTTGGTTGTTCATATCAGATTTTTGCATTTTCATACCGCCCAGTTTTTGTCACATTGCATATCGGTAGATACTCTTGAGCCGTGTTTGCTAGTCAATTGCAGGATACAGGTTCCCGGTTCTAAAACGGTGAAATTCATGGAAAACACGAAAAAAGTCCGGATTCCTACCAACCACAGATAAAACACGGTCTCTGCTCTTCATCCGTATGTTGCCAGATATCAATAGGAAGACAAAAGGTCAAATCAATGTCACTCTCAAGCACAAGGCTCAATGGCAACAACAACTTCCAAGAAATTTACGCGGAGCTCGAGGCAATCATGACAAAATCTAGATAAAAAGTCCACCTTTCCCTCAACAGAAATTCTGGAAAATTCGTGAAGGAATTATGAAAAAATACATAGACCAGAAAAATGTACACATCAAACCAGGTGACCAGAAGAAATTGGGGGGCCCAATTCGACAAAAGGCCGCGGATCCGCGGCCAAAGTGGGGTCCAGGCCGCGGATCCGCGGCAGTATAGTGGCGGCAGGGAAATATTTTCCAGGGGTAATTTTGTATTTTCATGTGGGTTCTGGTGGTTGCCCTAGGGTTTCATTTTATGGCCTATAAATAGCCCAGAAGTTATGAAGGAAGGGGTCCAATTCTTGTATCTCTTTTGCTAGGTTTTAGTTTACATGTTCTTCTTCCTCTTCTCACCTCTTCTCCATTAAACTTGTAAGTGAGCTTTTGAGTGAAGAGTGATGAATAAAGAAGACCATTTTTATTATCATGCTTGTCTCTTTCTTTACTTGTTGTAATTGTTGCAATTTTAATTGTTAAGTAGTTGTTGTTATTTGTTTGATTGTTTCTTTCTTCTCTCTTTTCCTTTATCTTTCATATGACAATGATACTTACGCTTGATCCTCGCCAAGGTGAGGTCGCAAATAGTTAGTCGTATTCTTCTAATATCCTTCTTTCTATCTTCCTCTTTGTTTTGTTTTGTTTTTCCTTATCATGAAGTGTGAGTAGTTTTATACTTGTTAGGGTAGGATAAGGGAAGTTTGAGAGAAGGAAATCTCTCTCACTCTTTTCTTGCCCAACAACTTAAATCAACTCCCGTTAATTGAACCACAATCCGCTCCTTACGGCACCCTATCCTACATGATAGCGGTGATTCCGTAGTGAGACCGGTTGTGGTTGAATTAACCGGAGGTTATGGATAAGAGCCAAGAACGGACGGACAAGCACCAAAAGGAAGGACTATGCGTTGGAAAGCCTAGCTTATACTTGCAAGTTCCTTCCTAGTCCTGCTAATCCCCGTTGTTGCCGATTACCGTAACACCGATATTAAGTGGGGCAACGAAAGATGTGGAGACTCCTAACTCAAACTAACCTAATCCTAACCCTAACAAGCTCTCTTTAAATATCAACTTAACACTTAGATAACCACAACAAAATCTGAACAACCGGACTTAACTCGTTAAAACACTTTGAAAAAGACTCCCATCTCCCTGCGGACGACCCGTACTCAACCGGCTAGCTACAAGCGAAACCGTCTTGATTGCGGTATTTAAAACTAAACTTGACACGCACATATCCTAACAATCAAATGGCGCCGTTGCCGGGGAGACGGTAGTTTGTTTCTTTGTGAATTTTCGGGTTAATTTATAAGTAAAAAAAAAACAAAAAAAAACATTCTTTGTAATGAAACCATCTTGTTATTCTTGATTAGTTTTTGTGCAAGTGTGCAGGAAATACGAAGCTCAAGATCGACGCCAAAGACGTTGGAAATACGGAGTTCAAGTACAGTGCCAAAGACGTGGGAAGATAGACCCACATTTTCGCGGCTACACCGCGACGGACAAAAACGAAGCATCCGGTCTACGGTAAAAATCTCTCTGTAAGTCCATCTGCCTCTCCCCTCTCCTCTGAACTCCAATAAATTGTGTTTTCTGCAGGCTTCTTTGCGCAAATTCTTCTCCCCCTTCCAATAAACTGTTCTTGTGCAGGATTCTTTGCGCCGCAAATAAAAATTGTTTGCTGTTGATTTGTTACTGTTTTGCATTCTTTAATACGGACTTAAGGGGCTTGAAACCAATCCAGATTGGGTGGGGATTTCATCACCCTTCCCAGGACCCCAAAAATCACTAAAGCATATGCATTGTCCATTGTAAATTAAAAAATACTAGACTTCAGCCCTAAGGACTTCGCGCTCATTAGGAGAAGATAAACCGTGTTTAGAACCTCGCTTAACCGTACATTGTTTACGGGGTGTCTAGGAAAGTGTTAAAGGCACAACCGCCGAAAGAGAAAGGGTTATTTAATTAAGGAACTTCGCGAAAGCGTTGGACAACCTCCCCTTATCTCTGCACTTACCTGGCCCCGTGATCGGTGTATTTTTAAGCCTGTTTCTCGACACTGTTTAACTTCGAAAATCAAGTTCAGGAGCAGGTCTAGTAGACCTAGGCGACCGTAGATCTAGGTGTGATTGTGCATATCTTGTTTGTGATTGCTTAAACCATATTTCCGTACATACTTCTGTAAATCTCTTTCCAAAAAAAAAAAAAATCAAAAACTTTTATAAAAACTTGCCCTTTTGTCGCCAAATCCATTTTCACCCACCACCCATCGCCTTTCTCCATTGACGTTTTCTTACCCTCACCTTCTTCGCTTTGACTATACTAAACTCGTTTAGTGTATGTCCGCTTTGACTCGGGACACTAGCGCCCGTCTAGTCCGCGTTACGTTAGTCGCGACCGACTACGCGATCGACTCCGAAGTCGATACTCCGTCCACTCCTCTTTCACCCCTTCCTTTGCCGGCCAACTCCGACGTTGACCGGAATTCTGTTCATACATCTTCACCTTCACCTTCACCTTCACCTTCACCAACCTCTTCTTCCGCGATGTCGGGATTTAATCCGAACATCTCTTTGACCACCGCTGGAATGGCTCCACCTCCTACGGAGACCAATCTTCCACCACCTCCGCCTGTTGTAGCGCCGCAGCGAATTGCGCTCCAGGATCGTTTCTACCCCACCCGTTCTGCACTTCCCACCTGCCTTTCTCTTCCTCCGGCCAATGGGGACAACTTTGAAATTAAGCCCCATTTCATCAACATGCTTCCACGTTTTCATGGGCTCGAAACTGAAGATGCCTATATCTTCATCAATAAATTTCAAAATGTCTGTGCCATGATGAAAACAACCCAGCTGTCGGACGATGCTATACGTCTACGGGTCATTCCGTTCACTCTATGCGATCTCGCTGAAAAATGGCTGTATAGCACCGCTTCCCACTCGATCACCAGCTGGGACGAGTTTGTTAAAGCATTTCTGAAAAAATTCTATCCAAATCATAAGACCGCAAGAATTCGAAATGAAATCAACCAATTCTCCCAGCTTCCTTCTGAACCCTTCTGGAAGTGCTTTGACCGGTACAAAGACCTTCTTGTTCAGTGTCCTCACCACGGTATACAGAAATGGCAGCTCTGCCAAACCTTATACGAGGGACTGAACCCAGCAACGAAGCAGTTGCTGGAAACCATCTGTCAGGGCCACTTCCTATCGAAATCTGACGAGGAAGCGTGGCAGTTCTTTGACGATCTTGCGGAGCAAACGCTACAGTGGGAGAGCACAAGACCGACTTCTTCTTCTTCTACCTCCACTTCTACCGGTCAGTCTAGGGTAGGAATCCACCAACTCGATGTCTCTATCGCGATGAAAGCTGAAATGGCTGCAATAACACGAAAGCTTGAAGCGATAGAGAGCAAATTTTCTGCTCCTGCTCCTGCCCCTGTTCTCCCCCTTCGTACCATCTGCGCTTGTTGTTCCGATCCTTCCCACTTGACCGAAGAGTGTCCTTACAATCCACCCTCGCAAGGACAGGATCAGGTTAATGCTGTCTTCCAGCAAAGACCGAGAAATGATCCATACTCTTCCACCTACAATCCCGGTTGGAGGAACCACCCCAATTTCGCCTGGAATCAGAATCAAAATCAGTTCCAGGGCAACAATTTCCAAAGGGGCCCTCCGCCGTAACAACAAGCGCAGCAACAAACTCAACACCAATATCAGCAGCCCTTCCAACCCCAACCTTTCCAAAACCAGACGAACAACTTTGCACCAAACAATTCTTTTCCACCAAATAACAACTTTGTTCCGTCAAACACTGATAAGGTTTCCTTGCTCGAGCGAAGTCTGGAGGCGTTTGTTAAACAATCGACTCAATCCACCGCCAACATCCAGTCTTCGATCCAATCTTTAGTGCAACACACCGCTGCACACGGGCAGAGCATCAAAACCATCGAGGCCCAGATTGCACAGCTGAACGCGGCCTTGAGCGAGCGAGAGAAGGGGAAGCTTCCGTCCCAGCCACTGCCAAATCCCGGTCACCCACATAATGCACATGTTGCTCTTGAACAACAAAACCATAATGTGAGTGCCGTGACTACACTGAGATCGGGAAGGATGCTGCAAAACAACATTGGCAAGCGAATCAACGATGACACCCCGGCCGCCGCTTCTTTTTCTTCTTCTCCTTCTTCTTCTTCGTCTTCTGAGCCTATTCTCCGTTCTTCACAAGGCTCTCCTTCCTCTTCTTCTGCTCTGAACGGACCCACTTCTCACTCCACGAAAACACCTATTCTGGGATCCGTTCCAACTCCAAAATCTCCTCCTCCAGCATTAGACTCAACCAATTTTCAAAATGTTCCATTTCCAAACCGGTTGAGGTCTAATAAACAAAATCCTCAAATGGAGAAGATTTTGGAGTTATTCAAGCAGGTTAACATTAATATTCCTCTTTTAGATGCTGTCCAACAAGTCCCGTCCTACGCGAAAATCCTAAAGGACTTGTGCACGAAAAAGAGGAAGTCTCAGGTACCCAAGAAAGTTTTCTTGGCTAGTGCTGTGAGTGATGCCCTTACCCAATCTTTACCACAAAAACGGAAGGACCCTGGCTGTCCTACGATTTCAATTACCATTGGGGATAAGAACATCAACCGCGCATTATTAGATCTTGGTGCCAGTGTTAACCTGCTTCCGTATTCAGTATACGAGCAATTAGGCGTCGGAGAGTTGAAACCCACACACTGCACTCTCCAAATGGCCGACCGATCGATCACCCACCCTAGGGGTGAGCTAGAGGATGTGCTAATAAAAGTAGGGGACTTCATATTCCCCGTTGACTTCATTGTATTAGATACACAGCCTGTAGCTAACCCCCGGAATCAAATTCCGGTGATACTCGGTCGCCCATTTCTCGCAACCTCAAATGCTGTGATCAATTGTCGCAATGGTTCAATGAACCTCTCTTTTGGAAATATGACGATTGAACTCAACATTTTTAGGTTAGGGAATCAGCCCGCCGAACCTAATGCTCATATACTGGATGTCTGTTCGATCCAAGAGATCACACCAGAAGAGTGTGAATTCGAGGAGTTTTTGTTTGACCACGATAATCTTGACGCAACTAGTGCGATTCTCTTCGAATCTGCTGCTGTCTCTGCGCCCGATAACGATACGAGTGTTTCACGTTCTCGAACGATCTTAGCCGCGCACAACCCGAGTTTGAATCTTTCGACTTTCCGGATGAGTTACCTGAACCATCCGACTCGGTTGCCTACACTCGTTTTGAACCTTTGCTGGAGTCCTTTGAGTTCGAGACCTTTGCACCAGTCTTGCCTTCCATCATTTCACCTCCGACGCTCGAACTCAAGCCGTTGCCGTCTCACCTTAAGTATGTTTACTTAGGTGAGAACGAGACCCTCCCTGTCATCATTTCGGCTTCTCTAGCTCCCGAGCAAGAGAAAGCCCTTCTCGCAGTCTTGCACGGCAACAGGCAAGCTTTTGGCTGGTCCATGGCGGACATCAAGGGGATTAGTCCCCTGATCGTTGAGCATCACATTCATCTGATGGATGATGCCAAACCAGCCCGGGATCCACAAAGACGTCTTAATCCAGTCATGAAGGAGGCTGTGAAGAAGGAGATCGTCAAATGTCTAGATAGTGGTATCATTTACCCTATCTCCGATAGCCAGTGGGTTAGCCCCATTCATGTTGTCCCTAAGAAGTCGGGCATCACGGTCATAACCAACGAGGCGAATGAGTTAATCCCTACTCGCACCCAAACTGGGTGGCGAGTTTGCATTGATTACAGAAAACTCAACGCCGCAACGCGGAAAGACCACTTTCCGCTACCTTTCATTGACCAGATGCTGGAACGATTGGCCGGACATGAGTACTATTGTTTTCTTGATGGCTACTCTGGCTATAATCAAATTCCCATCGCCGAAAAAGACCAGGACAAGACCACTTTCACTTGTCCTTTCGGCACGTTTGCATATCGACGCATGCCCTTTGGGTTATGCAATGTGCCCGCTACCTTCCAGCGGTGTATGATGGGAATTTTCTCAGACATGGTGGAGAAATTTTTGGAGATTTTCATGGATGACTTCTCCATCTTCGGCGACTCCTTTGACGAGTGTTTGCTGCATCTTGACGCTGTCCTTACCCGATGTAAGGACAAGAATCTCACTTTGAACTGGGAGAAATGCCACTTCATGGTGCGCGAAGGTATTGTCTTAGGACATATCATCTCGCAAAATGGCATAGAGGTTGACAGAGCAAAGATTGAGGTCATTTCCAATCTGCCTCCTCCCCGATGCGTCAGAGATATCCGAGCCTTCCTTGGCCATGCCGGTTTCTATAGACGGTTTATCAAGGACTTTAGCAAGATTGCTAGGCCCTTGACGCTTCTGCTGGCCAAGGACACGCCTTTTAACTTCGACTCGAGCTGTGTGACTGCATTCGAGTCACTGAAACGCTCACTCACTTCTGCTCCCGTTCTCTCTTCTCCTGACTGGACGCACCCATTCGAGATCATGTGCGATGCATCCGACTTTGCCATCGGTGCTGTCCTTGGACAGCACATCAACAAGATGCCGCATGTAATCTATTACGCGAGCCGGACCCTGAACGACGCCCAACTGAACTATACAACAACTGAGAAGGAATTCTTAGCTGTTGTATTTGCTTTAGAAAAGTTCAGGCCCTACCTCATCGGCTCTCCAGTCATTGTCTATACGGACCATTCAGCTCTGCGCCATCTTTTTGCGAAGAAAGATGCCAAGTCTCGGTTAATACGTTGGATCCTCTTGCTTCAAGAGTTTGACCTTGTCATTAAGGACAAACGAGGATGTGAAAACGTAGTTGCCGACCATCTCTCACGACTTCCTTCTTCGCCGTCGCTTCCAATTCCGATTAATGACGTTTTCCCGGATGAACAACTCTTGACAGTATCGTGCGAACCCTGGTTCGCAGATATTGTGAACTATTTGGCCACGGGATTGCTACCGACCGAATGGTCGAGTCAGGACAGACTTCGCTTCTTATCCCAAGTAAAACACTTTTACTGGGACGAACCCTACTTGTTCAAGTACTGTCCCGACCAGATCATTCGTCGGTGTGTCCCTAATGAGGAATTCAAGAGTGTGCTGTCATTTTGCCACGATCAAGCGTGTGGCGGGCACTTTGGGCCCAGAAAGACAGCTGAGAAGATCTTGCAATGTGGTTTCTACTGGCCACAACTTTTCAAAGACGCTCACGAATATTGCAAGACTTGCTCCCGGTGCCAACACATGGGCCGGATATCCCGGAGGAACGAGATGCCGCTCCAACCGATCTTGGTTGTGGAGATTTTCGATGTGTGGGGGATAGACTTCATGGGGCCGTTTCCCAGCTCTTTTGGGAACTTGTACATACTTCTAGCTGTTGATTACGTCTCTAAATGGGTCGAGGCTGTGCCCAGCCGGACTAACGACAACAAGGTTGTCGTTAAGTTCCTTAAAGAAAACATTTTCTCCCGGTTTGGGCACCCCCGAGCGATCATTAGCGACAATGGAAGTCATTTCTGCAATAGGACTTTTGAGGCCTTGATGCGGAAGTACTCCATTAATCATAAGCTTTCTACGCCCTACCACCCCCAAACCTGCGGGCAGGCCGAAGTTTCCAATCGGCAAATCAAGCAGATATTGGAGAAGACGGTTTCCAAGAACCGTAAGGATTGGTCTCTGAAACTCACTGATGCCCTTTGGGCATTTAGAAATGCTTATAAGATCGACCTTGGCATGTCTCCCTATCGGCTTGTGTACGGAAAGGCCTGCCACCTTCCTGTCGAAATTGAGCATCGCGCATTTTGGGCGATTAAGGAGCTGAATCTGTCTCTTGAGGACGCGGGCAGCCATCGGAAGCTGCAGCTGAACGAACTGAACGAGCTTAGGGATGAGGCGTACGACAACGCGGTTGTCGTTAAGAATCGAACGAAGGTGTTTCACGATAAACACCTTTTGCGCAAAACCTTCGTACCTGGTCAACAGGTACTTCTTTACGACACCCGACTTCACTTCCATCCTGGAAAGCTCCGATCTCGCTGGAAAGGGCCATATTTTGTGCGGAATGTGTATCCGCAAGGCGCTGTGGATTTGGAAAATCCAAAGGACGGTTCACTCTTCAAGGTAAATGGACACCGATGCAAACCGTACCTTAGCGCCGAACCAACAGAGGAGCTCCTGTTCTTACAGGAGCCGGTTTACCCTGAATGATCTTCCTCTGCCTACCTCCAAACTTCGGTTATCCAGCCAAGAACAGTGGACACTGTTCCAAATAAGTTTGGGGGTATGTACAAACCATTTTGTTTATATTTGTGTATATTCTTTTTCTTTTCTTTAAAAACAAAAACAAATAAAAAAATTGTGTATCACTAACCGACAATTTTGAACCTTCCAACTGCTCTCTTCATGCAATGACAGTGAGGACACTGTCCAGTTTAAGTTTGGGGGTACGCTCGGTACGCATTTCTTACCTTCGCATGTATATTTTGCATCTGCATATTTAAATCCATAAAATCCATAAAAATTTGAAAATTTTCTAAAAAATATAAAAACTTTTTTGTCAAGTTAGCCTGTGGAAGAACTCTGATTCAACATTCGACGGTTTTTGTTTGAAAAAATAGGAATAACTAGATCTTATGTTTGGATTTTGAAAACCTGAAAGATAACTCTCCTTTGAAGTTAACTATAGCTGATATACGTCTTTACATCACACTACACGTGTCGTAAGATTTTGGGAATTAGATGACAAGTCTTTCATGTTTAAACTTTTAAACAGATAAATGATTTTCTGAGGATCAAATAGGTTTGTTCTGAAATAAGTAATGTCAAGAATAGTTTATGAAGTAAAGCGAATATGAAGGAATGTTATTGACGCCATAATTGGAGCTAAGTCTGAAAAATAACCCACCTAAAACTTGATTGGAATGATTACACACCAAACACACCAAACACGTCTTTTATCCAAAAAAAAATATTTGAACTGCCGGTTATATCTCCGTTCGTATTAAATCATCTGATTTTCACGCCAAGCTGTCTTTTGTTTTTGGACCTAGGTAACTTGAGTAATTAAGTCCGCTGGGGTGTTTCTACACCTAATGCCCTAAAATCAACTGGTTTGGGTGCATTGGCCCAAAGCTCGCTAAGAAGCCTAGAAAGTCCAGTTTAAAACAAAGTCAAGCAAGTGTTCTCTTCGAGTTAAAATTCCTAACGGTTCTTTGTGTGAGAATAATCTTGATAAAAGACAGGCTTTTATAAAAAAAATTTTAACGGAGATATGAAGGTTTTACTCTTTGATAAAGACTATTGCACGTTCACAGAGGTGTGTATGAAATGAAAACAAGAAAAATGTGGAGTGAAAAATACGACTTAGTTTCCTGTTAAGGAAGATAGAAATTCTGAAGTTGAAACCTTACTGGAAAACGAAACTTGAAAAATGCTTAACTCTTTATAAAACTTATGTGATCCTTTTAAAATCGTTATCTGGGCTTTATTGTGCGACATGATGACTTTATTCAACCTTTCGGGAACTTAACGACACTATTTGCACTGCACGTAAAGACATATAAAATCTGTAGTTAAATAAGATGCGAGGTGTGAAAAATAAAGGTTCGATGGTCTAGACTTAGGATTATAGAATTGTTATTTTCTAAAACAAAACTTTAGGGTTTGAAGCTTAGTTATTTTACAAAACCAACTTGACCGGATTTTGTGGGTAGTATCCGCTGAAAACCCTCAGGAGACAACACTCCTCCTACTAGGGACACCTAGAGGTTTAACGGCTTGTTGCACATGCTCAGTGCAATCGCGTTCCCTGCGAAAGTGAGGTTAGGAAATTTTTTGTGAATAAATGGGCTTTGCTCGGGACGAGCAAATGATAAGTTTGGGGGTATTTGTTCATATCAGATTTTTGGATTTTCATACCGCCCAGTTTTTGTCACATTGCATATCGGTAGATACTCTTGAGCCGTGTTTGCTAGTCAATTGCAGGATACAGGTTCCCGGTTCTAAAACGGTGAAATTCATGGAAAACACGAAAAAAGTCCGGATTCCTGCCAACCACAGATAAAACACGGTCTCTGCTCTTCATCCGTATGTTGCCAGATATCAATAGGAAGACAAAAGGTCAAATCAATGTCACTCTCAAGCACAAGGCTCAATGGCAACAACAACTTCCAAGAAATCTACGCGGAGCTCGAGGCAATCATGACAAAATCTTGACAAAAAGTCCACCTTTCCCTCAACAGAAATTCTGGAAAATTCGTGAAGGAATTATGAAAAAATACATAGACCAGAAAAATGTACACATCAAACCAGGTGACCAGAAGAAATTGGGAGGCCCAATTCGACCAGAAGGCCGCGGATCCGCGGCCAAAGTGGGGTCCAGGCCGCGGATCCGCGGCAGTATAGTGGCGGCAGGGAAATATTTTCCAGGGGTAATTTTGTATTTTCATGTGGGTTCTGGTGGTTGCCCTAGGGTTTCATTTTATGGCCTATAAATAGCCCAGAAGTTGTGAAGGAAGGGGTCCAATTCTTGTATCTCTTTTGCTAGGTTTTAGTTTACATGTTCTTCTTCCTCTTCTCACCTCTTCTCCATTAAACTTGTAAGTGAGCTTTTGAGTGAAGAGTGATGAATAAAGAAGACCATTTTTATTATCATGCTTGTCTCTTTCTTTACTTGTTGTAATTGTTGCAATTTTAATTGTTAAGTAGTTGTTGTTATTTGTTTGATTGTTTCTTTCTTCTCTCTTTTCCTTTATCCTTCATATGACAATGATACTTACGCTTGATCCTCGCCAAGGTGAGGTCGCAAATAGTTAGTCGTATTCTTCTAATATCCTTCTTTCTATCTTCCTCTTTGTTTTGTTTTGTTTTTCCTTATCATGAAGTGTGAGTAGTTTTATACTTGTTAGGGTAGGATAAGGGAAGTTTGAGAGAAGGAAATCTCTCTCACTCTTTCCTTGCCCAACAACTTAAATCAACTCCCGTTAATTGAACCACAATCCGCTCCTTACGGCACCCTATCCTACATGATAGCGGTGATTCCGTAGTGAGACCGGTTGTGGTTGAATTAACCGGAGGTTATGGATAAGAGCCAAGAACGGACGGACAAGCACCAAAAGGAAGGACTATGCGTTGGAAAGCCTAGCTTATACTCGCAAGTTCCTTCCTAGTCCTGCTAATCCCCGTTGTTGCCGATTACCGTAACACCGATATTAAGTGGGGCAACGAAAGATGTGGAGACTCCTAACTCAAACTAACCTAATCCTAACCATAACAAGCTCTCTTTAAATATCAACTTAACACTTAGATAACCACAACAAAATCTGAACAACCGGACTTAACTCGTTAAAACACTTTGAAAAAGACTCCCATCTCCCTGCGGACGACCCGTACTCAACCGGCTAGCTACAAGCGAAACCGTCTTGATTGCGGTATTTAAAATTAAACTTGACACACACATATCCTAACAATCATTGGTCATATACCAGACGTCAGATGGCAGTTCCCTGGTGACATGTGTGCAGGTTAGTTCATCGACCTGGGGATCGTCATTTGTCTTGTGTGAGTTCCCACTGTACTTTGATTACTACCCTACCACGGCTCAAAGGAGTCCTGCAAACAGGTTTTAGTTGGGTACAGTCCCGAGCCATATGGAGGCAGTGAGCGTATCTTTAGGGGTTCGTCTCTCCCGGTATTGGGGGTGAGGTCGCGCTGTGTCTAGGAGAGCCATTACACGAAGTCCTTGGCCAAGGCAGGAGATTTACTGGTAGGTATTCCAGTAGTATCTCAGGTGTTCTGGGCTACACTCCGACACGACTTGTACCGCTTTTGGGGGTCTGACTTTTACCAACCCCCTAGGCCCGCCATGCGATACTCATAGACGAACGGACCGGACTGTACGGATATTGTCACTGACAGGCTCAGTAGGGTTGTCGGGCTGAGTTCGCTCACAGACGTCCCTTTTAGTCAATACCTGGTAGCCCGTTACGTATTGGCTTATACCTCTGACGTGCTAGTGGTTAAATCCACAACCAAGGTGTTGACGAGTTTTTAGAGTCCCCCACATTCTGTTACTCAGCTTTCGGGCGAAAGGTTGTAGAGGCCGTATGGAGATATGGCAAGGTCCGATCAGATACGTGCGGTATTGCATGGATCAGGATCGGACGGTTTGTACTACAGGCCGTATGGGTATATGGCAGGGTTCGATCAGATACGTGCGGTATTGTACGGATCAGGATCGAACGGATAATACTAGCCGGCTTTGGTTTAAGCCGGATCCTAGTATAGTACAGTGGAGATTTTGTCTCATTGCATTTGTATTTCGGTCGAAATACAGATGCGGGTGTGTATGCACAGTATCAGGGTTTTCCTGTAATTTATTACGGGACCAGTTTTTTGGAGTTGCCAGTTTGCTTTCCGTTTCGGCCAATTTCCTTTGTATCGTTCATTGGCCGATGATTGGTGGAGGAGGGCTTATTTGCATTGTTGCAAATAAGTGATTGTGGAGGGGGTTCTTTGCATTTTTGTTGTATCATGATGGTTTCATGATGGAGCCCATCCCTTGACCTTCCATGCTTCATGATGGCTTGACTTTTGCTTTCATGGTTGTTGATTGAGTGTTGGGTTTTTGTGGTGATCATTTGACTTTTCATCATCACTCTCTTTCCATCCACCCCCTTGTCTTTGTTCTCTCTCTCTCTCCAATCACACATGGGGGGGAGGGCGGCCATTCCTAGAGAATGGATGGGATTCATTTCATTGGGTGTGGGATTTTTGTATCTTGAGCTTTGAGAAATCCCTACAACTCCCTCTCCAAAAAGTTCACTTCAATTCCTCCACAAAAGGGCAACTCCATAATCCCAAATGAGACATGTAATCCACATTATATTCTACAGCAAATCTTGGGCACGTCGACTAGCCAGCTTCGTGCCCGAGTTGCCTCGGCATTGAGGTGGGAGCTCGTAAAAGAAGTAGGCGATATGGTGCACTTCCGGCGACGAGGAGGAGACGGGACATTCCGCTGGAGATTGGGACGACGACGAGAAGACCGGAGGACTCGGATCTGTCGGTATATCTCTCTTCCCTTTCTTGTAGATAGCTAGGACTAGTTAGTGGTTCGATCCGGGTATTAGTGCGCGGCGGTTTGCCAGTTCAAGAAAAATTAAAGTTTATCACCGCTTCCGCATTTGGCCGTCGGATTGACGGCCGGGGCGCCGCCGTGCACTTACAGTAGATTGGCAGGTTGAGACCTATAAAGCTAGACTTGTTGCAAAGGGTTTTCGTCAAAGACCTGGTTTGGACTATGACGAGACCTTTTCTCCAGTGGCTATGCTGAAATCCATTCGGATCCTTCTTGCCATTGCTGCTTTCCACGATTATGAAATCTGGCAGATGGACGTAAAGACGGCTTTCCTAAATGGAAATTTGGAAGAGTGCGTCTATATGGATCAGCCGGAGGGATTCATTCAGAGTGGGAGCAGCGGTAGAGTGTGCAAGTTGCTAAAGTCCATCTATGGACTTAAGCAGGCATCGCGGAGTTGGAACTTCTGCTCTGATGATACTGTCAAAGAATTCGACTTTATCAAAAACCCAGATGATCCATGCATTTACAGTAAGATTGTAGGGAGAACTGTGGTATTCCTCGTCTTGTACATGGATGACATTCTCCTAATAGGAAATGATATTCCTATGCTACAGTCAGTCAAAGGATTCTTATCGCAGATGTTCTCTATGAAGGACCTGGGCGATGCCAACTACATTCTGGGGATCCAGATCTATCGTGATAGATCTAAGAGGATGTTGGGACTTTCATAGTCAAGGTACATCGACACCATACAGAAAAGATTCAGTATGGAAGATTCCAAGCGCGGTAATTTACCGGCTTGTCACGGGATCACCCTCTCCAAAGAGATGTCTCCTAAGACTGATTTGGAAAGGGATCGCATTCTATTATACCCTACGCTTCTACGGTAGGCTTTATAATGTATGCGATGTTATGTACCGGACCAGATGTAGCATACGGATTGAGCGTTGTATAGCCGGTATCAGTCGAACCCAGGGGAGAAACACTGGATAGCGGTAAAGAACATTCTCAAGTATCTGAGAAGGACTAAGGAGATGTTCTTGGTGTATGGCGGAAAAGACCTCCAGCTTGAGGCCTTTGCCGACTCCAGCTTCCAGAGTGACAAGGATGGCTCCAAGTCCATGTCGGGTTATGTCTTTACCCTCAATGGAGGGGCGGTTTGCTGGAAGAGTTCCAAGCAGGAGACCGTTGCAGACTCAACTATGGAAGCGGAGTACATAGCTGCTTGCGATGCCGCAAAGGAAGCTGTATGGATGAAGAAGTTCCTCACGGAGCTTTAGGTGGTTCCTACCATTGTTGATCCAATACCGCTGTATTGCGACAACAACGGCGCTATAGCTTTAGCGAAGGAACCCAGGTACCATCAGAAGACCAGGCACATTTTAAGGCGGTACCACCTGATCAGGGAGATCGTAGATCGTCGGGAGATCGAGGTGAAGAGAGTAAATACGGAGAACAACACTGCAGATCCACTCACGAAGGCCCTACCCCAGACTCAGTTCGAGCGGCTGATCGAGATGATAGGTCTTCGATACGCCAGTACATGGCCTTAGTGCAAGTGGGAGATTGTTAGTGTATATGCCCTATGGAGGGATCCTAGGCACTCTAATGGAGTCTCACAAGTGATCAAACATGCACAAATCAAATTTTTCAAGTGCCTACAAACCCTAATACGGATCGTTAACTAGATATATAGGCGAAGCAAGCATGTAATCGAATTAAATGCTAAGGGAAAGCGACTACAACCTTTGTAGATCTGGTCCACCACTTCCTAAGCTTCACGATGATCTCCCTCCGCTGTCCAAATCGAACCCTTGACTATAGCATTGGCATCATCGAAGAATGGGCGGGCTTGATCGTCGGTTCGATGCCGAAGATGATCTACGTCGAGGCATCACAAGAACAAGCTCCAACTTCACCAAGCCTTGAAAACTTGTGAAGGAAACACCCTATACAACTTGGCAAGAGGTAGAGGATGAAGAAATAGGAAGTGGGTAGACTTTAGATTTGGATTTCTCACTCAATTTGGCTAGTTGCCATTGATGGTGCAAGCTTTCTTCAAGTTGAAGATGAAGAAGAAGATGATAAAGAATATGATAAGTGTTATGTAAATGATAAATAAATCAATACTTATCATTTACTAAGCCTTGGTTAGTTGTAGAGAATGGACCATGGTTAACTTGAATGGTTAGAGTTAAGGATGAGATAAGAATGGTGACTTAGTCAAAGTTTCAAGAAAGTTCAACTAAAAACAAAAATAGCAACCATTCTTTTCTCATCTTTTCCAAAAATAAATAAATAAATAAATAAGTAAGAAAAAAGAAAACCCTAATCATAAACTTAACCATGGTTTAATTCTTTACACTAACCCTAGCTTGCATGTATCATCAAACATGATACAATCATGTGCACAAAATATATCACATATACAATGTGCACAAACCAAGTGAGTAAATCCATTTAAAGTGAACCAATACTAGTTAATGCAAAGTAATATATCAAATATATAATTATACATTAAATCATTAAATCAACACTTGATTCAATGATCCGGTCATATCGCATATAACAGGCTAGTATCCAATGTATCGGCTTATCGAATCAATCCTTGATTCGATAACTAGGTTATATCGCATACAACCATTCGACACATTCATTGCGAGAATGAAATACGGTATCACATACACACATTATTCTCGGTCCCGCACATATCTCATATGCGCTCCTATTTCGTTTCGCTTGAGCCAGGAAACCTCTGTGTAGGACTCTAAAGACTCGTCAATATGCCGGCAGCGGATGATGATAATATCAAACATCCACAAGCCCCAAGCGGTCTGCTAAACGTAACGGCCACCCGGGTATTAAGCGATCAGAAGATCGACGAGCAAGCCCGCTCACACTCCTGTGAATCCAACCAGTAACACTTACCGTACAGTCCGGTCTGTTCGTCTGATATGTCGCATATCTCGCCTAGGGGTGGTAAACGTCAGACCCCAATAGCTCGATAAGTCATGCCGACGTGAAGTCCATGACATGTGTGAAACTACTGATAACACTTACCAGTAGGTCACTGCAACCCTGGCTAGGGATTTCCTGTTATGGCCAGTCGAGCATAGCGCAACATCAACCCCCAATACCGGGAGAGACGAATTCCCTCCTATCGCTCATTGCCTCCATATGAATCGGGACTGTACCCAAAAACCACATGTTTGCACAACTCAGTAGAGCCGTGGTAGGGTGGAAATCAAAGCACAGTGGGAGACACACAAGACTCTATGACGATCTCGTGTCAACAGACTAAGCTGTACCAGTGTCACCAGAGAACTGCCATCTGACGTGAGGTATAATACCATCTGGGAGTTCTCGGCGAGTCCGTTCAGTGTACCCAGTCTCCACTGAGCACCCGTATACCATCTCTGATGTCAAACACCAATGGATATGGGATCATCCATCGCCCATCGCATGGGTCGAGAAGATATACGCTAGTCTACTCTGGAATATCGATGCCCCGTCTCGATATTCCCTCGACTAGGAACAATGAAGGATGTACTCATTGACTACCCAGGCCCCACTAGTATGATCTACATCATAGACCTGGAAGTCGAGTACACATCCTAAGGGCTTTATCAACATGTAATCAGAGAGAGACATAAAGTATACATGTTAAGATAAAGTGCAACCAGATAGCGTACTATCATGTCGAGCAAGAAAGTCCTACCTATATATGTCCCAGCATCCACTACAATATACATCCAATGTACAGTAATGGCCTCTAGGACATACATATAACTAACAATCTCCCACTTGCACTAGGGCCATCTGTAGCAGTGGTTGCAGTATCACATACTCAACCATCCCCTAAAAGTCTCTCTTTGGGAAAAGGCCTTCGTGAGTGGATCCGCCGTGTTGTCCTCTGAGTCTACTCTCTTAACCTCGATCACCCCGGAGATCAACTATCTCCATGATCAGGTGATGCTTCCTCAGAGTATGTCTGGGTCACTGATGGGACCAGGGTTCCAGGGCCTAAGCCACACTTCCATTGTCATACAATGGCAGAAACCTAGTTCATCTTATGAACCAATATACACCCAAACTGCCTCTTTGGTAGTATCTTTAATAACGATGTTACCAGCCTTTATCGTCTAGTTTGCCACGGTATCTAGCTTGGAACTCTTCCAACATACCGTCCCTCTACTGAGGGTAAAGACAATGCCCGTAACTGACATTCAGTCGTCTTTATCACCCTGGAACTCTTCCAGTGATTCTCCCCAGGATCGATTGATACCATCTCACTACATCTAGTGAGAATCCTAGCATCCAATTACATCTATCTCATAGATGAAAAATCAGGATTCAGGAGGTATCACTTTGATCTTATTTGGAGAATCCTAGTGATAATAGGAGATTGACCGATCGTAGTATAGGAAACTCTTTTCCTATCAAGAGTATGCTGTCTACGTACAATACGAAGATGACCATCTTACTCTCTACTACCCTTTTGTATATACAAGGTTCGTCTACCATTTTGATGAACTCAAACACTTTGACTATCACATCAAAACAGACGTTCCAACTCCGCGATTCCTGCTTCATTATGTAAAGCAACTTGCACACGTTTCCGCTGCTCCCACTGTTTACGAAGCCCTCTGGCTGTGTTCTTATAGACGTTCTCTTCTAAATCATTATTTAGAAAAAGTAGTCATGGCACCCAACCACCAGATATCGCAGTCATGGTATGTAGCCGTGGCAAGTAGGATCTGGATGGACTTAAGCATATTCCATGGAAAAGGTTTCATCATTATCCGTGCCTGGTCGATGACGAAAACCTTTAACAAGTCTAGCTTTGAAAGTCTCAACTTTTCCATCTACACCAAGTAATCTTCTCAAGATATACTTGCTCCTGATGGGGATTTAACCCTTCAGATATAGAAACCAAAGTCCATACTTTGTTGGTGTATAAGGATTCCATCTCAGATCGCTAAGCATCCAGCCATTCTTACAGAGTCCCTACTCTCGATGGCCTGCTCGAAACTAGTTGGGTCATCATCTCATGAAGCATTCCTCGCTCCCACTGTCATCGAGAAACCGAGGTATCTCTCAGGCGGATGAGGAACCCTACTAGATCGGCGGAGAGGCTGAGGTTCGCCGGGAACTATAGAATCCTTTGGTTCTGTCAAATCATCAACTGCAGTTTTGTATAGCTGGAACCTTTCCAGTTCTACAGAACTGATCCTGCCTCGATCTTGTCCGAATTTTGCTTTAAACATAGGCCGGACAACCCCAAATCTTAACTCGCTTAAGAGATGGGTTCTTCCCATACCATATCTTATATGGAGTGGTAGGCAGTGATTTGATTCAAACCTAATTCAATAGGTATGCAGCTTCTCAAGTGCATAACCCCAAAAGGAAATAGGTAACTCAGTAATACTCATCATAGAGCACACCATATCTAATATTGTGCAATTGCTCCGCCTTGATACACCGTTGTGCTGTGGTGTATTCAGAGGAGTAATACTGATAGAGAATCTCATTCTCCTTTAGAATAGTCCAGGAATTCTATGCACAAGTATTCTCCTCCCTGATCTTATCATAGGACATAATACTTATACCCATATTTTGGTTCTCTACTTCTAACTTACATTCTGTGAATATCTCAAAAGGTTCGGACTTATGTTTCAACAGGAATATATGACTGAATCTTGAGAGATTATCAGAGAATATAATGAAGTATAAAGAACCAGTCCTGGCATGTGTAGACAGGAGACCTTACATACATCATAATGTATCAGTCCCAAGAGTTTACTAACTCTTTCTCTGTTTCCAATAAACAGAGCTATGGTCATCTTATCTTTGTGACATGACTGGCAAGTTTCACAAGATGTAAATTCAAACTGATTTAAATATGCATCTAAATGTAACTTCAGCTAGTCGGGTCGCATTGATATGACCTAGTCTACAATACCTCAAGAAGAATTTGTTCATTTCCGAACTCTTCCTCTTGTGTGTGTTCAGTATACTAGGAACTGTAGTTTGATTTAGAACGTCAATGATTTTAGATAACGTGCCTGAACCGATCAACTTTTGATATAGGAAATGTTCAAAACATTATCCAACAATACAAAATTATATCATTTCTTTACTAATAAAGAGACTGATATGATTTTGTATATCAGGTTCGGTATCTAATAGCATTTGTTCAGAATCAATGTATTGGTAATACAGGGTGACAGTGACCAACAGACCTGGCTGCAACACTTGCCCCGTTTTCTGTCTCATGAAACTTATCACCCGTTCTCAGTTTTCTACCTTTTTGTAGCCCTATGTAACAGCTTACATATCTGGGATCCTGATCCGGTATCATATACCCAGGATGCAGAGGATACTGAGAAACAGTTCTTTGTAATGAACACACCCGAAGGAGATGCATCATATGCACTTTCTTCGTTTGGGCGGCATAGGAATTCTGGTATTCCCCAATTTCCTGCTCGGTCTTATAACAATTATAAGTCAGAGCGGGACCAACGTTCCCCAGCTCAGTATAACAAGCGGGTTCGGTCAATACATCCATATTATTATCTTGATTAAGGCGTGATATGGTCGCTACCTGGAGAGAGAGAGAAGAAAACACTCAGCGTGCGCTTTTGCAAGATCAGATTGGTTATTTGTTTTATCTAATCAGGATGGCTCCCACTGTTTTTATCAAATCTTCCTTCAAAACCTAAAAGGAAAGACTAGCCGGGATTAATTACACTCTACAAGTTCGCCAATCTTTCAGCAAGGCCAGTGTCGGTACTTTGAGGGAGGTTCCCCGTGCTTTCGCACGGACCTAATTACAGTAAACCTCGTTTTCCCAGAGGCGTAACCCCGTTGACATCTTTCTAGACACCTACTTGATCGGCTAATTGCAAAGTGCAAAACTCTCACAGGAGTAACAATTACTCGCAGTGGGTATCGGGATCCAACTATCATATAGAAGGTATGCAATCTCATTGCAAATTTCAACACTTGAAACTCCCGATAAAGGTTTTTACCCCTAGCACCTATGACCTTAACTATGGTCAACAAATCATAAGTACTAGTCAAGTTCTACCCGTCATTTCGTGATTAATTAGACCCACCCACATGACCCTTAACTAAGGTCAATAAAGTCACGCGACTGTCCTAACTAATCGCATCATATGCGGTGTAGGAAGACATCACTTAGCTACCGTACACAGTGCCTTAACTAAAGTCAACAAACACAGCACGAATACTAAGTACTCTACTTCCTAAAATGACGGAGGGTTGCGAATGATTTTTGTGAAAACCTTTAACGCTTTGAACTTGATCTCGTTGCGGAATCAAATGGTTTTTAAATGGAATGTTTTTGAGGCTTTTCTAGTTTTGCTAAAGGGGTCACTCCCGGTGAAGGGATCGTCGGCCCTTTCCTCGTCGAATGAGGTGCGGGATATATCATATATATCACTGTGCAAAGCAGAAACTATAGAAGCGATCAAAAGACAAACCGAGGGTTGTAGCATCTGCCAATTATTGCTTAAGGAGTCACTCCCGGTGAAAGGATCTCGGTCCTTTCCTTATCGAATAAGGTGCAGGATGTTCTATAATGAACACCGCGATGCAAAGAAAGAACTGTAGCTACCTGTTTTTATTTTGAAATTCGATTCCACAACATCAATTAGGTTTATTTTCTTTCATTAATCTCATTAATGAATATCCCATCATTTAAATTACCTAAACATCATAGATAAATATGACGTACAATTATGACATCCGCATTCGCCTCGATGTCCCCTCGTGCACCGTTAGGTTAGGTAACTAACGGTAGAGTGGGGCAGGGCTAGCGCGGGTGTAAAACATAAGTAACGTCTATATAATATATCATATATACTATATACTACATCTATCTGAACAGAGCACAGAACATCGCATGATCACATCACAGATAACGCAGCAGAAAGAATCATATGAGATATTGGATATACTAGGACGTCCGTGTTTTCAATACGAGCCAGTATAAAACACGGATTCCACGGTCGTGATGAATAGCCAATCCCACACCCCTAGACCCCTACGAGAGCGGCAAGCAACCCTACCAATTCTAGGGTTAGGAGACCCGGACTCGACTCCTCGAGTTGGTCTCCCACTGGACCCCAGAACCCGGTTACTTGTGCTCCCCTCCTTGGGTCTATCCTAGTGCAGAAAAGTAAATAATATACATCAACGGTGACAACTTCCGCAACCTGGAAGTGCCCCAATAAAAGAATATTACATACAAGTTTTTACATGAATGAAAATGAAAAACACTCATCTCACATAAAATCCCCCGGCTATTCAAACACGACGATCCAATATAACATATCCAGCAACACATAACATCACATGTCATCAACGTAAGTAAATATGTCCATCCCAATTGTCGTTGACATATAGCAACGAAACCGGCGATATCACATATTACACTTACGGTCACAGAAAAGAAAGTGTAAAACTACAACAGTTGGAATCCGCAATCTCATTAGACATCGCATTCCTAATCAAATGAATTCCTTAGACATCACATGCCTAACAATTATAAACCCCGCATTTTAGTCTCATTATCGAAAACTCTTTTCAATTCCAAGTCGGGTAATTCAACAAGATTCCCGACATCCTGATCGAATACTCGTCGCAAACTTCAGTAGACGGCCGCACCCCCGATACCGTCGACGAAGTGCACCAAGGCGGAACACCGCTACCGCGAGCACCCGAACGGATGCTTTCGACGACGGGGTTCTCCTACAGTCACTTGGTCGGGGCTATGGAGTGAGGCTGTCTATTAAGTTTACCCGGCCAGTATCCGCGTACACTACGTGATTGCGACGGACTTTTGATCACATCAAAATTCCGTGGCAACCGATCAAGTGAGACTAAATTGCTATGTTTATAACATTCATCCAGTCATCTCATAACTACTTGTGAATTCCAAATGTTGTATCACATTCCGGATAAATAGAAAATGCTAAACTTTTCGATCGAACAATCGAACACCCAAGTTTTCCCGATACAGATCAACACATGAAATAAGTCTAACAACATTCAGTTCATGCCTCAGTACCAACGGTCCAGCCGTAGAAGGGTCAAGCCAACGCCTCACATGTGGCACGCCGTACTGCCCCAAACCCGAAGGTTCAAAGGGCAGTTCAAGACGGTCACATAATCGAGTTAAGGTTTGTTGTCTTCTAGAGGGTCTATCGCGTTACTTGCACTACTTAGAACGTCGTTAAACTACGGAAAAATCCAACACTTGGAAATTTCCCGAAAGGGGAAAAAGTGGGTATTTATATCCGGTCGAACTTTTTAACATATTCTAAAATTTATCCGGAAAGCCACATAGACAAAATCTGATACTCCGATCGAAACACCGAATCCCCAAAACAACCCCAGAAAATTCAACTCTTGAATAAATATTAAAAATTCCCAGGAAAACCAGCACAGAAAACTGAGAATTACTGTGAAAATTTAAATACACAAAACGACAAAACGGCCGCGGAACCGCCGCACGAGCCTTGCTCGTGCCGCGGATCCGCGGCTCATTGATGGAATTAGTACATCGAAATTCACAGTAACACTTAGATTATCCTGCATATTTTCCTGCATATTTTTAATGTGGAAAAATCCCCGAAATTAAAAAATGTACAGAGAGCAAATTTGTGTTAGGGTTTCGGGTTCGTTCGGACTTCAAACTCCGTCTAGACTTCGCCTAAGGCTCTAGCTAGGCTCTGATACCACTGGAGGGTTCCTAGGCACACTAATGGAGTCTCACAAGTGATCAAACATGCACAAATCAAATTTTTCAAGTGCCTACAAACCCTAATACGGATCGTTAACTAGATATATAGGCAAAGCAAGCATGTAATCGAATTAAATGCTAAGGGAAAGTGACTACAACCTTTGTAGATCCGGTCCACCACTTCCTAAGCTCCGCGATGATCTCCCTCCGCTGTCCAAATCGAACCCTTGACTCTAGCATTGGCATCATCGAAGAATGGGCGGGCTTGATCGTCGGTTCGATGTCGAAGATGATCTACGTCGAGGCATCACAAGAACAAGCTCCAACTTCACCAAGCCTTGAAAACTTGTGAAGGAAACACCCTATACAACTTGGCAAGAGGTAGAGGATGAAGAAATAGTAAGTGGGTAGACTTTAGATTTGGATTTCTCACTCAATTTGGCTAGTTGCCATTGATGGTGCAAGCTTTCTTCAAGTTGAAGATGAAGAAGAAGATGATAAAGAATATGATAAGTGTTATGTAAATGATAAATAAATCAATACTTATCATTTACTAACCCTTGGTTAGTTGTAGAGAATGGACCATGGTTAACTTGAATGGTTAGGGTTAAGGATTAGATAAGAATGGTGACTTAGTCAAAGTTTCAAGAAAGTTCAACTAAAAACAAAAATAGCAACCATTCTTTTCTCATCTTTTCCAAAAATAAATAAATAAATAAATAAGTAAGAAAAAAGAAAACCCTAATCATAAACTTAACCATGGTTTAATTCTTTACACTAACCCTAGCTTGCATGTATCATCAAACATGATACAATCATGTGCACAAAATATATCACATATACAATGTGCACAAACCAAGTGAGTAAATCCATTTAAAGTGAACCAATACTAGTTAATGCAAAGTAATATATCAAATATATAATTATACATTAAATAATTAAATCAACACTTGATTCAATGATCCGGTCATATCGCATATAACCGGCTAGTATCCAATGTATCGGCTTATCGAATCAATCCTTGATTCGATAACTAGGTTATATCGCATACAACCATTCGACACATTCATCGCGAGAATGAAATACGGTATCACATACACGCATTATTCTCGGTCCCGCACATATCTCATATGCGCTCCTATTTCGTTTCGCTTGTGCCAGGAAGCCTCTGTGTAGGACTCTAAAGACTCGTCAATACGCCGGCAGCGGATGATGATCATATCAAACATCCACAAGCCGCAAGCGGTCTGCTAAACGTAACGGCCACCCGGGTATTGAGCGATCAGAAGATTGACGAGCAAGCCCGCTCACACTCCTGTGAATCCAACCAGTAACACTTACCGTACAGTCCGGTCTGTTCGTCTGATATGTCGCATATCTCGCCTAGGGGTGGTAAACGTCAGACCCCAATAGCTCGATAAGTCATGCCGTCGTGAAGTCCATGACATGTGTGAAACTACTGATAACACTTACCAGTAGGTCACTGCAACCCTGGCCAGGGATTTCCTGTTATGGCCAGTCGAGCATAGCGCAACATCAACCCCCAATACCGGGAGAGACGAATTCCATCCTATCGCTCATTGCCTCCATGTGAATCGGGACTGTACCCAAAAACCACCTGTTTGCACAACTCAGTAGAGCCGTGGTAGGGTGGAAATCAAAGCACAGTGGGAGACACACAAAACTCTATGACGATTTCGGGTCAACAGACTAAGTTGTACCAGTGTCACCAGAGAACTGCCATCTGACGTGAGGTATAATACCATCTGGGAGTTCTCGGCGAGTCCGTTCAGTGTACCCAGTCTCCACTGAGCACCCGTATACCATCTCTGATGTCAAACACCAATGGATATGGGATCATCCATCGCCCATCGCATGGGTCGAGAAGATATACGCTAGTCTACTCAGGAATATCGATGCCCCGTCTCGATATTCCCTCGACTAGGAACAATAAAGGATGTACTCATTGACTACCCAGGCCCCACTAGTATGATCTACATCATAGTCCTGGAAGTCGAGTACACATCCTAAGAGCTTTATCAACATGTAATCAGAGAGAGACAGAAAGTATACATGTTAAGATAAAGTGCAACCAGATAGCGTACTATCATGTCGAGCAAGAAAGTCCTACCTATATATGTCCCAGCATCCACTACAATATACATCCAATATACAGTAATGGCCTCTAGGGCATACATATAACTAACACCCTAGAGGCCATTACTGTATCATACTAGCTTGTATATTACTTAATGGAAGCTTGGGATATTCACAGTTGTATAGACAGTCTTGCTCAAAATGGTAGTATGCTACTTGGTTTGTCTCTACTTCAATATGTGCATGTGTTTCTTTTAGCATATCGCTTATATACATATTAGTAGAGCCCTTAGGATCTTTGCTTGATTACCAGCGTTGTGATGGCAGTCATACTCGTGGGGGCTGGGTAATCCATAAGCACATCCTTATACAGGTCCCTAGTCGTAGGACTATCGAGACTGGGCATCGATACTCCGGAGTAGACTAGCGTATGAGCTTCTTAACCCAGCGGGGGAGACGGTCTGTCCTACAGCCGTCAGTACGTCGTACTTGAGATAGTATGAGGGTGCTCGTTAGGTTACGAGTACACTGGACAGGACTCGTCGGGAACTGTTGGTTGGTATTATACCTATTGTCAGTTATCAGTTCCCAGGTGACATGAGTACAGCTTAGTCCGCCGACTTGACACTGTCACTTAGCCTCGAGTGTGTTCCCACTGTACTTAGATTACTACCCTACCACGGATCAAAGGAGTCGTGCAAACAGGTAGTAGTTGGGTGCAGTCCCGAAGCACTTGGAGGCAGTGACGGTTAGACAGGATTCGTCTCTCCCGGTATTAGGGGTTGACATCGCGCTGTGTCTAGGAGAGCCATTACACAAGTAGTCCCTGGCCAGGGCAAGCGGGATATACTGGTAGGTTTCCATTGTTATCTCAGGGTATTCTGGGCTACACTCCGACACGACTTGTACTGCTATTAGGGGACTGACGTTCACCGCCTCCTAAGCCCGCCATGCGATGTATCAGACGAACAGACCGGACTGTACGGAGATTGTCACATACAGGCTCAGTAGGAGTTCGGATGGGTTTACCTCATCGGCCTTCTTATCGACATCTGTCTGGGGACCGTTACGTACAGCTAGTGCCGCTTGCGGTCTGTGGTTAAACCCACTGCCAGCGTAGTGTCGAGTCTTTAGAGTCCCACACAGAGAGTTTCTCTGCACTGAGCGAAACGTGTAGAGGCCGTATGGTTTTATGGCAGGGCTACGATCACTTACGTGCACTTGTGTGCGTATGCTGTTCGGGCAGGCAATTCTAGTGGGCTTTGGTTTAAGCTAGATCCTAGTATTGCACGGATGGATTTGATTTGTCTTCTGTGCATTCGCATTCTACGGAATGTGGATGCGGGTGTGTATGCACCGTTTTAAGGAGCGATAAAGGAGGAAGTGCCCCATTAGGGTTTTGGCAGTTGATTTGGCCAAAAGCGTAATGTGGCAGGCTCATTAGGGGTTTGGAAGTTGGTTCGGCCAAAACCGTAATGTGGCAGGCTCATTAGGGTTTTGGCAATTCGTTTGGTCAAAACCATTATGAGCCAGAGACATTGTTTACTAATCTTTTTAATGATAGTTTAGTGATGGCTAATTGCATTGACTAGTCTTAACTACCTGACCAGGCACGACCAAACAACGGAGTGAGCGCTAGCGCGATATTTGTTTTCAGAATAAGGGCGTGTCTTCGATCCAGTTCCCTAGCTTCGTGAGTGGAAAACAAAGGAAGGTAGTTCAATAGGGCTTTTTAAACTGAATCAACCGGGCATCAAGGATCATTGAATTCCAGCACTGCATAAATTCCACCTCTGCCAATCACTGGATGCCACCACATTAAAGTCTCCAGCAAGACCACTTAGACCTCTCTTTACTTTGTTGACCCGTTGACCGAGTTGACCATTGACCTTCAAGAGAGATCTACACTCTTCTTTGATTTTCTTTTTAATTCTTGAGTTATGATAATGGTCAATTCAATGTAGCATCAACTTTATCATGATAGGATTAGTAATGATGGTTTTGGGTATATTATTGGAACCATGGTTCATTTCATTTGGGTTAATCTTTTCATTATTCTCTTCTCATTCTCTTTCTTGAAAAGAGAAGAAAAGAAAAGCTCCATGGTTGCTAAGTTTTCTCCTTTATCTTCCTCTTCTTGAAAATTCTTTTGATCTCATGTGTTGAGAGAAAAAGAATCCACATAGACAAACACTTCCATCTTTCTCTTCTACACAACCTAAGGCATTTAAATTAGCAATCTTTTTGCCTTAGTTGCCTTGGCTTGAGGCGGAGCTTAGTGTACAACTCTCGGGTGGATCGTCTTCGACTCAAGAAGGCCGCGGAAGTGACCAAGATCCGGATCGACCCTCGGAGCGTGGATGGACGAGCCGGACAGCGGAGAGAAGACCCGAAGGACCGGTTCCGTGAGGTATATTTTCTACAGCATAGTAGTTAAAGCCTCTACTTGTTTGCTAGTTTCTAGTTTAGCCAAGATCCTTGCTTTATAGTCCATGTTGCCTTGCGCCAAAATCATTGTTTTTCGCCGTTTCCGCCACCCCGTAAGAACCGAGGTGAGCAACGTGGACTTACAGAAATGGTTGATACAAGGTGGATTGCGGAGTCCAATTGGTAGTCCTAGACGCATCTATCCGATCATTCAAAGAAATTTTGGGCATGGAAGGATCGTTCGAAATTCGGCCAAAGCAAGAACCGTAGGAAGTAATGTCTGGTTTTGGGTACTAAAGTTCGTCAAGAGTTTTGCGAGGTGGGGTACCCATGATATGAGGAGAAGAAGAAGAAAAGGTGGGGAAAAGGAATGTGGAATTTTTTTTTATATTTTTATTTTATTTAAGTTAGTTATTAACAAAAGAATGAAATACACAAAAAAGAATCTGGACAAAAAGAATCACGACACAAAAATACCACACACCTAATCGGTCTAGGGTTCACCTAGGTCAACTAGACCTGCTCAAGAAAATGATTGGCGAAGTAAAACAGTGTCGAGAAACGGGCTCAAGATATACAGATCACGAGGCCAGGTAAGTGCAGAGATAAGGAGAGGTTTTCCGACGCTTTCGCGAAGGTCCTTAATTAAATAACCCTTTCTCTTTTGGCGGTTTCGCCGTGAACACTTTTCAAGACACCCCATAAACAATATACCGTTAAGCGGTGTTCTAAACACAATTAACTACTCCTAATGAGCGTGAAGTCCTTAAGGCTTAAATTCTAGTTTCTCTTAAAATTTGTGCGGGTAAACGTTATGCTCAATTTTTGTGATTTGTAAGCCACGGAAAAGGGGATCAAATCCTTTACCGTACGTTGTGGGGTTCGCTTGCCCTTAAGTCCGTATTAATGGATGCAATGCGCAATTTAATGAAATTTTTTTGTTCAAAACATCAAACAATCTTTTTTTTATGTTAAGCACGACACTGCAACAAATACGGGTTAGTCAAGTTTGGTGTTTGAAAGCGAACTTGCAAAGAATCCTGCAAAGATATATAGTGGATGCGTCGGATTTGAGAAGAAGGTGTTAACGAAGTACGTACCGATAAATTTTCGGATTTAGAAACCCCTGTTGAAGTTAAATCCGAATAGCTTGAAATGTTCACTTGCGCGGGTCAAACTATCCGGATCTTTGGCACTATACGTCGTAATCACCTTAGCTTGGAATGTACACTTTGCTCCCCACAATCGCAATTCGCAATTCCGCAAAATCTGCAAATGTCGGAAAAAATGGATATTAGTGCGGAAAAACAATACGAATGCCCAAATACCTGAACACTAAAAATTATAAAACACAAAAAATAAAAATGGGACAAAAACAAAACATTGGAGCACAGGGAAAAAAATTGGAAGCAGAAAGAGGAGCTCTAGCCGGCGACGCCGGATTTCGTTGGTGTGTCGCCGGTTTTCTTATGGCAAAGGGGCTTCAATTTTCTTCTGTGTTCACAGTGCTCCAATAGTGTCTTACTGATATTGTTTGATTTTTCAGATGAGTTACAGAGTGTAAGCAGGTCAGAATTCCAGAGAACAAAAATTGTTAGCTTGGTTAGTTTTTGTTTTG